>JAECWU010000127.1:2852000-4278000 GCA_018150985.1 Chymomyza costata | reverse complement strand
GCGCGCCGTTTCTCTCTCTCGGCAGCAGCGCAGCTGCGTCGCTGCCGCGCGCCATATGGCCGGCCAATCAAGGCAGCAAATTTTCAAAAAGTACATTCATTTTTTGAAGTGAGCTGCACCGACGCACAGCAAAGCACGGCACGGCGCGGTCAAAAAACGGCACGGAAACAAATACACGAATACGTACGCGCTGCAGACCAGGCGCAGAGTGGAGAGAGTGCAGCAAAAAAAAAAAGAGTACGCTGCTGGCTTGGGAACTGCTCACAACAACAACAACCAGAGTAACAACAGCAACATCATCATATTTGGACAAAACAAAACTTGAAACTGGAGCGCGCGCTCATTTAACACACAAGTGATAACAAACGAAACAAAACCGAACCAAACCACGGACTTGTCTGCCATACCGAGGCAAACAGTTTAGCACGTCTGTCTAACGGTACACGCAACACTTTGACATGGAACGCCAGAGCAACAGCATCATTAGTGCGCTTAAGCAGCTGCTGCTGCCGCTGTTTCTATTGCTAGCCATTACTACGCAGCTGCTCCAGGCGCGTATTATCAAGGAAGATGAAAGTTTTCTACAACAGCCGCACTACTCCAGCCAGGAGGAACTTGAGGATTCATTTGCACGTCTGGCCAAACTCTATCCGGAGCAGGCACGTGTGCATGTCATAGGACGTTCGCTGGAAGGACGCTCACTGCTGGCGCTACAAATTGGTCGTAGCACGCGCCAAAGTGCGCTTCTAACGCCACCGGTGAAGTATATAGCCAATATGCATGGTGACGAGACTGTGGGACGACAGCTGCTAATCTATTTGGCCCAGTACTTGCTGGCAAACTATGAACGCAGTCTGGATGTGGCGCAGTTGGTAAACAGCACGGATATTTATCTAATGCCCACCATGAATCCCGATGGCTATGCTCTATCTCAGGTATGAAACGTCAGACATAAGCAACAGCAATTCAAAAATTATCACCTGTTAGATGTGTGCATGCGAGCAAGAGAGTTTTGGCACTGCTGGAAAAATCAATAAGTGTACATTTTCAGCTGCCTACGTCACAGGCAGCTACGGCTGCTACCCACGCAGCAGCGGCAGCATACCGCCCGTGCCCTTAGGGTTAACCAAGTCAGGGACAGCGCCACACTTTTATTTCAATTGCGTTAGGTTTGATGAGTGCTGGTGCTACCTTTGTGGCGCTCTGTCACCAGCAGTGGTGCGTGAAGTCTATTAGCAGCATATAATATGTATGTAAACAAAGTACATACATATGTACATATATAGTTTATGGTAGCTTCGAATTAGTGGGCAGGGTTCTAGAACACAAAATTTGATTTCTAAAGCCCTACTGAAATTTTTTTTGGTTTGCTTCCCCCGCTTTTGTGTTGACATATTGCAAATCCCTAAAACCTTTGTTGCTTTGGACTGATAACACAGACCCACCCACCCACACACACACACACACTGCTGTTGTGTGTTTGCTTTGCGTGGGCGTCTAACGTTTTGACCTTTAAAATGACTCTGGATCCAAAGACCCCCAAACGTTTTTCCCAATGCTCTGACGCACTTTCAATTAAAATTTGCCAAATGTACATAACAGCGTACGACGACTTTTAATTAAGTTTGGATATAGTCTGTATGTTTATGTACATACATATGTACAGGCTGGAAGCAATTTAAAGCGTTTTTTTTTTTTTTTTTTTTTATAAATTACCCATTTAATCTAGTTTTTTTTAGATTTGTATTCAAGTCAAGCTTTACTTGCAAAGCGCATATTTCTGGCAAGAGCGAAACTTTTTTCAAAAAATTTAAGCCTTATTATTTAAACTAATTTGTCTCGAAACTAATCCAGAGTTCTACATTAAGCACATACTATTTGTGGCCATTTCCAATACTGTTTTCAAAAAATGTCAGCTTTGGGGTCTAGCACATAGATAATGCGTAGAATAAATTAAAGCTTTGAAGCTTAGTACGAGGGCTGTCTTAAATATTCTAGAGTTGTAAACTGTTTTCCGAAAACGCTGCTGAGCTAATTAGTTTTTGATGTGCGGAAAAAATAATATCAGAAATACCAGTAAAGTCAAGGTTTCTGGGTGTCGTATAAGTCTCTACGGTAGTCCGTCTGTGCCGGTTTCTTCACAATCAAAAGTACTTCAATGCTCTTAGTCGGGAACTGTGACTACATGGCTCTAATAGGTGACGTGACATAATTTCGTTTATAGATTGGAAACATCTTTGGAGACCCCAAATAACGTGTTATCGGCATAGATCTAGAAAAGCATGCAACATTGCTGGTACGCCGCATCATGCAATATCATCTTGCATAAATTATCAATAGTATGACGAGATGAACTAGATTCCAAGGTTGAATTCTAATACTCATTATGCTGCTTTATCGCTGTGTTAATTGATTCGATATTTAGCGATAAATTACGCACGTAAATGTTCAACGTTCAATTACATTTTGTGGCTTATGGGGTCTACTCAGTTCGAAAAATTTCGCGCGGAATGACAAAACTTCATATAAAAAAAATTCCCAAAAGGGATATCCCAAATGGGATATACGCAGTTCGAAAAATTTCGCGCGGAATGACAATACTTCATATAAGAAAAATCCCAAAAGGGATATCCAAAATGGGATATTTTTTTTTATATGAAGTTTTGTCATTGGGATATCCCAAATGGGATATTTTTTTTTATATGAAGTTTTGTCATTCCGCGCGAAATTTTTCGAACTGCGTATAGGCCCTTAGATAAATCTCTTCTAAAAATTAGTAGCTACAGATTATTAAGAGTTTTCTGCTAAAGGCCCAAACGCAACTCGAAAAATTTCGCGCGGAATGACAAAACTTCCTATAAAAAAATCCCAGTTGGGATTTTTTGTTTTATATGAAGTTTTGTAATTTTTTTGTCAAAATTTTCGAACTGCGTTTGGGCCTTAACGAGATATTTCGTTAAACGAAAGGCAGTTATGAATACATTGTTTATCGATAAATAACGTCGAAAATTCAATTATATTCTATGGCCGAGATAAATATTTTCAACTAATTCTAAAAATTAGTAACTACAGCTTATTGCGAGTTTTCAGCTAACGAGATATTTCGGTGTGCGAGAGACATATATGAAAACATCATTTATCGATAAATTAAATTGAAACTTATAAAAAATAATCGCACTAAAATTGCAGACAGTTAAATCTTTTCAAGTTATACAAATCAGTTATATTCTAACATCAAAACTGCTTTTCAAAACTTTGAAGAAACCCTCGTATATATTTTTGCCACTTTTGAACAGCTTCCGATCATTGACACACTACGTTATTGTTGTTTTAGCTTTGCGTGTCTAGAACTTGGTTGTTGTTTTGAACTACTGTGTTGTTATTATTATGCATGAGCGCTGACAGTCGAGCCATTGCTATGTTTCTATATTATGTACAATCCCAACTATATAGTTTTGCAATTTTATATACTATGCTTAACATTATTCAAATGGAACTTGCAGTACACAGTGTATATATTTAAGCAATCTGAGCAAGAGATGATGAGCCGTTGATCTAAAATTACTATAAAAGCCAATTTTTGTGGACTGTTTTAGTATTGTCTTTATTATGTCGAAATCAGGACAACTTTAATTTTAATAGCTCTTGAATGATTGATTGATTGCTTTGAAAAATTGGTTTTATAAGTTGTGGAGACTTTTTTAGCCACTTTAAACGTTTGTACGCACAATGCCATAAATATAAAAATTTTTTTAAAATTATTTTGCTAAAAAAAAAGTTACAATTCTTTGGGAAAATAATTGTAGCTGAAGAACAACAGAACAAAACTTGTTCCTTGCTGCAGTTCGATAAAAGAACTAGTAAAACGCGAATGAACTAGTTACTTGTTAATTGAAAGCTTAAGCAAATTTATTTTAATGATACATATGAGTGCTATAAAATCAGTTTTTATTATTATTTTTTTTATTATCTAAGAGCCTTTTGAAAGCTATTTAAAAAATCCTTAAATAAATGCAAGCTATTAGATATTTTATCGAACCGATGGGTGTAGTTTATCGTAAATAAATTAAGTGTGACTCTTGAAGCGTTTTCCAAATGTAGGTTCTAGGGTCGGGCATCGCGTACTCGAATATCGATATTCTGTATCGATGTGTATTAAATAAAACCGATGTGGAACATCGATATATCGACCAAAAATATCGTCGCGTATAAATAATTCAACATTAACACACAAGTGGCACTTGTCAGGTGGCCATTCGACCTTGCACGCTTAGTTTTGGCGCCGAATTTCGTAAATATCGTCAGTATCGGAGGAAAATATTGATATCGGATATATCGTCGAACATGGATATCGATACAAAATAGTCGACTGCCAAAGAAATAATATCGATATTCCGATATATCGATACAGTATCGCCCATCCCTAGTAGGTTCTCTCATATTGACTATAAATTTTATGAATGAGTATCTAAAAATTGGGCCGTTTAATTTGTTGAAGCTATTTTCTAAGTTTTAAAGTTTCCCCATTGTCGAAAGTACCTGCTATTTATTTTTATTGAGCGTAATTTTAAGCGTCGAAAAATTAAGAATAAAAAATAATTCTATTATCATATTTATTATTATTATAATTTCCTTTGGTGTATTAGCGCTCAATATAATGTGACAGTCGCGCGCATATAGGGGGTTCCCCTTATGAAATATGTCACCATATGTCAAAAATTATTATACGATGTATATATGCATTTATATATATATAGAAGTTGTTTTCGAATAATTCGTTCTTTCGTTATATTTATTTTATGCCACCATTTTCATATGCGACTTTCCCTATATGTCTTCTTGGAAATCTATTGTGCGGTCATACGAAGCTTTTAGCTCTCCTGCCAGTACTTTTTTCAAAATAAACCTTGTTATGTGTTATAACAAGCATGATTCTTCTTGTTAGAACATTACACACTATAAGTATTTGCTGCGAAGATTCTTCCTTGAGTTCCAGCAAACTGCAGGTACTGACGCTGTTCCCTGGTTTTAAAGTGCTCTTACAATGTTAAGCTGGCAAAGAACAAAGCAGTTGGTTAAGGTCTGTTGCGTACATCTAGATTCTATTGTAGAATATGATATTTCTGAAGCACTTTTCTTCTCTTAAAGAGTCTACGCAGTTCGAAAAATTTCGCGCGGAATATTTCGAGCTGCGTATAGGCCCTTAGTTCTGAAATTTGTAAATATACCAACGATATGACACATATATGGGTTCTCCGTAAAGCTGACTGTAAGCAGTTAGCAGCATTTGAGAGAAAGATTCTAAGGAGAATTTACGGACCGGCGATAGATGGCAACATCTATAGAATGCGCTATAACTCAGAGCTCGAAAAACTGATACGTAATGCAAAGATCGTGCGCTTTATCAAGTCCCAGCGGCTACGGTGGATCGGGCATGTACTGCGCATGGATGATAGATAGCTCCACACTAAAATTAATCCTGAAAGGGCGATAATATGGAACACGAGCAAGAGGGCGACCAAAAAACCGTTGGCTGGATGCGGTGCTAGCAGATTTGAGTAAAATGAATGTCGAAAACTACGAAGTCCAAGCAATGGATCGAGTGATATGGAGGGGCATCGTGAAGGAAGTTTCGACTTCACTTAGGGTTGTAATGCTATGAATGATGATGATGACACATATGCCAAAATTTATCTCACTTTGTGTTAAAAGTTGTCGTTTAAATAATTGTTTTTGTTATTTCCACTTAAGAAATTAATGTTTTGCTATGATACGATATGATATGATTAGATGTTAACAGACCGTGTAAAAATTTTTTGAGAATATTGTATGTATAGCGAACTCCATTAAAAGTCACTGCAATGGTATATGGACTATGAAAGCAGAAGAGCAGTTACTCAATTCTTATAGATTTAGATTTTGTGTCTCTAAATATATATATTTTGAAAGATTTTATACTCAACTTACACATGACTGCGTTCTGGGAAATGATAGAAGCAAAAGACCATTTAATCATTTTATTTAAAAACTTTAGCACGGAACCGTAGAAAAAATTTCACTATTTTATAGTTGTATATAATAATTACCTACAAACCCTGTCCTCCCGGAACAAAGTCGTGCTATGTTGGGTACCTGTACACTCAGGAGTGGATGGTAACATGATCGCTGACGATCTAGCACGACAGGGTGCCTCCGCCCTGACCACTGCACCTGCGCGTTTCTGTGGTATTGGTTGGTCCACAAACAAAACCAGGGTAAACAAATGGGCTGCAGGAGAACATAGGAGATACTGGTTCTCCTTACCGGAGCTGCGTCAGGCAAAAGCGCTTGTCAAATCTCTGGATATGATCAAGAAAAAAGGTCTTGGCAGAGCGGACTTAAAACTCCTGGTAGCATAGCTATCAGGCCACCACACTGTTAGATATTATCTACAGAAAATTGGGCTATCGGAATCTTCAGAGTGCAGACTCTGTCTTGAGGACGTTGAAACCACCAGACATATTCTCTGTGACTGCCCAGCGCTGGTATGGGACAGAGCTGGTCACTTGGGAAAGGAACGGATTAGTCCCTTCCATCATAGGTCAATACCAACAAAAAACCTACGGCTATTCATGCGGAAAGCGGAGTCTTTTGCCGTAATTTATGGGTATGGTGCAAAAGATCTTCTGGTCGCAGTGCCCCACCTCTTTGTGAGGAACTCATACGGGGGGAAAAAAAAGAAGTTGTGGTCGGCACGGCCCTCTCTCTTTTTAACAATTTTAAAGTTATTCGGTTGACATATAGTCTCGAAATAAGAACTTATCACAAAGCTGTTAAAAGAAAAGTGTATTTTAAAATCGGATTGTTTGCTTAAAGTGTCGCCTTTTTGCTTTTTATAGAGTTTCTGTTACGATTCTTAGCATTTAAATGCTAAATGTAGCTTGATTGAGGTTCATATAGGGTGTTTTTTCAAGATACATTTTTTTTGAGATGTTTTGTGTTTAGTATTATTTATTTATAATTTATTATTATCGAAAATGCAAAGTACGTCCATTAATTGCGCTATAAAAAAGCTCAATCAACCGGGAGCATCATTGTTGCATACTTTTTCAAAAGCTTTTAAAAACTTAGCTTAGTCATTATATACCAAAAATTATTTTCCAGCATCACAACAGTATTTTATACTTCTGGCTAAAGTTTCACAAAAAAAAAAAACACCCTATGTGATGATCATTTGATTCGTGTCTTGATAAGTTTTGTTCAAGTTTGCAACCATCATTTGATTGATTGGTAAATTATTAATGCGTAGTTGCTGATTTTTTTTTTCATTTTTTTTTGGGCCATACGCAAAATGTAGCTGATAAGAGCTTGACAAGCTTTGGCCCGTTTTGGAATGATGCAATTGCAATGTCTCTCTCGCTTTTGGTTATTGAGTGAATGTTGCAATGACAACAGTCGCCCGACCTGACTGTCATGCCAAATGAAAAGTGTCTCGAAACAGTTTACAGCTTGAAAGTGACATGAATGACAATTTGATGGCTACATAATCGGTTTGTGCCGTCGTCAAGCAAGTCATCAACTGGCAGAGTGTTGCTACAGACAGACCCAAACCAGAAAACACTCAAGTCTTACTCTAGTTTTTTTTTCCTTTCTTTTTTTTTTTACTTTTGCAGGAGGGCAATTGCGAATCGCTGACCAATTATGTGGGACGCGGCAATGCTGCCGGCGTGGATCTTAATCGCGACTTTCCGGATCGTCTGGAGCAGCAGCAGTTGAATCAATTTCGTACACACGCCAGTCAGCCGGAAACGGCGGCTTTGACGGAATGGATTGTGAGCAAACCCTTTGTGCTGTCGGCTAATTTCCATGGTGGCGCCGTAGTGGTCAGCTATCCGTATGACAATTCCATAGCACATCGTGATTGTTGCGAGGAGAGTCTTACGCCGGATGATCGCGTTTTTAAGCATTTAGCGCATAGCTATGCGGACAATCATCCGATTATGCGACGTGGCAATAATTGCAATGATAGCTTTGCTGGTGGCATAACCAATGGTGCCAATTGGTATGAGCTTTCGGGTGGCATGCAGGACTTTAACTATGCCTTTACCAATTGCCTGGAGCTAACCATTGAGCTGTCCTGCTGCAAGTTTCCAGCGGCCAGCACGCTGCCCGCCGAATGGCAACGTAATAAGCAACCGCTGCTGCAGCTGCTCAAGCAGGCGCATATAGGCATCAAGGGTTTGGTGCAGGATGCCAGCGGTTATCCCATTGCGGATGCTTCCATAATTGTATCCGGACTGGAGGATAAACCTATGCGCAGCTCAAAACGTGGCGAATATTGGCGTCTGCTAACGCCAGGCATATATAGTGTTTATGCCGCAGCTTTTGGGTACGTAACAATGACGTCAAATTTGTTCGCTCTCTATTTCTTTGTTTTTGCCTACAGCTATGCTTCGAGCGCACCACAGCAGGTGCATGTCACCAATGATAATGCGGAGGCGCTGCGTCTGGACTTTAAGCTAACGCCCATTGAGACGAACTATGATGGTATTAGCCGTTATTACAGTCCCTACTTTTTTAGACATTAAGTCGCGCCAGTCGCTGGCAGTAGTGCTCTCTCCCGCCGCTCTCTATCTCTGGCGCATTCACCAAGCATCATCTATTTTAACTGCACCATCTTAGCTGCCACTCACTCACACGAAACCCAAAACACACACACACACATAACTAACCCACCCACCTGCTCCATGTCTCCAAAAGCACGCTCATGCATTTTGTTGATGTTTTTGTTTTTCTACTGCCTTGTATATTACTACTATTATTATTTTTTTTTTTTTGTTTATAAAACTGTTGTATACTCTTTTATTTGTATATTGTTTATCTGTTTAGTTTTCAAATGGGTTAAACCAACTCAAATCCGCCAGCTTGTAAATATAGAGTTTTTTTGTTGCCTCGATACTTTGAAGCTTGAAGAGAGACGTTTATTCATTTTGTTCTTGAAGGCTGGGTGTAAAAGCTCCTGTCTTTCATACTATTTATCCAGTTTTTGCCTACTGAGTTACTTAGTGGGCTGTTTACACTATCTGAGTAGATTGAATGTTTACACTATCTGAGCAGATTCTAAATAGAACTAGTTCTATTTTCCCCAAGCTGAGTGTTTATCTAAGCAGCTGCTGTCATTTCTTTAAGAGTTGCCAAATATTTTGTTATGTTAGCTTGATTTTTTCCCATCATCGATACAAATGTATTTATTTTGAGTTAAATTTAAGTAGAATTCAAAATTTTTTTAAAAATTTTGTGGCTTCAACAAAAGCTTGTTTTCAGACAAAAGTAGCAGAAATCAATTGAAGTGTTATTATTTTAATTGATTTCGATTACACTAGTTTACATGAAAAATGAACCTTCGTAAAAAAGTCTTTTTTGGGTAATTTGGGGTCGAGAAACAGGAAAATAGCAACTTTTTTTTTTTTCTTAAGCACCGTTTTCGAGATATTTTCGAAAAACATGCTTTTGAGCACCTATTTCAGTTATTCATCAATATCTCGTGAACAAAACTTTGTATCTACATGAAAGGTATTGATGTGCTCTTTACAATGATATGTAACAATGTACAGATTAAGTAAAAATTAAAAAAGTTACAAGCAACCAAAGTCGGAAAAAGTGTAATTTTTGAATATTTTTTAAAATTACAAATTTTCAATTTGATTTTTACTAACGAAAAAAATTTTTTGAAAATTATGTTAAGCTTTAATCTGAAAGAGAATTTTTTTACGAACGTTTCGTAGATGTTATGGAACCATGAACGATAGTTCCAACCTTCACTCAATCACATTTTTGTATGAAAAAAAAAATTGTTCACTCAAAGTTTTTCATTTGCGTTCAGTTACGTCTTTACAAATTTGTATGCAGCTGTAGTCGTGATTTTTCGTTCATTCTTACCCGATTTTAAAGAACTAGATACAAAGTTTTGTTTACGAGATATTGATGAATAACAAATAAGTGCTCAAAAGCATGTTTTTCGAGAATATCTCGAAAACGTTGCTTATGAAAAAAATTTTTGCCATTTTCGAGTTTCTCGATCCCAAATTACCCTAAAAAACACTTTTACGCTGGTTCACTCGATGACCCATAAATTTGTAAACTAGTGTTATTTATTTATTTAAACTAGCTTTTAAAATTGTACAAATGAACTAGTTTATTAATGCCGAACTATGCCTTTTTAAATGGCTTGTTTATTTGAAGCCAAAGTAGAGTGTTCACAACAAGCTGTTACATTCCGCGTTCAGATCTGATTTTTTGGCAAACAACTCAGTCAATTATATCAATTAATCATTAAGTCAGTCGATCAGCTAAAACCTCAGTAAGTTGTAAACGACAAACTGAGCTTAGAAATCGTTGTTTGGGTTTGATTTTTCGAAAGATTTTTGCTGCCAAACATATGGACTTCTAAGCAAATGCCTTTAAGAGCCAAAAAAAGAAATGATTTTTCGAAAAAAATTCAAAGAAATTTGACTGCAAGTATTATGCAAAAGTTTTTGAAAAAAATAAACTTTGTTTCACTGTAAATGAGAGAAATACGATTTTTCGAAAAAAAAGTAGCATCAAACAAAAGTTTTGAAAAAAACAGCAAATTTTCGAAAAACAAACCCAAAAAATTTCGTCTAAAAGTATCTTACCAAAGTTTTTGAAAAAAAAAGCGTTCTGGCTGTTTTGAGTTGGCTTGTTTCTCATGGTTTCAGGCATTAACTTTATGCCTTACTTTTTAGTTAAATTTTAAGTTCTATCATCTCTTTCTCTCGTAATCTCTCGTGCTCTACAACTCTGCCGTAGCTTTCTGTGACTTACTTTTAATTTGTACATATTCTTGAAACTGGCGCCAAAATGTACTTAAAGTCAAACTTTTTAAAACGAACTTTCGAAAAAAAATTGTTTACTACAAAAACAACAAAGAACGTAGTCAATAAATGCTTAAGCGAATTTTTAGGGTTGCCGCCTTTGCATAAAATTATTTTAAAACCTTGATGTATAAAATAGATGCAAAATTATTATAGCACACAAATACATATATATATATATACATATATATCAACAACAACAAAACTACAAATTACAAATATAAATACTATATACAATATACGATATATATATATAAACCTATGGCAAAACTTATCAAAAATTGTTAAACATATTTTTGTGTGTCTCAGCGTAAAAAAGTATAAACAAAATTGTTAAAAAAAAAAAATAAATAAATCTATAAATATAAAACTAATAAAACTAAATAAATAAATATAAAAAAGCTAAAGTCGAGAAAGAGTATTCAATATGGCTAAGAAAAAATATAAAGTCAAATAAAATTTTGATTTTTGCCTAGTGCGTTTTATTTTAATGCTGCTTCGACGCTATACTCTATCTTTAGGCAACTTAGTACTTACTAGTCTATAAAACCTAAGATTTGTATTTATGCGGCATTGGCTTAACTTTTGTTTATGTTTTCAGTGTTGTAAAGTTAGTTTTATTTTAGGTCCTTAAGTCATGTCTATGCTGTATATCGATCTCGATTCCGATAGTTGCTGCTATTTTGTGAACTTGTTAGTTATCGTAATCGATATATGGCACTGTCGGTTTTTGTTGTTTCTTTATAACAATTATTTTTAGATTTTTAATAATTTAAAAAAATACGCTTAACATTAATTTATGGCTGAGGTTTTATTCTACATTGTAATTATTAGTTCTTTTTTTTATAAAATACTACTTTCCTTTTGACAAAACGAAATACGGAACATAAAAGCTAAAAAAAATTTGCACTAAAATCGTGTTGCCTTTAGCTTTTATTTTTAATTATTTTTAATTATTATTTTTTAATTATATAATTGTCAAAGTGGTGTTGATAAATTGGATTTAAATATTTTTGGCTAAACTTCTTTTTTTTTATGTTGTCAGTTTAAGGCCCATACGCAGCATGCAAAAATTCCGCACGAAATGTCAAAACTTCATATAAAAAAAAAAAATCCCTTTTTTGGGCCATATGTCAAAACTTAAAATATCCCTTTTTTGGGATATTTTTTTTATATGAAGTTTTGACATTTCGGTCGGAATTTTTGCATGCTGCGTATGGGCCAGTGTCAAAACTTCATATACAAAAAAAATCCCTTTTTTGGGAAATTTTTTTTTTATATGAAGTTTTGACATTCCGTGCGGAATTTTTGCATGCTGCGTATGGGCCTTTAATTAAAAATATATGTATTTTTTTTTTAATTGCAGGTATTTTATTTATGTAGCTTTTAATGATTTACGAACAGTATTATAAGTTGTTATGCAATTTTTATATTTTATTTTATATTATATTTAATTTGTGGCTATTAGCAGTGAGTGTTTAATTTTTAACTTTTTTAAATTTCGTAAAAAAAATTTTGCCATTATACAAAAATTAACAATAAATTAATAACTCAAACTACAATTGGTGTAACTAAAAATTAAACAAATGAAATTTTTAAATTAAACTAAATTCAAGTACATAATTATATTCAAAAACTTGTTCATAATTTTTTTTAATAAATTGTACTGTATTCAAAAATCAAGTTTCAAATATTTTTAGCTCTTTTTATGCACACAAATTTTTAAGATTTTATTCCTAGCTTTAAATAAACGAAAAATAAACTGAATAAATATTATAAATTGCATATAATTAAAATATATATGTATATAAAAATTGTGTACTATATTATATAATTGGCAAGGCAGTATTTGAACGCGAGAAAGTTTTAAGTTAAAATTTTTTGGGCAATATATAGCATTTATGTATTATATTTATTTATTATTTTTATAATTATTATATATTTAACATAGACTCATGCTATTTTATTATTTTTGCATGTTATAATTAAGTCTGCACAAAGTTCCCATAAAAACTAACCCAAAGAATAGATACGAGAAAGTTATAGTCTGTGGTAGTGCTGGAGAAAAGATCGATGTTATATCGATGCATCGATGTATCGAAGTTTAAAATATCTATATCGAAATTGACCAACAGAGATGTTTCTCCAGCACTACTAAACACCCATTTGATGAGAGCAGAAGTGCTGAAGAAAAATCTCTCGATATATAGATAATTTAAACTTCGATACATCGATGCATCGATATAACATCGATATAACATCGATCCAGCACTTCTGCACTCATCAAATGGGTGTTTAGTAGTTCTGGAGAAACATCTATGTTGGTCAACATCGATATAGATATTTTAAACTTCGATACATCGATGCATCGATATAACATCGATGCCCAGCACTAGTCTGTGGCATAGCTTTTATATTTTTTGTAAGTTAAGTTTTTGTGGTATTTGGTTTTCCCTGAAACTACACTGAGAAAATTTTTTTCGTTTTTTAACTACATGCACGCGGCAATGGTATGTTCTGCAAACAATTTATTAAAGAATGCTTGCATTTTCTCTCAGTGTAGCTTTTCAGCAAGTCAATGAATTACACTAGGCTACAAAATATGCGTTACACGCTTTTAGTTTAGTTACGTCATTCCAAGCAGAAAACTAAAAATACAATTTTTTCAAATTCGCATTTAAAAAAAATACATTGATTAATCGGAACGATGAAGATTTGATATATAAGACCAAATTTTTCAAAAATTTTTACGGAATTCAAAAAAATTTGCATAAAACCAAAATTGTATTTTTTTTAATTTCGATCTTAAGAGGTATACGCAGTTCGAAATATTTCGCTCGGAATGACAAAACTTCATATATAAAAAAAATACCATTTGGAATATGCCATTTGGGATTTTTTTTTATATATGAAGTTTTGTCATTCCGCGCGAGATTTTTCGAACTGTGTATACCCCTTAACATATATAGGCCTTTAGCATGAGCTACCCCATTAAAAAATATTATACAAGCAACTCTGGATTAAAAATTTTGTAACCTAGTGTTAACCATTATCATATTCAAATTAAAAAATTTTGCATTTATTCGGGTGATTTTGCATTTAGTAACCTACACTTCATTCCCCTGCCCATGCACGCTATTTTCATGCAAACTAACTCAAAAAAATATATATATATAATCCCGCAACGGGATCTGACCCTTCTCCAGAAATTCCTAAATGAATTATATTTTATTTAACCATTTTAACGCGTTGCTTACTCAGGCGACTTTCGCAAGGTGATTGTAGAGCGCGCCGAACCGGCCGCGGAGCGTGAGAAGAAATACGATGGCTTTATGACGCCTACCAAGTTCGAGCATCACAATTATACAGCCATGGAAAGGTCAGTATGAGACATGTTTAAAGATGTGGGCGCCACAGCTGCTCGAGATCGATTCTCTGTTTAGTTAAAATTTTAAATTTATTTTACAAAAAGCTTAAATGGTATTAATAGGATAAACCATTACACAGACCAACATGGTTTAGTTGTTGGGAAGCTAAGGGTGATTTCCGAAGTAATTTGCTACGTAGAATCCGAATCCGGGGCCAGAATTGGCTCATCACGTCAGGATCTTGAGATATTTGAGGTTATGTACCCGAAAAACGGCGTTTTTTCAAATACCTCAAAATCCTGACGTGTTGGGTCAATTCTGACGCCGGATTCGGATTCTACGCAGTAAATTACTTCGGAAATCATCCTTAGCTTCCCAACAACTAAACCAGTTGGCCTGTGTTATTGTCTCAAAGGCTTAATGCAAATGCTAATGATGTCGAGGGATATACTTCGTCACTTTGAATAGCCATAGCACTTCGAAAATGATCGCTTGAACTTTTCAATTAAAGGGTAAGAGTGGTACTAAATGATGAATTTGGAGTGACAGACCACACCTGTACATAACCTCAAAAGTAGGAAAAAACTCAGTTTTTCGGGTAAATAACCTCAAATATCTCAAAATCCTGACGTGATAGGCCAATTCTGGCCCCGGATTCGGATTCTACGCAGCAAATTATTTCGAAAATGACCCATAGCTTTCCAACAGCTGACATGACCCCGGTACTTGTAGGCCTGTGTTATTTGTAATAGGTTTCGGTGTTTCTGCTTAAAAGAGAACTGTCTCGGATTTTTAATTCATTTTAAACTGTTTGCAACTGGGTCTCCCGAATGTGCTGTTAAAACTCACAAAAAACGCAGTTTAAAGTCCATTTGCAAATATGCTCTGAGATTTTAGAACAAAAAGCTTCAAATTAAAAAACTTTAAAGATTTGAAAGAAGAAATCGTGGCATTGCTGGACTGGCTTACTCTTCACGATAATGGTGAAGGTTCTACATCGAACCTTAGCCAAAAGTGTGTGGCAATACCTTAGGCTTGACAACTTGACATAAGTTTTAGTAGTTCTAGGATAGATATTTTTGATGAGATGCAAATAAATGCGACGAAAACGGTGAAGAGCGTTCCAAAATCTCGCTCTTGCATTTCGATCGTTCTTTCGAATTGGAAGTACGCCAAAGTATGCCACGAGTCATAGCAGAGATTTAGGAAACATCTCGAGTTTTTATACCCTGTACCATATGGTACAAAAGGTACATTTAGTTTGTGCAAGCCGAAAATGTATGTAACATACAGAGGGAGTCGTCGGATACCACCAAAGTTACCTAAAGTATGATCAGGGTGACTAGAGAAGTCGATATACACATGTCTGTCTGTCTGTCTTTCACATTAAATGCCTTATGTCAGGGAAGACAAGTTTATTTTATATTTTTGTTATCGGGGTGATATAAAGCTCCCGGGTGATTCAGGGACTCTCGAAAAAAACCAAAAGTTTTAGATGGATATTTCGTTTGTTTATGAAGATATCGTAACCAAATTTGATATTCGTAAGTCTGTACTATATAGCGTATATTAGACCGATCGGTTAAAAAAACGTTTTTGTTGCAAAAATCGTCGTTTTATCGTAACCAAATTTGGTGTTTGACTGTTTCAAAGAGTTTCCCAGCACAGTGCCAAATTTGAACAAAATCGCTTGTCTGTACCATATAGCCCCCATAGGACCGATAGGTCAAAAAAACTTTTTTGGTGCAAAATTCGACTTATTTTTGCTTGTTTATAAAAATATCGTTACTAAATGTTGCAAATTTTTGTTTAGTCCCTAAGCAATATATCGGATTTAATTGCAATGTGAGGGTACAGGCAGGGCCGTAGAGAGAAAATCCGGGCCCGGGGGGAAAATTTTCCGGCCTCTCGATTACACCTTTAGATTGAATCACGACAGTACGACAGTAATTACACCGGGCCCCTGAAAAAACTCCGGGCCCGAGGGAAATCCCCCCTTCGTCAGGCCTGGGTACAGGGTATCCCAAAGTCGTAGGCGCCCGAAAATGTCAATTTCAGGTCTATTTTCACGGAGTTTTGTTTGTACTAACTCTGAAGCATGCCACAAATTTATTTTAAACGCATTTTGTACGCATTTCTATACCCTGTAAATTAAGTTATTTCAAATACCTTTTGCGTAAAACCATAGAAACCACAAATTATGAGGCCTTTTCTGGATTTCGATTTCGAATTGACTATTTGGCATGCAGTTTATCTTTATATAGTTTTTATACCCTGTACCGTATGGTACAAAGGGTATATTGTGTTTGTGCAAGCCGAAAATGTATGCAACGTACAGAAGGAGACGTCGGAGACCCCCCAAAGTTACCTAAAGTATGATAAGGGTGATATAGCCATGTACGTGTGTCCGTCCGTCTGTCCGTCTGTATGAACGCCTAGATCTCAGAGATGGTAAGAGCTAGAGCAACCAAACTTTCAGATTAGATCCATTATTATCCTACGGGAGACAAGTTTATTTTATTTTTTCGATATCGGGGCTATATTATATAGCTCCTATAGGGGTGTTTCAGAGGACCTTGGAAAAAACAAAAAGTTTTAGATGGATAATTCGTTTGTTTATGAAGATATCATAACCAAATTTGGCAATCGGAGTTCCCAAGCACTGTACCAAGTTTGGTCAAAATCGGTTGACTATATCATATAGCTCCCATGGGAATGATCGGTCAAAAAAACATTTTTGGTTCAAAATTCGTCTGTTTGTGGTTTTTTATGAAGGTATCGTAATACCAATTACAATTACCAATGGCAATTAAATGTCTTTTGGTGTTTCTAAGCAATATACCGGATTTTATTGCAAGCTGTGGTACAGGGTAGCCCAAAGTCGTCCGCGCCCTAGAAGCTAGATCCACCAAAGTTTGGATTAAGATCGCTAATTATATTTCTAGAAAAAAATTTACTTAATTTTTTCGATAGCGGCCTTATATTATATAGAATCCATAGATCTAAGGACATAACGCTTTTATTTTTGAATGTGATATTCGAAAATTTTTGGTTCACCGCTCGTTCGAAAAAAAGTTTACAGCCCATAATTCGTTTTTTTAAGTTGCTCCTCAAGCAGTTTCAATCAAATTCAATCAAAATTGGTTCATTGCAATAGGACCCCATAGGACTGATTTATTCATTCGTTGCTTTTCTTTTTTCGATAGTTTTTTAGTTTTTCCCTAAGGGTTGTTCCAAATTCAATCAAAAGGGAATAACATATGGTTTCCAAAGTATCGATCGGTCGTAAATATGTTTTAAGAGCATAACTCGTTTGTCTAGGAAGCTTTCGATTATTTTGGAGTACCTAAGCACTATGCCGAATTTGATGGAAATTGATTAATTACACAGGCCAACATGGTTTAGTTGTTGGAAAGCTAAGCGTCATTTCCGAAGTAATTTGCTGCAAAGAGTCCGAATCCAGGGTCAGAATTCAAGTCAGGATTTTGAGATATTTGAGGTTATGTACAGGGTGCAAAAATTTTTTGTGGGCTGTCACTCCAGTTACATTATTTAGTACCACTCATACCCTTTAATTTAATATTTCAAGAGATCAATAACGATTTTTTTGGGAAGTCATGGCTATTCGAAGTTACGAAATATATCCCTTCGACATCATTAGCATTTCACAGGTCTACAAATACCGGGGTCATGTCAGCTGTTGGAAAGCTAAGGGAAGTAGTTTGTTGCGTAGGATCCGAATCCGAATGGGCCCATCACGTCAGGATACTGAGATATTTGGAGTTATGTACCGGAAAAAAAATTCAAAATCCTGACGTGATGGGCAAATTCTGATCGCGGACTCGGACTCAAAACAGCAAATTAGTTCGGAAATGACCCTTAGCTTTGTTGTTGGTAACTCAAGATTCAAGATACTGGATCAGAAACGTTAATTTTTGACTCGCAGTTTTTAAAACCAAAGAAGGCAATAATACAATATTTGATAGCTTTTATAATCGAGTGAGCAGATTACGGCTAAGAAAATTTGAAATAATTCCAGAATCCATTGCTTGAAAGTCAACTATATGAGTTTATAAAGTTTGAAAATATCTAGGATTTGGACTTTTAATTGAAGCAATAGATTAATATGCGTACCTTTGTATTATTTCAGCTTTTTGCGCAACATAACCCGAAGTTATGCATCCATAACGCGTCTGTACACCATTGGCAAGAGCGTGCAGGGTCGTGAGCTTTGGGTTTTGGAAATATTCGCCACGCCCGGCGCACATGTGCCCGGTGTGCCGGAATTTAAATATGTGGCCAATATGCATGGCAATGAGGTTGTGGGCCGTGAGATGCTGCTTCTATTAACCAAATACATATGCGAGCGTTATGGCAGCGATGAGAGGATTACGCGGCTGGTAAATGAGACACGTATGCATTTTTTGTATAGCATGAATCCGGATGGCTATGAGATATCACGGGAGGGTGATCGCACCAGCGGCTTGGGACGTTCTAATGCCAACAATATTGATTTAAATCGCAATTTTCCGGATCAGTATGGCACGGATAAATTTAATAAGGTGACACAGCCGGAAGTGGCCGCTGTCATGAACTGGACTTTGTCGCTACCGTTTGTACTATCTGCAAATTTACATGGTGGTTCATTGGTGGCCAACTATCCCTACGATGATAATGAGAATGATTTCAATGATCCCTACGCTAGACTGCGCGATGCCAGCATCAATGGACGCAAACTAAATCCCACCGAGGATAATGCCTTGTTTAAGCATTTGGCATTGGTCTATTCACAAGCGCATCCTACCATGCATTTGGGCAAAGCCTGCGAGCTATTCCAAAACGAAGCCTTTCCCGAGGGCATAACCAATGGCGCACAGTGGTACAGTGTTACCGGTGGCATGCAGGACTGGAATTATGTGCGCGCGGGCTGCATGGAACTGACCATTGAAATGGGCTGCGATAAGTTTCCCATGGCCGCTGAGTTGCCACAATATTGGCATGACAATCGTGAATCACTTTTGCTGCTCATCGAGCAGGTGCATCATGGCGTGCATGGCTTTGTGCGTAGCTCTATTGGCACACCCATTGCAGGCGCCATTGTGCGTCTGGATGATGCGAATCATACCACCTACAGCGGCACCTATGGTGATTATTGGAAGCTTACGTTGCCGGGTCGGCATAATGTCACCGTACTTGCTGATAACTATGCGCCACAGCGTGTCGAAGTAGAGGTGCCCAATGTCGCACCCTTTGGCATGCGTTTAGATGTAACACTCATGCGTGATGATCCGCAGCATTGGGCTTCGGCTAATGATTATCGCATCATTGAGAATGTGGTGAACACGCGTTATCATACGGATGCCGAATTGCGTTCACGTCTGGCGGAACTGGAAACGCAGAATGGCCAAATAGCCAGCTTTGGCCATAACGAGGCGGACAATGAGTTTAGTCGCTACTTTAATTACCTAAAGCTGACCTCGGATGTGAGTACATAGATTTTTTGCCACCTATACGCGGAATTTAGCGTAGCAAAGCAAAGATTTCTTGTGAGGGTCAGCTAGTCGTCTCTGAGCCAAGGTTTTATTATGAGCCAAGGTTTACTTCATGGATCTACTGTGGAAGTGTCAGTGAAATTTTGTAACAAACGATTCTATTAAACTTTTGAACCGAAGAGCTTGTTAGAGTGTAACCAGTGGAGATCCTATATTTGGGATTACTGTACTGATTGTACTGGGAAATTCATCGAATTCTTGCATAATTTCGATTATGTTTAGTGAGGGACGTGATGCCACGGATATATAGGATCATGGGAATTTAATTGCTTGATTATCCTGACAGAAGGGCCTGATGTATAGTGACCCTTTTAGATGAAATCTGTAAAAGTTATCGATAAAATCATATAGTTACATACGCTAGGGCAGGGGAAAAGGAGTTTCCGGGGTCCCGCCGTTAAGTTGTTTTTTTGGATGCGGGCATTCTTGAGCTATCTTCTTAATCAAAAGAGGAAGTTTTTTGAGTTAAGTCTATCACGGCGCATAAAATATTGAGCCAGCATTTAGAGCATATGGGCAGGATTAATGAACCCACTTTCGCGATCTATTTACTGTGAGCCTTGTCCAGCTTTTATGGTATCTTACTAAGCCCATTACGCTATTTTTACAGATTGGCGAGCCTGAGGAGCACAAATACAAGATTCTGGTGATAAGCTCTATGTTTGATACCACGGCACCGCTGGCACGCGAGATAATGATGAATCTGGTGCGCCATCTGATCGAGGGCTATAAGTTGCATGAGGTTTCGGTGCAGCAGCTGCTGCAGCGCAGCATTTTATACTTTATACCGCAAACGGAGAAATTCGCCCAGGTTTTTAATATGTATAACGCCAAGTAAGTGAACACAGGCTGAAAAAAAAACCTTAGCTAAAAATGTTTTCTGCACTTTTACAGCAACTCCATTTGCGATCCCATGCTGCCCGATGAGCTGGCCGATCGTTTGCTAAGCCCGGAAACGGAGGCAGCTCGTGATATGTTGTTAAACTTTTTGAAAAGTGAGAAATTCGATTTGATGCTAAGTTTTACGGCTGGCAGTTCGGAGCTAAAGTAAGCATATACATATAATGAACTGTATTGAGATCTTTGCTTTAACATTGTGCATTCCACAGCTATCCCAAGGGCGAACCCATATTGGAAAAGTTTGCGCACACAATACAACGCACAGAGTTCAATTACTCGCCACTGCAATGTGCCACAACGGCTACACGTCAGCTGCACCAGGAGACCGTAGAGCGTTTGACCAATCTGTTTTACAAGTACTACAACATACCCATGTATACGCTGGGTCTCTCTTGCTGCCGCATGCCCGCACATCATGACATTGCCTCCATTTGGCGCACCAATATAGAGAAATTGCGCAACTTTTTGCAGCTGGTAGAGACCGGCGTCAGCGGACTGGTGCATAATGACAAGGGCCAGCCGTTGCGTGAGGCTTTTGTGCGGCTGCTAAAGCATCAGCCCGTCTATAATGTTACACGCAATGCGGCACGCTTTCAGATTATATTACCCAAGGGCATCTATGGTCTGGAGGTCAGCGCTCCCAACTATGAGTCCCAGATTGTCAAGGTGCAAATAGAGCAAGGTCGCATCAGCGATGTCGGCATAGTTACATTGCATGCCTATACGCTTATACGTGGTGAAGTCAGCGAAATACATGGGCCGTCGCATGCCGAGGGCTTTACAGTCATCTCGGGCCTTGTGCTGGACAGCAGCAATCATCCCATACGCAATGCCAAGGTCTCTATTATTTCGCCGCATAGCGCAAGCAATGTGCGCAACTTTACAAATAGCATGGGCGCCTATAGTCTCGCTGCGGTACCTTTTGGTGTGGTCACACTCAAGGTGGAAGCGCCACGACACTTCGAAGCTACGCGTGAACTGCATCTGGTCAAAACGGGTCAGCCCACGGAAAACGTGGTATTCCATTTGAAGTTCAATGCTCATGTCTTTGGTTTGCCGCGTTTTCTGTTCATTGTTTTTGCCAGCGTGCTTATTATTGTGGGCGTTGTGGTGTGTGTACTCTGCGCGCAGTACTTGTTCTATAGACGACATCGTGGTAATAAGCCTTACTATAATTTCTCGCTGCTGCCGCAAAAGGGCAAGGAGCAGTTTGAGCTGGACGAAGATGCGGGCGACGATGGCGAAACGGAGCTTTTCAGATCGCCCATTAAGCGTAAGTAGAATCAGTTTGCAGTCGGAAAGTTTATTATTTTGAAATTTTTCTCTTGCAGGTGGCATGACTATACAGCCGTACTTTGATGAAGAGAATCTGGATCACATATTGCATACAGATGATGAGGACGATGAGGACTTGGAGGCTGAGCTGCAGAGTTTTGAGGCAGATGAAAGCGGCGATGAGATAGTCATGTTGCGCAATCATGGCAATAAACGCAGACATTAAAAGCACAGTTCTACTGTAGTAGCAGACATATGATAAGAAACAACAATTTTAACATCATCTAGACATATGTACATATATATAAATACACAACATAACTGTGATTCGAACATTTTCGAAAAACCAACGCTAAAAGAAGAATGTAGTAAAATTTGTAACATACTTATATACTTGTACAACAGCGATGGTTAAAGTATATGCATATATATCAAATGTATATAGCAATAATGTATGTGTATATACCATAGACAATTTATTTTAGTTTGTATTTTTTTTTTTTCGTTTTTTTTTTTGTAATTACTTATTTTATTTATTTAAACGCCGCAGGCGAATGTTGTGCACAAACACGTAAAAAAATCTTTGGCGAATCTCGCGGCGCTTCCATAATTTGTATAATTATTTTAACTTTTATATTATATGCTATGTTGCTCTTTAATTTATAATTTACTAAACTAAGCAATAATACCAACTACAAACTAAAATAACTATTTCTAAGACTGAGCATTACGAAAGCAAAGCAAAAAAAAAAAAAACAAAATGTAATGATATATTTGTAGAACCGTCAACTGTACTTAGAAGAGAGTGAAAAATGCAAAGAATTTGCCAAACAAAATTTGTTCACACATTCCACTTGATGTCAATTCGTTGGCAGTCTTAACTGTATGCATATCTGCTTAGCTTGCTTTTTATATAAATTATATACTTACTATATATATGTATACACTTATTAAAAAATGCTTGCTAAAAGTTAACATCTATACGGCTAGTTTAAAAAAATATAGCTATGATCTATACTGATTTTAAATTTTTAATGTGACACAAAGCTATTTATAAAAATTTTATTGTATGTAAATTAAGCAAAAAGTAATTAAAATATAAATTAAAACTTGAAAATGTAAGCAATTAAATGTGCAACGGCAGCTTATGATATTTTAAAATATGGCAGTACTGTGCTGCATTTTATTGTGCCAGTGTTGTCAAACGTTCTTTTTTGACACTGCAACTGCAGCTTAGCTCAATTTACAAATAGAAACTGAAAATTTTTCTTTTATTTTTAGCAATTATTTTTATTTTTGCTTGCAGTTTTTCTGTATACGAAATATTTATTTATTTTCAATTTTATTCAAAATTATAAACTAAATAATAAATAATATATGCGTTTGATTTTAACATTAAATTGACGTCATCAGTATAAAGGAATACATTGCAGTGGTGCAGAATTTTTTGTTGTTTTTTTTCTTTTTGTTAAGATTCAGCTTTAAACATACTTTAGTACACACAGACACATTTTAGAAAGGATAGCTATTATTGTATTATATATTTTAGCTTATTTAATTTGGCCTTAGCGTTCGTAATAGACACGATAGTAGAGCGTTTTGGAGCGCCAAATGCTATAGCTATTGTCAAATTTAAGCAAATAGACACCCTCGCCAGGATACGAGTGTGAACCCACATATACTTCGTTGTAACACTCACGTCTATAGATGGGCACTATTATAGATATGGGCGCTTTTGAGCTAGCACCCATGCTCTGCTCGGCCAAAGCATTACGGTCCTGAGATAGCGAACCCGATTCAAGATCTTCAGCGGTGGAAAGATAGTCTTCATCCACACAATCCTCATCCTCATCGCTATCGCTAACATGCACAGTCACTTCGTTTGTAACTGGTTTGGCCCACTCGAAATAAATGCCAAAACCAATATCATAATTGTCGGTGGCGAATTCCCAAAAAATGCATTTACCATTCAGATTAGTTGGTACTCGCACCTACAACGAAAAATAAAAATGTTAACATATCGTATAATTTACATATTTTAGTGTGCTGCAACTTACTGTAACCGTATCACCATGCCCAATCGTTATAACACCATCACCATCGCCTGCGGAAACCTCAGTCTTAAACTGTTCGATGTCAGGTCGCGTCCATATCTTAGCCGGCCTTATCATAACATAATCATCATACTCATCACTGCCTGCAGTCTGTCGTTCCTGTGCATTGCCCTGGTCCGACTGCTCTACGGCATATGCCTGCGTATGCTCTGCACTCTGCGGCGTCTCAAAATCGTTCAGTTGTAATCCACCCATAGCATTGGCTAGCTCTGCGCTACCTGCAGCAGGGCTCTCACAGACGTTATTGTTACTTCCGGCGGAGCTTTGTTCCTCGGCTGTGCTGCTGGTAACGACTCTATCCAGCTGCTGTGGCTGTGCTTGCTGATTCTGCATTTGGTTCTGATTCTGTAAATGCAGCTGCTGCATATACTGATGGTAATGTTCACGCTGCAGTTGATGTATCAGCAGTGCCTGCTGATCCGGATTCGAGGGGAACTGCTTCTCCGCGTATATCTATAAAATATTATAAAAATGTTAGCAAGTTCTGCGTGCAGTTGGCTATGTGAGCAGTTGGTGTCACAAACGTGCTTTACACGCATTCATAATTAATTATTTACAAACGTTCAATAAAAGCAAGTTTATGCTTGTGTCTAAGGACATGGGAAAAACCACGCAACCAATTAAACGTTTGCATTGACTGTGATTAAGCGCCCTTGTTATTGTACATATTGGTCATGGCCTAGTTACACTTGTGCGTGTATGTAGGAGCTCAATCACAACAGGTGCAAAAAATTTGTTAAGCAATTAAAAATAAAAAATCGATGCGCACCTTAAACTGCTGATATGTCTGCTTGTTCAGTGCATCCTGCAGTTGTCGTCGTTGTAATTCCTCTTTGTAGCCCTCTTCCAAGAGCTCTTGCTGCTCGCGTTCACGTTTTTGACGTGCCTCCTTCTCCTGCTCCATGCGACGCAGTTCAGCCTTTAGAGTCTCATCGCGGTTTTGGCGCACAGCCTCAATATACGGGCGAAATGCGCTGCACATGGCATCCAGCAGATCAATAAAGCCCTCCATAGCCTGTTCCCGTGTCATATCGCCCAGCAGCTGCCAGTGCTGCTGCCGATCTCGACCAATGACATCCAGCACACCCAATGCTGGCGCGTGATTTGTATTAAATGGTCCCAAGCTGGCCTGCTGCTTAAAGGCAATCAGCTTGAGATTATCTTCATAGGACAAATGTATGGCTTTGCCTGAGTTCTCTATAAATTAAGCAAAATGCATTAAAATCTGGCACAGAACACCAACTTGCGTATGCTTACGTTTATAAAAAGTAAATGCCTGGCGATAGAGTTCTGGCAGTGAAAAGCCCCATTTTTCTGCGGCTGCATTATTCGCCGCTGTGCTTGCGCTCGGCCTTTTATTCTCCTCCATGGTGTTTCTGTAGTTTTCTGTCCAGCAGACAAAAAATAAAAATAAATAACGCAGGCTACTATTTGCACTTCTGACGTTTACGTTACGGGCATTCACAATAGTCTGCGCTACAAAAAACACTTAAACTTTTTAAGGCGTTATACAGCACTGCGCTTTGGCATAAACAGCTGTTCGAACCAGCGCCATACACGTGCGCTCGTTTTATTTATTTAAGTAAAAGAATTTTGTTTAAATTTGTAAAAGACTAACTTTAATATGAGCAGCACACGTTTTTTCTTGGCCGATTTGCCCAGCAGCGCCACAGAAAATGATTTAAAGTCTTTATTTCAAGACTATGGCAGTGTGCAACGTGTTGAGCTCAAGTCTAAGGAACAATTTGTGGATGCCGGCCAAACGAGCACCAAAATTATAGCCTTTGTTACAGTAAACACGCAAGATCCGGACTATTGTAAGCTATTTAAGTGCGTATCTAATAACGTATTTATTTATATATTTCTGAATTATTACAACAGGTTTAAATGAACTTAATTGGCAAAAGTTGCATGGTTACAAACTAAAAGTGTCCATTGCCAAGGAGTCATTTTTGGATCGTTTAAAACGTGAACGTGAACGTGAAGAGCAGGCACAACAAGAAACACAAGGCGCTGTTGATACTTTTAAAGCAAGCAGCTCCGAACTTTTGACTCAAAACACGCAAAACAAGAGACGCGTTTTTGGCGAGCATGAGGAGCTGAATGATGATGATATTGCGCCAGAGCTATTAATGACCAAGAAACGCGCTGCAAACACACTGTACAATGGCAAGGTAGGTGCTATGTCAGCTGCCTTACATTATTGATTTTAATTGAATTCCATGCTAGATTGTCATACAACAAGATCCCGAAATAACGCCACTGCACATTATTGAGCAACAGAAAAAGCCAGCAAAGCATCAACTGGACGCCAAATCGGCTATAGCAGACTCAAAACGCAAGGAATCGCTCAACAAAATGAAGCAGCAATATCATCAAAAGATATCGGCTATTAAGGATGCGCTATCATTTAATAATGCAGCGCAGTCTAAGCGCATCAAATTCAGTGATGCTGAATCAGAGGAGGAGCAGGAACAACCAGACAGCAGCGCAGACCAAAAGAAAAAGGCGCTCTTTAACGAGGACAGCGGGGGGGAGTTTGAGGACGAGAAGGAGTTTGTTTTGCCACAACACGAGGGCAAAAAAGGCGAACGTTTGCTGCAACTGCAGAGTAAACAAAGCTTAGATCCACGTTTTCGCATAACGTCCGATTTTGTGGAAGAGGAAGACGATGAGCAGCAGCAAGACGACGCAGATGAGTCAGCGCAGCAGGAAAACGAACGCGACTGGCAGATGGGCATTCTCGAGCAAGTTGTAGGCAAGCAAATAGATAGCTCTAATGCAAAAACAGAAAAGGCCGCAAAGAATAAGAAAATGTTGCGTTTTGATCCCGCCAAGCAAGAGCACCAAAAGTTGCTGCGACAAAAAGCCGCACCTAGCGATAAAGCCAGCACAAAACCAGATGCGGCGCCAGAAACTAAAAAAGTACAAAACAACAATGCCAATGTTTCCAAGACAGCTTTCTATGTGGTTACTGATACGTTAAAGCAATCGCTGAATATGCGCGGCGAGGGTTTCAGTTTGCTGGACATGTTTGGCAGTACACATGTTGAGGCGTCTGCCGAGCGTCAGAATCTGTTGGAGAAAGTAAGCAATGCAAAAATTATGCTCAACAAGTCAAACAATGTGCTGGGCGTAGACAACTTGAATCCATTTAGCTATGACTCTTCTGAAAGCGAGAATGAAGTTGAAGCTGATGAGCAGCAGCAGCAGCCGGCCAAAGAGAATGAAGAGCCGAAAAAAGCATTGACGAAACAGCGCAGCAAGAAAGCCAAGCAATACAGCGAGTCATTCTTTATTCCAAAGAACGATGCCAGGCTTAAAGGTGAGTTATGTTTATGGTTGTGAATATCTAATTTTTACAACTCTTTTGTTTTATCATTTTAGAGGGAGCCAAGTTCTTCAAGTTCAAAAAATCCGATGGAGAAAATGAAAACTACGAACACGTGCGGAATCGTTTGAAAATGCTGATCTCAACAAAGATTGCAAAAACGATGAAAAGATTGCCTGGTGGCGGTATTGTCAAGAAGCGTAAAAATAAAAAACGCAACTAAGGTGTTGCTTTAAAGTTTATATACACTTTAACTTAAGTTAAGGGGCATATAAGGAATTTTTTTTTATATTTTTAATAACTTTTAGTTATGTAGCATAAACTAGTTAAGATTAAATTGCATAATAAGTGCAAAAGACTTTTTAGAAACGGGTATTGTTTTACACAGTCTAAGTATGTAAAAAGCAAAGTTTAATAATTCTTCTGAGAAAGCTCGTTTTTGAACGTAAAACTTGGTAACTTTAAGAGTTATAAACAAGAACAAGCAAATTTAGAAGAATGCTAGTATATACTGTAAAACCAAGTTGTTTCCAAAACTTTCTGTGCAGAAGCCATACTCATCAAAATTTATATGCAGACTTAGGTGGACTCAAATTTCAAAATTGTTTTTACTTTTTGAGGATACCATGCACATAGATGGCTTCATACATTGCAGTTGTAATGGCATCTTTGTAGTGTTCCCAAATACCAGTTAGTATTTGCATTTCAGCAGCGTACAGGTACGAGATTATTATGAGTCGGGTAGGCAATACTATAACATAAGCAATTAGGGGTATTCTGTAGAAATAAAAGGCTAGCTGCGAATGACTAATAAGCAGTCCCTGACAGTGTTCAGCGGTTAGGAGGGAATAGTCTCAGAGACGTTTATCGATATCATCGAATTCCTCATAAATTCTGACCTGGCGTGCGTTTTGGCGCAGTTCAATATGCATTCTTGCTAACAATCTTTGCTTTGAAGCAACACCTACCTAAGTCGATAGGCTTTTAACGAAGGCACGGTAGCGAAGGAGCTGCTAATGAGCCCACGGTAGCGTCCACTGACTTCCAGAAAGCTTTCGACTATTCCTACTAAGTTTCCGCTTTGTGTATATTTTAAAAAAAAGGGGTCTACGCAGTTCGAAAAATTTCGTGAGGGATGACAAAACTTCATATAAAAAAAAAATCCCATTTGGGATATCCCATTTAGGACTTTTTTTATATGAAGTTTTGTCATTCCGCGCGAAATTTTTCGAACTGCGTATAGGCCTTAAAAAAGTTAATTCCAGCGTGGATCAAAATGTCAAGATTGGAAAGTCTCCAAGAGGTTATCGTGTATCATGAAATCTCTGCTTCAGCATCAGATTCGGAAGTGCAAAATTCATGTTACGTTAACACGAGCAGCTCACCTTTAGTCGAACTAATAAATACCCTTGTAATATTTATTAGTCTATTGCTAAGTTTATCAGTGCAGTGAATTCTATTGCCATTTGCTGGTCTTATATAAATATAATATAATTTGTGTTAAAAATTTTTGATGCTGTGCCAAAAATGTGTCGTATGTAAATGCGTGTTAATAATATATTACATTTATTATAAACATACCATGTACAAGTATATAGTACCTTATTATACCCTGTACCTATAGGTACAAAGGGTATACTAGATTTGTGCAATGTATGTAACGGCAAGAAGGAGGCGTGGCAGACCCCAAGTCCTTTATACAAAAATGCTTATCATAACCTCGGGTAGCGATTGAGCCATGTCCGTCTGTCCGTCTGTCCGTCTGTATGAACACCTAGATCTCGGAGACCATAAGAGCTAGAGATACGAAACTTTACCAGCTGACGCGCATATTTCCTCAGAAGATCAAGTTTGTTGAATCATGTCAATATCTTTCCCCGTTCCCCCGTAGCAGAGTTTCGCGGTTTTTAGCTAAACCGTTTAATATTTTAATCTGAAACTTAACAGAGCGATGCGTTGTGATTACATGCATCTGTGTGTCAAAAACAAACAAAATCGGACAATTACAACAAAAGTTATAGTCTAAAATGTAAAAATTTCACCTCCCCTTGCCTATAAACTGCGTCAATTTTTGACTCTACGTAATATTAGTAACAAATGAACTAGAACCACCAATTTTGGTAAGCTGATTCATGTGCCTCTAATGAACAAATCCACATCCAAATTTTATCAATGCAGCCCCCCCACCCTCCGCAACCGATTTACCGTATTTTCTCCCACACCCTTCAAAATATCCCCTTGAAACTTACCCCATATACTTTAAATAACTCCTTTGACGTAAATTTCGATTTTCATCAAAATCGGTCAAAATTTACGGAACTTATAGGTATAAATATCGTTTTGCACCAACAAAAAAAAGGTCCAATTGGAAATTCTTAGTAAGAATATGCAGGAATAAATCTTTTTGCACCAACAAAAAAATGTTCCAATTGGAAATTCTTAGTAAGAATATGCAGGAATAAATCTTTTTTTGAGAAAAAAGGTACAGGGTATTACACTGTCGGGCACCGCCTCGACTGTATTACATTTTATGTATATAGAATGGTTGAAGAGGCCATTAGCAGGCAGTGCGCATTTATTTTCGTTTCATTTTAAGGCCTATACGCAGTTCGGAAAATTTCGCGCGGAATGACAAAACTTCATATAAAAAAAAAAGTCCCAAATGGTATTTTTTTATATGAAGTCCCAAATGGTATTTTTTTATATGAAGTTTTGTCATTCCACGCAAAATTTTTCGAACTGCGTATACCCCTTTTTATGGAGTGCATTTAAAAACCCTAAACTTTAAAAGCCCAAACGCATCATGCAAAAATTCCGTACGAAATGTCAAAACTTCATATGAAAAAAAAAACCCAAAAAAGGGAATTTTTTTTATATTTTTTGAATACGAAATGTCAAAACTTCATATGAAAAAAAAACTCAAAAAAGTTTTTTTTATATGAATTTTTGACATTTCGTGCGGAATTTCTGCATGCTGCGTATGGGCCTTAAGAATAAAAAACAAAAAAAATAAAAATAAAAACAATCCAACAAGTTGAACAGACGATATGAATGGTATTAGTGCAGTGGTCGGCACGGTCATGTGTTGTACACAAAACGCATGCATGTGTGCGTGCTTTTTGAGCTGAAATTTTCTCTGCCACAGTGACGTATTGCGACGCTTACGTTGCTAAGTAACAAACACGAAGTTGATGTTGCGTGGCTTCGGCTCTTGTTTTCTCTGCTGCTGTTTTCTCGTTGTCGGGTCTGCTTGCGTTACTTTCATCCGTTTGAGTTCCGCATTGCTTTCTTTTTTGATTGAGTTTACGGACATATTGTCTACTGGGTGTATTTTATGCCGATCACTGTATTACTGTCATCTATTGATGGTGTTTGCCAAATTGACTTGGATAATATAGAACTTTTAATCGGAGTATATATAAAATGTACTATGTGAAAGATTAAAGCTGTTTACCAACACACTGATCGGACCTTATCAGTACGGCTTTAAACCTGGTAAATCCACCACAGACCAGATCTTCACATTGCGCCAGATCCTGGAAAAAACCCGCGAGAGACAGACCGACACCCATCATCTGTTTGTCGACTATAAAGCTGCTTTCGATAGCCCGATAAGGGATTGCCTGTACGCCATCATGTCTAAGTTCGGTATTCCTGCGAAGCTGATTCGCCTTTGTAGAATGACGTTGAGCAGCACAATCAGCTAAGTCAAGGTAGGAACGAACCTCTCCGAACCTTTTAATACCGTGCGAGGTTTCAGACAAGGCGACCCTCTATCGCGCGACCTCTTCAATCTTGTGATGGAAGGGGTGCTGCGAAAGGCCGGTGTACATCGTAATGGCACTATTTTCTATAAAAGTGTGCAGCTCCTTGCATACGCTGATGATATTGATATTGTTGGACGTTGCAAGCGAGATGTCACTGCTGCATTTGCAGCAATCGAAAAGAAGTCAGCAAAAGTGGGTTTGGCGGTGAATGAGGGCAAGACGAAGTATATGCTGGTTACGCACAGGGATACGCGGCGTCTAGGTTCCCATGTTGTAGCGAACCAATATACTTTTGAAATTGTCAAGGAATTCATATACCTTGGCAACGCCATCTACATCGAAAATGATATCAGCCTGGAGATTAAGCGAAGAATCACACTTGTCAATAGGTGTTACTTTGGGCTCAGTAAGCAAATGTGTAGCAGAGCCCTCTCTCGACCGACAAAACTTACACTCTACAAGACACTCATCTTACCTGTGCTACCTTACGGCACAGAAGCTTGGGTTGTGTCGCAGACGAATGCAGCAGCGCTTGGAGTGTTCGAAAGAAAAATTCTTCGCAAAATCTTCGGTCCCGTCCGTATTGGGAGCGACTATCGCATAAGAATGAACCACGAACTGTATGAGCTCTAGGCGACATCGATGTCGCCCAGCGCATAACAATACAACGTTTGCGCTGGCTCGGACATGTCGTTCGTATGGACGAAGAAGCTCCAGCGAAAAAGGTGTTCGAAACGAGAGTCAACGACGGACGACGAAGAGGCAGACCGCGTATCCGATGGAAGGACCAAGTGGAGGAGAACCTGTCTACACTTTGTGTAATAAATTGGAGAAGACGCGCTAGAAGCAGAAGCTCCTGGCGAGAGCTCTTGAGGTCGGCTGTAACCCGGTAACGGGTTGTGAAGGCCACCTAAGTAAGTAAGTAAGATATAAAATGTAGGCTTACTTTTTATTTTGCTTGAAAAATCTCCAGTACTTTCCATGCAATTTTTATAGAGCTGCCTTCCTAGCCATGACTTATATTTAAAACCAGCTTAACCTTGCAGTTTTCACTTTTTTTATACCTTTTTTTTTACACATTTCAGCGTGGAATCTTAATAGTAAGTACGTATAATATATCAAGTGCCAGTTATAAAGTCAATGGGCTGCAAATTAGATGCAGTTCGGCTTTGAGGTTTGCGTTAATTATCGGAAACGTGGCCTAGGTCGTAATATTTTACGTTTTCCCATAAATAAACGAGTTTTTTTTTTTTGCAAAACTTGTTAACAAAACTGCAGGCGCTTTTATTTTGAGATAAATAAATTTTTTGAGTTGTTGGGGATCATCCATAAACTACGTGACGCTCCAGGGGGTGGGGGCTCTGGCAAAGCGTCACGCTCATATGGAAAATCTTCAAAAACATTCCATCACTGTGTCGCGATGGGGAAGGGGGGGGTCTATTTTGATGAAAATTAGCGTCACGTAGTTTATGGATGATCCCTTGAAATATTCTTGGTTATTCTTACTGTATATCAAGTGCATATTATTTATCTAAACAAACACGGCATTAGTACACTGTAGTACCTATGTACATATAAAGGGTCATCAATCTTGAGGTTATTTTTTAAAATGCAAAAAAACATAAAAATATCAAATGAATCGGAAAATCATTATTATCAATAGAAAGAACCATTCTTGTTATTCACTTTTAAAAGATAATCCCTTTCAAATGTTGGCCGCAACTGCGCCGTAGCTCGTCCATGCGGAAGTTTCAATTTTCGATGACGTGTTCGAGCATAATCGGCGGTATTGAAATTAAACATGACTTATTATTATTACTGTAATAGTTTCAAGGAAAATTCTCTTTGTCTAAAGGCCCATACGCAGCATGCAAAAATTCCCTTTTTTGGGATATTTTTTGTTATATGAAGTTTTGACATTCCGTGCGGAAAGTATTTCCATTAAAAACTGAAGCCGTCATCATTTTTATAGCAACGAGAGGTTGTAGTATCTGAGGTGATCATTCATGACATAGCCTTCTTCGCAGTCCTATGTTGACTATATAGCTAAGCACCCAGTTTTTATGTATTTTATCAAAGCAGCCTTTTTGAAAAATGTCAGAGTAATATTTTTATTTGTTCAAGCTAGTCATTTCAGTTTTTTCACATTGCCAAAAGCAGGAATTTTTTTTTTTTGGTACAAATTTTATATTTCAATCAAAATTTTCTTTTTAAAAATTTGTAAAAGTTATTAAATTTCCGCGTGACCATGAAACAATTTCACAAAAACTTGGTGAACTCAACACTTGTAACACAAAAGCGGTCAATTTACGTCCTTGCAATGGCATGGATGAGTATCGTTGCAGCATGTCTGGAGCCGCGGCCGTTGTGGCCATGATGCGCTGCTTTGCTAATTCCACTATGCGAAAATTTGCCCTCTGTCTGCCAAACCCGGTGATGTAGTCAAACTGCTCAACAATAAAACAATAGCTATACGTGATTTGGACAAAGCCGATACGCTGATATACAGTCAGCAAACTAGTTGTGGATGTGGTGACACTGGTTTGGGGCGTTAAGAAGGCAGTAGGTGGAGGCGCAATGGGCCACGCATTACGTGTGGAAATAGTTCCAGAGCGCTGAATCGTTGACGGGTGATCGACTCTGGCGCTTTCCATTGTGGCAGTACTACACATACGGCAACGGCAAGTCACCGATGAGCTAGGTTATGATATCAGCAATAATGGACGCGGTTTTTTAGCCAGCTCTTGTCTGGCTGCGGCCATATTGCATGCGTTAGTGCCTTGCGTGGATTGGGCTCATCTGGATAGAAGCGGTACCGGCTTACTGATACCCTATCGGGCAGCAAACCGTATGACGAATATTGGTGCAGTTCCTATACCAATTAGCGTGCCCGATGAACAAGTAAGGACGTGAATTCGGACAGCTATCTTACTAAATGTTTTAGCGCAGTTTTTTGTATTTGATTTGTTTGTTCTGCTATGCGAATCTGAATGTTGAATGTAATTTTTTTCTTTATAATTTTTGGAGTTTTAATTTTTATGCGAAATGATCTCTTAGTGCAAGTACATGCTTCGCTCGTGTATCGGAACGCTGAGATTTATAGGCTAATCCTAGACAGTCGCGTAGACGGAGCGACCTCTAAATCCAGATTTCCCCAAATAGCTTTTGGATAACACATTGTTTGCTTTTATAACCAGATCATGCTGCAAGTAAATGTTTAGCTCGTCCCCAAGCTGAACCCAAGCAATTATTGAAATACTTAGTTAAAAATTGACGACATAAGTATGTATAATTAAAATGTTTACAATCATTTGAAGAAATCTCAATTGAAAAATGTATCACAAAATGCAAAAAATACATTTTTTTAAAATCAATATGAAGACTTCAATTGGTTTCCAAAAAGATAAGCGCCAGCAATATATAGAATATAGAACGGTTCTTCCAATTGTGAGCAGTACTTGGTGGCAACAATCGTTTCGTTAAGTGGCAGCAACTCATAAAAGACGACTCCCTTATAATCTTCGAGATCGAAATCTCCGGAACGAAATTTCTCAAACCACTTCCGACACAGACTTTCGCTTACAGCATTCTCTTCGCACACGGCGCAAATCTTTTTATGCATCATTTTCGCCTTTTCGGAAATAAAAAAGTGAAATGCACCGAAAATCCCCTTTTTTTCCTTCCTTCAAAGTACCGTTACTCAGCACAAACGTCACGTATCTCAATGAAAATATTTTTTCTTAAATTGCCGAAACGAGTTTCGCCATTCATTAACCATTCACTCTTTATTCGTTTGGTACATGTCAGAGCGAAAAAACAGCTGAGAACGAAAGCTGACAGAATTTCGCTACGGAATTATGCATACACGCAATAATTATAGAATAAGGTGAACTTGTATGGCAAGTAATATTATCCTTGTACAAGATATACAAGACTATTTCATGCGGACCTGTCTTTGTGAAATACCTACCGAAATTTGTTTGAATCCGCCCCTGGTAAAAACCTTTACAGCGCTCATACACATACACACTTATTGTATTATATATACGCCTAGTTTATGACCTATTTTTTTTATGCAGTGACACAAACGCGACTACAATTTATAAAAATTTTATTTATATTGAAATTCCATTATATAATATTATATTTAGCTATTCGAGTCTGAAAATAAAAAACTTCTTGATAACTATGCAGATATACATAGTACTTGCTTATAAATATATAAGCTCAGACTTGTTCTTTCTTATATTTAGAAAACTGAAACTGGCGTCAACATTGCAGAAAAGGACATGAAATTGCGTTAAGTAAGATTATATAAGATTTTTTAATGAATTCTGTTCCAATGCATCTAGCTTTATATTTCATAATATGACGGAATTTTCAACTGGCACTGCACAGTGGTTAGATTTGTCATTTATTGGCATACAATTTATAGTGGGGATGGGCATCGCGTACTCAAATATCGATATTCTGTATCGTTGTGTATCGAATAAAATCGATGTGGAACATCGATATATCGACCAAAAATATGGATATCTCGATATATCATCGTGTATAAATAATTCTAAATAAACACACAAGTGGCACTTGTCAAGTGGTCATTCCACCTTGTACGCTTAGTTTTGGCGCCGAATTTGTAAATATCGTCTGTATCGGAGGAAAATTTCGATATCGGATAAATCGTCGAACATGAATATCGATACAAAATAGTCGACTGCCAAAGAAATAATATCGATATTCCGATATATCGATACAGTATCGCCCATCCCTAATTTATAGCCAAGCTTATCAGTGCTGATGAAAATTCTTTCATTACCCATTCGTGGATGCAAAAGTCAAACACTTTGCCAAGATTTATTCGTTATTGCATAGGGTTTTCCAATAAGACATGTTATTTTGGTATTCAAAGAAAAATTCCATTTTTTGACATAAATGATCGGATGTTTATTTCATAATAAAGAGGAAGGTATGCCGTTAATAATAATTGAAAAACAACATCAGCCAAATGGCTACCACGACCACGCCTACAGGACCATATCCTTTTCATGAAATTTTCCATAACCAAATCGCAAAGTGGCTGCCCTATGTTCTCGATAGGTTCAATGACCCCGCCGGACCATAAACCGCACCAAACAGTCACACGTTGAGAATGGAGAGGCTTCTTAACAATTTTTGGGTTTTCCGAGCCCCGGATGCGACAATTTTGCTTTTTGACATAGCCACCGAGGTGGACATGGGCCTCATTAGTCAAGATGATTTTTCGATGGAAGATTTTAACCATTTTTGTAGTGAATGTTAATAATTCCAATGCGTTGTTGAAGCGTGTATTGTTCCATTTTTAGAAATGGCGTAGTTTCTGCTTGTGAAATGTCAAAGAATAAGAGCTTCAAAAGTGACAGCTACCGAAATACCGGGTGATTCAAAATAACACCTCTTCTTGGAAAACCCTATAGAAAAATAATAAAATTCTATAACCGAAAATGCTGAATATTTTCAGTTATTGCGTAAAAGAACAATTTTTTGTTTAAAAAGTGGAAGTTTTCTTCAGTAGTAGATTTTTACACCAACCAATAATATCTATATTTTCTTCAACATTTCTACAAATCCATAATTTGTATAAACAATCAAAATAATTTTTTTTTAGCGAAATTTTTTTTTTTTTATTAATTTATAGTAAAATTAGAATATATTCCAAAAACGTTTTAAGAACAAAAACCGAAGCGTAAATGTGGTGAAAAAATATTAACAAAATGGCAGATTATTCGATTTATTCTAGCGTGAAAATAAAAAAAATTCAATCGGTAAATACATTTTTTTAACTTCAAAAATAGTTTTACGCAATATATCAAAATTCGTTCAGTACAAACAATTTTTAAATGCCGGACTGTGCCAAGAACGGCCTTAAATCATTTTCCCAGAGGCACCCCAGCTGTCATAATAACAACACATGAAACACCTTTTCTGGTTCGCAATAGTCATCATCGAATAATCCAAAAAACTTTTAACTGCGTACAACCAAAGAATATAGAACTACGTATAGCTCTATATTCTTTGGTACTACTTGCTTTTCCTAAAGATATGTACGTTCCTTAATACCATAGTTCTATAGTTGTCGTATATCGAATCCTGTTTTACGGATAAACTTCTACAGTTCTACTAACAAGTCTATGGTCACGATTTGCTGATTTAGCAGATATCTGAACATTTAGCACGTGCTGCTGTCAAGGTGAAATTGTCTACGTACAATCAAGAAATTTCGTCATAAAACTACTTCATACATATGTTTCCATTAATCGACAAAAAATTCAATTGGATCATTGACATTATGTATGTAGATGCCATGGTATAGTATTTGGCACATATGCGGGCTTTCGGAGGGAACCTAGTACAATTAAGAGACACTCATAACGAGTGGAATTTTCCATGCACTTTTCTGACGTGTAATTGTTGAGGCTATTTCGGTTCTTACTCTGAAATATAAAATGTGCATTAACCCTATAAGAGATGCGATAAAGTGCATTAATAATTTCAATTACAGCTAAAAAAAATTATTAAATAAAACTAGCTTATGGTGAGCATTCATATATACCCAATTCTGTTTTTATACGGTTTTGAAAAGCCACGGTCTAGAAAACTAATTTTTTACTGAAAAAAAATATTTTTATTTACATAATCTTTTAGAAATTTATTGAGGGAATTCCCCTTTTTGCCTTATTTGCATAGCAGCTTGAGTATTTACTTCATATCTTTTTTTACATGGTTTTTCCTGGAACTAAGCTGAGATGTAAAGACAGAATTAGGTAATATTTTTGTAAAGTTAGTTAGTGCAATAGACTATCATCCCAGAGGTTGTGGGTTCGAATCCCACGTAAAGCCATGGTCCTGCACTTTCCAATTTTCCTATTCCCCAAATTTTTCCTGTCTTTTCTATATCCTTATAGCCTATTCTTGGCCTAAGTGAGTTGGGACACTAAGTTCCAACTGCCGCCCTAACCTACCTACCTACCTACCTAGAGCTACTAAGATATTTAGGATTTCAGAAGTAAACCTAAGTGCTCAAATTTCAACATATTATTGCAAATTACCCAAAAATTAAAAAATTTTATGAATATTTTTAAAGTGTACTCACTGCGACCCAAGCGGCAATAATGGGTTAAATGTGCATTTTCGCTAATTATATAGAAACAAGCAAAAATAAACGTAGGCACTCACTGATTGACTCACCGACTGACTGATTGACTCACTGACTGACTGACTGACTGACTGACTGATTGACAACATAAAATAGTGATTTAGTGTGAGTGTCGATAAAGTCATTTCCCTGCAACTTGAGCGGCAACTTGCAACGATTTCAGCTGCTTCTACTCGCACCAATCGTATACCCTACCAATGAGTACATTGAATTCGTAGCTGATCTAGCGCATATGAGTCGATGGATTTGCTTTGGAGCCAAGGATCCAGCTTGCCAAATTAGTTGACAGTTTGGTTCACCAACACAATGACTTGAAAAAAGGCATGGTCACACTAGTGAAAGGCTGCATATAACTTTGGACACACTTAGCTGACAGTATAGAAAATTAAAGTAATTTAACTATACGCATAGAGTGAGGAAAGCGGCCCTTTACTCATGCAAAAGAGCAGTAGGAGCAAAATGGGGTCTTAAACCCCGTGTCGTTCACTGGATGTACACAGCGATAATGAGGCCAATCCTAACTTACGGAATTCTAGTATGGTGGCCGGTGCTTCACAAAAATAGTGCATTGAAATGCATGAGCTCTATTCAGAGAGCGGCCAGCTTGAGTATCAGCGGGGCCCTCAGAACGACCCCAACAGCAGCATTAAACGTAATGCTGCATCTATTGCCGTTAGACCTATATAGTAAACAGCTAGCAGCGAAATCGGCCTTAAGGCTAAGAGAATCTTCGAACCTAGCCATTAGTTCTAGAGGACATTCGACTATTCTGAGTCATTTTCCGCAGATTCCCAGAACCACTGACTTTTCTAACTCAACGGAGTTAATCTTAGACAAACCATTCCCATCTCGTGAGCATTGGGACAATGGTATGCTAGACTGTAACAGCAAAATCCCCATTTTTACGGATGGATCTAAACTCAATGATCAGGTGGGAGGGGGTGTCTATTTGGAACCGTTGGGCATTAACGAATCCTGCCGTTTACCACATCATTGTAGTGTTTTTCAAGCAGAAGTCATAGCTATAATGGAAAGTATTAACATCATTAAGATGCGCGTATTATCCGACAGAGAGTTTCGTATATGTTCTGACAGTCAGGCCGCTCTAAAAGCATTACAATCGGAAAGGCTCACATCCAAAACAGTGATGGAATGTAACGAGCTTCTACTAGATGTTTTAAAATTCTTTACCATTAATCTGCTCTGGGTACCCGGGCATCGAGATATCGTGGGCAATTGCAGGGCAGATGAGTTAGCCAGGCGAGGTATAACGTTACCACTTCAGTCTAACAAGGCGATGGTACCTATGCCGCTAGCAACGTGCAAACTATTAATCGATAGAAATATCACTAATGATGCGAATCATAGATGGGTTCAAACTGGAACCTGTCTAATTAGCAGAAAAACTTGGCCACAATGGAGCTTAAATAGAGCCAAGCAACTTTTAAAACTCAGCAGATAGGAAGTAAGAGCAACGATAGGGGTTCTTACTGGACACTGTCTTGTTGGTAGGCACGCCAATAGATTGGGAGTGCCTTATGTCGACTACTGTAGAAGCTGTCAGGAGGTAGAGGAAGAGGAAACAGTGGAGCATCTCCTGTGTGGATGCATGGCACTATGCAGGAGAAGACTGAAAACACTGAGTTCCGAACTTATTGGGAACGTTACTGAATTCGCAGGAATTAGGATAAATAGAATTAATTCGTTTATTAAATCGACAGGTTGGTTCAGAGAGGATCCAGGGGAGTAGAGAGATTATCCCAAGTGGCATCACAACGGGCCTTTCACAGGCCTAGGTGTGTCGTAAGACAACCATTTCTACCTACCTACCTCCCTACTATACGCAAGTGGGTTAAATTCGGAAGTGGGGTGAATCCGAAAACGCACCCAATAGGTTTTGCGAGTACACGTGTTTTTCTGTTTAGTATAATTTATCTAAAAAAATTGCTACCTTGAAAATTTTATTTTAAGTTTTTGTGTCGCTAAAATTTCAACATTTTCTCGAGTAAAAGCAAATGTAAGTATATCTGTAGTACTATTTAGACTCTATACTTAAAAAATGCTAAAGGATTTGTTTCAATTTTTGAAAGCCACCAAAATGTCATTTTTTGGGATATTTTTTTTTTATATGAAGTTTTGACATTTCGTGCGGAATTTTTGCATGCTGCGTACGGGCCTTATAGCAAAAAATTGTTTATCCATGCTATGCTTTCAAGCTGCTTAAGAGCAGAGACTCCAAAACACAGATGGAATTAGTCTAGAATCGAAATTCCAATTGGGCAAGAATTCTCTTGGCATACAGCTGTCGGTTCTGTGAGATAGAGTAGAAACCAACCAAACACATACTGACTGACTATGACGCTTATGCCTGCAGAAGGATCACCCTCTCTGGCGACAATATGCACGATATCTCTCGACTATGTAGAACCAACCCAAATAATTAAGTTTGTTACGGAAATTTTGATTAGCTGCCGATCTCTCGAGCTGGTAGTGCGCAATAAAGTGTACTTAATAGTCGGTGTACAGCGCGCGTACTGCTTGCAATTGTTGTCTGGTTTGCTTTGTTGTGTTTCCATGGCATCTCTAGCCCTGCGTAAAGAAAAACAAAACGTCAAAAGCGCAGTTCATTCAAGCCAACTTCATTTCGAAATGCTTTTTATTTTTATGGTTTGCGCTGGTTTCTGGGATTGCGTCAAGATCCAACATAGCTTATAACGCTTGCATGACAAAATGTGTGTTTTTTTTTTTATATTTAGTGGGTTTGACTTAATATTAGGCAAAAAAAAAAAGAAAAGAAATTGTAGAATAAATAAATGTTGCGCGTTATCAAAACTGGTTTAGTGGCGCCGCTGCCGGTGCCGAGCTATGAACGTTGTACTACAATTGTCTCAATGGAGTCGCCCTCTGCTTCGCGCGCAGTGCCACGCCCATTGCTTGATGGTGGTGGTGGTTGTGGTGCAGAAGTGCCCTCAGTCGGCATGGGTTCCACTGGTGGCAGACCCACCAATTTCTCGCTTTCGCGCCATAGCCAATCGGCTGTATCTTGATTACGTGCATGTGGCAGCAGCGGCATGCGCATCGAATCGCTATAGAAGCCGCCCGTAGATTTTTCCAGCGCCGGATCCAAGGCCAGGCGTAGCGTGGTCTGTGCGCCAGCATGTGGCGTCTTGAAGAAGTACAGTCCCATGTATTTAAGCAAGCTTTTGGTAAACTTGGAACCTTCGAAATGACGATTTAGTTCTGTGCGCACCACACCCGGATGCAAACAATTGACAGTAACGCCCGTATCCTTCAGCAGCTGAGAGAGTTTACGCGTAAAGCATATATTGGCCAGCTTGGACTGGCAATAGGCGCCCGTAAGCTTGCTATAGCTTTTCTCGCCCATAAGATCCTCACGATTTATGCTGCCCATTATATAACCCATTGAGCTGACCACCACAATGCGACTGGGCGCTGACTGCTTAAGCCGATCCAGCAGCATATTGGTCAACAAAAAGTGTCCCAAATGATTAACGCCAAATTGCATCTCGAAACCATCTGTGGTCAATGCGCGTGGGCAGGCCATAATGCCCGCATTATTGATTAATATATCCAGACGTGATTCTTCCATTTTAAAGCGTTCCACAAAGCTGCGCACAGACTGCAGCGAACTCAAGTCCAGACTGCGATTGTAGAGCTGCTGATTTTGCGTGCGTTCCATAATCTCCAAACGTGCCGCTTCGCAACGTGCCGCATCACGACAGGCCATATAGATCTTGGCGCCACGACGTGCCAGCTCCAATACGGTCTCCTTGCCAATACCCGTATTGCAACCGGTTACGATGACCACCTTGCCATCGATGCGATTCTTTTTGCGATAGACGGGTCCCTGTATACATTTGCGTATTAACCACATGATGAAGATGACGCCGCAAGCTATTAAAAAGATGAGCACCAACCAGGCCCAGAAACCATGAAAACAAAGCGACTTTTCCGCAGCCTCGGCGGTTCGATCGAGCACCAATGCTGTGGGCGTGGTAGACTCCATAGATTTCGCGCGTTGCCCTTAAGCTACACATGCAAAAGAAAAAGAAAGTTTTTGGTTAGTCTTGGTTGTTGGTCACCATATGGTCAGACGTCAATCATAAAAAGTCACGTTTAAGTCAAACGTCAAAATATCACCGTGAAACCAAAATAAATAACTTAAGCTTAATTGAGGCCATGCCCATATGTGCATATATGGTATTTTTGAAAAATGTTTGGTAATTCCTGACTTTTTAAGGGAGTTCCTACCAAAATTGTTGCTATGAGTTAGCAGTGAGTAAATCTACAACTAAAAAAATGACGCACATTGTAGACGGGCCGACTTTGAGATACCCTTTAACATCAGTACAAATAAGTAAGTAAATATAGAGCCGATTTACGATATCTTCATAAAAAAACGAATTACAAGAAATGTCTATAGCTTGGAAACTTTTTTTCTTGTTGTTACCATTCCATACTCAAATCGTATGAGTAAAATATAAGAGCAAAACAAAAATCTATCAAATATCATTATAATCGAATCATAAATGGAATTGTGAAAGCTCAAGTTCAGATAGAGTAGAGTTTTGGCTCGTCTAGTGCTACAAAGTTTTGGATGCACCCAAAGTAAATATTTTTATAAATCACACAGGTCTTAGTTACAATAACCAGAGCTGTCGAGAGAAAAGTACGGGAGCAGTGGTTACTATCGACGCTCCTGTTTTCTCAAGAATTTAAATAATTTTTGTTCTTTAAGAGCTCTTCAAAAGTTTAGGCCCGGTAGAGAATCCCCCCGTTCCCAACGTCCTCTTGAACAGGCCTGACAATAACCAAGCAAGCTTTTTATACTTAAACATTAAGCCATGAAATAATAATTATTTTTAAGTTAACTAGGGGGCTCCACTACCTGCCGGCTTGCTGACTGAGAAAAAAAGTCGGCCTAAAAATAAAACTGTTTTCACTTGAATTAAGAATTCGCAATCATGTAAAGCCATTCTAAAAAAAACAAATTTTTTTCTTAAAATAATTTAGATAATACAGATAATAAGTAAAAAAATACTTAAATTAAGTAAAAATTACTTAAATCAAGAACAATTTTATTTTACTTAAAGGCCTATACGCAGCTCCAAAAAATTCACGCGTAATGACAAAACTTCATATAAAAAAAAAGTCCCAAATGGAATATCCCAAATGGGATTTTTTTTTTATATGGAGTTTTGTCATTCCGCGCGAAATATTTCGAACTGCGTATAGGCCTTAAAATGAGAATCGAAATTCTTAATTTGAGTTCGAACACAACAACAACGACGCGAAGATTAGTCCGAAAAATCTAATAATAAGAACGAATATTCTTAGGTTAAGGCCCATACGCAGTTCGAAATACTCCTAAATGGGATTTTTTTTTATATGAAGTTTTGTCATTCCGTGCGAAATATTTCGAACTGCGTATGGGCCTTTTGAGAAAAAGTAAACGTAAAACAAAAATAAATTTCAAGTTATGGCCCATACGCAGCATGCAAAAAATTCCGCACGAAATGTCAAAACTTCATATAAAAAAAATCCCTTTTTTGGGATGTCAAAGCTTCATATAAAAAAAAATCCCAAAAAGGGAATTTTATATGAAGTTTTGTTATTCCGTGCGAAATATTTCGAACTGCGTATGGGCCTGTCAGAAAAAGTAAACGTAAAATAAAAATAAATTTCAAGTTATATTTAAAATATCTAATTGATACAAGATGCAAGTATTTTAGATCAAAATTTTGTGAACTTGTTTCAAGATTATTTCATACTCATTTGAAGTGTTTTATTATCTCAATGTAAGTTAAATTAAATTTTTGTACTTATTTCAAGAACATTTCGTACTTAAGGGCCTTTACGCAGTTCGAAATATTTCGCGCAGAATGACAAAACTTCATATACAAAAAAAAATCACAAATAAGATATCCCAAATGGGATAGTAGACCCCTTAAAATCGAAATACTTGAAATAAGCTCGAAATTCTACTACTCAGGATTTTCGTCCTTGCACCCAAATCGAATGTGGATTTCTTAGTTTTAAGTACGAAATATGTACTCGATTTTTTTTGTCAGTGTACAACCTCTCTTTCGTTTTCTCTCTTTATCAATTTGATCGGGAGCGAAATTTACTTTAATTTTCTCTTTGCTTTGCTATTATTTATTTTATGCCTCGGGAGATTTTCTATCCGTGGAACTCTTTTCGTGAATGTATCTTGCTTGTTTGCTCAGCAAGAGCACTCCAAGTTTTCAGACAAGTTTTGTATCAAGCCAACAATAAGCTTCAACTAATAAGAGAGATTAGAGTGCTCTTAAGACAAAAGGTTAACCTTTTTTTGTTTATTGGGTTCTCATGAGTGTACATATGGAATTTTGTAGCTTTAAGGCCTATACGCAGCATGCAAAAATGTCAAAACTTCATATAAAAAAAAAAATTCCCTTTTTTGGGATATTTTTTTTTATATGAAGTTTTGACATTTCGTGCGGAATTTTTGCATGCTGCGTATGAGCCTTTACTATTAGATGGAGTTGCAGTCCAGGGGACACTAAAACAAGAAATTAATTGTATAAGACGTTAAGGCTGTAAGTCAATTGGAAACAGGTAGAGTCTGGAATCCTTATGGCATTCAAAAAACTATCATGCTCTGCCACAAATCAGAATCAGCAAAGATGTTCTTATGAAGTTGTTTTGACACAGTACATTGGCTCCACCGACCTTTCTCTATAGAGCGTTAAAGGAGCCCGTTGAAGGGCTCGACAATGACTCCCTACAATAGCTAAAGTACGCAGTAGCCAAGACGCGTGCGCGAAACGGGGTCAGCTGAAACGACGACCCCATTAAACTGTTGCGCGGTAACGGCTTGTTGTGGGTAGTTCAGAAATAAATCATGACAAATAATTAATAAACAATGGGCGTCCGTACCTACAGTCATATGAAAACTGAAAAAAACAAATGTTTTTTTTTAATCGGCTCTAGATGTTTTTACAAGAACTTTTTTCGTTTAGCTTGTTTGAAAAAAATAAAAACAATTTCGCAGTCAAGGCCCATACGCAGCTTGCAAAAATTCCGCACGAAATGTCAAAACTTCATATAAAAAAAAAATTCCCTTTTTTGGGATATTAACCTTACTTGCTTTCTTAAAAAAAATCCACTGTGGCTTCTTCTCTTGCTGAACAAACTTTTGAAATGAAACATTTTTTAATGAGCAATAAACCCATTTTAGTAGTTTTTAATCTACTAAAACGTTTGATTGGGAACTTTTAAGCAATTAGTCATGCACGTAGTATGCATAAGTAGTAGCTATTTATACATATACTCGTACATTAAGGCTTGTGCCAGAAATCCCGCATTTGAAAATTCTAGAAAATCTCATGAAAAATCAAATCTGCAAAGTGTTTTTTTTTTTAGTTTGCTTGCACTGCAATACGCTGAAGTAACTTTGGGTTGCTGGCTTAGAATTCACTGCAAAGCGATTTCGGGCGCAACACTTAGTCTATGTATGTACCTAGTAGAGTATGATAAGGGTAACTAGCGAAGTCAATATATGCCTTGATCTTGATATGACAAGAGATAGAAATTAAACTTAGTCACGGAACAAAGATTATTAGTTTCAATAGGACCATAATAGAGTCACTTAAAAAAAACAAATTTGAGAGTTTTTTTATGATACCAAGCAAATTTTATTAAAGACCCAGGCCTGACGAGAGGGTGTGGGAAAGGGGGGACTACCCCCGGGAAAGGTGTTTTCTCAGGAGCCCGGTGTAATTACTGTCATACTGTCGTGATTCAATCTAAAGGTGTAATCGAGAGGCCGGAAAATTATCCCCCGGGCTCGGATTTTCTCTCTACAACCCTGTAAAGACCCTTTAGAATGACTGATCTGGCGACCAAAGATACATTGCTTTTTAAGGATATTGTAATTTTTGTTTTCACTTTGCCGAATTTAAACTGTTTAATATGTTTGTAGGTGATGGTATAGTGCAGTAGCGAATCCAAGGTGGGGTTTACGGGTCCGGACACCCCAAAGTTGGAAAAATGGGTTGAAAAGCTTTTACGAGCTTTGATATATATACATTTCGAAGTGAAGAAACCAAATCCTAGATCCGCACCTGGTATAGTGTATACCAAAGTCGGCAGTGCTGAATTTTAAGTAATTTTTACTTTTGTGTTTAGACTATTTCAATGATTCACGTTTAATTAGCGAATTTTGATTTGATACTATGTAAAAAAATGTCTCCATATGGTTAGGTTTTTAAGCATGCGATGAGCTAAACATACATATGTTTATAAATGCTCTTAGTAAGCCAATTATTTATTTTTTATTAATATAATTATAAAGCAGAAATTGATTGATTATAAAAAAAAGGAACAGTAGAGAGCTCCGTGTACTTGATCTCTCTCATAGGTTTTAAGTATTTATCATGTTAATATTTTTTTTTATTAACTCTTAAATTTTATTTTTATTGCGTTTTATTCCATACTGTTATAGCTTAAACTTAAAAAAAAAAAGAAAACAAATATCTGCTTATATAAAAGATTATACATAAAAACACATTATTAGCTATGGTCAATTAGAGTATTTAATATACTTGCCAAAACTAAAGCGCACAGTAGTGCCAAAAGTTTTGTTACGCTTGCTCACGCGCTTATTTCACACTTGTTGTTTTCGTCTTAAACAACAACAACAACAACATTAGCAACAATAAGAGTTATACATTATACCAACAACAACAACAAAAATAATAACTCATGAATTTCGAAAATGGCGCTTTCATTTGCCTCAGCACTTTACAGGTTTTTTTTTTGGTGTTAAATCTTTTACCGGCACAAATAACTCTTTCTCTTCTTTCTCTAACTTCCGCTTTTAAATCTTGCGTCCAAGCAGCTCGATCTTAACCAACAAACTGACAGCATTGGCTCAGTGCAGCCCAAGATTCAGGCAACAAACACTCGACTCGCTAACGCGTTAAAATAACTTGAATATTTTTGAGCGGGCCTGTTATTAACATAAACTTGTTCATGTAACGGCCTCTTTTGGCTGCCGACAGCGCTGCTGACGTCGATGTCGACGCAGACGCATAGCGACACCTGCCTTGGTTGGCTGCAAGTTCGTTCAATTTGGCTTGCATGCCCCACATACCAAGTCGCATACACTGAGAGAAAAAGAAGCATGTGAACAAACAGTCGGGCTGTTGCCCAAGAGTGGATTGGATGAGCTACAATCACTTAAAGCAAAGTAATTCACAGGGACTGATGGAACGGACAACAACAGAGAGTCTAACCCATAAGATTCAAGTCTTTATTAACAACTGCCTGTTATATCAAACGATGATCTTCACAGAAGATTCAACGTGATACCCATCGCCTATGAAATTAAACTTAGGAAATGGCGGTGGTAGGGTCAAACGAAATATGCAGACAAGCACTGGACTGGAATCCACAAGGAAGCAGACGGCCAAAAACAACTTGGCGAAGAACTCTGCAAAGAGAAGTTGAAGATAGCGGAAAGACCTGGGGTGAACTAAAAGCTCTAGCTTACAACCGGGATCAATAGAAAAAATTCACGATGGCCCTATGCTCCACTAGGAGTAACAGGACATAAGAAGAAGAAGATGGAACGGAAGGACTTCTGAACTGGCTTTTGAGCTGCGGAATCCTCCCAGCGAAAGGATATCCAAACGAATTGACAAACGCATCTTTGGTGGTGTCGGACAGGCCGACGGACTGACTTGTCTTAATAGCCATCCGCCGAGGTTATGACAAGCATTTTGGTATAAGGAGCATATGGTATGTCACGCCTCCAACTACGTTTTACATATAATGCATAAATCTAGTATACCATTGAGCCATTGGGTCTATAGAATGGTCTGTGGAAAATTCAAATATTTGGGCGTGCTCCGAAAAACGAAAAAAACCAAACCGAACAAATTATTCGAATTCGATTTTGCGTTCTCCGGAAAACGATTTTTTTTGTCGATATTTCCTTTTGTCTGTTAAATGCTTATTTTTATGTAATTCAAATGATTTGCTTATTGTGGATTATAGCTCTTTCTTTTCTCTTTCCCACGGTATAATTACATTGATGCTATGGTATAGCAACTTACAAGCCTTTCCCTTATATAATATTTAAAAAATTATTTCAGTATAAAATTGATGCGTTTTTAAACCTATTTTGCCACATGAAAAATTCGTTTTGGTAAAATTGGGATCATCAAGCATTGGGTTTCAAAACGAACATACTGTTCGGATTTGTTTCCCGGAGCACGGCCGATTGTTAGAAAATGTTTTCCAACAACAAAAAAACAGCAATAATCACAAAACTCTATTCCTAAAGATTTCGAACTGTTCGGGACAACTTATATGAGTAACAGCAATCTATTAATTTTGCTTAGCTTTCCAGAAAATAGTTTCTATTACAATATACTGCACAGCCTTGTCCCATCACTTTCCAGAACCCAAGCAACACCAATTTAATTGCGTAGTCTACTTATGCGCCCGTAGACGCATTAAAGATTCAAATTCTTCAAGAAATACTACGACGTTACTTTTCTCCCGACTACCATGCTTAAGGACCACTACTTTATATAAATAAATAAATTACCCATGGTGTACAGGCTAGGTTAGGTTAGGTTAGGTTAGGGCGGCTGCTGGCTTGAAAGCAGCACACTTAGGCCTGGGCTGGCCCGTTGTGCCACCGCACGAATCTCTATGCTTTACCATTACATTTTTACCCATCTCCTATATGGTATGCTTAAAAAGGGTCCCATCCTGTTGCAGCAATGTAGCTCGCAATTTTTCTCGGACAAATGAACTGCAGCCCTGCTAGGTTCTGAAGGAAATAGTAACCCAGGTGCTTTTTCCTGCGTCTGCTAAGAGCTTCGCAGGAGCAGAAGAAGTGCTCTACTATTTCTAGCTCTTCCTCGTCTCTGCAGCTTCTGCGAAAGCCATTTATAGGAGCATTTAGTCTAGCAGCGTGCACTCCAACGAGCCAGTGCCCAGTAATCGCTCTAACGACTGCCGAACACTGTGAACGGTTAAGACTGCAAAGTTTGCTGGAGCGTTTTGCGTCAATAGTTGGCCATAATTGGCGGGTGATCCTACAGTGAGGTGTGTTGTTCCACATACTTTGAGCAAGAAGGCTATACTTTTCCCTAGTATGTAGCTTAAAAGTGGCCATCGGCATACATAATCCTCCTTATCAGGAAGGAGGGTAGTGGTCGTGCCGTGTCTGGCCAGATCGTCTGCTATTTCATTACCTTTAATATCCTGGTGCCCCGGCACCCAGATAAGGCTAATAACAAACTGCTGTGCCATCTCTTGAAAAGATTTACCGCAGTTGTTGACTGTCGTCGCATTTGAGGATAGCGAACGAAGTGACTTAATAGCTGCCTGACTATCTGAGTAAATGTTTATTACCCTGTTGTCTGGGCTTGCGTTGCGTAAGCAGATTAAAGCCTCGTTGATAGCAAGGACTTCTGCCTGGAATACACTACAGTGATCCGGGAGCCGGAAGGACCGCCTGATATTTAGTTTTTCTGAGAAAACCCCTCCCCCAACTTGATTGTTGAGTTTGGAGCCGTCCGTGAAGAGACTAATGGAGTCTTTTTAACCCGGCTGATTTCCTATCCACGATTCCCTTGAAGGTATAATGGTAGTAGAAAGGGTTGAGGAATGTTCCTGAGGGATACAGTAATCGGTAGCTGACCCAATAGTGTCTTCTACAAGAATGGACGAGTGTCCATAACCTAAGACTGCCCAGCTTTGAGCATCCCTCAGGCGTCTCGCGGTTAGGGTAGCTATTTTTTTAGCCACTAGAAGGATTGGAGAGATATTGGTGATGGCATTTAGTGCCTCACTTGAAGTAGTTCTACAGGCTAAGACTAATTAATAGTAAGCACAAAGTGCTAGAATATTTATTTCAGTGTACTAACAATGCGCAACAACTTCACAAGATGACGACGTCGACGTCACCTTCGCTGTCGACGTCATAACAACAACAACAGCAGCGACGTCATGGTCATCAACTGCTGCTTGTATTTAAAGCCAGATGGTTTACTCTCATTGATGTTGTTGTTGTTGCTGCTTTTCTTCATTTCTTTTTGTTTTAAACTTTCACTTTGAAGTGTTTTTTTTATTGTTTAACTGTCGACAGCGGCGCTAGCGTCAACATCGGCGGCGGCGTTAACGTTAAAGCAAGCAGCGCTGCATTAAATTAAACATTCATTTTTTTGACTGTACTTACATAGCTTCCGATTATCTAGTACCTATGTATAGAAAAGTAATTTGTCTTGATTTGAGGTATACAAAAGAAAATTACTTTTACACCTGACAACTTTTCCAAGCTCAATACACTTTTCATAAAGTCGGATCTTTGAACTTTTACTAGGACGATAATTGCTTAAACACTTTTCAATTTGTCACTGTAAGTAGAAAACTTTATGACGATATTATTTGTTAAAAAGTGACAAAGAAATCGCAAGGAAGTTGTTATTCAAGGCCCATACGCAGCATGCAAAAATTCCGCACGAAATGTCAAAACTTCATATTTGACATTTCGTGCGGAATTTTTGCATGCTCCGTATGGGCCTTAAAGCCAAAAGGGACACTACCAAAATTAAAAAAATTAAATAAGCCCTTAATTTCTAATAAAATATGTCATTCGGCCGTGCTCCGGAAAACGAAAAAAACAAAACGAATATTTGTTTATGCAAGACATGGACCATATAAAAATTCGGTTTGAATAGTGCAAGCTATTTTTTGGGTTGATTCAGACAAAACATAATTCAAAATATTTATCAATAACTATTTAACTTGAAATTGACACAAATAGAATCTGAGAATATCAAAGAACATTTAAAAAATAATTTCAGTTAAAAATGTGTACACTTTTCAGCCTGTTATGCCAATTCGTTTTAATTTCTGTTGCAACAAATCATTCGGTTTCAAACCACATAAAAAATTCGTTTTGATGAAATTGCAAGCACCAAACATTCGATTTCAAAATGAATTCGAATAAAATGTTCGGATTCGTTTTCCGGTGCACGAACGATCACACTAGTTTACACGAAAAATGAACCTTCGTAAAAAAGTGTTTTTTAGTGTAATTTGGTGATGTCAACCTTTTTTTTCGTAAGCACCGTTTTCGAGATATTTTCGAAAAACACGTTTTTGGGCACTTATTTCAGTTATTCGTCAATATCGCGTGAAAAAACGAGCAAATCAATACCTTTCGATCTAATTAACTTTTATGTCGATACAAAATTTTGTTCATGAGATATTGTCGAATAACTGAAATAAGGCACGGACCAGTTGCCATTTTCGTGTTTCTCGACCCTAAATTAATTACCCTAAAAAACACTTTTTTACGATGGTTCACTAAATATAAATTTTGTAGGTCCGATTTTTCTTTAAGAGCATTCTATTAATATTATTATATTATCATTATTTTTTCAACAAGTAGAAATATATCTATTAAAACTAGTAATAAAGAGAGAATTAGAGTTCAATGGTATTAAAATAAACATTAATAAAGAGTTTTAAATGTAAATTTGAGTAATGTCTGTCACGAGACTGCCGAGAACTAGGTTTTTGATTTAATAACTTGCAAATTATTGCAAACAATAAAAATAATTGTATTTTTTGGTAATTGCACAGTAAACAATAAAACGAAAAATGTTGAAGAAAAATGACGCAACCTGTACTACAATAAAAAAGACATTACCGAAAGACATGATCCAACAATTAAAAGGTGACGCAATGCGCAGGTCCGTTGTTCGTGTCTCTCTGAAATAGAGAGCACAGGCTCAATTTTTTTATGGCAGCTATATAAAGTAGTGGACCAAGTTGATCAAACTTCACACATTTTTTATTTTTAAAATATTTCAAACAAATTTTTTTCTGTTGTATTTTGTGTAGTTTACACATTTGTGCGAAACTTGATCAAAATTGGTTCACTTTTTAATATAGCCAGCATACAAAAGTTGAATCAGTTTTCTGCGTCACCTTGTAAGAATTGAATCATGGCTAGCACTGTTATGTATAAAAATGGAAGATTACTAATATGTAAAAATTTCGGAAAAAAAAGCTGTGTCAGAACTAAAAAAGTAAAAGAATTTTAGAAAATAAGATTTTGAAAAAATTTAATAAAGTTGTAAAACTAGCATTTTAACAAAAATGTGTTTTTTTTTTCGCCGTATGGGTTCCTCGGAAAGAGGTGGGGCACTACGACCAGAAGATCTTTTGTACCATACCCATAAATTACTGCAAAAGACTTTCTGCTTTCCGATGGAAGGGACTAATCCGTTCCTTTCCTATGTGACAGGCTCTGTCCCATACCAGCGCTGGGCAGTCGCAGAGAATATGTCTGGTGGTTTCATCGTCCTCAAGACAGAGTCTGCACTCTGAAGATCCCGATAGGCCAGTTTTCTGTGGATAATATCTAACAGTGTGGTGGCCTGACCAGGAGTTTTAAGTCCGCTCTGCAAAGACCTTTTGTCGTGATCATATCCAGAGGTTTGACAAGCTCTTTTGCTTGTCGCAGCCCCGGTAAGGACAGCCAGTATCTACTATGTTCTCCTGCAGCCCATTTGTTTACCATGGTCTTAATTGTGGACCAACCAATACTACAGAAAGGTGCAGGGGATGTAGTCAGGGTGGAGGCACCCTGCCGTGCTAGATCCACTCCTGAATGTCCAGGTACCCAACACAGCACGACTCTGTTCCGGGAGGACAGAAGTTGGAGGTAATTTTGGCATGCTTTAACTATCCTAGAGAAAATGCTCCATGATGATAATGCCCTAATAGCAGCTTGGCTATCTGAATAAATACAGATGTTTGCTACCCTAGTTCTCTTGTGAAGGATACTGTGGGCGCAGATCTCTATGGCGTGAATCTCTGCTTGAAAGACGCTGGGCCAGATGCCTATTGCAGTAAAGATTCTGGTGTTAGGTTCAACGACTCCAACACCTACACCCTGCTAAGTTTTGGATCCATCAGTGAATCATTGTTGTCACCGGAGGTTTCCACAGGGGCTGCCATCAGCCCAAGTCTCCTGACTTGGAAGAAGAGATCTAAATTTCTTGTTGTGAAATAATTCCATGATCATAAGATCTGATATAGAGCAGATTGATACGTCAGGAAGGCAATGTATTAGTTCGGCATGACCAGTGTCACTAGCTATGTGTCCAGATGTGATCTGAATTCGTAGTAGACTCTGCCTGGCAGACTTTTCAAAAGACAAAACAAAAATGTATCGCTTCGTTACAGAAAAAAAAAAGCTTGCACTTTGACAGCGAGATGAGGAAAATACGCTATTTCCATATTTATAGGACGGGCTTAAAATTTTCATGCAAATGCTCTCTTAATGGAAATATCAATTGAAACACGTGGGACAGCAAAAAAAAAAAAAAATTCATCTTCGACTTTCCCAACTGTATCCGTTCTAATGCTCCACACTAGGAGTTAATCTGAGTAAAACAAAGCTCATGCTTTTTACCAGGAGGTATAAAATACCCCCTTTCATAAATCCAAAAATCAATGGAATTACGTTACCCTTCAGCGATTCAGCCAGATATCTTGGATTAATCCTTGACAGCAAACTGGACTGGAACCTGAACACAGAAGATCAAAGAAAAAAGGCCACGATTGCCCTGTACACTTGCAGGAAGGCCATTGGACTTAAATGGGGTATGACTCCAAACACAGTCCACTGGCTTTACACTGCTATTGTAAGGCCAATTCTTCTCTACGGAGTTGCTATTTGGTAGTCTTCACTGGATAAGAAATCCATCCTAACAAAGCTGAGTAAGGTTCAAAGGACCGCTGAACTTACTATCAGCGGGGCACTAAGCTCGACCCCAAACGAAGCTTAAGATGCCATTTTTAACCTGATTCCTCTGGAAATGATGGGTAAGCAATCAGCCACACTATCAGCTCTTTGTATGAGGGAGGCTAAAAAATGGAGCGACCAAGACTTTGGTCATTCAAGAATTCTTAAGGGAAACCCTCTCATTCCTGTGAGTACGGACTATTGTACCCCACAGGAACACTTCACAACAAATTTCAAAACCCATATTCCAACCAGAGATAAGTGGAATGTTGGTGTAACGGGCCCAGCCAGCTCAGTTACGAGCTCTACGGACGGTTCCAAGTTAGACGACCGTGTCGGTGGAGGCGTTTACATTGAGGAGCTCGATGTTAGATTATCGTTTCGACTTCCGGATCACTGCAGTATTTTTCAGGCTGAGGTCACTGCATTCCGGGAGGCTCTTAAAATAATAAAAAACTTACCTTTAGGTAATAGAAATATCTGCATTTATTGAGATAGCCAGGCGGGCATTAACTCTCCCGCCTCCTTGACTTCGTGTATGAAGTCGGTGAATAACTGTCGCTCGTCTCTAGAGGAGATGGCAGAACAGTTTTCTATCCACCTCATATGGCTCCCGGGACACAGGGATATTGAGGGAAATTGTGTTGCGGACGAACTGGCAGGACAAGTAACTACCAGCATCCTTCTTAGGATAAGGAGCGTCTGGGTATTCCTATGGCCAGCTGCAAACTAAGCATAAATACCCATTTCGCTCACACTGCAAACGAAACGTGGAACCGAATTTTCAACAGCAGGATCTCACGGTGTACTGCAGGCAAAGAACCAAGGAACTTTGCTGTTTAAGCAGAACCCAGTGCTCGAAAGTAATCCGAGCAATCAGCGGCTGGTGGGAGCTCATGCATTTAGGTTTAACGCACCACATCATGATTTTTGTAGAAGTTGTGGTGATGAGGAAGAGCTGGAGACGGTGGAGCATCTCTTCTGTCACTGCCCGGGACTATGCAGAACAAGGTTCCGCTTCCTCAAGTCACACTTCCTAAATGACTTATCCCAGCTCTCAGGAAAGAGTTCGAAATGCCTTTCGAGGTTTATTGAGGCCACCGGATGGCTGTAAAGTAGAGTATCGTGAGGACCTTTTTAGTGGGGTAGGATGGAGTAAAGCCCAACTGCGGTATCACAACGTGCCAATTTTTATCTGGCCTAAGTGAGTTGGGACGTCACGTCCTAACTGCCGCCTTAACCTAACCTAACCTAATGCTCCACAACAATTCAAAAGAATTTGGGAGGCTCTTAAAATAATAAAAAACTTACCTTTAGGTAATAGAAATATCTGCATTTATTCAGATAGCCAGGCGGCCATTAACTCTCTCGCCTCCTTGACTTCATGTATGAAGTCGGTGAATAACTGTCGCTCGTCTCTGGAGGAGATGGCAGAACAGTTTTCTATCCACCTCATATGGGTCCCGGGACACAGGGATATTGAGGGAAATTGTGTTGCGGACGAACTGGCAGGACAAGTAACTACCAGCATCCTTCTTCAGGTTAAGGAGCGTCTGAGTATTCCTATGGCCAGCTGCAAACTAACCATAAGTACCCATTTCGCTCACACAGCAAACGAAACGTGAAACCGAATTTTCAACAGCAGGATCTCACGGTGTACTGCAGGCAAAGAGTCAAGGAACTTTGCTGTTTAAGCAGAGCCCAGTGCTCGAAAGTAATCCGAGCAATCAGCGGCTGGTGGGAGCTCATGCATTTAGGTTTAACGCACCACATCATGATTTTTGTAGAAGTTGTGGTGCTGAGAAAGAGCTGGAGACGGTGGAGCATCTCTTTTGTCACTGCCCGGGACTATGCAGAACAAGGTTCCGCTTCCTCATGTCACACTTCCTAAATGACTTATCCCAGCTCTCAGGAAAGAGTTCGAAATGCCTTTCGAGGTTTATTGAGACCACCGGATGGCTGTAAAGTAGAGTATCGTGAGGACCTTTTTAGTGGGGTAGGATGGAGTAAAGCCCAACTGCGGTATCACAACGTGCCAATTTTTATCTGACCTAAGTGAGTTGGGACGCCACGTCCTAACTGCCGCCTTAACCTAACCTAACCTAGTGCTCCACAACAATTCAAAAGAATTTGGGAATGCTATTGTTTAACAATGACAAATAAGCTCAAAGCAATTCAAAAAGTTCTTTCTTTGAAAAATACAAATTTAAAGTAGATGAAACACTTTGTTGATGTTCCTTGGTCCTTCACTCTAGTGACGCAACCAAAAACAAATTCTTTTGATCATGCTGTAAAAAGAAAAATCGTCACCAAATCGGCAATAAAAACATTTTTCGAGTCTCTAAGCACCAGTACTAATTGATTGGATCGAAAACAGTTTATTTACTTATTTGTTTGTGGTGATGATGGTACGGGGTGTCTCAAAGCTACCATTTACAGATTGCCAACTCCCCAAATATTTAATTTAAGTTGTCATCGTGGAATTTTTTTCGATTATTTGCAATAAATTTGCAGTTTTTAAACCAATTTATCTTAACTCATAGTTGAGTTGTTGCTCAAAATTAAATTTTAGAATTAGGAGCAATTTAGGAATTTCGCAAAAAAACAAATTTGAGTTAGCTTTCGGGTCGAGCTTGATCAATACCAATTATCCTAAAAGTTAATTGAGTATAATGCTTTTTTTTTCCACTCGCAAAAGATGATGGCATAATTTTATTTGAAAGGGTCTACGCAGTTCGCAATATTTCGCGCGGAATGACAAAACTTCATATAAAAAAAATCGCATTTGGGATATCCCATTTGGGATTTATTTTATATGAAGTTTTGTCATTCCGCGCAAAATATTTCGAACTGCGTATAGACCTTAAAAGGGTATGTTTTTACTAAGGTTACGGCGCGCCTACTTTTGATCCGCACCTGGCTTGAGCCATGCAGTGTTCTCACGCAGTTTCATAAATATGTATTCCAATTAATTACTTTACTTAAATATAAGCTACATTATATACTTATCACTTATGTACGCCCAACAAAATATTAGTTACTTGTTATACTAGAATATAATTAAGTTTTTAGTTACAGATATTGATGTGCACCCAAATGAACTTTCCGAGTTCTTTATAGAATCTGAGTTACAATGGACTTATCAAGGACAAAATTTAAAATTAAATATGCAAATTTATGGAACATAATCTATTTAAAGACGGGAACTTACAACAAGAACAGGTTTGTGTCTTTAGCTTCACAATACTTATTGGTGGTAACCTAAGAGCCTGCGATAAAGCGGAAACAAAGAGCGCTAAAAATCAGCTGTAAAGATTTGTGTTTTAAACAAGAATTTTAATAACTTGAGCACATTGAACTGTTTTTTTAAGGTTTCAAGACTTTCTTAAACGAACTGCTTATATATGTACCTACAGAAGTAGTAACACACTTAGAATATAAGCCGCACTCAGAAAATCAATAAATTCCGCAGCCAAAAACAATCAAATAAATGTAGATACGACACAGTTTAATGTCCTTGGCACAAAGTATGGGAGTGTCCCTGGCGGCAGCATAATCATTAACTGTGCCGTAGTAGCCGTCCTTTTTTTTTTTTACCGGCTAGCCATTAAATCGACCCCATGACGGACGCTGCCTTAGACAAATAGGCGTCTTCCTACACCGCCCCATGCGTTGTTCCTGACACTGTACAGTGGTCAGCAACCATGATGAAATAAAATAAATAAATCGCATGCACAAGACCAAAATGTGATCGATTCGATAAAATTAGTGCTGCTCATGCTGAAGTTGATAATCGATAACATTAGCTTGCAAAACTAACAGAAAAGTCCTTATAAAGGGTTTTGCAACAAGAGGTGTTATTTTGAATCACCCGGTATTTCGGTAGCTGTCACTTTTGAAGCTTTTATTCTTTGACATTTGACAAGTAGAAACTACGCCATTACTAAAAATGGAACGATACACGCTTCAACAACGCATGGAAATTATTAAAATTCACTACAAAAATGGTGAAAATCTTCCATCGAAAAATCATCTTGACTGATGAGGCCCATTTCCAACTCGGTGGCTACGTCAACAAGCAAAATTGTCGCATCTGGGGCTCGAAAAACCCAAGAGTTATTGTTGACAAGCCTCTCCATCCTCAACGTGTGACCGTTTGGTGCGGTTTATGGTACGGCGGGGTCATTGGACCTATCGAGGACATAGGGCAGCCACTTTGCGATTTGGTTATGGAAAATTCCATGAAAAAGATATGGTCCTGTAAGCGTGGTCGTGGTGGCCATTTGGCTGATGTTGTTTTTCATTATTAACGGCATACCTTCCTCTTTATTATGAAATAAACATCCGATCATTTATCTCAAAAAATCGAATTTTTCTTTGAATACCAAAATAACACCTCTTATTGGCAAACCCTATATTATGGCCCTCTTTACACGATTACCACGAACCAATTTTTTTCTAGCTCTTGAGAAATTTTTGAAAACATATAGTTTTCTTTTCGATCGATTTTGACATTTCGTGCGAAATTTTTGCATGCTGCGTATGGACCTTAAGGGGTATACGCAGTTCGAAAAATTTCGCACGGAATGACAAAACTTCATTTAAAAAAAAATCTCATTTTGGGACATCCTATTTGGGATTTTTATACCCTGTACCTATAGGTACAAAGGGTATACTAGATTTGTGCAATGTATGTAACGGCAAGAAGGAGGCGTGGCAGACCCCAAGTCCTTTATACCAAAATGCTTATCATAACCTCGGGTAGCGATTGAGCCATGTCCGTCTGTCCGTCCGTCTGTCCGTCTGTCCGTCCGTCCGTCTGTCCGTCTGTCCGTCTGTATGAACACCTAGATCTCGGAGACTATAAGAGCTAGAGATACGAAACTTTACCAGCTGGTGCGCATATTTCCTCAGAAGATCAAGTTTGTTGAATCATGTCAATATCTTTCCCCGTTCCCCCGTAGCAGAGTTTCGCGGTTTTTAGCAAAACCGTTTAATATTTTAATCTGAAACTTAACAGAGCGATGCGTTGTGGTTACATGCATCTGTGTGTCAAAAATAAACAAAATCGGACAACAAAAGTTATAGTCTAAAATGTAAAAATTTCACCTCCCCTTGCCTATAAACTGCGTCAATATTTGACTCTACGTAATAATAGTAATAAATGACCTAGAACCACCAATTTTGGTAAGCTGATTCATGTGCCTCTAATGAACAAATCCACATCAAAATTTTATCAATGCGGGCCCCCCACCCCCCGCAATCGATTTACCGTGTTTTCTCCCACTCCCCTCAACATATCTCCTTGAAACTTACCCCATATACTTTAAATAACTTCTTTAAAGTAAATTTCGATTTTCATCAAAATCGGTTAAAATTTGCGGAACTTATAGGTATCAATATCGTTTTGCACCAACAAAAAAATGTTCCAATTGGAAATTCTTAGTAAGAATATGCAGAAATAAATCTTTTTTTGAGAAAAAAGGTACAGGGTATTCCACTGTCGGGCACCGCCTCGACTGTATTACATTTTTTTTTATATGAAGTTTTGACATTTCGTGCGGAATTTTTGCATGCACCGTATGGGCCTTTAGTTATTGAACCGTGGATTTTCATAATATTAACTAATTTATTTTTACGTTAAAATATCAGTTCTAAATTTTTCAAACTGACCATATCTTTCGATTTGCATCCAAAAAAGTTATTACATTTTTAACTTTTGTCGCTATGATCCAAACTATTGAAAAAATCGTTTCAGAATTCTAAAGAAAGTTGTATGTGGAAAAACTTTTTGTTTTCAAAAACTTAATGAAATAAATTCAATTTTTATTGAGAAGCTAAAGTTAGACTAGAAAATGGCTACTGTTCTTAATATTCAAATATTATAATAACAATTTTATTTAAGTTTAACCAATTGTTTTATTTTTATATTATATATATTTTACTTATAGCTAACCACTAAATTTTGCAAAGTTAGGCATAATCTTTTTTTATGAATCTCATCATTTTGAGAGTTTTTTTAAATCGGGTGGTCCGATTAGTACTTAGCCTCACCGCCCGATGGCGCTACTATCGTAATTGAAATTTATTATCCTGTCGTACATTCTCGTAGACGGCTACTGTCGAAATTTATGGACGAAGAAGTCGCTCGCGAAGCTCCCTCACTCGTTAGCTCTGACCGTACCTCCCATGCAGGTTGTTTGCCTCATCTTCAGTACGGTTGCTCAGGTTACCAGGGTGTACCACTGGGAGGTGAGAGTAGGGATTGAGGAATTAGATTGCTGTTAACAGCTACCTCAGCTTATCTAAAACCCCCTTTACACCCCATGGTATAATCATAAACATAAATAAAAACAGAGATGAAGTGCAACATTCATCAGCATAGAAAAAATATTTTAGAAAGAAACCTTAGGAAAAATTAGCATCTCTTCTTAAGTAAGCCACTTCATCAAATGTCGCTGTGGATAAATAGCTAATAAAAAATTACTGATAGAAACAATTATTATAAATATTAATAATATTAAACTGTATCTATGACAAAAAAATTCAAATCTTGTCAGTTTTCACGGACAAATATGGACCCGGCCATAAATTGCAACATGCACAACATATTTTACAGCTGCTAGATATCGTCTCTCCGTCAAATCATCATGCGCTAAGAAATTATAATTTTTACAACACTTTTTTAGCTGCTATGCCTATGCCCACTGTGCGCCGTCACCATAGAAGCGTAACCACTGTGCACCGGTGACGTATGTACATACGTGCGTTTTGGCAGGCAGGCTTACATTGCGGCATAGGCGAGAGCGCGTGAGGGTTTTTTAAAAGAGACAAAGTGACAAAGAGAGAGTGAGAGAGCGCCCTGCTGCGTGCCATTGCGAGAGAGCACGCACATTGCGCATTCGGGGAACTTTGTCTAGGTCAGGATAACAGAAATCGGCACGAAGCTGCACATTGGCGGCCTTTTGGCTATGTTATTAAATCGATGAGCGGCGAGCAACCCCCTCTTAAAAATGCAACCTCTAGGCTAAAGTGGGTACCAGCCATAACTCTACCCTGTCAGACAACGGAAAAGTTTTGGAAATTTTCCATTGCATGATTTGATTATTAAGACAATGAGCGGGGCGTACAATGGCACGGAAACATGAGAGAACTTGGCTAAGCTAAGGTATTTAATGGCAGCTCTTCAGAAGGTAATCCATTCCATAGTTTGTTGATATGAGTAATAAGTTGTACCTATGATTAGCCTTAGGTACATATTGTTTATGACAAAAATTCGTAGAATAATTACTACAGCAAGAAATGGAAAGTTCCATTGCTTAAGTTCGTTTTAGATCAATTGTTGACTGCGGATACGATTTCAAGACGGTTTCCAAAGATGGTTTTAGAAGCCAATGGATCGACTTGAAAATTTGTGTTTGAGATCAACATCTGACCATGTTGTACTGCCTGGAGTATGGATCTGAACAGGGAAGTCAACCGTGACTTGCCGTTGATGTAGGGATACAACAGTCTATTAAGGAAATTTATTTTATGTGTCTAAAGCCACTCCTTTCTTCCCAAGCGATGTCAATACCATCCACATCAATGTGACTTTTTGGTAGGTATCTGTGCAATGTTTTGAGGTGAAGCTCCTCTATATGTAAATATTGTAGAGAAGGGGGCAGAGTTATGAGCTCTGGCGGAATCCTGCGGTAATTTCCATAGCAGCCAGTGGCGGATCCACGGGGGAGGGGTTTTGGGAAGGAGCTCTGATTTATTTATATACACTTCCACCGGGAGTTGGTGCTCGCCTAAAAACTTATTGCAGTTCTTCGATGAAGTACTGCCTGGAACAAGGATCTGAACAGGGAAGTCAACCGTGACTAGCCGTTGATGTATGGATACAGCAGGCTATTAAGGGAATTTATTTTATGTGTCTAAAGCCACTCCTTTCTTCCCAAGCGATGTCAGTACCATCCATATCAATGTGACTTTTTGGTAGGTATCTGAGCAATGTTTTGCGGGGAAGCTCTAAATGTAAATGCTGCAGAGAAGGGGGCAGAGTTACGAACTCTGGCGGAATCCTGCGGGTGTTACAATAGCAGCCAGTGGCGGATTCACGGGGGAGGGATTTTGGGAAGGAGCTCTGATATATTTATATACACTCCGAAGTGAAGTGCTATGTTTCTTACGGAATCCAACCTTGTCCTTAGAGAGTAGAGCAGAAGTTGATGCTCGCCCAAAAACTTATTGCAATTCTTCGATGAAAAACATATATTTTCCTAATATCCCATTCCGCACTCATTAATGCTTCATTTTGTCTCCATTGCTCCATTGTAAATTTGAACACTTCAAGCGTACTCCCAATAATCCCATAAGTAAGAGCATTTATCGGCTTTACTTGGAATTAATAAAACAAATTTAGTAGGAAATGTTGCATGCCACAAACGAGTGATTAAGTGTAGTGCAAGTGCATGCGGGCTTTAGATAAGCGTCTAAATTTTGGACTTTGTACAGCATCTCCCAAATGCCAACCCCGTAACGCCTGACACTTGCTGACGTCAATGCAAATTAGCAGCGCCGCTCGTTTGCACGGCTATTTTTTTTTTTTTTTTTTGCTCTTAACTTTTGGCACATTTAGGGGTTGGATGGCACTTATATAAAAACAAAAAATCCACTAGGTCTGAAGTAATGCTTTATAGTATGTTATGTGAGACAACGTTTCAAGGTTTTGCCTTGAACTTGATGGCACATATAAAATTTATACCAAAACAAAAACAAGAAAATGGCGCTTAATTGTAAACACATGCAATTGCCAAAAATAAAATTTGAAACAGTCGGAACGGTGTGCGAGAATGGATTACTCTGCATTTAATATTACCAAGAAGCTAATATTATTATGGTTTATAGTCTACATTTGCCTTGAAAGAGATTTTAAACTGACTGTTTACAACACTGGTCCGGCTTTTTTTGGAACATGGCTCATACATTTCGAATGCTCGGAGTCAGCTTAAAAGCCATTTCTACTTTTGCTCTAAAAAGTTTAAAACTAGCATCGTACATGATTCATTTAAAGAGCTTCGATTTGGCCTCTCTTTGTAGAATACATTCTTCGCGTTGCTCTTTGCGGATATCACCTCGGTAGATATAAGGTATTGTGCATTTTTCGAGTCTTTTTGTGTCCTTTTTTTTCGTTCTTTCGACTACAAACTTTTAGTCGTCACTGGCATAAAAACTAGGGGGCTCCAACGACTGCATGCTTCACACGTCAACACTCATAAGCCTTTTTATATTTATTTCGAAACATCCCGACGAGAAACTTTTAGTCGTCAATGGCATAAAAACTAGGGGGCTCCGCCGACTGCATGCTTCACACGCCAACGCTCATAAGCCTTTCTATATTTATTTCGAAACATCCCGACCATAGTATACTCAGCACTTGATTTAATTTCTAAGAATTTTAGAATGGTATAGTCAGGCACCCGACTCTAAATTATTCTTCGAAAGTTCTTCTAGAGAAGTGGATTAAATACGGTAATTTTTGGCTATAGCTCCCAGGTTTTCATAATGCCGTCACGTAAGCAGGGAAGGCAGGCCTGACGAGAGGGGAGGAGGAAGGGAGGGACTCCCCCCGCGCCCGGAGTTTTCTCAGGGGCCCGGTGTAATTACTGTCGTACTAACTTGATTCAAGCTAAAGGTGTAATAGAGCGGCCGGTACATTTTTCCCACGGGCCCGGATTTTCTCTCTACGGCCCTGGGTGAAGGTATGAAACGAGTTTTGACTTGCTACATAGAAAGTTCTCGAAGCTAATAGTAAAAAACTGTTGCGGTGGAGTGAGGGGTTACCAATTTTGGTAGCTTGATTTAAGTGCAGTTTATAAGGAATTAGGGGGGTCACATTTTTACTCATAATTTTTAAGGCTTACGCTTTCTAGCAAAAAAATGCATAACTGTGTCAAATCTTGATCGAGTAGGTAACATAGTGTGAAATTCTTTTACGAAGAAACGGAATAAGATATTGAAAGGAATAAAAGAAAATTGATCTGCTTACAGATAATGCGAATCTATTCTACCATTTTAAATCTCTAAGATCCTTTGGTTTATGCAGACGAACATACGTACACACTTAGCTGCTTATTCTGATCAAGAAGTAGCAGCCACGCCTTCTTTCTTCTGCTACACTATTATCTGTAGAAATTGGGAGGACTGAACTACGAAGGGTATATAGTATATTGGAGCTAGCAAAAAACTGTCAACCCATTTTTTCAATTTCGTGGGGGAGGGTCCGGACCCGAAAACCCTACGTGGATACGACACTGCTTAGTTCTATCTTTTGTAAAAAATTTGTGCTCTTATAGGTTTCAAGATCTAGTTACAAATCGGGCAAGGCTATAACGATACTTCAGTCGTTGCTGATTTTTATAGCAAAATAAACTTTTGGAACATACTATATGTAGAATATAGATCTTAGCGAAATATGCAGACAAGCTCTTGAATGGAATCCTTAAGGCCGTAGAAAGCAAAGGTGGCCCAAAACAACATGGCAACGAAGCCTGCAAAAGGAAACTGAATAATCTGGAAAATCATGGGGCGAAATCAGACCAGTTGTAAGAAACAGAACGAGATGGAAATGTTTTGTGGATGCGCTATGCTTCAACAGGAGTTAAAGATAACTCATCATCATATGTGGAATTAATACGATTATATAGTTGGTCGAATTTTTTCGACTGTTTACTAGAAGTGATTTGGTGGAAAATAGTGAAAAATACGTTGCGGGGGATTTGGTGTTGGTATTTCCACATCTTAAAAGCTCCCCTAAACTCATTTTTGGCTGTAACTTCCGAAGCTCTTAACCGATTGTAATATAGGGTTTTCCAACAAGCTTCGGTAGCTGTCACTTTTGAAGCTTTTATTCTTTGACATTTGACAAGTAGAAACTACGCCATTATTAAAAATGGAACGATACACGCTTCAACAACGCATTGAAATTATTAAAATTCACTGCAAAAATGGTGAAAATCTTGCAGTCACAGTTCGCAAAACTAAAGCATTTTTGGGTCGTCGTGTAGCACCTTGTCGGACCGCAATACAGAAATTGGTGGAAAAATTCAAGCTGTTGGGACAAGTTAGTGATGTGAAGAATAAAACCCGTGCACGTCGCTCAAGAACAACTGAGAATATTGCTGCTGTAGCCCAAAGAGTTGAAGAAAACCCAGGTTTGTCCATTTCTCGTCGTTCTGTGGAATTGGGCATTCTACAAACGTCATTACACCGTATTTTGCAGAAATACTTGGGTCTTAAGGCTTATAAAGTTCAGTTAACATAAGAACTCAAGCCGGCCGGTCATCAACAACGTCGTGTCTTTGCTGATTGGATCCTTGAAATGCATGAAAATGATCCGGAATTCCATCGAAAAATCATCTTGTCTTATGAGGCCCATTTCCACCTCGGTAGCTACGTCAACAAGCAAAGTTGTCGCATCTGGGGATCGGAAAACCCAAGAGTTATTGTTGAGAAGCCTCTCCATCCTCAACGTGTGACTGTTTGGTGCGGCTTATGGTTCGGCGGGGTCATTGGACCTTACTTTTTTGAAAATGAGGTTGGATCAACAGTTACGGTGAATGGATTGCGCTATCGAGAGATGATTAATGATTTTTTATGGTCAGAGTTATTTTCAACAAAACGGCGCTACGTGCCACACAAGCAACGAAACCATTGCTCTTTTACGGCAAAAGTTTCCGGACCGTGTTATCTCTCGAAGAGGTGATCACAATTGGCCACCGAGATCTTTTAATTTAACACCTTGCGACTTCTTCCTTTGGGGCCACGTGAAAGATAAGGCCTATGCCAATAGCCCAGCGTCGATTCAAGACCTCAAAGATAGAATTCGTGAGGCTGTCGAGGACATAGGGCAGCCACTGCGATTCGGTTATGGAAAATTTCATGAAAAGGATATGGTCCTGTAAGCGTGGTCGTGGTGGCCATTTGGCTGATGTTGTTTTTCATTATTAACGGCATATCTTCCTCTTTATTATGAAATAAACATCCGATCATTTATCTCAAAAAATTGAATTTTTCTTTGAATACCAAAACAACACCTCTTATTGGAAAACCCTTTAAAAAGGGAAGGGCTGGAAATTCTAGCTCTATTCCACATAATTACTTTTATGAGTTTTATATTTATATACATATGTATATATTTATATATGTACATAATTAATATTATTTATATAAAAAAACACGCCCATCTTGGGCCATATTCTAGTACGTTCATCTAAGAGATCTGAATATTAAATATGATTCCATTATCTAAGAACCATTTTTTTTAAGCAAATCAGATCTGGCTTAGGCCACCATCTATACGAAGATTTACTAGTAAAACAATTATATTTCTCTTACCTGTACCAACATTTGCTATCGCCTGTAATTTATAATTTATTTATTTTATTCAATTTTTATTTTTCTTATTTTCAATGATATCAATATCAGACGTAAAAGCTCGATTGTATAGTTTACCCTTTAACCGCCGGACATACACTAAACCGAGTTTAACTTTAACAACAACTTTTCAGGGTTGAATGGTTTGATGACTATAAACCGTGAAAATTTGTTGCCGAAATCAGTTGTTATTTTAAACTTCTTATCTGCACGCACATTTTTGAGATTCCAGCTGTTTCAGAGATATATCTAAACTTTAATATACGAGTATCTAATAGAAAGATACTTGGATGAATCTATACGATCTATACAAAGAATCTCAAACATGCCAATCATTAACGCTTCTATCTAGAACGTTGGGAACAGTGTATAAATGCAACAAATACTAGTTCGGGAGTCCAGTTTGATCTGCAAATTTCATAATCAAAGTGCTTTGAACTGCACTTTCAGTTCTTAAAGATTCCATTACTATAAATATCTTAAAGATAAACAGTCTGAGAAAAAATCAGTGTCAATGTTTATACACTGTAACTATAGCTACAAAGGGTATACTAGATTTGTGCAATGTATGTAACAGACAGAAGAAGGCGTGGCAGACCCAAAGTCTTTTATATTAAAATAAAAAAATTGCATGGAATGACCAATTTCGGAAGACTCTTCATATGACCCTAATAAACAAGGCAAAATCGAAATTTTATCGATATGCCCTCCACGCAATTGATTTAACGCGTTTTCTCTTTAAGGGGTATACGCAGTTCGAAAAATTTCGCGCGGAATGACAAAACTTCATATAAAAAAAAATTCCTTTTGGGATATCCCATTTGGGATTTTTTTTTTTTCATGAAGTTTTGTCATTCCGCGCGAAATTTTTCGAACTGCGTATAGGCCTTAATAATTAAATAAATTCTTTGGCGTAATTTTCGATTTCATCAAAATTGGTAGAATTTAAAGGAAATTATAGAAAATATATATAAAAAGGTAAAGAATGTTTTCCAATTTGAAAATTTTTAGAATTGGGTGTATATGTAGTCTTAAAGTATGCTGGAATATATATGTATACTATTATTACTATAAGGGCGGGTCAATTTTTTTCGGCATAAAGGCTCATAGCGATTTTGATTCTTTGGCTCAATCTAAGCAATTTTGCCCACAAAACTATGGGTCTTAAATGAATTTCGAGTCGCCTACTTTTTCAAAATAGGCTTTTATCAAAATATTCAAAAATCGACTCAGATCATCCATTTACAAGGCCAAAAAACTTAATTTTTCCACAAACCAAATGTATATTTAGGGGTTTTTGGGGTCGAGGAATCCATTTTTGACATCTATTTTTAATTTCGAGCGCCACCAGAGGGCGCTTTTGTTTATAGCGTTTTTTGGCCTTTTCAATGCAATGTCTAAGTCAATTTTTGAATATTTCGAAAAAAAAACCTATTTTGAAAAAGTGGGCGACTCGAAATTCATTTTAGACCCATAGTTTCTTGGGCAAAGTTGCTTAGAATGAGCCAAAGAATCAAAATCGCTGTGAGCCCCAAAACGTTTCTTTGGCCACATACAAATAGACCCGCCCTAATGTATATGTATTCTATGCATATTTTTCAATAAAAGGCAGACAGTGTAGCACATAGACGGGCAACACCTCCTCTGTTTAGAAATGAATGTATATGAACCGATAATTATTATTATAATTCAGCGAACTTGAATCTGTAATTAGTTTTAAATGAAAATGCATGGTGTGGGAATTATTACTGATAAGGCCTTGTACCAATAACTAAAGATATATTCATAGAAAAAGGGCAAATATAAAGCTGAATTAATTATAAAAAATATTTCCTTGCTGGGAAGTGAACCTTGGTCTCCAATGCTAGATCTGGCTAGATACATATATAATGTTTTAGGAATATCTTGTTCTTAAAGGATGGTTTGGGGTTGGGCATCATTCTCAAACTCTTAGAAAGTAAGGAAAATGTAGAAGCTTTTTTATCGGGATGTCTCGAAACGAATATAGCTAAGTAGATGGCCTTAAGGGAACTAATATTTCGTAGAAGTGTTCCCAGCTGTTTACTCACATTATGTAGGACTTTTTCACTTATGTTTAAGTTTTGCGAAAACATTTTCAAGATTTTGGCGGTAACTTGTGACGCAGTTGCAAATTTCGGTACTTACTTTTCTTGGGGTTTCTCTTCCACATCCTACTTTTATTTAAAACAAAATTATGAGCATTGATTTGGGTATAGATGGAGCAATACGCTTCTCTTTTAACATGCAGATCTTGGCTTGGGACACAAAACTTAAGACACAGCTGCATAAGTCTAGGGACATATGAATTTGAACTAAATAGAGTTCTGGAACAAGACCCAACACCGATGCTTCTGGGAAATCGATTTAGTCGATTACACTAGCTTACACGAAAAATGAACCTTCGTATAAAAGTGTTTTTAGGGTAATTTTGGGTGGAGAAACACGAAAATGACATTCATTTTTTTTTCATTAAAAATTTTCACTCAAAATTTTTCGTTTGCGTTCAGTAACGTCTTCACGAATTTGCAACCAGCAGTAGTCACCTATTATGCCTTTGTCCCAGGAACCGCATATCGTTTTCAAATGGCTGCAAGCTTCTGCTGGAATCTATCGCCTCCCAAATTTGAAGCTGAAATTTTCGTGTTTCTCAGCTCAAAATTATCCTAAAAAACTTTTCATTTTCAAGATTCACTTGATAGCCCTAAAATTTGTCAACTAGTGTTATCGACCAATAAAGTGATGGCAAGTGGTTTTTGGAATTCAAATCGATAGCCGGAATATATTAATCGCAGCAATTGGACCGATTCGATGAGTCCTTAAAGTAATGTATTATAGAACGCATACAGCAAGGGAAAAGTTTATTTTTTACCTAGATATATCATTCTTCTACAAACCCTTGTTTACCTCTTTTCGGACTCGCTTATGCTCCTCCTGAGGTGTGGGCATGCGATCTCAGCATTCGTCTGCAGGCATTCCGATCCTGGATCATGTCATCGCTGAGACCCATTCGTTGCTGATGTTTTTGAAAAAGGTGAGGTTTTTGGCACTTGTGTATGGATATTCGTTAGTTATGGACTTTCCTTTTACACCGGCGGATGTCTCCAGACCCGGTAACCAATCGCATACACAGATCTTTGGAAGATCTTTAAGATGCTAAAAATGTGCCTCAGGCTCAATGTGATGGAAAGTATGCCTGCATCTGACTAGTTCTCTTTTAGGGGCCTCTTACGCCAGGTAGAGAATACCATGGTGCTACATTCTATTCTATATCATATTTTCCAGATTTGGCTCCTTGCAATTATTCTCTTTTTCCAAATATCCAGAAATGGCATAGTGCAAATAAAATGATTATTTGTGACACCCATGCTCATTTTGAGGACATTAACTAAACTTCAAAGTATAAAAAAATGAAAGTTGAAGATTTTGTTACTACCCTTTAGTTCGAATCAGGCCTGAATTGGTCATAAAATCATGTCTGATTTTTCAGTACCAGCCATGAATCTACGCATTGATTTGTCACTGACTTTAAGACATGCACGTCCTAAGCTTTCAGCCCTGAAGCTTAGCCGTAACAATCAGCTATGAATTCAGTGCTGATTGACTTTGTAAAGTCATGCCTGAAATCATAGGTGAATTTTTAAAAAAATTGCACATGAATTCAGTGCTGATTCATTTTTTAAAGTCAGGTCTGCAATCACAAGCGAGTGATCAATACACTGTCACAAAATTTTTCATACATTTTTCAAACAATTTTATCACCAATTTAAATTTATTCAGGCCTGAACGACCGAACTGCAGGGTATATTTCGATTTCGGCATTACATAGCCTCAAAATAAGCGAAATACTTTAGATTGTTGTATAAGATTCTTGACAATAACAAATGACGTCACTGTCATAGTGGTCAACAGCCCACTAGAACTGGGCGTGGCATTTGCTACCAAAATTTTGCAAAATAATTCGGCATTCAAAACGTGCAAACCTAATTGCGCATTAGGCTAAAAAAAAACCGGCATGAGCATAGGTACATACTTATATGTATATTTACATAAGCAGCTATACATACATATGTATAAGTAATGCAAATGCAAAATACTTTGGACAATGGCCAAAAATAATGAGAAATAAAAATATACTGTACTATGTACAGTGGGACGTAAAAATTATTGCAACACCTTTAACTTAAATGCTCTAGGGCAAGAATCGGAAAACTTTTTTGGCGCAGTTTGATATCAACCAGAATATGAGTATAAAAGATACAACTTTTAGTAAATAATAATATATATAAAATAATATAAATAACTTATTTTTAAATATTATTTAAGGTGGTCTAAAACAGGCTTAATATGGTGGCCAACATTAGACAAGAAGGCCAACCTTAAAAAGCTGAGTAACGTTCAGCGGACTGCAGAACTGACCTTAAGCGGGGCTCTTTGCTCCACAGCTAACGAAGCACTAGATGCTATACTTAACCTCCTGCCTTTGGACAAGGTGGGCAAACAACTAGCCGTTCTATCGGCTTTACGTATGAGAGAGGCCAATAAATGGCAAATAAATCTTGACTTCGGTGATACCATGTTTCTCAAGGGAAACCCCCTAGTTTCCAAGAGTACGGACTATTGCTCTCCGCAGGAACACTTTGCAACTAGCTTCAAAACCCATATCCCAACCAGGGATGAGTGGGGTTAAGGAGTACCAGGACCAGCGGTTCCAAGCTGGACGACCGTGTGGGTGGTGGTGGTGGTGAATTCAATGTCAGAAAAGCTTTCCGACTCCCGGATCACTGCAGCGTCTTTCATGCAAAGGTCATTGCGATCCAGGAGGCTCTTACAACAATAAGAAACTTACGAGTACGAAATGAGAACATATGTATCTACTCGGACAGCCAGGCGGCTATTAAGTCCCTTGCCTCGTTGACTCGTGCATGAAATCAGTGAACAACTGCCGCTTGTCTCTGGAGGAGATGGCGGAGTAGTTTTCAATTAACCTCATATGGGTCCCAGGACATAGGATTATCGAGGGCAACTGTATTGCGGATGAGCTGGCTAGACGAGGAACTACCAGCATCCTCCTTCAAGACAAGGAGGGCCCTGGGTATGCCCATACGAAACTACTTCGATCTCATTGCAAACCAAACGTGGAATCGGACATCGAACACGTGTAGGATATCTCGGCAAACATGGCCGACATACTGCAAGAAAAGAACTAGAGAACTAGAGAACTGCCACCTAAATAGAGCCCAATGCTCGACCGTCATCCGTGCTATCACCGGACATTGGCTGGTGGGAATCCATGCACACAGGCTTAACGCTCCTCAATATGACTTCTGTAGAAGCTGTGGCGATGAGGAGGTGCCACTGCCCTGGACTGTGCAGGACAAGATGCCGTTTTCTAAAGTCACACTTCCTTGATGACTTGTCTGAGCTCTCGGAGCAGAGTCCAAAATATCTCTTAAGGTTTATTCAGGCCGCCGGATGGCTGTGACTAATTTTATATAGGAGACCTCGTGAGTGGGGAAGAGTGGTGAACGGTCCACCGTAGCGGTATCACAACGGGCCAATTCTTGGCCTACGTGAGATGGGACTATGAGTCCCAACTGCCGCCATAACCTAATCTAAAACAGGCTTAGGAAAGTTAACGTCATTGTTATACCCTGAAACAAAGGTAAGGGGCATATTAAGACGAAGACCTCAGATACGTACTATATCCCAAAGTTACCTCCAAGAGGAAGAGAAAAGAAGTTGATCTAGACAAGTGCGTTCGTCTTTACTTTCTACAAGTTATTCCTAAAACATTTTACGAAGGCGTTATAAAAGCCAAAATCGGTATGTATGTATCAGAGACCTGCAACCGGTATGAACAAGTCAGCTTAATCATGTTTGTTGAAATAGCGCTCCCAGTCGGATGCGGTACCGACAGGTTTCAGTTTTTTCAAGTACCTTACCGCAAAAAATCGGGCTGCCAATCGGTCAATTGCGATACCTTACCGCAAAAAACCGGACTGCCAACCGGTCAATTGCGATACCATACCGCATGCCAGCTGACCGCAAAATCAAACCAATCACAACCGGTACTGAGCGCATTTTACCGCATGATCGCAAGTGATTTGACCGCATTGTAACTGATACCGCTCTAGAACGCAAAATTCAAGTCAATGATCCGATGTGAATAAAAAAAAGGTACCGGTTGCAGTTCTCTGGTATGTATATAAACTAAAAGGTAACAATTTTTTTTTATTTTTTGGTCATTACAACATAAGAAAATAACATAAACAATAACGTAATCATTAGCAATTGATTTTGGCTAAGAAAATTATAAACTGCAATACGTAAGCGTCTACGCAGACAACGTAGCTGTATCTGATAATCATTCCCATCTTGCTTCTGTTCTATTTTTTGCTTCTCTTCTTTCGCTTTTTTTTCTTCAATTTCCTCAAGTTTTGCCATAAACTGATCGGAAACCCGTTCTACGTGCACGCTTATTGGACATCCCGCAATAATAATTTTTCGTTTATGATATAACAGTGCCTCGTTAGTGTCACTAGGATGTGCGAAGCGCAAAAACATGGTCTCGGAATCAAGTATCTCATCCACCACCATGCGTGCGTCCGTCAGCTCTCCGATAAAGCGAAATTTGTGGAACACATCTTGGAAAAGTTGCTTCGGTATATTAGACACGCGTATCCAGGAGTTTTTGAGATATGCAAGCTCAGGATAATACTCTTCGATTGCTATAAGCGGTTGCTTGGGCACAGCGACCTTTTCGTACACCATATTGAACGGAGCGCGCACATTCAATTCCTGCTTGTCTGGCAGCATAGCATAGCGAGCACCCGATTCGTGCTGTTCCATAAAATTTTTCTGCAGTGGCCCTAACAAAAAGGGCGGCAGAAACTTGTCATCCGGATGGTTGCGCTTCCATTCTTCTTCAAATTTCATCATATATTCAGGCATTACATATACACCATTTATTTTCTTCATAATTTTACAATAGAAATTTTCTCCAAAAAGTTTAGCTTTAAATATATTTTTGAGACTTGCTGCTTAGTCGACTTATATTTATAAACTGTAACAATGATACCAAGGTAACCGATATTGAAAACCTTCAGTTTTGAAAGTCAAAAAAGGACGGGCTACTACGTTGAGTGGCAAAAATTTGAAGTACTAAAGGCCCATACGCAGCATGCAAAAATTCCACACGGAATGTCAAAACTTCATATAAAAAAAAGTTTTGACATTTCGTGCGGAATTTTTGCATGCTTCGCATGGGCCTTAAGAAAAAACGTTCCAGCGCTTATTCTTTCCGAGATCGCCGGAATTAGGAAGGTCAGCCATTTGCCCGTTGCATACTTTCTGTACTTTCGGTCCAGGGTATAGAATAATTCAGGGAACATATGGCATTTGCTCTTACCGATTCGTTTTTTCTCAAGCACCCTCTACTAAGTTAGTAGTTGTTAAGGTCTTTACGGCTTAAGATTTGTAAGTTAGAATGGCGTAGATTAGTGCTGGAGAAAACATCGATGATCTGTATATATCGATGTTGGCCAAGAGATCGATGTTGTAGAGATTTTAAGCTTCGATCGTCGATGTTTTCTCCAGCACTAGTGTAGTTTAGTGCTGGAGAAAACATCGATTTTATATCGATGCATCGATATATCGAAGTTTAAAATCTCTATATATCGAAGTTGGCCAATAGAGATGTTTCCCCAGCTCTTCTGCACTCATCAAATGGGTGTTTAGTAGTGCTGGAGAAACTTCTCTGTTGGCCAACATCAATGTATAGAGATTTTAAACTTAGATACATCGATATAATATCGATGTTTTCTCCAGCACTAGTGTATATCTTTAGCCAAGGACTCCATAAGGGGTCTACTTTGCAAGTTTGGTTATGTAAGTTCTTATATAGAATTTCATGTTATCATCTGATCGGCGTCTTCTACTCTACGAGTATGTTACATAAATTTGCAGAAACTGAATATACGCCTTACGCCCACGTTACAGGGTATAAAAAACTAAAAAATACCTATGTGCAAAACTATTTCATTCACTGTTTTTAGTATATAAACAACTATGTATTGTGTACATACATATAAATTAATAATAATTGTCTGTAGCCTGCAAAGCGTGAAAGAGAAAACAAAACAATTATCGTTTAATTGAATTTTACAATTAGATAATCGCTTTAACATACATATATGTATATAGGTATAAATATAAAATTATATATATAAGTGTATATAGGTACATATATATGCAATGCACATTTAAAACGCCAATTAAATATAATTTGCATATAAGCGATTTTGGGCGAATAGATGAAACGCATAAGCGAGAGTAAGCGCCTCACAGTGGTTAAAGACTTTTTTTTTTTGGGTGAAAATTTCGAGCCGCTAAAATTCAAGGAACAATAGCTCCAGAGCAGCACGCATTATGGTTTTTAACTATATCCTTACGAATATAAAAGTAAATTCTTTTAAAAAACTTTGATGTTGCGTTCTCTGACGTCACTACGACTGCTTAACAATTTTTGATTAAAGCCTAGTACGCAGCAGTGTAAAACCGCGAGAAAGATAACAAAACTTCATATTATAAAAAACACTGTCAACATTCTTAGCGCCAAGAATTTTTTCATTGGTACGCAGGACCAGTGCTGCCCATTTTTCGTGAAATTGACATATAGATGGCGCCGGCAAAAAGCTCAGTTTTTTTTGCGCGGTAATTTTTTTTTTATTTTACTTTTATTTTCTTATAGATGCACAAATTTTACTAAAGAGCAGCAAGTTTTCGTTTAGGGATCAAGTGGGGCTCCAACAACGCAAACAATGTCTTAAAAACATCCGTGGAAATTTTTCGAAAATGCTGCCGGATTCTGTACCATGGCTTTGAACCGACAATTTTTCGCAAAATGTTAAAATTTGAATTGCAATACTAATTCACTTCGAATTCGTAAGTGTCCACAAAATTTTTCACAGTCAGCTTTGTGTATTAAATGTGACTTTACCCTCATACTCCGTTTTTTCTGGAGTTTCGCAAATAACTAGGCAATAATGGCAATAATAATAATAAATATGAAGTAATATTTTCATATGGCGATTAATTTTGCACTTTTTATGGCCCATACATGGGCAGCACTGTTTGGTCACAAACTCTACCCATACAATTTTTTTTGCGCACAAAATAAGTAACACTTTCTTCTTTCAGGCGATTTTACACTGCTGCGTACTAGCCTTAAGGGATAACACCAGTGTGGAGCATGGCTTTTTAAGGTAATTTTTCGATTTTGTTTTTTCAAAGAAACTTTTTTTGTATTCAAAATCCAAATAGCTGACGATGTTATACATAATTTGAGCTACAAAAATGAATTTTTCTAAGCTAATAAAAAACAAAATGGCGCCTGTAGAGAGCTACGAGTACATGATTAATTTTCGGAGTGGCCTCCACGGCTGCATCTGAAACAAAACAAAAAAAATGTTTCCTTTTAATCTATGAACGAAAAGTAAGTGCACCACTTAGGGGTTTTTAAGAATATCAATTTTTAAAAAAAAATGGCATAAGCTCGAAAAAAGCCATTTTTTTCGTCGAAAAAAAACATGATAAATGAGTTGTAAAAAAAAAGGTTTTTATTATGTTGACGAAACCCTTTTGGTTCACTAGATTATTATATTATAAAGATTGTGTCAAAATTTCAATTCGATCGGATAAAAATTCACTGAGTTGCTCGTGAATCCATTCGAAAAATTGTGGGTAACAATTTTTATATTCTACGCAGGTGTTGCAACTTAATCATCAACATTACTTGACTTCCCAGTTGTAAAAACTTTATTCAAATTTTGAACGAGCCATACATACGATTATTTTGCAAAGATCACGATTGGTTAAAAAAAATCCATACAAACTTATTCAAGAGTAGGTAAATCGAAGTCGTTCAAGTCCGTCTGAAAAGTAAGCCATCCGTCGCTAAGTAGATTTATCTTTTCAGCAAAATTGTCGTTGCACTTGCCATCAAAGTGAGTACTACATTTCGAATTTTATATATCTACTAGGGGGCGCCGACCGCTGCATGCTTCGCACAACAACCCCCGGTCTTCTTTATTTAATTCAGATCATACAGACTATTATATACCCTGTACAGTTATTTTTTTCCATAATGTTCATTCAGCGACTTGCATGCAGTTAAAGGGTTGCTATTGCTGCCGTTACTTTTCCCTTGCGTGAATTCAACGTATCGAGGTGAAACTTACATTGTACAAAACGTATGAGGTGTGACTATCACAGAGTGTAAGCTTTACCTCGATTCGTTCACACATACGAACACAATCGGTACCACACTGACTTTTTGTTTCATACAAAAATACTAAAATAGCGATTATAAAATTTTCGATATAAAAAAAATTCCATAAAAATCGGTCGAGCCGTTTCGGAGAAGTGCGACAAGCAAATGCATTATACCCAAAGGCGTAAGAAAAAAGTTTAACATTTCAGGTAAACATGCATTTAATAGGTTGCTCTGCATACCTATTCCTGGAATTGTATTTTCCATCGGATCCTACACTATTGAATAATAGATGGACTAGTTGAAATTTAGTCAGTTATGGAATAAATGTTCACTACATCAGCAGTTCCATCTGAAGCTTAGCACATAAAGTTAAAACTATGATACATATTCCCTGAACCTTAAGTACTTTATGGCCAAAAGACAACTACGGACAGAGGATAGCCAGCGTAACAAGGTTTGGGCAGGAATATATTCTTTAGCTGATTTTTTCCAAAAATTGTTCGATCTCATGCCAAGAAGTTTTTACGGCATTTTCATGAGCGGTTACTTGAATGACTACGTCGGAACTTTTTAAAGATCCACTAAGGTAAACTCAAAAACTTGTATTATTACAATTAATAAATTATTATTACAGAGCTAAACAATTCTGACCAATTTAAAGACCGTCACCAAAGAATATTGAAAGCTCACAACCCTCGCTTCACTTAGACTTCTTCTTGTGAAAAACCTTGACATGTTTAGATGGCCTTAAATATGATTAAAAAACCTGTTTTTAATTAAGATTTTTTGCGGGAATTCTTTCGTTTCCCAAATTTTTTTGATGACTGTTTCCACATACTGTTGCACCACTGTGCGCTACAAAGTTGAAACTGAATGAACCTAGCTGAGTGTGAATGACATTTTCATATGCGCTATAGATGCACTTAAATATGCACGTATATTACTGTACATATGTATGTACTGTGTATGTCGTCGTACACATAAGTATGTGCGAGGGGTAAGAGGCAACTGCAGTTAAATGTCTCAGGTGTCACTGGCCGCGGTCGCTTGGCTCATTTGCATGAGTCCCCATGTCCAATCGTTGGGGGTGTGCTTGTATATACTATGTATGTGCATATATCTACTTGCCATATATTGCATGTGCCATTTGCAGTTATTAATTGTGGCTTAAGCGCATTTCCTTTGACATCAACTGGGAACAGGATAAAACGAGTAATTGCTCAATAATACAATTGCCATATGGAGTAATTAACTTGAACATTGCCACGCGCCATTCGGTTGAGAAAGCGCTTCATGTAAAGGGCAAACAGTGTGGTTAGAGGGTGTTTTTTTTTGGGTACGTGCTATTTGCTGTTAACGATAAAACAGCTAAAAAATTGCCAAGATCTGGCAACGCTCTTATCTATTGTGCTTACTTTGGTTTTAAACCTAGATCTGTGCTTCATTTTACCCGTCCTTGGGGCACTCCATACCACGTATGGAAAAAATACAAAAATAATTAAATTTGAAATTCATCTGGGGCACTCAGCTAGGATTAAACATTAAAAATGCGAACTAAAATTCGACTCACTGTGGGTTTCAATAAATAACTTACAAAGTACTAGATAAGATATCTAAAAAAATTTGGTCTTGTGCTGCCATCCAATCCATACACTTATGGACTTTGTGGTGCTTAATCCAAAGCTAAGGCTTAAAAAGACTACAGTACATCAGACTTAACCTCAAAAATTACAATTAAATAAGGTTTTTTAGCGCTTATCTCAGAAACTTGAAGTGCTTAATGTTTTTGAATCTTGAATCCAGATTCAGCGACTCCAAAAACATATAAAAAAGATGGCGTACGTTAAAGTCGGGCGCAGACGACTTTGGGATACCCTGTACCACCAAATTGCAATTAAGTCCGAAATATTGCTTACAACCTCCAAAAGATACGATATTTTCATAAACAAACAGAAATCAGTCGAATTTTGCACCAATCAATTTTTTTGACCGATCGGTCCTATGGGGACTATATGATATAGTCAACCGATTTTGATCAAACTTGGTGCAGTGCTTGGGTACTCTAAAAAACTTCTTAATGCCAAATTTGCTAACAATATCTTTACAAACAAACGAAACGCAACGAATTTTGTACAAAAAACAATTTTTTGACCGATTGGTCCTATGGGAGCTATATGATATAGTCAACCGATTTTGATCAACTTTGGAACAGTGCTGGGGGTCTCTAAAAAACTTCCGATTGCCAAATTTGGTTATGATATCTTTCTAAACAAACGAATTATCCATCTAAAACTTTTGCTTTTTTTCGAGGTCCTCAGAAACACCCCTATGGGAGCTATATAATGTTATCCCGATATCAAAAACATAAAATAAACTTGTCTCCTATGAATTAATAAGGGAGCTCTTACCATCTCTGAGATCTAGGCGTTCATACAGATAGACGGACAGACGAACATGCGTATATCGACTTCTCTAGTCACTCTGATCATACTTTAGGTAACTTTGGGGGGTCTCCGACGTCTCCTTCTGTACGTTACATACATTTTCGGCTTGCACCAACACAATATACCCTTTGTACCATACGGTACAGGGTATAATCATTGTTGAAATCCATAAATTGAAAGAAATCGTATGGAGTTTTTGTAGGTTATCTCACAAGCCTTGGGTTCTTGGACCTCTTAGACGAATTCATATGAAAGTTTACACCACTTTTGATTTTGTGGGCCTGTGTAGTGCATCGTTTGATACTTACTTTGCATGACCAGACACTTTGTCAGCTTGCCTCCGAGATATCATTGTCTTGACGTCCAGAGTGTCTAGCTATTCGGCCATTTCTGCTACCGTTTTTCGAAATGCACCCTACACATTTCGGCTGATTTCGATAAGTTCTAGACGATGAAAAACAGTTCGCCACCATGGGCACATAACTTCGACTTAGTTTTATAACTAACTCACAGTACAATATTTTATGTAAGGGCCTATACGCAGTTCGAAAAATTTCGTGCGAAATGACAAAACTTCATATAAAAAAAATTCCCTTTTTTTGGGATATTTTTTTTTATACGAAGTTTTGTCATTCCGCGCGAAATTTTTCGAACTGCGTAGAACCCTTAATACATAGCTTGAGTTTCATTTTTTGTTTCCAAATAAAAAGTATGCAAAAAGCTTGTAAAATATCGTAAAGCATTTACGGACTAAGCGAAAAAATTAAAGTGTCTGTAAACGGTAGAGGAACACAAAATTTTCGCCTTTTTGTACTTATATTTAAAATTTGCATAATTCGACTAAATCGAAAACCGTATGCCCGAAATTATGCTCAACCCAAAGCTATTTTAATGTAAAACTCAAGTTTTACATCAATAAAAAAACACCCTCTATGTATGGAAAGTTGGAAATTATTGCTTTTTACTTGGACAATGAAAACTGAAAACCTGTTGCTGCGCATAAGCTTCAAATGAATAAATAAACGTAACAATAGTAGGTACGATAATAAATAAAAAATATCCGACATTGGGATACCCTGCAAACATGATGCAATGAAAACTGGTTCAATTTTTGTATGAGAGCTGCATGAAAAAGTTAAACACGTTTTGGTCCTGTTAAGTATTTAAAATACAATTTTTTTTACCATTAATGGGTTTTTATGTGCTTCAGATTAGTCTATACATTTGTAGGAAATTTTATTAGAATTGGTCCACTATTTCATATAGCTTCTTCAACTCCCAAGCCCTTGTTTACCTCTTTTCGGACTCGCTTATGCTCCTCCTGAGGTGTGGGTATGCAATCTCAGCATTCGTCTGCAGGCGTTCCGATCCTGGATCATGTCATCGCTGAGACCCATTCGTTGCTGATATTTTTGGTGAGGTTTGTGGCACTTGTGTATGGATATTCGTTAGTTATGGTCTTTCCTTTTACACCGGCGGTTGTCTCCAGACCCGGTAACCAATTGCATACACTGATCTTTGGAAGATCTTTATGATGTTAAAAAAGTGCCTCAGGCTCAATGTGATGGTAAGTATGCCTGCATCTGACTAGTTCTCTTTTAGCTTATTTCATATAGCTACCATACAAATATTGAACCTGCGCTCTCTTTTTCAGAAACATACAAATAAAAGACATCTTGCGTGATCTTCTAATTGTTGTATCATGCCCCGCCAGCATTTTCTACAAAAAAGTTCATATCTGCGCAAAATTTTATATTGATAGAACTTTCTCGTATGGTCATCGAGATCAAGATATTTATGCAAACCAAATCGAGTTCCCAGCGCATGTGATTCCTGAGAATTCGGCATTTATACAAACAATTTGTATTGATAGAATTTTCTCGTATAGTCTTTGAGATCTAGATATTTTTGCATACGAAATAGAGTTGCTTCATTAGGACTTTTGAGATTTCGGCATTCGCACAAAAAGATGGACATGTCCACAGGGCCGAAGAGAGAAAAACCGGGCCCGGGGGGATATGTACCGGCCACTCTATTACACCTTTTGCTTGAATCATTTTATTACGAGAGTAATTACACCGGGCCCCTGAGAAAAAACCGGGCCCGGGGGGAATACCCCCTTTCCCACCCCCCTCTCGACGGGCCTGCATGTCCACATCCAGACGACTTATCCACTGTATATGATAGAATCGGAAAAGCTTTGCTTTGCGTTCGCACAAAACCTAACGTATATACTGCTTTGATCTATAAGTTACGAGTTTCAAAGGCGTCACGAGAACAAAGCCAAGTTCATCAGTGCAGTTTCTCAAGTGATGCTCGTCAATTGGAATCAACAATATCATCGAGGCAATAATAACAACAACAATAACAATAGCATTCAAGGTCTTCCCAATTTGTGGCTCATATGATCGTGAATCTTCATCATATTATGTTGTTATTGACATTTGGATGCAAAAGTTCCAATGCGCAAAATGATTCCAATGCGATAAAAGGTTCTCCAAAATTCATGTTCAGTGCACCCTCTTTCTCTGCATACGCTCCTGGCTTACATGCTGCCTATTAGTCTATTGGTATATATTTGCCGTTAGAGGCAGTGTTGATAAGCGCAACAATTGGCAAAACAAATTGTATATCATGTTTGACACTAACTGCGCACTCTACTTTATGGCGTGTGAACTTGAGATATATGTATGTATATACTATGTACATATAGTATATAGCCGAATAAAACAAAAAACTGCATTAAACCGGTTTGTTTTTTTTTGCAAACAAAAAACAAAAACAAAAAGGTTTGCCATGTCATGGGAACAGGTAGTTTGATAACGGCATGCATGTATAAAGACTGTATATATGTATTTATTGCGTGTATGTATTTAGGTATATTGTATGCCACTATATGCAATGCCATGACAAAATCTCATCAGTTGAGCTCAACAAAGCCATAATTAATATTGTTGTAGGATATTAAATATGAAAAATTGTTAATACCTTTACAAAATTTTCTTTAAAGCACGCGTGCTTATACATATTCAAAATTCAATTTTTTTTTGCAATAGAAATAGGGGTGGGTGGGGTGAATTCGGAAGAATTTTTTCGTAGATTTTTTGAAGTGACAAGTGAAGTGATTTTTTCTAGTATTGCAAGTTGTGTCCTTCAGGGCATTGAATAAGCTACATTGTGTCAAAATTTCAGATCGATACGAACATTTTTTGTCGGGTAGATAGATCTCCGGGCAAAAAATGCCAAGATCGCGATTTTCGATTTTTTTGTGGCGAACTAGGAAGTGTTCAAAAATGATAAAAACCGTCATAAAATTTTATCGTAAACATTTTGTTTCTTTATTTTTGATAAAAAAAAAGATTGAATAATAAATACATTGCAATGAATGAATATGGAAAAAAATAATTGTTGCCTAGTGAAATATGGAAAAAATAATTGTTGCCTAGTGAAATGACCTGAAAAATGTTTTTTTTTTATAAAAGAGGGAAATCGCCTGAAAGAGCACTCCTTTTGTTGTATTTTACTGCCTTCAGCATTTTCAACAAATCATCAGAACTTTGAATCGGTTTATGGGGATTTGTTTCGCTTTTTTTGTAAGTTCCCTGCAATTTTTTCCTGTTTGGTCGACTCAAGAAACCGCTACGTGGAACGCGTTACAGCTCCCGAGATGAGGTCATGGAAAAATCGAAGATTATAAAAAATGTTTCGAGGATTAACTCAAGCGTCGATGAGGAGTACTTTGAAGGGGACAATATCGATTTTGATGAATAATCTTGTATTTTAAAATTTCTGAATAAATTCCGGGAACTTTTTTGTCAAGGTAGTAAGCAAGCTTCACACTGCGCCAAATTCTGGAAAAGACCTACGAAGACCAGACCTCTTTGTCGACTAGAAGGCTGCCTTTGATAGCCCAAAGCGAGATTGCTTGTACGCTGCCATGTCTAATCTTGGTATCCCTGCAAAGCTAATTGGGGTCTGCAGAATGACGTTGAGCAACACCAGCAGCTCCGTCAAGGTGGGAACTAACCTCTCCGAAACCTTTAATACCAAGCGGGGTCTTAGACAAGGTGACTCGCTCTCCTGTATGCTCTTCAACCTCTTGATGGAGCGCATTGTAAGGAATGCCGGAGTTCAGCGGACGGGCACAATACTTACGAATAGACGTGTCCAGCTTCTTGGCTACGCCGATGACATTGATATCATTGGTCGAACCAAGCGTTATGTCACTGGCGCTTTTGCAGCAATCGAAAAGGAATCGGCGAAAGTAGGTCTCGCGATAAATATGGGCAAGACAAAGTTTATGGTGTGCTCCAGCAGGGAATGCCGACGTCTTGATTCTCAGCTGACAGCAGGAGGCTATAGCTTTGAAACGGTCAATGAGTTTATATACCTTGGCTCTGCACTTGCCAACAACAATAATGTCAGCCTGGAGATTAAGCGACGGAAAACTCTTGCTAACAAGTGCTACTTTGGGCTCAGTAGGCAAATGAATAGCAGAGCGTCTGCAGAGCTCTCTCTCGACAGACGAAGTTAGCACTTTACAAGACACTCATCCTTCCAGTGCTTCTATATGGTGCTGAAGCCTGGACAACGACCCAATCAGATGCAGCTGCTCTTGGGGTGTTTGCGAGAAAAATTCTCGTTCGTTGACGGTACCTTCCGCATTCGATGGCATGCGACTTCGCTGGCTGGAGCAGGAAACACCAGCTCGTAAGGTATTCGACGCGGTAGTTGCCGGACAAGGAAGAAAAGGACGGCCGCGTATACGTTGGCAAGACCAAGTGACTGAAGCCCTAACATCACTTGGAGTTACCAATTGAAGGAGGCGCGCACAGAGCAGGAACGTGTGGAAGCAAATTGTGCATCAGGCAGAGACCCAGTAGGGTTGTTAAAGCCAAATAATAATAATAGTAAGCCAGCTAAAATAACAACAGTGGTCCTGACTCTACGCTGCCTTCTATTTTTCATATTTTGCTGTACAAATGTAACGTCACGCCGAAATTCCCATATGTATCTTTATTCATATGGATATACTATGTGCATATACATGGCTATACTGAATTTGGACTCACCAGAAGGCATGATCATAACGATAAACGACATTGTTAAATCGATATGTCGTTATCGAAATCCAGAACAGGCCAGATAGATAAAACTTAGCAAGCTGTTAATTTAATGCACGGGCCAGCACGCATCAATCCAAGCGTTGCCAATCAATTAAATCAAATCAAATTGAATCACAACGCAACCTTCCAAGATGATTCATGGAATCGCGACGCTTGCGCTCCCAGTCACACTCAACTACATAGTCATGTAAATGTATATGTTTTGTATATACTATATACCCGTATGCGCATAGCTTTAGCTATTGCTCAAAGTCCAGCCCATTGATCGTGCCGGTCATCGGATGGACACTCTCTGCCGCAACTTTACGCCCCTATCAGCTACAAAGTATCTACCAAATCTATGTATTTATTGTACCGAGTAGCTACATATGTATAAGTATGCCTTTGACATTTCGCTATGCATTGGCTTTTCTATTTATAGTACAATAAGAGCGCGTAATTTGTATACACTGTACCCAAAGGGTTACACTCCTTAGCCAAAGTTGAGGCATAATATCAAAAGAAACTTTTTTACACTTTAAGGCCCGTACGCAGAATGCAAAAATTCTGCACGAAATGTCAAAACTTCATATAAAAAAAATTTCCCAAAAAGGGAATTTTGTTTTTATATGAAGTTTTGACATTTCGTGCGAAATTTTGTCATGCTGCGTATGGGCCTTTACCAAAAAACTTCATTTAGATACTTAACTACTGTGTGAATCCTCTTTTACAAAACTTCTCAATATCATAGATTTCTTAAAGATATGTGGCGAAATTAAAAATATTTTCCAGAAGTTACCTATTTTTTCTGCTCTTTATAATTAGTGTTTTTTTCTTATACGCAATCTTTCTTTCTTTAAGGTCCATACGCAGCATGCAAAAATTCTGCACGAAATGTCAAAACTTCATATAAAAAAAAAACTTCCCTTTTTTGGGATATTTTTTTTTTTTATATGAAGTTTTGACATTTCGTGCGGAATTTTTGCATGCTGCGTATGGGCCTTGAATTGAAAGAAATTCTGGCTTCCACTTTGTGGAATACCTTTAAAATGCATCTTTATGGAAGATCACTATTATTTTGCATAACTAATATGTTTGATCTCTTCTATACTGTATTCTTTTCCAACTCTCTACATAAAAGTCAGAAGGTTTTCTCAAAGCTAGCTACTGCAGTGTATACTACAATCGTTATATCTCGACTGAAACAATCCGCCTTTTTTTTCATATGAAAATTAATTAATTTGTGTACTATTGTTTGTTCAGCGGGACATGATAAAAACAATTGCTTGTTATTGCTGTTGTTGCGTTTACAGTGGGACGAAGGCTATTGTGCAGTACTTGCAGTTGTTGTGCGGCTGAGGGCATAGCAAATGATTTTTAAACGCATTAAATTTGTTGCTGTTATTGATTTCTCTGCCGCCTAACCCCACTGTCTCCTAACCACTCTGCTATTTCCGCATTAGTTGTGTGCACTTTCCGGCAAGTGGGTTAGAGCTGAGCGGGTAAGGCGGAAGCATCAGTGGACACTATGCAACGCTTTGCTTTCTGCGCACTTGGCATGCAATATGGCGCCACTTGACAATGGGCGCAAATTACAAAAATATAATATATTTCTCAAAATGCAATTTATTTGTTATTAGATACTCATTTAAAAAAAAAAAAAAGATTCAAATTATTTTTGTTTGAATCTCTATTATTTCATTAGTGCACTTGTGTATAATAATAATTTTTGTAAAAAGTTAGGCGTGCATGACTTTAATTTAAAGTAAATCTAATTTAGTTCTTAAATCTTTGGCTTTTATGCATTTAGTTTGTAAAAATTTATAGCCCTCAAGCAGGGCCGGCGGTTGACGTGGCTAGTATGGGTAGTGGTACCCACTCGGAAAACATCCCAGTGGGTACATACCCACACGGAATTATCGGACAAAACCCTAAAATCTAATATTTTCTATGGAGTTTTGTAATATGGAGTCGTTCAAGTTTCTCTTCCTTTTGACTGCCATGATCGAAATCTTTGATCGGATTAAAATCCTCAACAAAGAGCTGCAATCATCGGAACTGTATGTTGTCGAATCGAAAGGTAGAAATCGTGTCAACTTTAATGAATGAGTCTCGGGATCAAAAAATTTGAGTCGATTTGGAAAAACAATTGCGAATTGGCATCTAAACTTGAGATTGAAAAACCAAAATTGCCAAGAAAACGTCGAATTCCAAAACGACTGGAAGATGGCGTAACAGAAAACCATATTTTTGATTCCCCAAAAGATTATTACAAAAAAATATTTTGTGAGATTTTCGACCAGTTAAATTATTCTCTCCAACAATCCCGATTTTTCAAATCTCTAGAAACTTTTGCGATAAAAATACTGACGCAATCATAAAATTTTACAGAGGCGATTTAAGTTTAAAAATGTTTGTATTTTATGCGGAAATAATTTTTTTAAATATTCTTTCATATACTAAGATTCTACTTATGCCAACTTTAAGTTGGATATTTACAGACAATTACATTAATTATTTTTTTTGGGACTCAACCCAAAAAATAGCCTGCACAACCTAAAACGAATTTTTGGTTTATATCAACGAACACATGGCATAGGTGAAACGGTGTCATGAGAATTTATTAGAAAAACAATGGGAAATATACGAATCTAGCGAAAATAAATAGGGAAATCTCGAACTTCGTTTCACAGAGCACGCAAAACCGAAATTTTTATAAGAAATGCGGAATTTTAGCATTTATACGTTTCTATAATAAATAAAATAAATTTCATAAAATTTTTAACTATTTACGTACGTAAATCTTGGTCTTAAACGTCATTCACCCGGTTTTGAAATACGCAGCATAATACGTAGTACTAGGTAGCTGAGCCAGTTTCCACACTCTCCGTAAGAATTCACTTTTTACGAATTTTTTGACAAAAACAAAAAAAAAACCTTATTTCAAATTTTTTGCAGTACAAAGTTCTTCTATGGAGTTTAGAGCTTAAGGGGTCTACGCAGCTCGAAAAATTTCGCGCGGAATGACAAAACTTCATATCAAAAAAAAATCTCATTTTTTTTCCGCGCGAATTTTTTCGAGCTGCGTATAGGCCCTAAGAATAAAATATTCTCAGTCTTAGCATTTACACTAAATATTCTTAAAATAGGCACAACAATCGCTTATTAATGCTTTATTCTTTCATTGAGAGAACTTCTTAAAATCTTATTAAACATTCTGAAATTAGGTATGTATTTATTTCTTGCAAGCTTTTCTTAGTCAAATCGTCTTGTTCTTAAAATCCTACCAAACATTCTCAAACTAAAAATTTCTGTCTCTTTTACTCAAGCTCACACTAAATATACTTAAATTAAAAATTTCTGTTTATAAAAAAATCGCTCGTGAAATACGAATTTGACTTCAATTTCATCTGTTGATGCTTGATATCAACTGGTTTTGGTTCAAAAATACTTTCTTTCTGCTATTATTTTCAAAAACACATTTATTACGCTAGCTCAAAACGTAAATTTATAATTTGAGCTAAAACGCGTTTAATCGGCCCACTGTGCGCGTTTAGCGTTTTGTCAAATGCTGCAGTTCATGGCTTTCAGGCTGTCACTATGGTGCAAAAGAATTAAAATGTCTATAAAAAATTACTTTTCAATTAAGTTTAAAACAATTTATTTATTTTTTTTTTTTAAGATATATGTATGCATGTGTTTAGTATATAACATGTTGTGTATGCTTTGTATGTATGTGCTTATTTTTTTGTATACATTTATAAAACTAACCACTAAAATAATGCAATAAATATTATATATTTGAATAAAAAAAAAGTTGTTTTTTTTTTTTTAAAAAATAGCACACATCTTAATGATAGTACAATGTAGTTACATAATATATTTAAGTCTGTTTTCAGCTTGCTTTTATTCGTCTTTTTTTATTACTTTGATTTTTTTCCATTGCTTACAAAAATATTGTCATTATATGCCAAAAACTAATTAAGTTTATAAATTGTGCCTGTGTTTGTTGTATATAAATATATAATTTAAATTTCGTTTGTCTTTTAGCTTTTGATTGATTAATTCATTTGTTTTATTTATTTTTATTTGACTTGTAATGCAATTGGCAGTCGCAAAATGTTGTCAATGAAACATACATAACGTATGTATAACAATATATGTATGTGCATAATATATATATATTATAGTGGTTACTATATAACTTATAACTATACAAGTATAAATACTATTGTACTTATTACTAAAATTTAGCGCCATTTTGTTTATATGAATATTTGATTCATTTTTGTGGAAGCCTGAAACTTTTTACATTGTCAAACAAAAACTTTTTTATATACAATATTTATATACGATTAAAGCTTAAAAAAAATGTTGATTTCTGGCAGTGCGCTAAAATTTTTATAGCGGTCACTTTAAAAAAAAATTTACATATTTTTTTTAATTTTTAAAAATTTTTTAAGTTTTAAAACTAGATAATAAAATATAAAAAAAAAAACAGAGCTGCATTTTAATTTTTGCTTATAAACGATTTTTCTAAAAAAGGAAAGGAATTTTACAAAGAAAAATTTCGAAAATTTAAAAATGATTTTCAAAGAGAAGTTATGCTTCCCGACCAATTATGCGAAAATGTGTTAGAAACAAAAATACTCAAATATTGACTATCAGCATTAAAATATAAATTCTAGCTTGACGTCTCCGTATACTGATTGTACGGATTGCGCCTGGTTGCTCTGGCTTAAAACTTTTGTAGCCTAGTGTAATCTCATACATGAGCGTCTTTACTGTTCATTAGCTAGTACATAGAGCAGTATATTGTGCTTGCATTTATATATGCACTGGTATATATATATGTACATTTAAAGCACATTTATTAAGCATTAACATATGTAGCATGTATATAGGTATAGGTAGTATGTATAAAACTCAATGTAGTATTAGTAAAGTCGTTTACTTTTTGGTAAATATATTCTCTGCATTCTCAGCTGCCAAAGTCACTTACTTTGTCTGGGCCTTCAGCGTTCCCATATTGCAGCGAAGGTGCCATTCCAACGAGACAGCAACATTTAAAATTAGCCCAAAACCAACAGCAATTTTGGTCGGCTGCATCCTGATCATAGCTGCTAGCTGGCAGCCTGCCAAACATTACGTTTTGGCCCACAGTGCACTCTTTGCCCTAGCCCAAGCCAAGCTGTGCGGGCGCAATCTAACCCGGTGAAGAGGTGGAACGTCTCAAGCGAAACAGCCTAAGGCGGCCGTTGCTATTGCTACGGCTGCGTCGCATGGCATAGGGACTGCCGCCGGTGAGCTGAACACTGCTGCCGCTGATGTCAAAGTCCAGCAAATGTGCATGTTGGGGTAGGCTCTGGTTGTGCAGTGTGGAGTTGGTGTCGCTGTTGGTGTTGGAGTCGTCACGTTTGGGTGCTGCCAGCTGCACTAGACGTGCCTGACAGCGTTTGAAACGGCGGCCCAGACGACTGACGATACTGGAACGCTGAGTGCTGCTGATATTTTGGCTGCTGATAATGCAGACGGTGCGACGGCTGTGATCGGCAATATTGAGCTCCAGATCAGTTTGCTCATCATTGCAGGGTCCAATGTAGGATGAGCAAGAGTTGTTGTTGTTGTTGTAGCCGCCGCCGACGCCGCCGTTGTTATTATTATTGTTGTTAGTGTTGCTGTTGTCGCTAGATTCTCATGAGCGCTTGCTGCTGTCCTTGCGAAAGGATTTACGCAGCTTATCCACCAGGCGCAAATGAAACTTGGAATAGTCATTAGCAGCTTCAGTGGATTTCTGCTGCTGCTGCTGCTGTTGCTGCTTCTCCAAAGCCGTAGACGTTTGTGCACGACTTGTTGGGCTAGTGCTGCCAACGCCGCCGTTGGCGTTGCTGCACATGCCCGCTGCATAGGAACGCGTTGGTGACATCATGGAGCTGTGCGAGCTGCGGGAGGCATTGCGCGGAAAGGCGCGCGAGGATTGACAACGTTGCATTTGCATGCGATGCTGACCAATTTGGCCATGGGATGGTGACGTGGCAAAGCTCTCCGACTTGCATTCGGATACCTTGCGGCGTCGCTGCTGCTGCGCGCTAGAGCCATGGGCGGGTGTGCTAGAATTGGAGCACTCAGAGCTCTTGCGTGAGCGCGTGTCCTTATAGATGTCATAGTTATTCTTCATAACAGGTATAACGAATGCCATTTTTTTTTTTGTTTTACGATGCACACAATAAATAGTAAAAAAAAAATATATGAATATACTATATATGTATATAAACACTGCACTTTTTTCGATATTATTATTATAATTTCAGTTTGCCGCGCTTTATTGTTTGTGCTCTTTCCAGTACATTCGATTTATTATTTTACACGTATATTTAGAATTCAGCTTTGGCTCTGCTCTATGTTCTGCTTGCTTCGAATTTTCTGTTCTCTCGATACGCGTTGTTCACCGTTCGCTGTTCAAACTTGAAGTCTGCATTTTGTATCCGGAGAAGCTAATAAATAAGAAAGCTTTACGTTTTGCAAACAAAATAAACGCAAACAATACCACAGTGCAGAGAGTAAACAGCAGCGAGAGAGCAATTTTTTTACTATAACATTGAACTAACAGAAGTCTTTGCTCTCGCAGTTAACAGCGCTGCACAACACCCAGTAGGAAATTCGGAACTCAGATATGCGCGAGCCGATGCCAACCAACACTGTACCACTGAATTCAATGAATGATGAATTTAGGTATAAATAGTAAATGATCGCTTCATGGGCTGGGGAGAGAAAAGAAAAAAGAAGAAAAAAATAAATGGTTGCAGTTAAGTTATTTGTCGAGATTGTGTTTGTATTTTAACTTAATTTAATTGTATTTTATTTCCATGCAATCAGATAAAATATATACAGAGTTTAGGCATAATTTTAGCTGTAACTCAATAGTTAGTTGAAATTTTGAAACTCATGCCTGAAGCTTTTTTCGTTGCAAAACTTTTTAACTCAACAGCAAACGTGAATACCTCAAAAATCAACGCATATTAAATATTTCAACTAAGGCAACGACCCACACTACGTGACCCTTTCAGGGGGGAGGGGGGTCTTTAAAATACCAAGCTTGATCACAGGAACGGTGTTCTAGGTTCTAGGAAAATCTCGCGCTTTACTTTGTTTTAAAAAAATTATTTTAAATCATACTTACAAATGACTACGTGAAAACTAGTGAGGGGAGGCTTTGGCATATACTACCGATGGTCACCGTGGGTGGAGGGGGTGGTAAAAAACTTAAAAAAATTGGGTCACGTAGTATGGGAACGTTTCCTAACAACCAAAGCAATATAAAAGAGTACAATTGATGCATAGTTAATAATTAAAAAAATGCTTAATGACAAAAATTATATGGAAGCGTTTGAAGCATGAAGCATCGTTAATCTACAAACGCGTTTTTATATCCGTGAAAATGATTGTCTTTTTTTAATTTTTGTAGCTAACAACTATAATCTATTTTTAATTATTTTCTAAAGAAGTTTTTAGCAAGGACATTGATTATTTTATTTATTTTTTTGCCCACAAATATCATCAGCTGGTCTTGAGTCTACTAGCGACAATAACACAATTATTCCAATATTCACATGAGCTTGTATCTTTCACATCTTCCCCATACAAAATCTCGGCTTAAGGCATTAGGCATGCTCATAAACGCTTCCTTACAATTTTATCTATCAATTGTATTTTTAAATAATATGTATTTGAGCCAAAATGTTTGATGCCATATTTATTGCGCAATATAATGCACAGTTGTTTAAAAAAAAATAAGTTTAATAAAACATTGTAACATTTAGGCTCTGGCTAATTTCTTATGTCTAGCTTAAGCAAAATTATTGTATTTATATTTTATGGCAAATAAAGCAAATTATAAATTGTAATTGTCTATGTATAAAGTTGCTCTTACCTCTTGTTTGTATTATAATGTTGTTTTAAATGTTATCTAGCGACCCCTGCAGTGTACTAAAACAAGAAAAAGGAAATGCTATAAATTTAAGGCAACTTGATGCTGTTGGTCGCATTTTTATTTATTTATTTGTTGTTAAGGCCCCTACGCAGACACGAAAAATAAACAAAACTTCATATAAAAAAAACGCTCACAAACGTTTGGTCATAAACTGTTCTTGCAGGTGGTATTTAGACCAGTCTTGCTCGTTTTTTTGTTTTTTTAATGTCAGTAGCAGATCATAGATGGCGCACTCAGCAAAAACCGCTGTTCGGTTTTGGCGCCACAAACAAAACTTATGTGCAGCTAGTTATTTTGTACGGGAAATTTATTACTGGTCGACATAATCGTTGCGGATCGTTGGGAAAGGATGAGAAAATAGCTATAATAATAAAATAATTCAATTGTAACAAAAATGTGCGTTAAAATACGTCTATGCAATTCGTCCACACTCAGATCTACGCATTCAATATGGGTTCACCCAAACATTCCGCCTTTTCCTGTGTATTGCTTCCTTTCGTCGCTTTTTTTCCTCATCCAACAACTCAATTGCAATGCATGTTATTATTATTGCATTGTTTACACACAATAGCATAAGTTGACGATTATTTATGCTTTTATGTTTTATTTCGCGCCTTTTAAAAATTAGCTATTTGTAAACAAAAAGCAGCTGATTATCGATAATAATTCCAAAAAAATTCACATTTTGTTACTAGAGACACACTGTTCCTTTTGTGACCAAAACAAGTCTGTCTTTTTGCTAGGTGGCTGTTGTTGTGTCTGCGTAGAGGCCTTTACGCTTTATAGACGAACCATTTTTAAATACTTGCGTCAAAAAAATTGTATTTCAAATATTACAATTCAATACAGCCTTACATAAACAATAATCTATTAATTTTAACTATCCCCCAACTATAATTTGTTTCTGCAACTAATTAGTTCGCTATATTTTTGTTTTTGTCCACAATTAATATCAAAGTAGAAAAGAATCAATATGTATGTATATAGAAAGCCTTTACTCTTAATATTTGAGATTATTATTATTTAAAACCATGAAATATTAGCAAGATAAAAGTATATGCATCAAAATTGCTTATAAGAAAATAAATAACTTAAATGTTGTAAAATTCTTACCCAAATCTCAATAATCCGCACTGTTTCAGCTCAGACAACCAAATGATTTTGTTCCAAAAAAAATCTAAAAAGCAAAAACCGATGAAATACTTTGTACCTGTCGGCTGCCGGTATAGCAGGTAAACATTCTGTGCGCAGTTGCGGTAAACAGGTAAAAAAAATTTAACAATAATCTGCCAAAATAGAAAGAACGGTGTAGGTCGTTGCAACTCACGTAAAACGGAATGATCAGTCATTTTCGTACTGGGTAGCATATGTTAAATAACACTGCACAAACGAGAGAGCACTTTGCATACACCATGTTAACTTAACAGAGAGAGAGTGCGAGCAGCTGCAACATAGCGAGAGCGCGCCTGCGCACTTTTGTACACTGTTTATGCGTATCAGAAACTCGTAACTTATTGAAATCATGATTTTGAAGCGTCATCTTTTCATATTGGCTCCTAAAAAATTGAATTAGATAAATATTATTAAATTCGGTTATGGCTGCATTTGGCACCTACCATTTGGAACGCTTAACCAGTTAAAGATTTATTTTTAAATGTGTTAACAACTTTATCAAAATGCATTTAAGTATTTTGGTATCTATTGTTGATTGGTCTAACTTATCAAACTTAAGTCAACAGCTCAGGGTTGGCTTTAATTTATCACGCACATTGCTTGAAAACAAAAGATAGCAAGCTACCGGGTTCACATAATAATACTAAATGCAAAAGTTTGTAATCATGATATATTGCAAGCGTAGCGGCAATTTATAAAACCCAAACCGGCCAGCTAAAGGCATATGTAAACATTCGGTAGATAGTAAAACTGACAAGTACATAGCTATATGTGAGTCAAAAAAAAAACCAAATGGCAGCCCTTCCAAAATAATACCCTAACTTGATAAATAAACAAGTTATTTGAGTTTTGAATACATTTTGTCACTTTAATGAATAGTTTCAATTTATGCTTGTTTTATTTGTTTTTTTAATTAATTTTTCCACGTACATATTTCTATATGAAATTTGAAGTAATGAAAGTGCATATATATTATTGTTTTTATTTCTTTTGTTTTTTGTTTCTTTTGTATATATGAATGTTTGAATTTTGTAACAATTTTCATTTCTATGCTTATTAAATTTTAACTTTTTATATGTAAATGCATTTTTAACAACTTTATATTTGCTTTTCGTTTTTTTCATCATCGTTTAGTTTTGTTTTAATTTTAGTATAAAGAGCTCACAAAAAAATATATGTGAAGCATTTTATAGTACGTTTGAAAAAGAAAATTTTAAAGAAAAAACTTTATATAAATACATATTTTAATGTCTTTCAATTGTAAGCACGGTATGCCACGGTAAAGATATTGTTTAAATTATTGTACAAATTTAAAAATTTATTTTTCTTTTTTTTTTTTGCATATTTATTATATAATTTTTTTTCTACACCATAAGTCGTTTTAGTTTTTAAGTAAGTTTTGTGCTTGTATAGGTTTTTCAAGCGCTATCAAAAAAATTCCATTTTTAAGGTTCATAAGTTCAATATATAAGAGCATTCATTAGTCGACCAAATCAGAGCACAGCAACCAAGCGGCACTGCACAGTGGTGCAAGGCTGCTTAAAATGTGCTTGAATCGTTTAAGTTCTAACATAAGTAGTATTTGTATGTATTTAGGTATTTTGAAATTCTTTTGCTAAACTCGTAGGGTTTGCAAGCTTTTTTTTTTGTTTTTGGGAGGGTTCTTATGTATTGTATGCATATAGTATGTTTGTAGCTTGATTTAACTATTTTATTAATTTAACAAAAAAACATTTAAACACATATTGATCTATGTCGTATGTTTTATTTATATATATATTGTGTTTTTGTTTTAACACATTTTTAATGCATATAGTGTATAGTATGTATGTATATTTTACCTAATGTTCAATGTATGTATGTATTTTGCTTCAATTATATATGAATGTCCGTTGCGCTTATATCAATCAATTTATATTTTAAGACTAGCTAAAGTTTTTCTTATTTTTTTTTTATAAGACAATTTTGGATTCTATTAACTAACAATATGTTTATACATAGTCATTTATTGCCAAATTAAATACAGCGAAATTTTCTATAAATTTTTATTGCAAAGTAGCTATATAGTACTAGTAAACGAAACTATCATATATTTATTAAAGTTATGTTGCTTTGGGCAGGTTTTAATTAAAAAAACCTATGCTTATTTTTTTTTTTGTAATTTTTTTTTTTTTTAATTTTAATAGCTAAACTTTTTGTTAAGGAATTTAGAAATTTAACTAGAACGAGAGTCCAAATTGCTGGCAGTTGGGTTGCTAATTTGTCATGAAACTAAATTTGAATTACAGCGCAATTATTTGTATGCATAGTTAAAAATTAGACCGAGCATAACATTTTCCAACGGCTACTTAGCTAGAAAAATTGTATGGCGATGTGGAATTTGTTGAGAACAATTTTGTGATTTCTTTATTTAAAAAATCAGGGAACGTAAAGTTTATACAAACCATATAAAAATGTTTGTTAGTTGATTTTTTCATAAAGTTAAAAAAACAGCACTTATTCCCAAAATTAATAGTTGAATAAAAATTTTTGTTCAAAATAGAAGCTGTTTCGCATTTTAATTTTAAAAATGAAAATATAAAAATTAAATTCGTATTACACTGCTTGTTAGCCCTTACGAAAATTTGATATATTTATCTACAACACATTTTTTGCTTTGAATTTTTTCAAACATCATAACTCTTATCTTGCGATCTCTGCAAAATATAGCAATACCGCAACTACCAAGCTTAGGATAAAATGTATTTTATTTATTGTATTTAAATACATCCAGTGCTTCGAAATCGGAAAATTAAAAAAAAAATTTTACAATTATTTTAAATATAAAGTTACACTGTGCTACAGCCAATCTTTGGGCAGCCTGGAAATAATGCTATATGTATTGCTTAGGTAGTCTTGAATATTTGCCTATATCGTTGGTAGTAGCTGTTCGATATGCATGTATAAGACACCGTCAGAAAGAGAATTAAACAAACTACTCTTTGATAATTATTTACGCTGAAAGCGTCAAAATCTTTTTTGAGGTTTAAGTAGGCAAATTGTCACCTCACAGCAATGTTCCTACTTTGCCAATAGGGCAATTGTGATACTGCTTGGAGTGCTTTGTGAGAGTTGCGGTTAAAGCGCTCTGCAACGGTTTTGTGTTTGACGCGCTTTAGTTGCCTTAGTGTAAGTGCGCAAGCAGTTTTCCTACTGCCCTATTGGCAAAATAGGAAAACTCATGTAAGGCGGCAATATGCCGCTTCTTGTTCCAATTAGCTAGGAAAATTTAAAAATTTCGTTTATCATTTTATTGCAGAAATAATTCTTGGAAATATTCTAGAATGCTTGTATCTGTAAATTTCAAAAGAGGCGACAACTTTTTAAGCATAGCATAAAGGACTATAAAAGAAAAACTGCCATATAAGTGCTTTTTGAAATTGTGACTCTTATAAAAAGTAATTTTCTAGATTTTAATTTGTTATAGAGTCATAGATATATATATTTTCAAAAGTGTCAGATTAACATAAATAAATAAAAAACTGCTTGATTCCAGATGCATGATGCCTAAGTATTGCAGAACTTTGGACTAAGTGTAAGCTAAGAACTTTAGACGCCACACAATAAAGCTAGATAGTGTTGTAGAATTTTAAGAGTTTCCCCAACTACAGTTATAAGTTCGATTGTTCAGCCAGTGTTGTCTAATGCTTAATTGTTCAGTCTTAGACTTTGTTTAAAATAAGCCAAAATCCACGACCGTTGACTATTTTGAGCTTTACTATAAGTTCTGGCTAAGAGATTTGTCTGAGCTACATTGGATAGAGCGCAACAACTACAAGTAAGTAAATAGGTAGTAGTACATATACACCGACTTATATATAGGTTTTGTCTAGGTCTGTGGTAAAAATGTTACACATAGCATAACAAATACAACAATCATAACATTCTGAGATCACATAAAAATTAGCCAGCTGAGGACTGCTGGCATAGAGCAGGAGCCTTAAGGATGCATTTTATTTTGGGTAGTGGGAAAAGAGGGATAGGATTGAAATGTACATGGAGCTCATTAGCTGATTGCTTTTGGTATATGTATGCTAAAACATATATGTAATGTTTTTAAAGTTTAAGTTTCGTACATATGTATAAGTCATAATTAGTTATGTAATGCGTCAATTTAGCTAATAGAATCAAAAGAATATATGTATATATTTTATGTATAGTGTAGGTATATGCTCGTATATATAGCTTAAGTTCAATGCCCGGGCATTATTGCCATTTCTACGTCGCTTATAACAACCGCACTGCTTGAGGTACATTAAGAAAATGGCACAAAAATGGACTGCCACTCCATATTTGACCATTATATATATAAACATATATATATATATATTGTATATAGTAAAAATTCTGCTCAGCTATTACGACGTAGGCGCTTGTACAGAGTGTTTTGACTGGGATTTTTGAGAGTATAATTTAACTACCTTGTAGAAAAAAAAAAAAATTACACTGCTTACATTCTATTATCGGGAAATTTGCGATTTCTAGGGCTTTGTGCAGCATCGCGGCGTGGGAACTCCTCCAGCTGCTGATAGAAAGAAACAAAGCATGAGTTTAAGCACGTCTAGGATTACTGTGTATTACTAGCTTACCCGTGCTGCAACGTTTTTGCTGCTATGACGTGGCGTCGTACGTTCCAGTTGCTCCTCCGTATAGCATCTAGTCAGAAATGGAAATACTTTAGTTTTAGTTTTGTACCAGCAGCACAGATGCTTACCTGCTCTCCTGTAACTCCGGCTCCAGCAATGGCAACATATCCTCGCCTTGCTCTACGGAAGGCAGCGATTCGCTGCCAGTACCTGTGCCCGTGCCGGTGCTTGTATCTCCAGCGGCCGCTGTAGCGCCCGAGGACTCACCACGCTCCGCCTCATGGCACTCACACTGACAGTCCTCTGGCTTGACATAGTTATAGTGCAGCTTATCACCCGCAGTCTGGGCAGTTACATCTGGCATCTGGCGTGTCTGATGATGTTGATGATGATGCTGATGGTGATGCTGATGATGCGCATGGGCTGCTGCACGATGTGCACTGGCGCAGGCCGCATTAGCGCCTCCTGTCGTTGCCGTTGTGGTGGTGGTTATTGTCTCCTTGGGCAGCGTTGTAATCCGCTTGGCGGGTTTACGTTTTTCGGGTATATTCTCAAAATCTATCCAATGGCCGGATAGCTTGCGCTGCGTTGAAGTGCTGGAACGCGACTTAGGCGGTTCCTCTGCTGGTGCAGCAGCTGCAATGCTGGTCGTTGTACTTGTTGTAACGACGGCAGCCAGAAGCTGCTTGTTGGAGTCTTTTCTCTCCAGATTAATGGTGGCAGCGCGCAAACCCTCCTCGGCAAACTCAAACCAAGACTTGCCGCTGGCATTGGATATACGTCGTGGCGATTTGGAGCTCTGAGCTTTATCCTTGGCGTTAGAGTCTTTGCGTGGCAAACTTATGCGCAGCTTTTCGCCGCGCATGGGCAAACAGGCAACTTCGTGCAAGCTGCCCAGCTCATGGTTGACATGCGGTGACTCCTGCGGCGTCATTATGCCACAATATTCCTCCAAATGTGAGGGATTCAGCGGCGTAGTAGAACGTGGCCTGTCCAAAGGGCATGTCTTAAGCTCCATGTTGGCACGTTCTTTCATGGGTATGAGCGGCACGCCCTGGGCGCGCTCCTCTGGCAATGTTGTCGGTATGTAAGGTAGCTCATCGTCAAAGGACTCCTGTGAGACGAGTCCAGTGCTCTCATGCTCCTCAATAACACATACATTACGGGGAAAGTGATGGCGTTTGGCATCGCCAGCACTGCCCACCTGCACAGCCGTAGCCACTGAGGAGTTACCTGCCATATCAGAGTCACGTTCGCTCTCAGAAGACTCAATGGGCTCGTGCTCATCGGTAGAGTGTCTATCGGCTTGATGATCCGCCAGTGGTGAGCTTGCAGCTGCAGTTGTTGTTGCCATAGGCGTGGTGGGTGTGACACAGCTGGAGCTGCGTCCAGTTGGTGTCGTTGCACGCGGCGGCTTGGTGGGCGTTTGTCGTCGTTCCACTGGTGACTGTGATTGTCCGCGTGGTGGCGGCGGCGGTGAAGGTGAAGGTGCCGTACTGGGCGGCGGTGGCTGTGGCAGCGTGGGTTTACTCTTAGCCGACTCGCTCTCTCCCTCCGTCACGCTCTGGCGTGTGGGCTTGCGCGGCACAGGCACATTCTCATGGTATTTCTTACGCACGTCAAAGTTTTCCAAGTAACGTGAGTGCCGCACATCTGCAGCAGCTGGTTCATCCTCAGAATTGGAGCGTGATGATTTGTGCTTGGCACGCATGATAACAGCGGTGGCTACTACGCCGCTGGCCAATGGCGCTGCTGATTGCTCCTCCTCCGAGCTGGACATGACGCCTGTTGCCCTCGTCTCTGGCGCCGATGACTCTGTGCGGCGTATTACAGTCCCTTGACGCTGTAAACCCTCATTGGTGCACTCAGATGCTGTGGAGCCAGACTCTTGCACCTGCTCGGACAGCTGGCTGGACTGACTTTCCGTCTTGGAAATGCTAAATTGTGTGGAGAACAGCTGCTCTTGGCTACCCGAGCCTAGGCGTGTGGCAAACAATAAACGTCTCCGCTCTTTGGCCACAGCATCCTCTACAGGCGCATTAACCGTAGCAACAGTCTCTACCAGACGCGGCTCGCAAGCACTTTGCGTGCTGTCCACCGAGGGCAAGCGATGTATCTCAGCCACACCGTTTTCACGAGCCACATGCTCGGCAACTTGTGCCAAATTGGCTGCTCTAGCGCTCACCACCGAGCTAACCGAATGCAACGTTTCCTGTGATTCATGCGAGCTGTGCCGCTGCACCTCCAAGCTCCAGGCACGCTCCTTATTGTCCTCATCTACAGGCAACGACTGTATGGCATCGAGATTCTCAATGCGTTGCATTTGCGTTGGGCGCGCATTGGCTGCGCCCTTACGCTGGCCCACAGGCTTTAAAGCAGCTGCTGCGGCCGCCAGCTGTCCTGCCGTGATGGGCGCACCTGCAGCGGGTGCGGCTCCAACAACCGCCATGGGTGGCGGTGAAGGCGCAGCTGTGGACGCCGCCAATTGCTGTATACCATGCAGCAATGTTATGGCCTCACGTTCCTCCGGCGGCGTATGCAGTGGTATGTGTATAACGCCCTCTATAGGCTCATCATAGTAGCGCAGGCGACTATTGGGCCGCGAGCCGCTGGCCGTGATGACAGGCGTCCGACTGCGACTGTGACCCGGCATGGCAGGCGCTGGCGGCGGTTGCGGGTGGGTCTGCATCTCATAGGCATCAATCGGCGATGAGCTTTTAGAGCTTTTGGTGCCATCAGTACCAGCGCTGCTGCCACGCTTACCAGGCTTAAAAATTGCTAGCACGGATTTCTGCTTGCTAGGCGTAGCGTTCTGTGACTGCGGCATGGCACGCTCCTTGCTTTTGCTGCGTGAACGCGAACGTGAGCTCTCACGCGGCGAATCTGGTGAATCTTTACCGCCTCCCAGGCGAAATAGCGAACTAAAGGAGCTCTTGCGTGATACATTGCCGGCGGTGGCAGCGGCAGGCGAGGGCGAACGACTGCCACCTACACGCTGGGCATGGCGTGCGGGCTTGGGACTGGCCGTTGGCGTTAATCTATGTTCATCCATTTGCAAGCCAGCGCCCTGCAAGCTTAACGAGGCGGGCTTCGATTGCGCGCTCTTAGAGTAGACCGGTGCTAGCTGATTGGGTGCCTCCACAATGCGCTCATTGGCAGCTATGCCTTTGTCACTATACATATGATCCGGTCGCAGATTAATGCGTATATACTCCGTACCGCTAGGCGTCTTGCCAACGACCATCTGCCCAGGACTTTTGGTGCTGCGTCGCTGTGCGCCTATAGGCGCTGGCGTTATAGCCGCGGAAGATGACTTGCCATGCAACTGCTTGGTCTCACCATTGGCCAGGTTTGTGGTTTTTAGCCTACGCCCAATGCACGGCGAGCTTTGCACTTGAATACCCTCGGCTAGAACCACCTGTGTGGGATCATGTTTGCGTGCTAGCAGCACCTTCTCCAGACGCGCCACATTAGCTGCCATCTCGATGCTGTGCGCCGAGCTTGCCGCTGTAGAGGCATTGCTGGTACCACTGGCAGCGCCATCGCCGCCCAACTCCACTGGCTTGGGCCCACAAAACGAAGTCTCTAGCAGCATGCGATGCGGTGAAGGCGAACGTGAGATGCCCGATACAGTAGACAAACGACTGACAGCCGAACCCTGGCTGCCAACGCTGGAAATGCGACTTGTGCGTCCGGAAATGCAAAGCAGCGCTGCCACCTCCGAACTGGCAGAGTCCTTGCGCTGATGTTGCTGCAAATAGCTCTGATGATCGTCAAACTTAAAGATGTGTGGCGACGAGCGCTTGGCCTAATTGAGAGCAGGGGTAAAAGAAAAAAAATACATATATGTAGTTAAGACTTAAAAAAATGTAAAACACTGAACCGCATGTAACTCGACTATTTCAAAGGTCAAATAACGCCCAGACAATTAAAATTAAATGCCAATTGTTGCAATCCGTCATCAAGACTAAAACCATTTATTTTTTTTATTTGCTCAATCGATTAAAAAAGCGGAACAGAACAAGTGCAAGGGAATAGCTGCCAGTTTGGAATAGTTTGCTAGAGTTGGCTGGTTAGTCTTTGGTGCTGCAAGTGAAACATGCAAATTATTCGTACAACGTTTACAAAATGTGGCAAAGCAAATTAAATTAATTGATTTTGGCTTCAGCACATTTTAAGTAGGGGTTAACCATTGGCGTCATTTAGGTGGAGACGGGCAGGGGGAAAGCAGTGACTGTCCATTAAACTTTTTGGCTCTCAAATTTACATACATAATTGCATTTACTTAGCATGAAATAGTCAGCCGAAAAATTTTCTGCTGACGTTGGAGCAGGATGTGGTAAGCCCGCAAAGGACCTTACTTTTTTGTGTAGTAAACATTTTATTTTAAGTATGGCCAAGCCTTATAAAATTTAAATAAAACACATTAATTTTGCGCAAATATGGTAAGTATAATTTTTATTGGATGGTATATTCTACATCATTTATGATTCCTCTTGCTTCTCTTGCACTGGTTGATCCGGTCAGACCAATTGTTGATGACGCGCTGCAACATTTCGCGTAGTCTGGCTGCAATGCACTTTGGGCCCAGATTTTCATATTTTGGCCAAAACCCTGTCATTTCCATAATCATTTTTTTAGAGTGATGAAATTTTACAAACGCATTCCTAAATGATTGAACTATTTTTCTCGAAAGTTTGAGCCTTCTCCCATTTTTTTTTGAGATATACATAATCCAGAACAAAATTGGAAAAAATTTAAAAAACCAAACAATTTTTTAACTTAGTTAACAAAAAAAAAAACGATTAATTGGAATTGGACCATATTTCACACAGACGTAGATATGTGCTGCTCATAGATTTCTTAGCTACATGTATCATGGTAAATGCAGGTTTTTTTTTTGAAAATGTTCGCGAAAGCTCATAAAATACAGAATGTCAACTTTGATTGCCAATAACTTAAAAACCACTGATTATAATTTACAATTTTTTTCTGCACAGGATACCTTAATATGTGTTAAATAATATTAAATTGTCATTTTGTCCAAATTTTGATTTTCATCAGGAGGGCTTGTGAGGAGGCAAATCGCCACCTCACAACGTTAGTCAGTTTTGCCAATAGGGCCATAGGGACACTGCTTGAACTGCTTGGTGAGAGTAGCGGTGAAAGCGCGCCTTCTCTCACCAACACTAGTTGAGATATAACGGCGTTTAAGCTGGGCGCGCCAATTATTGTTTTGTATTAGTGCGTAGGTTAATGGTAGTAGTGCATAGGTGTAAGTGTAGAGTAGGTGATAGAGAAAGTGTTAGGTGCGGCGGACTCTTTCTTTTCTATTAGGATAGATAGATAGATAAGCAGAGTGCCGTATATGATTTATTAGTATACGTTTAGGCGGGAATTTAAGGATTTGGCGCCGATCGAGGCCAATATAAGGCGGATCGACAGCCAAATCGGGGCAGTCTAAGAGAGTCATAGTGAATGAGTGCAACAAGAAAGATCTCAAGTGAGAAAAATATTACAGTCCGTGCCGCAGATTTTAAGGCGTTTCGAGTAACAAAGCATAGAATTGTCGCAAAGGACGGATAAGGATATATTTAACTAGTAGCGCACCGGGTGCGACCGCGTCGGAGTTTATACGTTTTCGTGAACGAGCCACTCCAAGTTTTGCTACCAGGATTTAACAATCTGGGTGAGCGTATCGCCGTAAAATCGCAGTAAACTTTATTAAATTATTAAATCTGTTTAATTGTTAGATTTAAGTTTAACTTTGTTTTCCCGAAATATAGTTTTGCTAAAAATATTATTTTTTGTAAAATAGAGAGCGTGTGGGTTCGACTTAAGTGTACTGTGATGATAGACCGAAAAAAGGCGGATAATATATTTTTAAAGCTAAAAGCAAATTGTGTTTTGTTTAAAATATCGAAAGTCTCAGCAAATATAAATTTTGTTGTGACATTTACCCTGGGCATAGCTGAGCTATCCCAGCCGTTGTTCCGGACAAACCGGAGGTCGTTACAGGCTTTTGTCCAAAATCTGGCCACGCGGGCCCATTGTGTAATGGTGGCTTGAATTTTGGCTTTCAATTCATTATAAGTCTTGGGTTGGTTGGCATATACCTTAGATTTAATATGACCCCACAAAATGTAGTCCCATGGCGTTAAATCACATGATCTTGGCAACCGATCATCCCACCATATCATAAACCACACCAAACAGTAATTTTTTTGGGATGTAATGGTGATTCATGAACCACTTGGGGGTTTGATTCGCACCAATAACAACAATTTTGTTTATTAACAAAGCCATTCAGCCAAAAATGAGCCGCATCGGAGAAGATGACTTTTCGATGAAAATCACGATCGGTGTTCATCGCTTTCAGGCCCCAATCACGAAAGGCGCTTTGGGTAGCAACAACAACAAACAAAACTTCTCGTATTTTGATAGAAAATTTTGACAATTTCCAAACGTTGCGGCAACGTGAACTTGTTCATAGTGAAATGGCAAACCTTTCTAAAAACAACTGACATGAGATGTCAAAAATCCATCAACAAAGATAGCCGCCATGAGCTGTCAAAATCCTATCAGCCCTATTGGTAAACACTTAATTATCGCCCCTGCACAGGTTATAGCCAGAAACAGCCCTACACCAAACCAAATGGCCACCTTCCAATGTTGCCACCTTTTTGCATCCTGACCAAATTAGTTTAGTGCCTCGTCTTCTTCGTCATCATCTTCTGCTGATTGACTGCTGCATTTGTTACGCCCTTGAAAACAAAAAGTTATCTTTGCTTGCCGCATGTTGCAAGCTGCAAGTCCCAAAAGCTGCTCCTGAGCACTTTAGTGGCAAGTTTGTTTGAAACTTTTGGGAAATTGCATTAAGTTCTTTGTAGTTGCACTTGCAGCTTTCGAATCAAAAAATTCATTGCATACTTTTCAGCTTGAGTTGTGACAGCTGCATTTGACTGCTCGATGAAGGAAGCCCTTTAGTCAGTCACTCAGCTATCATTTTTATATCCTGTAAAGTAGCATATATATTCACTGGGTGGCGAATGAAAAATTTTAATATTACATAGTATGTGTACTATGTGGCCATTGGTACAAGGATATACTAGATTTGTGCTATGCATATGGTATGTATGATGACAGACCTTACCAGTTCCTTATGGCGAAATCTTAAGAGACCAGAAAAGCTACAGACACTTAAGATAAGTATTTTCTGAAGTTTTTTATTCATATCGATATCTTTTGCCGTGACCCCAATCCAATCCAAAGAAAAGTTTGCATTTTGTTGAAACTTAACTCCAGCTATTATGGTCTTTACGATCTAGATGTCCATGAAGACATACGCTTTTGGCTCAATTGTTTCCGTATATTATGATTAGCAACTTGTCGATCTGCCATGTCTCCTTCTCATTATAACAGGTCATAAGAGCTTATAGGCAGGCAGATAGTAGTGGTTGTCTTTCGACACTCCTAGACCTATAAAAGGTCCGTTGTGATGCCACTTGAGCTAATCCTTACTCTCCTCTCTAAACCAATCTTTGGATTTGATGAACGAATTTATCTTATTTATTCTGATTCCTGCGAATTCAGTACAATTCCCAATAGTTTCGAAACCCAGTGTATTCAGTCTCCTCCTGCATAGTGCCATGCATCCACACAGGAGGTGCTCCACTGTTTCCTCTTCTTCCACCTCCTGACAGCTTCTACAGTAGTCGAAATAAGGCACCCCCAATCTATTGGCGCGCCTTCCAATAAGACAGTGTCCAGTAAGAGCCCCTTTCGTAGCTCTTATGTCAAGTCTGTTAAGCTTTAAAAGTTGCTTGATTATTGAACGAATAAGCGACACTGATAATGTTCCATTGGGTTCAATTGTTGCGTCTTTGAATCTTTTAAGCGTGTAAATGCAGATCCGGTGGTCCTAGGAAGCTCTAATACTTGCGAACGATGGCGCGTCCATGTTCCCGGCGACTCCTGGAGAATGACCTCAACTATGTTTTCTTCACAGAACGACCATTTGCATAGTACGTCTGTACCACTTTTACACGTTGTTCGTTCGTTTAACGATACATGACTAAAATTGAATAGTTTTGAACTTGGCATACCTATGTCGAAGAGCATCCACTTTGGACGCGTATGCTTCAATTATGAGTGCTTAGCAACCAAACCAACAGCTGGCGCACTCTATATTAATTGCATCTCCTATACAATGATAAAATTTAAAAAAAAATTTCTATAAATAGTTTAAACTTCAAAGTAAGTATTGGCACTTAAAGACTTCAAAAAAATTTGGCTTTGTACTTGTAAACTGCTCATTGGAATTGCTTTTTCCAAGTCGATAATTTTTCGATTTTAAGCGATAAAATGTTGTTTCAAATAAATACCGTCGCTTTAATCCAAGAAGCAATAAATTGCAACGATCATCATCTTATTAATTGGGAAAAAGATCATCATTGTAGGTTAATCGCTGGGTTTTTACATAAAAAAAAATGTATTAACTATTAATAGTTTTTTTTTTTTTAGCTTCATCTGGTTGCCGCAGAGGTACCCTTAGGTAAGCTTGCTGTTGTTATCGATATTGTGGCAGCCGGGGGGACTGCTGAATAGGAACTGAAGCTGCCAGGTTTCCTGAGTGCTTGTTGGTCGACTGGAGAAGAAGGAAAGCTTCTCTTTCAATAGGACCAGGTGGAATCTCTATGGAGCGTTCAATTGATAAATCGCATAGTGCAGTTCTGCAGCCGCTGTACCATTCGCCGGTTTCTAACAGAAGCAGTGCCCCAGACTCCAGATTGATATATGTAAGTGGTCTGGCTGCAGAGAAACCAGTTTAATCTTTCTACCACCATGGCTTGTAGGTTGGTCTCCTGTCCAAAGGCAATGCTCAGATATTTAACCTTTGCAGGCTGCTCCAGAACTTTAAACACACCGTGCACCGTGGAAGGTTGCTGGTAACAGAGGAGAAACACTTGTTGCTAGAGAATCAGCATATGTATACACAGTGTCCACGGCCAACCCAGGCCATATGAAGGAAAGTGACTTGGATTCCGAGAGTAGAAGCGTCAGAAACAGAGATGCCTGCTAAGAACAGTCTGAACTAAAAGTGCCCAAGAAAGCTGCTTTGTGGCACTCCAGCAATAGCAAGGTATAAGCGGAACTGTCGCGGCTTGAGTTTTGAGCCTGAAGGTACGGTCTTCCAAGTAGCAAAATTAGACGACGGCGATGCCTTTACCATTTGCAAAATCCCACAGACTTAGACCACGTCGAATGGATGAAGGCGCAGGAGCGGGCGTCTTCTCGGAAGTGCTTGCAACACGGCTTTCATTCCGTCTTCCCAATTGGGGCAGTGTGTTTCAGGCCGAGATATACGCGGTCTGGAAAGCGGCAAAACTGATACAAACTTTGGATGACAGTCCGAAGAACATGTCTATTTTTGTCGACAGCCAAGCTGCTATCAAGGCTCTGTCATCGCACTCTATTAAGAGCAAACTTATTCGTAGCACCGTGGCAGCGCTGAACCGCATCCAGCATCACTCGATCACCCTCTGCTGGGTACCTGGTCACTCTGGGATACCTGGAAATGAGGGAGCGGACGAGTGTGCCAGAAAAGGTTCGGCGCTACCTATTGCCTCATCTGTTACGGATATAGCAAGACCTCTACAGGATGTGGTCTCAGAGATCACAAGGATAGTCAGATCCGAGGCGGAATGACAATGGGACACTGTGTCCGGCTGTCACATCTCCCGAGCACTCCGGTCAAGGTACAACCCAAAGCGAATTTACGAACTCCTGCGATTCCACAAGAGCAGGACTAGGAGGGTGACAGGAGTTGTAACGGGGCACTGCGCCATAGGCCTTCTGGCTGAGAGGATGCATGTCCGCCACAACGACTTCTGTCGGAGCTGCGGAGATGAGGAGGAGATAGAAAGCATCCAACACCTGCTGAGTGACTGCCCTGCACTTCTTAGGAAACGCACCCAGTACCTGGGAAAAGCCTTCTTTGAAGACCTGGGCAGTCTGGTAAACTTGCCCATAGCGGACCTGGCTCTTTTTATCGAATCCTCGAAATATTTCAATTAAACAGAATACAGAAACAGATTAAGCGCGTATAGAAGATATGGTCACCTGACACAAAGAAAATATTAGCTAATACCGGCAGTAGTGGCGGATCCATAGGGGGTTTTCGTGTCCGGACCTTCCCCCCAAAGTTGAAAAAATGGGTTGACATTTGTTTTGCGACCTTTGATGTACCTTTATGCAATTCGAAGTGAAAAACCCTCCCGGGCTGGATAAGATCTGCCGGGTTCGTCTATCGGAAGCTGGGTTCATCACTCGTATGAACAAAAGTATAATCGAGATGTACTGAAATAATAAACTGAAATAATACACCCCTAGTAAATATATAATAAATTTGTTAGAGACCTTAAACTTTTGTATTGATTTAACGACTAAATACTATTAATTAAAAAAATTATATTATTTAAAACAACAAATGCAGTAATTTTTATGACCATCAGTGTATTGCAATCCCAATGTCCCACCTGTAACCCATCACACTATTTATCTTATTCATCTACTTTCGGTCCATTGATGTCTGTGCTTAGCTAGGTTGCCAGCGTTTGAGCTTATATTCAATGCTGTCAATCCTGTTTTTCCAGGTGCCCGGAACGTCAAAAGTCAAAGCAATAACCGCTGTTGCAATAACTTCTTGTTTTTCTTGGAACTTTATGCTGTTGCTGTTGTTGTTCTTAACTAGATTCTGCATTTTCAATTGCATTTTCTCGACGCACTTCTACTATTATTAATTTAATATTGCGAATATTTTGCTTTCGTTTTCCTTTTCCTTTTCTCTAAGGTTGTTGGCGCTGTCATGGCAATTGGCTTTTCCTTTGGTACATCAGTGTCATGTGTTGTTTCAATTTCCGCTTCATCATGCCCTGCTGCTGACAGTTATATTTGTTGTTTTAGTTTTGTGTGTTTGTGTGTGTGTGACTTGTGGTTGCAGCTATGTATATAGTTTGCTCTTGTCGTACTTGGGGGAGAAATTTTGCACACAGCAATATCATAATGACGTAGATAGTATCAACCCTATGGTAGCTTGCCCTTTGGTTAAACAATCTTTGAAGTGGTTTCTATGGTAGCTTGACTGAAATATTCGCAGAAGAACAATGAATTATTGCGTTTGATTGTCCATTGTTGCTCTATTGTTGAGATAAAAGTTAAAACAAACATCCGAACTCCTGCACTTCCATGATTAGGAGCATAATAGGAGTACGCATCGAATAACTATATACACAACGACAGCAAAAAGCAATCCATGAGGTTTTGGGTTGTTTGAAAAAAAACTACCGCTGGGTATACCGCAAACCTATTCGCTCTTTTCAACAACTCAAAAGTTAACGGAAGAACGTTGGGTGATTTCAACCTCACCTTCTAAAAGTTTCTGGTACAAGAACTTAGGGACATAGTACGTAAACCATTCAGGGGGGCGTTCTTCAAAATACCACGCTTGGACACTGGACCGAGAGGGTTTAGGTTTTTGTCACGTAGTCAAAATTCTCTAGGAAAATCTCGCGCCTCTTGAAAATGACAACTAGAGAGGGCAGTCTTGGCGTATACTACGGTCAGGGCCATAGAGAGAAAATCCGGGCCCGGGGGAAAAATGTACAGGCCCCTCTATTACACCACGACAGTACGACAGTAATTACACCGGGCCCCTGAGAAAACTCCGGGCCCGGGGGAATCCCCCCCCTTCACCCACCCCTCTCGTCAGGCCTGACTACGGTTGGTCACCAAGGGCGGAGGGGGTTAAAAGCTCTTTAAAATTGGGTCACGTAGTAGGACCGTACCCATCCTTAGTACATATTACAGAAATGCATCTTGAGATCTTAAGCCTACAAGTTCGCTATTGTTCAGATATTCACATAGTAGTTTAAAAAAAAAAAACCTCAAAAACCAAGTCGGCAACCATTATTGCTTGTCCTTCTTATAAGCAGTTGTTGGAAACCCGTTGAGCTATTGCGTATACGCCCCACTGCCTAGTAGTAGAAAAAGAACTCTTCAAATCTCTCATCGAATTAATATTCAAAGGTTAAGGTCACACTAAACTATCAAGCTTATAAGTATTATACCAAAAACGATCCAGAGGACAAACATTTTAGAATAATATCTGTTTAGCTGTCTGACGTACTGTCTATTCGTCAATCTTTCCGTCTGTTCAAATTGCCGGTTCCTGAAGAACCAAAGAGGTAGAGACATGTCATGTCCAAGACGCATCTAAGGGTCAAATTTTTTACCATCAATCCGTTTCTTTCGTTTTTTTCAAAGTTATAATCTTAAAACTCAACCTTTTTTTAAGAACTTCGGAAGCTTGTATTTATCTACCAATTTTGTAGGTAGGCAGAAGCTCTACTTAAATCACTTAACACAAAAATCTTTTTACCTATTGGTAATACAAGCCGAATTGAGGGTGAACCATAAAATTAAACAGGCTCTAAAAAAAGTGGTCTGAACATTTGACAGAACTACAAAAAACCCCAGCACGTCAGTTCGTTGACATAAAAACTTAAAAACTCCCATTAGATGAGATGTTTTGCATGTTTTCCCAGAATCGTGGCGTGCTGCTGTTTTTTGGATCCATATCCATTTAAGTAGACCTGCCAGACATGTAAAGTTCAGACCACTTTTTTTTGCGGAGCTGTCTAATAATGTTCAAACTATATCTCAGTGCCGACTATGACCTTGGCCACTTAATATGCTAGTTTTTCCCAGAATTTTGAACTTGTGTCATCGTAAGACCTACCTGTTGCTGTTGTTGCTGCTGTTGCTGCAAACGCTCCTGTTCTTCCTTCTTTTGCTCTGGATCCATAAAGTAAAGTTCTTCGGTGGAGCTACGTAGCTCCAGTGTGCCCTCTTCGCGAAAACCAAGGCCAATTGTTTCCTGTAGGGTGCCAGTGCCGACCTTTATAATATTAGTTTATCGGTTACCAGCCAACACACACACAGACACACATACAAAAACATTAACACATACGCACACACACACACACATACGCACAAATACATATATAAGAAATTTTGCGTAATTTCAAAGCAATTTTCGTAAGGTAAAAGCAATTATATGGGTTAGGAGCCGGTATAAGGATTGAAAATAAACGGAATTGGTATTAAGGAAACAAGGACGTAACATGCATGGGTTAATAATAATTAGTTTGGTTTGGTAAAGGGACATAAACAACACAGACGCAAACAGAAACCAAAAGCAAATCAGGACGAGAAGTCAAACAAATCAAGAGCCAATTTTTGTGCATTGCGTTTAACAGGCAAGTATGGGTTGTTCAGGACCCATGGGTGCGCCGTTATGCATGTGTGTGTGTGTGCGTGTGGTGTGTATGGTGTGTGCGTGTGTGCACGTGCGCGAGTGTGTGTGCATGATGGTTATTTGGTTTGAAGGTTGTAGGTGTGCGAACGCATCGCATAAAACCAGAGAGTGTGAGCGTACGAGCGTGTGTACAGAGAGAAAAGAGAGAGAGAGAGATAGAGAAAGAGAGACAAAGAAACACAAAAAAAAAGAACAAATTTCAAATAATTAGCACAAAATTATTTTCAAAATACGGCAACGCCCACGTTGACTGTGACGTCGACTGCGACTGCGACTGCAACGTCAGTAGGCACAGTTCACTTGGCTTATGAAGTGGGGAGCAGTGTTTGTTGTTGTTTTTCGTTGTTTTTTTTTTTCTTTTAAAAGCTTAGTACACAGTTTGAAAAAAATACTCCATTAATGAAAATACTTTTAATAGATTTTGGCTTAGTTCAGACAGATAACTTCACGCAAAGCACCCCCTACTGACTAGTGACGTCACTAGATGCAAAAATTTAAATAGATATAAAAACGATGAAAACGTGCTGTTTAGTGGAACGGATTATTTCAGCCCAGGGTCCACAGATTTACTTAAAATTGTCGCCCTTGCATTGATGCCTTCTTTGAAAGCAATTAAGAAATATCTGGCAAAAAGTCCAAGTGCTGGAACTTTTCATTTTGAGAAAATATATAAAAACAATGAAAACGTGCTGTTTAGTGGAACGGATTATGTCAGCCCAGGGTTCACAGATTTACTTAAAATTGTCGCCCTGGCATTGGTGCCTTCTTTGAAAGCAATTAAGCAATATCTGGCAAAAAGTCCCAGTGCTGGAACTTTTCATTTTGAGCTCTTTCTCTCGAACTCCGTACTAAGCCTAAGTGATGTTTGTAATATGTTGTTGTTGTTGTTGTCTTAGCTATTGCTGGCATTTCTACAAGCCGTTGAGAAGCTACCAAGAACGTTCATGAACTACTTTGCTATTACATATCACAAAAAACACAAAACTCATATTTTTTGGGCTTACCTGCTCAAAAACATTTTCCGGACTGCTCTCCCGGCTATCCTCCTCATGATGCGAGGAGGACGAGGCACGACTTAGTTCGATGCGTGGCGTCGATGGTGTCGTCAGTGTAGCAGTGCCTCGATAGTTCATACCCGTTTGAGGCAGAGGCTGACCACCTTCACTGCTTCTAACCAGGGTCGTTGTAACCGTTGCCATTGCGGTCTTAAGCGGCGGTGGGCGTTGCTTAGCGGTGACGGAGGCGCAGGTGGCGGACGTGGATGAGGATGAAGAGCTGCTAATGCTGGCAGCAGCAGCTGCTCCAGTCGGTTGGCTGACAGCTGATATGCTCGGTGCTTCGCTGACGCTGACATTTGACATTGACGTCGCAGTTGGCGTCGCCGTTGACGTTGCAGTCGTATGTTTGCTGCGCTGCTGCTGCTGTATTGCATTGCTGTTTTGTTCCGGCGTGGCCATCATCTGCAATAATCAATGGTTACGCTTAGTGGATTTTTAGTCTACAACATCCTAGTACTTTGGCATACACAGTGCAAAAAAAGTCTAAAGGCCCATACGTAGCATGCAAAAATTTCGCACGAAATGTCAAAACTTCATACAAAACAAAATTTCCCACCATTTGGGATATTGAAGTTTTGACATTTCGTGCGAAATTTTTGCATGCTGCGTATGGACCTTAAAACAAGAAATAATTCTTTTACCAAACGATCAGTGTGTACAATTAATGAAAAACTTTGGTTGGATCGAAGGAGCGCCACATAGCGTCTAAAAGTATTACATTAAATAAGAAATGGCTTTAAAAAAAAATGTTACCACGTTTTTGCCTACCACACAAGATACGAAAACAGAACAGCTGTTTATATTTTTCCAACAAAATCATGGGGCAACACTGTTTTGTTTTCACTTAGAGCCTTAGGCTTACAAATCGCCATGAACTTTATCTTTATTATGTTGATTATAATAGGTAGACGGAATTCATATATCGATGGATGGATGCAAGATTCTCTAATTTATAATCCTCTGTAAAAAGGCAAGGCAAAGTCTAAGAAAAAGTGTTTGTTGTTATGGTTGCCCAAATAAATTTATTTATTTTCTGGGTTACTCAAGGGATACTATTAGCTTGATGTGCTTATTGATTTGTGGTTGGAGTATTTGTCCCAGTTGCCATTTGTAACACTTTGTAGTATACGTAGCACTTTACCGGTTATATTCTGTACCCATAGAGTAATTCAGATTTGAGGATGTAGATTTTCGGAAAACCACAGGTTGCTCTTGCAATAGAACAAAGCAGCGATTGAGCCCTGCTCATGTCCATTTTTCCGTATAAGAAGTAATGTGTATACCCAATTTTAATATGTATGTGAGCCTAATAAAGAACGTAAGGCGATTTTTTCTTAAAACATCTAACCTTCTTGAGCTAACCACACAAACTAGGCGCCGTATTCACTGGTTGTAGTTTTTTATACCCATTGAAAATGTTTGTAAAGAATCAACATCAATTGTCCATATAGCCATGTTTGTCTGTATAAACAGCAGCATCTCAGCTACTACAGCAGCAAGAGAGCCCAATTTTTACCGAAAAACCGTCAGACTGATCAAGTTTGTTCCCAGTTTATTCGTAGATGAATTTTTATCCAAACTACAATAGCTACCCGGTAAACCTTGTTACAAAAATCGAAACATTTTTTTAAATCGGATACAAACATCAAAAGCTATAGATATAAGGACTTTTTTAAACTCCCTTTCTTATAAAGTAAATCAATACCAACAGTCACCCAAATTCGATGATTACTTTGGAAGTTAGAGCCAAAAAAGACAGAATTGAAAACCCTTTGCCCAGAAGATTCTTAAAGCCAAGATATTTTTCAAATTTTTTGTAAAGAAGTAAATACAGTGTATTTTAGAGTCGGTCTGACATGACTGCAGAGCCGGCTTATTTTTAGCATAGACTCGTATGGATCAATTTTTTTTTTTCAATTTGAAACCAATTTGAGCATAAGAGTTATTTTGGGTTTTTTTTTGGAACTCGGAAATTCAATTTTCGAACACTCTTTTTTTTCTCTCTGTACACTCGCCAACACACACCCCCGTTTGCTCTTTAGCTGACACACAAGCAGTCCAACGATTTGAAATTGAAATCAAATGCTTTGACACAGTTTTCGTTATATGCGAATCGCAACAACATAGCAACAAGCTTCAGCAAGCAATAACCACCCACTGGTATGTATGTGTTTATATACTATGTATAATGTATTGTACATACATATAGTATGTATGCAGACACATAGTAAATGAAAAATTGCCAACACAACTACTACATGACACTAAAGCTGAGGTTTCCTCCTCTGCATGCAGCCATTGAAAGCCATTTCCTTTTGGTTTTCCCAACATGTGATTTTAATTAAAATCATCATCATCTCGCATATTCTTAATGTTTTTATTACAAATCTGCATACAGTGCCGACTTTAGTAACAGTAGCTCAAGGTTTTGCAAATGTTATTCAATAGATTCAATTAAAGTGTACTACAGTAGCTCAACATCAATAGTAACTATCCATATCATCTCGGCACACAACCAATAATCAACTCTTAGTCTTGGTACATGCTTTATACACTTCATAAAGGGTGGCCAACTGTTGGTTTGTTTGTTAATTACATTTTATTCGTATATTTTTCAACGAAATAGGGCAAATGAATATATCAAATGTAAGTTTGAATCTACTTATTTGTATATGAAAAATATTATCCTCTACAGGTCCGTATGCGAACATCCTAATTTTCGATGACTTTTTTTTTGACGAAAACTCATCTGGCTGACCTTACATGCATTGGAGCGACGCTGATAATGGTCCATGGGCTTGGATTGTTCGTTTGAATCTTTTAAGCGTGTAAGTGCAGATCCGGTGGTCCTGGCGAACGATGGCGCGTCGATGTTCCCGATGACTCCTGAACGCTGACCTCAAAAATGTTTTTTTCACAAAACGACCATTTGCATAGTACGTCTGTATCACTTTTATGCGTTGTTTGGTTGTTACACGATTCATTACTAAAATTAAGTAGTTTTGAACTTGACATATGTCGAAGAGCATCCACTTTGGACGGTTAGGCTCCGAATTGTGAGTGTTTAACAACCAAACTAACAGTTGGCCCACCCTATATAAATATCGTTTTAACATAATTAGAGTTCAATATTGACAGTACTAGCTTTGAAGCTGTCACAGAGTTCAAATACCTTGGAGTAGTATTGAGTTCTAAAGAAGACATATCAGCTGCGGTACAAGATAGAATTCAGGCAGCAAATAAGACATACTATATACATATGTATACAACTTTTTAAATCTAAAATCTTATCGAAACAACAAAACCTCCGTATGTATAAATGCCCAATGAGACCGGTTCTAACGTACGGCTGCGAGGTTTGGACACTCAAAGCAAACGAAACATGCCAACTATTATCCCACGAACGGAAAGTGCTGAGAAAGATTTTTGGTCCAATACGTTTAGATGACGGCACATATCGTATTCGCTACAACCACGAAGTAGAAAACGCCATCGACAAGCAGAACGTAATACGATACATAAAATCACAACGACTAAGATGGCTAGGACACGTTCAACGTATGACTCAGGAACGATCAGCAAAACAAGCGCTTGTTAGAAACCTAATTGGATCTCGAAGAAGAGGTAGACCCAGAAAGAGGTGGCTAAATGACATTAAAGAAGACATAAGAGGGCTGCGCGTGAGAGATTGGAAAAATTTGGCATCGGATAGATGGCACTGGTCCACCCAGGACTGTTATGCTAAGAAAGAAGAGAAGTTAATATTTAAAAAAGCAGTCGTTACGGCTGGTTTGCTAAGCGAACAGGTGGCAAAGCCCCCTAGTATTTTTGATACTTTTACCATATTAGGACGCATATGTTCCGAATTATAAGTGTTTAACAACAAAACTATAGATGGCTCACCCTATACCATATGGCTTCGAAATTCAATAAGACCAGCTCAAAACAAACTTTTTCAAATGATGTTAATTCTAATACTAGAATTCTCATATTGAAAATATGGAAAATGTCCGAATAATTCCTTAAAGAAACAAAATATATATACTATATGAGCAAACGGAAACATATATCGACAAACTAGAACTAGCTGCAAATAATTAGCATGGTTTGGTAAAATTTGAGTACTCTAGATTTTAAAGTCTCCGAGCTGCTTTTGTTCATACAGACTGCCAGATGAGCAGACGAACACAGACATGAATATAACAAATATTTATAAGGCCTGAGTTGCCTTCTTCTGCCCTGACAAACCTTTCCTCGAACTTATTATTTGCTTGTACATTCGGTTTTCACTCAAACTCCGCGCACAAAATCAAAAGTCATGCTGGTAATTACTTTAGGGCCTCTGAATCTGTGGTTTACGTTTTATTGTAGGAATGTTTTTGACTCAAGGTCGTATTTTCTATGACGTCACTGGAAAAACATAAAAATGGTTTGGCGGAACCCTTGAACTTTAACTAGCAATTATTCGTTATGGAGCTTTATAAGGAGCTCGCCAGTTTTGCAAAAACCAAGTCATATGAAAAATCAAGCTTAACAACAATTTGAATATATCATATGTACCCCTCTAATATTCTTCTTCTTCTGCTATACTTGACTCCCAGTGGAGCATAGGGCCTCAAACCCTCCAATACCTTATTTATTTGAAAAATATTGGATTATTGCAACACCCTGTACAACCCACTAAACCTAAATTTTCATGATGACTTGCACTATTAAATGTTAGCTAAGTTTATAAGTCAGTAACATGATAACACTAATATGGTCTTATTGGAATTTTTCTGTTATCAGCTATGTAGGAAAGGGACTGACAATGGACTTAATACTTTTTATACCCTGTACCGTATGGTACAAAGGGTATATTGTGTTTGTGCAAGCCGAAAATGTATGTAACGTACAGAAGGAGTCGTCGGAGACCCCCCAAAGTTACCTAAAGTATGATCAGTGTGACTCGAGAAGTCGATATACCCATGTCCGTCTGTCCGTCTGTCCGTATGAACGCCTAGATCTCAGAGATGGTAAGAGCTAGAGCAACCAAACTTTCAGATAAGATCCCTTGTTAATCCATAGGAGACAAGTTTATTTTATTTTTTTGATATCGGGATTACATAATATAGCTCCCATAGGGGTGTTTCAGAGGACCTCGAAAAAAATCAAAAGTTTTAGATGGATAATTCGTTTGTTTATGAAGATATCATAACCAAATCTGGCAGTCGGAAGTTTTTTAGAGATCCCCAGCACTGTAGCAAATTTTATCAAAATCGGTTGACTATATCATATAGCTCCCATAGGATCGATCGGTCGAAAAAATGTTTTTTTTTACAAAATTCGTTGCGTTTCGTTTGGTTTTGAAGATATCGGAACCAAATTCGGCAAGAGGAAGTTTTTTAGAGTTCCCAAGCACTGTTACAAATTTGATCAAAATCGGTTGACTATATCATATAACTCCCATAGGACCAATCGGTCAAAAAATCGTTTTTTCTACAAAATTCGTTGCGTTTCGTTTTTTTGTAAAGATATTGTTAGCAAATTTGGCATTACGAAGTTTTTTAGAGTACCCAAGCACTGCACCAAGTTTGATCAAAATCGGTTGGCTATATCATATAGCTCCCATAGGAACAATCGGTCAAAAAAACGCTTTTTTTACAAAATTCGTTGTGTTTCGTTTGGTTTTGAAGATATCGGAACCAAATTTGGCTGTCGGGAGTTTTTTATAGTTCCCAATCAGTGCACTAAATTTGATCAAAATCGGTTGACTATATCATATAGTCCCCATAGGACCGATCGGTCAAAAAAATAGTTTGGTGCAAAATTCGACTGATTTCTTTTTTTTTATGAAAATATCGTAACCAAATTTGCCGAATAAAATATCTATTGGAGGTTTTAAGCAATGTGTCGGACTTAATTGCAATGTGGTGGTACAGGGTATCCCAAAGTCTTCTGCGCCCGACTTTAACGTACGCCATCTTTACTTTATAGGTAAAGGTAATACCAGAAGGAGATAGCGGACAATCCTTTTTATTTGTATCTAGCTCACTTCTGGACACGAAAACCCCGCCCCCGTGGATCCGCCACTGGTTCCAAGCCAATTCTACCAACCATTGGGATGTTCATTTTATACCCTTAAGCCAGCGGTTACACTAGACTTGTGCAATGTAGGCAACCGACAGAAGAGGGCGAAGCAGACCTTAGGCTTCTTTTATGCCTTCGTCGGTCCTTATGAACACCTGTATGTCGTAGACCTATAATGCTACAGACACCAAAGTTCACCGAAAGATGCGCATTTTCCGCATGCAGGTGAACTTTGTCAAGTCATGCCGGTATCTAGCCTCGGTTAAGCCCAATTCACAACACCACTGTAAAAGGGTTCAGAACGAAGGTGAATTAAAAAAATAAGGTGACGTTTTATTTACATCAAAAACTTTTTTTTTATTTCCAATCCTCGTGGCACTTCTGATATGCACCTTTTCGTTTGGCCTTGAGCTCCTTCAGCGATGCATTTTTTATCGTCGTGCTGGCATAGGTTTTGGGAGCAGCAAAAAATCGCAGGAAGCTGGAGTCGTTGGCTGAGGCATGATTATGGTCGTCTTTTTGAGCAGGTGCATTATCGTGATACAAAAGCCATGAATTTCGTTTCTAGAATTCCGAAAGTTTTTACGTTTCGAATTACGTAAATGGCGCATAATCTCAAGTTAATATTCCTTATAGACCGTACAACCTTGTGGGTAGAACTGCTGATCCACTACGACAAGCTAATCGAAGAAAACGTTGACCATTTTATCGAAGTCTTTCGGTCTTACCTCTTCTGGGAGCTTTCATTTATTTTCATTTCAGTTATTCATTTTTATTATGATTTCTTTTGACCCAATCAGGATCATTATTATCCTCATTCAACAGCTACTGAGCGGTGCTCATGCCACGTTTCTTCTGGCCATAAATTAGCAGTTTCAGGGGTATACGCAGTTCGAAAAATTTCGCGCGGAATGACAAAACTTCATATAAAAAAAAAGTCCCAAATGGGATTTTTTGAATTTTTTGAACTGCGTATAGGCCTTTAGGAACAAGGCCCAAGGGAACTTAACTAGATGCGGACGTCAGCAGCACCTACTCTAATGGTGATTCGACGATTTTCCAATTTCTTCCTTGGTGATGTGTCGTCTAGAGCGAGGTTCGTCATTAGAATCTTCTCGGCCATCTTGAAAGAGTTTATACCACTTATAGATATTTGTTATTTAGCCCGTAAAAAAAGTCACCTTAATTTTTGAACACAGCTTATATTAGTTTTAGATTTCCTTTTCTACAAATCAATCATCAATATTCCACCTTAGTTCAGCTCAGGACGTATCCAGGATTTGGTCTTAGTGGGGGTTATTCACTTCGAAGTGTACACACATACATACATATATGAGAGCTCACAAAAGACCGTCAACCCATTTTTCTAACTTTTGGGGAGGGGGGGGATCCAGACACGCAACCACCCGTGGATTCGTCACTGGTTCATCAAAAGCGATTTGAGACACGGATTCTTTCTTAGCTATTTTTTTATATTTCTTTCTAATTTATCATAATTTTTATGACTATACATTAGGGTGGGTCAATTTGTATGGAGCCGAAAAAGTTGATTCGCGGCGCCCCCTAGGATTATTCTACGGACAATTCTAAGCAACTTTGCCGAAGAAACCATACGACTATCTTGAATTTCGAGCCTGCAGATTAAAAAAAAAAAGGTTTTTCCCTATATTGACAAAAACATAACATTTTAAACCAAAACTTCATCTTTTTATGTGTTTATGGGGGGTTTTGGGGGTCAAGGAATTCATTTTTGATGTTTATTTTTACTTATTATTGCCGCCAGAGGGCGTTTTATGCATATGTTGCCATTTTTGTTCGTTTTTTCGAGAAAAATTACGAATTTCTTGGAAAATTTTTTAAATATTTGGCTTTCTCGTATTGCAATCCAAAATTTTATTAGCCAGAAATGTTCAGCGTTCCAAGTAAGGTTTAACGACCTGTATCAAAAAACAAAATTAAACCTACCAAAAGAACAAAGCATATTCATTTCTTATTTAAATTTTTTTTTTTCTAATGTAGAAATAGTAGAGAAGCGACAAGGAGCTATGTCTTTCTTGCTATCAAGTCTAGGATATTTCGCTTTCTGATGTCACCGTCATAACACTCTCGATTTTCTTCTAAAACACAAATCGCCGCAAAATCCCTAATTTTCAACGCTGAACATTTTGGGCTAACAAAAATTTGGAAGGCAATACGAGAAGGTCAAATATTTCAAAATTTTTCCAAGAAATTCGTAATCTTTCTCGAAAAAACGAACAAAGATGGCAAAATACGCATAAAACGCCCTCTAGCGGCAATAATCAGTAAAAAACAAAAATAAAAAATGAAGTCCTTGACCCCCATGGTTTAAAATGTTATGTTTTTGTCGTTATAGGGAAAATACCTATTTTTAAAAATCAGCAGGCTCGAAATTCAAGATAGACCTATGGTTTCTTCGGCAAAGTTGCTTAGAATTGTCTGTAGAATACTTATAGGGGGCGCCGCGAATGCGAAAAAAATTTGACCCACCCAACTGTATGTAGACTCACGTAAGCCTTCTAAATAGAATCTATATCTATATGCCCCAAACCTGCAAAATTTGTCGCATATAAATAAATTATCTTGGAAAGAGTATCAAACTGTCGCTTTCCAACTTGACTCTATAACTCTTTTATTTTTATTTTCGAATACATTTCCATATGTAGCAAACTCCATGTTGCAAACATTGCTCTTCGTTGAACATCAACAATTTGATAGAGTTGCCAGACATTTTAAGCTCTAAGCTATATGATAAAAACATATGTTAATATTATTATGTGACGTGAGCAAATGTTTTTTACGCATCGTTATATGATATATTATGTAATAAGCCCAATTATACATAAATGTAGTACATCATAGTAAATGTTGCTGACAGTAATGATGACATTGATATTGCCGCCTGCGGCTTTATGAACAATGCACAATTTCAGCTTAATATAATGAAATATAATATGCTTCCATAATTTCATAAACTCATCTGGCCAAGAATTAAGGCAATAAACCATAAAAGTGTGCCAAATTAACAAGCTTGCATAAATAAGATATTTTGTCAAATTGCCTTCGTTATTGATCCACTATTAGCATACAAAAGTTGAACCTGCGTTTGCTTTTTCAGAGAGACACGATTAACGAAGCTGTGCATTGCGTCACCTTCTAATTGCTGGATCATGCTAACGTAAGCTATTACTCAAATTATGCTCACGCATACAAACACAGCTTAACTCACGATTATTATAAATTTAATAAAACTTTAAATTAATAAGTCGATGCTTGTCCAGGCCTAACTGCAACTGGATTTATTAAGTGTCAATTGTTTATGCACTCTAGCTTTAAATAATAAACTCAGATATTATTTTCAAGAGTTGCGTTAAAGTGGACTAAGCTGGTTAGGTTTATATAAGCATAAAGCATGCTTCAAGTATCCGTCCGTAAAACCCATGCAATTATCCTGCTTAAGGCCAACGCAAGCGGAAAGCAGCTTAAGCTGCACGTATTCAGATGACTTTGGAGCAAAAAAAAAGCAGAAAAATAACGTAAAGAAAATATTATAAAAACATGCATAAGCAAAAATGAGTTACGTTCAAGGCGGTGACCGACAGTGTGATACCCTGTACATTTTGTCTCAAAAACAAATATATTCTTCAATGAATTGGACTCTGTAAATTTTTAGCAATTTTGACAACAATACAAAGTTAAGGCCCATACGCAGCATGCAAAAATTCCGCACGAAATGTCAAAACTTCATATTAAAAAAAAATATCCCAAAAAAGGGATTTTCGTGCGGAATTTTTGCATGCTGCATATGGGTCTTTACGCCAAATAAGTTATTTAAAGTACATATATGGGATAAGTTTTAAGTGCATATACTTATTATCTAAAAATCTTTGGATAAAGTCAAAGTTGAGCGTGCCGGACTTTGAAATATTATATTTTTGAGTAGAACTTTAACTTCCCTACGTGCATTTGCAGATAAGTTTTAAAAATATAATACATAAGGCATTACAACTGAAAGTCTTTATGGCATAATATGAGTTAAATTCGATATCCACGATTTGAAGCGTTATATTTAAACTTTTCAACAAATGTTGGTCAGAAGAAGTTCTTAACCCAACTATTCATATTATATATGATGTGAATATACAGATGGGATGTCCAAGGCTTCAACCATCCCAAGCAAACTTAATATCCAATCGTCTAGTAACATTCTATAGATAAACCACAGGCGCGGATACTGAATTTAATCTTAAGGCCCATACGCAGCATGCAAAAATTCCGCACGAAATGTCAAAACTTCATATAAAAAAAAAATTCCCTTTTTTGGGCCTTTAGGAAGAGTTTTTCACTTCGAAGTGTATATATGTATATTAGAGCTCGCAAAAGACTGTCAGCCCATTTTTCCAACTTTTGGGGAGGTTCGGACCCGAAATATAAAGTTGTGTCGTTAAGTGCATTGAATAAGCTACATTGTGTCGAAAATTCAGATCGATACGAATATTTTTTGCCAAATTCACGATTTTCTATTTTTTTTGAGGTGACTTCGGAAGTGTCCAAAAATGATAAAAACCACAATCAAAATTCATTGCAAACTTTTAATTTCTTTATTTTTGGTAAAAACAAAGGTTCAATAACACTAGTTTACACGAAAAGTGAACCTTCCTTAAAAAGTGTCTTTTAGGGTAATTTGGGGTCGAAAAACACGAAAATGGCAACCTTTATTTTTTCTTAAGCACCGTTTTCGAGAACGAAATTTCGTTCACGAGATATTGAGGAATAACAGAAAAAAGCGCCCAAAAACATGTTTTTCGAAAATATCTCGAAAACGGTGCTTAAGAAAAAAAAAAAAGTTGCCATTTTCGTGTTTCTCGACACCAAATTACCTTAAAAAAACACTTTTTTAGGAAGGTTCACTCGATGACCCTTAAATTTGTAAACTAGTGTAATACATTGCAATGAACGAATGTGGAATAAATATAATTGTCTCCTAGTGAAATGGCTTGAAAAAATGTTTCTTGAAAAAAACAAAGAGGGAAATTGTCTGAAAGAGCACTAATTTTGTCGATTTTCACTGTCTTTAGCATTTTCAACAAATCATCAGAACTTTTTGTAAGTTCGCGGCATTTTGACACAAAAATGGTTGAAATCCGTGCTGAAATTATATGCAAAATAATTATTTGGCTTATTTCGACACTTCCGGATTCACCCCAAGTCGACTTTTTCGAAACGGAGTAGCGTCATTCTGGTGGCTTGCAAAAATCGAAAGAAACGCTTTGGCATTTTTTAAGTATAGAGTCTAAATAATATAAGGGATATACTAACATTTGCTTTTACTCGAGAAAATATTGAAATTTTGGCGACACAAATACTTACAATAACACTTACAAGGTAGACATTTTTTTTAGAAAATTTATACTGCACAGAAGAATACGTGTACTCGAGTCAGAGTACTATCAAAAGCTAGCGTCGGTCATGACGTTTTTTTGAAAATTGGTGTCATAGTCAAATGTCAACTCAGAAATTCGTTTGGTTGCGTTTCCGGATTCATATCACTTCCGAATTCACCCCACTTTCCTCTACTTCAGTAGAGCAGTGTTGCAGTCTGTGACTTATTAAAACGCCCTCGTAGCAAACGTGTAGCTTAAAATTGTGATACTAAGACAATTGTCTCTTTCTAGCAGGGCTCAGTTGGTAGACCTCTCCCAAGTTCTCAGCGATCTGTTTCAGAACGGAAATATTTTATTTTATCAGTTACATAAATTTGGACGAACTTGATATGCTCTTCAAAACCTTAAGTAAATCAAAAATGCAGCGCGTGAAAAGTAAGCAAAGAAAGTCTTTTCACACACATAAACACAGTCACACTTACTCTCGCACACACACACACACACACACATGGCTAAAAAGCGCTGATTGACACATGACGCTTGAATGTCGCTTGACGCCACCGAGCAGAGCGAGAGTAGGAACGAGAGAGAGTCTGAGTTAGTGCTGGCAGGGGGCAAGGGTGGACCAGCGGCGACAGGGAGAGCAACTTTGGCGTCGAGAAAAAATATTTTAGCTGACAGCGAACAGAGTCCAGCATGCGTTACTTGTAAGTGTGAGTGAGAACGAGTGTGTGTGTGACAGACCTTGAGTCACACATAGTCACACAGACGCACAGACACACACATGCTTAAGCAAACAAATTAATTTTAAGCAGCATGTAGCTGGCGCTCAAAACTATGCTATATTAATTCATTGTTCATGCACTACACTATTTGCCATACGAATAGAGCAACTTAATGTATTTGTTCATTTAAAAGTAATCAAAAATTAATTATAAAAATGTAAGATCTGTAACAAATTAGTAATTGTAGAGCTTAGGCTGCCAAACTAAGCTGGTTGTTGTATCTCTTAGATGGCAAAAAATGATAAAAGTCAGCAACTTAATTATTAACTAAACCTTTGAGGGATTATTTTAAGCTGTTTATAGGTGTAGTTAATCTCTTTGTAAAGCTTTCAAACTACTGCGCGTATATAAATTAAAAAATATATAATCAGTTTATTTATTTTCTAAATTATTATAGTATTTTAGGCAGCACTATGTGCTTAGAAATGAATCCAATTACAGACTAAAGCTTAATTCTAGCTTATGTTATAGTGAGAGCTTAAACTAAGCTGTTGATGCGTCTTGCTCTGAGCTTTGCTCAAGAGAAATATTATCTTAAGAGCACAGACATATAAAAGCTTATTATTCATATATCATTATATGTGGCAATTATATGAAAGCAAGGTCTTAACTTATAATAAGAAAGCCGTATAGAAAATGTTGACAAAATTTCAGTTTTATGATACAACCAAGAACACTACTACCGCACAAAAATTCTAAATTAATATATGGCACATTTGTTTTTTTTAAACAAGATAAATCACGCACAATAAAAAATAATATAAAATAATTGCTGGTAATATTATTTAAAGTGGTTTATTTTGTTTACCAAACCAAACATTGGTCTGCAATTGCTCTGTATATAATAAATTTACAAGTAGGTACATCTATTTATTTATTTATTTTTACACTGTATGCTTTAAGTTTAAAACTAAAGCTACAGAGAGGAGGACAGCCATAGCTACTAAGGCTTTCGGCTGGGGTACATCTAATTTATTATCATTTATTGTGATAACTTGAGCTAATTTTTTATCAAGAAAAGTAGAGAAAAGTGGGCTGAATTCGGAAGTGGTGTGAATCCGGAAACGCATCCTTACGGATTTTTGAGTTGGCATTTGACTTTGACACCAATTTTCAAATTAAAGTCATGACCGATGGTGGTTTTTGATACTCCGACTCATGTAATCGTGTTTTACTGTTCAGTATAATTTTTCTAAAAAAAATTGCTACCTTGAAAGTATTTCAAGTTTTTGTGTCACCAAAATTTCAACATTTTCTCGAGTAAAAGCAAATGTAAGTATATCCCTTATATTATTTAGACTCTATACTTAAAAAATACTAAAGCTTTCCTTTCGATTTTTGCAAGCCATCAGAATTTGATCTTAGGGAGAGAGGGAGCGCCAACTACTGCGGGATCAGCCTTTTGTCCGTTGCATACAAGGTCCTGGTATTGTGCGAAAAACTGAAGCTCTATATGAAAGAACTGATTGGACTGATTGTGGTTTCAGGCCTGAAAAGTCTACGATAGAACAGATATTTACATTGCGACAAATTCTGGAGAAGACTCGTGAAAAGCAAATCGACACACACCACCTATTCGTCGATTTCAAAGCTGCTTTTGACACGCCTGATAGAGAGAAGTTTTTCGTCGCCATGTCTGAGTTTGGTATCCCTGCAAAGCTAGTTCGGCTTTGCATGATGACGTTGAGTAACTCCTGCAGTTCTGTCTTGATAGGAAAAGACCTCTCCGAACCATTTGATACCAAACGAGGTTTCAGGCAGGGTGATACACTATCATGTGACTTTTTCAATTTACTACTGGAAGCTAAACTGCAACGTGCCGATGTGAACAGCTCAGGCACTATCTTTTATAAGAGTGTCATGCTGCTGGCGTATGCCGACGATATTGACATTATTGGCACTAACATACGTGCAGTAAGCGGAGCCTTCTCTAAAATTGAAAAAGAGTCGAAAAACATGGGTCTGGCTGTAAATCTGGACAAGACGAAATACCTGCTATCTACAAGTAAGGAAACGACACCACGGGTTATAGATAGCTACACCTTCGAAGTTGTAAAGGATTTCGTGTACTCGGGCACCAGTATTAGCGACACAAAAAATGACGTCAGCATGGAAATACGTCGACGGATTAATCTTGCTAACCGGTGTTACTTTGGGCTCAGTAAGGAACTCAAGAGTAAAGCCCTCTCTCGGCATACGAAAATAACCCTCTACAAATCCCTCATCATACTCGTGCTTCTCTACGGCGCTGAAGCATGGACATTGTCTTCATCCGATAAGGCGATTTTAGGGGCTTTCGAGAGAAAAATCCTCCGACGTATCCTTGGACCGATAAATGTGGAAGGTGATTTTCGTATTCGAATGAACCACGAGCTGTATGAGCTATACGGCGACACTGATTTAGTTCGGCGCATACAGCTACAACGTCTGCGCTGGCTAGGTCATGTTGCATGAGCGGAAATCACTGGAAGGTCGACGACGACAGGGACGCCCGCCTCTGCGATGGGAAGATCAAGCAACGGAGGATCTTCGTAGCCTTGGGATTGCCAATTGGCGCCAGCAAGCACGGGACAGAAACCGCTGGCGTAGGATAATTTCTGCGGCCAAGACCGAAAACCGGTTGTAATGGCCAAATTAGTAATAGTCAAACCATTTTCCCAACTTTTGGGGGGGTTCGGACCCGATATAGAAAGTTGTGTCGTTAAGGGCATTGAATAAACTACATTTTGTCGAAATTTCAGATCGCCACGAATATTTCTTGCCAAATTCACGATTTTCTATTTTTTTTGTTTTTATTCTTAAAAAATGCTAAAGCGTTCCTTTCGATTTTTGCAAACCATCAGAATGACGCTACTCCGTTTCGAAAAAGTCGACTTGGGGTGCATCCGGAAGTGTCGAAATGAGCCATATGATTGTTTTGAATATAATTTCAGCACAGATTTCAACTAGTTTTGTATCAAAATGCCAAGAATTTTCACAAAAGCAAAACAAATCCCCGTAAGCCGGTTCCAAGCTCTGATGATTTGTTGGAAATGCTGAAGATAGTGAAAATCGACAAAAAGCAGTGCTCTTTCAGTTGATTTTGGACACTTCCGTATTCACCACAAAAAATCGAGTTTAACTGACAACAAATTTTCGTATCGATCTGAAATTTTGAAACAATGTAGTTATGCAATGCCCTGAACGACACAACTTACAATTGTTCTCCCTTAAAAAAATCTACTAAAAAATCCTTCCGAATTCACCTACACCTCCTTCAATTCGGACCATTCTTATCCAGGTGATTCGTGGTCTTCCGTGGCGTCGATGACCCTGCGGATTCCACTCGAGTGCTGCTCTTGCAATGTCTTGGGCTGGCCGTCTTAGAGTGTGGCCAATCCATGACCATTTCCTTTTTCGGATTTCTAGCTCGATCGGGTGGATTTTAGTTAGATCAAGTAGCTGCTCGTTTGTAACCCAAGTGGGCCAAAAAATTCTCAAGATCCGCTTGGAGGCATCTATTGACGAACGCTTGTAGTGTGATAAAATCATTTTATTATTATTTTGGCTTTAACAACCCTGCTGGGTCTCTGCCTGATGCACAATTTGCCTCCAATCGGTAACTCCAAGTGATGTTAGGGTTTCAGTCACTTGGTCTCGCCAACGTATCCGAGGCCGTCCTCTTCTTCGTTGAGCGCCAACTACCGCGTCGAATACCTTACGAGCTGGTGTTTCCTGCTCCAGCCAACGAAGTCGCATGCCATTCATTCGCCTTATCACGTCAATGTCGCCGTACAGCTCATATAGCTCATCATTGCATCGAATGCGGAAGGTACCGTCAACGCAAACAGGGCAGCAGATTTTGCGAAGAATTTTTCTCTCAAACACCCCAAGAGCAGCTGCATCTGATTGAGTCGTTGTCCAGGCTTCAGCACCATATAGCAGCACAGGAAGGATGAGCGTCTTGTAAAGAATCAACTTCGTCTGTCGAAAGAGCTCTGCTATTCATTTGCCTACTGAGCCCAAAGTAGCATCTGTTAGCAAGAGTTATCCGTCGCTTAATCTCCAGGCTGACATTATTGTTGTTGGCAAGTGCAGAGCCAAGGTATATAAACTCCTTGACCGCTTCAAAGCTATAGCTTCCTGCTGTCAGCTGAGAATCAAGACGTCGGCATTCCCTGCTGGAGCACGCCATAAACTTTGTCTTGCCCATATTTAGCGCGAGACCTACTTTCGCCGATTCCTTTTCGATTGCTGCAAAAGCGCCAGTGACATCACGCTTGGTTCGACCAATGATATCAATATCATCGGCGTAGCCAAGAAGCTGGACATATCTCTTCATAAGTATTGTGCCCGTCTGATGTACTCCGGTGATAAAATCATAGCCATCAAAAAAAGAATTCTATGTGCAAAATGTAAAGTTTTTTTTTTACGTTTATTTTTAACAAACCACCAACATATTTAATTCTACATGCCAAATCTGGAAAATCACCCAGAGAGAGTTGTTTTGGATCCTGTACTGTATTCGACAACCTATGCTGATGATGCATCATTCATTGCAATAAGAAGTTTCTCCACAGAGCATTTCCCACATCTACAAACTAGGCTTACACGACGGGAATGGAAAAATAAACTTAATCCATAAAAATCGGCACAAAAAGATAATTGTAAATGAACATAAAACTTCAACGTAGTTTTGAGAATTATGTACTGTATGGTCTATGTTTTCTGGCTTGCTCCTAACTCATAATCTAATCCATAAAGATCTTAAGATACCCTTCGTAAAAGAAGAAATATGAATTGAATGAAAAAAGCTGCGTGACCAAACATGAAAACAAAACATGCCTTAAGCTTAACCAATAATAGCTTAGTCTATAAAATACTTAAACAATACTATATCCCTGTTTTTCTGTATAGATTTAAAGATAAAAAAACGAAGGAACAGTGCTTTATTGAAATAAAATAATTTTGACGGTGAGCCTCTCTGGAGATAACTTTTACTTCTTAAGGCCTATACGCAGAATTAAAAACTTCGCACGGAATGACAAAACTTCATAAAAAAAAAAGTCCCAAATGGGATTTTTTTTATATGAAGTTTTATCATTCCGCGTGAAATTTTTCGAAAAAAATATCCCAAAAAGGGAATTTTTTTTTTATATGAAGTTTTGACATTTCGTGCGGAATTTTCGCATGCTGCATATGGGCCATAAGTTCGAAATAGATTTTTTTTCAAAACTTTTTTAAAAATGACGATAAATTTTGTATGATTGCATAAGTAGCGTCCAAAGCTTTTAAGTATAATCGATGCATAATTCAATTATCTATAGTTAAGTAAAAAAGTTATTAAAATCAGTTTAGTACAACAAGAGATATTTTAGACACTTTTTTTAATTTCGAAAAAATGTTTTTTTCGAAATATTTCGAATTCCGTGCCATGAAGTCCAATTTTTGGACTGCATTTTTGGTTTTAGCATGAGTAAAACATGTTGAGAAAACCAAAATTTTTGTAAAATTTGTAAACTTGTGTTATTTATTGTGCTTTAAATAGCATAATAGGTTTAGGATACGCATGTGGCTGAAACAGAAAGAGACTACGTGCCATACGGCTAAAGATTCAGCACCACTGCTTGGCTGGTTGGTGGGTATAGTAGTCTGACCAGATCGCAAACGATCGATTGCCCTAAAGTTTAGTTCTTAACATATAGCCATTACTATGAGACGATCCTATATCACTTTTCTCAGTCAAATATGTAGTAGATCTAGCTTAGAGCATACGATCGAGGGAAGATGGGAAGATTCTACAGCAAAGCTAAAGAACAAGAGATTCTTCTGAGAGAAGCGGGCAATTGAATTCGCGCTAGGTTGGTTGGTTAACCTTAAAACTTGCGACCATATTGACGCAGTATATCATCGTATGCAGTTGCTATCAGTTAACTTCATTAGTTTTAAAAATTTGATTGTGCTATTTAAGCGGCATGGGGTGTATGTGCGTGTTAGTGTTTGTGCATGTGTGTGCTAGTGTGCCTTTTAATTGAAAGCCGCATACATAAAATTTTATTAATTAAATTTTAAAACAGAATGCCGCAAACAAACAGCGCACAGCGTGCAGCCCATGTCTGTGTTAACATGTTACTATGGCTATGACAATATGTGTGTGCTTGGCTGTGTGGGTGTGGTAAGGTATGTGTTTTTGTATTAAGGCCGGCTTGAGCTTGGACAACGTTGTCATGGCCAACGTTTTAGCCCGTTTTGTCGACAAATTTCTAGCTACCTATACATTTGTTTTTGTAGTGTACAGAAAAATTAAATTTTTTTTCAATTTGTCTGGTTTTGGGCGGCTGCTGTGCTGCTTATGGGCAATATTCAGTGACAGGATATAAATGTGTAATTGAATTAATTAAAATAAATTTAAATAAGACACACACACCAACACAAGCATGCAGTGTGTTTGTGTATCAAAAAAAATACAGAAAAAAAAACTTGCCAGCGTGCGCTGTTTGTTGTTCTTGTATACACACATACGGCAATCGTGTGTGTGTGCTACTCACCGTATATTCAGTACTTCCGCTTTACTTTCTTTTTTTTTGTACGTGTGCGTGTGTCCAAAATGCTGCCCTCTCTCTCGCTCTCCCTCTCTCTCTCTCTCTTTCTGGTACTGGCCTTATTAATTTTTCATCAATTTGTTTTTAGCTGCCACTTCTACCAAAACAAACACACACATACACACCTTCACATGCAATAAAATGTGATTAACAACAACAAATACAAAAAAAAACACAAAAAATACAACAACAACAAGCAAAAGGCAATTTTTTTTTTTTCAACACCAAACACACGCGCTACGCTTTTTAGCCCAGAGTTCAAAATAATTTTCGCTTTTATTAACTATATTGTATAATTTTTTATTTTATATATTATTTTTCTTTTAATTCTATGCTTTTATGCTCTGCCTTTCAATCGTTTTCTAGCCGTAAATAGCACGCGCAGCAGCTCGTTTGCTTACAATTTGTATGACCGCACGCACGCAGCGCCAGCGTCGTACTGACGACTGCAAAAGTATGCTACACATTTTTCTTCTTTCTTTTTCCCCATATAACTAAAGTTGAAGCTAAAGCTAAAGCTGAAGCTGCATTTACACACACACACACTAACACACACAAATATGCTGCGCACTAGAAAAGCTTGCGCTTTAAAAGCTTTCATGTTCTACTCTCTGTCTTTGCACGCTCTCTTTGACTATAAACACTTCTCTCTGCTAAATGCTACATATGAGTTTTCCTTGCAGACAGTGGCGCATAAATACAAACTGTTTGGGGTATAAACCCCCTGGTACACATAAAAGTGTTCTACCTTGAAGGCAGCAAGTATATGGGAATTTCTGTGAAAACATCCATAATCTGGCTACAAGTTTTAAAGTGCATATTTTGCTCCGACTTGTGCATTTTCAAAGAGCTTCTTTTTTGAATATTCAGGCATGTTCCCTTCGGTAGCGTAGTGGCCTTCGGTAGCGTAGTGGTAGCGTACTCGCTTAACAAACCGAAGGTCGGTTGTTCGAATCCCCGCAGTAGCACTGGGGCTCAAAGACGCTATTTGCCCAAGAAAATCTCTATTAATTGAAGACACCGCCGCTCGGATTCGGCTATAAACTGTAGGTCCCTGTTCTCTCTGAACAGTTATTAATAGAGATCCCTATGCCCCGTCCAGGGACGACTGACAAAAATTGTCAGTCAGGGAATTATTATGTTCCCGATTTCGATAAAAGTGTCGGAATCGAAATGAAAGGTGTTCTCTGAATTTGGATTCCGACAAGAGTCGAATTGTTTTGAAAAGTTTGGCTCGCAGCTGTCGAAATTACAAGTAATTGGCTTAATTAACTTAAATATATGCATTTAATGTCACTGAAATAAATTTTCTATTATTTTTAAATGTTTTAAAAAATTTTAAACTGTTCAGTTGAACGGATTATGGTTAATTTTCATTAAATATTTTTATTACAAAATTTATCTATGAAAATTGGGGGTACATGCAAAACCCAAACGAGTTATTCATTCGAAAGTAAGGTGTTCCGGATTTAGACACGTTTTGTCTTCGAAAAGTTGTGTGCTGACGTCTTGCACAAATAAATATATGAAATAGGTTCGAACTCAGTCTAAGTCCAGAACACCAATTGTGGGATGCACTCGTTATGACCTTTCAAAACGAGTCGAAATCGGGAACATGCCTGATTTTTTTAACAAGTCAAATATGTGCATTAAATTTGGAGGCGTACGACTTGAAGAAAAAAAAATGTAATACAGTCGAGGCGGTGCCCGACAGTGTAATACCCTGTACCTTTTTTCTTGAAAAAAGTTTTATTCCTGCATATTCCTTCTAAGAACTTTCCAATTGGAAAATTTTTTTTGTTGGTGCAAAACGATATTTATACCTATAAGTATCGCAAATTTTAACCGATTTTGATAAAAATCGAAATTTATGTCAAAGAAGTTATTTAAAGTATATGGGGTAAGTTTTAAGGGGATATGTTGAGGGGTGTAGGAGAAAACATGGTAAATCGGTTGCAGGGGGTGGGGGCCCGCATTGATAAAATTTGGATGTGGATTTGTTCATTAGAGGCATCAGCTTACCAAAATTGGTGATTCTAGTCCATTTGTTACTATAATTACGTAGAGTCAAATATTGACGCAGTTTATAGGCAAGGGGTGTTGAAATTTGTACATTTTAGACTATAACTTTTGTTGTATTTGCCCGATTTTGTTTATTTTTGACACACAGATGCGTGTAACCACAACGCATCACTCTGTGAAATATCAAACGGTGTAGCTAAAAACTATGCGAAACTCTGCTACGGGAGAACGTGGAAAGATATTGACATGATTCAATAAACTTGATCTTCTGAGGAAATATGCGCATCGGCTGGTAAAGTTTCGTATCTCTAGCTCTTATAGTCTCCGAGATCTAGGTGTTCATACAGACGGACAGACGGACGGACAGACGGGCATGGCTCAATCGCTACCCGAGGTTATGATAAGCATTTTGATATGAAGGACTTGGGGTCTCCCACGCCTCTTTCTGTCCGTTACATACATTGCACAAATCTAGTATACCCTTTGTACTTAAGGTACAGGGTATAAACATTACTACCACTACAATAAATTTTGGTATTCAAATATTAACATGTTTATTTTTATAGGGGAAAAGTTTGTAAGTTGCAACGCCTTGTAAGTTGCCACCCCTGCTCGATTTGGATACAAAATCGCAGTGTGTGTGTGACAAAATATAAAAATTGTTTTTTAAGAAATCGGAAAATAAAAAACTTGATTTCTGTTTTGCGCTCAAAAAGTGATCAAATCAAAGTGAGGCTTCAAGGTAAATATAGGATTTTCCAACAAGAGGTGTTATTTTGAATCACCCGGTATTTCGGTAGCTGTCACTTTTGAAGCTTTTATTCTTTGACATTTTACAAGTAGAAACTACGCCATTACTAAAAATGGAACGATACACGCTTCAACAACGCATTGAAATTATTAAAATTCACTACAAAAATGGTGAAAATCTTGCAGTCACAGTTCGCAAAACTAAAGCATTTTTGTGTCGTCGTGAAGCACGACAAATCTTTAGATTTGGGCATTCCACAAACGTCATTACACCGTGTTTTCCATAAAGACTTGGGTCTTAAGGCTTATAAAGTTCAGTTAACACAAGAACTCAAGCCGGCCGATCATCAACAACGTCGTGTCTTTGCTGATTGGGTCCTTGAAATGCATGAAAATGATCCGGAATTCCATCGAAAAATCATCTTAACTGATGAGGCCCATTTCCAACTCGGTGGCTACGTCAACAAGCAAAATTGTCGCATCTGGGGCTCGGAAAACCCAAGAGTTATTGTTGAGAAGCCTCTCCATCCTCAACGTGTGACTGTTTGGTGCGGTTTATGGTCCGGCGGGGTCATTGGACCTTACATTTTTGAAAATGAGGTTGGATCAACAGTTACGGTGAATGGATTGCGCTATCGAGAGATAATTAATGATTTTTTATGGTCGGAGTTGGATGGTATTGATCTGGACAACGTTTACTTTCAACAAGACGGCGCTACGTGCCACACAAGCAACGAAACCATTGCTCTTTTATGGGAAAAGTTTCCGGACCATGTTATCTCTCGAAGAGGTGATCACAATTGGCCACCGAGATCTTGTGTTTTAACACGTTGCGACTTCTTCCTTTGGGGCCGCGTGAAAGATAAGGTCTACGCCAACAGCCCAGCGTCGATTCAAGACCTCAAAGATATTCGTGAGGCTATCGAGGACATAGGGCAGCCACTTTGCGATTTGGTTATGGAAAATTTCATGAAAAGGATATGGTACTGTAAGCGTGTACGTGGTGGCCATTTGGCTGATGTTGTTTTTCATTATTAACGGCATACCTTCCTCTTTATTATGAAATAAACATCCGATCATTTATCTCAAAAAATGGCATTTTTCTTTGAATACCCAAATAAAACCTCTTATTGGAAAACCCTTTACCCTTTACCTGGAACTGAAATTCAATTCAGGAATTTTGTTAGAAAATTGACTTTTTTTTTACCTTTTATGTTTAATAAGGCTGCCTTTGGGTTTTATAATGGCTTTTAAGGGTTGCCTCATATTTTTCATGAATCTATTGATCTCCTGGGGGCCAATCTTCTCGAGCTGTATGTGTAATAGATGTTTTTGACGATTCCTTGGGTGTTACTTGGTGCTACCTTTGCATTTTTTCAATCAAATGCCAATGGGATATAAGTCCGGAAACTAAAGAAGGGGTTTTCAGTTGCTTGCAATAACATATGAACCATTCCTGAGCGGTATTTGCATCAAATTCACAAGAAATCTGGATTGCCAAAGATTTTAACTTCTCTAGATCAGCCAAATCTGATAGGAGCTGATTTTAAAACTCCATAATTTTCTATCCCAGTAGTAGACCAATATGTGAAGAAGCATTGTAATACAAAATTTTGACTTAAAAAGTACGCCATGGAAGCGACGATGCTATGTTTGAAATGCTACATATACTTATGCAAATTGCAAAACACTAATTTTGGCTGCTAATGAAAATCAATGACTAAAAATCACAATACCAACGTCCAAATATCAAAATAAAACATTGGCTATAATAAAATTAGCTTAGATAAAAAAAGTACAAAATGCATTTCAGTATACAATAATAATAATTTTGCGCCAATAAGATTAAAATTAGTCTTTAATAAGTTATGAATTGTAAGCAGACAATTTCATTAAGTGCTTTTTTTCTTTCCACTACACTAAGATTAATCTTAAATGAGTTGTGAATTATAAACAGACATATTCATTTTAAGCCTAACCCGCTCGTTTACGATTACATGAGTTATTTTTTGTGTCATTGAACGAGAGAGCGCTGAAATAGTCAGGAGCATACAAGAAATGAGTATTGATATGTCCGTTCAGCGTTTTTTAGGTGTTTAGGTGTAGTCGTCCAAAAGCATACCACCCGAATATGCAAGCTACGCCACTGTTTGTGGTACTATGCTTTCAAAAGCTTAGCCCAAAGTGTCTGTGTGCAACTTTTGGTAAACTGGCTCAGCTGTGGAGCTTATGTCAACTCTAATGTGTGACTTGCGACGTATGCCTGCACAGCACTAGACGCCAAAATAGGCTAAAGCCAAGACTGTAAATTCAGTATAAGCAAGCTTTTATGGGTTCCAAAAGTTTTTTTAAAAATCATCAAATAATCATTATTTTTTGTTTTTTTTTTTTTATTAAAATTGTAAAATTATATTATTATTATTATAGAATTAAATTCTGAATTATCAAATGTTTTGTAGCCAGAGCAAAATAGAACTTCAGGCTGAGCCAATTTTTATTTTTTTTAAATTGCGATGTAACGTTTATTTTTTTATATTTTTTATAATAAAAATTTTGAATAAAAATTACACTAGTTTATACAAAAAATGAACCTTCATAAAAAAGTGTTTTTTATTGTAATTTTGGTTTGGGAAACACGAAAATGACAGCACATTTTTTTTTCTTAGCAACAGTTTTCGAAAAATATGTTTTTGGGCAACTTTTTCAGCGATTCAAAAAAAAAAGAGTAATTTTCGACATTTTTTAAAATTAAAAATTTTCGGTTTGCTTTAAAAGTTATGTTAAGCTTTAAGGCAATTAATATATACACAGATAGCCAAGCAGCCATAAAATCACTTCAAGCGCTTTCCTCAAACTCAACAAGAGTCAACAACTGCCGCAGATCTATTCAAGAGATGGCAAAGCAAGAGATGTTATTAGCCTCATTTGGGTGCCAGGATACCAAAATATTAATATTACGAAATAGCAGACGAGTTGGCCAGACACGGCACGACCACTACCCTTCTACCGGATAAGAAGGATATCCGTATGCCGTTGGCCTCTTTTAAGCTACAAATAAGGGAAAAAATTCAGTTCCACAATCTAGCAGAGCTAGAAACTATTTGCCCGAGGTTGACTGCAGGCTACATCGCAGCAATTGGCTGGGGTTCCTTCTAAGTTTTCATAAGGGAAAAAGGGTAACAGTTACAGAGATCCGTGCGGTAACACAACGGGCCAGTCTAGACCTAAGTGTGCTGGTCTAAGCCAGCCGCCGCTTTAACCTAACCTAACCTAAGCTTTAAGACACGCGTTCGAAAATATGGGATATCCCAAATGGGTGTTTTTTTTTTATATGAAGTTTTGTCATTCCGCGCGAAATATTTCGTACTGCGTATAGGCCCTTAGGCTGAAAGAGAATTCTTTTTCGAACATTTCGAGCCTAAGATCTTCGAAATCGGATAGAAACTGTAGATGTTATGGAACCATGAACGAAAAATCACGACTACTGCTGCAAACAAATTCGTGAATACGTAAATGAACGCAAACGATGAACTTTAAGTGAACAAATTTTTTTTCGAACAAAACTTAGAACTTTGAATTGGAACTTCCGTACATGGTTAAATAGCAGCTACAGTTCTTACCTACCTTTAAAGATCTAAGATTCGTAATGTTCGCGAAGAATTCTCTTTCAGCTTAAAAAACATTTTTTTAATTTTTTTTGGTTTTGTAATAATAAATTTGTAGTTTTGAAAAATGGTCGAAAACGTAACTTTTTTCGATTTTGGTTGCTTGTAACTTTAATAATTTTTACTGAAGTTCGAAAAATTTCGCGCGGAATGACAAAACTTCATATAAAAAAAAAAAATTCAAAATGGGATATCCCAAATATCCCGTATATCCCTTTAATCTGAACATGTCTATCATGTCGATACAGAATTTTGTTCACGAGATATTGACGAAAAACTGAAAAAGCAGCCAAAAACATGTTCTTCGAAAAAATCTCGAAAACGATTGTTAAGAAAAAAAAATAATTGCAATTTTTGTGTTTCTCCATCCAAAATTACCCTAAAAGACACATTTTTACGAAGGTTCACTGGATGACCCTTAAATTTGTAAGCTAGTGTTATTGGCCAATTTAAATTTTAAGAGTTTTTTCGTAAATCTTGATTTTTTTGATAAAAATGTATCCTTAGTCCTTTCAAAAATATGATATATAGTGACTTGCACTTTTTCCGCTTTAATTTTTTTTGTAACCTCATAACCCTTAATTGCGAACCCTACTCAATACTTATAACAACAAATGCATTAATACAATATTTCCAGTTTGCCAACCAATATAATGGAAACTGTAAATAAAAATTACGTATACACCATGTATCCTTATATAGAAAAATATAGGTACATAGTATTTATTCCAAAATAAATTTAAGCACACAAGCTTTTGTCAAAAGTTTGCCAAATTATGCTCTCTCTCTCTGCGCCTTTAATTTTTCCAAGCTTTGTTTCTATTCAACTGCCCCATATTATATTTGCTGTCCCGGGGTTTATTTATGCATGCTTCAGAGTTTTGGGCATGTGCTCTCGCTTGGGCCATGCGGCGTTTGTTGTCGCCAGCTTCGTCACAGTCCCCGCTACCCAACGTATTCCCCCCCGCTTACCACTGACTATCATGCTCGTCTTCTGCGTTTACATTGCTGTAGTTGTAGTTGTTCTTGTTGTTTTTGTCGTTTTGTATGCTATGCAAACAGAGTCAGAGCTTAATGCCAAAGGCCTTGTCTCGCCCCTTATACCCTTGGCGCTTTCTTTTACCCAAACTTTGTCTCACTCTCTCACTCGCACTCTATCCGCTGTGTTCATTTCGTTTGCTTTCTTTCTTTCTGTTCCATTGTTAAACGACATTATTTGGAGCACTTTGCGGCTATACATTTGATACATATTTTCATTGAAATAACAGTGCTTATGTACATACAAATGTACATACATCCGTACTTATAAACATTTGTCTGTCTGTTTATCTCGCTGCCTCTTCCCATCACGCCATCTCTCGTCCTGCGTCGTCTGTCGTCTGTACTTATCAGTTGCTGCCCAACTGTGGCACAGTTTGGGAGAGACAGAGACGCGCATGTGACACAGCATTTTGTTATTGTTTGTCTTGTCTTGTTCAGTTTGTTGTTGTTGTTATTATTATTATTATTACATATTACCAGTTGGTGTGATTAACACTTTTGTTATCCAATACTGTTGTGGCGACTGCCTTAAACAGTAAGTCAAAAAAGTTAAGACCCAGCGCCATTTTATTTTCTCAGAGTTAACAAAAAGGTAAATCTTTTTGTGCTCCGTTCGAAAGTTTAATTGAAGCCAAATTATGTGAGGACATATCAAGAGATTCGATACGTATCGCAGAGGCATATATTTTCGGGATAAAAACGCAAGAGCAATTATTAATAATTTGAAATAAAATACATTACAATCGGTCGAAGGTACCTCAAGTAGCACGAGGGTCACTATTTATTTTTATGCTGCCAGTTGCAATATGAAATTTTTATACCCTGTACCGTATGGTACAAAGGGTATATTGTGTTTGTGCAAGCCGAAAATGTATGTAACATACAGAAGGAGACGTCGGAGACCCCCCAAAGTTACCTAAAGTATGATCAGTGTGACTCGAAAAGTCGATATACCCATGCCCGTCTAGATCTCAGAGATGGTAAGAGCTAGAGCGACCAAATTTTCAGGTTAGATGCGTAATAATGTCAGGGGAGACAAGTTTATTTGACTTTGTCGATATCGGGGTTGTATTATATAGCTGCCATAGGGGTGTTTCAGAGGACCTCGAAATAAACCAAAAGTTTGTGAAGATATTGTAACCAAATTTGGCATTAAGAAGTTTCTCAGAGCACCCAAGCACTGTACCAAACTTGATCAAAATCGGTTGACTATATCATATAGCTCCCATAGGACCAATCGGTCAAATGGTTGACTATATCATATAGTACCGATAGGACCGATCGGTCAAAAAAAAATATTTGGTGCAAAATTCGACTGATTTCTGTTTGTTTATGAAAATATCGTAACCAAATTAGCCGAATAAAATATCTTTTGGTGGTCTTAAGCAATATGTCGGACTTAATTGCAATGTGGTGGTACAGGGTATCCCAAAGTCGTCTGCGCCCGACTTTAAAGTACGCCATATTTTTTTAAGTTTGATATTTTATAGCCTTAGCGTACTTACAAAGTTTTGACCCACAAACACTTTTAGTGTTTTTTAATTTAGCTTGCAAATGATGTCTCGTACCTTCATTTGTTATAACTTCCTAAGTGACAACGAGGCCCAGTGGTGGATGCACGGGGGGTTTCGAGTCCGATAAAGTTGGAAAAATGGGTTGACAGTTTTTTGCGAGCTTGGATCTGGAAAACCATGGCCAAATCTTGGATCAGCGCCCGACGAGGCCTAATAAGCATCTTAACACTTTTTGTAAAGAATTCCTTCTTTTATGCATATTATGTCTAGGGGCTTTTTTTCCAACAAATCAATGTTATATTATGGTCTAATATACACGACTATGCTTATGCAACAAAAATGGCTTATGTAAATACAAGTTGCTTAAAAATTATATATTAATTACTTTTATAATTTTAGTGCATGAAAAGTAATGGAAACATTAAAAGAAGCGATGTGGCTAGACTTTTTTGATTCACTGTATATGTATATGCATACAAACGATATAGCACAAAAGCTTTGTCGCCTTGTCCGTGGTCTTTTGACCGTAGACCTCAAGACAAGTTACCACAACACACAATTGGCTAATTGTATGCTGAAGTTAATTAATTTTTGGCTATATGCACATAATGCAAGTTATCTTTATGCATGCATACGTGCACACACGTAATTGCATATGTAAAGCAGAAATTAGTAATACATTCTGTTCCTTAAAGACTATACTGCAGTGCTCTGGAATACGAAACCGAACATTTTATTTGGATTCGTTTTGAAACCGAATATTTGGTGCTGCCAATTCCACCAAGCCGAATTTTACATGTAGTTTGAAACCGAATGATTTTTTGCCAGAGAAATTAAAATGAATCTTCAAAATTGGTTTAAAAACCACAATTTTTATACAGACATAATTTCGTAAATATTCTTAGATATTCTTGGACTATATTTATGCCAACTTCAAGTTAAATATTTATTGACAATTATTTAACATTACTTTTTTCTGACTCAACTCAAAAAACAAACTTTTTTGTGTTTGGGTATGTGCACGTATTATGCACGAACACATGACGGTATGTGCGACAGGGTTGCCGCGTTACACAAAGAAAATTCCCCTTGTAACAAAAATAGCGCAGTCGTCTTTAATTTCGTTAAATATTTTTGCTAAAGTAATTTTTTTTTTGTGTAATTTTATTTAAAAGATAGAATAATAAAGAACTAGCATTTTTTTAATGAAAATTAAATGTAAACAACATAGAGTAGTAGAAGAAATATACGAATTTATCGAAAATAAAAAGGGAAATATTGTGAGGAAGCAAATCGCCACCTCACAACGTTAGTCAGTTTTGCCAATAGGGCCATAAGGACACTGCTTGAACTGCTTGGTGAGAGTAGCGGTGAAAGCGCGCCTTCTCTCACCAACACTAGTTGAGATACAACGGCCTTTAAGCTGGGCGCGCTAATTATTGTTTTCTATTAGTGCGTAGGTTAATGGTAGTAGTGCATAGGTGTAAGTGTAGAGTAGGTGATAGAGAAAGTGTCAGGTGCGGCGGACTCTTTCTTTTCTATTAGGATAGATAGATAGATAAGCAGAGTGCCGTATAGGATTTATTAGTATACGTTTAGGCGGGAAAGCATAGAATTGTTGCAAAGGACGGATAAGGATATATTTAACTAGTAGCGCACCGGGTGCGACCGCGTGGGAGTTTATACGTTTTCGTGAACGAGCCACGCCAAGTTTTGCTACCAGGATTTAACAATCTGGGTGAGCGTATCGCCGTAAAATGGCAGTAAACCTTATTAAATTATTAAATCTGTTTTATTGTAAGATTTAAGTTTAACTTTGTTTTCTTCAAATATAGTTTTGCTAAAAATATTATTTTGTGTAAAATAGAGAGCGTGCGGGCTCGACTTAAGTGTACTCTGATAATAGACCGCAAAATGGCTAAAACTAAAAGCAAATTGTGTTTTGTTTAAAATATCGAAAGTCTCAGCAAATATAAATTTTGTTGTGACATTTACCCTGGACATAGCTGAGCTATCCCAGCCGTTGTTCCGGACAAAACCGGAGGTCGTTACAATATCGACAAAAAAAATTCGTTTTCTGGAGCACGCAAAAACGAGTCCGAATAAAATTGTTCGGTTTGGTTTTTTCATTTGCCATATCACGGCTAATAGAGTCTATTTGTTAAAAATTAAAGTTTCAGAGTATAAGTGCTGGGTATAGGGGGGTGTAACATAGCAAGTGAGTGTCCCTACTTAAACCCAGTCTTTCTTCTAGCTGAACCACTTTGAGGATTCTATAAAAAAACCCAGCTCCCGGCTGGGCAGATTTGCCAGACAGCCCAAATCTTTAAAGACGGCTTTTCTCAGATACTGAATACGTTTGCTTAGAATTTCAGGGCAGTCTTATAACAGCTGTTGAATGACTGTATCTTCTCCTCATCCCCGCAGCTGCAACAAAAGTCATGATAGAGAACACGCATCCTCTCGGTCATTAGGCCTACAACTTATAGTCTCTGCACATACGAACGGACAGATAAACATGGCCATATAGACTCGACTTATCATCATATAATAAACAAGCTGAATTGCGCCATACATTAAAATTAAATTTGTATTTAAAGTAAATATTTACTGTAACTCAAACTACAGTTGGTTAACTTACCGTTATATGGCTGACGTTTCCACGGTAGCTGTTGCTCTGCTGCTGCGGCAGCGAAGCTGACGTCGCTGTCGCGGTTGACGCAGACGTTGGCATCGGGCTCGTAGTATTGTCCTCAAATGACTTCTCAAACGATGCAATTGGCGCTGGGCCAAGTCTTCTCTGCTTGCGCTCATCCATTGCTGTGCACGGTTACTCTCTCACATACACATACACACACACACAGTCACAGCAATAGAGAGAGATACATTGGTTTGATGTCTGCTAGGCTCTCCGCAAAACAAAACAACTAAACTGCAAAAAAAAAAGAGAGCAAAAAAAAAGACCGGCTTAAAATTGGCACAGACACATTAAGGCGGCTATTGCCACATGCTTCTACTACATAGTACTATATACATATATGTATGTATGTACATATAGTGCAATATATCCAAACATCCAACTATTTATAATTGGCAACAGCAATACTGGCAACAAACCCATCAATCATTGCAAAGCAACCATAATTGTTTGGAGCTCTCTAAACTATTGGCAGACACATCGAGACTGCAGTGCATTGAACTGCTGCAGCTATAAATGCATCCTACACTTATGTACTCTATATATTATATACATTGCATCAACAAATCTTACCACCAAGCTAGGAACTTTATTTTGAAATCTATTTTAGTGGGTTATGTTAGGTTAGTTAGGCCGAGCTCACCCAAAGAGCTCATATTTCACAGAGAAAAAGAAAGTAGTAGGCAATGGCGTTGATGGGCAAGTGGCGGGTGGAACTCGGTATAATTGTGTGGCATAGCTGATGGGTTCTCCTATTACATCTTAATCGCTCTGCTTGTTAAACCATTTGGAGGATTCGCCATGGGCAATCATATACTAGCTGGTGTTGAATGTCTTCTAACTTCTACTCATTCCGCAACTGCGACTAAGGTCGTGATTGGGTACGTTGCAATGGCCTGTAACAACTTTTATCGCCACCCTAGTTCTGTTCTTGTGAAATTGCAAGAGTTCAGACGTTCCTTTTGGATTGTAGTTTGCCCAGAGTGCACGGAAGTTGTGACAATCGAACGCAGTTTATCATTCTATTTCTGCCTAGACTCTAACTTTCGATAAAATTTCAAATATGACATATTGTAGAGATCTTTTTGTATTTGTAACAACAAAAGCCGCAGGTACCACTAATCCCTCATTATCGGATATGCCAAGCTGCCCAGGTACCCAGCAGAAGATGATTAAGTGACCTTTGTATATATGTATATACATAGTTAAGGGCTACCATAAGCTTACTTTTCGTGCTGTGCGATGACAGAGCCTTGATAGCAACTTGGCTGTTGACAGGATGCGTTCCTTGAGCTTGCGCCCAAGACGACTAACTGCCTATATCTCGGCCTGAAATAAGCTGCACCAATTGTGAAGACTTTATGGGACTGGAGCCCTGTTCTGAGTCTATATCTTTGAGTAGAGTCATTTTTGGAATTAAAAATTGTTGCCAAAAAAATGTCTGTCAAACAATGTAAAGGCGATGGGTTTATTAGATCAATCACAATGATTGTTTCAGGGTAGCAAAAATGGGCTTTGATAAGCTTTGAGCATTTAGGTATAAAGAACTAATGTTTCAAAGGCACATTATCGTTGCTTAGCACCTTAACGAAAAGTTTCGATAGTGATTGTACTAATTTTTTTCCATTCGGATAGAGAGACTGTCCATGCCTTCTTTGCCTGGTATTGGTAAATTGGGTTCTAAGGAAAAAACAGCAGAAGTCTCTTAGCCGTAGCAAAGAGTAGTTCGCTCCTCTCCGGAGCCTTTCGCAGTTCCCTCGTGACGCTGCGATATGAGGAGTCTTTTAGATCATCTCGTTGAACTGTTGAACAATCAGATCACTGGGGGTGTAGCGTTGACACAAATGTTTACACGCCAGAAAAACAATTCGTAGCAGAAAAATAAGCTCATTTTCATGTAGGTTTCTATGTGGAAGTTCTTAAACATCCGAGAAACCGCATCATCCAGCCATCGTCCAGCACGGGTAGACGCCGAGCCACACAGGCTTCCGTGTGCGGGTGTAGTAACAAAGTAGCACTGCTTCAACCATCTTACAGCCCCGACGTTGCCCCGTCAGTCTGTTTCCTCTGCCCCTGCTTCAAAAGTTCCATAAAAGAATATTATCATGGCTCTTCGGAAGCGCTTTAACAAGCCATGAAGAGCTAGCTCAAGAATATTCTGGCCACCTCTGTATACTGACTCAATCCGACTACTTTCTAAACAAATCTTGTATGATCTAGTTCTTCATTTGCCTTTAGATGTCTCCAATAGAATTTTTTGGATTACTCTCACATTTTCTAGTATAAACTCAAAGCTGACAAAACACATTTTTGTTAACTCATCCGTGAGTAAAAATTTGCGTTGGCCAAAAATTTTCAGATTGCGAAACGCTTTTGCCTAGAAGCCCCACTTAAAACCACCTCTATAAAGCTACAGACACCGAAATCAGTATTAATTCGGTAAAATTTATGCGTCTCCAAATCCTATGAACATTATAGAAATTAAGGGTATATTATAGTCGGCGTTAAGCTTTTGATTTGTTTTTTTTTTTTTTAATTTGGTCAATGGAAGCCCACTGTTGCAGGAATCCTGTAAGTTAAAAAAACAAGTCCGAACTTTTTATTCGGATTCATTTTGAAGCCGAATGTTGGGTGCTCCCAATTTCATTAAACCGATTTTTTCATATGGTTTGAAGCCAAATATTTTGTTGCAACAGGAATTAAAACGAATCGACCAAAAAGTTTAAAAACGCACCAATTTTATGCTAAAATAATTTTTTTAATATTCTTAGATTATAGTTTAATTTTAATAAATATTGTAGCTAAAGTAATATTTTCTGTAATTTTATTTAAAAGATAGAATAATAAAGAACTAGGAATATTTTAATGAAAATTAAATGTAAACACAATAGAGTAATAAAAAGATGCAGAGCTACGGCAGCCATGTCAGCTGTTTTGTATCAAACAAAAATAATTTCGTGGGAATTTATACGAAAAATAAGAAAATATACGAATTTGTCGGAATTAAACGGTGAAATATCGACAAAAATTTCGTTTGGTTTAAAGTTTTCCGGAGCACGTGTGAGGAGACAATTTACCGCCTCACAACCTTGTTCCTATTTTGCCAATAGGGCACTAAGTAGTTACTTGGTGAGAGTAGCGTTGAAAACGCGCTTACTCTCACCAATACTAGTTAAAGTATAGCGGCCTTTAGATTGGCGCTCTAGTTATTGTTGAGTATTAGTGCGTACGTTAATGGTATTAGTGCATAGGTGTAAGTGTAGAGTAGGTGATAGGGATAGTGTTAGGTACAGCGAGCTCGTTCTTATAAATTAGGATACATAGTCAGATAAGCAGAGTGCCGCTTAGGATTTGATAGTATTAACTTGGGCGGGAATTTAGTGATTTGGCGGCGATCGTGGCCTATATAAGGCGGATTTGCAGCCAAATCGAGACAGTCTTTGTGAGTTTGTGAAGTGGACAGTCTGAGAGAGTCTTCTAATGAGACAAGTATAAAGATCAGTGCCGCAGAGTTAAAGGCGTTTCGAGTAACAACATAGAGAATTGTCGCAAAAGGACGGATATAAGGATTTATTTAATTAGTAGCGCACCGCGTGCAACCGCGTCGGAGTTTATACGTTCCGTGAACGAGCCACGCCAACTATTGCCATCAACAGGATAAACATCTGGGTGAGCGTATCGCCGCAAAAGGGCAGTAAAAAACATACTAAATTATTAAATCTGTTTAATTGAAAAATTGTTAGATTTAACTTTATTTTCGCAAAATATAGTTTTGCTAAAAATATTATTTTGTATAAAATAGAGAGTGTGTGGGCTCGACTTAAGTGTATTGTGATAATAGACCGCAAAAGGCGGACAATATATTTTTAAAACTAAAAGCAACTTGTGTTTTGTTTAAAATATCGAAAGTCTCAGCAAATATAAATTTTGTTTTGACATTTACCCTGGGCATAGCTGAGCTATCCCAGCCGTTGTTCCGGACAAACCGGAGGTCGTTACAGTGTGCATCTTAAAATAATAATAATAATAATATGGTAAAATAAATACGCTGCAACAAAATATAAATTATATTTATTAGATTTTGTTCAATTCTTTTAGTTATGGGAGCAGGAAGCATTAGTAGGCGGTCAGCAATCGTAGCAAAAGTATCTTTAAGAGCATTAAAATTTCATTTATTAAATGAATAGTCCCAACTAAGTTCAACAATTCATTTGAATAACTAAAATATACCATTGGGATGGAGTTACTTTGTGACTTTACTAAAAAACTTTAAAATTGAGCAGGCATGGAGCACAACAGATTCTTAGTTTTAACCCCAAAATTATAATTATTTTTTTTTTACTTTTATACTATTGTTATAAGTACGCAATAAAAAGCAAAAATATTTGACAAACAATCTGCTTTGACAGTTGCCAATGCTGCTGACATTTTCATGCAAGAAAACAATTCAATACCAAAAAAAAAAGAACCTTGAACAACTGGTTAATAAAACACCCAACCCTCCAAGCATATACATATAGACATTCACACATACAAATGTACATGCCTTCAGTAAGTAAAGTGAGCATGGTCTCTTACTAGAAGGTAACGTTTCGTCCCAACGAGGTATAACTTCCACCGCTGCACCTCAACTTTCTCCATTTTTAGATTGGAGCAAATGTTTAAACTTTCTGTAAGTCCATTAAAAGAAGTTCTGGGCAAAATTGATTATTATATCTTAAAGGCCCATACGCAGCATGCAAAAATTCCGCACGAAATGTCAAAACTTCATATAAAAAAAAATATCCCAACATTTGGGACTTTTTTTTTATATGAAGTTTCACATTTCGTGAGAAATTTTTACATGCTGCGTATGGGCCTTAAAGCTAGAAAATTTGATTTATTTTTACGCTCTAAGCTTTAATGTTTCCACCAAATTGTGCCCAGATTTTGTTTTAAGATCAGTTGTGAGGATGCAGCTTATACGTAGAAGCACTCGAGAAAGGCGATCTCATTTTAGGAAAACATATCGCTTTAAAATAAACAACACAATTTTTTGTTCTAAAAATTGTGTGACGAAAGCCAACTGTGCACGCAATGTGCTAGCTACCTATAAAGGTATTGACAGCGGTGGCAATTGCTACCTCTTAATGCATGGAGCTACTCACAAAGGCAAAAAAGAGTAGTCGAAGTTCCAATGCAGCGGTTGCAATTTGTCCCTTTGATTGAATCCCTCATAGCACTAGCTACCCACAAAGCAACTAACAAATAGCTGTCGAAATTTGAAGTACTGCGGTGGCAATTGACCCCTGTGTGTTCATGGCCTATGTGTTTAGTACCAAGATTTGTAGCACTAGTAAGAAAACAAATTTTTATTAATACAACTTCTGTGATACGACAGAATTTGGTGAAAGTATTGTTCTTAAATTAAATTCAGTTAAAAGTGAAATGTCCAAAGTAAGCTGGGACTTTTTGGCTTATACAATTTTTGGGCCACTAAGCTAGTGTGGAAAATAGCGCTTGCTTCGTTAGGTATACCAAGAAAATATATATTATTTATAAGTCAGCTATATGATAAGTCTATATCAAACTACTAACCGTTTCGGACCAATTTGATGATTGGGATATAGCAAAAATCCCTTTCCCTTCTTTCGCTAGATAAAAAAAAACACATTGCAGCGGTGGCAATTGACGTCAATACTTCTATTACACTCTGTACACACAACGCTGCACAACGCACTGTGGGCCCAGATTTTTATATTTTGGCCAAAACTCTGTCATTTCCATTATAATTTCTTTAGAGTGATGAATTTTTACACACGTGCCCCTAAAGGATTGAACTATTTTTCTGGGAAGTTTGAGCCTCCTCAGATTTATTTGAGAAATAGATAATCTAGACCAAACTTGGAAAAAATTTAAAAAAACCAAATAATTTTTTTAACATAATTAAAAAAAAAAACGTTTAATTGTAATTGGGCCATATTTCACACAGAGGTAGATATGAGCTTCTCATACATTGAAAAAATAGCCTATACCCAAAATATTGAATGGTTTTGGAGTTATAGCCCCAAATAGTTTCAGCTTTCCAAGCAAATTGCAAAAAGACGACATCACCAATCCATCTGGTTTTGAACTGTTATAATTTTTTTTTGCATGCTTTTTTAACTTCCGAAAAAAATTTTGAAATATGCATATTTAAGCTTTTACGTTTTTTCTCAAAATTTATAATTTTTACATATGTTGATTTGCATCTTTGTAGGTATGCTATAAAATTTTCAAATTGTAAATTTTTTGCAAATTTTAGACAACTTTTGAGGCAGCTAAAAAATTCAAAAAATAGTTTTTTTTTTTTTTTTATATTTTTATTGGCAATCAACCGAGACAGATGGGTTATGATCCAATATTGATGAGACAAAATTAATCGCTACACAAGACAAAATAGTAAAATTTCCTGGGGGTCAATTTTTAAAATTTAACTTTTAAGGCTCATACGCAGCATGCAAAAATTCCGCACGAAATGTCAAAACTTCATGTAAAAAAAAAAAATCCCAAAAAAGGGAATTTTTTTTTTTATATGAAATTTTGACAATTCGTGCGGAATTTTTGCATGCTGCGTATGGACCTTTAGATACAAAATTCAATTTCCGAAATTCGGGAGGAATCACATTTTGTTGTTAAACATGTGAAGAAATTTATAAACATTTTTTCGATCAAATATCGGAGTAGTCGGTAGTCGGAGGTACCCTTATAGCAAAGCAGCCAAATTATTAAAAAACCATCAAAATCTTTATAACTACTCGAATACATTTAAAACCGAAAAGGTTTTAAGCTTAGGTTAGGTTAGGTTAGTTTTATTTTTTTTCTGAAGTTATACTTATAAATAATAAAGTGAATGAAGATTTCTTAGCTACATGTATTAAATGGTAAATGCAGGTTTTTTTCTTCTGAAAATGTTCGCGAAAGCTCATAAAATTCAAAATGTCAACTTTGATGGCTAATTATTTAAAAACCACTAATTATAATTTAAAAATTGTTTCAGCAAAGGATACCTTAATATGTGTAAAATAATATTAAATTGCCATTTTGTCCAAATTTTGACTTTCATCTGGAGGGCTTTTGGCCAAAATCTGGCCACGCGGGCCCATTGTGCAACGGTGGCAATTGACTGTAGCCATGGACATTGCAATTTTAAATGCCATTGACTTTGGTTAGCTAAAGCACTGGTCCTGTTGAGTCCTGTTGTGGTGGATGTTGTTCCTTTGACGCACTAGTCTGTGGTCCTGATGAATATTACAATACTTTCAAAAGTTTGGTAAGCTATTTGTTGTTTTTATTTTTGGTTTGTGCGCTGCAGCTGCAGCTTAAATAAACGAAAAGTTTCAGCTGTGTGTGTGTGCGTGTGTGTGTGTGTGTGGTTCGTTGGCTGGCCTTGTGCACTCGCATATGTATTGGTCTGGGTGTGGCACACATACAATCGTAGACGCATATATTTTTTCAAATATGGCAAAAATCCCATATACATATGTCTATGCATACAGAGCAAGCCAATTAAAAATGTATTGCCTACTTTTAAGCGCAAACCTTATATAATTTTTGTCGATATTTTGGAAACGCCCTAATAGCCATGAAATTGCAAAACTACCTTATCCATATAATTAAAGCTGGGAAAGGTTTTCGGATTCAACTTTATTAGTATGTATATAGTTGACAAGTATAAGTTAGCCAAGACAGTGGTCTTACTGTTATCAACATCGGTTCACGTCTTGAGATGAGCTCGTGCCTTATTTTTGAGGCACGAGAAATAGTCTCGTTTGGTAGGGGCAAGAAAGCTGAACGTTTTTGTAAAATATCAACGTTTCTTTGTCAATAAGGCTCACATGAGCGCATATATCAAAACAAGTGGCTTAAGGTGTAACCCCTGTGAGAATCTTCAGTAAATCGATTTTTCGTTTTTTTAGCTAAATTGTTAGACAATTATGTTGGAAATAATGTGCCAAAGTGATTTTTCAAAAAAAAAAATGTTTCGCCCATTTATAAGCGTCGGGCGCATGGTAACACGTCGCGCGGTGGTTTCAGTTTTAAAACTTTCTCGAAACCACTTTTTCGAATGGCTTCATGAACAACGCAGTCAATTTTTATACGATTAATTTGAAATTTTTACACACTCTTTATAACATCGTTTTCTAGTGAACGTAGGATTATGTCAAAATAAAACTTTTTATTTAACAACTCATTTTTCATGATTTTTTTTGGTTCATGGCATTTATTTTTAAGTTGATATTTTTAAAAACCCCTACGCGGTTCACTTGTTTTTGGTCAATAGATTAAGAAGAACAAAATTTCTTCATGTTTCGGTTCAATGACGACGTCCAAAAGCTGCAGTCGTGTAGGCCTCTCCGATAATTAGTAAAATTTAGTCAAAATCGTACTTGGAATGTCTTCATAAGCTTCAAAATGGAATATTTTATAAGTACATATATGGTAGTATAACTATAGCCAACAAATCCATGTTTTCGAATCTATCTGCTAAGCATAATTCTTCTTCTCTCATAGACAACATAAACTCGATTTTTTGTACCAAGCTTGTACCGCGAAAGTTATCACGTCACGCGCTCATCTCTAGCTGTGACCTTACTGTGCACTCTATCGTTTATTCAAACGCCTCTTGTAATTGCCTTAATCAAGTATACACTAACCAAATAAACGAAGCCATAACCTTGACTTTTGCGGCTGTCACATACATTTTCAAAATTTAAAAAATGTGAGAAATTCATGTGGCAGAAAAAGTTGGCCTTATATGTACATTAGGGTGGGTCAATTTGTATGGGGCCGAAAACACGTTCTGGGGCTCACAGCGATTTTGATTCTTTGGGTCATTTTAAGCAACTTTGCCCAAGAAACTATGGGTCTAAAATGAATTTCGAATCGCCCATTTTTTCAAAATAGGTTTTTTTTCGAAATATTCAAAAATCGACTTAGACATTGCATTGAATCTTTTTTCTCTAGCAAAATGTGTATTTGGGGGTTTTTGGGGTCGAAGAATTCATTTTTGACATCTATTTTTAATTTTGGGTGCCGACAGAGGGCGCTTTAGTATTTTTTTTTTCCGTTTTTATACCCTGTACCGTATGGTTCAAAGGGTATATTAATTTTGTGCAAGCCGAAAATGTATGTAACATACAGAAGAAGACCTCCCAAAGTTACCTAAAGTATGGTCAGGGTGACTAGCGAAGTCGATATACTCATGTCCGTCTGTCCCTCCGTCCGGTTGTATGAACGCCTAGATCTCAGGGGTGGTAAGAGCTAGATCAACCAAACTTTCAGATTAGATCCGTTATTATCCTACGGGAGTCAAGTTTATTTTATTTTTTTAATATCGGGGTTATATTATATAGCTCCCATAGGGGTGTTTCAGAGGACCTCGAAAAAAAAACAAAAGTTTTAGATGGATAATTCGTTTAAGTTTGAGTCAACTGATTTTGATCAAATTTTTTGCAGTGCTGAGGAACGCTAAAAAACCGCCAAACACCAAATTTGATTACAATATCTTTATAAAGAAACAAAACACAACGAATTTCGTAGAAAAAACGTTTTTTTGACCGATCAGCCCTATGGGGCCGCTATATAATATAGTCAATCGATTTTAATCAAATTTGGTAGAGTGCTTGGAAACTCTAAAAAATTTCCGAATGCCAACTTTGGTAACGATATCTTCGTAAACAAACGAAACAAAACGAATTTTGCACAAAAACACGTTTTTTGGAGCGATCGGTCCTATTGGAGATATAAGATATATTGGGTCGTTCACTAAGTAATTTCGTTTGATGACAACAGCTGATCTTATTGAATTTTTTCACAGCCAACTTCACACTTAACCGCTTTACCTTTATATATTTGAACAGCTGACATAGTAAGGCTTTTTTGTAAAAAATTTTGTTACATTTTTTGGAATAGTTTTTGTTTGGCGCCCCATCAAAGATGGAAGACCGAAAACAACATTTTCGGCATATTTTACTGTTTTACTATCAAAAGGGTAAAAATGCAGTTCATGCAATGCGAAAATTATGTGATGTGTACGGAGAAGATGTGTTGACCGAACGCCAATGCCAAAATTGGTTTGCAAAATTTCGTTCCGGCAATTTCGATCTTGAGGATGCACCACGTCCTGGAAGGCCTCTTGAAGCCGATGTGGATAAAATAAAGTCGTTGGTCGATGCAAATCGACGAATAACAAATCGAGAGATTGCTGAAAGATTAAATTTGTCTAACGCAACCGTTCACAAGCACATGAAACGTCTAGGATTAATTTCAAAGCTTGACATATGGGTTCCTCATGTTCTTACAGAACGAAATTTGCTTCGTCGCATTAACGACTGTGATTTGCATATCAAACGTCAAAGAAGTGATCCATTTTTGAAGCGCATTGTTACTGGCGACGAAAAGTGGGTTGTTTACAAGAATGTAAAGCGCAAAAGATCATGGTCTAAAAAGGATGAACCAGATCAAACCACTTCGAAGGCCGATATACACCAAAAAAAAGGTTATGTTGTCTGTTTGGTGGGATTTCAAAGGGATCGTTTATTTTGAGCTTTTGCCCGACAATACCACGATTAATTCTGAAGTGTATTGTGATCAGCTGGACAAATTGAGTGATGCATTCAAACAGAAGAGGCCAGAATTGATCAATAGAAATGGTGTATTGTTCCACCAGAATAATGCGAGACCTCATACAAGTTTGATGACTCGCCAAAAGCTTTTAGAGCTTGAATGGGATGTGCTACCACACCCATCATATTCTCCAGACTTGGCACCTTCGGACTAACACTTGTTCCGGTCTCTGCAAAATTTTTTGGATAGGAGAACCTTCACCTCAAATCAGGACGTCAAAAACCACTTGGACAAGTTTTTTGCCTGCAAGGATCAAAAATTTTATGAGCGTGGAATCAATCTCTTGCCCGAAAGATGGCAAAAGGTATTGGATCAAAATGGAGAATATATAGTTTCATAAAATGTTTTACACAATTAAAAAAATTGTGTTTAAATTGCACTAAAAAACCAAATTACTTAGTGAACGATCCAATATGTAGCTGGCTAGTTTCTGTTCTAGCAGGACGCACAGTGCAGCCTTCCCTGCCGCACTCTCAATTTTCACATTAACCAGTCTAAACTCTTGAATAACCTTGTTAAACAAAATTTTTCTAAATTTAAAACATTTTGCCACTGCTTCTGACCCAAGCTTCAATCAACTGTTACATTATTTTTATGGACTTGGAACTACTTAGCTTCAAGGTTTGCACACTACAAAGACCCAGAGGTCTTACTTAGTGAGGACAAAATATTTTTGACATATCAATCGATTTTGGCTTTAAATGCTGCAACTTTTTGGAAATTCTATTATTTTCTTTTTTTTTTTTTATGTTGGCTTCTTTAAACAAGTTCCCCTACCGAATTATGTCAAGTCATGTTGGATGCTTTTAAGATGACAGCGCTGTCAACATAAGCACTAAAGCTGGCCCCTTTGCTGCCACGGTTAGACGCTTCCCGTTGACTTCTACAGTCAAAACTATTAAAAATTGTAGTCAGCATTGCCCCCAATGACATTGGGGGCTATACAAAGTTTGTAAAAGTGTGTGTGCGGGGGTATGTGTGAGCGTTTGTATGTGTATATATGTATTTTGCGACATCGCCGCTGTCGCTGTGCTCAATTACTTTTACTTTGAAGGCACTGCCAGCAAACATTTCATTGACCTCATAAATTGTGTTGCCATATACTTACAACTAGCGACCCACGCTAGCGCACCTCACCCTCTCTGCCTGCAACCATGTAGTGGACCCACCCTTTTGTCTGCGCGCAAAAATGGCACCCACAATGTACAACGTTGAGCCTTTTTATGCCCTTAAAATGTGAGCGGGTATATGCATTTTGGTAAGCAATTTGGTTAAGCAAGGGAGAAGGGGTTGGGCTAACAAATGTTTTGAAATATTTTTTTGAAAACATAAGGATAAGTTTAAGCAAGTGCGGATTCCTTTTTTTCGTCTTGAAATCAAATTTCGTATGTGCTCCAAAAAGCTCTAAGAGCAACAAAGAAAATTCCACACAAAATATGTTTTTTTATTGTCTTTCAATTTAAAGATATATAGGTACGCCCTTTTTTTAACAGCCTTACCATCATTTTACAAAAATGATCCAGCGCACAGTGTTAGAAACGGCCAAAAATTGTCAAATTTGTTATTTTCCGCCAATTAATAGAAGGCGGAAACATTGCAACCACACTTCGCTTGCATATGGAAGAACGAGCGTGTTCCAGACTCCTGGAAAAGCGGAGTCATTGTGAAGCTAGCCAAGGGAGGAGACCTAAGTGACTGCAATAATTGGAGAGGAATAACATTGCTCAACACGAGCTACAAAATACTAGCCACACTATTGAACGAACGCCTTCAGGAAAAAATTGAGCCAACAATTCGAGATGAACAGGCAGGATTTAGACCACATTGGAGTTGCGTAGACCAAGCAAACACACTACGCATAATTATCGAACAGGCTGTGAAATGGCAAGCTCCGCTATACCTCCTGTTCATCGATTTTAAGAAGGCTTTCGACTCAGAGCGGCAATATGGCGAGCACTTGCAAGGAAAGGAATACCACTCAACATCGTAGCAATAATGAAAGCGATGTTTGATGATGCCGACCTGGCGGTATTGCACAACGGAAGAACAAGTGTAGCTTTCCAAACGAACACCGGCGTTAAGCAAGGCTGTCCTCTATCGCCTTACTCTTCAACATTGTGGTCGATGAGTTCATGAGAGAGATATGCTAGTCCAAGGAGCTTCATCAGACACCTTGAAGACTTGGACTACGCGGATGACATCTGTCTGACCTATGTGACATCCAGACAAAAGTTGATCACCTCGTGAAACTAGCCAGCAGAGTCGGGCTCAAGCTTAAGCTAAAACAAAAGCAATGCGCTTCAATCACACCAGCCAAGGATACATCACCATAGAAGGGAACCCAATCAAGTTCGTCGACAGCTTCCCATACCTTGGCACCATTTTCTCCAGTAGTGGCGGTGTTAATGAAAACGTTTCAAGCCGACTCACCAAAGCTCGATCAGCATACTATACAGCATATGGAGAAACGCGCAGTTAAGCCGACGTACAAAACTGCGAATCTTCAATGCATGTGTTAAGTCCGTACTGCTATACGGTAGCGAGACGTGGTTGACCACAGGAAGAATTGTGCAACAGCTGCAGGCTTTCAGCAACAAGTGCCTGCGAATTATTTGCGGAATATTCTGGCCAAACAGAATATCAAATGCGGAACTGTGGCGCATCAATTGTGACTCCCCTATCCACCTCCAAATCAGAAAACGCAAACGGACATGCATAGGTCATGCTCTCAGAAAAGAATCAAGCAGCATTGCTACGATGGTACTAGACTGGCATCCCCAAGGAAGCAAACGAGTAGGACGATCAGAAGCTACCTGGCGGCGGACTGCCCTTCAAGAACTAGTAAAGAAAAACATAATAAGGGTTACAGATAAAGGGGTCTACGCAGTTCGAAATATTTCGCGCGGAATGACAAAACTTCATATCCCATTTGGGATTTTCTTTTATATGAAGTTTTGTCATTCCGCGCGAAATATTTCGAACTGCGTATAGGCCCTAAACAAACAGCGCAAAATAAAATTCGATGAAAAGTTCTTATAGAGGCCCTAAGCTCCCAAGAGGAGTAAAACAGGGACTGAGGTGCTCGTAATAGCCCTTAAGCTTTTTTCATAATATTTGGTCGGCTGTAAGCTTTCAAACAGAAAATCGGCTGGAAAACAAAAACTTTGCCGCATATATTATTATTTTGCAAAATATCGTGTGAAAGTTAAAAAACTGAGATTTTTGGTTAATTTTTTTTTTAGTTTTTAGTAAAAGTTTTGTAATTGAAAAAAATGTACATATTTTGTGACCCATGCATATGTGATTTCATAAGAATTTGTGTAAGAACTTTGACTTTTTATTGACAGAAAAAAATATATATATTCCGTAGAAAGCAACAGAACCGACGTCATATTGGGTGAACAATGTGACCTTGACTAAGGTGTTGCATGCAAATATTTTTCTCAGTTGCCTTGCTTAACAGATAATTTTATTGGCAACAATTTCGAACTTCAAATCATGACTCTAAGTTTGATAGAAAAAAAGATATCTTTTAAAAACCGTACCAACATATATTGCCGGGGGAAGGTGCCACGCCGCCTACCCACAAATACGGAAACTCGGCTTAGACTTAAGGGGTATACGCAGTTCAAAAAATTTCATAAAAAAACAAAACTTCATAAAAAAAAATTCCCAAATGGCCTTTTGAACAAAGTCCCTAACGATCCCTGAAAATTTCATCCATTAAGTATTTTTTTTCCCAACTGAAACTCTTCGTTTACTCTACTAACTGTATTATAATTAATATTTAAATAAATAAATAAATCTTTACACAACGAGAGCAAGCAACAAGGCCATTAGACATCACAAAAAAATGCTTCTAACAACTATTTTCACTTCTTTAAAGAACCCAAACCCGCAGCAGTTTTAAGAGTATCCAAACTTCGTCAGCTTTACTTTTTGGTCCTTTTTTAGTGCGCCTAACAACAAACAAAAACAAACACAAACAAAAATATTAATGGCTGACTAAAGAGATGGAGCGTAATAGACAGACGAGAGGGAGAGAACGCGCGCGAGAGCAAGAGGGTAAGAAAGTGAGCAAATGGGAGCAAGGCATCGTACAGCCCAAGGGCGAGGGGAAATAGTATCGAAGCCGGCTGTTAGGCCAAAGGCAAAACGGAGACAAGAATAAATTTAATGAAAACGTTAAACAGGCAAAGGAAAAGGAAACGGATATGCAAAATGCAATGTGCAAAAATTGAGTAATGAAAAGAGAGCTAGCCCTTCGCCCTTTGACCATGGGCACAATGCGGGGCTATGAGCTACACTACACTACTTAAAGGAAATGAGTTGTCTCTTTGAGTCTCTCTCTCGCTGTCTTCAAAAGTTTGCCACCTTGTGGCAAGTGCAAAAGTTTTCCGATGTTTATCAATGCATGCAAGAGTGCTGCAGCAAATTATTGAATAAGCAGGGGGGGAAATTTGGTGTGGGACCCCACCCTGACAGACAAGCTCTGATCGCTGACTTTTGATAAACGACAAATCGACACAGTTTGAGCTGTAAATCAGTGCATGCATGTGTGTGTGCGTGTGTATGAGTGTGAGCATAAGTGTGTGTGTGTGTTAGTGAGCTCCCATTTTGTATACCCTTTAACTGAAGAAGAAATGATATTATTATTTCGTTTAAAAGAATGCACAAAATCTCAATATGGGTAGACGAGTCGATATAGACATACTATCTATACATATTTTTGTCATTCTGTATGAATGCTGAAATTTCGAAAACTCTAAGAGTTAGAATCATTTTATAGGGTTTACTCTTTAAGTCATATTCGACATCTAAGCACGTTCTATCTATACATATATATATATATTGGGGTGGGTCAATTTTTTTCGGTGTAAAGGCTCTCCGCGTTTCGAATCTGTGGGTTATTATAAGAAACTTTGCACAAAAAACTATAGGTCTAAAACGAATTTCAAGTCGCTCAATATTTCGCTGCCTTGATTTCAAGACATTGTTTGCGTTTTTGGAGACCCACATGATCCCTAAACGACAATTTTCTGCTCATTAGTAAAATTTGTGCATCTATAAGAAAATAAAAGTAAAATAAAAAAAAAAAGATGGCGTACGTTAAAGTCGGGCGCTGACGACTTTGGGATACCCTGTACCACCACATTACAATTAAGTCCGACACATTGCTCAAACCCTCCAAAAGATATTTTATTCGACAAATTTGGTTACGATATTTTCATAAACAAACAGAAATCAGTCGAATTTTGCACCAAACAATTTTTTGACCGATCGGTCCTATGGGGACTATATGATATAGTCAACCGATTTTGATCGAATTTAGTACACTGATTGAGAACTATTAAAAACTTAAGACTGCCAAATTTGGTTCCTATATCTTCAAAACCAAACGAAACACAACGAATTTTGTAAAAAAAACATTTTTTCGACCGATCGATCATATGGGAGGTATATGATATAGTCAACCGATTTTGATAAAATTTGCTACAGTGCTGGGGATCTCTAAAAAACTTCCGACTGCTAGATTTGGTTATGATATCTTCATAAACAAACGAATTATCCATCTAAAACTTTTGCTTTTTTTCGAGGTCCTCTGAAACACCCCTATGGGAGCTATATTATGTAATCCCGATATCAAAAAAATAAAATAAACTTGTCTCCTATGGATTAACAAGGGATCTTATCTGAAAGTTTGGTTGCTCTAGCTCTTACCATCTCTGATATCTAGGCGTTCATACGGACAGACGGACAGACAGACAGACGGACAGACGGACATGGGTATATCGACTTCTCGAGTCACACTGATCATACTTTAGGTAACTTTGGGGGTTCTCCGACGTCTCCTTCTGTACGTTACATACATTTTCGGCTTGCACAAACACAATATACCCTTTGTACCATACGGTACAGGGTATAATTACCGCGCAAAAAAACTGAGCTTTTTGCCGGCGCCATCTACATGTCAATTTCACAAAAAATGGGCAGCACTGGTCCTGCGTACCAATGAAAAAATTCTTGGCGCTAAGAATTTTGACAGTGTATGAAGTAAAGGGTTTTCCAATAAGAGGTGTTATTTTGGTATTCAAAGAAAAATGTAATTTTTTGAGATAAATGATCGGATGTTTATTTCATAATAAAGAGGAAGGTATGCCGTTAATAATGAAAAACAACATCAGCCAAATGGCTACCACGACCACGCCTACAGGACCATATCCTTTTCATGAAATTTTCCATAACCAAATCGCAAAGTGGCTGCCCTATGTTCTCGATAGGTTCAATGACCCCGCCGGACCATAAACCGCACCAAACAGTCACACGTTGAGAATGGAGAGGCTTCTCAACAATAACTCTTTCTTTCTTTTCCGAGCCCCGGATGCGACAATTTTGCTTTTTGACATAGCCACCGAGGTGGACATGGGCCTCATTAGTCAAGATGATTTTTCGATGGAAGATTTTCACCATTTTTGTAGTGAATTTTAATAATTCCAATGCGTTGTTGAAGCGTGTATTGTTCCATTTTTAGTAATGGCGTAGTTTCTACTTGTCAAATGTCAAGGAATAAAAGCTTCAAAAGTGACAGCTACCGAAATACCGGGTGATTCAAAATAACACCTCTTGTTGGAAAACCCTGTATATAAAGTTTTGTTTTCTTTCACGCGGTTTTACACTGCTGCGTACTAGGCTTTTATAAAAAAAAAAAATCTTCTTTAAAATTTCAATCAAAAAGCTTTTTTTTATCGTTCTAAATCGAATGAAATTGTGTAAAAAAAATTTTTTTTGGAACGCGTTATTTCAAAAGCGTGTAAAAAAAAGGCCGTGTAAAAACAGAGTTGGGTGTTCTTCGAATGGTAATTGTTTTGGAATAAAATTATTTGTGCAATAAGTCAGGCTACATCTCTGCTTAGGACATCTTTTGTCAAACGGCGGAAACATATACGCACGGCTTATATATTTCTATTTCTTATCAGAGCTTTAGTGAAAATTATTAGTCTATCAGTCTTAGTAATGTAAGGACAAAAATTTGATATCCCACTGCTAAGCACCAAAATGACGACCATAAAATTGTATATGTAGTACTCATGTGAGCCTAATAAACAACCAAACTTTGACTATTTGCTATACCTACAAACTCTCCTTGAATACAACTGCCATACTCATCATATCAATAAAAAAAATATGGGGCAGACGTGATTACAGTGTATCCCAATGCCGTGTACTGCTTCGTCGAATTCAAATTATTATGTGTTGTAGTTCTTTGTTGTGCTGCACTTTGGTTACTTGGCAAATTTAGGCCAGTTTAACTGCAGGTGCTCGGTATACTCAAGTATGGACGCTGCCAAGTGGCACATGGCACATGGAGTGCAGCCAAACGATGCTGAGTACCTGCTGCTGCTGTTGCTCTTTCATTTGCTGGCAATGTTTTGTGTGTCACTCTTTGACTAACTCGTTGCTCGCTCTTCCTTTCTCCTTGGTTACGTTTGCTAAGCTAAATGCGATTACATGTTTTTTACTGCATACTTTTGGGCAGCACTATGAAAATACCTGCCAGTAAGAGAGACAAAAACGTTGGATGGAAAAAAAATTACAAAATTTGCATGCAATAACAAAGCAAACAGTGCGAGACATGACTAATACGCCCCATAAGCCAAATGCCCCTCGGTCAATCCCTAGTGCAATATGCGCCAGTGGTGTAGTTAGCTTTCTTGCTTTAGAGAGGGGGCGCGCATAATTACTAAAGCGTGTTAGATAGCAATTATAATTAGATGTTTCAGAATATACAGCATGAGTAGACGCTTTTGATTCCCAGTAAGCAACTAGCCTGAAATTGATGCAAAGTGAAGAAAACTTTTTGGCCAAAATGTGCAGAAATGTCGATTTGGCGCTGAACAGTTGAGTTGCGCATTGCCAAAGATTCATCCGGCTTATTTTGCGGTTGGATTTCGACCACGTCCGCACAAAATAGTGCTGATGCCAGACAGCCCTAACCAACGCCTTAATTGGCCACTACAAATGTTGGTCAACAATTTTCCAAAACATCATCTGAAACTGCCAGCAAAGCCAAACTGAATAATTAGCCATGCTTCGGAAATCGATAAAACCAAACCGAACAATTTTATTCGGATTTGTTTTTGCGTGCTTCGAAAGTGAATTTGTTTGTCGCTAGTTTCCTTTTTATTTTCAATATATTCGTATATTTTCCTTATTTTTCCGATAAATTCTCATGCTGAAATTATTTTTGTCTGATACAAAACAGCTGACATGGTTGCCGCAGTTTTACACCTTTTTATTACCAATGTTGTTTACATTTAATTTTAAATAAAATATAGCTAGTTCCTTATAATTCTTTATATTAAATAGAATTACACAAAATTATTACTTTAGCAACAATATTTATATAAATTAAACACAAATTACCTATTTTTGTTACAAGGGAAATTTTCTTTGTGTAACGTGGCAACTCTGTCGCACATAGCTTCATGTGTTCGTGAATAATATGTACACATGCAAGAGCAAAAAAAAAAAACTTTTTGGGTTGCGCATGCTATTTTTTGGGTTGAGTCAGAAAAAAAATAATAACACAGACCAACATGGTTTCGTTGTTGGAAAGCTATGGGTCATTTTCGAAGTAATTTGCTGCGTAAAATCCGAATCCGGGGCCATTTTGAGGTTATTTACCCGAAAAACTGTGTTTTTTCCTAGTTTTGAGGTTATGTACAAGGTGCAAAAAATTATTGTGATCTTTCACTCCAGTTACATCGTTTAGTACCACTCTTACCCTTTAATTTAAAAGTTCAAGCGATCATTTACGTTTTTTTTTCGCAAAGCTTTGACTATTCGAAGTTACGAAGTATATCCCTCGACGTCATTAGCATTTGCATTAAGCCTTTGAGACAATAACACAGGCCAACTGATTTAGTTGTTGGGAAGCTAAGGGTCATTTTTGAAGTAATTTGCTGCGTAGAATCCGATTTTAAACCTATTTGGCCATTTGTTTTAATTCCTCTCGCAACAAAACATTCGCTTTCAAACCTCATGAAAAATTCGGTTTGGTGAAATTGGGAACACCAAGCATTCGGTTTCAAAATGAATCCAAATAAAATGCTCGAATTCGTTTTACGGAGCACGGCCGATTAATTCACTCAAGCTCAGACTCGGAAAATTGAGAACCAAACTATGCGGTACATTTATCTTCTAAATTCTCTTTGCCCCTCGCCGCTGTGTACGCCACTGGCGCATGCTGACATAAACTGGCTGCACCTCGTTTCCGTCTTCCAAGGGTAGTTGCTGTTCTTGTTTTGCTGTAATAGTGTAATGGCGTGCAGACGAGCATTGTAGGTGTTAAGTAATAGTACACACTCACACATAAAGACACTCACGCGCACACACAGACACCCACTCACTCAAACACACAATGTGCGTTTGCATTAGGGTTATGCTATGTTTACACTGCGTCATGAAACAGCACAATTGATATTTGAGCTTATTATCTTTCAATACGAAGGAGCTATGCTTATTTGTCATTTTCCGAGGTTATGTTTACTATGGTGAATATGCGAGGTGCCATCACTAAAATAAGCATAATTTCCACAATTCTAAGAGTTACTAAATTTTTATTACTTTGTTTTTCGCAGTGAATTTACAGGCATAATATGACATTAACACATTTTTTGTTAAGTGGCTGATCACTATTGAATTTTAAAATTAAAAAAGAAAAATTATAAAAAATTAAAAAAAAATTTTATTTTTTTTAAATAACTTTTTTTTCAATTTCGTAGAAAAAAAAAATGCGTCGATATCTTTATTCGTTAAAGGCCCATACGCAGCATGCTAAAATTCCGCACGAAATGTCAAAACTTAAGGGGTCAAAGCAGTTCGAAAAATTTCGCGTGGAATGACAAAACTTCATATATCCCATTTGGCATTTTTTTTTTATATGAAGTTTTGTCATTCCACGCGAAATTTTTCGAACTAAGTATAGGCCCTTAATATAAACAAAAATATCCCAAAAAAGGGAATTTTTTTTTTATTTGAAGTATTGATATTTCGTGCGGAACTTTTGCATGCTGCGTATGGGCCCTAAGGAGATATGGCTTGTCAAAGAAAAGTCTAAAAATTAAAAATCCAGTTTTCATCTATCGCTAAATCGATAAATAATCGCAATTTTGCAATAAAATTAGACGTGGTTACTATTGGCCCATGTGTAAAAATCATCAAAATCGAAGTGATCGAGAGAAAAAGTGGCCCGCTTCACTAATTTTCGCCGATATACCTATATACGCCACGACTTCTGCTGTCTGTTGCATAAATTTTCCAAATCTACTACAACCCTGACTCTTTGGCTATAAAAATGTGAAAAACTTTGGCACAGCACACATTGTCACAATGCAGCCCAGTGTAAACTTAGCATAACTTACTGCAATCAGCTGTTATGGCTTTGGCTTGACACACTGCCTTTGTTGGCCTTTTTATGCACTTTTTGTAGTCTACTTCTTTTTACCAAGTGTATTTAAAGTTAGTGCAAAATGTTGTGCGTTCAACACCTAAAAGAAATCGAATAAGGCACGTCAACGTTTGCACTTCCTTTCCTCGCAATAGAATTTTTCTGTTTATTACAAATTTTGGCACCGAAAATCGGTATAAACCCTAATGTGCACTTAACCCTCCGTCGGACACCTGGTTCTGGCCAGACCTATTTCGTTTTTGACCATTAATTCAAAGTATTTCTAATTAAAGGCCCATAAAAAAAACAAATCCCTTTTTTGGGACTTTTCCCTGCTTTGAGCTGCTTGCCTGAGCAAATAAATACTCGAAAAAAATTTGGATTTGGAAAAAAACACTTTTTTTTTTTTTTGCTTATTCTGATCAAATTCAATGTTCGAGCCAGGCACCATTTATCCGTCCGAGGAAAAACTTTTTTAAATCCTTTTTTTCGTACGTTTTAAGGACTTTTTGATATTTCTACTGTACATGGATCGATAGCCAATAAAATTTTAGGAAGCTACCTGGAAGTGCAAGTCGATACCTTATGGCCCATACGCCGCATGCAAAAATTCCTCACGAAATGTCAAAACTTCATATAAAAAAAAATATCCCAAAAAGGGAATATCCCAAAAAAGGGGATTTTTTTTTATATGAAGTTTTGACATTTCGTGCGGAATTTTTTCATGCTGCGTATGGGCCTTAAAATGTTGAAACCTATTGCCAACAATAAAATAATCTTTTTTAAAACACCAGCTTTAAATTGGGATCGTGAAAGATATTTCGTTCTCATTTCGCCTCAACAAGAAACAGAGATGAGGCATCCCGTGCGAACAAAATTTTTCCAGAAAATTCATCTTTCAGAGTAAAGGCCCATACGCAGCATGCAAAAATTCCGCACGAAATGTCAAAACTTCATATAAAAAAAAATATCCCAAAAAAGCATGCAAAAATTCCGCACGAAATGTCAAAACTTCATATAAAAAAAAATATCCCAAAAAAGGGATTTTTTTTTTATATGAAGTTTTGACATTTCGTGCGGAATGTTTGCATGCTGCGTATGGGCCTTTAAGGCCTCATTTGGGATATCCCATTTGGGACTTTTTTTTATATGAAGTTCTGTCACTCCGCGCGAAATTTTTCGAACTGCGATAGGCCTTTAGCCAAAAATTTTTGAAAGCTGGCAGTAATTCGTTGCGTAACCCATTGGAATTTTAGTATCCCAAAAAAGTATGCCGCACATTTTAAATAAGTTTTGCGTCACAAACATCCCGCAGGGTATATTATAGTCCAAAGTTACCGACCCACTTGTTTTGTTTAAGTTCTCTGGTCTTTACATAGCTTGCTGTACGCTCAGCTATGAAGTATATATATAGGTACATACATATGTATGTGCTGGGATAATATAGGTTAGCCAGTTTGGCAAGCGACGACGCATAAATTGGCACGCAAATTGATTGAGCAGCTCGGCATAATAACAACATGCAATTAAGCACGTTTATATACAGCCTTGAGTTAGTGTGCAGAGTGTTGGCTTATATAATAATATTGGCTTTGCACATAAGTACGATGCTTTGTATAGTAATGAGACTCCATTTATATCGAAAAATAATGGCAATTCTTTTTATATCAAGTACATAATTTCCATAGTTTTTCATCACCTTTTTCCATGTCCTTCAAATTTCTGGTGCGTTTTGGTAAAAAAAACCAGTCCAGTTGTTTTTGGAAAAGTTTTGGCTGTTCATGTTTATGACAATGCGCATATTTGGCTGATGCTCTATGAGATCTAAGTGTTGACACAGACAGACGCTGTCTAGCTGATGAAAAGCATCTTAGTATAAACTACTTAAAGTCTGCCACGCCTTCTACTGCCTCTTAAAATCTATAATATGCTTGACCCAATGAATGCAGAGTATAACAAAAACCAATGAAATAAAATTGTTATACAGAAAACCCAAACCCAATAAACAAAAAAAAAGCGACCTACAAGGCGTATGTTTAATCTACTACAAATTTCAGGCAACAGTAATGCCAATAATAAATATAGAACCCACATACACTCAAACCGACAGCCGCTAAAGACCATTAATCAAAGCCAACTTCAATGGCAAATTTAGCCAAGGCCAATATTGAAACTAAACAATTGGGGTGTTCACTTTGTCTGGCATAAATGCATAATGGCAAAAGGGTAAAGTGTTCAACAACAACTTAAGGCCCATACGCAGCATGCAGAAATTCCTTACGAAATGTCAAAACTTCATATAAATAAAAATTCCCTTTTTTGGGATATTTTTTCGTATACAAAAAATTCCCTTTTTTGGGATATTTTTTTGTTTGTAAAAAAATTCCCTTTTTTGGGATATTTTTTTTTTATATGAAGTTTTGACATTTCGTGCGGATTTTTTGCATGCTGCGTATGGGCCTTTAGACAAAAAAAATGCGCCTTTATGCACGACACAGTGCCTAAGCTACGAAAGTAGCGCATTCGTGCCCCAAAAAAGAGTGTTGTAAAAAACGCTTATATCTAACATGGCTGGCCATATTTTGTACACTGTTTTTGGTATTATTTAGAGCTTCCAGTCGCCAAAACTATGTTTAAATAGAATTAAAGTTGACATTTCTTTGCTATTGTAGATCAGAAAATATATTGAGTGTGCTGACAAATATGCAAATACTTTATCATTCACCTTTGCGTAACAATGCTGCCACTCTGGTAACATTTTGTTCCCGGTAGTCGGGCATTCTTGCCCTTATGCCCCATTATTAGGGTAACTCAAGTTGCTACGAGGGCATTTTTGCCAAATGACAAAGTGAAAACCCATATTAATTTTAAATAAAACATAATTCTTGGCGTAAAATAGTCGATGTATACCTATATGTAGTAGTTGCGGACTGGTTCAAAAAATTACAGTCGCAGCATAGGTAAAAATGATTACGATAATTCAGCACCATACTCACCATTTTTACTGTCAACTTGTATTCGTTCAACAGAACACTTTATTCGAATTCGTTTTGAAACCGAATGTTTGGTGCTTCCAATTTCACCAAAACGAATTTTTCATGTGGTTTGAGACCGAATTTTTTTTGTTGCAAGAGCAATTAAAACGAATCGGCAAAGTAGGTTTAAAAAAGTACGTATTTTATTTCAAAATAATTTTTTAAATATTCTTGGATAAACTTAGCTTGCATTTATGACAAATTAAATTTAGATATTTACTAACAATTATTTTTAATCATTTTTTTTCTGACTCAACTTTTTTGTGTTTGGGTATGTGCACGTATTATACACGAACACATAACCGAGTGGTGCGACATATAAAAAAAAAATAGCTAAGTGGTGTTGAAATTCAATAAATATTGTTGCTAAAGTCATAATTTTTTGTAATTTTATTTAAAATATAGAATAATAAGAAACTAGCAATCTTTTAATGAAAATAAAATGTAAAAAACATATAGTTTTAGAAGGTGCAGAGCTGCGGCAATCATTTCAGCTGTTTTTTATTTTGAAGGCCCATACGCAGCATGCAAAAATTCCGCACGAAATGTCAAAACTTCATATAAAAAAAAAAATATCCCATCATTTGGGAAAAAATCTCATGTTTAAGGCCCATACGCAGCATGCAAAAATTTCGCACTAACTGTCAAAACTTCATATAATATGGGCCCAAATGGTGGGATATTTTTTTTGGGCCTTAAACATGAGAATTTATCGGAAAAAGAAGGAAAATATACGTATTTATCGAAATCGAAAACAAAATTCGTTTCCCAGAGCACGCAAAACCGAAACCGCATAAAATTGTGCTGTTTGGTTTTTTCGTTTTCCAGAGCATGACTGCTTTAAGTGTCCTGGAACCTCTATTTAAACAGACGAATCAGTGCTGAGTGAAAAGCATCGCATTTCCCTCTGCTGTTACAAAATTTTGCATTCTCTACACAACTGAACTAGTTGGCTACCGGTACGACAACATCTGATAGCCTTTCACAAGCAACCATTAGATAAGTTCTCGGATAAGAACTAAAGGGTCATCAATCTAGGGGTTTTTTTTAAATAGGGTTTTTTTGATACATCACGCGTGAGTACTGTTACTTGCCATGTGATTTTTAATCAGTTGTCATTGCCATTTCATCATGGAAAGACTTACACCCGAACAAGGTTTACAAATCGTACATTCGCGAATTATCTGTAAAGAATGTTTTTCGCGCGCTTAGGCGATTTTATGTAATCAATTCGGTGAACAATGGATGTAATGGTGTTTCGACGCGGATTATCCTCACTCACTAGGTTAGGTTACGTTGAATAGGCTCAAAGCTTAGATCACCCAGAGACCATTATGGCCCATTGTGATGCCTAATTGGGGAAAAGATTTTAGGAAAGGACAATGGTTAAAGAGGATGAAAAACTAATGGTTTTTTCTAATCGCCTAAGTCTCTATTATTACAGAACCGTTTCGAGGATTCAGCAAACGTAGCCAGATCCGCTATAGACCAGTCTGCCCAGGTCTTCGAAGAATGGTTTTCCCAGAAACTGGGCTCGTCTTCTAAGAAGCGCCGGACAGTCGCATAGCAGGTGTTGGATACTTTCAATCTCCTGCTCGTACCCGCAGCTGCGGCAAAAATCATGATAGGGAACGTGTAACCTCTCAGCCATTAAGCCTATGGTGCAGTGCCCCGTTACCACTCTTACCACCATTAACACCATTACAGTGAATTGGCCACCGAGATCGTTTGATATCTCACCGTTAGCTACGCTTGAAGCATTACAGGCCGACATTACTCGTGCTATCTGATTATGCTTGAACGCCTCATCGAAAACTGGAAGCTCCGCATGGACGAGCTATGGCGCAGTTGCGGCCAACATTTGAAAGGGATTATCTATTAAAAGTGAATGGCAAGAATGGTTCTTTCTATGGATAGTAAAGATTTTCCGATTCATTTAAAATTTTTGTGTTTTCTTGCATTTAAAAAAAAAACCTCAATATTGATGACCCTTTAGTTATGCAGCACACTGCAAGAAGCTCAAACTAGTAACTACGTAAACGCACTAGTTATGGACTACATTAAAACTGAAAGATGAGATTGAAGAGATACTTACCGTGCTATTGCGAAACTTTTGCCAATATGCTACTACAGAGTGGTTACAAACTAGTTCCGAACACAGCCAACTAGTAAACTATGCTATTACACCCAGCACAAATGAACTAGTTATGCACCAAACTAGTACGAAACTTTTTTCAATATTTTTAGTTTTAACGCAAGTGCCGTGTAATAATTTGTTCTATTATGTACCAAGTGCCTAGGTACTAATTTCCAAATAATAGGGTTGACTGCAGTTTATTTATTACGCACACAGACACACACATACGCGGCTTTTTGTTATTGCTTCAAGTTTATCTAACAACAAAAATTATGTAAAGCATACTTTTTGGGGCGCAGCTTTCTCAATCGCGCTTTGGACAAAAACTTGAGTATAAAAAAAATACAACACTTTCTGTATCGCACATTATATCAAAAAAAAAAAAAAAAAAAACAAATAAATAAATTTTATGTAAACACACTACAAATATTGAATACGTAACTAGAGCTCAAAATTCGATTGAAAGCGTTAACCGTACACGGCGCCTGCCAAATGCCGACTGAACTTATCAGTCAGTCAACTGAGCCTCGGCATGGCCAAAAGCCGCGCGCCTCTATGTGGGGGCGTGGCGGCATGGTATGGGGTTGTTGCTACGACCGTACAACTTGTTGGGACGCCAACACATACACACTCACTAGCACACATTCAAACGCACTCGCGTATACGCATACAGGCTCACACACGGGCATTGTATTCCTGCTGCTGGCTGCCTGCCTGCACATTTCTCTCTTCCTGCCAACTTCCTTCCGTTGAGTTGCGTGCCCTAAACACTGGGAAAACCAGAAAGTAATGCCAACTTTGGTAAGACAAAGTTGCTATGCACTAGTGCTACACAGACCCAAACTAGTCGCTAAAAAACACATAAGAAAGCTACCCCTATGTTTTGACAACGCATAGTAAATGAGTAGAAAACAGTGACGTAGATAGAGAGGATATAGACGAGCAAGCAAAATGACACTTATGACTCTACCAAAAAAGTATAGCGTATACACTTTTTTTAATAGATCTCTTCTATTATAATGATTTCTAATAAATACAATGCTTAGCACACCTTCAACAGCTATTACTGTTCCTCTCGTCGACATATAGCAATGTTTCTGACGTAGGACCTTACTGAAGCTTATGGGGACTGTGCCTTGTCAATAATGGAAATCTCAAAAAATAAGACGGTATACGGGATAAAGGCTAAAGAAGGCAATAATAGCAATTTTTCGATGCGGACAAAAGAGCGTCTAACTCTCTGGGCAATATAACGCAGATTAGAGCAAATGTTGGCAGCGATATAAGCTTATCTACGATACAGAGAGTGGTCAAAAATGCTGCTCACTTAAGGAGACAAAATCTAAAGAAAGAAGCCTCTTAACAAGGATCGCAAGGAAACGTGATTGAATTTTGCACGAGTGCACATTGTAACGACCTCCGGCTTGTCCGGATCAACGGCTGGGATAACTCAGCTATGCCCAGGGTAAATGTCACAAAAAAATTTATATTTGCTGAGACTTTGGATATTTTAAACAAAACACAATTTGTTTTAAATTTTAAAAATATATTATCCGCCGTTTTGCGGTCTAGTATCACAGTACACTTAAACCGAGCCTGCACGCTCTCTATTTTACACAAAATAATATTTTTAGCAAAACTATATTTTGGGAAAACAAAGTTAAACTTAAATCTAACAATTAAACAGATTTAATAATTTAATAAGGTTTACTGCCATTTTACGGCGATACGCCCACCCAGATTGTTAAATCCTGGTAGCTAAACTTGGCGTGGCTCGTTCACGAAAACGTATAAACTCCCACGCGGTCGCACCCGGTGCGCTACTACTTAAATATATCCTTATCCGTCCTTTGCGACAATTATATGCTTTGTTATTCGAAACGCCTTACAACGTGCGGCACTGACTGTGATATTTTTCTCACTTGAGATCTTTTTTGTTGCATTCACTCACTATGACTCTCTTAGAATGCCCCGATTTGGCTGTCGATCCGCCTTATATTGGCCTTGATCGGCGCCAAATCCTTAAATTCCCGCCTAAACGTATACTAATAAATCCTATACGGCACTCAGCTTATCTATCTATCTATCCTAATAGAAAAGAAAGGGTCCGCCGTACCTAACACTATCTCTATCACCTACTCTGCACTTACACCTATGCACTACTACCATTAACCTACGCACTAATACAAAACAATATTTAGCGCGCCCAGCTTAAAGGCCGTTATATCTCAACTAGTGTTGGTGAGAGAAGGCGCACTTTACACCGCTACTCTCACCAAGCAGTTCAAGCAGTGTCCCTATGGCCTTATTGGCAAAACTGACTAACGTTGTGAGAGCGGAAACGAAACTTCTCCAATCATCTCTGCTTCTTGTAATACGTTTCACCGCATTCCAGGATCCTAATCGCCTAGATTAATTTTGAACGCTGCTTCTCCACGTCATTTTCGGTCAGCTCCTGCGTCTGTTACCCTGCGGTTTGTATTCAAATGCCATTCTCATCATTCATTTTTCATTTTCATCATTCAAAAAAAATTTATTTTAAGGCACAGAAAAAATGTTATTTATCAATCATGATTCATTATTGTGTAAACCATTATTCAACCATCATTCATCAATTGTCATTTATTCATCAATCATCATTTGTTTTTGTTTTTAATTTTTTTTTAATCAACCATTACTAATTGTGTATTATATATCATGCATTCATCAATCATCATCCATGAAGCAACAGTCATTCATTTCCATATAATTCATTCATCAACTATCACTCATTTAATCATTTATACATCATACATGCATCAATCATACATCATTCTGTTTATTATAAACTATTTAATCATCATTCTTTTATCAACCATTCATCATTCATTCTTTATTTATTTGTCATTCATTCATCATTAAAAGTTTATTTATTCATCAAACATTCATCATACATTCCTCATTCATTCATCATTTATTCATCATTATTCAAATCGTTGAAAATTCGTTATTTATACATAAACACTTTATTTGCCCCGACTTAAATGGCAACGACAACCTACCTAGGAAATGTAATGTACCCTCTGAAAGTTGTGTAAACCAACTTGGGCAACTGTGGCAACAATAGTCGCATGGAGGAGGCTAAAGACTTGAACCAAAGTGCTCTGTGTTTGATTGTGTTCCACACTTATGTTAATGGACGCCCCCACGTACGTCATTTCGATTGTTGAACGTGACAATGTCTGCAGCTCTACGTGTATGCCAGTTCCTGGCCTTTGTCCTTTTCTGTTTGGTACGTGTCTGGTTAATGCAAAATTGATCAATTTGGTCAAAGTCTTGGTTTTGTCAGAGCAGTGACCGCAACCACTTTGTTGCACTTGCAACAGTCACAACAAGCTCCAAAATGAAATTTATTCAGCAACAACAACTGCTGAAGCAAGCGTGCCGACTATAATATACCCTGAACTTTCGCTTGCTAAAAGTTTCCTAGCCCATAAGACCAAGTTCCCCGTACCCTACAATGTTCCTATCACCTACTGTACACTTACACGTACGCACTAACGCATTGCAAGTAGTAGGAAACGCTGCTCACCAAGCAGTGCAAGTAGTATTGGTGAGTGGAAACCTCGGCAACACCGCTTCTTTCGCCAAGCGGTGCAAGCAGTTTTATAACGCCCTGTTGGCAATATAGGAAGAACAAATGTGAGGTGGCTATTTGCCTAAGTAGTTAAGTAAACAAAAAAATTCAAACTAGTAATCATTTGAGGAATTATTTATTTATGGGAAAAAAAATGCTTATGGTAAACTGTAGAATTATTTGCAGGGAACGAATTGCCAATATCAAAAAACTAAACTAACCATAATACGCACATTGCGAAAAATTTTCCTGCTGCCCGCTATTTTGATTTACAAGATATGGACATGGCTACATCAATCTCTTATCTGTTCTGGTCATTTGGTAAAACATTTTTTTTGCGTAGCCTAAAATACCCTTTTAGCCAAAGTACAGAGTATAAAAACAACTATCCAATGTTGTTTGTTAGTTGCCACCTTAATTATGTTACATTGTGTCTGTCATAATGGTATATGGCATATGATATGTAAATTGAAAGCAAATTATGACATTTTATACTTTATGAAACCAGCCAACATTGCTACTTTTTGAAATAGGATACGATTGACAAGCGAAATAGTTCCCCAATCAAAAAAATGTGTATATAATTATATACATTATAATGGGCCGATTACAAGCCCTACTATGCTTACAAAGTGTACACCGCTATTTGAAGCGTTTTGAATTCTACGAGAAAGGGTTTGTAGGTAGGCAACATTTTTCATTCGCATGAAAACTGTTGGGGTAGAAATTTTTTACTTTGTTGAGTTTACATAACGATTTTTTGTGATAAAAGTATATTTTAGACCACAACTAAATTAAATACTTACGCAACATAAATTGCGTTTTATTGGCAATTTTTTTCCCAATTAACAACGCAAAAATAACAATCTTTGACGTCATCGCTTAGATGCTGGTTATTTTTCAAAGAGCAAACCTTTTCCTCATCCAAACTTTGTGCTCCCAGACACAGTGTAGAGAGCCTTGTGCATATTGCTCATAGCACAGAGCTTAAATCAAACCGCTTGCCAGACCGATGCTATACGGGTTTATTTGAGTATGTGTGGAAAAGAGCTTCAACACCAGAGTTACCACATAATTCGATTACTGCATCAGATCCCAATGACGACAGTGCCGGATTAAATATGTAGAGCCCCAGGGCCGCATGATTGCCAACATGCAACTTCTTGCCTTCTTACTTTAAAACACTGCTAAGCATTGGTTATAAGATTTTTTATGCGCAACATTTATTTTTTTAGTGTAGTTAAGGTACCAAATTTTTTTTTATTTTGCCATGCTGTTGTTCTTTAGGTAAAAGTTTACACGTGTGTATTTGTGCGAAATGTTGTTATGTGTAAAACCTATAAGCAAACGAATAAGATTCCGCAATCTATACGAAAAATTGATCAGCATGACGAAACGAAAAAAAACCTGGAAAACCTGAAAACCAAATAAACTAGAAAAAAATTTCAAATCATGACCAAAACCTTAGTTTCGTATTTCAATCATGAAAACAAAATTTATGGTGCCTCGTTGTTCTTGTGACAAAAATAAACTTAAAGATGGCGCAGGTTAAAGTCGGGCGCTCACGACTTTGAAATACCCTGTACCACCCACCGCATTGCACAATGGGCCCGCGTGGCCAGATTTTGGCCAAAAGTCCTCCAGATGAAAGTCAAAATTTGGACAAAATGGCAATTCAATATTATTTTACACATATAAAGGTATCCTGTGCTGAAAAATTATTAAATTATAGTTAGTGGTTTTTAAGTTATTGGCAATCAAAGTTGACATTTTGTATTTTACGAGCTTTCATGAACATTTTCAGAAAAAAAAACCTGCATTTACTATGATACATGTAGCTACGAAATCGTCATTCACTTGATTATTTATATGTATTACTTCAGAAAAAAAACAAGTTTAAAAACTTTTCGGTTTTAAATATATTCGAGTTGTTAAAAAGATTTTTTTGGTTTTTGTATCATTTGGCTGCTTTGCTTTAAGGGTATCTCCACCACTCGATATTTGATCAAAAATTTTTTTATAAATTTCTTCACATGTTTTACAACAAAATGTAATTTCTCCCGATTTTCGGAAATTGAATTTAGTATCTGAAAGTTGAATTTTAAAAATTGAACCCAGAAAATTTTACTATTTTTTGAATTTCTTAGCTGCCCAAAATTATGCTTCAATACTGAAATTTGCAAAAAATGTACATTTTGAAAATTTTATAGCATACTTAAAAAGATACAAATCAAAAAATGTTTTTTTTTTTTTTTTTTTTTTTTTTTTTTGATATATATTTTTTATAATGGCAATCAACCGAGACAAATAGGTTATGATCCAATATTGATGATAAAAAATTAATCGCTACACAATAATAAAAAAAAAGTGTGTTATAGGGCTTAAATTACTAAAAAAAAAAAACTTATTTACACAATATTTACAAAAAACAAAATTTACAAGTAGATTCGAGATATCGAGAATCTTTTATAGCGTTTTAGATGAGATGACGACTTCTGAGGTCACATGGGTGGAGACGTTTCAGGCGTCTTCGCGGTCTATGACCGGCCAGGGCGCTTGCAAGGGAATTCGGGTGGGATCGTAAGCGATCCGCATATCGGTCGCTTAGTTTGTTTAATAAGTCACCCACAAATGGAATTCCTAGATCCTTGTGAAGGTTTCGATTTCGGATGTACCATGGGGCATCAGCAATTTTGCGCAAGGCTTTATTTTGCAAAGTTTGAATTATTTTTATATTTGACTTAGCTGCGGTTCCCCAGACTTGGATGCCATAATACCAAGTTGGCATTATAATGCTCTTGTACAGAATGCTTTTATTTTCTAGGGACAGCTTGCTAGTTCTGCCAAGTAGCCACTCCATATTGCCAAGTTTCGCTCTGCTCCTTGCTGTTATTATTTTAATGTGCTGTTTCCAGCACAGTTTTTTGTCAAGATGAATGCCAAGGTATGGGTGCGATGATTTAATTGGAATTATCTCTCCATTTAAGGTGAGCGCAGGACTTGGGTCTTTCCTTAACTATATGGGGCTATAACTCCAAAACCATTCAATATTTTGGGTATAGGCTATTTTGTCAATGTACGAGAAGCTCATTTTTACCTCTGTGTGAAATATGGTCCAATTCCAATTAACCGGGTTTTTTTTTAATTAAGTTAAAAAAATTGTTTGGTTTTTTTAAATTTTTTCCAATTTTGGTCTGGATTATCTTTAACAAAAAAAATATGAGGAGGCTTAAACTTCCCAGAAAAATAGTTCAATCCTTTAGGAACACGTGTGTAAAATTTCATTACACTAAAAAAAATATTATGGAAATGACAGGGTTTTGGCCAAAATATGCAAATCTGGGCCCACAGTGCATTGGAATAAAATTCGCTATTTTGCATAAGAACTCCAAAAGACATATGATTGCTAAGTTTGGCTAGGATATCTTTATAAGCAAACAAAAAGCAGACGAATTTTGTACAAAAAACATTTCATTGACCGATCGGTGCTATCGGTCCTAACTTTATTGTCAACCGATTTTGATCAAATTTGGTTCAGTGCTTGGGAGATATCTAAAGCTTTTTGATGCCAAGTTTGCGTACGATATCTTTAAAGGCAAACGAATTATCTATCTAAAACATTTGGTTCTTTCGAAGTCATCTGAAATAACTTCTATGGGAGCTGTATAATATAAGCCCAATACCAAAAAAATGCTCTAGCTCTTGCCATTTCTGAGATCTAGGCGTTCCTACGGACGTATTGGAACTTACTCACTAGAAGCTGCAGTGTGTGTCGACCCACGTTTAGATCCGGTCCTGTCAGCAAGCCATTCACAACCAGTGCAGCCACTCTGTGATTATGTGTGAGTGGGTTTCCCATGCATTAACTGACTGTGTGTGTGTGCAGGGAGCACTGTTTCGCTTATTGGGTCGTCACTTGGCTTGTCCAGGACATTCCGTTCATGCCGGAATACCGACAGCCCGGTCATTTTATTTGTAACACCTTTTTGCCCCCCATGACTGCACTTTAAACTGTCAAAGGCACACTCACACTAGTGTTTATTTGTGTGAATGTGTATGCGTGTGTGTTTACGGCTCAGAGACGGACTCAGCAAAACATTTTAGGGGGTACCCAAATATAAAGCACAGTGTGTTTTCCGACTAAGTAATGTTTCATTGAAAAAGTTGCAATTCAAAAATATTCTACTATATTTTTGGTTAGGGTCTTGCTCGATACCCCGGATTCGTTGCTGCTATGTATGTGGTTGTGTCTTTCTATGCAATTGACGCCTGTTCAACAGTGCAGTGAAATCATGTAATGGGCTTGATGCGAACTAAACGAAAAGTCCAACACGGACCGGACAAAATGGGACGGACTTCTGGCCCATTTAAAAATGTCTGCTTATGAGTTGCTTTAATAGCTTTGTATGCGCATTTGGAGGTTACGGAAAGTTAAAATGTCTTTGATGTCAAATAATGACAGTTGATTGGCTCCCAAGAAATTACAAAAAATTTTGCATAATTTGTGATTTAATAAATCTAGTTAAGGGGCTCTTTTTTCTAAGAATAACAAAACTAAAAAAAAGTTTCTTAAATGGCAACGGGGGTCAATTTTTAAAATTCAACTTTTAGATGCAAAATTCAATTTCCGAAAATCGGGAGGAATTACATTTTGTTGTCAAACATGTGAAGAAATTTATAAAAATGTTTTCGATCAAATATCGAGTGGTAGTCGGAAATACCCTTAAAGCAAAGCAGCTAAATGATAAAAAAACCAAAAAAATCTTTTAAACTACTCGAATATATTTAGAACCGAAAAGTTTTTAAGCTCAGTTTTATTTTTTTTCTGAAGTTATACTTATAAATAATAAAATGAATGAAGATTTCGTAGCTACATGTATCATGGTAAATGCAGGTTCATAAAATACAAAATGTCAGCTTTGATTACCAATAACTTAAAAACCACTTATTATATTTTACAATTTTTTCTGCACAGGATACCTTAATATGTTTAAAATAACATTAAATTGTCTATTTGTCCAAATTTTGATTTTCATCAGGAGGGCTTTTGGCCAAAATCTGGCCACGCGGGCCCATTGTGCTATGGGAGCTATATGATCCGATTTGGATCAAATTTTGTACAGTGCTTGGGAACTCTAAAAATCTTCTGAGTGCCTAATTTGTTTATGTAATCTACATAAATAAACGAATTATCCATCTAAATCTTTTGTTTTTTTTCGAGATCCTTTGAAACACCCCTATGGGAGCTATATAATATAACCCCGATATCGAAAAAGTAAAATAAACTTGTCTCCTCTGACATAATTACGCGTTCGTACAGACAGACGGACATGGGTATATCGACTTCTCTAGTCACCCTGATCATACTTTAGGTAACTTTGGGAGGTCTCCGACGTTTCCTTCTGTATGTTACAAACATTTTCAGCTTGCACAAGCTTAATATACCCTTTGTACCATACGGTACAGGGTATAAAAATGCCAACTGGTCGGATTACTCGTATTATTTACGTCAAAGACTCCAACACTTGGATCCTAGCACTATTCATAATGCGGATGATATAGACAAAATAATAATCGAAGCATTGTCTAATGCCATCAGAGAAGCTAAACACTACAGCATACCGACGGTTAGAGCCAGCTGCCAAGTGACATTCAATCGCTTATCAAACTTAGAAATCTCCTCCGTCGAAACTGGCAAAGGTATAGAAATTTAGCTGTCTATGCAAAATTCAAAAGGCTGAACCTTATTATTGCCAAAGAGATCTCCAAGTTTCGGAATATGTCCTGAAATATCCGCCTCTTCTCACTAGATATAGTTTCTTCTCCCTTTTGGAAATGAACAAAAGTCATAAAGAAGAAACATATGAATATTCCTACATTGCTTGATAACGCAAAACGTTAGGAGAAGAGAATGCCGAGGCTCTTGCGCAACAATTTGAGAAAAATCATACCATCACCATTCTGAACCTAGAACCAGTGGGCACCTTCCGGAAGTTTACGGCAGCCAGAAGCGCAGCAAGGCTCCGGGCGCTTAATCTTCTGGTGCCATCAACTTCTGGCCATAGCAGTGTCCTACACACGATAGGTATAGGGGAAGGAAAGTGACTGCTGCTCTGCGGTTCAGAAATGGAACGATAACTTCGTCGCTGTCTTCCCGGAGAAAGAAGATTGGACGCTTAAAACTCGCATTAGGGAAAACGAGCTTACAATCTTCACTGATGGTTGGAAGACGGATGAACGCACAGGAGCGGGCGTCTTCTCGGAAGAGCTTGCAACACGGCTTTCATTCCATCTTCCAAATTGGGGCAGTGTGTTTCAGGCCGAGATATACGCGGTCTGCCAAGCGGCAAAACTGATGAAAACTTTGGATGACAGTCCGAAGAACGTGTCTATTTTTGTCGACAGCCAAGCCGCTATCAAGGCTCTGTCATCGCACTCTATAACGAGCAAACTTATTCGTAACACCGTGGCAGCGCTGAACCGCATCCAGCTTCACTCGATCATCCTCTGCTGGGTACCTGGTCACTCTGGGATACCTGGAAATGAGGGAGCGGACGAGTGTGCCAGAAAAGGTTCGGCGCTACCTATTGCCTCATCAGTTACGGATATGGCAAGACCTCTATAGCAGGATCTGGTCTCAGAGATCACAAGGATAGTCAGATCCGAGGCGGAACGACAATGGGACACTGTGTACGGATGTCACATCTCCCTAGCACTCTGGCCAAGATACAACCCAAAAGGAACTTCCGAACTCCTGCTAGAAATAGATAGAAAGCATCCAACACCTGCTGTGTGAGTGCCCTGCTTTTCTTAGGAAACGCACCCAGTACCTTGGCAAAACCCTTCTTTGAAGACCTGGGCAGTCTGGCAAACTTGCCCATAGCGGACCTGGCTCTTTTTATCGAATCCTCAAAATGGTTCAATTGAACAGAATACAGAAACAGATTAAACACGTATAGAACTTACTCTTATCCCCCCCCCCCCTTTCGCTCTCTCCCTTGTTTATAACCTATATATATCTTAATTAGGCATCACAATGGGCCGAAAGGCCTCCGGGTGATCTCGGCCTTGTGCCGAGCAGCCTACACAACCTAACCTAACCTATACCATTACCGTTGACCTTAGCGACTCTCAAACCATGGCAGATGTGAGAAATTGCATATCTGCTCTTGCTGAAACAACATGCCATCCGGAGCAAAACTATTTTGTTGGTTGTGCTGATATTAAAAGCATTATTCAAAGTCTTAAAACTAAAAAGTCCCCTGGTCTTGATCATATTAATAATATATGTGCTTAAAAAGCTTCCAAATTACGCAAAATCATTTCTTACTTGCATTATCAACAAGTGCTTGAAGCATGCCTATTATCCCACGACATGGAAATCATCAAAGGTTATTCCAATAAAGAAACAAAATAAGCCGGCTGTTTCACCTATCTCCTATCGCCCTATAAGCTTGCTATCATCAGTTGGTAAAATTCACGAAAAATTAGTAAGAGAGAAACTTACCCAAATTTTAGAAGATAGAGACTTACTCCCTCGTCATTGCACAATTCACTTACTGGTCAGAATAAAGAATCTGCTTAAAAACAACTTCAGTCAATCAAAGTCCACTGGCATGGTCTTGCTAGACATAAAAGCCGCCTTTGACCCTGTCTGGCATGAGGGATTTATTTTCAAAATGAACAGATTAAACTTCCCAACAGGACTCACGAAAATAACCAATTTACAAATGTAAACAAACTCTGGAAAGAAGAAAAAAGAAAACTCCTCAACTCAACACATAAACTCAACAGGAGGGATTCACGCTTTGGCCTGTGCACTTTTTCCTCAACTCCTCAACTGCTCAACTCAACACAAAGCGTGAATACCTCATATAGTTCGAAATTTCTCTGTCTATGTAGGCAAATCGAATTCCGCGAATATAAACATTAAAGCTGGGTGCCCATAGGGATCATGTCTATCCCCAATTCTCTACAACATAATCACATCAGACTTCCCGACCTTATCAGGTTGTAGCTCATCAATATTTGCCGACGATACGGCAATTCTCTGTTCAGGAACTTTTTCTAGTAACATTACAGATAAAGGGGTACACGCAGCTCGAAAAATTTCGCGCGGAATGACAAAACTTCGTATAAAAAAAAAGTCCCATTTGGGATATCCCATTTGGGATTTTTTTTTTATATGAAGTTTTGTCATTCCGCGCAAAATTTTTCGAACTGCGTAATAGGCCTTAACTTACAATTAGGTTTTGAATCGTTAGTAAAATATTTTTCAAAGTGAAAAATCCTCGTTAACTCTGAGAAAACGTAGGCAATATTTTTTACTAGGAAACAAAAAGACATACACCTACCTAGCTAAGTAATGTTGATGTAAAATAGGAATCAAATGTTTAATATTTGGGTTTGAATTTTCATAAAAAGCTGCTAAAAAAAGTTCAATACTCTGACTCGCGTATTGTATCCATTTATTAATAGAAACTCCCGATTTAGTATAGAAAGCAAATTGTACCTACTTATAAAGGTCTATATTTCAAGCTGTTATTTCATATGGTGCACCAGTCTGGTCAGATGTAGCTAAATGTCATCTTAAAAAACTCCAAAACAAAACAAAATATTAAAAAAGATTTTTAAATTACCCTGGTTCCAGTTAACACAAATAGGCTTATGTTGAAATGGTAGCGGATAGACTTACACGCTTATCCAATAACTTCAATTTAAGGTGTATTAACTCCCCGTACACCCATATTATTGAGTTACCTCGGTCATCATAGTTTGCAAGGTAGTTTTTGTAAGTTTTTTGTATAAAAACAATTTTTTTTTTTTAATTTTCTCCACAACTAATATTAAATGTTACATAATCTCGACCAACAATATTATTACAATAATGTTAATATTTAAGTAGAAAAGTTATTAAAAGCCTGAACTCTAAACATTAGCATAATATACTTACACTTTGTATTATTATAAACATGTAATAAATTGAATTGAATTGAAACTAAGAAAGCAACTTTAAATTAGCAACTAAAAGTATGCTACAGATTTTTTTCAATTAAAATTTCCCACTAAAAGTATGCAACATTTTTTGTGTTTTAGTAATGCGCTTGCTGCTTACAATTCATAAGCTATTTAAGACTATTTTTAATTTTATTGGCGCGAAATTGTATGCCAATAAAATTTTATTATTGTATATCTTAACTATTTTTATTATAGCCTATCTTTTATATTGATTGGATATTAGATATGTTTGCTACCATGGTATAATAAGTAAGGTAGAGTAAGATTTTCTCACTCGGGGCCATGGCGTACTTTTTTTAGTCAAAATTTTGTATTACAATGCTTCTTCACATATTGGTCTAACTGGGATAGAAATTTTTTGGAGTTTTAAATACAGCTCCTATCAGATTTCGCTGATCTAGAGTAGTTAAAATCTTTGGCAAAATCCTTTAAGGATTTTACGCAATTACTGCTCAGCAATGGTTTACATGTAATTGCAAGGAAAACTCTACTACTGTCTCCGGACTAACATCCCCTTGGAATTTGATTAAAAAATTTAAAGGTAGCATCAAGTAACACCCAAGGAATCGTCAAAAACATCTATTACTAAACAGCTAATAATGAGGCATCCCTTAAAAGCCATTATAAAACCCAAAGGCAGCCTTATTAAACATAAAAATTCCATTAAAAACAGTTTTGCTAACAAAATTCCTTATTTGGTAACAAGTGTCCGAATAATTTATGTGCGTAAAAAAGTGACTTTTTTTGGTTTTGCTTAGTTTTTATCTATAACAATTAAGATTTGGACATTTGTGTCGGCCCATTTATCTCGTATTTTATAAGTTGTACAAAAAAACTTTCAAGGCAAAAAACGATCAAAATTGAATTTCGAGTTTTATTTGTATCGGAAGGTATACCCAGAAGTTTATATTTTCGCCGGTAGAGGGCGCAAAAGTTACAACAACGCCGATTTCCGTATTTTTACCCACCCCCTTCCCCTTTTTTTTTTGGTGTGTATAAAAAAATTGTAGATCTCAAAAAAGTACACAAGACTGGTTCTTATATCGTGTAAGTAGCTCTAGTAGTTTCCAAGTTATAACGCTTTAAAATCTTCCCGCGCCTTGAAAAACAAGCAAGCGCTGCGCTACGATCAGTACTTTAGCGCCCCCTGCCGTTTAATATGTTTATAGATTGGCGTTGCGCTTGCATGGTGTACCCTACAGGGGAAGGAGGTCATTAAGTACTATGAACCAAAACAAATGCAAATAAATAAAAAACAGCAGGCCCACTGTGATCCTATCAAAATTTTACACACATACTACTATAAGTATCAGCGATGTGCACTTGGTACATCCATCAACAAATTCCAAAAGTACAATCTGCAAATTGCGTCATCTCAATTTTGCGTAGTAGTGCTTTTGTGACGTATCATTTCAGCACAAACTATTTTTTTGAGTATGCAATGCTACACTTATATTTTTATATTATTATTTATTTTATATTATTATATTTTTTGCTCCAAAAACATATGCACTTTTAAGACTAGTGAGTAGTAGTGCCACTACTTGCAGTTCTCTGATACATACCAAGCTGAAAAACTCCACGTTAACTTATTTTATAGCCAGCAATATTTCGTTTTTAGAAGGCCATAAGAGCTAGGAGCACGAACTTGTTAGTTCTTCACTGTACCGCTGTAGGATATGAAACCCGCTTTCGTTTGAATATAACATATATATATTTTCCCGTAGTTCCTAGATGGCACAAAGGGCCTCAATAAACAAGTTAAAATTTGGTTTATTTAAGGCTAGGAATTTGATTTGTCGCCAAGTGCGACCTGCTTGTAACGCCTCTGCTTCGACTAGTTGCCTCCACGTATAAGATAACCTACCGCATCTACGGCTGCCTTGCGGGTTCCAGTCTAGGCCTGCTTTTGTAATATCCTCATGCGATCCACTTCCACTTTTGCCGCCGAATTTCGAGATAAATGAATATCTGCTTCTATAATGCCCAGCGGTCGGTGTTAGAGATGGTATCAGGCCAGAAAACGCGTAAAATTTTGCAAAGACTACGGTAAATAAATACCTGAAGTGCTTTGTAACGACCTCCGGTTTGTCCGGAACAACGGCTGGGATAGCTCAGCTATGCCCAGGGTAAATGTCACAACAAAATTTATATTTGCTGAGACTTTCGATATTTTAAACAAAACACAATTTGCTTTTAGTTTTAAAAATATATTATCCGCCTTTTTGCGGTCTATTATCACAGTACACTTAAGTCGAGCCCACACGCTCTCTATTTTACACAAAATAATATTTTTAGCAAAACTATATTTTGGGAAAACAGCGTTAAACTTAAATCTAACAATTAAACAGATTTAATAATTTAATAAGGTTTACTGCCCTTTTACGGCGATACGCTCACCCAGATTGTTAAATCCTGGTAGCAAAACTTGGCGTGGCTCGTTCACGAAAACGTATAAACTCCGACGCGGTCGCACCCGGTGCTCTACTAATTAAATATATCCTTATATCCGTCCTTTGCGACAATTATATATTTGGTTACTCGAAAACGCCTTGAAATCTGCGGCACTGATTTTAATACTTTTCTCACTAGAGATCTTTCTTTTTCCTAAGACTCTCTCACTTCACAAACTCACGAAGACTGCCTCGATTTGGCTGCAGATCCGCCTTATATTGGCCTCGATCGGCGCCAAATCCTTAAATTCCCGCCTAAACGTATACTAATAACTCCTATATGGCACTCTGCTTATCTATCTATCTATCCTAATAGAAAAGACAGAGTCCGCCGTACCTAACATTATCTCTATCACCTACTCTACATGTACACCTATGCACTACTACCAATAACCTACGCACTAATACAAAACAATAATTAGCGCGCCCAGCTTAAAGGCCGTTATATCTTAACTAGTGTTGGTGAGAGTTGGCGCGCTTTCACCGCTACTCTCACCAAGCAGTTCAAGCAGTTTAGCTATTGCCCTATTGGCAAATTTGGAACAATGTTGTGAGGCGGCAAATTGCCTCCTCACAGCTTGTATATCGCGCATTGTTGTGTTCCATGTCTCACACCCATACAAGACAACAGACTTTACATTGGATTCAAAGATCCTTAATTTCGTGCGCCTGGATATATGTGAAGATCTCCACACTTTGTCCAAAAAACCAAATACGGCACGAGTCTTCGATATTCGACTGCGGATGTCGGCTGCCGAGCCGCCAGTGTTGTTGATGACGCTTTCGAGATAGCAGAACTCGTCTACTACTTCGAGTTTAATGCCGTTTATCTGGAAGATTTGTGAGCCAGCAGTGTTGATGCACATCATCTTTGTCTTCGCAATGTTGATTTTCAAGCCTGCTTTCGCAGCACATGCGCTTACCGCCACGATTTTTGACTGTATATGTGAGCATTTGTGCGACAGCAGATATATGTCGTCGGCGTAGTCAAGATCTTCAAGGTCCCAGGCTCCAGCATATACCTCTATTTGCCATGGATGCTTGCCGCATTACTAGGTCCAGAACCAGGCTGAATAGGAGCGGGGATAGTACACATCCCTGTCTTACTCCTGTTTGTACTTGAATACCACCGCTCAGGATGTGCTCAAATCTCACTCTGCACGTGGCATCTGTGCACAATTCTTTTATGAGATTAATGATTTTTTCAGGAACTCCTTTACAGACAAGGGCTCTCCGAATTGCATCGTGGTTAAGAGTGTCGAACGCCTTTTCGAAGTCGATGAAGCACATATACAATGGTGTGCGCCACTCCGCAGACTGCTCAACGATCACTCTTAATGTGTTGATGTGGTCGACGCAAGAGCGCCGTGGCCGAAATCCGGCTTGTTCTTCCCTAAGGCCACTCAACAGAGCGTCGGATAGTCTTTTGTTGATTATATGAGCTATAATCTTATTCACAATACTCAGCAACGTGATGCCTCTCCAATTTTTGCACTCAGAGAGATTGCCCTTTTTCGGAAGAAGCGTAACAACGCCTTCCTTTAGCTCATCGGGTATCTTGTCTGAGTTCCAGATATCCACTAGTAGGGAAAGTAGACATCGTGCACTCACCTCCGGATCAGCCTTGAGTAGTTTTGGATTGATATTGTCTGGCCCAGGCGCCTTGTTAGTCGTCTGAAAAGTCCGCAGGATAACTTATAAAAAATTTTTTTTTTTTTTTGAAAAATTTTACTTTATTCATCAACAAAGTTTGCTTACAGAGCGTTATAATCTGGGAAATGGTATCTTTAACATTCAAATACCTTTTTGTTAGATCGATTTGTCCAGGTCCTCAGAAAAGGCGACTTTTCTGGCACGACTTTCTGCTCTACAGCGAGCATTTTTTTGAGATTTGCGAACAGCTAAAAGTCGCTTTGTTTCAAATCTGAAGAATAAGCTGGTTGCTGGTTGCCGATTTTGCAAAGATCGACATAATGCGTATGGACCTAACAATTGCCCGCCAAGATCAAGAATCTTAAATCTAAGGTTTATGCCAACCAACATAAGACTCTTGATGAATTAGAAGCCAACATTCCAGTCACCATTGAAGCCATACCACGCGAAATGTTGCAGCGCGTCATCGACAATTGGTCTGACCGGATCAAGCAGTGCAAGCGGAGCCTAGGTGCTTATTTGAAGGATATATTGTTTAAATTGGTGCTGAAGAAAACATCGATGTTATATCGATGCATCGATATATCGAAGTTTAAAATCTCAGCACTTCTGCACTCATCAAATGGGTGTTTAGTATAAAGGTATAAAGGAGCACGCCACTCGCTGAATTGTTCTACGACTATACGCAGACTGTTTATGTGGTCTATACAAGATCGCTTTGGCCTGAATCCTGCTTGTTCTTTACGGAGTTCTGGTTCAACAAGAGGGGCAATTCGGTTGTAAAGGATCTGGGCAATGACTTTATTGGCAGAGTTTAACAATGTTATGCCACGCCAGTTTTTACACTCCATCAGATCGCCTTTCTTAGGGAGGTTAATAATCATGCCGTTCTTAAGATCGTCGGGGAGTATTTCGCTTAGCCAGAAGTAGTGGACGATTGGATGGAGTAATTGAGCAGCTGTGCGTTTATCGGCTTTTAAGAGCTCGGGTGATATGTTGTCCGGCCCGGCGGCCTTACCCGACTTAAGTTGGTCTATCGCTGTCCCTATTTCGTCGACCGATGGTATTTCTACGTCGAAGACATCTCTGGGCGTATGTTGAACGTGTCTGCTGCACAGTTGCTGGTTTGGTGTACTACTGTTCTCAAGGAGGTTTTTATAGTGATCTTCCCATACGGCTAATTGGGCATCAGGTGAGCGCATAAGCATAAGAAAAATAATACACACCATATATAATACTTTTTTTTTCTTGCAATTTGGTTTTTTATTTAAAAAATTATTGCGAGTTTCAATAGAATAATATTAATAGTAGGTAATATTTAAAAACATTTTTACTTGACTACGCCTTGCATAACTATATTAAAATATGTATTTATATGCAATTTAAAGAAAAAGCTTTTAAAATTACGCTAAATAAATTTGTAAGTTTAAAAAAAAAATAAAAATAAATAAACTAAAAATTATAAAAATTAAAAAATTGAAAACCAAAAGAAATCGTGCGGCAAGGCCGCAACAAGGCGTTCCAGCAACTTTCACAAACTTTCACTAAAACCTGGGAATTTGTCTTGGGAACAGCGTACTCTAAAAAGCAATGACTCTTTTTTTGGATAAAAATAAATTTAAAAAATTATTGTGAAAGATATGCTTATGCAATGGAGAACGCAAATAGGGGTCTCCAGCAGCATGTTCAACAAAAAACTGCGCGCAACCCTTTTTTCAAAACTCATAATGCAGTGCGATTACAAATTTGGTAACTTGTGTATGCAACTGTATTATCGGTTATTTAAAACTGCTTGGGCAGAGTTTCTTTGTTGCGCATAGAACTAGAGACGCTTTAACAAAAGTTAAGTTAGATTGCTGAGTTTATAAATAATAAAGAGAGAAACGAATGAAATTCACCTCGTATCTCATGCTAATTACAAATAACATGAGTGCATTGCTTGGTTGGATTGGATTGGGTTGTTTGTTGTTTGGGTTGGTTGGTTGATTGATTGTTGGGTTGGTTGTTTGGTTCGCTCGTTCGTTCGTTCGTAGGTTGCTTGGTTGGTTTAAAACGCGACGCAGAAGAACCAGAAGAACTACTTGTGACATCTTGAGTTTGTCTCATCTGTCGTGAAGAAAAATAACTGTGCTTAGAAGTTACCTGGTTCTACTTCATTTGCAGTTGCAGGATGCTCTCTTGAAATAAAGCTGGACGCTGCCGCATTGCATATGTTTTTGGGGATCAACTTTTAAATGCTGCAAGTTTAGGAGAGAAAGAAAAAAAAAAAGCAAAGTTTTATTTAATTATATTTAAGAATTTTAAAGCCAATGCCACGGCTGCGGGCATCTTATAAAGCTGAGAAATTTAAGAAATTATTGTAAAGGTTACGTTATGCATATGTATTAGGGTATTACATATTTATTATATAGTACTTATGTGTGTGGACGTTCAAACAAAAAAAAAAAAACAAAGAAAATAGTTATATAAAAAAACTAAATACGTTTAGATGGGTTTTTTCAACTAAAAACTTAAAGAAACTTTATTTGTATGCAAAATGGTTCCAAACGTGAGCTGAGCTGTTAGCTCATATGAACCATTTTGTACGCGCCTGTCTTTTAACTTAAGCGCTAACACCTGAGTAGAATCTGCAGAAAATCTATTTATTTTTTTTTATTAGAAAATTTGAAATTAGAAATGGTGTCCTAAACTTATAAGTTTTTCTCGAAACCACTTTTTTGCGTATGTCTTCAGAAATGAAACAGTTAATTTTTATGCGATCGATTTGAAATTTTGGCAAAATCTTTATAACATAATTTTCCAGGATTTTGTCAAATTAAGGCCTATACGCAGTTCGAAAAATTTCGCGCGGAATGACAAAACTTCATATCAAAAAAAAAAAATCCAAACGGGATATCCCAAATGGGATTTTTTTAAATGAAGTTTTGTCATTCCGCGCGAAATTTTTCGAACTGCGTATAACCCTTTAATAAAAACTATTTTTCATGATTTTTTTTTTGATGAATAAAAATTTTTCTTTTTCAAATATTAAAAAAAATTTTTTTTTCAAATTGCAATTTTTGAAAAGCCCAATGTGGAACAAATTTTTTTATGTTTCAGATCAATGGCGACGTCAAAAACTGCAGCCGTGAAGGCCTCTTCGAAAACACTAGTTTACAAATTAGAACCTTTCGTATAAAGGTGTTTTTCAGGGTAATGTATGGGCAAGAAACACGAAAATTACATTCATTTTTTTTTTCTTAATAACCGTTTTCGAGGTTTTTTCGAAAAACATGTCTTTTTTCAGTTATTTGTCAATATCTCATGGTTCCATAACATCTACAGTTCCTTTCTGATTTCGAAGATCTTAGGCTTGAAATTTTCGTAAAAGCGTTCTCTTTCAGCCTAAAGCTTAACATATTTTTTTTTTTTAATTTTCTCGTTAAGGGGTATACGCAGCTCGAAAAATTTCCCAAATGGGATTTTTTTTTTATATGAAATTTTGTCATTCCGCGCGAAATTTTTCGAACTGCGTATAGGCCTTTAATAAAAAGAAAACCGAAAATTTGAAATTTTGAAAAATTGTCGAAAATTACACTTTTTTTCGTCGTTGGTTGCCTGTTACTTCAATCTATACATGTCGTATTTCCTCGTTAAGAGCATATCAATACTTTTTGATCTAAGCGTCATGAAAAAAGTGCCCAAAAACATGTTTTTCGGAAAAATCTCGAAAACGGTTCTTAAGAAGAAAAAAAATGAACGTCTTTTTCGTTAAGGCCCATACGCAGCATGCAAAAATTCCGCATGAAATGTCAAAACTTCATATAAAAAAAAAATCCCAAAAAAGGGAAAATTTTTTTTATATGAAGTTTTGACATTTCGTGCGGAATTTTTGAATGCTGCGTATGGGCCTTAACGCCATAAAAATATCCCTAAAAAGGGAATTTCAAGGTTCATTTTCATTTCTCTCTACAGGCGCCATTTTGTTTTTTATTACTTTGGAAAAATTAATATTTTGTAGCTTAAAATATGCATAATATTGTCAGCTATTTTGAATATTATTTTTGAATCTAAAAAACCATGCTTCATACAGGTGTTAACCCTTAAGCTTGCTCCTATATATAGCGTGAGCAGAATGATAGTTTTTCCACTTTTTCTGAAAGACTCGTATTCTTTTGCTATCGCTCTTGTCTGAACACCCTGTAGTCAAGTTAAGATAAAAGATCACTGCATAATACTAGTATTTGGTCTGGTATAGTCTGTAGTCTAGATTGGCTTAGAATTTGGTGCTTTGAAAGCTCTTTAGTAGATTGCTAGCTCTTGTTGTTGGTTATCTTTGCTTGTGCTGCTTTAGAAAAAGCACAAACAAGGTGTGTCTGTGTTTGTTTCTGTGTGTTAAATCACTTGGACAACAATGATTATGATTAAGTTGCATTTATAAGTATGGTTTTAAAAAAAAATAGTTCAAGTATATACAGGGTTTTAAAGAATTCTACATTCATCATCATTATTGGGTAAAAGAGAGAGTGAGAGCCATTAAGCCAAGACATTAAGGGATAGATACATTTACCTGGGACATACATACACATAGTATTTTGTTTATGTGGCTATACTAAGAGAGCTATAAAATAGTATGGATTAACGCGTTTTAGCCTCTGCTCAGTTGCGCTTTATAGTTTGCGCAGGCGACGCAGCTAAGTACATACAATACATTATATATAGTATATTACAATTATGATATAGTACATAGTAATTAGACAAAATTTTCGTTAAGTTGATTTTATAATTCAATTACCTCGTGGATTTGCTTGCATAGCTTGTCGTTTGTGCGGTTTATAGTATGTTTATATCTTTTTTGTAACAATAGACAGGCGCTTTGCTTTAGCTTTACGTAACATAAGTACATATGGCATATGGTATATGGCATGGCTAACAACAAGAACAGCAACAACAACGTTTAACAATAACAAAATTTCGGCAGGCCGAAGCTGAAATATTCTTGCCAAAATTGGCATTAACTTAACTTATACGAAAAGCTTATATGGAAAAGCTTAGTTAAAAATAAGTTTTAGTTTTTACAAGATATACCTGACTAAGCATTGCATGGGGTTGGGGGGTCGTTCCTAGTTTAAGCCGCCGTTGTATGTTTTGCTGTGAGAGAAATTTTTTTTGTTTTCGGTTCTTTTTTGTCAAGTTCCTAAGCCAGCATACAGCACATACCTCTAGGCAACACACAATGGGCCTTAAGATAAGCAATCTTTCATTCTGTACCAATGGTTCCAACTGTTAACGCAGCAGCCACCAGAGTTAATACAATCTGTACATAGGCGTGTGTGTGTGTGTATGTGTTGTGTGTGTGTGTGCGCGTGTTTGTGTGTGTGGGTGCATGTACATATTTGGGTATAATTAGTATGTTTTCTAATTAATACGGCATGGTAAATACCTGATACACTCGCATCTTGTAGAGCAAAACCCAGCTTATCCAACAATGTCATAATATGTATTCAGCACACTCTTGCACCCATTTTTTTTTTTAGACTCATTACTCTCTGTGTATTTGGTGTTTAACTTTGAGTAGCACAACGTGGAAGCGAAACAACATTGCACAATTGTTTTGAATTTTTTCTTGCTTTTTTCTTTTTTTTTATTATGCGCTTTGAGTACACTAGAAAATATGCATTAATAGAGAACAGAATAACAAAACAAAAAAAAAAAAAAGAAATCCAATAGTATGTTAACTGTTTAAATGCCCAAAAGCATTTGACTAACCTGTCGAAATCATAGCAGTACGTTATCCTTTAGAACTCTTGGCATCCGTTTCGAATTCTCAATACTAATACACTTATACAAAACTAAAGTAATATATGGATTTGACTGTCTCTGGGACAAAGAAAACATCATTTAGGTTTTAAGTATAGTAGTAGTATGTTAAGCTATGCTCTTAAATTGCTTCGGCTGGCCGAAATCGAAAAGTTCTTATTCTATTGGTTTTTTGCATAACTACTTACGATTATCTTAAGTTTTTTATACACTTCACGTTTTAAGCATTATAATGTTTAATCTGTAGTACATTAGGGTTCGTAAAAGAAAAATTTAAACTGATATTTATTGTATGTAAACTAACATGAAGCGTATAAAAAGCTTGACTTCACTTAGTGAGTCAATATTAGTTGGTCCCTTTTGGGTTTAAACTTTCTTGGTTAATATAATGATTACAAGCCAAAAGAATTACGGCCAGATCACACTTCAAATGTGCATACAACTTGAGTTGAGTTTATATTTTTTCGCTTGGACTTTTATATAATGCTTAAATATTTTGCATTTGCATAAATTGTATTAGTATTAAAATGTTTTATTATATAGATGCTTCTAGCGTTTACCTATTAACTAAATTGTCTAATGTAAGCCACTATGTTGCTAGTTGCTCTACATTTTACAGCAAGCAATATGACAAAAACGTGATAGAGAGAGAGAAACAGAGAGAGGTAGAGAGCGCGCTCGAGTTAAAAAAGACATGGAACACAATGTGTTTGTATGTCTGTACAATTTGCATGGACATGACTGAGTACATAAGTAAATTTGTTTGGTATATTATTACACTAACAACTAGATTTTAAACTCACCTCATCGCATATGGCATATATGCATCGTGCATATATATGGTTTTTCTTAGACTGTCTGTTATATTATTGAAATGTGTTAATTATTTGGAGTACCTCGATCCTGCATAAGAAGTTTCTATTGCGTTTTCTGTTGAATCCTTCGTTACCCGCTGCTGCTGATGTTACTGATTTCTTATAAGGGTTCTTTCTGTTCTTGCTTTTTGGGTTGCTTATTTTTACGGCTGTTGCATAATTTCATATTTTTATTGCTGTTTTTGGATATATATATATATTTTTTTTTCTTAATTTCGTTTTTCTTTTTGGTGTCATCTTCACTGGACTGGGTTCCGCGTTGGCATTTAATAGCGGCTGCGACTGCGGCTATTTCGTTCTTGGCTGCCATGACGATAATGATGACGACTGCGATTGCTGGTGCTGTTACGCGAATATGAATGCCCATGTCCGTGATGGGACTTGTGATGATCTGCAAAAATAATTTTTACAAATACATCAATTGCTTTTTAATAAATAATGTGTAGAGCACTTACGATGTCGCCTATCAGAAGTTTGACGATTCGGCATATAATCTCGACTGCGTTCACGATAATCACGTTGATCACTGTTAATACAAACAAATATTATTAGTCGTTTGTCTACAACAGCTTATTGTAAACCTACCGTCTATTTTCGTACGTATGGCCGCGCTGCAGGCGATCTTCGCGTCGACGCCGCTCATCTTCTTCGCGCTCCTTTTGACGCTTTTCATTGATTTCGGTTACAGCATTGCGCAACTTCGAGTAGCCCAAATGCTGTTTACCCATCAAATGATCCTCAATGCGTTGCTGAGCGTCGCCAACAATAAGAAATGCGCCGCAAATCTCGCACACCTTCATTTGCTTCTCAGGCAATGTTTCGTGTGACCAATTTGCTGACTTTGGATCCGACTTGTCGCCCGCTGTTGTCGTTGCGTTATCTTCAGTATCGCCATTCGAATCGGCATCATTATCATTGGCAACAGCATCGCCAGAATTTGTGACGGGACTGGCATGCGCCTCATCGCTGCTTGCTGTTGGAGTATGCTCCGGGGGAGTCTGTGGATTTATGGTCTGCGACGTGGGCTTAGCATTTTTAAGGCTGGCCTCATACTGCTGCTGTAATGTTTCCCTTTCCTCTTTGAGTTCTTCACAGAGCGTCATTAGATCCTTCGACTGATCAACATCACCGCGTATACCCGCCTCTTCGGCCTCAACCAGCAGCTTGCTAATCCTAGCATTAAGATTATTAAGCTGCTCTTGTTGCTTAGTCTGTTGGCCAGACGGATGATCGCGCTGCATAAGCTGCAATCGTTGTTTACCTTTTTGTATTTTACGATCCACATCGTGCAGCATAACATTACAAAATCGTAGAAACTCATCCTCACATTGTCGTTTCCGCTGCGAGGGTCGAGCTTCTTCATACAGGTTTTTGGCTTCATCATCGTGTATACGCGTACAGGGGCCTAGATCAGCGCGCGTATTTATGAATAGATCATGTGGGCAGAATTTAACATTATAGAATTGACAAAACTGGAATTAAAAGAATAATAAACGCATAAAAGGTAGCTGCATAAACCAAGGTCAGTTGACAAACAGTTTTACTGAACACAAATACATACACCCATATACATATATACATACATTTTAATATTAATAATGTGGTACATAAGTATTATATATACATGTGTGTATATCAATAAAGCACGCCGGCAAAATAAATAAATACATTTAGCGTTGTTTACAATCATTGATCCCGCCAGTTCCGTTACTTGTTATATCATAATTATAGCTTTTAAACTAACATACAATTGAAGTTTAACTTACTTCTGAATCTTCCCAATTAACCTTAAGTCCTGCCTCAGAAGGATGCAAATTTCTATTGCGGCCCATTAGCTCATCGAGCATTTGTCGTGCAGCGTCCACCATTTTTGGTGTCTTAATATTTAAGTGCTCAGCCAAATGCAAATCAATTAGCTGCTCGTTGTATTCACTTTATAGTTTTTAAATATAATTAAGCTGTTCACTGCTCTATTATAATCACATTACAAAAGCGTTTTTACCACTTTTTCTGCATTTATTGATTCAACTAGTGCTGAAGAACTATCGAAATGACTATCGAAAATATCGTTTCATATTGCAGGCGTTATCGCTAATTTCCCATCGCAATTGCTGCTACTTGAAAAAATGTTTTCAATTTTTTTCACATTTATATATTATCCCATAGTTATTTTTAATTATTTGTCAATAAAATGTTAACCAAATACCACGCTTTGAATTTATTTCATATAAATATGTTATATTTGCAAGTTGATATTTTTGTCATCGATATCTTCTGGCGCAATACAACCCGCCAGTTGTCAAAATTGCATGTTGCTGTCAAAAAAAGGCGCGAATTAGCACACAACAAGCATTGCTGCACATAAATATTGCGCGTTGTTTTATTTGATAGCATCACGCATAATTGCTCGATTCGTTGGATTCAATTAAGTTAACATGGATGTTGCAGATTCACAAATCGGACAGTTGCGCGTTAAGGATAAAGTGGGCATACGCACCCAGAAGCTATTCCAAGATTTCCTTGAGGAGTTCAAAGAGGATGGTGAGATTAAGTACACTCGTGCCGCAGCAAATTTGGAGTATCTCGATCGTTGCACACTTGTAGTTAGCTTCGAAGATGTTGAGAAATACGATCAAAATCTGGCCACTGTCATAATAGAGGAATACTATCATGTTTATCCGTTTTTGTGCCAATCTGTTTCGAATTTTGTAAAAGATCGCATTGGTTTGAAAACCAACAAGGATTGCTATGTCGCTTTTACGGAGGTGCCTACGCGTCATAAAGTGCGTGATCTCACCACTTCCAAAATAGGCACACTCATTCGCATATCTGGCCAAGTTGTTCGCACTCACCCCGTTCATCCGGAGCTCGTTGCGGGCACTTTTATGTGTATGGACTGCCAGACTGAGATACGTAATGTAGAGCAGCAGTTTAAGTTTACCAATCCTACCATTTGCCGCAATCCTGTCTGCGCCAATCGTCGTCGCTTTATGTTGGATGTCGAGAAATCATTATTTTTGGATTTTCAAAAGATACGTATACAGGAAACCCAAGCTGAGCTGCCCCGCGGCTGTATACCACGCTCTGTTGAGATCATTTTACGTTCGGAGCTGGTAGAAACGGTTCAAGCCGGCGATCGCTATGACTTTACGGGCACGCTTATTGTAGTGCCCGATGTAAGCGTGCTAGCGTCTCCTGGACTTAGAGCTGACCAAAGCTCACGGCATAAGCCTGGTGAAGGCTCCGACGGTGTAACAGGTCTAAAGGCTTTGGGTGTGCGTGAATTAAACTATCGCATGGCATTCTTGGCCTGTAGTGTTCAGGCTACCACAGCACGCTTCGGTGGTACCGATTTACCCATGTCTGAGGTGACGGCGGAGGATATGAAAAAGCAAATGACCAACGCAGAATGGCAAAAAATTTATGAGATGTTCAAGGATCGCAATTTGTACAACAACTTGATTACCTGCCTCTTTCCATCTATTTATGGCAATGATGAAGTCAAGCGTGGTATATTGCTGCAATTATTTGGTGGCGTGGCTAAGACCACTCAAGAGAAGACCTCGTTGCGTGGCGATGTGAATGTGTGCATTGTTGGCGATCCCAGCACAGCAAAATCCCAATTTCTGAAGCAGGTTGCCGATTTTTCGCCACGTGCCATATATACCTCAGGCAAGGCCTCATCTGCTGCCGGTCTCACAGCTGCTGTTGTGCGTGATGAAGAAAGCTTTGACTTTGTCATTGAGGCAGGCGCCTTGATGTTGGCTGACAATGGCATCTGTTGCATTGATGAATTTGACAAGATGGATTTACGTGATCAAGTGGCCATACACGAGGCTATGGAGCAGCAAACTATATCCATTGCACGCGCTGGCGTGCGTGCTACGTTAAATGCGCGCACTTCTATATTGGCTGCTGCCAATCCCATTAATGGTCGCTATGATCGTTCCAAGAGTTTGCAACAAAACATACAGCTTTCAGCGCCTATAATGTCACGTTTCGATTTGTTTTTCATATTGGTTGATGAGTGCAATGAAGTTGTGGACTATGCCATTGCGCGCAAGATTGTGGACTTGCATTCCAACATTGAAGAGTCAGTTGAGCGCGCTTACACACGCGAAGAAGTTTTGCGCTATGTTACATTTGCCCGTCAGTTTAAGCCAGTCATTGGAGAGGAGGCGGGTAAAATGCTGGTTGAGAACTATGGGCACTTGCGTCAGCGTGATACTGGCTCATCAGGACGCAGCACTTGGCGCATAACTGTGCGTCAGCTGGAATCCATGATACGTCTAAGTGAGGCCATGGCCAAGCTGGAGTGCTCGAATAGAGTGACGGAGCGACATGTTAAGGAGGCTTATCGTTTGCTTAACAAATCTATTATACGCGTAGAACAGCCCGACATTCATTTGGATGATGACGACGACATGGATGTGGATGATGGCATACAGGGTGATATTGATATGGAAAATAATGGCGCTGCTGCCAATATAGACAACGCTGACTTGGAGGCAACAACTGGCGCGCAGAAAAAGAAATTCACGCTCTCCTTTGAGGACTACAAGAATCTTTCGACAATGCTGGTACTGCACATGCGTGGAGAAGAGGCACGTTGTGAGGTTGAGGGCACTGATACGGGCATGAAACGCAGCGATGTGGTTACCTGGTATTTGGAGCAGGTCGCCGATCAAGTCGAAACCGAGGATGAGCTAATATCACGCAAAAATCTTATCGAGAAACTGATCGATCGTCTTATCTATCACGATCAAGTTATTATACCTCTTAAGACATCTAACTTGAAACCGTTTCGTAAGAGTCCAAAACGCGCGGGCGATGAGGATGTGGAAGATGATCCATTGTTGGTGGTACATCCCAACTATATTGTAGAATAGAGACATTCATGTTTATCTATATAAGTTAAGTTTGTATTTTTTTTTTATCTTTCTTTTCAGTCAGATTTAAGACATTCAAAATACCAACATAAGTACAAAAACAGTTAAGATATACAAGTAAAATAAAAATTTGATTATTATAAAACGTGGAATAATAAATAAAAATTAAAGCACATGATGATTATCATTTATAGGAAGCCAAGTTAAATGGATTCATATGGAAAGGAGTAGCATAAAATGAATAATTAAAAAAGTTTGCTAATGGTTGCCAAACGAAGGGGAATTTAGAATACAATATTAAAATATCTACAGATTGTTTTGAATCGCTATGACTTATAGTTTCCAAAGGAATTTTAAATGAGTAAACATTTTGTTCCTTAGGTTCAGTTTCCAAAAGAATATTAACAGAATAACATGTGAATATGGCTTTTTGTTGAAGCAATGACAGTCTTACTTATTTATACTTTATTCACTCAACTATATTTTTAATCCACAACCGTTTTTCAATCAACGAGCGCAAATAAATCTCTACAACATTAATATTTTTTTTAATTTCGTTTTAATGATTGTTAAATTTCCTATTCAAAAAAAAAGGCGGAAAACATTCAATTGCGCAAACAATAAGACCCGCCATTAAGATTTACTGCTCAAAAGTGTAATGCTTCACACCATCCTGGGGATACTGTTTAGCGGCCACGGGGCGATACATTTTCTTATCTTCCAACCAATAGTAAAAAGCTAAGCAACCAGACATGACACCAAGGAAAGTTAGCCAATAGTATTGCATGCTAAAACGCGGCGTATCAGCTTGTGAGTAGCGATCCTCGCTGTACAGATCTTGATCAACCGAAATCTAATAAAAAGACATTGCATTTAAAATAAAACTGAATATGTCTAATTCAAGTATATGCTTACAGGCTCATTGAAGTTGCGCTTGATTTCGGGATAATCATAAGGATAATAGGGATCCTTATTTTCTGCGCCTAAGCCGCCTCCAACTTTGGGATAGTCACCGTAGCCCAGACCATTGTCAGCATACGGCTTGTACTCCTCTGGCAGCAAATAGTATTTCTTGGCAGCCGCCTCACGCTCCTTTTCTGTTTTAGGAAATGGTGCTGGCTTGTAATCCTTGTTCCAACCGGCAACTGCACAAATAGTGAATACATAATGTTTATTCAGCAGCAAATACAAGTTACGTAAACAAAACAGAAAGCCCAATCAATTGGGCAAACTTACGACTGCGTATAGCTTGACGTTGCAATACTGGATTGCCGGCAGCTGCACTTAGTTTTTGTGCCAAGCACAGAGATTTCATCAATGCAGACATTGTGAGACGTTTTGCTTTAAAATAAATAACTAATCAACAGCACTTTTTAACTCATGCAAAGCCACAGATTGACAAACAGCTGTGCACAAATCGATACTAGTTCCGAAAAAAAAGCTTTGAAAAATATTGTGTTATCGATTATACGATAGTCTAACGATTAAAGATCACAGCTGTTTTGTCTGGTCTTTGGCGATTGTTCTTTACGCCGCGAAATATTTGTTTCTGCTTTTTTGGGCAAAGGCGCCGCTAATTATAACTTAATTTACACTTAAAAACTATAATATTTAAAATGGTGCTACCATTATTGCAGCGCACAACGCTTCGCAGCGTACAACAATTGAGTAGACCATGGGTAGCCACCGTTTCTAGCCTACGCTTGGTAAGGAGTTTTATCATAAATGTGTATTCTTATGTAATTGCTGCAATTTTTGTTTTGCTTGTGTTGCCTTTTAAAACATATTTTTAGTTCAAAGCGCTTAACAAATACTACCCAAGGAATTACACTTGATATGAGCTATGTTGCCTACTCTAGACATGCTAAAATATCTCAAACAAGTAATAGCTGTTACGAATTGCCGGCATTTCGTAAAATAAACTATACACCCACATAAAGCGCACAGTGGAGCTTAAACATGCTCGATAATGCTGTGTTAATTTGTTTAAAAGAGACAAAATGGCTGAGGCGTTATTTTACACAAATTCTCTGTGCTGTTTGATATTGTAAGCAAAAGTATTGCCGTCTGACTGCCTTGATATGCTTTAAGAGTTTTCCAACCGGCTAGGCATAGCATAGATTACTTTATTGGAGTTTGTTATGTACACAACTTGTTATGCCCCTGACCGCAATATGCCATCATTTATATACGCAAGAATTAAAAATCATTCAAGTTTGACTGTACAAAAACCGGTTAAAAAAAACTGAATCAAACAAGTTTGGCTTAAATTCTTCAGTGCACTAGTTTTAACAAACATATTTCTAAATAGAATGGGAGAGTATTTAATCTTTTCACCATTGTTTGTACGATTCACACTATCTTGTGATGTTCGGTGTGCACTTGTCAGCTGCTCTAGCAGTCTACAAATCTCAGCCATAAATCTGCTGATAATGCCTATTTAGCCTATGTAAAGTTTCAACATTGTACATACACATACATGTCTCTAAATATGCATGCATATACCATTTGTATGTATGTATGTATATATTTGCAATCATATACACACACATGCTCAAAGACAGCTCTGCTGCTGTGTGCTTATCAGAACACAGTCAAGAAATAAAGCGCTCCGTGGGGCTAATGTCGAACTGTAGAACCCATACTTTGGCACATTGTTGGATTGTGCGCTCTTTAGAAATTCGCCAATGTGTTGTTTTTGATTCGTGAATGCCAGCAGCTTAAATAGTTAAAGTTTGACATCTTGTTAATCATTTGCTTTCAAAAACTTGTTGTACTCACTTGTATATTACGACGATGGTTGGTACGCTAGCATTTCATTTTTTTTCTATAATTTTAATGATATTTGTATTTTTGTTGTTTTCAGGCTTCACAGGAATTTCGCGTAGAGAGCGACACGTTTGGCGAGCTGAAGGTGCCTGCTGATAAGTATTATGGCGCGCAGACAATGCGGTCCCAAATTAACTTTCCCATTGGTGGAGCAACGGAACGCATGCCGGTAAGCTATAAAGTGGAATACTCTTCAAATTTCATTTTCAAACATTTCAGTGTTGTACCAGTTTGTTTTGCCTCAAAAGACATCTGAATTCAAAAGAAAATTAAGGCAAATCCATCTACTTAACTGATCTCTGACGTATTTAAAATGCTTAAGCAAAAGTCGCAAATAGGCAAGAACTCTTTAACAATGCTGCATGGTTAACTAACTAAACATCTTAGACTAAAATAACATGATAATGCTGGGCACTAAAAGCCCTAACTCCTGAAATAAGAAGCAAGAAAGTCACATCAAGGAACGCCAATATCATAATATTATAATGTACCTTATAAAAGATTTTGCCGAAAAGTTAATATATATATGTTCCTTAAGCTCCTATTTGGAGCATAGGGCGTCAACTACTCCTCTTGGTCAGCGGACCCGGTTTTGTGCAAGGACTCTGAGTTCACTCCATGATAGATTGAGAGATTTCATTTCGGCCTCTGTTGAGCGTCGCCAGGTGATACGCGGCCTACCAATGCTGCGAGCTATTTGCTGGAAAGGGTTCCATCGCAACGACTGTTTTGCAACGCTGTCATCGCTCTTCCTTAGAGTGTGGCCCATCCATTGCCATTTCCTCTTCCTAATTTCTGTAGCCACATCTAACTGGTTTGCCTTTCTAAGCAGCTCGGAGTTTGATATCATGCGAGGCCAAAAGACTCTCAAGAGCGGTTGATGAAATCTTGGAGTCGTTTTGTTATTGCTGACGTGACTTTCCAGGTGGTACAGCCATAGAGCAGGACAGACTTAACGTTAGCATTAAATATTCGAAGCTTGGTGTTGAAGCTTATGGTATTATTTTGCCAAAGTGGTGCCAGAATGCCGAAGGAGGCCTAAGCTTTGTTAATACTGCATTCAACATCAAGCTCACTTCCGCCATCCGCGGTGATCATACTCCCAAGGTAGCAGAATTTTTCGACATTTTTAAATTGCTGCAATCCTACTGTAAAAGGATTCGGAGTAGGTGCACGGAGACAGAGCGCTTTAGTTTTGTCATCGAAAAGTTAAGGTTAAGTTAAAAGAACTTCCTTTATCGGATTAAAGAAATGTCTTCCCGGACCAGCTCCCTAAGAATACAGTAGCCAAAAATTCAGGTTAAAAATAAATATATTTAGCTAAAGCTAAAATTATTATTTGTTAATTGTAGCTTTTAATGTATTTGTAATTAACGTAAATGGTTTCAGACAGATGACTTTTTTATATTGCTCTTTTTTTATTATATCATTTGCTAGCCATTATACATCATTACCATTCCCATTAGTGAATCCAATAAACAATTAAAATTTGAAATTTACAGAAACCCGTGGTTCAAGCTATGGGCATTCTAAAGAAAGCTGCCGCAGAAGTTAACAAGGAGTTCGGCTTGGATGCCAAGATCAGTGAGGCAATCTCTAAAGCAGCTGATGATGTAATATCCGGCAAACTTTATGATGATCACTTCCCTTTGGTAATTTGGCAAACAGGTTCCGGCACTCAGAGTAACATGAATGTGAATGAGGTAAGTTGCCATACTAACGACTTGGAATTTCCCATGTATAGTAATTAATCATTATAATTTAACAATTAGGTAATTAGCAATCGCGCCATTGAGCTGTTGGGTGGCAAGCTGGGTTCCAAAACTCCCGTGCATCCCAACGATCATGTGAACAAGTCGCAGAGCTCCAATGACACCTTCCCCACTGCCATACACATTTCCGTGGCCCTTGAACTGAATAACAATTTAAAGCCTGCGATTAAAACGCTACATGATGCCTTGCGTGCCAAGTCCGATGAGTTTAAGGACATTATCAAGATTGGACGCACGCACACCATGGATGCGGTGCCATTGACATTGGGTCAGGAGTTCAGCGGCTATGCACAGCAGCTTGCCTATGCACTGGAACGCATTGATGCTTGTCTGCCACGTGTTTATGAGCTGGCCTTAGGTGGCACAGCCGTTGGTACTGGACTGAACACTCGCAAGGGTTTCGCAGAGAAATGCGCAGCAAAGATTGCACAGCTTACGAGTCTGCCATTTGTAACGGCGCCGAATAAGTTTGAGGCGCTGGCTGCACGCGATGCTATGGTTGAGGTGCATGGTGTTCTTAATACCATTGCCGTCAGTCTGATGAAGATTGGCAATGACATACGCTTCTTGGGATCTGGTCCACGTTGCGGTTTGGGTGAGCTAATGCTGCCTGAGAACGAACCCGGCAGCTCCATCATGCCCGGCAAGGTAAATCCCACACAATGCGAGTCTTTGACCATGTTATCGGCTCAGGTTATGGGCAATCAGGTAGCTGTTACCATCGGCGGCTCCAATGGACACTTTGAGCTGAACGTTTTTAAGCCCCTGATTGTGTCCAATGTGCTGCGCTCGATTCGACTGCTATGTAAGTTGCATGCTTTATGTACCTGCCTAAATATATATTTAAACATTATTTTTTTCATCAGCGGACGGCAGTCGCACTTTCACAGCCAACTGTGTAAACGGCATTCAGGCTAATCGCGATCGCATTAACAAGATCATGAACGAGTCACTTATGTTGGTAACCGCTTTGAATCCCCATATTGGCTATGACAAGGCAGCCAAGATTGCCAAGACAGCACATAAAAATGGAACCACACTCAAAGAAGAAGCCATCAATCTGGGCTATTTGACCGAACAGCAATTTAAAGACTGGGTCAGGCCCGAGGAAATGCTGGGACCCAAATAGATACTAACTACTGCCTAAGCATAAAGTGAACATTTTTTTTTTCTTAAGTTTTTCATACATTTTGATTTTTAACACAGTAGCCTGCGAACCATAGTCCTGTCAATGATTTTAAAGTTGTTAAATTTTTCGTTAAATGCCAGTAACTACTGAACTATCGTCAAGTTAGTAGCTCCTTACCGGCTTGTCAAAGTATACAAAATATAGTCGAAACTAAATTATTAAAATAATTCTTTCAATAAAAATAAACGAAATAAACAAAAATGTTGCGTATTTTGGAACGGAATATGGTGCGTCGCGTACTAGTAGCCAAATTGGAGCGTAACATTTGCTTAAGCTCAAAGCTTCCTGATAAAGACAAGTTTCGCATTGAGAAGGATACTTTCGGTGAGCTTAAGGTGCCATCTAAAATGTTCTATGGTGCACAAACTATGCGCTCCAAGCTAAATTTTCCAATTGGTGATCAAACAGAGCGCATGCCGGTAAGTTTGCGTTTATGACTTCAAGTTTATAATACTTATAAAAAAAATATACAAATTTAGATGCCAGTAATTCAAGCCATGGGCATTTTAAAAAAGGCTTGTGCAGATGTCAACAAACAATTCGGGCTGGATGGAAAAATAGCAGAGTCCATTTCATGCGCCTGTGATGATGTTATATCTGGCAAGCTCTATAAAGAAGGTCACTTTCCGTTGGTCATTTGGCAAACCGGCTCTGGCACTCAGACCAACATGAACACCAATGAGGTAAGTGTCTGAAATACTTTAGAAGTTGACTAATTTAACTTGGCTAACCAACCAGGTAATCAGTAATGTGGCTATTAAAGGCTTGGGCGGTGAGCTTGGATCTAAGGAACCAGTGCATCCAAATGATCACGTTAACAAATCGCAAAGTTCCAATGATACCTTTCCTACAGCTATGCACATTTCCGTGGGTATGGAGATAAACGAACGTCTGATTCCAGCTGTCACAACACTGCGCGATGCCCTAAAGTCCAAATCTAATGATTTTAAGGACATTATTAAAATTGGACGCACGCATTTGATGGATGCTGTGCCTTTGACCTTAGGTCAGGAATTCAGTGGCTATGAACAGCAAATGAGCTATGGTTTGGATCGCATTCAAACTTGCTTGCCACGTGTCTATCAGTTAGCCCTGGGCGGCACTGCTGTGGGTACTGGCATGAATACACACAAGGGATTTGCCGAAAAAGTTGCCAAGCGCATAGCTGAGCTTACATGTTTGCCTTTCGTGAGTGCGCCTAATTTTTTTGAGGCCTTAGCTTCGCGTGACTGCATGGTTGAAGTACATGGAATACTGAATACCATTGCAGTAGGTTTAATGAAAATTGCGAGTGATATACGTCTAATGGGATCAGGTCCCCGTTGCGGCTTGGGTGAGCTAATGCTGCCTGCTAATGAGCCGGGTAGCTCTATCATGCCAGGCAAGGTGAATCCCACGCAATGCGAGGCATTAACAATGATATGTGCACAGGTAATGGGCAATCAGGTCGCAGTATCTGTAGGCGGCGCTAATGGACACTTTGAGCTGAATGTTTTTAAGCCGCTGATTGTTTCCAATGTGCTGCGTTCCATACGCTTATTGTGTACGTAGAGTTTAAAACATTTTACACAACTAAATAACAAAAAATATTTATTTTTAGCGGATGGATGCTTGTCATTTAGCAAGAACTGCGTAGAGGGCATAAAACCAAATAATGAGCGCATTGCCAAGATCATGAACGAGTCACTTATGTTGGTGACTGCTTTAAATCCGCATATTGGCTATGACAAGGCAGCCAAAATTGCAAAGACAGCACATGAGAATGGAACTACACTTAAGGAGGAAGCTTTGAAAGAAGGAGTTACTGAGGAGCAGTTTAAGGAGTGGGTGGATCCAACAAAAATGTTGGGTCCCAAATAAAAACCATGCATTTGAACATCATTAGTTTTATGGTTCGAGTTAGTTTTAAACCAAAAAATTTAAGTTAACAAATCGAAATTTGCCTAGCAATAAAATAAATATAAATGGCAAGAAATAGATTTCTTATTCTTTACGATATTTAGTTTTTGCGCGCATTGATGTGAATGATGTATATAATGCTTGATTAACTTCTCTATATACAACAAACAAATATGGTTTTTTTTAAATCATAACGTTCAAATAATAGCTAATCAAAATTTTCCATAAAAAATATTTATCGCAAAACGATAACAAATCAACTGTGTATACAAAATATATTTGTTTGCATATTTGCAACACTACCGCTTGTACTGATAAATATAGAACTTTAAACTGCAGCATAAATATTTATAGTACACCAAGTAAGAAGTCGCTTGCAGAAAAAATTGCTATCGCTTGTGTTTTCTTTTTTCGTATAACAATATACATATATGCATATATTTTTTTAAATTCTGCTAGCTGCAAAATAAAAAAGTGCCAACCTTGATTATCTAATTACAATTAGCACAACAATATCGACATTCTACGAACAAAAACAACACAAGGAAAATACGTCAAACGAAAAGTAAGCACACATAAGCAACCATAGTACATTTTAAACAAATTAGTAGTCTGCATAAAACAAAAACTATAAATTTGTAAATATGTATATATTTTGTCGTATATCTCATTTTCTTTTTTAAGTTAAATCAAAAATTTTGTTTTATTTATATTTAGAACCATTGCAGAGATAATAAATCTACGACGCAAAAACAAAACAACAGCTGTTTCGATAATTATCGTTCCATCAAAGATCACGTTCCCAGCCGCCACATACAAGCTGAAGTTGTTTTGGAAAGAAATTTGTTTGTCTAGCGTGACGAGCAAGCCGCAGGTTCAAAATTCCAATTATAGACAATAACAAAAGGTGAGCTCATGCAGTTGTTTTGGTTTTGCTTTGCCTAATTCTGTATCTTTTGAAGCTTAGGCGCACCATCATTTTTGAGCTGTTCGAACAGCTGAAAGTGCAAATAGGGCGTGTGGAAAGATGTCTGTGCGGCTGTTAACCGTGCGACTTGTTAAACATGGTCACTACGTTTTGCGTACCTACTGGCATCGTGAAATACATACAAACATTTTGGAACAAAGTCATTTAAAAAAAGGTAGCAAGCGAGCCTTTTGCGTTCCATCGTCGGCGGCCAATGTTCTGCGAGTAAGTCATATAATAATATCTTAGCCGTCTTTTGCTAAACATTATGGTCTTTTTCTAGAGCGCACCCCAGCAGCTGGGCAAATCAGCGCCCACAAACACTGCAAACGTATTGCCACGCGCAGGCACCGGTAGCGGACTTTTTCGTTTTGGGCAGCAGGCGCGCAAGCTTTTTATTGATAACATCCTAAGTCGCGTTACCACCAATTACTCGGAGGAATTGCGGCAGCGTGCCACACGTAAACTTTTCTTTGGCGACTCGGCGCCATTTTTTGCTCTAATCGGCGTTAGCTTGGCCTCAGGCGCAGGAGTGCTCAGCAAGGAAGATGAACTAGAAGGTGTTTGCTGGGAAATACGCGAAGCAGCTACACGCTTACAAGAAAACTGGAACCGTGATGAGTTATCCGATACGTTACTACAAAACGATTTAAACGTAGACAAGCTAGATGTGGGTCCGCCCATTGCCAAGGGCTGCGCAGCTGTGGTCTATGCTGCATCAGTTAAACAGGAGCGTGATACAGCAAACACTGAAGTGCCTAGTCCTGCAATAAACATGCCAAAAAGCCCCGCAAGCAGCTGGCAGCATGAGATGATGTCACCTTTACAGAATATGTCCCGTTTTGTGCACAACTTTGGCGGTTCGGCGGATAATATTTATAGTTATTGCCAAAAAACAGCTATAAGCGCCTTTGTAGAGGGCCTAGCAGCTGAACAGAGATTGGATATGCAAACGCAAAGTCGCCAGCAGTCGAATGAAAGCGGCAACAAATCACAACAGCCTCAAGATGGCATGTCCAATGCCTACAGATTGGTAATTTGAAAAATTTAAGCAAGAAAATAGTTCGATTAAAATACTTTCTTATACCCATAGCATACAACAGACGATGCAAGTACCGTAGCTTCCATTGAACGCTATCCGCTGGCACTTAAAATAATGTTCAACTTTGATGCAGAAAGCAACGCTACGTCCATTTTGCGCGCCATGTACAGAGAAACTGTGCCTGCCCGACAACGTCACATGAATGGCTCTTCTGAGGAATGGCAACGCCTCTTACAGAATCAAACTTTGTCCCTACCACCACATCCCAACATAGTCTGCATGTTTGGCTTCTTTTGTGATGAAGTGCGTAATTTTCCAGATGGACATAAACTTTATCCCCAAGCACAGCCACAGCGCATCAATCCCGATGGCTACGGACGGAATATGTCTCTGTACTTGCTGATGAAACGTTATGATTGCAGTTTGCGCGAGCTGCTAGTCAACACTAACCTTAAAACGCGATTCAAAGTTTTGCTGCTAGCTCAAATGTTAGAAGCCGTTGCCCACTTAAATCGACATGGTGTGGCGCATCGTGACATCAAGTCGGACAATTTACTTATCGAACTGAACGATGAAGATACGCCTCCAGTACTGGTGCTTTCTGATTTTGGTTGTTGTCTGGCCGACAAAGGGCATGGTCTACGTTTGCCTTACTCGTCGGATTATATTGAAAAGGGCGGCAATGCAGCACTTATGGCGCCAGAAATTTACAACACACAGCCAGGTCCGTTTGCTGAGCTCAATTATGGCAAAGCAGATTTGTGGGCTTGTGGCGCCTTGGCCTATGAAATCTTTGGTATGCACAATCCTTTTTATTCGGTCAGCGCTGGATTGGCTTCAGGCAATGCTGAGCAGACATTGCGCAACAGCGACTATAAACACGAAGATTTGCCGCCTTTAAATGATGCATGCCCACCGCTATTGCAAAAGTTAGTGTATAACATACTGAACCCAAATCCGTCAAAGCGCGTCAGTCCAGATATTGCGGCAAATGTACTGCAATTGTTTTTGTGGGCGCCATCCAATTGGCTAAAGGCCGGTGGCATGCCCAACAGTCCTGAAGTAAGTCGACAAATACATTTAAAATTAAAATAGAATCTCAACGTATTTAATATATTAAAAACATTCTTGCAGATACTTCAATGGCTGATTTCGCTCACCACCAAAATCATGTGCGAGGGCCGTCCACAATTTGCGGCTACAGCCACTTTCCTAGAGAGTGGACGTCGCACTTATGTAGAGTATCTGCTGATTTGTAGTTTTTTGGCACGTGCACGTCTGCGTCGCATACGTGGTGCACTCAACTGGATACAAAATGTGGTAGCCGCATAAGCAGTGAATTAGCTTGGCGATCATTTTGTTATTAAAAAAAAAAGTTAAATGAAAAGCGTGTGATACATATATTAAGCGGCTACAAACTAATAGAAAACAGCTTTATACGATTGAAATTTATACTTAAAACATTTATGCACATATTGGATATATTTTAAAATAATAAATGCATATAATTTGGTCACTAAAGCAATATTATGGATTATTTGTTTAAAATAAATGGGTTAGCAGCTGGCGTTGAGAATTCGGTGTAATTAACCAAGAGGCCCATTAAGTCTTGACTATCCTCAGCATATTGCTTGATCTCGGCAAAGTTTTGTCTAGCCGGGAATATTTCAAGCAATTTGAATCTTGAATCCGCATACGCAACAATTATAAAACCTCGTTTATTGAAATCGAACTAGAGTTAAACATATGTGTATTAGATTAAGTACTTTGCCTTTTAAATGTACTGAACAAACCTTATAGAGAGGCCTGTTGTCCTTATCGTGATTGGTTACCAACGTACAACCCAGATTATTTAAGATATTTCTCATGTTAGCTAAAACTTGCCCCGTATTGCTTTGTGTATCTGCAAAATTAAAATTGAAATATAATTCATAATTGCACATATGTATGTTTTACGTACCAAGTGCATCCAATTCAGATTTTAATATATGCCCCTCATTTATGACTGCGATATGTTCCTGAAGCTGCTTCAGAAGCCTCTCATTTAACTCCATTGCTGTTGTTTTATACGTCTCGGCTTCATTTATGTTGATATTTGCTTGCTGCGATAAAGTTTTTAACGTTGCATTTGAAGCTTTTATAGTTTTTAATTTAGATTTAAGGCTTTCAATGCATTTTGTATTGTTTTCCATTTTAAGCGTCGAAACTGGCCTGTTCGCAACTACGCGCCAGTCGATAAGTTGCGCATCGATAAGCACTCGATAGCATCGCGATTAAATAATTTAAATTTTCATTTAAAAAGCAAATATTTAAGACAAATGGCATAAAAGCTAATCTTAAGGCATCTTCAACGTATGGATTTAACTTTCTGCAACTATATATTTGGCAGTCTACAAATCTACACTAAACTCAGTAAATAATCGATTGTCTTCAAATATATGATAAGCACTTATGATTTTATTTGTTTAATTGACTTGCACACTGCTCACGCACAGCTTGTGATCATAAAAGGAGCAGGTGGCCATATGCAGCATTTGCTGCTCAGCAGCTAGTTGCTTTCCCAAACTAGGTGCCCAATCTGCACCATAGCAAATGCTTGTATGTTCATCATAAGTACCAAGCAAGGACATATCCGTGACTGAATTGCATCCGTACTCCGCTAAGCTCACTATGCTAAAGTTTTTGTACATGCAGGCGCTAAGTATTAGATCTTCTCGCACAGGATGCGGCTTCAGACGCCAAATACCACCGTTTAACAGTATTTCGGACAAGCAACGCTTCATAGAACGCGTATCAAAGAGACGCAGCACTTCGTCATAGCTGCCAGTGAGCAACTGATGTTCCCTACGCGGATGACTAAGTAAACAAGTAACGCCGGCACTGTGCGTTTTGTTCGTCCATATGCGTTGATTTGTACGCAAATCGTAGCTATGCAAAAGGGCATCATCACCACCGGTGTACACTTGTTGTGGCGACCATTTGTCAAAGGCACAAGTCCAGGCCTCAAATTCATGCGCCTTCCAAGTGTGCAACTTACACAGCTCCCCAAGCGCTTTGTAGCCCAAGTGGCTTATGCAGCCTTTAGAGTCCGACACCAACAGCTGCAAAGCTGCACCCTCACGCTGCCAGTCAAGGGCCAAGGCAAGTGGTGGTGGCTCTGTGTTCTGTTCTGAGCGCAATGACAAACACGTGCGTTTATGCAGCTTGCGTTCAGCATGGCACAATTCGTAGATCTCGAGTTCTCCCAAACCAGTGACAGTGGCCAGCAAAGGTCCTTGGTCTTCTTGTAAGCGCGGCAGCCATTTCATATCCAAAATAGCTGCTGTTTCCAAACTTTGCAGTTTGTCTAGCGCGTTGGTATTTGCATCATAATCATACAGATAGATACGCCCTTTGCGTGCCTGATTTGGCGTTGTTTCTACATCGCTCTGCTTGTTCTCCGTCTCCACCAGTTGATAGGTGCCACAAGCAAAGTAGCCACTATGCAATTCATCCTCTGTGCACCATTCTACCGAATCTGCCGAGTACTCTGTATCAACAGTATGCAGCGTAGTAATTTTCATGCTGTGTTTTGAATAACAGACATGAGATCTTTCCCACGTCGATATAATGATAACAAGCAATCGATAACAATTGTTTCTCTGCTTTATGGGCGAACGTTTTTTTTTCATGACCTTTTCAAAAGCACAATGTCAACAGGTATTCAAAAATAAAATTTAAAACACCCACCCATCTAGAATAAATAATAAAAAGAAAAAACACATTAGACTCTTTCTTATAAGATTTATTTGCTTGTGTCGCTACTTTAAAAAATTACACATTACCCCTCTTTAGTGCTTTGTTAATCGGTTTACTAGTTAAATACATACATATTCATGTATATTAAATTTTATAATTTATTTAAAGTTATTCTTGGTACATTACAAAGTTATCGCTTATCAGTGTGACTGTTATCATTTAAATTTTTTCAAAGCAAATAAAATGTGCGCTAACAGGGACTTACGCTTAATTAGTTTTTGGATGCAAAAAAAAAAAGACTATTACTATTGGTTTTTTAAGTAGCTTCTCACCCGGTTAGGCTTAAGTTTGCTGCACCATAACATAACGCAATCTTACAGCCACACCTGAGTTATTATTATTTTTTTTTTTGTTTCAATTGTGTTTGGATTTCTAATGTTATATTTATGTACATATAAATTGCACTGTTATATCCTAGTTGTGGGCGTACACAGGAATTATTATCATCATTATTTTTATACAAAGGGGTAGTATGTCTAGCTTAGTTTTAGACTATTACTTATGTGTACATATGTATGTATGTATATAAACGTATGCATGTCATCGACCACATTAAAGTTTATTGTGTATATGCGCTGGTTTTGTGACCACTTACTAGTTCCATTGGTTCTTCTGCTAATACATATATACCATATTATTACCGACGTACATAGATAGCTATTCTAATCTAAACTATAGTTGTCATCATATAAAGTACCCAGCATAAGTTAAGCTTTATCCTTATACCCTATATGCCAGTGTTGGGCAAAACTCATACAAACAAACATTTCTTTGTGTGAGCGAGCACAAGATCGACGCTCAAGCTCAAACGAGAGCGAAAATTGTCACCGACTGCGCTGCGGCAGCTTCTTGTGCTCTATCCACGCGTATTATGTAAATTGAGAGACTGCCCACCATTGCTGCTCTATGCTCATGCAAGCCTATGCTACAGTAACGTAAAATTCGCTACTACTTTCTGGGATTGGATTTTTAACAATTACGACACACTCTGATTTCATTTGGTTTTCATAACAATGATGGGTTCCAGTATCTTAAGCATATCGTTGTTCTCGGCTGTACCGGCACCACCACTGCTACCAGCTGCACCGCCTGCTGTACCCGCTGCATAGCTGCCCTTAACGCCTTCCAGCTTAAAGCTTTGATGCTGATGTTGATTGAGCGCCAACATACGCTGTTGCTGTTGATTTAACGCTATGGCCTCATGATGCTGCACCTGCAGATTGCCTGCAATATGCTGCAAGTCATGTTGCTGTAGCTGCAATGAGGCCAGCTCGTGCTGTTGATCATTAGAGGCATCGCCGTCTAGATGTGTATCTGTCTTGACCACTGTTACAAAGCTATCGGTAACGCTGGTGGCACTTTCATAAAGCTGCTCAGATTGCTCCTCCTCAGTTTTGCCATGAAACTCAGCGCTGCCCGTGCTGCTGGCCCTGGAAGTATGCGTGCGCATGCGTCGCATGCGCGCATATTCGGCCTGTTTGGACAAACGCTCCTTGCGCTCTTCGCTTGTTTCCATGGCGCGCACTTGGGCGCGTTTTAAACGTGCACGTTCACTTAGTTTTTGCAGGCGTCCAGCACGTTGCTCAGGCGACTCATTGGCACGCACGGCACGCTGATGTGCGGCCATTTTGTCTAAACGCAGACGCTTTTCTTCCTCAGTTTCATACTTGTTGACACCGCTGCGTCGCGGCGTTGTTGACGCGCCACTCTCGCTGCCCCCATCCGGCGTGGAATGTGCATGTAGTTGACCGCGCTGACGTTGGCCAGCCAACTGCGGTGCTGCTAGCATTTGATTAAGCTCCTGCTCAAGCAAAGTATTGACCTTAAGATGCTCTTCGTTGCTGCTGGCGTTGCTTAAGAGTGTGGCGTTACCTAGACTGCTTTTTCTGGGCCGACCACGACCCATTTTTGGAAAATCCTGTATGCAATGCTCCTGCTGTTGGCCTAAGCCCGCCACTGCAAGCGTAGAGTTGGCAGTCAGCAGATTATATTGTCCCGGCGCTGCGGGATTAGTGCCTGCAGCGGTATTGTTTGCAAAATGCACGGGCGTAAATGGCGGTGGCACCGTATTGGGTCCAATGCCCAGTTGGAAGCCATTGTGATACATAGGATAGTAGGTGGCGGTTGTAGCTGTGGCGGTGCCACCGCTTATGGTATTGCCTGCCGTGGTAGCGACCATGCCCGCTGCAGCATTGCTGTTGGCCGGAAAGGTGGCCAGATAGGGAAATTGATTGTAAATCGGTGTTGCGGGCTGGCCGGATTTAAGCGCCTTCTGTTGTTGTTCAGCTGCTGCAGCCACTATGACCTTGGCCTCGTTCTGAGCCAAGCTAACAGACCCGCTGTTGTCCTGGTTGGCAGCACTGTTGTTATCATTGCTGGACTGCAAAGAGTTTGGCAAGAGCAGATAGTAAAAAAAAAAAGAAAAAGAAGAATAAAATGTATGAGTGAAAAAATGTGTTGGAGAGGGCAGTAAAAAATAAGTTTTTTTTTTGTACATCTTAAGTTTTAGAATTTGGTGCAGCGCAGCTATGCCGTGTTGGTTTTTATTTTTTTTTTTTTATTTGCTTTGCTTTGAAATGTTAAAAGCAAGAATCGTTTCGTTTCGTTATTTGCCACACGCTGAGTTCTGCCGCTGGCTTTTGCCCCAACCCCACCAACCGCAGTTGCAGCGCAGCAGCAGCAGACGCCAAGTTCAAGGTACAGTTTGCCACAGGATTCAAATGTTTATGTACTGTACATGTTTGTGCACGATTGAGACAGAGAGGGCGAAATTGAATGAGTGTTTGATTGAGTAGAGTGAAAGATCGCTATAAGGACAGCGCAGCCAAAGTCAGCGAGAGATAGAGGGAGCTAGGAATATACAAGCACACACACACACACGCACACACACAAATAAATAGAAAACATTGGAGAAAAGTTGGGCATGCACATATGCGATTTAATAATTATTTGATTTTGGATTCGGATTACAATACAAAAAGTTTACACACGCTTTGCAATTGAATCTTGATTACAACTACATCATAATTGTAAGATAATTTTCTACATATCGTATATTTTGTATTGTATACACTACTACTATAAATGTATTTACTTTTTTGTAATTTGTATCTGTAAGCTACGTACATAAGTATCTGTGTGTGCAATGAGTGTGCGATATGTGTGTGTTTGTGTGAGTGTATGTTCCAGTCGAACTTTTATGCAAGCGAAAAAAAAAAGCAACTGCTTACTTTTGCAGCATAAAGTAATGCATGAAAGCAGCATGAAAATGTAAGCAGAGGCAAGACTCTCTCTAACGTGAGTACTGTAGTTTATGCTTAAATAAGAATCTGTATTTTTAGACGTTATAAACTTTATAAGAGTAGTAGAGCTTTTGGAGCGGAAAAGTCTTAGCTTGGTGAAGATTTCAATTATGCGCCTACATAGGCCTAACATAACATATTTGCTACTTTAACATGAAGATTTTTTAACATATTCTTGTAACGTTAACATTGTTGATCTCATGACCAAACAATTACATAGCTTCTGCTGGACTTTCAAGCAAGTTCCTAAGAAGTCCCGACAGGGTAACACAAGCTAATCTCAAGTCGAGCAATAAAACTCACGCATCAGAGCGGCGCCACTTGCAAAAAATAACGCAGTGAGCCACTCTCACAAAGCTCAAATATCTTCAGAAATCAAGAATAGACTAAACACAAAGAGACATTCAGCTAAAAAGCTTGATTGTTTGCAACAGACAGTTTGCTATGAAAGCGATTCAGTGGCTGTACTTATCGCAGCAAAATTAGCCACCTAAAGGAATTGCACAAGTATTAGGCTTAGCAGTGTCTTTGGCACAGTGGGAGTACCGACGGGCGCAACCCGTAACCGTTCGAGATCTGGCTGCCTGAACAACTCCATCACTTACTGACTATATGCTTACAATAAGTTCGTTTGGGACTTAAGTGTTTACAGTGTGTGTGTGTGTGTGTATGGATCTGTGTTTAAGCTGACTAAAACGCCTTACATACAAATTACAAAAAATATTGAATAGTAAAAGAAAACAAAAAAACAGAAACATTTTAAAAATAAAACAGAAACAAGATTTATACAAAAACCCAACTTTGGCATTTTAAGGATACTCGCTAGCGAGACCAAACTGTGCATGTGTGTGGTATTGTGTTTGTGAATTGGCCTGCAGTACATACTAGCATGGATACATACAAATACAATCTCTAGCAAACTAACGTGATTCTAATGTCTCCCATAAAGGGATCAAAAGTACACTCAAAGCAACAAATGAAAAATGCAGCTTTTGGAATTGATTCGCTGCTGGATTTCGTTGACTGCTGTGCTCCAATGTGGTAAGTAGGATGTTTTTATGATGTGGATGAAGCTCTGTGTGTTTTCTGGAGTTGTTCGGAAACAGCTGCCCTCTCTCTCTCTCTCTCTTTCTCTCTCACTTTCTCTGCGCGTCTTTCTGAGACAGGACGTTACTACTGGCCCGTTAGCTTCGTTCTCTGCAAGCAAAGTAGAGTGAGAGTGTATGTGCTTGATATGAAGTGTGTTTTTTTTTTTTGTTTTTTGGTTTAAAAGTGTGCATGGTATATGGTATATGTGTTTATGTGTACTGCCTGAGTTGGCGCTAAGAAACTAGCCATTTGGTTTTTTTTTTTTTCTTTTTTTTAGTGGAAGGGGGCCTGCTACTGTGGCGCCTGCGGTGGTGGCGGCGGCGGCATACGCACCTGAAGTTCCTGCTTCTTAGCGTATTTTTGCTGGTAGAACTCGAGCGGATTGGCAATGCTAAAGTGAGGCACATGCGCTTGCAACAGCTTGGCGCTCGCCACACCCTTGCTTGGATCAGCATCGCCATAGATTTGCTGCACAAATATGCTGCTCGGCTCACCGCCATCGAGCAGGGCGGCGGCAGCGGCTACCTGTTGCTGCTGTTGCCCACTTAGGGCATAGCGTGCATTTTGTTGTTGCTGCTGCTGCTGTTGCAGCTGTTGGTGCTGCTGCTGCTGTTGGACTTGTTGCTGCTGCTGCTGCGGCTCCTGCTTGAGCTGCACGGCCGGACGGAGCGTTGTGGGCGCTATAAACATATTCTGGCCCATATACTCAATGGCATTACCGCCTGCAGCGGCGGCGGCGGCCAGAGCCTGATGTTGTTGGTAGGCGGCCGCCGTTACCAAATGGTGTTGCTGTTGCTGATCATCATTTGCTGCGACGGCGGCTGCTGCTGCCGCTGCAGCGGCAACGCTGGTCCCAGTTGTTCCACTAGCCGATGTTGACGACGACGACGACGTCACATTTGCCTGATTTAAATTAATATTATGCTCGTTATTATTACAATTGCCAGCCGCGGCGGCAGCCGCAGCTGCAGCAGCAAGTACTTGCTGCTGTTGCACGGTCAGCGTATTGGTTGTATTAGCTGCTGCTGCAGACGACGACGACACCACCACCGACGACGACGATGACGACGGATTATGCACTTGCTTCAAAAGTTTTTTCTTTTCTCTGACCTTTTTGGCGTAGTCGTTTAGCTTTCTCAGTCTTTCCTTGCGCTCCTCGGTTGATTCACTGGCAATGCGTTGTCTGGCACGTGCCGCCATCTCTGCCAGTCTAATCTTACGCTGATCAGCTGTCTCGCTGGCCCTATACATGCGCATGCGTTCGGCCAGTTTTGATAGACGCTTGGTTCGCTGATCTGGAGTTTCCATGGCACGACGTAAACGCTGTCGTGCCGCATTGCGCACCAAACGCATGGCACGCTCCATATCGGATTCGTTTTGGCGTCGCTGGCGATTTGCCTCGGCATTACGCACCAAACGCTTGCGATATTCCTCTTCACTTTCACGCTGACGTCGCTCGCGCATTCTTTCAGCATTTCTAGCCAAACGGCGTTGGCGTGCCTCGGGGCTTTCGTTCCAGCGCTGCTGCTGTGACGTTGGCGCCGAGCTGGTATTAGAGGCTGGCCCCAAAGGCGTCGGCGGCGGCTGTTGTTTTAAGGACAACGGCTGTGGATAAGCGGATAGGGTTAATTGCAATTGTTGTTGTTGATGTTGTTGCTGCTGCTGATGCTGCTGTTGTTGTTGTTGTTGATGAAATTGTTGATGCTGCTGCTGTTGTTCCTGATGTTGCTGCTGCTGCTGTTGCTGAAGATGATGATGTTGCTGCTGCTGCTGTTGAAATTGTTGTTGCTGCTGCTGTTGCTGTTGTTGATGCTGTTGTTGTTGCTGCTGTTGTTGTTGCAATTGTATCTGTTGCTGATGATGCGTCGACAATGGAACCAACAGCGCTGAGGGATGCTCAATGAGTAAGCGTGCATTGGGGCCATTGATTGCGAGTAAATGTGTGGCGTATTGTTGCTGCTGCTGGTCAAGTGACGGCTCTATTTTTATCCCATTGGGATCTGGTTCCATTATTTGGCGAAGCCGTAACAACAATCGAAATTGTCGTCTCTAATATGCAACGTCAGCTTAGTTTGTTTACCAGATATAGGCGGCGACTATGAAGACGTGGATGATGTTGGCGGTAACTGCTGCTGCTGCTGCTGCTGATGTCCAAGCTATGTCCAGGCACAGGCGCGTCAACAAAGGCTGAAACCTGGCCAGTAAACGTTGCTCTTACTACTGCTGCTACTGCTGCTGCACTTGCTCTTGTTTTTGCTAATTGCACGCAGGTTTTTTTGCCGCCGCATTTAACAGCCGTTTGTATCACACACTTTGCTCTATTTATAGAGAAGCAGAGCTGCCGTTGAGTTTGGGTTAGCGGGGGGATGTTTGAATATTTGTTGCGCTTTTGGCGGGCAGGCGGCAGTTATATAAAGTAATGAGCTTAGTTATTGCAAGTATCTGTGCAATACATAGCAGCATGTACATGCATATACGTATGTATGTATGTATTAGTTGTTGCCGTTTTGTTGTTGGCTTTCCTTGTTGCGCATTTGTGGTGTTTGGCGCAACCGCCTTTTTTTTTTTTTGCTTGCTGCCCTTTTTTTTTGTCGGTCGTTTTATATGTGTAGACTGCTGCTTTAGTGTTTTTTGTTGTTGTTTTTAGGCTTTTCCTTTTTAAAGCTGCTTCCTCTTGCCTGCCGTCTCGCTCATTGAAAAAAAATGCAAATGTCAAAAATCATTCATTCATACAGATGGCAACAAATGGAAATAAACGCACAATTTGCAAAAGTTCTTGGTTTGGTTTGTTCTGTGCTGCGTGTGTTTTGCATAACTTTAGCAATTTTTTATTAATCAACTAACAAATTAAAGAAAATATTGTTTTTGCTTTTCGCTTTTTATTATATATACGCCTGTGCTGATTTAATATGGTTTTTTTTTTTTTTTTTTGTGTTGCTTTTTTAGTATGTTCGCGTTCTTCTTCTTGTTCGATAGTAAATGACAATTGGCGCTGCTGCTGCTGCTACTTCCATTGAATCAACGGCGGCGGCTTCCAGTGCCTTCCAATCGATTTTTCACATGATTATATGTATGTACATATATGTCCATACGTGCAGGCACACACACGCGCACATACACATGCACTTTGCTTATACATACACAAACACACAAGCACGCGACTGTCTCTATATGTGCTTACATACATGTATACATATGTGCTTATTTTGGCGTTTTTGTTTTTTTTGTTTTTTCGCCCAAGTCATATATAAAACACACTTTACACCGCCTTTATATAGTTATTGCACAAAATTGTTACATTTATATGGCGTACTGTGCGCTACGCTTTTTTTGAGCGCTTTTTGCAGTTTATAAGCTTGGTTTTATATACAGCCTGCTTTACATGCCAAGCTTTGCACTTTTGCTTTTATTGTTCTTTATGTGTTTTTATTTATTTAGTGGCTTAAAAAAAAAACGCGCAAAATCTGCGGCGGTGCGCCGTTTTCTGCACGCACACAACAACACATTAAAAAAATGTAAATACAACTGGATGTGCGTGTGTATGTATACAAGCAGCACAGTGAGAAATTGGAAATGGAAAAATGGAATTGCAACAAAAGTGTTATCGCTAGACTATCGATACAGCGGCGTATCGATAGACAGGGCTGCAATCGCTGCCGCACTTTGTTGTTATTTATTTATGCACAACATGTTTATTTATTTATTTTGTAAATATGTATGTACATATATATGCAGCGCGCATGCAGCTGCTATGTTTTGTGCATAATTTAATAATTATAGAAATAATTATAAGCACAAGTAGAGTAAAAACCTGTAGACCCAGCAATGTAATAAAAACGGCTTGTTTATTTAAAAATTGTGAATGCAACTTTATTCAAGTATTCATTTTGTTTATCCTTTTTGTTTTTTTGTTTGTTTATCATTTATGGTTGTGTGTGTGTGTGTGTGTTTTTAGTGTACATAGAATATTACATTACATAAAAGTATTTCATAATTTTACATCAAAACAATTGATAAATGTGTAAGCACAAAAAAAAAAACAATTTGAAATTTCGACTAGAACTTAATTGTTAGGTTTAATTACTTGTTCACTTAATTTTCTTAATTTTTTTGTTGTTTTATTTTTATTTTTTTTAAATATATGTATATATATTTTTTTTTGTTTTTGAGGAAAGGTTTTGAAGTTAGCCTTTTGTTGTTGTTTTTTTTAGAAAGTGAACCTTGGCGAGGGGCATGTGAGAGGGTTCATTATTACTATAACAATATGCGTACATACTACATATGTATGTATGTATTGCTAGCGACGTGTGTGTATGCATATGTAAGTATATGTATATGTATATATAATTCCCGTATGTGATTGCTGTTGTCCGTTTTCATTGGAGTGCATGTGTGTGTGGGTGAGTATGTGTGCGTGTATAAATATAAATTCACATGCACACCCCCCAATTCAATGGGGGTTGATGCCACACACATTAGGGTGCCTCACGAAAACATTGCATATCGAACAAATTTGGCGCTCATTTTTTTTTGTATATAAAATAAGATAACTTTCAAAGCTTTTAAATTAACATTAGCTTTTTGTTTTAATAATACAAAAGTAAATAATAATAAACGCTTAATTAGTTTTATAAAATAATTTAAAGAATTTCGTGTTTTTTGAGAAGTAGAGCCGAGCCGTTGCTAAGTTTTGTTTAGTTTTTTTTTCATATTTAAATACATTTTTTTTATTTTTTCAAATAATTGCAATAATATTGTATTATTGTGTTTTGATTATAAGTTAAGAAACATAATAAAATAATGTAGCAAGCAACTAAGGCGTAAAACTAAGTAATAATCTAATTATGCAAGCTCCCTAAAAACAAACTATATTTTTTAAATGTTGCCAAAATCGCTATAAAAACAAGTTTGAAATTTCACGCTTCTAAAACAGAAAATTAAAACTTAAATGATGGTATTCAATACATTTTTCAAAATTGATTTAAAACTTTGCAGAATATCGGCAAATTTGTATTTAAGGGGTCTACGCAGTTCGAAAAATTTCGCGCGGAATGACAAAACTTCATATAAAAAAAAAATCCCAAATGGGATATCCCCAATGGGAAGTTTTGCCATTCCGCGCGAAATATTTCGAACTGCGTATACTTCGATACAACTTCGATCACATAGTTTTTAATGATCGTAAAAATTTTATAAAAACTGCAAAAAACTATCAGCAAATATTTTGCAATTTTATAAACGATGTACAAAATCCAACAAAAAGCTAAAATAATTTTTCAAAATAGATAAAATTTTAGCTCTTCTGCTAAATACCAAATTCACTTAAAAACTAATTTTAGTTAACAATAAAAAAAAAGAGTGTGAATTCTTTTGTCTTGCTTTCAATTTTAAAAAGGAAATATTCCGCTGCCAAGTTCACTTAAAAATTAATTAGAGAATAGATAGAATTTTCACGTATGTGCTCAACAAGCAAACACCCTTGCTAGTACGTACTACAATAAAATAATAAATTGATAATATAATAAAAATTTAAATTAATTACAAAATATGCTCAAAACAAGTTTAAAGCTTTAAAAGTTTACAGCGTGAAACACCCTAATGTGGCAACTCCTCTTGTAACACATATGTATAATAACCATATATGTACATACATAGTATGTGCTATCTTATGGGTGACTATGTGTGTGTGTGTGTGTACTTCACATGGGGATGAAGTTTTAGGTGTGTGTGTGTGTGTGTGTCTTTCCTGTAAGCTTGGGCTTGGCTTGATTTGTGGTTTGGGGGGGCCTACAACTATGGCTTGTTCTATGGGAGATTGGAGGTTTTTGAGTCCGGACTTGGGACTTGGCGTGTCTCTACAATGTCTGTGTGTGTGTGTATGTGTGCGTGCATACATTTTTACATGACTATTTTCTATATGTATGTATATGTATGTATATCGTACGAATATAATGCATGCATTATAAAAATACTTTACTTTCTGCTTTCAACATCTTTTTTCATTTGTTATTAATGTTAACTTAAAAAAAAAAATTGCCGGCTCTATATGCTAAAGTGCCCATCATATATGTATGTATGTATGTAACTGCTGTTTACATGTCGTCTGGTTCCATGTTCCAGCCATTCATCCAAATACATCCACACAACTGGTTCCAACTACGCTCTATGCAATTTTTTTTTGTATTACTTTTTTTTTTTTTAGTTTTTTTGTTTTTAATGTATACATATATATATATTTATAGATTTTTTTTTATTTTATTTATTTTTTTTGTTTTTTTTTGTATTATTTTTGTTTGCTGTCTAAAACGACGACGTTGATGACGTTGCTCCATACAGCGACACTGCTGCGCCCGTTGCATATGGATAGAGCAGCGGGCCTTACACTTATTACTTTGCTCTCTATGGCGTCTAATGCGTCCCATAACTATGTCCGTGTTATATAGTAAGTATATAAGTGTTTGTTTTTGCGTGTGTGTGTGTATGTTTTGGGTGTGTAGTTGTGTACGTCTGTGCTTAGCTTACCAAGATCGGGTTAGGATTCCTTAAAGACGTAGACGTTGATAATGTTGTTGTTGCTGTTGTTGGTGTTTCTGGAGCCAGCTCCAAAAAGTCCATGCGACGGCTGCCTTGCTACTCTCCAGAACTGGCTTTGTGCACTCTCTCTCTCTCTCTCTCTACATAGTATATTACAAGATTGTGTCTGATCTCTGTTGCTCTGTGTATGTGTGTGTGTAGCGTTGTGTCCTTGTGTATCCGGGGATTTACTTTTTTTTTTTTTTTGTTTTTGTAGCTAGATTAGCAACTAGGCGCTGGTTCTGGTGTCGTGTGTTCTGGTTCCTTTTTTGTTGTTGTATTTTGATAATGTCTTGCATGCTTGCGTTTGCGTTTTAGTAGCCCTTGAGTCGATCTGCTAGTGGCGGCTTAATAACCTTGGGCGCACTGGCACGCGAAACGCGCATACGTTCCGCCGCCTTGGCCAAACGCTTTTTGCGCTCATCCGAAGTTTCGCTGGCACGTCGCAGACGCTGCCGTGCGGCATTCTTCATCAGTCTTAGGGTTCTTTGTACTTCGGTTTCATTCTGGCGCCGTACGCGATTCGCCTCGGCATTTTTGGCCAAACGCAGGCGATACTCCGCCTCCGATTCCTTAGCCCGTTTCTCACGCATACGTGCTGCGTTACGCTCCAGACGTCGTTCGCGTGCCTCGACAGATTCGTTGCTGCGTCGTCTGGCTGCCTTTTGAGCGCGACTCGATTGTGATCCACCGCTGCCTGTGCCGCTGCCAACGCCACTGACGCCGCCAACAACGACAACGCCTGTGGATAAATGATGATGCAGGGGATGCGGCGCCTGTTGGTGCTGCCCAGCGCCAGTGTCTGGGTTATGCTGCTGCTGTTGTTGTTGCTGCTGCTGCTGATGCTGCTGCTGCTGCTGTTGTGTTGTTCCAGACTGCTGTTGAAAGCTATTCTCCAAATTCAAGACGGCTGCAACTGTGGCACTATTCGCTGTGGCAGCAGCGGCTGCAGCGGCGGCGGCGGCTGCGTTGGCGCTGCTATTGTTGTTGGCGGCTGCAGCAGCAGCAGCGGCGGCAGCAGCAGCTGTAGCCGAATTTCCTGTAGCGGCGGCAGCAACTGTCGTATAGTTGTTATATTCTATAAGTCCTCCCCTGTTGCTTGGGTAAAGATGGTGCATGGGATTTTCATAGTTGAGGTATTCCGGCTTGATAAAGAATGGATCGCGTCCAGCTAGCGCCGTAGGCGAATTAAGGAAATACAAACGGCTATGATGATCTGTGGTAATGCTCCCTCCGCCTCCCACACCCGCGGACATCGAGGGTTTGTGCGCTTGGTCGCGACTATTTGCTTTCAACTGCAGTTAGCACGATATTGTTTTGTTGGTGGTACGCGTTTTGGCGCCGGCGTATATATGTATTTTGCAAATTGCTTACAATTTTTCATATATTTTGTGTATTTAATTTAATAGAATTTTTTTTTTTGTTTTTTTTTGTTCGCCGCGTATTAAAGCACAATTAAGTGGCCAAAAAAATGTAGCGAGTAAACAACAAAAGCGACATAACTAATCAATATGGAAAAAACTTCCAAATTCTGGTTGGAAGCTTTCCATATAATTTACACAAACACAAACACGCATGCACCAATATTTGCGTGGAAAGTGTTGCTGCCGCTCTTGTGCTCAAAGCTTCCAATGTTATTCCAATTGTCAAAATGCGCCGGCTGTGTTTGTGCTGACTGCCAATAGCGTGCAATGCTGGCAAGCTGCTGGCCAATGGCAGCGCTATTAATGAAAACACAGCAGTTGGCAGCACTGCGTTAAGCTTTTGCAAGTAATGCAAAAAAAAAAAAGTAAAGCTTAAAAACAGCAAATGCTGCAGTTTAATTTTATTAAATTACTTTCATTTTTGTCTAGTATTTATTAAGCCCATATTAAGCTACATACATAAATAGCTAATGCATTGCTATCGTACTTTTCTTAACTGTCGATAATTATACTAATGACTATCAGCTATCGTCTATCGCCGCCGTCTGTGTCTTGTTTGTGCCGCTAGCAGCCAAATCAAAACACTCGAAAGTTTCGCGCGGCGCGAAGTGCAACGGACGTATGCGTCGCAGGTATTTTATTTACCGCCGGTTCTCGTGTTTCTTTTACTCTACTACTACTACTATGTTCGAGTGCAATGCATTCTGATTTGTGTTTACTTTGTTGTCATTTGTCGTCATTTTTTTTATTATTACTTAAATCAATCTGCACACACACACTCGCGCACATATAATTGTAACTTGGCATTTACGTGTGTACACAACTGTCGATTGATTTTTTTTGTAATAATTACATATTTGTTTTTTTTGTTATAGTGATTTATTTTTCTACTATGTGAACAACAACAAGCCTTGCAATAGAAAATAGTGAAGGCATGTGAGAAAGAGCTTAAGAACGACGACAGTAACAACGATTTGTCAACGAAATTTATGTAAGCAGCAAGTAACAGAATAACAGCAGCGAGCAAAAAGAAACACACAACTTAATTTACATTAAATACACGAACTATAGTTATAATAAAAAAAAACAACAACAACAACAACGACGACGCCTAATAAATACAATAATAATAATTTTATACATTCACATTCCATTTTGATACTGCTGTGTGTGAAAAACTTATAAGAAAAACAACAACAAAAACAAATACAGCGGCGAGGTGACGAAGAAGAAATAAAAGCAACGGCATTAACGGCAACAATAATAAATACAACAACAACAACAACAACTCAGCATAGCTGTAGAGACGTATATGAAGAAGAAGAAGAAGCAGCAAATAAATAGCAATTTCGACTAAATAAAGGTATGTACGACGTTTTATTTTATTATTACTACTTATACGTGCGCGTATATGTATGTATGTATGTTTGTATGCACATACATATTTCGTTATTAGTTTAACTCTTCAATTTATTATTGTTATTATTATTGCCGTTGCTTGCTTGTTGTTGTTGTTGTTGTTATTATTTTCTTTGCATGTGTGTGTGTTAAGTGAGCCGCTCGCTTATGCTCTCTTTCTCTTTTGCTAGTTCTTATTGAGTTTTTTTGTGCTTGTGCTGTTGTTGTTGTTGTTGCATATTTAACTATGCTCTCACTTAAGCAGCAAAAATAGTTACGTTAAATCAGTGCGTTCGCTTCTGCGTGTGTGTGTGTGAGCCAGTGGCGTAGTTGTGTTTTAGCCTTTGGGGTCACTGGGGGATCAGCAAATATGTTAATATTACGTTGATTATTTTTAAACCCGCTACGAATATGGTCAAGATTTGTGCAGAGGCAGCTGTAGTAGACCATAGGTTATTTGTTTCAAAACACCATGTCCTTACTTATAAACATCTACAGGGTGGCCAGATATGGACGATAGGAAAATAGATTTGAGAAATATTAAACTGATGCTGACTTTAATTAGAAGCTACATTCATGCTATTTGGAATGGAACAGGTCATTATTTAAATGGCGTTATTGGGATAAAATTCTCATTCATTATCATCATCGCAGACCATAGCTTCCGCAACTATTCCTCTCCATGCTCTTCTATCGACCGCTGCATTCCTCCAGTTCAAGACACCAAGAGAACGAAGATCATTTTCCACTACATCCAGCCACCTTTTCTTTGGACGATAAAATTCTATCTTTGACCAACATTTTTTGACCAATTTATATGAATTTATATTTTTAAACTTAATTACCGTCGTGTATACAGGGCGTTTTATTGTGCAGCGTTTTTGTTTCAATGGCTTTGTCCATTAACAGCTTCTATGGATACTCGCTCATTGGCAGACCTACAACGGACAACTCTTCAATTAGCAAAGAATATAGAATCAAATTATATTCTTTGGAATTAGTTATGTTCTTTGCAATCAGTGCGATGTGAGAAATACTTTCAAGACATTACGTTCATGAAGTTCGTTATAAAGCTTATTTGGATTTAAAATTTTATTCAAAAGAACTATCAGCGATGTTATTTGTGAAATATAACGTAGTTCTGTGGATGGATCAGGGTTAAGGCGAATGGGAACTTTGAGTGAACCAGTCGCTTCGTCATCGAACTGGAACTTAAGCAAACCCTAGAGAGAAAAGTTTAACGAGATCTAGTTGGGATTTTATATTAACAGCTTTTATGGATACTCGCTCATTGGCAGACCTACAACGGACAACTCTTCAAACAGTGGGAAATAGCAAAGAATATAGAACCAAATTATATTCATTGGAATTAGTTATATTCTTTGGAATCTGGAATCTTTGATGTGAGAAATACTTTCAAGAAATTACGTTCATGAAGTTCGTTGTAAAGTTCATTTGGAGTTGAGAACTTTATTCAAAAGAACTATCAGCGATGTTATTTGTGAAATATGTTCTGTGCATGGATCAGGGCTAAGGCGAATGGGAACTTTGAGTGAACCTGTCGTTTCGGCATGGAACTGGAACTTAAGCAAACCCTAGAGAGAAAAGTTTAACGAGTTCTAATTGGGATAACATATATGGTTTTCCAACAAGAGGTGTTATTTTGAATCACCCGGTATTTCGGTAGCTGTCACTTTTGAAGCTTTTATTCTTTGACATTTGACAAGTAGAAACTACGCCATTACTAAAAATGGAACGATACACGCTTCAACAACGCATTGAAATTATTAAAATTCACTACAAAAATGTTGAAAATCTTGCAGTCACAGTTCGCAAAACTAAAGCATTTTTGGGTCGTCGTGAAGCACCTTGTCGCAACGCAATACAGAAATTGGTGGAAAAATTCGAGCTGTTGGGACAAGTTAGTGATGTGAAGAATAAAACCCGTGCACGTCGCTCAAGAACAACTGAGAATATTGCTGCTGTAGCCCAAAGTGTAGAAGAAAACCCAGGTTTGTCCATTCCTCGTCGTTCTTTAGAATGGGGCATTCCACAAACGTCATTACAACGTATTTTGCAGAAAGACTTGGGTCTTAAGGCTTATAAAGTTCAGTTAACACAAGAACTCAAGCCGGCCGATCATCAACAACGTCGTGTCCTTGCTGATTGGGTCCTTGAAATGCATGAAAATGATCCGGAATTCCATCGAAAAATCATCTTGACTGATGAGGCCCATTTGCACCTCGGTGGCTACGTCAACAAGCAAAATTGTCGCATCTGGGGCTCGGAAAACCCAAGAGTTATTGTTGAGAAGCCTCTCCATCCTCAACGTGTGACTGTTTGGTGCGGTTTATGGTCCGGCGGGGTTATTGGACCTATCGAGGACATAAGGCAGCCACTTTGCGATTTGGTTATGGAAAATTTCATGAAAAGGATATGGTCCTGTTGGCGTGGTCGTGGTGGCCATTTGGCTGATGTTGTTTTTCATTATTAACGGCATACCTTCCTCTTTATTATGAAATAAACGTCCGATCATTTATCTCAAAAAATGGCATTTTTCTTTGAATACCAAAATAACACCTCTTATTGGAAAACCCTATAGTTTTCCAAAATTCCAAATTTATTTTTTATTTTTTCGTGTTCGCAGGGGAGACCTGTCGCTTTATTTTCTGTGCTTAAATAAATCTACACAGATCGTAAAGTCGCTTTGATTCGCTAAAACCCCACCATCTAAGCCACTGTTGTGAGTATCTGTGTTTTTTTTTGTGTGTGCTTTGGCATGTACAGATTACAAATGCCAAGAAATGAATTTTAGTTCGTGTATTTCTACTATGTGTTTATGTATTTGTTTATTTTTATTGTTCTTTCGCATTTGATCACCCACTTGATAAAAGAAAATGTCAGGTTAAAACGAGCATAAATTGAATTTAGTGAAATTTTTTGTATATTTTTCACTGCATTGTTGGCGGAAATTTCTACACATAAAATCAGTATACATACATTAAAAAAAAAAAAGAATTTCATTTAAAAATTGTTCTTAATTGGCTTTGCTTTACGCGTGTCGCTTTTTAACTTATTAGGTTTTTTGGTTTTTTTTGGGGTTTTGGGTATATATATATATATATATATTGCTTTAATGAAAACCCAACCAGAGTGGGTTTTGTTTTAACTTAAAATTGCAACATACCAACAGCTACACATAAATTAAGCTCAAAATCTGATTTAGGTTTTTAGTGAAGAATCTTCTTCTGGGCTATGATCTTCGCAAAGACTACCGAAGCTGTGGGTTCTTCAATTCTTGGATTGACGGCCCAGATTTATGTTTATGTTAGTTGTTACCCACAACTGTTGGCTTCAGCTTCAAGTACAAATGTGTAACGAAATTTATTTATTTATTTTCACAACGGTACGATAGCGCATAGTTGACTTTATAATATAAAATAAATTAATAATTAAAAAAAAATAAGTAAAAAGTACTGCTTAGTTTTTAACTAGGAACGGCTGCCCCTCGTCTGTCTTGCTGTAGTTTAGAAGCAGCAAATAGAACAGCCTAGAATTAAATACTAGTTTAAGATATTCCCACACTTATCGTTACTAACAGTTCTTGTTATACATTAGATATGAGGTTCTGGTTTTTGAAATCCAAAACATGCTTATCTTTTTTTTTTAAGTATTACGTAGATTAAACAACAAAACGAGAAGAACTGTCTAACTTCATGAAGACAACTGTGATAGCACACTGATGCTGACCAAGTTAGCTTGTAGCTCATAAATACTTAATATATGTAGGCAGATACATTTGTATCTATAAGATTGATTTTTGATATAGCATACACGCTTATCTTTTGATAAATAGTAAGCGTTAAACCCTAATTGAGGGCAATGGCACTATTTTATGTAGCCAGATGACGGCAACTTTGGATGCACTCTGATCCTGGCCATAACCAAGTTTTGGCATTTACAAGACAGCTCATAAATACATGTATGTAACATGTAGATACATATGTATCTATAAGATTACCATATTCATAGCATGCCATTTTCATGCTCAGTCTGACTCACATACACACCTATGTATATGTACATATATGTTATTGTATACATACATATTTATTTATTGTATATGCACACAGACAATATAAACGACAGCCAGATATGCATATGTAACTATCATTAAATGCAGATCTCTATAAAAGCATAAAAAATATTTCTGTTCGTCTGTGTGCATTATTTTATACGTTTTGTTTTTTTTTTTCGTCTTTCACATTCGTTGCAAGTAAGGCAACAACAGCAACAACAACAACAGCAAAAACAACTAGCAACAAACAACCAACAAGCAATCCATAATAATCTTCCCGTAATTTATAGTCCAAGACAATTTATGTAATTTACAAATACCAAAAACGAAAGAGACAGTCGATAGCGCGGTAATATGCGAGCGAAGCATACGACCAATGAACAAACAAACAAACGAACGAACGAACAAGAGAGCCAGCAGATACAGTAAAGAGCGTTGAGCAGAGAGCGCAGCAGAGTGCAACTGCAACTAACGATAATAACAATAACGAAAAAACTACACATGCACACACACACACAACAGTAACACAGCAATAAAAACAACAACAATAAGAGCAGGCAGCGGCAGCGGCAGCAACGTACTAAATAAACAATTCAACAAATTTGATCCAAAGCAAACGCAGGCAAACACAGAGACACACACACACACACTCACACACACTCACACGCACATTAAAATGCATATGAAGACAAAAAAAAAAAATATATGTGCAGTAAGAAAACGTATAAAAACAACAAATGTAACTGCAATGACTGCAAACATACGTAAGGGCGGTGCGGGCAGTGCAAGCGGGCACTTTGCAAACAAACGTCGACAATAATGATGATGACGTTGATAATGATAATGATGTTGGTTATGGTAAAGGCAACGGGCATACAGAAAATGTCGTTCGTTTTGGAACGCATAAGTTAAAAAAAAAATATGTAAAGAAAATATTTAACTTGCTTAAGAGAGAGACCGATACCGAGCCCGACCGAGAGAGAGAGACATCGTTGCATTTAAGCCAGCGGTAATTGCATTTTCTTATTGCACGTGTGTTTATTTGCTCTCTTTGTAATAAACGCGCGCACTCTTTCTTTGCTTTTGCTCGCTCTCAAAATAAAACCAACCAAACTCAGAACAAAATGCAAAAGCTATGAATTTATACAAACGCACAAACACACACACACAGACACATTAATGCATTTACTTTTCATGCTTTCAACTTTTTAGTTGTTCTTGCTGCTGCTGTTGTTGTTGTTGTTTTTATAGTTTCATGCAATTTTTGCTTATTGTAATTTTTGTTCGGCTTGACTGTTACGCTGTGCACCCTACGCTACGGCTACGAGGGCGGCACTTTAAGTTTCTATAACATGCCGTTTGTGAAATGTCTTGATACTTTATAATTTTCAATTCAATTCAATTTATTAAATATTTATAATATTACAGAGTGTGTGTCTTAGGTAAGAGCGGCAGCTGGCTTAAAAAGCCAGCACATTTAGGCCTTGACGGGCCCGTTGTGAGCGAGTGTGTGTCTAATGTTGAGAGTATACCTTTTCTACTTAAATATTAAAATTATTGTAGTTATATTGGTAGTCGAGATTATATAACATTTATTATTAGTTATGGAGAAAATTATAATAAAACCACTTTGAATAACAAATTTTTATTGAATTTTTAAATCATTTTGACAAGCTTTAGTGACCATGTTAGAATTCGCCAATGCCCAGTAATTTGGTTGTTGTCTTGTATGGAAGAAATTCTTACTTAGGCGCTCTTTGGATGAAAGTTAGCAGAAGATGAGTCTCCTCTTCAGTCTTTTTATTGGGACCGTTTGTTCTATTTAAAAAAGATGATTACGATGGGCTATCTCATTTACAAACAAAATAAAAATTAAACATTATATCACAAAAAGAGCCAATAGATCTCCGTTGACCAAGTGGGTGACTTATCATATAGGATTGGTCAAGTATGCTCTAAGTGGCAAGTCAAGATGACTTAAGATAGAAGAAGTGATAGATTGAATAGACCGTTCGAAAGAGAGGAAGTTGTAAAAGCAATTATAGTTAGAACATAAGACACGGAAAGGATCGTACAAAGCATAATTAGACCTACAAAATTGTAAGGCTAAAGGACTTAAATTACGAGTTACTCTTGACGGTATAACAAAGATAACTTTGCTAAGAAGTACATTGGAAACGATAAGACCGAGTAACAGCTTATGCAAGAATAACACGCCGTGGCATGCTCTGCGATGAATTAAGGAAGGCAACTTTATAAGGCGAAGTCTATCGGAATATGGCGGCAGTCGGATATTTGGGTCCCAGTTTAAGCCACGAAGTGCAAAAAGGAGAAATTGCTTTTGTACAGACTCAATCATGTCCTGATAAAGGTGGTAATGCGGGCTCCAAACGCAGGAACAATATTCCAAGATTGGACGAACGAGAGAAATATAAAGAAGCTTGGTTGTGTAAGGGTCGTTAAACTCTTTAGACTAGTGCTTACCAAAAGTAAGAAAACCTCTAGCTTTGTACACGATGTTGCAAATATGATTATTAATTTTAGAATTATGATCAAACAAAATATCAAGGTCAGACACACTCTCGATGTGTTCTAAGGTAGAAGATTCTAAAGAGTAAGTAGCCAAATAAGGAGCAGAACGATAAAATGTCATAACGTTACATTTTGTCTAATTGAGAAAGAGTTGGTTGATATTGCTCCAAGTTTGCATGCTATCAAAATCTTGCTGAAGAAGTAAGTACTTATTACTATCGGAGTAGGACATATAGAGTTTAACATCATCCGCATACATAAGAATGCGAGAAGATGAGTTTACTTGAGGGAGGTTATTTAAAATTAAATTAAAAAAGACCTACCTTGAGGTACCCCAGATGTGACCTTAATTTCAGTAGATTCGCAGCATTAAAAAACTACCTTTTGTACTGGGTTGGATAAATAGGACGATATCCAAATTACAAGACGAGACGGAAACCCCAGACGAGACAGTTTAACAAGGAGAAGACTATGGTTTACCGAGTCAAATGCTTTAGTAAAGTCAGTATAAATAACATCGGTTTGTTTTTTTTCCGTAAAACCAAGATTAATAAAAGAAGAAAGTTCTAAAAGGTTAGTAGAAGTGGACCGACGTTTTACAAACCAATGTTGGGAATCAGACATTAAAGAACGACAGTAGTGTTGCAATTGAGAAGTGACAATCCTTTCAAAAACTTTTGGAATTGATGAAAGCTTGACAATACCGCGGTGGTTCTTAATGTTGGACTTGGAACCTTTTCCAGATGGCCGGAAGACAGGAATATTTTAATGAAGTACGGAAAAGAGGCATAGAAAGAGCGCGAGCACAATGCTTTAAGACACAGCTAGGAATAGCATCGGGGCCAGGGGAGAAGGATGATTTAATGGAAAGTAGGGATTGCAACACGTCGGTTTCAAAGATTTGTGGATAAGCAATAAGATTTGAATGAGGTAGGTCATAGGGATAGTAAAGGTCAATGTTATTAGGCTTGTCAGAATAGGCAGTTTGAAAAAAATTTCGCAAACAAGGCGGCGATTTCAGAATTATTAGTAGAGCTTACATTTTTAAAGTATAGCGATGCAGGAAACAAGGAAGATTTACGTTTAGAATTAACAAAAGAGAAAAATTTTTTGGGATCATATTCATATATTCATTATTATTATAATCTTGTTGTATAACAAATTGCAATTTTACTTAAATCTAAGTCGTTAAGATTTTTTGAAAAAATGTGGGAATTACGTTTCCGAGGCTTGTACCAAAAAAGATCGATTTTGTTTAGTTGACTTACTATGAATAGCACAAAATACCAAATTTGGTGAGCTTCACTTAGATATGCCAATATTTTCAAATAGTTGAACTTCAAAGTGCGAGTGTAATAGCGAAACTCTCAAAAGATTTACTAGCCAAAGTAAATATTAAAAAATAATTAAGATAATTTTGGTATAAGTTACTTAAGTCTTGGAACTATACAAACAGCTTATAAAATGTGAATTTTCCCAATTAGTAAGCTCTGTCAACTTTTCCACTAGAACAAATTTACAAAGCAACCCTCGCATGTATTGCAATTAATTAGCTGGCCTAGGGCATAGACTATGTCGTCACAGCTGTACCACAGCCATACACAGCTCATCCCAGCTCCATCTACTCTTGTTTCATTGTTCCTGTCTTGCGGTTTATTTTATGTACAATTTTTTTTCTTCTTCTTCTTTGTTTCTCTCCTTGGATTGCTTGGATTTGTGAAAAAACTTACAACAGCAACATTTGTGCGTTGTAATTGAGCATTGGCAATGGCTTTTAAAATGTTGCCAGAGAAAGAGCGGGGCGGGTTCCGCATTGCACAGCCAAGCAGATAAAGAGTTAGCTTGCCCCTATGCTCCCCTACCCGCGTCACATGACGGCATAGATGTTGCATGCATCATTTATGGCTTTGGCTGGATAAACTCGTCTATGTAGCTGTTGCAGTTCTTGTTGGGATTCTGCTTCTTGTTCTTGATGGTACAGAGAGCTCAGCTTTCAAAGTCTTTTGGTTATCTCAGTTGAAGCAGTTGCCGTGTTTGCCATTGCCAACTTGTCTAGTTTTGGTTTGGTTTTTAGAATCTTGCTCGTTTACTTGCTCGCTCTTGTGCTCATAGTCGTAGCATGAAAGATTTTAATACTCGCTTCGGTACAGAGTCATCGTTGTCTTTGACTGCTCCCAACTAGTACTTCGTCTTTTGCGTCTATATGCGCTTCCGTACCGCCCACAACCAGATGCGTCTTCGAGCACCACTCCTTGCCAAAGTATCATCTGTGTGTGTGTGTGTGTTTGGGTATCTTTTTAGTTGCTTAACTTCTTGTTCCTTTGCATCCTACACTTGTTGTTGTTGTTGGTATCCATCAGCATCAGCATCATCATAATCATCATCTTTGTGCAGCAAGACTGTCTGTTATTTGTTTTCGCTTTACTTCTTGTAAAACTTTTACCTTATATCTAACACATTCCTTGGGTTTGCTATTTGCATTAGGTATCCGTAAGAACGTACAAGTATGTATCTTTGCTAGTAAATAATTTGAGTTGCTAGTGCAAAAAGTCTTTGTAAACTTTTCTCATAATGTAATATACCAAAAATACAGCTTTTTCTCAGAGCCCTTATGGAAAATTTTTTTCTTTATCGGAAACTAACAACCTGTTTACAGTCTGATGTATAGCCTTCCTCGAGGCGCATCTGTTACACACAAGCCTTTCCCATTGCGGTTTACCAAAGGAAGCTTGTTCCATCCCTTAGCATTGAACAAATGTCTTCCTGAAGCTTCTTAGTCGTGGCAGTCATGACCAACACGTTAAGGGCAAGGATTTTACGATTTACTTGTTGCTTTATAACTCCCAAGCGCAACCACATCAGTCTGTCTGAGCACGGTAGTAATGGGCGTCTCGTATAGAATTTTATTTGTCGAGCAAGATTGGCTTCTGCTATATAATTACTTGTAGAGCACAAAGTCGCATTGATCCTTGATAACATTGCAAAGATGGTTATCAACTACAAGCTGACTACCGCGTTTACTTTATTCAAGGTCTTGCTTTTGAGGATTATATTTAAGCAAATCTCTTGCTTAGCAACTAGAGCCTTTTTTCAGTCTTTAGCAACACAATTTCCAATAAAAATTCGAGTAAGTTGCAGGAGAGATCGCCGCCACCGCTGCCTATTAAAAAGTTACCTTAACTAGTTTAACTCAACTATATAACCAACGCACCAATTGGTCTACAGAACTCAGTCAATAACTTATAAAGAGAGGCTGGATATTCATTTGGTATTCGTGGGTCTCCTTCAGGATTAATAATCAGGATAATTAATCTTCTGGGCGGAGCCATAGGGATCTCTATTAATAACTGTTCAAAGAGAACAGGGACCTTCAGTTTATAACCCAATCCGAACGGTGGTGTCTGCAATTAATAGAGATTTTCTTGGGCAAACAGCGTCTTTGAGCTAGTGATACAAATGCACCAATGCTACTGCGGGGAATCGAACCACCGACCATCGGGTTGCAAAGCGAGTACGCTATCACAACGCTAAGGATGGCCACTTCTTCAGGATTTTTTTTTTTTTGTATTGTTAGGTTCTCTCACAAAAGAGAGTGGGCACTGCGACCTGAAGATCTATTGTACCTTACCCATTCTTTAAGGACAAAACACCATCTGCCTTCATTATGAAGAGCAGTAAGTCTTTCGTTGGGATTCGGCGTAGCTGGAACGGGGTGATCCGCTCTACCAAGACCTATAGTGCGGTTTGCATCCGAGTGTGAGACAAGCACTTTTGCTTGTCTTAAATTCGGTAAAGAGAACCAATATCTCTTATGTTCACTTAAGGCCCATTTGTTGACCATAGTTTTCATTGTTGACCAGTTAATGCCACAGAAGCGCGCGGGGCAAGTGGTGGGCGAAGCGGAACCCAGTCTTGAGAGCTCATCAGCTGTCAAATTACCTTCCACTCCTGAATGTCCAGGAACCCAACAGAGTGTGACTCTGTTATGGGAGGACAGGAGTTGGATTTTGTTCACGCATTCCTAACCAGCTTCGAGGAGATTCGCCACGAAGCCAATGCGCTGATAGCGGTCTGTCTATCTGTAAATATGTAAATGTTAGCACCCCTAGTACCTTTAAGGAGGATACTGTGGGTGCAGACCTCTAAGGCGTGAATCTCTGCTTGACAGAAACTGGGCCAGATACCCATTGCAATAGAGATTCTGGTGTTTGGTCCGACAACTCCAGCACCTACACCCTATTCCGTCTTGGAACCATCCGTACTGGCCTGAAGCATCATTGATAAGCACTGGTTCAATAGAACTTGGAATCATCCTTCTTAAGAACAGGGCAAGCATTCTGTTCTATGCGTCATAAAGAAGACTGATACAACGAAAACATAGAAACAATCTTTTTAAGAACACACAAAAGGACATCAATGCTCCTCAATCATCGAGCAAGCTCTACTGAAGTCATACCGATAGGTTATAGCAAGCTGGATTTTGTCATCGCTACGCCTATTTAATGAATGAAATTCGCTCCGCATCTCTGAAAAGTCCTTTCCCCGTTCCTTACTTATGGAATCGGTAGTTTTTCCGTAGAAAAACTTGATTTCATTTTTATTTTTGAAAATTTAAAATCTCTACGTTCGCGCTTTTTCTGATTCCATTGGAATTTCCTTTGACTACATGTTTTCAGGGGGTTGCCTATTTTAGGCACTTCAGCTCTCTTTGCATCATCTCAGATCCTTCTGGATGTCTTCGTAGAACTGGTTATCACTCCTTGGTTTTCATCTGTTTGCTTCCGACCCTTGAGCCTCCCGCCGTATTCTCTCGCAGCGCCTTAGGTCGTCTTGGACGGCGATGATAAATATTGTTATTCTACAACAGGTCCTCCGGGGGTGGAATTGGCCCCACTATGGTCCTATATCTCGGGCATTCGTATAGGACGTGATCTACATTTTCCTTTTTGTTAATGCACACAGGACAGAAAGGGGTGTCGTCATGATTAAACCTATGCAGGTATTCCCTGTACCCGCCATGACCTGTAAGAAACTGGGTGAGGTGGTAATTTACCTGACCTCCACGTCTACCAATCCAGTCAGCTACTTTGTGGATCAGCCTGTGCGTCCATGTTACTTTGGTTGACATATCCCGTCTGGCTTGGCAAGCTGCTATCGACGCATCTCTTTGAATCCACCAAGCGTCTGCCATGTTATTGGAACCACCAGTTGTTGTGCGAATGGCATAGATAGCTTTCATCTCCTGTCCTAAAATGTCTACTGGTATCATGTTCGCTAGCACCAGGGCGGCATCCTCCGAGATTGTCCTAAATCTTGAAACCACACGAAGAGCGCTAAGCCGGTAGGGGGCCACCAGCTTCCTCTGGAGCTCCTGTGTATCCAGCGCCGCCACCCATACCGGTGCCGCATATAATAATATTAAAGCTACTACTCTCGAGAGGAGTAGCCGCTTGTCCGCTTTGGGTCCTCCAATGTTGGGTAGCATCCCAGAAAGAGCAGCCTGCCTGCTGGCAGCTTTACTACTTACTACTGGCGTATACTACTTGGGGCCGGAAGTTAAGTCTGCTATCCAGCATGACTCCCAAGTATCTTATATGGGGCTTTGAGCGGACCGATACGTTGCCAACTTGTATAGTCACTAACTCAATTGCTTTCGTGCTTGAGATGAGCACTGCCTCCGTCTTGTGTCCGGCCAGATCGAGGCCCGCATTCTCAAGCCATTTTCCAATTGTAGCTATGGATGTGTTAGCCGCGCTCTCTATACCCTATACCTTATGGTATGGTATATGTATGTAAGATACAGAAGGAGACGTCGGAGTCCCCCACAAGTTACCTAAAGCATGATCAGGGTGACTAGAGAAGTCGATATACTAAGAAAAGTCAATTTTTTTATATAGGGCTTATATTATATAGCTACCATAGGGGTGTCTCAGAGGACCTCGAAAAAAAAAAAAAAAGTTTTAGATGTATTATTCAATGGCTTATAAAGATGTCGTAGGCAAGTTTGGTATTTGACCGTTTTTTAGAGTTCCCCAGCACTTTACCAAATTTGATCAAAATCGGTTGAGTAATTATATAGCCCCAATAGGACCGATCGGTCAAAAAAACGTTTTCTTTGCAAAGTTCGGCTGTAGCCAAATTTGGCAAATAAACAGCTTTTGGAGTTCTTAAGCAACATTTCGGATTTAATTGCAATTTGGTGGTACAGGGTATGCAAAAATCGGCTGCGTTCGACTTTTTTTTATAAAAATTTTATTCCTTAATTTTGTAGGTAAATATTTAATAACGCCTTAGCTCTAAGGCCGCAAAAGTTTTATTTTAATATAAAATGACAAATCATATAATATTTTAGTTTGAATAAACTTTTATGTTTGCAATGAGTACAAACTTTTTCTTGCAATGTGTACACACCTTTAATATTTAAGTGTACATTTATTATTATCTGGCCACACTGAAAAGCAAATCTTTATATACATCTTGCGAAATAAATTGGCAGCACTGGCGCAATTTATTCCGCATATAAGTTATACATAAATATAATAAAATAATATAATTTTTAAAAATTTAGTTTTCTTTCCAACAGTGTTTATTACTCTCAGTTAGGTGGGATCAAAAAAATTTAAAAAACACTAAAAAGGATACAAAACGCATTGATCATCCAACGTACTTTTCTCTTTTATAGTTTTATAATTGCTTAATATCTTTCTCTTCTAGTTTTATTTGCATTTAAATTAAAAATCTTATAAAACTGCAAGAGCTCTATGTACTCGTTTAGAATCTTTGACAGCTGGGAAACATTTGACCCCAAGTGATCCCAGCGCACATGCTACAAACCATTTACAAGACATTTAAGGCGAGATACTTAGCCCCTGCTTGGGCACCACACCCTTAATGCATATTATAAAAGATTGATGTAATTGTTAAGATACTCCTGCATGGTATTTATTTTTATTTTTTTATTTTCAATACAAGACAAGTTTGAGACAAAGCTGAAACTTTACTTGGATTAATGCATAGGTGTTGAATTTCCACTTCCTCTCTGTCTTTTTATGTGCCACAAACACACACACATATATTCACATATTATAGGCACAACAAACACACCTTATATACAATATATGTATGTATGTATATACTCCCCTTTTTCCGTGCCCATTGTTATTATAATTAAATTATTGTTCATGTGTCAATCTGTATGCATATCATGATTTATGTATATGCTTGTGTGTACATATGTATAACTTTATGTGCAATTTATGGAACAGCAACCGAACTTGAAATACTCTCTTTTGTTTGTTAGAGAGAGACTTTGAGACTTTTTTCCATGAAATGCAACCAGCCATGCTTTAACTATTTTTTTTTCTTCTCTTTTTTTTTACAAAATGTTTTGTGCTCCAATTTCATTGTTTTGGAGTTAACAACATAAAAGGAAAAAAAAATACTAATATAATTATATTCTCAGAAGCACATAACAAAAAAGAAACTAAATAAATACTTTTAAATGTGGAAAAAAACAAAAAAAAACTAGCACATTTATGGAGCGAAGCATACATATATATAAGGTATGTACATAGTGTGCGTACATATATACTTACAGACTAAGTTGAGTAAAAAAAAAACAGCTCGAAAGCTCATTTGAAATAAATGCAACAAATTCTTTGTATGTTTATGCTTTAGATACATTTTCATAAAGATGCAACTTCCGCTCTTATCTAATCTTAAGTTTTAATCTTATCTAGATTAAACAACTTGTTACACTAATAACTTTATGGGTTGAATCTTTTGTACGAATGCATGAACTTGTTTCGATGAAAATTCGTAGATTTTAGGTTGATAGTGTTTATTTTATTCTCATTTAAAATTTGTACTGCGAGGGTTGCCTCTAATGTTTGCGGCTTCAGAGTTGGTGTAGTAACGACTGTATTGTTTTTCAAAATATTCTCTATGATGAAGCAAGTTTAGAATTTTTCAATTATCTTAAAAATAAGCTTATTTTCAAGTACTTTCTATGCCTATTATTTTATACCAGTTGAGTTTCATTTGGAACGAATCCAGACCTGCTGGGAATACGCACACTCTTTGTAAAAGTTCAGTGGATGCAAATATAGGGTGGGCCATCTGTTGGTTTGTTTGTTAATTACATTTTATTCGTATATTTTCAACAAAATTGCGCAAATGTATATACCAGATGCAAGTTTGAAAGTACTCATTTATGTATGTATGCCCAAATGGCCGCGGCGGCTGGCGCGTATGCCAACATCGTAATTTTCGATGATTTTTTTTTTTGACGAAGATTCATCTTGCTGTTCATACATTCATTAAACGAATAAAAATCGAGAAGTTTTTAAGTTGACGTATGTCCAAGAGCATCCACTTGTGACGGCTATGTTCCGAACTGTGAGTGTTTAACAACCAAACCAACAGATGACCCACCCTATACTTTTTACAGCGCACGATTTAAAAAGAGTGATCATTGAAGCTGCTCTGTAAAAGAGTACTCACTTTATGTTTTAATTTTTTTTAATGTAAAAATTAAAAGGTTTTTAAACTAAGCAGTTATCACCAGAACTTGCTTCGATGTTTTTATGGCTCTACTGTTCTAGGAACCATCGAGGTTTGCTTTACCAAAAAACTTCTTATTTGAGTGACATTGTCAGCTGGCTTTTCCTTTTTGCCAATTCTTTCAACATTTCTGGCGCAAGGGTATTTTTTTCACGAAAAATTTTCGAAAACTTTTGTTGAATTTGGAACGTTTCGTAACACCCATACGTCGAATGCTGTTTTTTGAATATGCATAGATTTATTATACGTTTCCTGGTGACGATTTTTAACTTATGCGGTATTCAACAGAAATTCATCTTCTTGATCTACACATACTTATTAGAGGTGTGATACTATCGATGGCAATATCGACTCTAAAAGCGTCGGATGGTCAAAAAGGTTCGACATGTTACCTTGTTGACATGTTGCCAATTTTCTTTCCGTTGATTTGTCAAAAGAGTTTTTTACATACAAAAGTATACTATCGATATATACCCTTTGTACCAGACGGTACAAAAATAACAACTGAATTATGTGATAATTGTTGTTCAAAAAATTATAAGATTTACAATCCCGGATTTATACAATATTAAATGTTTACTGGTTCCACTAATCTCAGAGTATATGTTATTCGATGTTATGTCGCGACAAATCATCAGGCGTAAATGTTTCTGCCAAGACGAAATTTTCAGCTGACAATAAACATTATAAAAAGTGCTCGTCGAAGAGAATATACTCTTACTTCACAGCAGCAAATTTAAATAGCAACCCTCGTAGTGTGATTATCCCTTTTTCATGCTGCTTAGTCAAGTCTACTTAGGTTGGGTTAGGTTATAGTGGTTGCCTGTCCTGAAACAGCCCAGACACACTTAGGCACAAGGAGGCCCTTTGTGATGCCACAGGTAACGCTGGCCAAGAGCTGACCAGAGATTCCTTTATATCTGCTTGTATAGGTATCAGTGGTCAGTACATGGTCAGCTCTGAAAAAGACAGGCACGACTATCCAATTGTAACCGTATTGTTGCTGAACCAACCTGAAAGTTCAATGATCCTAGCAATTTCTCTGCGACAGAGGCTAGAAAGGTCTGTAGGGCTGGTCAGAAATGGGGACCCAAGAGTCCTAAGTCTCCTTCCGGATAGGGAGGGGCATTGACACATAAAGTGAAAAACGGTTTCCTCCTCCTCTTCAGATCCGCAGCCGCGGCAGAAATCGTTGAAAGGGGCGCGCATTCTTTCGGCATGCCTACCCATAAGACAATGTCCCATAAGAATAGACACAGTAGTCGATGGGGATTTGCGATTCAGTTTGAGCAACTTCCGAGTCTTGTTGCCGTCAAAATTTGGCGTGGTGTACCCTAGAGAGCAGGGATAGCTGGCTTAGGACGAGTTGGTAAGCTTAGAGTTGGCGTTGAAACCAGTGAGGGATTTTATTGCAACTTGACTATCCAAGAAAATAGTAATGTCTGTTGCAAGACTTTCACCCTCCTGTAGTGATTTCGCCGCGAAAAGAATTTCGAGAACTTCTGCCTGAAAGACACTGCAGTGGTCTGGTAGCCTAAGAGAAACCTTTCAATTGAGCTTGTCCGAGAAAATGCCGCTGCCCACCCTACCATTAAGTTTGGATCCGTCGGTATATATTTCGGTAGCGCACTCGGAGGTGACATTATTATGGCTCCATTCCTCCCTACTCGGCATAGATAAGTCAAAACCCCTGTGCAGAGTCAAGTCTACTTCTTCCTATCCCAAACCCTTGTTTACCCCTTTTCGGACTCGCTTGTGCTCCTCCTGAGGTGTGGGTATGCGATCTCAGCATTCGTCTGCAGGCATTCCGATCCTGGATCATGTCACCGTTGAGACCCATTCGTTGCTGATGTTTTTGCATTTGACCGATCCACGTATTTTTCGGTCTGCCTGCCCTACGGCCGTTAACTGGAACTACGGTAAGTATTGCCTTCTTAGCGGGGTTCTCCGTTCGCCTTTGAACATGGCAATACCAACGCATCTGACCTACTTTGAGCGTCTCAGTGATAGGCTTTTTAACAAACAGGCTGCCTCGGATGTGTTTGCTCTTAATGTGATCAAACTTGGTCACACCCGCCGTCATCCTTAGCATTTTCATCTCAGTCGCAGAAAATTTACTCTCGTACGTTTTGTACATCGTCCAACATTCGGACGCAGACAAGAGTGCGGGTCTAACGTCTGTCGCGTACAGCTTGCCTTTCAATTTCCGTGGCATTTTCTTGTCGCAGAAAACGCTTGAGTTTTCTCGCCACTTCATCCACCCAACACTGGTGCGATGTTTGATGTCATCAATTTTTCCCCGCCTATATAAATATCCGGATTTGGTCTTTCTGGATCTGAAAATTGACAGGGGAGCAATTCTGTCTTTGTTACGCTTATTTTCAGTCCATGATCCGTCAATATCTTATCCCAAGTTGATGCAGCCTTTTGCAGGGCTACGATATTGGTGCTACCCAGAATTATGTCATCTGCGAAAAGGAGGGATATTTCAGTTTCGTCGCCGATTTGTTTTAACAAGTAGGACATGATGATATTAAACAGCATAGGACTCAACATACTGCCTTGGTGGACTCCCACCTTAACACTGAGTTCGTCCGACTCACCAGTTGTACATCTGACTTTAGTCCTGGCGTCATCATACATGTCCATAATCATGCGGACGTAAACTTCTGGTACATCATGTGCGCTCAAAGCCAACCAAATCAATTCACGAGGGACTCTGTCGAAGGCTTTCTCCAAGTCGATGAACACAAGGAACAGGTCTTTTCGGGCGTTCCGGTGTTTTTCCATCAGTATCCGAAGACACCGAATAGCATCAATTGTTGATTCACCATCCACAAAGCCACATTGATTGTCTTGCAACCTTATAATGTTTTTTAGTCGGTTGTTTACCATTCGCTTGTAAATTGTTAAGGTAGAGTCAAGTCTACTTACTATCGACATTACAACTGTTTCCCGAGGGCAGTTTGATAGACTTTTAAACATTTTTTCTCACATCTTTCAATACAATTCGTAGACCAGTTTATAGATTTTTGCTTGGAAGATAACTTATGTGTGAACCGATGTCGAATTCGCCAGTCTTTGTTTTATCCTATTGAAGCTTATCCGATTTGACCAAGTGGGTTAAGAGTTCACATGAAATTCTATTTTTTGAATTTAGCTCGGCTTAACATTTTTTTAAGGTCCATTTATGTATTTAGAAAGGGTATTTGACAGCAACAACACGAATTTAAAGTTATTTTAAGTTCTTTTATCAAAGCAGCTTCAGTTACAAAAGTTTTAATATTATAGGTACACATAATAAAGAACAAAAAATATACGTACATATACAATACATATATTTTTAAATTGGCAATTTTCTTCGAATAACTTAAATTTAGCTCGCTTGCAAATTTTACATTGCATTTAAAGGTTATTTCAAAGCGCTGTATACTACTGCTGCTTGATAAATGAAAATATATTGCTCTATCGTTGTGAGGTTAACTTGGAATTTTAATGCTGACCCAGCAAAATATGCAAATTCAGACATGACCTCAAAGAAATATAAGTATAAGCCATTGCAGGTAATTTTGAAACTTTTAATGGTCATAGAAATGTATCTGGAAACGTAAGACTTTGTTGTCGCAAAACGAATATTTTCATATTTTAAAGTAAATTAAGAATTTATGTGAGTTGAGGTGTATGTGCATACAGTGGGGCAAATAAGTTGAGGCACTCCGTCATTTAAAGTGGTATGTGTAATTCATTTATTTCACTTAAATCTTAACATGAAAAAGAAAATTATTGTTGGTCTCAAATAATGATAAAAATGAGTATAATATTTGTTATAAAAGAAGTGCTGGGGAAAGTTTAGGAATTGGTCATACTGCAAGCACACTTATTACAACACTGTTTTGGGCAGAAGTGCTCTGCTTGAGTAGAAATGCATTGCTGTGCTAATAGTTTATCGAAAATTCAAATATCGAAAAAAACGTCACACTGCAAGCACTTAATTATGTAAAAAAAAAATTTTTAAATATGTAAACACTGTTGCATTGACACTTTTTACAACACTGTTTTGGGCAGAAGTGCTCTGCTTGTGCAGAAATGCATTTCTGTGCTAATAGCTTATCGAAAAAAACGAATGTGTGAAATAAATTGAATTGAATTTACATATCGAAAAACGCGAATGTGTACAATATTTGGTGGCCGAAATTGTGCTGATAACTCTAGACACTAGAAGACTTTTTAAAGTGAAGCGATAAAGAGAGTTAGGTTAGGTTGTGTAGGCTGCTCGGCACAAGGCCGAGATCACCCGGAGGCCTTGCGGCCCATTGTGATGCCGATAAAGAAAAATTGAATAACTACAGAAGTTAAGATATCAGCTGCAAGTTAATGACAAAAGTCAACAGAAGATGCACTTTTCTTAAATTTCTTGTACGAAGATTTATGATTTTTCAAAGTGGACCGACTGAGAGTAAGCCAAGGCAGCCTCGATGGAAGAGTCGGAGCAGAGTAAGGAACAAAGAGATCAAAGGCAGCATATAATAGTCGAAATAAATTCTTAAACTAACTTCAAATCAGTTAGCAGACAGCTTGAAGAACCGTTTAACATAGGGCAGGAAAAGATTAAGATCTACAAAATTAGTCTTACGTGAACACCGATACTGAGGAGCACAAAAGAGCGGTTGACTGCGGTAGCGAGCATTAAATGTTAATGTGCTTTATAAGGTCAGATGTTATGGATACTCAGAACTAAGGCAACTAAAAAACTAAGTGCACAACTCCTTTAATTCTTCAGATATCCCCCCCCCCACAACAGGAACACAATTTGTTTCTTTATTAAGACACAGGTTAGGCTAGGTTAGCGCGGCATTTGGGATTAACGTCCCAACTCACATAGGCCAAGAATAGGCCCGTTGTGATACCGCTACGGTGGACCATTCGCCGCTCTTCCTCACTCAAGAGGTCCCCTATACGAGATGAGTCCGCCATCCGGCGGCCTGGATGAACCTTAAGAGGCATTTTGGACTCTGTTCGGAGAGCTGAGATAAATCATCAAGGAAGTGTGACTTTAGAAAGGGAAATCTTGTCCTGCACAGTCCAGGGCAGTGACAGAAAAGGTGTTCAACTGTTTCCAGCTCCTTCTCATTGCCACAGCTTCTACAGAAACCATGGTGGGGAGCATTTAGCCTGGATGCATGGATCCCCACCAGCCAATGTCCCGCGATAGCACGTATGACAGTCGAGCACTGGGCTCTGTTCAAACAGCAAAGTTCCTTACTGCTGTATGTCGGCCAGGTTTGCCGTGAGATTCTACACGTGTTCGATGCCCGATTCCACGTTTGGTTTTGCAAAGAGAGTGAAGTAATTTCGTATATTCAGTTTGCAGCTGGCCATGGGTATACCCAGGCCCTCCTTGTCCTGAAGGAGGATGCTGGTAATTCCTTGTCTAGCCAGTTCATGCGCAATACAGTTGCCCACGATATCCCTATGTCTTGGGACCCATATGAGGTGGATTGAAAACTGCTCAGCCATCTCCTGAAGACACAAGCGGCAGTTATTCACTGACTTCATGCACGATGTCAATGAAGCTAGGGAATTAATAGCCGCCTGGCTGTCCTAGTAGTTATAGATCTAATTCTGTACTTAAGACACAACAAACATAAGATTTTTGGACTAGCTAAGCACTACGCTGAATTTGATCTGGTTGGGTTTCATTTATATTTGCTTATTGTGTTGTTCCAATGTGTATCTCAAGATTCGCCATACCTTTATTCATACTCTACGAAGTAAAGCGGGGGTGGCGCCCCCAGTTTTTTTTAAAAAAAGCTAAAACATTTGAAAATCAGCCGTGCTCCGCAAAACGAAAAAAAAAACCCCACAAAAATTTAGGAAAAAGATTTTTTTTCCGCGATAAATTTATTTATTTTCGATAAATTTGTATATTTCTCTTATTTTCCAATAAATTCTTTCGTTGTGTTGGCGCCAAATTATTTTTGTTTGATACAAAACAGCAGACATGGTTACATTACACTAGTTTACACGAAAAATGAACTTTCGTAAAAAAGTGTTTTTTAGGGTAATTTGGGGTCGAGAAACACGAAAATGGCAACCTTTTTTTTTTTCCTAAGCACCGTTTTCGAGATATTTTCGAAAAACATGTTTTGGGCACTTATTTTAGTTATTTTTCAATATCATTTTCGTGTTTCTCGACCCCAAATTACCCTAAAAACACTTTTTTTATGAAGGTTCACTCGATGACCCTTAAATTTTTAAACTAGTGTTATTAGTTGACTTGGCTATTTTTGTTATAAGGGAAATTTTCTTTGAGTAATGGGGTAACCCTGTCGCTTAGTCCTTCTGCTTAGTCCTTATAAGAACTTTCCAATTTTAACATTTTTTTTTTGTTGCAAAACGATATTTATACCTATAAGTTCCGTGAATTTGTACCGATTTTGACGAAAATCAAAAGTTAGTCAAAGAAGCTTTTTGAAGTATATGGGACAAGTTTCAAGTTGATATGTTAAGGGGTGTGTGAGAAAACACGGTTAATCGATTGCGGGGGGTGGGGTGTCTGCATCGATAAAATTTGGATTTGTTCATTAAAGCTTACCAAAAATTGTGATTCTGGCTTACTCGGTACCATAATTACGTAGAGTCAAATATTGACGCAGTTTATAGGCAAGGGGTTTTTGGCTATAACTCTTGTTGTTTTCGTCCGATTTCGTTAATTTTTGACACACACAGAGGCATGTAACCACAACGCATCGTATTGTTAAATTTCAGACTAAAATATTAAATGGTATAGCTAAAATCCGCGAAACTCTGCTACGGGGGAAGGGGGAAAGATAATGACATGATTCATTCGCATCAGCTGGTAAAGTTTCGTATCTCGAGCTCTTATAGTCTCCGAGATCTAGGTGTTCATACAGACGGACAGACTGTCAGAGGGACGGACGGACGGACAGATGGACATGGCTCAATCGGTACCCGAGGTTATGATAACCATTTTGGTATAAAGGACTTGGGGTCTGCCAAGTCCCTTTGTACCTATAGGTACAAGGTATAAAAAGACCAAAAGTTTTAAGTGCACAATTCCTTTATTTCTTCAGATCTTCCCCCCAACCCCCCTGAACAGTACCACAATTTGTATCTTTATTAAGATATCAGTACCAAATTCAACAAATATATGCAAATGCTCGCTTGAACTTTTAAATTAAAGGGTAAGAGTGGTACTAAATGATGTAACTGGAGTGACAGACCACAAAATTTTTTTGCACCCTGTACATAATCTCAAAAGTAGGAAAAAACGTCGTTTTTTGGGGTAAATAACCTCAAATATCCCAAAATCCTGACGTGACAGGCCAATTCTAGCCCCGGATTCGGATTCTACGCAGCAAATTACTTCGGAAATGACCCCTAGCTTTCCAACAACTGACATGACCCCGGTATTTGTAGGCCTGTGAAATTATTTCAGTATAAAGTTGTTGCGTTTTTAAACCTATTTTCCCATTTCGTTTTAAATTCACTTGCAACTAAATATTCGTTTTCAAACCAAATAAAAAATTATTTTTGGTGTAATTGGTAGCACCAAACATACGGCCGAATATCGCTATTGCGAAACTATTTTGATTGACTGTGTGGTTTAACATGGCTTTGGTATAAAAGTATTTATTTTCTTCTGCGTTTATTCTGCATTATTATTTATTATTCTGTTAGTCTTCTTGTATGCCGTCTACGTTCTTCTTTCGAATAGTTGTAGTCGTTGTGGCTCACAAATATTAAATTGTACTATGTATGGTATGGTATGGTATATAAGTATGTCTGCGCATATTTATGTATGTCGTTCAACCGTCGTCTTCAATGTATATAAATTTGCTGTGAAACTGTACAATAGCTGAAAAAAAAAGTATTAAATGTACGTGCATTGTACACACACATATTTACAAAGTAATGTGTTTGTATATAGGTATATGCTTATGGATAGTAAGTGTAAGTACATTGTATTTGTTTTTCTTGTATTTTCTTTAATAGTTATATAGTTGGTTCGGTTTTTGAATTCGTGCAAGCTTTCGGCTCTCTTGACTGTGTCTTTCGTCGTTTGTATCTTAAGTAATTTTTTATTATATTTTTTTTTTTTAGCACATACATAGTAGAAAATAAAAAAGAAAAAAATTACTTTGATGAAAACTGAGAAGGCAACCGAAACAGAAATGTCGAGTTTCTTGACTTTTCTGTTGCTAGCCGCTCTTTTGCTTAGTTGGCTCTCTTTGAGAGCGCGCCCGGTTTTTCAAAGTACACGCAATTTTGCTCTTCGAATTGGGGCAGGCTTGGCCCACTCGGCCCACTCGCGCGCTCTCTGCGCTCTTTTGGTCTTGTGCATGCACGAACCGGGTGAACGTCATCAGCATTATCATTACAATAAACGTCATTATCATTACCATCGTCATCGTCATCGTCATCTTCATCATTATCATACCATCCATGACTATGAATTCAATTTTATGAAGTTTTATTTCGAACAAGCTTTAGCTTTAACTTTAGCTATGTTCTTCGTACATTCAAACTAAATTACATAGATACACACACATACATACATACATAGACAGATACAATATAGAAATAGGAGAAGCATGCTCGGTTGACTCTATAGACGACACAAGACAATTGAGGGCGGGTGTAGCATATGCGAATAGAGGAACCTGAACAACCGAGGGCATAGATACAAATACTATAAGTATATTGTATGCTTATATTCATATATGCTGAACTGAGACTGAGACTGACACAAGACGCGATGCTTGGCGTAAGAGATTGTACAAGTACTTGTCATTTACAGACACACACAGATACACACACACACAGATACACACACACACACACAACTGCACAGATACATTTATAGACACTAGATACCTATAAACGTATTTGCAAATTGGTTGGGTTTTTCAGTTCCAGTTTTCAGGTCGCTGCCTTCCTGCCTGTGCCCGCTTTATATTACACTGTTTATGTATGTGAATTGTAAATGCCTGCGTAGTTATCTATCTATGTATATTTTGTATTCTTATTTGAACTATGCATAAATATAGATACATGCATAACACAACTGTCTCTGTATATGACATATACTATACACATAGGTATTCCTTATACGGCCAAGATCTCTTACCGCATTTGTTCCATTGCACTTTAAAGAAGATTTGCAAGTTTGCTTGCCATGCGCATTTTGTCCATTGCCCATTGCGAGTGAAACAATGTCTGGAACACAATATGGATGGGACTTGGTTTTATGTATTTTTTTTAGTTTTTTTTTTTTAAGAACTCTTGCTGTAGATGTTATCTGGCAGATAGTAGTTACATTGTTGGTGTAGATTTCAGTAAATGGCTTATTTTATAAATTAAGACTAAAAGTGCGCTTAAAAGAATCTTGTAATGAAGAATAGAAAGAATATAACTGGTTTGAACGCTACATAGGGTTTGGATGCTACCAGATGCAATGAAAAAAAGAGGATATAGTAACTATAGCATAGCTGGAATTGGGTTTTCATTCGTAGAACACTTTTAAGCTTACTTGGTCAGTATAAAAACTATGTTGATTTAATTTTTTATGTGTTCGCTAGTAAAAACTTCAATTACAAAACCCACCAAATACCAAGTACAAATGTGTACGAGCCGTTTGCTATCGCTATCAGGATATTTAGAATGAAAAATGTTTTGACGTTGCTTTCTCTGACGTCAACTTTGTTACCGCACCTCATATTTAAATCACTTAAACTTTAAACGATGTTTTTTCACATTCAAATGTGCATTATAGGGTGGGCCATCTGTTGGTTTGGTTGTTGAACACACATAGTTCGGAACGTAGCCGTCCAAAGTGGAAGTTCAAAACTACTACTAACTAGTTTAATAACCGAACAACGCGTGAAAGTGATACAGGTGTACTAGGAAAATTGTCGTTCTGTGAATCATAGTTGAGGTCATTGACTCGCCATCGTTCGCAAGAACCTTGTTAGGACCAGTTTGTGTCGAATTTTGCACGCGGATTTGCATTTATACGCTGTAGAGCGTATTTTTTAAATTTTTAACATTTTTTGTCGTTAAGGCCTATACGCAGTTCGAAAAATTTCGCGCGAAATGACAGCTTATATAAAAAAAATCCCATTTGGGACTTTTTTTTTTTGTATGAAGTTTTGTCATTCCCCGCGAAATTTTTCGAGCTGCGTAGACCCCTTTAGTAAAAAACGAATCGAAAATTTTTAATTTTGAAAAATGGTCAAAAATCACACTTTTTCCGAATTTGGTTCCTTGTAACTTCTTTAATTTATACTTAATCTGTACATAATCATAATTCACTGTAAAGAGCACATCAATACCTTTCGATCTAATTGTCTTTTATGTCGATACAAAATTTTGTTCACGAATTATTGACGAATAGCTGAAATAAGTGCCCAAGAGCATGTTTTTCGAAAATATCACGAAATTGGTGCTTAAGAAAAAAAAAGTTTGCCATTTTCGTGTTTCTCGACCCAAAATTGAACTAAAAAACACTTTTATACGAAGGTTTACTCGATGTCCCTTAAATTTGTAAACTAGAGCAATTGAATATTCGGATAGACACTCTCTTTAAAAGTCCAGATCCAATAAGCGAATAAAGTTGCATGAAAAGCTTTGATTTAATAAAAAAATTTTGAATTTAAAAAAATTTAAAAATTAATAATAAAATAAAATTTTAATTTAAAATGAAAAAAAAAAAAAAATTTCCTTTTATTATTAAATCAAAGTTTTTCATGTAACTTTATTCGTTGATTAGATCCGGATTTTATTTACAAATTTTTTTTAAATTAATATATATATATTTTTTTTAAATTTAAAAAGATTTTTTTTAAATTTGTAAACTAGAATAATTGAATATTCGGATAGACACTCTCTTTAACAGTCCAGATCCAATAAGCGAAAAAAGTTACATGAAAAGCTTTGATTTAAAAAAAAAATTTTGAATTTAAAAAAAATAAAAAATGCAAATTTTCTGTTATTATTAAATTAAATTTTTCCATGTAACTTTATTCTTTGAGTAGATCTGGATTTTATTTACAAATTTTTTTTAAATTAATATATATATTTTTTTTTTTTTAAATTTAAAAAGTTTTTTGTTAATTTTTTTTATTTTTAATTTGTAAATTTTACATTTAAATAAAATTTTAATTTAAAATTTAAAATGAAAAAAAAATTTTTTCTTTTATTATTAAATCAAAGTTTTCCATGTAACTTTATTCTTTGAGTAGATCTGGATTTTATTTACAAATTTTTTTTAAATTAATATTGTATATATTTTTTTTAAATTAATATTGTATATATTTTTTTTAAATTTAAAAAGTTTTTTGTTAATTTTTTTTATTTTTAATTTGTAAATTTTACATTTAAATAAAATTTTAATTTAAAATTTAAAATGAAAAAAAAAAATTTTTCTTTTATTATTAAATCAAAGTTTTCCATGTAACTTTATTATTTGAGTAGATCTGGATTTTAAAGTTTTTGGTAATTTTTTTTTATTTTTAATTTGTGAATTTTACATTTAAATAAAATTTTAATTTAAAATTTAAAACTAAAAAATTTTTTTTTTTTAAATTTAAAGTTTTTTTGTTAATTTTTTTTTATTTTTAATTTGTGAATTTAAAATTTTTTTTTTTTAAATTTAAAAAGTTTTTTCGTTAATTTTTTTTATTTTTAATTTGTGAATTTTACATTTTTTTTTGTATACTCAGAGTAAAGAATTCAAGAATATCTGCGCGGAAATTGACTGCGAAAAATAGTTTTTAAAAATCGGTGGCTCCTAAAATTGAGAAATGAAATATAATTCAATCGTTAAGCTAGAACTTATTCGTTTGGGTAGTTTATGACCGCGTCTCAAGATATTCAACTTCAAAGGCCACAAAAATCGAGTTTTTGCAAATGCAAAATTCTCTACATAACACCCCATCCCTAGAGCTTTAGCTGCTTTTTTTTTTTGGCATTTTTCACAGCTAAGAGGCTCGGTCGGCTTTAGCTAGTGTAAACACCAAGCTGAGCAGTTCAGCTGTGCAGCTCAGCTGAGTAGCTCAGGTAGTCTTACTACCCTAGGTAGGGGTAGGTTAGGGCGGCTGTTGAAACTAAGCGTCCCAACTCACTTAGACCAAGTATAGGCCCATTGTAATACCAATAATGGGAGTAAGTGATAAGACTATAGAATAGACAGTAAAAATTAAGGGAATAGGAAAAGTGGAAAGTGCAGAACCATGGCTTTACGTGGGATTCGAACCCACAACCTCTGGGATGATAGTCTAGTGCACTGCCGCTAGGCTATCGAGGCCACTCTCAGTACCCTAAGTCTTAAGGATATTTACAAGACAAGTTGTTTTTTAAGATCGTATTTAGTTAAACATTAACGTTTCTAGATATAAGAAAAAAAAGGTTGCTTAAAAAAAAATCGAATGTCAAGTGGGTGCTATTTGTTTTAGGAACTATGTATATAGAAAGGTACATATATTTATTCATATTAATATATGGGTATATGGAAAAAAACACTTAAATATTCTGTAAGTGTACATATAATACTTTGATATATTGTTAAGCGTTCCAAGCCATTTTAGGATCTGTTGCTTATTCTACTGTGTGTTTCTTTCGTTCTCTTCGTTTATATGTGTTCGTGTGTGTGTGCGTGTGTATCTGTGTGTCTTTGTGTACATCCAAAAGTAAGCCCTATCGTAACCGGCACACACGCATTAGTATACCTAGATATATTCATAGATATATAGCTATGTACATATAGTAGTTTGTATGTAGTATACGCAAACAATGGAGCTAACAAATATGAATTTACTAGATACACACAAGCATACACACAGATACTTCATTTCGTTGTCGTACCCAAAACCCCAACCTCCCTAGCCGCGCCCTCTCTTACTGATTATGTGCCCCGTTTTACTCCTTAGTGGTTGGCTCTTCCATAAAGCTTTATAGAGTTTTTATTTCATTTCGTTTCGTTACGATTTTTGCTATTATTTGTTCGTATGTTTGTCTTTATATAAATGTGCGTATATCTGTATCTACTATATATCTGTATCTGTATCTGTATCTATGTGTGAATGTTATTTTTTAGTTTTGACTTGTTTTCTTTTGTGTAATTTTATTTTCGTATGTATGTATGTAGGTATGTGTGTGTTAATATCAAGTTTGTATTATATGTATTATTATTATTATATGCTAGTAAGTATTGTATTATGCATTGTTCTTGTTACCAGTGTTTTTATTTTTGTTGCTGTATTTTATTCTATACTACATTATAAATGGTCTCTCTCTCTCATGCATGGGTCCGACACACTATACAGACATATAACTATTATGTACCTGTATAGTTTATGTTTTTATTTTCTTGTAGTATTTTACTTTTAAGATACACTTACAAAGAGCATATCTAATTTTTCAAAATAATTGAAATATCTTCAAATTCGATTAGTCCATCGACTACGCAATACGGTTAATTGTTATCGATTTTTTTTGTAAAGGATTCATTTTTGCTCATATAAAATATTCGAAACTGAAAAAAGACGCTCTCTTCTGCCAGACCGCTACCACAAGAGCAAAAAGTTGTTTTTAAAAAGCTTTAAAAATAAAATAGTTGTTGGAGCCTAACAACTAAATATAATCTAATTTAAGTTAAAATGTTGTAAGATTTAGGCGTTTAGATAAACGCAAATGTCTAGATTAATTTCTTTTGTGCTCCTAACCCTAATTGGTGGTAACTTTTGGAGTCTCCGACGTCTCCTTCTATATATTATATACGTCTTAGCAGATTTGGTCTTGTGGTTAACATGACCAAGGCGATGTAAAGGGTGTTTTTTTTAGAGTTGCACATGTTTAAATCATAATCAAACATAGAAATATATTTTTAATATCAATGAAACATGCTTTATGGGATAGAAAATGTTATGACATTTATCTTTAAATATGATCTCGGCCAAGTGGCCGCCACGGCGCAATCTGGAACATCAATTTTCACAAATTTTCCGCAGCATTTGCGGCCGTATTTCGGCAATAGCTCTTCGAATGTTGATTTCCAGGTGTGCAATTGTTTCTAGTTTAATGAAGTAAGCAATTTTCTGTGAATGTAATGATGTTTCGACAAGAGATTGTGGATTATCCTCACTTCAAATGCGACAATTCTGCTTATTTACGTTTCCATTTAACCAAAAATGGGCTTCATCGGAGAACAAAATTTTGAATTTTGAATAAGTTTGACGAACGGAACCATTATTTTGATAAAAAGTTAAAACAATTTGCTAGCGTTGCTCTGGGTTAGTCTAAACTCAACATAAAGCAACTATCAGCTGTTGTCCGATAAAGCAGTGTTGCCAACTCAAATTTGTAAACCTCTAAAAGAAACACGCTGTATAAAACGCTAAACCAAGTTAAACACTTACATTAATACTAAACTAAGCATAAATGTTAGTTAACAGCACTATCTAATCGAACATGATAACATAGAATACACAATGTTAGCAACATAAGCTTATAAAAGCTCAATGCAAGCCGGCATTAAGCTCTCGCGGCCACATATATAAAAAATCTAATCCTAAAAATTTTAATTAATGGAAATAAGGATCGATTGTGCCCGAACTTTAATCCTTCGGCGAAAGCAGGGAACAATAGTCGTAGTATTTAAAAAAAAAAATACATATGAAATAATGTTTTAAAAGTTTTAGTATAAAAAATACAAAGCCTTGCAAAATAAGCGATTTTCGCATGCAGTCTCTATCTTTTTGGTGTCGCTTAATTCGAATCCGAGGACCAAAATACCTCAGCATGTACGAAAAACCAAAAAATTCCATATTTTGGAGGTTATCTCAGAAACCTGAATTGGATTTAGCGACTCTGAAAATCAGCTGCACGTCAAACTAAGGCCGCGCGTACACAGGGCGCTGACATTACATGAACTTATCAGCGCGGTCAGCCGCATAATATTTTTGTATGCTAATTTCAGCATCAGCTTATGCACGCTGTGTACGCGCTCTCATAGACCACAGTGTGTTTGACTTTTTTGCGCCGATAATTTTATGTCATGTAAGCGCGTATCGGCGCTCTGTGTACGCGCGGCCTTCAGCTAAATAAACAGCTAAAACTTGGGAACTTCTCAAATAATAGTAAATATTTGGAAAAACAAACTTTGCTTTCATCTTACAAGTAATATATATCTTGAATCGGCAACCTGCCAATTAATAGTAATTTTTTTTTTTTTATTTACTTTCTTTGCTTTCTCATTAATAGAAACTTGGAAAACTTAATAGTCAAAATAGCTTTAAATTAAAAATTTATCAAAGAAATTTTCAAAATAACTTTAAGGCCTATATGCAGTTCGAAACTTCATATAAAAAAAAGTCCCAAATGGAATATCCCAAATGGGATTTTTTTTTTTTATATGAAGTTTTGTCATTCCGCGCGAAATTTTTCGAACTGCCTATACCCCTTTAACAAAAAAAATGCATTTTCATATGCGACTTTTCTTATATGTCTTCTTGGAAATCTATTGTGCGCTCATACGAAGCTTTTGGCTCTCCTGCCAGTACTTTTTCCAAAATAAACTTTATTATGTCTTATGGCAAGCATGCTTCTTCTTGTTAGAATATTACACTTTATAAGTATCTGCTGCGAAGATTCTTCCTTGAGTTCCAGCAATCTGCAGGTGCTGATGCTGTTCCCAGGATTTCAAGTGCTCTTACAATGTTAAGCTGGCAAAGAACAAAGCAGTTGGTTAAGGTCTGTTGCGTACATCTAGATTCTATTGTAGAATATGATATTTCTGAAGCACTTTTCTTCTCTTAAGGAGTCTACGCAGTTCGAAAAATTTCGCGCGGAATGACAAAACTTCATATAAAAAAAAAGTCCCAAATGGAATATCCCAAATGGGATTTTTTTTTTTATATGAAGTTTTGTCATTCCGCGCGAAATTTTTCGAACTGCCTATACACCTTTAACAAAAAAAATGCTTTGATAAACTTTCTTTTCTTACCAATTGATAGTAAGTAAAGGGTCATCAATCTTGAGGTTTTCTTTTTTGAAATAATAAAAAAAAAAAAAATGAATCGGACAATCTTTATTATCTTTAGAAAGAAACATTCTTGCCATTTGCTTTTTAAAGTTAATCCCTTTCAAATGTTGACCGCAACTGCGTCCATGCGGAGGTTCCAATTTTCAATGACACGTTCGAATAACAAGCGTGATGTTGGCCCCTAATGCTTCAATCGTAGCTGGCTTATCCACAAACACTTAAGACTTTACATAGCCCCAAAGGAAAATGTCTAACAATGTGATATCACACGTTCTTGGTGGCCAATTCACCTGTCCGAAGTGTGAAATTAATTGTTCACCGAATTGGTTCCACAAAATGGTCTAAGCACGCGAAAAACATTCTTTACAGAACGCGAGTTTTCGTAATATAATGGTACGATTTGTAAACGTTGTTTGAATGAAAACTGATTATAAAAAACATGGCAACTTGACAGCACTCACGCGTGATTTATCAAAAAAACCCTATTGAAAAAAAACGCTCAAGATTGCTGACCCTATATTTTATATTAACTTACTAAGCTGAGCATCTTATTAAATAGTGATTCGAAAAATCAACATTTTCCAATAATTACAATTTAAATCTTAAACTTTAGCTGGAACTTAAGTAACCTCTTGAAAAATTAAAAAAAAAAAAATAAATAAAAAGACTAACTGTATAATTTTATTGAAATTATTTTTTTCTGTCCGAGTTTCTCTTTTGAGAGACTGACAAATCTTAAAATCTTATTCTTATTCGACTGCAGTCACTTCTTGTTTCTTCTGAGATGATTTTGGATGTTGACTTCGGCAGGAGATCTGACTAGGTTGTAGTTAATTTATTTATTATTTTGGTTCTTGTTCCGAAGGCTGCATTGATTGTTTGAGCTCTTTGAATCAGTTCCATATTACTATTTCTGTCCCTATGATGTTATTTTTAATATTATATTCCAAAGAGCGCAAAGAACTGACATCACATGTTGGTTCTTTACAAATTCAAGTGTAGCTGAAGTTCGTTGTTTTTAAGCAAGTTGTAGTCTTCTAAACATTTTTGTTGTTGTTATTTTTATTGTATTTAGTTTTCGTTTACGTTGTTTCTTTTTTTTTGGTATTTTTTTTTTTTTTACCACATGTACATATGTATTGTATTTATATTTATTTTTTTGATTATTAAAAAATAGTTTCTTGTTCTTTGCATTTATTTTCAGTTTTCAAGTCGCTGTCAGCCAAGTCGCGTGGTGTGGTTCGCACCCGCTCCCGTTCCCGATTCCGAAACTATTCCCGCTGTGTGCGCTGTGTTCGAAATTCGGTTCCTGCGTTTTTGTTTGTTTTTGTTTTTGTGTTGGAAATTATATACTCGTGTGGCTTTCGTTCGTGCCACGCTAATCTGCAATTGACACTTGGTGCTCCGCATTGCATGTTCTAGGAGAGTTTGGGAGCTGAAGCTGGAGCCTGGCATAGCTGCTGTAGCGACTTGTTGCTGCTGCTGCTACATTAGTGCCGCCGACTAGTTGCACATAGAGCACACAGATGCTCTCTGGCAGCAGCAACAAGAGTTACTAAAAGAGAGCGAGAGAGCGAAAGAGCAACAGAGAGTGGGAGAGTGTCATTGGAGCGAGAGACGCAGGCGCAGGCGCAAAAGCGGACAAAGACATTTGGCCATTTGGCCAAGAACGTTGAGCATTGGCATGCAGCAGCAGCAGCAGCAGCTAGCTGGCTGCTTGTTGGCGTCTGCTGCTCCTTCTTCTGACCTCCAACACCAAGAGCGCAACGCAACGTTGTCTACGTCACACATGCAGCGACAGCAACAAATACAACAACAACAGCAGCGCAGCTGATTTGTGTATTTTTTTTTTTTCATTTTCTGTTTGCTGTTGTTGTTGCGTGAGTGTTGCCGGTTTCGGGCTTTGGCATAGAACAACTAAAAGATACAACAAATTTAACAACAACAATAATACACGTACCTGCAATAAAAGCCATCATCAATAAGAGCCCTTCTTAAAAGGCTAGGCAAACACCATCAGTTCCAACATGGACGCTGAGATATGCAATCCGCAATTATGTCGCATTTGCATTACATCGCATACAAATTCAATGCAAATGATATCGATCTTCGGTGAGGACTCACTATGGCAAAAGATCACCACATTGGCGGATGTTAAGGTAAGCCATAAGAAAAGTTTTTTTCGTATAGAGATCATTGCGAGAGCAATAACAATAGCTAACGTCTTTGATCATTAATCATTAATATGAAATGTGAATGTAAGCATGTTTTGGTAAATTATTCATTAAGATTTAAACAAGTAGATCTAGTCGCATTCAAAATAGTTATGGATTTTAAAATGTGTAAAAAGCAGAAGGCTAGATATAAATGATGTAGAACATAAATAGATGTTGACATGGGACCAACGTAGGAGTTTTCAAAAATATCAATTAAAAAAATGGCATAAGTTTGAAAAAGTAATAATTAATACAAATTTTTATAATAATAAGTCAAAAAAATGTAATACAGTCGAAGCGGTGCCCGACAGTGTAATACCCTGTACCTTTTTTCACGAAAAAAGTTTTATACCTGCATATTCCTTCTAAGAACTTTCCAATTGAAACATTGTTTTTGTTAGTGCAAAACGATATTTATACCTAAAGCTCCAAAAATTTTAACCGATTTTGATAAAAATCGAAATTTACGTCAAAGAAGTTATTTAAAGTATATGGGGTAAGTTTCAAAGGGGGATGGGAGAAAACACGGTAAATCGATTGCGGGGGGTGGGGGCTCCTAATTGATAAAATTTGTATGTGGATTTGTTCATTAGTCACATGAATCTTACTTACTTAGGTGGCCTTCACAACCAGTTACCGGGTTACAGCCGACCTCAAGAGCTCTCGCCAGGAGCCTCTGCTTCTAGCGCGTCTTCTCCAATTTATAACACCAAGTGTAGACAGGTTTTCCTCCACTTGGTCCTTCCATCGAAGACGCGATCTCCCTCTTCGTCGTCCATCGTTTACTCTCGTTTCGAACAGCTTTTTCGCTGGAGCTTCTTCGTCCATACGAACGACATTTCCGAGCCAGCGCAAACGTTGTATTGTTATGCGCTGGACGACATCGATGTCGCCGTAGAGCTCATACGGTTCGTGGTTCATTCTTATGCGATAGTCGCTCCCTATACGGACGGGACCGAAGATTTTGCGAAGAATTTTTCTCTCCAAGCGCTGCTGCATCAGTCTGCGACACAACCCAAGCTTCTGCGCCATAAAGAAGCACGGGTAAGATGAGTGTCTTGTAGAGTGTAAGCTTTGTCTGTCGAGAGAGGGCTCTGCTACACATTTGCTTACTGAGCCCAAAGTAACACCTATTGGCAAGTGTGATCCTTCGCTTAATCTCCAGGCTGATATCATTTTCGATGTTGATGGCGTTGCCAAGGTATATAAATTCCTTGACAACTTCAAAAGTATATTGGTCCGCTACAACGTGGGATCCTAGACGCCGTGTATCCCTGTGCGTAACCAGCATATATTTCGTCTTGCCCTCATTCATCGCCAAACCCACTTTTGCTGACTCCTTTTCGATTGCTGCAAATGCAGCAGTGACATCTCGCTTGCAACGTCCAACAATATCAATATCATCAGCGTATGCAAGCAGCTGGACACTTTTTTAGAAAATAGTGCCATTACGATGTATACCGGCCTTTCGCAGCACCCCTTCCATCACAAGATTGAAGAGGTCGCACGATAGAGGGTCGCCTTGTCTGAAACCTCGCACGGTATTGAAAGGTTCGGAGAGGTTCGTTCCTACCTTGACGGAGCTGATGGTGCGGCTCAACGTCATCCTACAAAGGCGAATCAGCTTCACAGGAATACCGAACTCAGACATGATGGCGTACAGGCAATCCCTTATCGGGCTATGAATCAGCTTAGCAAAATTGGTGATTCTAGTCCATTTGTTACTATAATTACGTAGAGTCAAATATTGACGCAGTTTATAGGCAAGGGGTGGTGAAATTTGTACATTTTAGACTATAACTTTTGTTGTATTTGTCCGATTATGTTTATTTTTGACACACAGATGCATGTAACCACAACGCATCGCTCTGTTAAGTTGAAATATCAAACGGTATAGCCAAAAACCGCGAAACTCTGTTACGGAGAAACGGGGAAAGACATGGACATGATTCAATAAACTTGATCTTCTGAGGAAATATGCACATCAGCTGGTAAAGTTTCGTATCTCTAGCTTTTATAGTCTTCGAGATCTAGGTGTTCATTCAGACGGACAGACGGACGGACGGACAGACAGACGGACATGGCTCAATCGCTACCCGAGGTTATGATAAGCATTTTGGTATAAGGGACTTGGGGTCTGCCACGCCTCCTTCTGTCCGTTACATACATTGAACAAATCTAGTATACCCTTTGTACCTATAGGTACAGGGTATAAAGATGGCGTACATTAAAGTCGGGCGCGGACGACTTTGGGGTACCCTGTACCACCACATTGCAAAAAGATATTTATTTGTCAAATTTGGTTACGATATTTTCATAAAAATTCGTTTTTTCGATGGATCCGTCTTATGGGGTATATGATTAGGCAAACGATTTTAATCAAATTTGGTACAGCACTTGGGTACTCTTAAAAACTTCCGAGTACCAAATTATCCATCTAAAACTTTTTGTTTTTGTCGAGGTCCTGCGAATCAGCCTAAATAATATAAGCCCGAAAGCGAAAAAATAAAATAAACTTGTCTCCCGTAGGATCTTATCTGAAAGTTTGGTTGCTCAAGCTCTTAGCAACTCTGAGTTCTAGGCGTTCATACAGACGGACATGGGTATATCGACTGCTCTAGTCAGCCTGATCATACTTTGGGTAGCTTTGGGGGGTCTTCGACGTCTCCTTCTATACGTTACATACATTTTCGGCTGGCACAAACTTAATATACTCTTTAAACCAAACGGTTCAGGGTATAAATATCATGAAAAATGAGTTGTAAAATAAAAAGTTTTTACTACTAGTGGTGGTTCACTAGAAAATTATGTTATAAAGATTGTGTCCAAATTTCAAATCGATCGGATAAAAATTGACTGAGTTATTTGTGAAGACTTTCGAAAAAAAGTGGTTTCTAGAAAAACGCATTCAAAGTTTTGAATTTGAACGGAAGGCGCGGCGGAGTGCAAAGGTAGGTGGGTAGGTTAGGGCGGCAGTTGGGACTTAGCGTCCCCAACTCACTTAGGCCAAGAATAGGCCCATTGTGATACCGATAATGGGAGTAAGAGATAAGGATAAAGAATAGACAGAAAAAATAAGGGAAATAGGAAAAGTGGAAAGTGCAGGACCATGGCTTTACGTGGGATTCGAACCCACAACCTCTGGGATGATAGTCTAGTGCACTGCCGCTAGGCTATCGAGGCCACGGCGGAGTGCCAAAATTTGTTGTTCTTTTTTAAAAAACACTTCGGGACATCATTTCTAACATAGTTGTCTAGCAATTTACCTTAATATCAGTTTACTGATGATTCTACACTTGTGTTACCCCTTAAAAGAAATAGTTAATTAACCATTAAAAAAAAACAACACACCGAAAACAAAACACAAATAGTTGGATTTACTTTTATCTTAATCTTAATGTGATAATCACAAATGGTTATTAGTCATACTTAAGTTCTATTAGCAACATTTATTGACTTTATGAGAAGTTATTGACCCTATCAAAATTGTCATTTAAAATTTTGGTAAAGTGAAATCAAGCGTATGGCGCAATAAGGTAAGAGAAGAGACAATAGAACAAAAAAGAGAGTAGCAAAAGTTAGTAACTAAAGGAACCTCTTAAAGTACTAGGAAATTAGAATATTGAGATGGTTCGGAAAGTTCGCAACATAAATAGGTTGTCTTCTTAGGTTTATTTTTCGGAGACTTGCTTTCGGATGAAGACTGTAGTAAAAAGTTTTTACTGTTCAAAAATAATTTGAATAGATTAAGACGCTTATTAAATAAAATATTATATTTTTCAACAGTGATCCAAGAAAGTTAATTCACTAAGGAATTAGACAATAATAATAAAATAATAATTAACCTCACATATGAGTTTATGTTTCAACCCTGTGAATGACAATATTTTTTTGGTGTATTTTCGATATTCTGCTGCATAATGGGGTATACGCAGTTCGAAAAATTTCGCCCGGAATGACCCCCAAAATGGGATATCCCAAATGGGATTTTTTTTTTTTATATGAAGTTTTGGGATAGCCATCTCATTTGGGATTTTTTTTTTTTATATGAAGTTTTGGGATATTCATCTCATTTGGGATTTTTTTTTATATGAAGTTTTGTCATTCCGCGCGAAATTTTTTGGACTGCGTATAGGCCTTTAAGTTGAAAGGCCCATACACAGCATGCAAAAATTCCGCACGAAATGTCAAAACTTCTATAAAAAAAAATTCCCTTTTTTTGGGATATTTCATATCATCAGGCAAAAATTTCATTTATTTTGACGAGAATTCGAATTCGGCAGAAATTTTTGGCGAAACTGATTTTCGAGTTATCCTTGATAGTTTTAATTACATACTTTTTTTGTTTTTCGAAGTTATGCTGAGATATCATTTATCTTATTATCAAATAAGGGCGTAAAATTTATCATCATCATCAGCATTTATTATAACAAACATTTAAAATCGGAAGAAATTTTGGTGAAACAAATTTTCGTGTCACCTTTAGTAGTTGTGATTAGTTTTTTTTTATTTTTTGAAATCGTGCTAAGATATTATTTATCTTTGTTCCAGCGCTTTTATATCGGAATAAAATATAATTTATTATATCAAGAAGTGGAATTCGAGAGAGGTTTTGGGGAAATAAAATTTCGGACCACCTTTAGTTTTTTTGTTTTTTTTTTAAATCGTACTGAGATATCATTTATCTTTTTACCATCTTGAAAGCGATTAGCAGGAAAATTAATTAATTATACCGAGTATTGGAATTCGAGAGAAATTTTGGAGAAACAAGTTTTCGTCTTCTATGTTATATAAACTATAACTCTATTTAATTAAAGAAATACTAAATAATTAAAAATAAATATCTACAAAATAGTATTTTAAAAAATTATTATATACCAAACAGTGAAATTGAAAAGAATTTGGTTCGCTTGAGAAAAGAACCTAGGTTCAGAGCCCACTTTAAGAACTTTGAGGCGCTGGCTCAACAATCTCAGCTACTCCTATATATTCATGTACATGCTACTCTCACGCATACAAAAACAGCATACCTCACACTAGTGCTGGAGAAAACATCGATGTTATATTGATGCATCGATGTATCGAAGTTTAAAATATCTATATATCGATGTTGGACAGCAAAGATGTTTCTTCAGCACTACTAAACACCCATTTGATGAGTGCAGAAGTGCTGGAGAAACATCTCTGTTGGCCAACATCGATATATAGAGATTTTAAACTTCGATACATCTATGTTTTCTCCAGCACTAACTCACACTTTTACGTGACGATAACTCTATTAAGAAGAACTTTGTTCTAAAAAAAATCTTTCACTGCGTAAAAATTTGATTATCTTAATAACTTTGTCTAGAAGCTGCTTAAATTTATTTTTATAAAGAATATAACTTGCTGTTAAAAAAAATATCAGTTTATCAACATTTGTTAAAGTTTGATTATGAAACTTATGTGCATATAGAACGAGAACGAACCTTGATTATTAATAATTTATATAGCATTATAACTGGCTGAGGTACGCGAAAAAAAAAAACACTCTGCTATATTAGTAGGCATATTATATCCCCGTTGGCGCTCTGAAGCTCTAGCCTCTCTTGGGGCTAACACGATGTATTGTATGTAGGTATGTATATAATATGAATAGTACATAGACATGTATTAAAACTTATATGTAGTTAAAATCATGGGATTTTAAGTGTCATGTGCGTTGCTTATAAATTCGCATAGCAAATTAATAGGTATGTACATGCATATTTTATATGTGTATAATATATGTATATATACCATATACATATACATATATATTGTGTACGAGTATCTTAAAGATACTTTTTGCGTTTTACACTAAAAAATTTGATTCGTTTATTTATTGCCGCCACGGCGTTGAATTGGGCGAGGGGAGTGGGGATTATTCAGTTATAGTATTAGTAGTAGTATGTATGTGTGTGTGTTGTATACATTTCATTTGGTTTCTTTACGTTTCGTTTTCCTTTCTTGCCATCTATTTCTCTGCTGTATTTATTTGTTTATTTGTTTGTTTGCTATTAGTTTTATTTGATTCATATTGTGTATACAATAATTTTTTTTTCTTTCATATTTTTTTTTTTTCCTACATTTTTAACGAACGTTTCATATTTTTTTTTTTTTTTTTTTATGGAATTTCTTACTTCTTACTATTTATATTTCGTTGTTGTTTGGAATAACTCTAGACTCCGGGTTTGGCTTTGGGTTTTGGTTTTGGTTTTTTGTCGGTTTGTTGCTTGCTTTTATAAAATAATTTACCGTTTGAATTGCTGTTGTTTTGTATGCTTATGTGTAAGTAAGTGCCTTGTCTGTCTGTCTGTCTGTCTGTTGGTATGTCTTACATACAAACACACCAAGCATAAAAGTCATATGCATTGTAGAAATATTTTGTTATGCGCGAATCGTGTATCTGTATCTGTGTGAATGTATAATTCATATATTTGGTTTAATTCCATAAATTTTTCTTTTACAATTTTGTCGAGTTGTTTTCTTTGGAGCGCAGCTCTTAACCGTCCGTCCGTCCGTCCACCCAGCACACCTAAACGTTTCAACAGCAACAACAACGACAGTTGCCTCTCTTGTGTCGTTCGTTTGCGCTCTCTTTAGAGCGGCACTACTCTCTTTTGCTAGCTACTAAGCTTGCTCTCTTACGCTGTGTCTCTCTCTCTCTCTCGGCTTAGACGTTCATTGGCCCCCAATTGGACGCCCGTTTGCTTGGAATTTTTTATTAGTTTGTTTTTTTTTTTTTATTATTACTATTTATATGTAGTATATATACTACATATACTTTTTTTTTTGTTGGTTAGTTGGTAAGATTGGTTTGGGGACGGCTTGTTTTTGTAGTTGCTCTTATTGTTGGATATAGTTATATGTATTTGGCTGTATAAACATATACTTATATGCACACTGCTAGCCATTTAAATAGTTCGACTAAGCTTTTTTGAGCTCATATATTTTGCAACAATGTTTTGTATCAAAACTTTGGGAGGATCAACAAGGAACAAGTTTACAATTATTTGATTGAAATAAATTTTTTTTAAAAATATTTATGTGCTTATTGTGTTATTAATTTTTTTGGTAAATATGATATATTGTTGTTGTTTTTGGTTTTAAACTTTTTCGAGCAATATATTTATTTCCTTGATATTATGTATAGTACAATAAAGGGTTTTCCAATAAGAGGTGTTATTTTGGTATTCAAAGAAAAATGCCATTTTTTGAGATAAATGATCGGTTGTTTATTTCATAATAAAGACGAAGGTATGCCGTTAATAATGAAAAACAACATTAGCCGAATGGCCACCATGACCACGCTTACAGGACCATATCCTTTTCATGAAATTTTCCATAACCACATCGCAAAGTGGCTGCCCTATGTCCTCGATAGCTTCACGAATTCTATCTTTGAGGTCTTGAATCGACGCTGAGCTGTTGGCGTAGACCTTATCTTTCACGTGGCCCCAAAGGAAGAAGTCGCAAGGTGTTAAATCACAAGATCTCGGTGGCCAATTGTGATCACCTCTTCGAGAGATAACACGGTCCGGAAACTTTTCCCGTAAAAGAGCAACAGTTTCGTTGCTTGTGTGGCACGTAGCGCCGTCTTGTTGAAAGTAAACTTTGTCCAGATCAATACCAGCCAACTCCAACCATAAAAAATCATTAGTCATCTCTCGATAGCGCAATCCATTCACCGTAACCTCATTTTCGAAAAAGTAAGGTCCAATGACCCCGCCGGACCAGAAACCGCACCAAACAGTCACACGTTTAGGATGGAGAGGCTTCTCAACAATAACTCTTGGGTTTTCCGAGACCCAGATGCGACAACTTTGCTTGTTGACGTAGCCACCGAGGTGGAAATGGGCCTCATAAGTCAAGATGATTTTTTGATGGAATTCCAGATCATTTTCATGCATTTCAAGGACCCAATCAGCAAAGACACGACGTTGTTAATGATCGGCCAGCTTGAGTTCTTGTGTTAACTGAACTTTATAAGCCTTCAGACCCACGTCTTTATGCAAAATACGGTGTAATGACGTTTGTGGAATGCCCAATTCCAAAGAACGACGAGGAATGAACAAACCTGGGTTTTCTTCAACACTTTGGACTACAGCAGCAATATTCTCAGTTGTTCTTGAGCGACGTGCACGGGTTTTATTCTTCACATCACTAACTTGTCGCAACAGCTCGAATTTTTCCACCAATTTCTGTACTGCGGTCCGACAAGGTGCTTCACGACGACCCAAAAATGCTTCAGCTTTGCGAACTGTGACTGCAAGAGTGAATTTTAATAATTTCAATGCGTTGTTGAAGCGTGTTTCGTTCCATTTTTAGTAATGGCGTAGTTTCTACTTGTCAAATGTCAAAGAATAAATGTTTCAAAAGTGACAGCTAACGAAATATCGGGTGATTCAAAATAATACCTCTTGTTGGAAAACCCTATACAAGATATCGCTTCTAGCCGGAGCATGGAGCGGAATCGCGAGTGGGTTGGTTTTTACGGCTGGGTCACTGGCCCAACGCAACCTAAGGGCATCCTGTCATGCCTTTCTGGACACCTTTTTTTTAGCGTGCCGCTTGCTATAAGATCAGACGTCCGCTTTTAGCCGCACCTAATCTGGTAAACAGACGCTAAAGTTATGGACTGCTCGTTGCTTTAGTATTCACCCTCGACCCTACCGGCTTGGAAGGCCCTACCTACGACGGCATTACTCTTAGGATCACTATACGTACTGAGCCCCCTCACCACGACAAGGTGGCCATCCCCGAGTGGGTTTTCGACTTTGGTTGCCTGTAACTTCAATAATTTTTACTTTATCTGCACATACCTATCATATATCACATATTCATCTCTCATGTCGATACAAAATTTTGTTCAAAAGATATTGACGAATTACTGACAAAAGGTACCCAAAAACATGATTTTCGAACAAAATGTAATATTCGTGTTTCTCGGCTCAAAATTACCCTAAATAAAAATACCCTTTAAATTCTTAGATGAGGATGCTAGCCGTGTTTAAGGGGAATAGCTTACGGTATTAAACGCTGACGGATACGCGGGTGGTTTTCGGCCCACCAAAAAGCGAAGCTCAAAACTTTTTATTCGTTTTATTGCAGTTAATAGGCAAAGATGGACTAAGACATATTTTGTTTTGATCTAATTCTAATCATTAAATATTCTTATGATATGCTTAGCAATGCAGGTGTATGGTCTATGCCCTGGCCCAACGAGAGGGAGGGGGGAAAGGGGGGATTCCTCCCGGGCCCGGAGTTTTTTCAGGGGCCCGATGTAATTAATGTCGTACTGTCGTGAGTCAAGCTAAAGGTTTAATAGAGGGACCGGTACATTTTCCCCCCGGGCCCGGGCTTTCTTTCTACGGCCCTGCCTATGCCAGTTAATTATACCCTGTACCTATAGGTACAAAGGGTATACTAGATTTGTGCAATGTATGTAACGGCAAGAAGGAGGCGTGGCAGACCCCAAGTCCTTTATACCAAAATGCTTATCATAACCTCGGGTAGCGATTGAGCCATGTCCGTCTGTCCGTCTGTCCGTCTGTCCGTCTGTATGAACACCTAGATCTCGGAGACTATAAGAGCTAGAGATACGAAACTTTACCAGCTGATGCGCATATTTCCTGAGAAGATCAAGTTTGTTGAATCATGTCCATATCTTTCCCCGTTTCCCCGTAGCAGAGTTTCGCGGTTTTTGACTACACCGTTTAATATTTTAGTCTGAAATTTAACAGAGCGATGCATTGTGGTTGCATGCATCTGTGTGTCAAAACTAAACAAAATCGGACAACTACAACAAAAGTTATAGCCTAAAATGTACAAATTTCACTACCCCTTCCCTATAAATTGCGTCAATATTTGACTCTACGTAATTATAGTAACAAATGGACTAGAATCACAATTTTTGGTAAGCTGATTCATGTGGCTCTAATTAACCAATCTACATAAAAATTTTATCAATGCAGGCCCCCCACCCCCCGCAATCGATTTATCGTGTTTTCTCCCACACCCCTCAACACATCCCCTTGAAACTTTCCTCATATACTTTAAATAACTTCTTTGACGTAAATTTCGATTTTCATCAAAATCGGTTAAAATTTGTGGAACTTATAGGTATAAATATCGTTTTGCACCAACAAATAAAATATTCCAATTGGAAAGTTCATAGAAAGAATATGCAGGAATAAAAATTTTTTCGAGAAAAAAAGGTACAGGGTATTACACTGTCGGGCACCGCCTCGACTGTATTACATTTTTTTTATATTGTAAAAGGCGTCTGAAAAACTCTAGTAGAGCAGGTCGGGGTACTGCGATCACTGCCAAAATACATACCTCGAAGAATTTTTGAGGTTACGGCACAAGCCAGTTGTGCAAGGGTTTTTTAATCTCGGAGGCGGATTTAGCGACCCTATGAACATTTGGGAAACATGGCCTGAACTCCGAACCTGAAAATCGAGCTTTTTTCTTTATCTAGTTGTGTTACAAAAAAAACTGCCCCATAAAAGATCATTCGAGTCCGAAAAAACCAAGAATAGCCTTCAAAATACCTCGTTTAATCTTTTGAGTTTACTTTGGAAACCTTACGTGCTGGGTTTTCTTTGAGCTAGGACTCGGATTTAGTGGCTCAAAATCCATATACCTGTGCTATTTAATATGGGCTTAAGTTGCACTATTCAAGCAACCAGGAGTGTTTTGTATGTAATTGGTTTGTGCTTTAATTCGATTCCATTCATGTTGCTTAAAAAAATATATGGTATATATATACTTTTTTTTTTTTTTTCCTGTACGATTTGAATTGTTTGCTGGTTTGCTTTACCATATGTATTATTTATATGCTTATATGCATATTGTTTTCTTTGCATTTTCATGCATTACATGACTATTTATTGGCCTGTCTTTATTTACAAGTTTTTCTTTTTGCTTTCTGCTTTTTGTTTGCCTGGCTATTCTGAAATATGAAATTAGAGTAAATTGCATGAGATACACATAATAAATAAATTTGAGTTTGTTTAAGAGTTCAGGGGGTTCAATCAACTGAGTTTTAAACAGTGGTTGATTTCAAAGAATTCTATATACTACGTACATATGTATATGTACGAGTATAACATAAATGAATCATTGTAAATTTTCTATACAATTTCTTGTTTTCGAGCAAGTTCCTAATTGAATTTAAAGCATATTTCTGGTTTATTGTTGGTCTGTTTGAAAATTTTGTCGAGTTCTGGAAATGTTTTTTTATTAAATTAATTCAGCTGTTGAATATGCATTTGTTTCTTTGTAATACATACGTGTTGTTGGAACATCTTGTTTTGTTTCATTGTTTGTTTGTATAAAAAAATAAAATTGCAAAATTCTTCTCATTTAAAAGTATGAAGGGGCGTGCCAGCAGCTGTGTTACATCCTGCCCTCTTTTGTGTGAAAGTCTATTTAAATCGAAACTTTAAATGCTACGAGGGTTGCCTTTGAATTTTGTGGGCAAACTTTTTGAAACGTTCTCTTCGTACTTGTTGTATGCTACAAAAAATGCAAACAGAAAAAAAAAGATGACGTACGTTAAAGTCGGGCGCAGACGACTTTGGGATACCCTGTACCATCACATTGCAATCAAGTCCGACATATTGCTTAAGACCTCCAAAAGATATTTTATTCGGCAAATTTGGCTACGATATTTTCATAAACAAACAGAAATCAGTCGAATTTTGCACCAAACAATTGTTTTTGACCGATCGGTCCTATGGGGACTATATGATATAGTCAACCGATTTTGATCAAATTTATTACACTGATTGGAAACTATAAAAAACTTCCGACTGCCAAATTTGGTTCCGATATCTTCAAAACCAAACGAAACACAACGAATTTTGTAAAAAAGGCGTTTTTTTGACCGATCGTTCCTATGGGAGCTATATAATATAGTCAACCGATTTTGATCAAATTTGCTACAGTGCTTGGGAACTCTAAAAAACTTCCGATTGCCAAATTTGGCTATGATATCTTTATAAACAAACGAATTATCCATCTAAAACTTTTGCTTTTTTTCGAGGTCCTCTGAAACACCCCTATGGGAGCTATATAATGTAATCCCGATATCAAAAAAATAAAATAAACTTGTCTCCTATGGATTAATAAGGGATCTAATCTGAAAGTTTGGTTGCTCTAGCTCTTACCATCTCTGAGATCTAGGCGTTCATACGGACAGACGGACATGGGTATATCGACTTTTCTAGTCACTCTGATCATACTTTAGGTAACTTTGGGGGGTCTCCGACGTCTCCTTCTGTACGTTACATACATTTTCGGCTTGCACAAACACAATATACCCTTTGTACCATACGGTACAGGGTATAAAGATGCCATGCTTTAGAGACGCCTTATTGAAGCTGCCTTGTAGTTGGTTTGTGTGATAAGCCCCAAAAGTTTTGGAACCCACGCATTGTAAATCCGCTCAGGATCATATCCTGCCGAGTATTGTCACTGTTTGTGCGCCGACTATCCTCAGCACTTAGCTGTCTCTACGAATCGATGCATAATGAGTTACATCCTAGAAAAGGGTTCAGCGGAGTTGAACAACACTCAGTGAGAATTATTAAGGACATGGAAAAGAAAGCTGCATTGAGGGTGGAGTGGCCATACTGTACTTAAATCCAGGGAGAAGCTATCAAAGCTCTGACTTTAGCTAAAACCACTGGTTTGGCAATTTAAACCGTGAACGACGGAAAGTTTTATCAATCCAATGAAAAATACAATGTCTGGTATAAGAAGACTCTTCCAACTTAAGGGTAACGCATCAAGAGAGCAATCGATAACACCATGAAACCATCTCTGAAATGGCTTTAAAAAATCTTCTAAGTAGCAATTTGTCAAAGTTAGAGAATAAAGGGCATATAACGCAGATTTTTTTATACCAATAATTTTCAAAACTTTGATTTTCAACGATTTATGAAAATGTGGCAATATATTTATTGCCAATTCCAAAATGGAAAGCTGATTGCAGAAGCATCTTTCGATTGCGATTTTGGGCAGATTTCGCGGTTATTTTTTAACTTCACATACAATTTTAATGTCATATATACACCCTTTTGATGAGTGCAGAAGTGCTCGAGAAACATCTCTGTTGGCCAACATCGATATATATATATTTTAAACTTCGATACATCGATGCATCGATTTAACATCGATGTTTTCTCCAGCACTTATGTCCAGTGTTGAATAACTAACTTATAAAAAATTGTTTAGAAACCGATGCAGCTCTTTTAAAGATTTTGAAAATGTGTAATGTAGTGCTGGAGAAAACATCGATGATCGAAGTTTAAAATCTCCATATATCGATGTTGGCTAACAGAGATGTTTCTCCAGCACCACTTAACACCCATTTGATGAGTGCAGAAGTGTGCTGGAGAAACATCTTTGTTGGCCAACATCGATATATAGCGATTTTAAACTTCGATCATCGATGTTTTCTCCAGCACTAGTGTAATGTTTACTATTCCCGAAAGTGCCAGAAAATACGCTTTTTCGTTCTTTACTGGAGACCATATGAAGAACTAGAAGCATTTTAAAATTTATGTTTACATTAAAACGCAACTTCTTGGAAGTCGCTTTAAAAACAATAATAAAAGTTTTTTTTTTTTTAAAGCTGCGTATTATTTTAAAGCTTGAGCAAAAGCTTGTTTTTGTTATTCTTATGGATTTCCATTAAAATGTTTAAAAAACATATATATATTTGTTTATTTAAGCAAATATTTATATTGGCCCGTCTACGTTGACTTTTATGTATATTATATAAACATGCATACATATGTATTTGTTTGTTATTTGTTTATCTGCCTATCGAGAAATCTAAACTTTTAGTAAATTGTTTAGATGAGATAAGCAAAAACTATAGCTTACGAGCAGCACTTTTTGAATGTATACACATGAATTATTTAGAATTTCATTCCCAATAAAAAAATAATTATATACTTTTGACAATTATGTACTTATACGTACAAGTATATAGCGAAAATTGCTGTACAAAGAACAAAGATTTTTACTTTCAATAAAACTTTTTTTGGGAAGCAAAAACTACCATCACTAATATTTTTATTGTGAGTTGGCATTATTCAGAAAAAATATCGCAAAGGAATAGCCTTGCTGGAAATGTTTTTGTATTCCTAGGAGTTTTATCAACGAAAAAAAAAAAAAAAAATAGAAAAGACTAATGCAAAACCTTTCTGAAAAGACCGACTATATTGTACCTAAGATGATATTCAACAGGAATTTCACTACAGTCCTACCCTTGTGGAAGGATTGGACTACGGGATCTTTGCTAAACAGCTTCAACACCACAATCTATACTGTTGGCTTCAAAATGGATTGTGGTGTCGGAGCAGATATATATTCCGAGAGACTAAACATAAAAAAGTCAGTGCGCCTCCCCAATTTATTCAGCGTCTTTCAGGCGGAAGTATTTGCTGTTGGGGAGGCATGTAGGATACTAATCGCTGACTACACATTCAAAAACAGCATCGCTATTCTGTCGGATAGCCAGGCTGCGATTCAGGCCCTGAATTCAGCCATCACAACCTCTAAAATGGTTGAACAAAGCAGAAAGACCCTCACCACCGTAAGCGAAAGGCATAACGTTACTTTAATCTGGGTCCCGTGACACAGAAATATAGAGGGAAACGAAAAAGCCGACGAGCTGGCAAGAAATGGATCTGCCATGAGTGAGGCTCTTGCGGAAGCGGCGTTCAGACCACTTTATGTGGTCCAGAGAAATATCAACACAAAATACCAGCAGATAGCGGATCGTAGATGGAATAGACTTGCAACATGCAGGACTAGTAGATCCCTATGGCCTAAATACAACCTTAAACAAACAACATCGCTTATAAACAGGAATAGGAAAGACACCTCTAGACTGGTGGCAGTCATCACTGGCTTCTGGCCTCTTGGAGAACAGGCGGCCAAAATGAGGCTACCCCACAATATCCATTGTCACAGTTGCAACCAGCCAGAAGAAAAAGAAACCGTTCTTCATTTTCTTTGTAAATGCCCTGCTCCTTGGAAGCAGAGAATGGACACCCTAGGAAAGCCGCTTTTCAATGGACTAGGAGAGCTGGCGGAAATAAACATTAATGACCTCCAGAGGTTCCTAAACCGCACGGACTGGATCTAACCGAGCTGTCTACACAAATAACCTATAAACGAGTTGGAAACGAGGATGTGGCAACAAAATGGCGCGAAAGCGCTAGTTGGGCACATGGACTGAGCCACCACTTCAATCAACCAACCAACCCAAGCAAAAGTTACAAATTTCTTCAAGTGAACATTAAAGAACTTAAAGACAATATAATTTTTGCGTAACGAATCTCCAATATCAAGAATTCAGTGTCATTTTCCGATAGAGAGAGTAGTTTGTAATGGTAAATGCATGTAGATGATAAAATTCGACCGTGCTCTGGAAAAAAACATCCGAATATTTTATGCGGATTCGTTTTGAAACCGAATGTTTGGTGCTCCCAATTTCACCAAACCGAATTTTGAATGTGGTTTGAAACCGAATGTTTTGTTGCAAAAGAAACTAAAACAAATTGGCGAATCAAGTTTAAAAAAGTACTTTTTTTATTCTGAAATAATGTGTGACCATATCATACACGAACACATGACGATAAGCGCGACAGGGTTGCCGCCTTATACAAAGAAAATTTCCCTTGTAACAAAAATAGCTAAGTCGTGTTTAATATTTGTAAGACCCTCTTTGAAGTTATTTTGGTTAACACAAATATGCCAACGTCGAAGATTTTTATTCAAAGTTTTAGGGGTTTATTGGAGTATACCCAAGCAAAAATGTAAGTTCTTCAGGAAAAAGAAGTTCGCTTGCGGCCCACAATAGTCTCTACCGGACTTGTATTTTCGTAGCGACGGCCCTGGTTGGGGAATACGGAAATTCAATGCATATCTAAAAATTTTTGAAAATATTTATCCTGTGCATAGTTGAAGAACTGCTTGTTTTGGGAAACCTTGTAATCACTTCAAGCCTGCCGCTCGGATGTTGTATGTTGAGATCAGGCTTCGAATATCTGTCTGCTTGTTTCTATCGGTCATAAAAATCCACGAATCGAGGAAATCTTATATCAGTGGCAATTAGTGGGATTGGGATTTAGGCATCCGAACAATTGTCATAGGTAATAGATGCAATGCCTATGCTGATCTTACGCGGCAACGCACGTTGAAGCTGTTAAGTATGTGCCTCCGAAGGTCGGTGTTGGATCTCATTTTAAAACTTCTGTTCTGTTGTTCTGTGCATATGGCGCCAGGTTATAAAAATTGACGTCACCAAAATCGATATGGATGCCACATAGTCCCTAGTCGAAATCCAAAACTCCAAATCTGTCTTTGTTAAAACTTAAAGCCCGATACAAACAGTAAAATATTTGCCCCTAACAAACATATGCTTCACAACGATGCCAAATGGGACATACGCTTTGAAAATTTTGAAGATTAAAGGATGCAATATAATTGGGAATTGAATTTTAGATTGCTAACTTTTGTGGGTTTAAGAACATGCAACCAACTCAGCACTAGAGAAACCTCACATCATCTATATTCTCCGTTTTAATTTCGAAAATTCAATCATCTAAAGATTATTCCTAATCCTGTTTCGTTTTCGTTTACAGATTGCAAAGAATGACACATTGCCGCAGCAGGTTTGTGTAACATGTGCCAAGACGGCAATATCGGCATGCCTGTTCAAGAAGAAATGCGAGGATGCGGATAATTTTTATCGCCAGCAATTGCTGATCAAGAAGATCGAAGGACATGGCGGAGAATTAACAGCGGCTCGTGAGGGTAAATCTAATGCGGATAATATCCATGATGCAAATTTCAAGGCAGACCTAAAGGAAGCCAAACACGAAGTGGCTGGTGAGGCTAAGAGTAGCAGCAGCAGCGGCGGCAGCAGTAGCAGTAGCAGCAGTAGTAGTAGCTCCTCTGAAGATGAGGACGAAGAGGAAGAAGACAATGGCGGTGATGATGGCCATAACCGCAACGATAATGACGAAATACATAAGCGTTCACAGAATGGTCATGGTCAGGTTAATGGCCAGCTGCCAGCCGAGAGTGTTGGCCAACATCAAGCACAAAGTGATGAGGCCGATGCTGAAGAGGAGCATGACGATGGCGAGATAACCAGCCATACACATGGCAAGGAGCCCTTTGATTTTAACTCTATACGTTTAATGCAAGAATATATGCAGCACCAAATGAACAAGTTTCCTAATGGCGTAGCAGCTGGCTCAAATGCCGCCAGTGAGGCTGGCAGTGAGCTGGGTATGGGCGATGCACAAGATGATGGCGAGGATGACGAAACGTTGCCGCTAATACCCGAAATTGAGCTTATCACACCGTCCGATGAGCCCATGGCCATGATGGCTACTGGAGTAGATGGCACAGCTGGCAATGTGGCGCATATGCCGGCCGTGCGTGGTTTCCAATGTCCGCATTGTTATCAAATCTTTGAAATGAAGCAAATACTCAAGGCGCACATGCAGAGCGTGCATGGAGCACCGGGACCGGTGTATGAGTGCAGCAATTGTCGCAAGACGTATTTCTATAAGCGATTTCTGGAGAAGCACATACGACGCGGTCGCTGTGTCAAGAAGCGGCGTAATCAAACGTAAGTGACACTTTTGACTCTTGTTTTAGCTGATGCTTTTAATCCATTTCTTTGACGCTCTTTTTAGTCGTCCCATGCAGTGCTCTGATTGTCATGTGCTGTTTCCCACGGGCCATCATCTGGGCTGGCATAAGCGCACTGGCTGTCCGTCCAAGGCCGCAAAAATGTAAGCATCTTATTGTCATAACTAGAGCATGTGGTTCAATTGATTGAGAGGATATTTGCAAAAATATGGATCTCGTTGCTTACACTTTTCCATGTTTTCCCACAGGCCCTTGCAGCAGCTTTTCAAGCAGAATATTGTACAATTTAACAATTTTCCGAAGCGTATGGCTGGTCCGCCACGTAAACTGGTGGACAATGGTCTGCACGTCAACAATCGCAAGTGAGTAATCTAGTTGCATGTGCATAACAAAAAGATTCTATACTTATACTCGTTTCATTCCCAGATTGGGCTTGGCCAATAAACGCAAAGGACGCACTCGCATCAAGCTGGATGCCAAGAAGATTGCGTTGGCCAAACAACTAATACTACGTGAAGCGACCACCACGGTGATTGCTAATGAGCTGAATATATCACGCACTTTTGCTTGGCGTCTGCGTAAGAGTCTTGTAAATGGCGTTAGCTTGCATGAGCGTGTTGTGGACCAAACCGTGGAGGAGCAACTGCAACAGCAATTGCAACAGCAACAGCAGCAGCAGCAACAGCTGGCAACAACGCCGCAGTTGGCGCAACCGGAGCTTAGCGATGGTCTGGATGAGGCGGCAGAGTTGGAGCGACAGCGCGAACAGCTGCCCTTTAGACACATGCTTCTTAGCCAGATTAAAGAGGAGCAGCAGGACAGCGATGATGAAGATCATGCCGGTCTAACCATAGCCGACGAGGGTGCGGCCGAAATTGGTGCCGAGGAAACTGCTGGCTATATGGGCGAAGATGATGTATGTGGTCTGCTGCACAATAACTATGCTAGCGGTCCTGAGGCCAACGAAGATGATGACTACGAACAAGACAATGAGCGGGAGCGGCATTCTAATGATGCTGCTACGCCGCCACCAACAAGACCCATAGCTGCAACAAGCGCCGAACTGGAAGTCTATCAGCGTATGCTGGCCGAATCGCATTTTCCGCATATTGTTAATGCGCAGCAGCTGCAATTGCAGCAGCAGCACCAGCAGCAGAAGAACTCTCTGAGCCGGGATGTTCGGGATGTAGTTGCCAACAATGGCGTCCTGCCCATGCTAACGCGTTATCCACCTGCAGTTGTAACGGCAGCCAAGTAAGTTCGTTGTAAAGGGTCTTACAAAAAGCGTGCGAGACTCGCTCTCTCTGAAGAGAAAGTCAAGCAGTGAGACTGCTTTTCAAAGCAGTGTAGAGTTTATTAAGGTGTTCAAATAAGCTAGTTAATTAAAACAAAAATTACTCAATTATAAGCTAGATTTAGATTGTTTCATAGAATTGGAGCGATTTATCGATCATTAAGGCACACTCAATTGCTAAAAATGGATTGTAAGCCATCTTACAAAGCGTATCTGTTTTCACGTTAAGTCTTTGGCGAGTACTCAAAAATTTGTGTGCTTTTTTTAAAAAATTCTAAATAGCGTAGTGAGCTTTGTAGACATTTTTAAGAAACCTGAGCTGCTGAAGTTGTTGACTGACTTCATTGCACACTTGTATAATAAATCCCATTGTAACTCAAACGAGATTGCGATCAGAAATACAACTGTTGCAATTACAACGTGTGAACGCAACTAAAGTTTAATTGTTTTTATTTTTTTTTTTTAATTGTTTTATAAAACAATTTTTTTTTTTTAATTATAGTCATGCCTTACCGGTGAATTTGTCTCTGCGTTCCATGCCGCAAATGAATAGCAATGAAAGGTGAGTAAATGGCTTTATAAGTTGTTCTAATAGATCTTTAAGATTTATGTTACTTCTCTACCTTTAGCAATGGCAGCACTAGCAGCAATGCCACGGCTGCTGCACCAGTCCTGCAGCTGCATAACCAACATCAACAACAACAACAGCAGCAGCAGCAACACCAACAACAACAGCAGCAGCAGCACCAGCATCAACAACAGCAACAGCAGGCTGGCAAAAAACCGCGAAAACCCAACGTATTCATAGATGATGAAAAGTATGCCATGGCCAAATTGCTGGTGGGTCAAAACTCCTCCACCATGGAGATAGCACGCGCCTTAAATGTCTCACAGATGACTGCTTGGAAGGTGCGCGATGCCATACTTAAAGGTGTGCCGCTTTCATATCGCAACAAGCGTATAGAGTCACGCCAAGCGGCTTTAAACGAAGAGGAGCGAATCTCGGAAGCAGCGGCGCTAGCCAAGGAGCAGCAACAGCAGTTACAACTGCAACAGCAGCAGCAACAGCAGGAACAACAAAAAATTAAACGCCATCAGCAGGAGCTGCAACGTCAGCAGCATTTGCAGGAGCTGCAGCAGCAAGAGATTGAGCTGCATAAGCAACAGCAGCAAAAGCAGCGCCAGGAACTGCTTTTGCAGCAACAACAACAGCAGCAGCAGCAACAACAACAACGTCGTGCCGTAGATCCAGCACATTATGCGCCGCCGCCGCAGGTTGCCAATGCTGGAGCGCATCAGCCACAACTTACTGCTGCAGCTGCAGCAGCTGCGGCAGCCGCTAATAAACTATTACAGCCACGTCGTCGCCTTAAAGCTGCCGAACGTGAGCTGCGCGATAAGGAGATCACACGCGAAATACTCGAACTGATCAAAGAGGATAGTAACATACAATATTGGAAAGTATCGGCACGTCTGGCCGAAAAGGGCATTAATATATCGCCCTCATCGGTGTGTCAAAAGCTCAAGTCTATGGGCATACATCGTCGTTGGAAGCCGGGCGATAAACCGCCCATGCTGGCCATGAGTCAGCTAAAGGCTGCCACAGCAGTGGCAACGGCTGCTGCTACATTGGCGGCCAGTAATGGCGGTGTAGGAGTAGGCAGCTTTGCTTTGGCCAATGGCGCTGGCGCCACTGCTGATGATGGCTATGAGCAGCAACAGTTTGACATGGGCGGTCCACATTTTCTCAGTGCCTTTACGCGCTAATATATACAAGGGCCGCTCTTGTTTAAATTTTAAGTATTACACACACAGACACACAACTACACACACACAAACCCAATTATCCAAATCCTTGTATTTTTATATAGTATTCAGCAGTTAGGTACTGCGTATTATTGAACTCTGCACGTAATGTAGTCAAAAATGTTGTTAAGCTTTAAGTTATGTCCTTATGTCGTTTTCAATGCAAATGGCGAAGCAGCAATTCGTTTGTAGGAGCTAGCTGGCAAGGAACTTTTGATAGCTTAGTGAGATGTTTTTAGTTCGTTTGCAAAATAACAAATCAACATATTTGTATTACATTCTTTTAAGCCTCATTAATATTCATTCAAATAAGCATGCTTTTGAACATTCATTGATTCCGATTTGACTACTGTTGATATTTTTTAAGCCTGAAACTTAAATGGTTTCGTTTGTTCAAACAAGTCAAAATTTAGTGTATTACATAAAACTTTGTGCTCTGCAGCTTTATTACATTACTATGAAAAGTAACCTAAAAGTCTAAAAGCTTTCATACAAATTTAAGTATTTATGAATAAGCGAGCATGAAAATGTGTTCTTTATTTCGTCAGATAGCTTTATTAAAATTCATTTTTATTTATTTTAAAACGCACAACATATGACGTTTTGAAATATACTATACAATGTGTAACCTCCTTGCGTATAAGTGGGTCCAACTTAAGGTTTACAAGCCTAGTAGTAGAGTGAAAGTCCTTGGTATCTTAACAATACATACTACATTTTGTAAACCATACCATATGTGTATAATTTAAGAATGTATTTATTTTCATAAAACATAACTGCTATAATAGGACTATCATGTTTGTACAAGCCTTAAAATGTGTATCAACTTATTCATGTTTATATTATTTATAACTATATTTGTTTATATTTTGGTTTTATGTTCAAAATTGCAAATATAGCAGTTTTTAGTTATTCTTTACTGTCATCACAATCCAAATCCGTCATAGATAAGATTTTGTATTGCTTTAAACTTTGAATGTCATTTTTAATACTTTAAATCTATAGTACCAACTAATTGTAATACTAAACAAAAAATCATGTAAAAACAAGGCTTAAGTAAGTGTTTAGAAAGGCGTGCACAAAATTATTAATTGTTATTGGGTGCTTCCATTATGAATAGCCCCAAACTTAAACAATCGACTTTTGGTCATTTTTGCGCATGCTTAAAATTTTCAAATACCTTAAGCCTGGTTAGAGTTGGTTATAAGAAAGTATCAGCATGAAAATATTTGTATCTGGCCTTGACTAGAGCAGGCATGTCTAGAAAGAGAAAAAAAAAAAAACGACTACTACTAACATGCCTTGGGGCATGACACTTCGTCAGTGTCTGTTTGAACAAACGACAAAAGTTCGACCCGTGCGGGCTATGGGTTGAAGTAAATGAATTGATACGACTTTAACATATGACTACGTGAAGAGTTTAAAAAAACTTCGGGGCTTTTCGAAGTTAGTTTTCTTGTATTTGTGTTATAAATGCGTCCCGCAAAATACTTCAATGCATTCCTAGAATGTGGTTACACAAAAACACACACACATACGCACACATTTAGACACACCTAGCAGCGGTCATTCCAAACTATATTTTGTTAATTATAGTGCAGCTTCCATTAATTTATTTGATTAGTATTTGTAATTTCTTTTGCTTTAGCTTTTAGTTGTATTTGCGTTGCTTATCCTTATGACGTATATATATTTTTGTTGCTAACTTATTATATAGTATTTAATATGCTAAAAATAATAGGCTTCAGTTTTTGTTAAGTGTTTTTTTTTTTATACAATGCTGGCAATATATTTGGAACGCGGCTATGAGATGCCAAGTTTTGACTGTCAGCAGTGGGGCGCATTTAAGTTATTTTACGTAGAGCGTATGCCAGTGCTGCCAAGCGTTGAGTGTAATTGTGCTTATTTGAACTTGAGGCGGTTAAAATTTCAAATATGCCCTATGCGGCAATCTATTTCTTTGTGTAGTAGCTTTCTTGTGAATTTGATAAACTCAAAGCACGTAGTACTGAGGCTCCGTGCCTTCAATCCCGAAATATGAAGCTTACAAATTTTGTTTGTGCTGTTTCTTTAAAGTAGTCTATTGGCAGCACTGTTGAGTACCCGTATGTTATATTTATGCTATACACCTAATTTTGTTTTTAAGGCCCATACGCAGCATGCAAAAATTCCGCACGAAATTTTTTTTTGGGATTTTTTTTTTTTTTTATATGAAGTTTTGACATTTCGTGCGGAATTTTTGCATGCTGCGTATGGGACTTTACACTGTAGAAACGTTTCAGAAAAAATCGTTTAAAATGAAATAAATTAGGAGGGGTAATTTCTTAGGTTAAGGCCTATACGCAGCATGCGAAAATTCCGCACGAAATGTCAAAACTTTATTTAAAAAAAATTCCCTTTTTTGGGATATTTTTTTTAATATGAAGTTTTGACATTTCGTGCGGAATTTTTGCATGCTGCGTATGGGCCTTTAACAAAATTTTTTTTTTTAATTTTAATTAAATAGCTGTTTCTAATCGTGCTAAATTGAATGAAATTGTGTACAACATTTTTTTTCTAGACCTTGTAAAAAAGAACAGTGTAAAAACAGAATTGTGTGTATATATATAAAGGTGACGCTTGCATATAACACTGGACAACAGTCAATCTGGGAGCTGAATGATTTCGATTCTGCGAGCGAGTGCTAAGTGAGTGCGTTAAAACACTTCTATCAGTTGATACCAACTACTCGCCACAAAAAAATGCCAAGCCGAACAGAAAAAAAGGGCAAAAATTTATGAAAAAAAAAAACAAAAGAATAGAACAAATATTTATTAAAAAAAAGTTTTGAGTTTTAGTGCATATTACTGTTTGAAGAAAAATTTAGACGGAATCATCTGTTTTTGTTTGTTTATTACAAAGCAAGTTTGTGTATTGCAAAGCAGGGAGACGGCCAGAGCTCTGGCGGGGCACGTGTCCGGTTGTCGCATCTCTCGAGCACTCTGGCCTAGGTATAACCCAAAGCGCACATCTGAACTCCTGCGTTTTCATAAAAACAGGACCAGGATGGTGGTAGGAGTTGTAACGGGGCACTGCACCTTTGGCCACATGGCTAAGAGGCTGCATGTTCCCCATCACGACTTCTGCCATAGCTGCGGAGACGAGGAGGAGACAGAAAGCATCCAACACCTGCTGTGCGACTGCCCGGCGCTTCTAAGAAGACGAACCCAGTTTCTGGGCAAACCGTTCTTTGAAGATCTGGGTAGTTTGGCTTATGTGCCCATTGCGGATCTGGCTGCGTTTGTCGAATCCTCAAAATGGTTTTGTAATAGGAGAGTCTAAGGTGATTAGGGATGTCCTAGAGTTCTGATCCTCCCTTCCCTTCCCCACCCTTCTCCAACTGCTTTCTTCCTTCTCTCAAATAAGGCAACACAATGGACCTCATGGTCTCTGGGTGATCTCAGTTAACTGAGCTGCCTACTTAACCTAACCTTACCTATCTCTTTTTGTTTGCAAAATGTTTCCTACAGTAAATGTAAAGATTTTTTTTTTTAAGGCCCATACGCAGTTCGATCATTTTCGCACGGAACGACAAAACTTCATATAAACGCCCATGCGTAGCATGCAGAAATTCCGCACAAAATGTCAAAACTTCATAAAAAAAAAAATTCCCTTTTTTGGGATTTTTTTTTTATATGAAGTTTTGACATTTCGTGCGGAATTTTTGCATGCTGCGTATGGGCCGTAAAAAAAATCTCAAATGGGATATCCCAAATGGAATTTTTTCTTTTTTGTGAAGTTTTTTCATTCCGTGCGAAATTTTTTCAACTACGTATGGGCCTTTAATTTGAAATTTGTCCAGATAATAGACAAAATACAAAATTCAAAAATTTTTTAACAACCCATTAATTCGTTCCCTAAGTAAAGATAAATTTTCCGAAGGCTTTATTTATTATTAGTAATGGGTGTAATATGTACTGCGACCCAAGTGGATCTATTGCACCTCCTTCACGGCTTAGAGCTCTCCCAAAAGTCCAATTACCTGCATGTACTCCAGTATTTCGGTTGGATTTATGATGACAATGCTCTCTGGTGCGATAACGTACATGCCTAGAAGCTTGCTATGCATTCACATAGTAGATGCACTGCGGTTTCTTCCTCCATACTACAGAAACGACAAAGTCCACTATCCGCTATGCCAATTTTATTTAAGTGGCTGCGGAGCCTACAGTGTCCCGTCAAGAGGCCCGTCAGGATCTTCACGATATTTTTCCCGTGATTTATCATGAGTTTGAACCTCTTACGGTTGTAGCTAGAGAGGAGGGTTTCTGACTGCTTAAGTCCTGGTATCTGTGCCCAGTGGAGCAGCCTTTTGTTTTCTTTCTCTTTCTTCAGGCCTTCTTCACGAAGGCTTTTCATCTTGAACTCTTTTGCAAAAAATGTCTACTCAACATGGGAGAGCAGTTGATATTCGAAATCCAATCTCCCAACAGTTTTGTCGAAAGCTCTTATTAACTCGTTGCATTGCGGCCAAAATAGGTTTTGAAAAGAAAAAAACTTGGTGTCGTTACATAATTTGCTCTTAATAAAAGCTTTATAGCATTTTTACTGCATGTTCGATTGAAAGTATCCTACTCCCCAAAAAAGGACAGCTTTCCGTATAGGGAATGATTGAAATTTTTCCCGAAAATGAGCAAATTGGCATTACTGGTTTCGGGTTCGGACCGTCCCCCCCAAAAGTTGGAAAAATGGGCTGACAGTTTGTCTTTGCAAGTTCGGATACACTATGAAGTGAAAACCTGCCTCTATGGCCAAATCCTGGATACGCGCCTGTTTTGATCACGCTGATCAATTCTAAATTGTGCGCCACTCGAAAGTCCTTTCCGTAAATCTGTCACTGGTTCATGCAGTGGCGGATCCACGGGGGTGGTTTTCGGGTCCCCCCTGCCCAAAAGTTGGAAAAATGGATTGAAAGTCTTTTGCGAGTTCTGATATACAATATATACACTTCGAAGTGAAGAGCCCCCCACCCCCAAGACAAAATCCTAGATCCGCACCTGGATTCATGCTATGCTACCAAATAGGTTTAACTTTGTTCTTCAATCATTTGAATGCAAAAATTGCATTACTAACTTAATTTTACAAGTTTTTAGTTTAATTTATTAGTTAGTTAATGTCCTATATTAGGTTCCTAGTTGGAGCAAAGCGCCTCTACAAACTTTCTCCAGTTTTCTCTGTTTTTCGCAAATGCTTTTATTTACCGCCAGCTTTTTTTAGAAGCATTAACTTGCCCTTCCAGCGTCCGGCGACATGTTGAACTTGGCCGCCCACGCCTGCTGCTGCCTTGCGGATTCCAGTCCAGCGCTTCTTTTGGGAATTCGCCTGCTGGTTTACGTAAGGTGTGACCAATCCATTTCCATTTGCGGCGTAGAATTTGGATCAGCACCGGCTTCTCCGAAGGCAGCGGTTTATGAACATCTGAAGTTTCCCTGCTAAGACTGCAGTCATCAAACAGGTTTCGCAGCCGTACAGTAATACGGACTTCACGTTTGATTTGTATATGCGATTACGCTACCCAAGTAGCTGAAAGTGTTGGCATGTTCTATGTTTTCATTTCCGACATTGACCCACCGTCCTGAAAGCTAGCACAGACATTCTTTTCGTATTTATAATAATTTAAAATCAAATCTTTATTTCAAAATATATGCAAAATTTTTAAAGTAGTTTACCCACGTTGGAATTTTCTAATGGGCCCCTACTTTTCGCTCGATCAAAAATAGTAGACTATCAGCTAAAGGGGTATACGCAGCATACAAAAATTCCGCACGAAATGTCAAAACTTCATATAAAAAAAATATCCCAAAAAAGGGAATTTTTTGTCACAACTTCATATAAAAAATATCCCAAAAAAGGGGATTTGTTGTCAAAACTTCATATAAAAAAAATATCCCAAAAAAGGGAATTGTTTTTTTATATAAAGTTTTGAGATTTCGTGCGGAATTTTTGCATGCTGCGTATGGGCGTTAAGAAAGCAGACTTTAAAAAGTTCGGCCTCGGCAGGCAAAATCCGTTTAGGGTTTTACTGTACTCATCTAGCACTATCAACTAAAATTGTCATCAACTCGCCTGCAGAAAACTATTCCAGATTTGTTGAACAGTGTTAAGGCCCATACGCAGTATGCAAAAATTCTGCACGAAATGTCAGAACTTCATATAAAAAAAAATCCCAAAAAAGGGAAATTTTTTTTATATGAAGTTTCCGCACGTAATGTCAAAACTTCATTAAAAAAAATATCCCAAAAAAGGGGAATTTTTTTTTTTAAATGAAGTTTTGACCTTTCTTGCGGAATTTTTGCATGCTGCGTATGGGCCTTAAGAAAGAAGACTTTAAAAACTTCGGCCTTGGCAGGCAAAATCCGTTTAGGGTTTTACTGTACTCATCTAGCACTATCAACTAAAATTGACTTCAACTCGCCTGCAGAAAACTATTCCAGATTTGTTGCACAGTGTTAGTTGCTAAATTATGTTGCTTTTTTAGCTGCACAATGTTAGTTCTAAGCGTATTATGTATTAGGAAAAAATATAGCGTCTTATGTACTAGTTACGTATATACATATGTATGTAGGTTTTTTTTCTAGAATATTATTTGTGTGCAATGAATGGCGTAAGCTATTTATTTACAGCACATGGAAATTGTATTTGATAAATGTTATTTATGCTAATTTTGTCAAACGAAAAGGCTATTTAAATCAAACTATACATATTTACTTGTAGTATGTAAAACTTAAGCGACCCTGTACAGTGCACACACACGCACACACTCACACACCAACTCCAACACATATATACACTTACTTAAATTGCATTTTTGTTGCATATATGCAATTTATGCAGTACTGAAAATGAAAAAACTAAAAAAAATAAACATTTTAATTGTATTTTTTATTAAATAATTTTTGCATATTTTGTTAAGTTATTTACATACTCGTAAACTGTAGCTATATGCATATACATACATGCAAGACAAACTACATAAATTACTTGCTAGATTTCACACAGCAGAAAAATAATCCGCCCCCTACTCACAAAATGTAACTGATAAAAACAAAAAAAAAAAACAAAAAGTAAATTAAATAAATAAAAACAAAAACAGCAGCGAGAACAAATTGAAAAAAACAAAAACACAATAACAATAACAATAAGCAATCATACTTAACAATGAAATGTTTGTGTTAGTTTTAACTTAACAAAAAAAAACAAACGAAAACAATACAACAACAACTAATAAGTGCAATTATATAGAACTACAACAAAATTAAAAAAAAAAATACAAAAATTTTGATAAATGAAATATTTTACAAGCAATCAAAAGCAACAAAGTGACTTAAAATGTTTCATTTATCAAATTAAAAATAGGTAACAGGGTGCAATAAACAAAAAAAAATAGTTATAATTAAAAAAAATAAATATTGTATTACGCAAACAGGCCCCAAGCAAAACGAACAATATTTAAAATTAGCAAATTTAATAAACAAAAGCATTAAAAAAAATTTTACCATATATTATACATATGTAATTGAAATTGTATTTATTTACAGCATAAACATAGTTTATTTTTTAACGTATTAATGTTTATTTTTTTAAATACATACTATAACTAATTGTAAGACTTAAGGCATGAACATTTTTACTGATTACTTCGATATCGGTAACAAACCATAGTATGGTAGTATTTTTGTACAACAACAATTTTGAATTGTAAGCGCAACTGAACTGCTGCTGGCCTATACATAATAGTATTTTATTGAATTATATACTTATAATTATATACTGCTTTTTTTTTAGTGTATTTTTTTTTTTTTTTTTTTTGCTTTTCAAAACATGCATATACACGTATATACGTTTACATATATATATATATATATAGATATATAAATATTAAACATTTGATTTAGTGAGCAGCTTTTGTATGCAATACAAACAAAAAAAAAAAACAAAAAACATTATTATTATTATGAGCGACATAAAAACAACAGCAACAACAACAAATAGAACTGACGTGCCTATGTAGCAATTAAATAAGCCTTTTTCAATCCTGAAACACACACACACACAAACGCACACACACACACACACACACATACACACACATACACCTAATGCATATAAATGCATATAAAGTTATAAAACACACATCGTAGTTATAGTTTAAATATATACATGCATAATTATATAGATATTTCATTTAGTTTTTTTAAGTGTAGGCAAAGCAGCTGCAGCAGAGGCTGAGCCACAACCACAGACACATACTACATACTACATACATGCATACATACCCACACATACACACGTATATGTAGCATAACTGATGTAATACATTCATTATGAATTAATCATTCCAAAATGTCATAAACAAATAAACATATATACCTATATTTTATTAAATAACCCCAAATGTTTTTTTTTGCACAACTTATGCAGCTCAGTACATATCGACTATTATATACACTGTAGCTGAAGTTGTGCTTCACTCTTGTATGCGTCCGAATGTTGGACGATGTACAAAACGTACGAGAGTAAATTATCTACGACTGTGATGAAAATGCTAAGGATGACGGCCGGTGTGACCAAGCTTGATCACATTAAGAGCAAACACATCCGAGGCAGCCTGTTTGTTAAAAAGCCCATCACTGAGACGCTCAAAGTAGGTCAGATGCATTGGTATTGCCATGTTCAAAGGTGACCGCCGGAGAACCCCGCTAAGAAGGCAATACTTACCGTAGTTCCAGTTATCGGCCGTAGGGCAGGCAGACCGAAAAATACGTGGATCGGTCAAATGCAAAAACATCAGCAACGAATGGGTCTCAGCGATGACATGATCCAGGATCGGATTGCCTGCAGACGAATGCTGAGATTGCATACCCACACCTCAGGAGGAGCATAAGTCCGAAAAGGGGTAAACAAGGGTTTGGGAGACGAGGGAGAAGAAGCTAGAGTTGTGTTTGCTCCACTCTGAAGAATCTTGTACACAAGCCTGAGGAACGGGGCTACTGTCTCGAGACCGATGCTCTTCTCTAGTCGCCCTGAATATACATTCAGTAAGTTTGGAGCGGTCAGCTTGCATGCTCCTAACAAGTACAGGCTATAAAAATTGAAATTGAAGCGCTTAGGGCCGGTCAGTAATGACCAACGGACCCTATTTTTTCCATGACGGTTCTGGCTGCTAGAATTCGCTCCCGATTATGTTGAGTCTCTAACTCAAAGTTGCTTCGGGAAAAAAAGAGAAAAGCAACTTCTCGACTCCTACATCTTAAATAAAGGGTTTTCCAATAAGAGTTGTTATTATGTTATTCAACGAAAAGTGACATTTTTTGAGATAAACGATCGGATGTTTATTTCATAATAAAGAGGAAGGTATGCCGTTAATAATGAAAAAAAAAATCAGCCATCAGACCATATCCTTTTCATGAAATATTCTATAACCAAATCGCAAAGTGGCTGCCCTATGTCCTCGATAGCCTCACGAATTCTATCTTTGAGGTCTTGAGCTGAGCTGTTGGCGTAGACCTTATCTTTCACGTGACCCCAAAGGAAGAAGTCACAAGGTGTTAAATCATAAGATCCCGGTGGCCAATTGAGATTCGAGAGATAACACGGTCCGGAAACTTTTCCCGTAAAAGAGCAATAGTTTCGTTGCTTGTGTGGCACGTAGCGCCGTCTTGTTGAAAGTAAACGTTGTCCAGCTCAATACCATCCAACTCCGACCATAAAAAATCATTAATCATCTCTCGATAGCGCAATCCATTCACCGTAACTGTTGATCCAACCTCATTTTCGAAAAAGTAAGGTCCAATGACCCCGCCGGACCATATCATACCAAACAGTCACACGTTGAGGATGGAGAGGCTTCTCAACAATAACTCTTGGGTTTTCCGAGCCCCAGATACGACACTTTTGCTTGTTGACGTAGCCACCGAGGTGGAAATGGGCCTCATTAGTCAAGATGGTTTTTCGATGGAATTCCGGATCATTTTCATGCATTTCAAGGACCCAATCAGCAAAGACACGACGTTGTTGATGACCGGCCGGCTTGAGTTCTTGTTTTAACTGAACTTTATAAGCCTTAAGACTCAAGTCTTTATGCAAAATACTGTGTAATGACGTTTGTGGAATGCCCAATTCCAAAGAACGACGAGGAATGGACAAACCTGGGTTTTCTTCAACACTTTGGGCTACAGCAGCAATATTCTCAGTTGTTCTTGAGCAACGTGCACGGGTTTTATTCTTCACATCATTAACTTGTCCCAACAGCTCGAATTTTTCCACCAATTTCTGTATTGCGGTCCGACAAGGTGCTTCACGACGACCCAAAAATGCTTTAGTTTTGCGAACTGTGACTGCAAGATTTTCACCATTTTTGTAGTGAATTTTAATAATTTCAATGCATTGTTGAAGCGTGTATCGTTCCATTTTGTCAAAGAATAAAAGCTTCAAAAGTGAAAGCTCCCGAAATACCGGGTGATTCAAAATAACACCTCTTGTTGGAAAACCTGTATATTATTTCCTTTAACTCCGATTGGAGCGTAGGGCCAGTTGGTTTCAGTAATCATGTAATTTCAGAAAGATGCGTGATTGGCCCAGGTTTCTTAGTTCGCTGGTAGGGCTGCTACCTTGGCCTACAAACCTGCCAAGAGATACACGTTTATATCGCGAGCCGCTTGCTCCAAAACAGACGCCCGCTACACCCGCCGCTAACTTGTGGAACAGACGCTGCTATGTGGATTTTTTTTAGCTTTGGCGCTCACCTACGACCTTACCGGCTTGGGACACCCTGCCAGTAGCTAAGCTACCGCCGGCATCGCGCTCAGGATCATTGCATTTACTGAGCCTCCTCATCACGGCAAGATAACAATCACAAGGAGGATTTAATCTTAAATAGGTTCAAGAAAATATCCCAATTTGGCAAGAATTTCCATAGAAAAAGGAGGAAACACCTGAGTACGATTGGTATCGTGAACTCCACCTTGCCAGAAGAAGGACATCCTTCCTCGGCGGGCGTAGTATAACGATACATGATATCACTCGATTAGACCCGTCTCAAATAAATAAGTTTGTATCTGATATTGGGCTAGTTAAGGAGCTCTAGGGCTAGGAGCACAATAGATCGTGCTAGTGCTGGAGAAAACATCGATGTTATATCGATGTATCGAAGTTTAAAATATCTATATATCGATGTTGGCCAACAGTCATGCAAAGAGTATCAAACTGATTTGATACTCCTTGCAGAGATGTTTCTCCAGCACTTCTGCACTCATCAAAGGGGTGTTTAGTAGTGCTGGAGAAACATCTCTGTTGGCCAACACTGATATATAGAAATTTTAAACTTCGATACATCGATGCAATTATATAACATCGATGTTTTCTCCAGCACTAGATCGTACGGGTCGTAGTGCAGCATTCCCCCTAACTCTAGAATTTTTGCAAGTTCACGGGCGCCTTTAGTAAACTTCGAGCCTAGAGAAATACGTGTGTTACCAGGCCTGTCCTGTCTTCGCTGCGGTTTATGAAAAGTAAAATCTATTTTCGATGTTTGCGAGGACCAATGTTTGGTATTATTATTCAAAGATATGAGTTTCCGGTCCTTTGGATGGATTTAATTAGTTCTTTAACCGAATTTCGAAAATACGAGTACAGCTGAATCTAATTTATATAACGTTTTGAGATTTATGAATTTTAATTATCTTTTTTTGCTAAAATTTTGGTAGGTTAGGGCGGCAGTCGGGACCTAACATCCCAACTCACTTAGGGCAGAGAATTGGCCCGTTGTGATACCGCTGGGTGGGCCTTACACCACCCTTCTCCCACTCAGGAGGTTCCCTATATGTTTTAAAAATCGCGCCCATCCGGCGGCTTTAATAAACCTCGAGAGGCTTCTTGGACTCTTTTCCGAGAGCTGGGATAGGTAGAATGAACAAAAAATGTTTACTACCGATTCCCACGCTTCCGAGGTAGGAAATAAACTTACTTATATGTTCTTAAATGAGATAATAACGATGCCTTGTTGCGAAATGCCCAGCTTAGTAGATTTGAATTTCACCCCGTCATAGTTGGTAAAAATGAGTTCGCTGGCAATACGGAATTATGGGAATCCACTATTTACAAAAGACTTTTACCAATTTCCATCAGCATAAAGAACTTTATATATGTACGTGTCCAATTCTATTCCTTGGGCACGAATATGATGTCCATAACACACAATTTCTCCAGCAGCAGATATCGTTGTTGCAGTGCATCTACTACACTTCTAGAAACCGCATAAATTCGAAAAGATTTTCCAATAGTATACAAGCTACAACACATTTTTCTTAAACAATTGTAATTTTATTTATGATATTTGTACATAGCCTATGCCCTATGTCTTCTGATGCTTAAAAAGTATTTCAGTTCATGGATATTATTTTGTCTTTTCAGCTTAAGACAGTTTAGAATACTATTTGGTTTATATCGTGCACGTTTTCAAATCGCTTGCTTCTACGGTGTTCCAATGAGATCTAAGCTTTTTCGTTAAGTCAAGTTAAATGTTAAGCAGACGATATGTGTACATTGTGCGGATTATATATGTATATGCATCTAAACGCTGAGGTATTTAAGTATATTATAATCTCGTGTGGTCTGACAAGTGACTTCATATTGAAACAATGACTCCTGTAACTTTTGAAATTCGCTGCACAACTGGCTATTGTTATGCTCTATTTTGGCCATAAATTTATCTAGTGGAGTGGATTGTTTTGCTGGTGCCTTTGTGGTAGCTGCAAAGTAAAATTCCATTAGGCAACTTATGCAAATTTTTTTTTTTAAAACCAATTTGAACTTACTGGCTGAGGGTTTCATTAGACGTGCCATTTTATAAGGAGCAGGCAAACTAGAAGTCGGTTTATGGATAGCTGCAGACAACGTAGTTGCTGCCTTTTTATAAGGAGCAGCTAGGCTAGGGGAGGGCTTATGCAGAGGTGGAACCAATGTAGCTGGTGCCTTATGCATGGGTGCAGCTAATGTAGCTGGTGCCTTATGGATGGGTGCAGCTAATGTAGCTGGCGCCTTATACATAGGTGCTGTTAATGCAGTCGCTGGCTTTACCATGGGTCCACCTAATGTTGAATTGCCTTTGTTGGCGAGCCCAGCCAAACCTGGTGGCACCTTATCCATGTTATCCACAAGTTGTGCTATGGTGCTACGAAATTTCTCCGGTATAAGAAATAAGCGGTCCAATTTGCCCTTCTTGAAGCATAAATAGGCCGACTTCATTTGAAACCATTTTCTGCGAATTTGTGTTGGCGATTTATTTGGAAGTCCGCGCTTCTTCATTTTCTTTGCAATGTTTGTAAAGGTCGCTTGCGTTGTTGTCGACGGTGTGATGCTTTGCTCCGCTTTAAATTCTTTTATCAAATTGAGCATGCATTCTATCTCGGCCGAAACCCAAAAATTTCTTTTCAACTTTTCCGATTTCATTTTTAATTAATTTGTTTGCATTTATCTTACGAAATTTTTGTCAAGAATGATTTTAGAAATGCATGTTGTTGTCATTTGTAGAAATGAACTAGTTTCTTGGCACCACGACTAGTTCATTGGCAGCTCGATAAATTTGTAAATACGCTGTGAATGGCAAAATGACTTATCGATTTCAGCTGTTTGAAAAAAGAGCAGACAAAATATTTAAAGTTTAAAAATATGTTAAGCTCAGCAGTTGTCTGCGTACGAGATATATTCACAAATGTAGAGCAATCTACTTTTTATTTAAGTTTAACAATTTGCTTCATTTTTATAATATATGTGTATGTGTTCTATGTATAAATAGAACTTGAAAGTTGTCTTCATTGTTGCAGCAGCGCTCTAGTGCGCCATCTATGCGAAGTCAATTCGAACTACACGCTTAATAAGCAACATGATCAGTGCAAATTTGAGAAAACTAAAATAGATTTAATTAATTAATTTTTAATTTTTTTTTTATAGATTTAAATAATTAATTTGAGTTCTCTGCTCTGATTGCAGCAGCGCACAAGTGCGCCATCTATGCGAAGCCAATTCGAACTACACGACATGGTCAGTGGAAATGGTTCCACTGGCTAAGGCGGGCGGCTGAGCACGCAAACAGTCAAAACGATGATGGGTTCGAACCCGCACATTATATGAAAAGTATTTTCAAATTTATTTTTCCAAATTTTTTATTGTTTGAGTGTTAACCATAATTGACACAAAAAAAAATGTGAAAATTACACTGGGTTACAACATTTTTTAAATGTAGATGCTTTAGTTTCTTCAAGTACGTTTAAAAGTAGAATTGTTTTCTTAGCACAATTACAAAACTGCAACAAGATGCAACTTTGATTTCATATTTCCATATGAGACTTAATGACAAAATATAATCCAAAACTTATTATCATCTCAACACAAAATTTAAAAATTGGTTTATTTTAATATTGCAAAAATATCAAAAAAAAAATTCAAGACAAAAATTTTAGTTGTTGCATATAAACGATTTTTAGAATAAGCAAATTAGCTTTGTTTGGGATGTTCTATGGAGTCTGTGGACATTCATGGGCACTTGTACCCAACAACAATTTAAGTTTTTGCATATAAACGATTTTTGGTTTCGTTAACTAAAAATCAATGAATCTTTATTATCGTTTATTGATTTAAGTAAAATAGTTTATTTTTTTATTATTTTTATTATTTCTTGAGGCGGAAGAATCGGTAAAAACTGAAAAACCATAGATTACAAAACTAACAGATCTTTATTTTTTTTTTTAAAACTTGGGGGAACATGAAGAAATTTAGCTAAATTTTAGTTTTTGCATATAAACCATATTTTTTACTGAAAATTATTTATTTTTCAGTATTTTATTTTTGAATATTTTTATTATTTCCTAAAGCTGAAGAATTCTTAAAAACTGTAAAACAGATCTTTAATTTAAAATAATAAAAAAGAATGTAAAACTTGGGAAATATAGAAAAAATCTAGCTCAAATTCTGTTGGCCCATGTGGCTGATTTTTGTCTTCGCGAAGGGACGCCAGTTCCGATCTCATCTGTACTAAGAACCAAAGTTGCCACCAACAAACAATGAAGCTGTTTGAGACTCCTGGCACTTTCTGCTTCCAAAAATTCCGAGCATCTTATACGTTTTGACATCATTGCTCTTCATGCCCTTGCCGTAGCCTTTTGCGAAGCGCAAAAGAATTCCGTTTCAAGCTCACCTCTCGTACCCCAGACAAATAATTATATGTGCATTGCTTCAACTACATTTATTTTTTGAAAGAAGGCTTAACTTATTAATGTTAATTTTTTTTGTTTTAGTGTTTGTTAGGAGCTTTAAAAAAAATATAAATTTAATTTTAAATTAATATTCCTTAATACTAAAAAGAAAGGATGCAGATTTTCTCCATAGAAAATAATTATATGTGCATAACTCTATTTTGCTTAAAAGTTTACTAGTTTACTTACTAGTTTATATTGCCTATTTCCAGAACTCCAAGTAATGTAAGTTAGATATTGTATTTCCATTTACTTTATAAACAAATTTTAGGCTGCGGGGCATTAAGTGTGCGAGAATTTTTTAGGGTGAAAATATGAATTTTGGGCATAATCCACTACAAGGTCACTTTATAGGTCTTCTTAATAGTCAAACTTCGTTATGATAACAAAAATGTTTTTGAATGGCATCTCTAAGATATTTTCAATCAGATTTTGGCTCAAGTTTGTCGTAGGCCACTCCATAAATGCAACATTTTGCACCCTAAAGTATGATTTTGGAGCTTCTGCTCCGTGATTGTAAGCCTCAGCAGGCTGAAATATCTTGTTGCGGCCGGTAGATCCTTCGAATATGGTACCGAATCGTAGCTCGTGTAATTTAATATATTCCTTTGCATATATGTGACCAGGTAAAAAACATTTAGGATCCTTGCAAATAACGCTAATCGCAGACTGTATTATGAGGGATTTTCCGCAACCAATTCGTTCTTAGCATATGTTAAATTTATACCTTATGTCTTGTAATTCTTGTTAAAGACCATCAAAATCGTCCAAATTCGACGTTTTCCATCAAATTCAGTGTTCTTTGATCCCTTTTTATAAATACTTTGAGCAATTATAGATTGTAGTGCTTGCACCTTGGCATACCATTGATATAACAAGGTTTCCGGCCTATGGGACCTTATATTACGATTCGGTCCACCTCACTTTTTTACACTACATTCAGTTTTGTAACAATAAGGATTGATCCCGACCTAGTCTTCTTGAAATTCATCATGTAATAAGTATCCAACTGCCGGATGGCCCATTTGGATCATCTGCCAATTTTAGGAATTGCACCCATGCCCTTGCTAATTAAGTAGTTTTCTAGGTTTTTTAAAAAATTTGCGATGTCTAATTGAAATAACAACAATTTTGACTGCTTCTTACCCAGATAAAACGATCCCTTTAATCCTTCCCTGCTCTTCGTCCTACTTTTTGGTATCCGCAAGCATTTTTAGCAATTCTGATATCTTTTTTCAAAGAATAATTTTTTTTTTTTAATTTTAAATTATTGCTTTTGCATTAATTAACAAATCTTTAAACTTTTCTGGCGACGTTACAGGCCTAGTGGAGCTCGTAGAGCAAATAACTCTCTATGCACATATAATTATTTTCTATGAAAAGTAAAAGGATTTAACCTAACGGTACCTAAGTGTGATATATAAAAAAAAATGTATGCACATATAATTATTTGTCTGGGGTAAGAACCAAAGATGACAACAAGCAAACATTGAATGTTTTGTGATTCTCTCAAAAAAACACTCTTTAGTACAAAGGTCAAAAAGTTTGTAATTTTTTCTTTTAAATTATAATAGAATACAAAAATTAAGACTCACGAAATTTCGAGATCATTTGAAAATTCTACTCCAATTTTTAAATTATTTTTCGTTACGTGCATACTGCAGATTTTGGGATGCCCGTTCCGATTACATCGGTAATATAAACAAAAGGTTTCGTCAAGCAAACAGTGAAGCTTTCTCGATTCTCTAAAAAAAACATCCTTTAGAACTCAAAAGTCAATTTATTTTTAAAAATTATAATAAAATAAAATACATGTTCGGAACAGCCAAGAATTTCAGGATCAGAAAAAACTTCCGGGTTTCCCGTTCTTTTCCCATCTCCAGCAAGATTCCACCGACCACCACCAGTGAGGCTATTGTGAATCTCTCCCAAAATGTCTCGCCTTCAAAATGTAACATTTTTTACTAACCAAATCAACATGGCATGTCTGGGCACGGTTATTAAGTAGTCACAACGCCATTTTGTCTGCATTGTATGTGCTTGTGCATGTGTGAGATACATTAACAATTAACAATATGAAAATTATCCAAGCCCGAAAGTATGCAATAGTTTTTTGGTATATTCAAATTTTGCAAATATTATAACAAGCAGCAATTGTCTATGAAACATTATTTCAGTTGTCGAACGGAGAGAGAGACGAACCCAACTTGCACCCCTGGCTACAAATATGCAAATTTTGACGATTTTTGACTGTAGAATATGTATCTTTTTGTATTAACATGATATGAACTGAATCTCCACTATAAGCTGCCAGGAAATGTTTACCAATTCTTGGCCTACTGATGGGAACACCGCTGTGGCCCCTTTTATGATATCTCCAGCTAATCAGGCGATTTATAAAATTGTATGTACTTTTGATGATTTGCATTATAGAACAAAAAAAAAAAGAAACAAGCTTATTTTTTATCAATTTGATTTTCTATACATTATTGAAAACTAATAAACATTAACAATGTATTTTATTTTTACTATATTTATACTTATATTTATAGTATGGTACTTAAGTGAACTTTACAGCACTGCACATATAATATATAGGGGTTTCGAATTGGTACGACTGTTAAAGCTATACCCCTTACCTTGTGGTAAAAAGGGCATATTAACATACCAAACTTTCAGATTAGATGTCTTATGACGTCAGGGGAGACAATTTTTTTATTTATTTTTTTTGATAACACCTCCCATAAGAGTGTTTCAGAGGATCTAGAAAAAACCAAAAGTTTTAGGTAGATAACTGGTTTGTTTACGAAGATATTGTTACCAAATTTGTCGTTCGAAAGTATTTCAGAGTTATCAAGCACTGTACCACATTTGATCAAAATCGGTTGACTATATTATATAGATCCCATAGGACCGATCGTTGAAAAAAACCTTTTTGGGGCGAAATTCTACTGTATTTTTGTTTGTTTAAGAAGATATCGCCAAATTTGTTGTTTGATTGTGTTTTGGAATTCCCCATTACTGTGTCAAATTGAAACAAAATCGGTTGACTATATCATATAGGTAGTCCTATATAGGACCGATTGGTCATAAAAACGTTTTTGGGGCCCAACACGACTGCTTTTTGTTTGATCAAGCAAATATCGTAACCAAATTTGGGTAGTAAATATCTTTTGGAGCTCTTAAGCAATATACCGGATTTGATTGCAATGTTGTGGTACAGGGTATCCCAAAGTCGTCCAAGCCCGACTTTAACGCACGTCATCTTTTTATTTAGACCCTGTTGCTAAATCGCCATTGTAAGTGATACTTTAATCTTTTGGTCGTTTTCGTTTTTAGCAACAAAATGGCCATAAAATTGTGGAATGATACCAACCCTTTGGCATCATTGGTCCGTACTCTTTTGGAAATGACTTAGGTAAGGACATTATCGTCAACTGCAAGCTGTACAAAATGATGATAACAGATTTTTTGGCTTAAATTGAACGGGAGCAATGTAGACGACAGTTCCAGCAGGACTAATTGAGGTGACTATTTGAATAAAACTTGAATTTTTTTATGCTTCTCAACATAGTCTACTTTTAGCTTGATACATTTGGGCCAACGTTTTTCTAATTCTTTTATTCCATTCAGTTAATAGATTTTCGCAGAGTTCTCAAAATAAATGTTTTTTTCAGTGATGAGCTATTCATTCCAACCAAATCTCTTATCGTCCAACCATTCAGCTTTCTTAAGCATTAAATAAAGAAAACAATACTAAGTGCTATGTCCAGCAATTAGAAGCTAACGCAATGCGCAGCTTCGTTATTCGAAGTCTCTCTGAAAAAGAGAGCGCAGCTAAGAGAATCAATTTTAATCAAACTGTGCAGCTCAACTCGCGCACTTCTTTGTGACACCTTGTAAATTCATTGCATCATGCCGAAGGGCCAGAACTGTAGAGTCTGGTGGGTTGGACAGAAATTAACACAATTCCTGAATTTTGTGTTGGTAACATTGGTTATGAGGCTTTCTTTACAAAGCTTGCTTAAACTTTTACAGATATCTATTACATGAGGTACAGTAGAGCCTGAAATTCAAATTGTATGCGATTTATCGAACTGCCCTCGATTTTGATAACATATTAAATAATTTTTTTTTTTTTTCCTCTTATTACTCCTCCAGGGAGCATAGGGCTTCTACAAGAACTTTCCACCCAGCTGATGTTGTGTAGGGACAATTCTTTAAGAATTGAACGTCGCCGGGTTGCCTTTGGTCTTCCCACTCGTCTGCTTCCTTGAGGGTTCCATTCCAGGGACATCCTGATAATGCTGCTTCGTTGTTTCCTGAGAGCATGGCCAAGCCAACGCCACTTGCGTGTTCTTATCTCGGTGACGATAGGAACTTCACTTGTACAGTTCTGCGTTTGATATCCGATTGGGCCAGAAAATCCCGCATATAATCCTTAGGCACTTGTTGACAAATGACTGCAGAGTCGACATCATTCTTGGCGGGGTCAGCCACGTCTCGCTGCCGTACAATAGGATGGATTTGACGCACGCATTGAAGATTCGCAGCTTTGTTCTTCTGCTTATTTGCTGGTTTCTCCATATGCGGAGCAAGCGTCCAGATGCTGATCGCGCTTTGTTGAGACGATTCTCTATATCCTCATCCACCCCACCACTGGTGGATATTGTGGTACCAAGGTATGAGAAGCTATCGACAAAGTCGATACGTTTATTGAGAGTGCAACTTTAATGGCAAGGATCTCGAGGTCATTCGCTTTGGCTTGGATATCACTAAGTTTATGAGTGATGAGGCTTATGTCATCCGCGTAGTCCAGGTCTTCCAAGTGACAGGTGACACTTCACGTAATCCCACGCCTAGACCTGCATACATCTCTCATAACCTCGTCAACTACTATATTGAATAGTAGTGGTGATAGGGCGCATCCTTGCCTAACACCAGTGTTTGTTTGGAAAGGTTCACTAATTGTACGTTACAAAAAGCTGAGTTATTATTGAATCGTAATGGAAAAAATTTACAAAATCCATTAGTCAATTATTTAAAATAAGAAAAGTTTACGTTTAAAAAATTTGTTTTCCAACGCTTGGCTTTTATAAAAATAAACAACCACCAATAAAAGGTGATTGCCAAGAAGTTTCTCGATCTACGCGTCCCAATGGGAAAGTAACCAACGCTTTTGTCTTCATCTCCTCTACCGGTTGCTCTCAATGCAGAAACCCTTTACTCCTGCGCCGTCTTCCACACTGCATAGCTCTTTGCTAGAGCTTCTTCTTGCGTATAACTATGCAGCCCGAGCCAGCGTAGACGCTGCATTTTAATTTGCGCAACTACGTCATTGTTTTTGGAGAGTTCGTCAAGTTCCCCGTTCCATCGTATGCGGTTGTCGTAGCGGGGTTTCCCTGCTATGTATTTGAGCACATTATAATTCAGTCGGAAAATATACAACAATGCTTAAAGGGGACTTTTCTTTTGTAGAAATATTTGTACTTCCAAATTTATAGCCGTCAAACCAGTGTTTAAGTATATTTATAGATCTAGTTACATGTGTAAATGCATTTCTCACAGAGATTTATGCCTCTGATATTTTTTAGAGAGAATCCATGTGTGTAAAGCGCCATGGTGACTAATGAATGCTCTATCGTACGCTCCATCTGGTCGGAAACATTTTTATTCGATTAACTTTCGTACAAATTCACAATATAATCGAATTTGAATAGAGTATTGTGGAACTTGAATGTAGTAGACGAAGCTGGCTGTTAGAGTGTTCCAGTTAAGTCCTTGAAATAGAACAAAGCAGTGGCATACGTAAAAACGATTTTATATAAGGAGTTTTCCGATCATACTCTGAAATCATTATCCTTTTTACGTTTGCGGTGGTCGTCAACAATAGGTCGAACCCGTTCCGAGGCTCCTCTTGCATCTTTCATTGAAGAAATGTTTTTCCATGGGTGGATCTCATGTCCTACGCCAAAACCTAATTAAGAGGCTTAGGAAAACCCGCCGCGCGCTTCAGTTTGCCGCCCAACAGTTGTTAGGCGGCAATCCAGGGGGAACCACGTGAAGGTAGAGCGTCGACTTGACGAGAGCAGAAACAAGGATCATGCTGGCATTCACCAAGTTGCATGCAATCAGACACTTTTCCTTGTATAATCTCCCCCTTCCCCCCAAGAGAAGGAGAGGACGGCCTCGGATACGTTGACGAGACCAAGTGACTGAAGCCCTTACATCACTTGGAGTTACCAATTGGAGGAGGCGCGCACAGAGCAGGAACGTGTGGAGGCAAATTGTGCATCAGGCAGAGACCCAGTTGGGTTGTTAAAGCCAAATAATAAATAAAAAATTCCGATCATAAAGTTAGAAGATCTACAATAGCTTAGTAAAATTAAATTGTTATTATTAATTTTATGCAAACACCCTTGCCATAGATCATCTGCTAAGCCACTTCCGTTGTATCCAAGGTTACGTTACGAGGCACCTATTCTTCGCTTGGCCAAATGAAAGCTGGAGTACCGCAAGGCAGGAGATGTAGTTTAAAGGTCAACCCAAGGTAGGCGTCCATTTCGGAGCTCGCAAACAGGAATCCGAATAAAATTGTTCGGTTTGATTTTTTCGTTTTCCGGGGCACGTCTGAAAAAATAACCCAAAATGTTGCAATGTTCATGGCGATGATATTATGCATGTCTTAGACACTGAATCACTTAAGTAATCTTTTACTGAACTTTACAAAGGTTTGAAATGCTATGATGGCACGAACGTACCTTGTCCGTCTGTTCACAAACAAGGATAAAAATATTCCTAGTTATGGGCTACAAAGTTGATATCATGAAATGGAGTAGGCGTTAGCGTCTTGGTCTTAGTTTTAAGCCTCTCACAAAACCTGGCTGGCAAGGAGAGATTTAAGATTTGCAAGCGGTGTAGATGCCCTGCATAGCTTCGCTGGCAGTGGTTGAAGATAACAAAATGAGAATCTTTGGCCAGCATTTGCAGACCTCAACCTGTTCCAGTTGCATGTGCTTTCTTAAGCTCGCTCTAATCCTTGTCTGACATCTGTTCACACTTTGGTAATTATTGTCTTTGACAATATGCTGTGTCTCGTAAGGAATTTCGGCAACTGCCTGTTTATAGTGTACTTATACGAACTATATGCTCGCGCTGGCTATAATATTACAATAGCGTGCTCATCTTTGGGATGAGTAAGTGAGGATTTTCCAGTTTCTAACAAATATCATGTTTAATAATTGACTGCGATTTGGAATTGTTTAGCACGCTACTGGCCAACACTAAGGGTCTCTTGCTTTTGTTGGTGTTAATTGCGCCTAAGCTTAGTAGCGTGCTTAAATGTAGGGTGTTCCAATGATGAGTATTCCATAAAGTAATTGTATTATCAGCTAGTTCTATTAATTATTGCTGTTGTTGTGTAAGTGCAATCTTAACAGCGCCTGGTGCATCCGGCGAGTGTAAACACGTCATCATTAACATTGCTGAGAGCAGGGTATGATGAAGGGGGGTAAAGTTTCGTACATGTCATGAAATTTGTTAGTGGATCCGCCACTGGCTGAGCGTAACAGTCCAAAAAACTCTCAGCAGCTTGGACATTGTCGATGACGTGCCGGCTTAGAACAATGGCCTAGGGAGCTTGAGAACTAACTGGTAGTCCATATAAATTTGAATGCATTGAGTGGCTGCAGTATTAGTTGCAGTTTGGAAGCGCTTGCAGTTCGAGTTGGATTTTTTGGTGGCACTCTAATAACTACAGCGTAATAATGAGACAATGGAAGGAGTTGTTGTGCTGGCTGCTGTTGCTGGGCAGCTGCACGCTGGTAACGCCATCGTTGCTGCAGTTGAAAAAGAAACTCCTCTTTGGCGGCTTGGGCGGTGGCTTTGGCGGTGGGGGCGGAGGCGGCTTCGGCGGAGGCGGTGGTTTTGGCGGCGGCTTCGGTGGTGGCGGCGGCGGCGGCGGTGGCTTAGGAGGAGGCGATGGCTTTGGTGGCGGTAATTACGGTGGTGGTGGCAGTAATTACGGCGGTGGTGGCGGTAATTACGGTGGTGCTGGCGGTAATTACGGTGGTGGTGGCGGTAATTACGGTGGTGCTGGCTATCAAGGCTATGGTGGAAACAGCTTGACGCATAAGCTTAAGGGCGGTGGCTATGGAGGTGGCGGACAAGGAGGCGGCGGCGGCCAGACCGTTTACGTTATAAAGCCAGTGCCAGTTATTATTGGAGGCGGTGGCGGCGGCGGCAGACATGGCGGCGGTGGCTATGGGCATGGCAATCAAGGCGGCGGACGTGGCGGTGGCGGCGGCGGCGGATCTGGTGCCTATGCCAGCAGCAGCGCTAATGCATACAGCTCTGGTGGTGGCGGCGGTGGCCACAACGGCGGCGGAGGCGGCGGCTGTAATGTCTGCGGTGGCAACGGCGGTGGCTTTCAGCCAAACTCCGGCGCCTATGCCAAGGCTTCAGCTAGCGCCAACGCGGGTAGCTGGTAAAGCAAACCAAGCCCACAATTACCTATAGCCAAAAAAATAAAACAAAAACAATTTTTTTTTTTTAGTCTAAGTTCTTTAAGAAAAAAATTTAAAATCCTAAAACGCATAATGCAAATTTTTAGTGTGACCAGCTTATTAAGAAAAATAAAAACATGTTTAGTGCACAAATATTGAAATAAATAAAAACAAAAAACACAAAATTATTACAAAGCAAATAAATTAATAAAGCAGAAGATACAGATTTTGAAACCAGTTCCATGCAAAAAAAAAAAAAAAGAAAGAAAAGATGCAAATACAAGCAAGTCAAAAAAAATAAAAATATATATATGTATATTCATATATTATGAAGTATGTAAGCTAAAAACTTGTTTCAAAATGCCAAACAACTTTTGCAAGATGAAAGATGCTTATGAATATTTTCTTCTCTGTTATAAACTAGAAAAAAATATGAAAACAATTTGTTAAGGCTCCCATGAGAACAGTTTGTAAGACACTTGCTGCAAAAATTGATCCTGTTTTGCAAGTGAACCAGTTCATCGACTAGTCGTTCATAGTTGCTGCATGAATGTAGTTTCTATTCGTTGCTGGAGCTGCTTTGCTAGAGTCTGTAGAACGGCTTCAGCTTGGTTAGGCTGTTATGTAAGTTGGTAGGTAGTTGCTTCCGTGTAGAAGCTATACGTTCTGGTTCGTTCAAAATCCTGACGTAATGGGCCAATTCTGAGCCCGGACTCGGATTCTAAGCGGCAAATTATTTCCAACAACTAAGCCATGTTGACCTGTGTAAGTGAAGTGAAGTTTGAAAACTTTTTTTTTTAATCGAATGGATCTATAGGGGCTGTAGGATTTAGTCTAAAGTCCTTGGGATCTCTGGCAAACTGCCAAATTCTAAAGAATCCCAAAGCTTTGAGCGTTTGACCATATATAGTGTGGGTCATCTGTTGGTTTGTTTGTTAATTGCATTATATTCGTATATGATTCTCGATGATGGAATGTAACGAGCTTCTACTAGATGTTGCAAAATTCTTCACCATTAATCTGCTCTGTGTACCTGGGCATCGAGATATCGTGGGCAATTGTGGGGCAGATGAGTTAGCCAGGCGAGGTACTACGTCACCACTTGAGTCTAACAAGGCGATGGTACCTATGCCGCTAGCAACGTGCAAACTATTAATCGATAGAAATATCACTAATGATGCGAATCATAGATGGGTTCAAACTGGAACCTGTCTAAGTAGCAGAAAAACTTGGCCACAATGGAGCTTAAATAGAACCAAGCAACTTTTAAAACTCAGCAGACAGGACGTAAGAGCAACGATAGGGGTTCTTACTGGACACTGTCTTATTGGTAGGTACGCTAACAGATTGGGGGTGCCTCATTTTAACTACTGCAGAAGTTGTCAGGAAGTGGAGGAGGAGGAAACAGTGGAGCATCTCCTGTGTGAATGCATGGCACTATGCAGGAGAGGACTAAACACACTGGGTTCCGAACTTATTGGGAACGTTACTGAATTCGCAGGAATCAGAATAAATAAGATTAATTCGGTTGTTAAATCGACAGGTTGGTTCAGAGAGGATCCAGGGGAGTAGAGAGATTATCCCAAGTGGCATCACAATGGGCCTTTTACAGGCCTAGGTGTGCCGTAAGGCAACTACTTTTACCTACCTACCTACCTTCTCGAATTACTCGTATTATCGCCCCAAAGGCTGCCGCAGCTGGCTCTACAGCTACGCATGCGAATATCGTAATTTTCGCGGACTTTTTTTTTGACGAAAACTGAGCTGGCTGCTCTCCCATACATTGATCTCCCATACATTGAACTCCGTGGGCTAAATCTTGTAAACGCGTAAAAACAGATCCGCATGCAAAATTCGACGCAAAGTGGTTTCAGCAAGGTGTTCTAGGCAATTCTGCCCTCAACCCTACTTTTTTTCACAGAACGACCATTTTTATAGTACGCCAGTAATACTTTTACACGTTGTTCGATTAACAAACGATCCAAGACTAAACTTAAAGTAACTTTGAACTTGACATGTGTCGAAGAGCAACCACTTTGTAAGTGTTTCTTTGGAATTATGAGTGTTTAACAACCAAAACAACAGTTGGCGCACCCTATATAAATATCATTTTAACACAATTAGCGTTAATATTTAAAAAAACAGTCGTTGTGTCTGGTGTGCTAAGCGAGCAGTTGGCAAAGCCCCCTAGTTTTTTATAGTTTTACCATACTTGGAGGGGTAAGTTCCGAATTATGAGTGTTTAACAAACGAAACCAACAGATGGTCAAACCTATACCTAATAAATTTATTTTTTTTTTTTCCTTTAGGTAAGGTTAGGTAGTCGGACGGCAGTCGGGACCTAACGTCCCAACTCACTTAATAAACCTCGAGGGGCTTCTTGGACTCTTTTCCGAGAGCTGGGATACGTCATTAAAGATGTATGATTTAAGGAATCGGAGCCTTGTCTTACACAGCCCAGGGCAGTGACAGAACAAGTGCCCTACCGTCTCCAGCTCCTCCTCATCTCCACAACTTCTACAGAAGTCGTTGTGAGGTGCGTTGAGCCTTGATGCATGGATACCCACTAGCCAGTGTCCGGTAATTGCCCGGATTACTGTCGAGCACTGAGCTCTATTTAGATCGCAAAGTTGCTTTGTTCTCTTTTTGCAGTATACCCACCATGTCTGCCGTAAGATTCTACACGTGTTCGATATCCGATTCCACGCTTGATTAGCAACTAGAGCAAAGTGGTTCTTAATACTCAATTTACAGCTGGCCATAGGTATACCCAGACGCTCCTTGTCCTGAAGGCAGATGCTGGTAGTTCCTCTTCTTGCCAGTTCATCCGCAATGCAATTGCCCTCAATATCCCTGTGTCCCGGGACCCAGATGAGGTGGATCTAAAACTGTTCTGCCATCTCCTCCAGAGATGAGCGAAAGTTGTTCACTGACTTCATGCATGATGTCATGGAGGCGAGAGACTTAATAGCCGCGTGGCTATCTGAGTAAATACAGATATTGTTGCTACCAATTGGTAGGTTTTTAATTATCGAGACGACCTCCTGAATTGCCGTGACTTCAGCCTGGAAGACACTGCAGTGATCTGGGAGCCTAAAAGATATTCTTACGTTGTGTTCCTCAATATAGTCGCCTCCGCCAACGCGGTCGTCTAACTTGGAACCGTCCGTGAAGATTTTTGTTAAGCCGCTTGGGCCCGGTATGGCAACATTCCATTCTTCCCTGGTTGGAAAATGGGTCTCGAGTGCAGTTGAAAAGTGTTCCTGTGGGGTGCAGTACTCCGTTCCATCAGGAATTAGAGGATTTCCATTAAGAATCCGTGAGTGACGGAAGTCTAGGCCATTCCATTTTCTTGCCTCTCTCATACGTAGAGCTGATAGAACGGCTGTTTGCTTGCCCACTTTATCCAGGGGCAATAGTTTCAGGATGGCATCTAATGCTTCATTTGGGGTGGAGCATAGTGCCCCGCTGATAGTTAATTGTGCAGTCCGCTGAACCTTACTCAGCTTTTTAAGGACGGTTTTCTTGTCCATTGAAGGCCATCAGGTTGAAATTCCGTAGAGGAGAATCGGTCTCACGATGGCAGTGTACAGCCAGTGGACTATATTTGGAGACATGCCCCATTTAAGACCAATAGCCTTTTTTGCTCCTTTGGTTTTTTTTAAATCTTCAAATTTAACCTCCCTGGCTAGCAGATGCTTTAAAAATTGATTGAACAGCATTGGTTGGGCAGGCACGACTATAGCATTCTCAAATTATTAAAAATGAAGAAAAGTGTTTGGAATGTTTCGAAATTAATATAATAGGCTTTACGGGGGTTGGAGTGCGGAGCCCATTAGTTTTGTATGAAATGCGCATTCAAACATTTAATCTGTGACGTCAGACAGCTGCTCTCATATGCGCACAACGTCACCTTTAAGTTATTAGATCATGTTTGCTTGGATTTGCACTTCTCAGTGCCTATAATTCACAGATGGTTAAAACAGAGCTTTATACTAAATTACATATATAAATTTATATTTATATTTATTTGTTTATTTCATTATATTATAACTTTGTTAAGTCTTTAAAATTTTGTTTATAAACTTGCTTGGTTTCAGTTTAGCGGACATGCGAACAAGAATAATGCTTCCTAACATAACATTGTATATAAAAAAATGTATAAAAACTTTAAAAACATATTGTTTTTTGGGAAGATAATAATCTTATATAATTATAGTTATCAGTCAAGGATATGAGCGGAACACTTATATGCAGCTCTTACTACTGCTTTGTAAAATCTTTGACTTTTACCAGTTTACATTAAGCTTTATTTGTTCTCATTCAGAAAACCATTTAAAATTTTTTATGCTAAAATAAATGACACTGAAAAAAAACTGCAAAAAACCAACTTTTTTTCTAAGCTTTGAAATAATTGGCATATAAGTATAAGCAAGCATTTCGGATGCAATTGCCAAGTCGGTTTAAACTAAGCTTTCACGTGTACTACATTGCGTATGAGTAATATTGCAAACAGAATTCTTCGATAGTTTTTTTTTCATTGCGCCACAGAAGCTGCTTGTTATTATTGTAATGGAATCTAATACAGTTTATCTTTGCTTATTGCCATGCCTAGTGTATTAAGTGTTATGTAATTGGGTATATACATACCATATAATTATCAACACCATCATCATCATTATCAGCAAGTGCATTATTAAGCCTAATGATCATTTGCTGACAGGTGCTGTTAATCTCCTACTGAACCGCATTTTGTTATTTTTTTGTTTTGTTTCGTTTTGTTTTGATATTTTTTTTCGTATACCGCATTCGAATTCTTGAGCTGATGATGTTTCATTTGAATGGCTTGAAAGGTTATTGCTCGATTATAAAATTCTTGTGGTGAGTTCTCTTTTGGAGAGTGTCGGCTTGGCTAGCTGCTGCTGGCTTGCCAAGTTTTGTGCAGTTACAGATTCACCTATTTACAGGCTAAGCACTAAAAAACTACACTGGAAAAACTTGTTTTCCAACAGATCCGTGCAACAAAGCCAAGCAACAACAACAGTGCAGTGCAGGCACTTTTCATGCGTTTCCCAATCTCCCAAAAGCGTAGTAAACACGACTTTGTATAGCACGGCTTAAGGCCGCATTGAAAGTTTTTTTGTTTTTTTCTCAAAATTTCCGTCACATTTACAGAGAGTGACCAATACATGCACAAAAGTCACGTGAGATTTTCCTACAAAGTGCAACTGGTTTTGCTGCAACTAGCCAACAATTCCAATTTTTTACAACGAACAAGACGAAAAGTTTTATGTGTTATTATTATTATTATTAAAACTATGGTATTATTTTTTTTTTTTTTTATTTTCATATATTTTCTTTTGTAACGATCTTGGAGAGCGTTGAGTGCTGGCCTGAGCCAAATGCATTGAAGTGCAGCCGAGTCTGGTGTGGACACAAATATGCGAATGACAATGCTGACTACGAGGGTAGACTGAAAAGTAATGTAGAGTAACGCTGTCTGCTTAACTGAAGGAAGCTTCTGAGAAGTCACATCAAGCTCTTCATAAGAGGTTCAAGTTTTCATCATGGTGCAGCCAGTTTTTATATTATAGCATTTTGATTTCAACCTTTTGAGAGGCTTGGCAATCCGCTGAGCTTCGGCCAACCTTTTTAGATTTGGAGCTCACGATTCAAGGTCGTTTAACGTACGCCTGTAGTGATGAGGCTCAAAGCCCTGTTCCGGTACTTCTGGATACCCCAGATATGGGGGTAACTGCCTCTCTTACAACGAAGTCTAAGCTGCGCTGGTTATATAGCCTGCACATTTTGGACAGTCTTAATCGGGTACATTTTATAGCAATTTCTATATGCAGTCCAAAAGTATCCAAGGTGACCCCCAAATATTCGGCTTCCCTTGGGCTTGCCAGTGGTTTGCTGCTTAGTCACATTGCGATGAAGTTCTACCTACGAGTCCAGTTCCCAAGCAGTTGGATGTACTCCAGTATCCTACCTTCATCTGTGGCGCAATCCGCCGGTTCAGCATGTTGGCTGTGTATTTATAGCTTGAAGGGCGCTGTTGAGGGGTGCGTTACGCATCTGTGCATACTTACATGAAGCGCGTCATCTGCGTTTGTAGCGATCTTAAGATTGGGTTCAAGATAAAGTTCTGCCTATGAGTCCAGCTCTCAAGCAGTTGGATGTACTCCAGTATGCAACCTGGTGCGCCTGGCCGTAGAGAGGGCCAACTGAATATCTTGAAAGGCGATTACAAAAAGAGTATCTTTATCTTTTTGACCGTAACAAAGTCTACGTAGCCGTTTTATTTTTATCATCAAACGCTTGTATAATAATAGGGCCTACCTAATTCGAAAAGAAACACTTTTTCTTTATAGAAATATTTCAGCATCGTAAAATAAGCTAGGTTGACTCTTTGGCACCAAGCTCAACGAAAAAGCAAGGCGAGTGTGTAAACGAGGACAAAACAAAATACATCTTGTTGACACAAAAGCCTTCTCAGTGTCTTGAGCAACATGTAACTGTCGATAGCTACACTTTCGAAGTAGTAGAGGATTTTGTCTACCTAGGAGCCAGCATTAAGACCAAAGACCACATCAGCCTTGAGATCAGGCGTAGAATTACTCTTTCCAACAGGTGGGCTAAGTAGGCAATTGAGAAGTCGAGCCCTAACGCTCATTATACCCGTACCTTTGGGATCATCCATATACTATGTGACGCTGATTTTCGTCAAAATAGACCGCCCCCCCTCCCTCTTGTGAAACAGTGAAGATCTTGAATATTTTCCATATATTCGTGACGCTCGCCAGACCCCCGCCCCCCACCCCTTGGAGCGTTGTAGTTTATGGATGATCCCTTTGTAAGGCGCAGAAACCTGAACGATCACGAATAGTGATGAGCGAGTCTTAGGAGTTTTCGAGAGAAAAATTTAACTTAATATCTTTTGTTCCTATGGAACGACGAGCTGTACGAGCTCTACCGCGACATAGATATAATCAAGCGCATTAAGAGAATGGATGACATTGCTTCAGCGAAGAAAGCCTTTGGTGTAGGGAAGCATTTTGGATAGTCCCAAAAATTAGTAGGAGCTAGTGCTGGAGAAAACATCGATGTTATATCGATGTATCGATATATCGAAGTTTAATATATCTATATATCGATGTTGGCCAACAGAGATGATTCTCCAGCACTTCTGCACTCATCAAATGGGTGTTTAGAAGTGCTGGGTAAACATCTCTGTTGGCCAACATCGATATATAGATATTTTAAACTAAGATACATCGATGCATCGATATAAAATCGATGATGACTTACGAAATGCAGCACATGTGCTCTTTTTGGGCATTAAAGGAAGGAAAACTACTTAAAAATAACCCGCCGTATGCTTAAACTCAATATTGGTAAGGATACAACAATAGATTTAAAAATGTAGCACATTTGTGCCAAAGATGGATTTGAGGGTAGGTGTGCGTAGCCCCTAATTTATTTAAAATTTTGTCATATCGACTTACCTCTTGAATGTCGGTGCATTGCCTTGGGATCCATCAAATCGGTTTCCGATTATCGTCTTATCTTCTTCAGGTTAGCTGATGTTAGTTAAGCCAGGCTACAAGTACCTACAACAAAAATCAGCTGACTTCATCTTTTTGGCTTTCGGACCCCCCCTTGAACTCTTTTAAGCCCTGACTAAACATGTTTTTTCGTTCGCGCTCAAATCATGCCATGGTTGATATTGACGATGCAGAATTCTTATGAAGAGCATCCAATCATTTGCTCTGTGTTTTAAAATTAGAAATGAAGAAAACCTCTATGAACTTTTGGGGAACCCAAATGGCTGAAACTTAGATAGTAACCCGTTGGCACTTTTTTGTCTATTCCGATTACTTTTCAACCTGCCCTCGAGTGTAAGTGTGTGTGTCTTAAGCAATCTTAACAGGCTATTCGTTCCGGCCTAACGATAATAACTGTCTTTTAAATTGCACAGTCATTGCTCCAAGTTCTGACACACATATTGAAAAATTTTTATTGGAAATACTTAAATGACAATATAGGTCAGGTGTTTTTTAAAAGTGAATATAAAATTTGATAGATAGAATGCAAAATCGATTCAAAGGCCAAGAGATGGTGTTGGGAAACGATACGAGATGAAAAAGCCAAAAAAATGTGTACGATATGTTGCTTATGGCTGTGAATGGTAACTCTAGCATAGGCTGACCTGATAGCAAATATAGTTTTTCCAATTGTTATGTTTCCGAGGCTGTCAATCCTGCCACTAACATCGTGAGCTAGCGTATACTCTTATGGAGCTTAAGCCACCAAACAGAAATAGATTGATTCATAAATCTGACCAGCATGAAAGAAGATCCAGAAATATCAATTTAAATCAGAAACTGATAATGCCATGTTCGTATTTCTTGATTCTAAGAAAATCGATTAAGAGCCTAAATGGTTACTTTTAGAAGCTTCACTAAAAACAGACTTTTGTTAAATACTTCTTCTTTCTTCCATTAACTCTAGTGGAGCATAGGGCCTCAATGTTTGTATTGTTGGTTTCATTCATCTGGAAACTATTGCTTATGCATGGGTTTGGCACCTCCAAAACCGATGTCTCTGCTGCAGCAAGTGCAGGGGGATTGCTCGAATGCCGATTACCCCTTGGAGAGATTGTTTCGTTTTCGTGTGACACCATGCTGTATTATTAGTTTCGTTGATTGGTCGCACGGGTTCACATAAGCAGTGGGTGATGGGTCCATAGCCAAGCGAGACTCCGGCGTTATACACGTTTAAATAGCGATCCGCTTGTTGCAAGTCCGACAACCGCTTTCAGCCGCACCTAACATGGTGAACAGAAGCGTCTTTGTTTGATAACGAAGTTCTCATCTCCGGCCTATTTGGCCCGTGGGAGGTATTTGATTTCCCTCCTACCCCCATATCTGGGAGGCATCCACCTATCCACCACCTGGGGACGCGCCCTCTAGGGATAATAGGTTTCCCCGAGGGTTTGTTAAATACAACGTTTACGAAAATATTGGGTGGACCATCTGTTGGTTTGTTTGTTAATTGTATTGGCCCAAATGGCCGCCGCGGCTGGCTCTATAAGCTCGTATGCGAACATTGTTTTTGTTTTTTTCATCGCATGGGTTTCTTACAAAGAGGTGGGGCACTGCGACCAGAAGATCTTTTTTACCGTACCCATAGCAGTAGGTCTTTTGTTGGTATTGACCTAAGATGGAAAGGACTGATCCGTTCCTTTCCCAGAATATATCTGGTGATTTCATCGTCTTCTAGACCGAGTCTACGCTCTGAAGAATCCGATAGGCCCATTTTCTGTAGATGATTTCTTACAGTGTGGTGCCCAGATAGGTATGCTACCAGGAGTTTTAGGTACGCTCTGCCAAGACTTTTTATCTTAATCATATCCAGTAGTGCTGGAGAAAACATCGATGTTATATCAATGAGTCGATATAACATCGATGTTTTCGATGAATCGATATAACATCGATGTTTTCGATGAATCGATATAACATCGATGTTTTCGATGAATCGATATAACATCGATGTTTTCTCCAGCACTAATATCCAGCTTTAACAAGCGCTTTTGCTTGTCGCAGCCCCGGTAAGGAGAGCCAGTATCTCCTATGTTCTCCTGCAGCCCATTTGTTTACCATGGTCTTGATTGTGAACCAATCAATACCACAAAAAGGCGCAGGAGATGTAGTCGGAAGGGAGGCGCCCTGTTGTGCTAGATCATCAGTAATCGCGTTTTTATCCACTCCTGAGTGTCCAGCTACCCAACATAGCCAACATAGTCATGAATCTACGCATGAAAGACGCTGGGCCAAATACCCAATGCAATAGAGATTCTGGTGTTGGGTTCAGCGACAATTGTTGACAAGAGGTTTCCACAGGGGCTGCCTTCAGCCGAAGCTTGAAAATCTTGAAAATCCTGTAAATCCCATGGACCTGCAGCCTATATGGGTATAGGGTATAGACCCAGTTTCTAGAAACTTCACAAGTATTTTGCTCTCTCTCTCAAGGTACCTACGATCAGCACACCATTTACCATATTAGACCTAGATTCCTGGTAAAGTTGTTGCCCATTTAGCTAAGCTTTCTCCTTTTCCAGATATGTGCATTGCACAGCATCTAATCGGGATTGTTGTTTTAACGCTTAAAAGGAAATATAACCAGAACGATTTGCGGCTTCGATGCTGCAATTCTATGGAATTGCAAAATGTTGGGCCCACTGTTGGCACAGGTTGGCTGGTCCCACAGCCGACCACCGACAATTGGCCAATTTGAAGCTGGCAACTTGCAATTGGCAACTGTAAAACCAGTTGGAGCAAAAAGCTACATATAAGAAACTGGAAATCTGAGTAGGACCATGCGGATCGGCGTTTATTTGACATTTTGTCGCCTTTAGCGGAATGGCGTGAGCGACGCGCGTTCGGCTCACGAAAGGCCAGTTCGCCTAAGGCCACAGCTCTCCTGTCTTCTGGTGCGTTGGATCCACCGCCATGGCAACAGTGGGCAGAATTTGATTTTAAATAAAAAGTCTAAAATAAAAGATTTGTCTTTAAATTTTGTACAATATTTTAAAAAGCTATGCTATTGCACAGTGGTCGAAATGGTAGTTCTCATTTCTAAATAAATTAAATTTTTCTTATACAGAAAAAGCTTCGAGAACAATTTAATACAAAAATAATAACTAAGAAAATGCTTGATTTTTTTTCTGCCGGAGATTTAATAATTCTGAAGAACGCATAGATTAATAGGATTTGCAAAGATATTTCAGCAGAAGAATTTGTATGCTTTCGGAAAGCACTGTATTTGCTATTTAGTACTATATACCATATAAACTTTTATCGTTTTGACGCCATCCATGCGAAGAGTCAAAGCGGCTTTTGGCGTATATTGAATGGGAAGCTATAATCTAAACGTTTACACCGCCTAATCTTGTCAGGAAACTCATCATCATTTATAAGCTGAAGCTAAGCGTAGTCCATTTCGAGCGCACCTTAAAAGTTTTAAGTTAAAACCAATGTGATTTATCTTTAAGTAATTCATATTATCTATATATAAAAAAGAGAGTTAAGATTTATGTTAGATACACCATTTATAACTCAAGAACGGCTGGGCCGATTTTGATGATCTATGGCTTGTTGGATTCGTCTTCGCACTGGTTAACAGAGTAACGTAAAATATCGGAAAAAAATCACATCTTCATCTGCGTCACTTTTGGTAAAATTTTAGCTCTATAGCTCTTATAGTCTCTGAGATTCCTTAACTCATACGGACAGACGGACAGACAGACATGGCTATATCGACTCGGCTGTTGATAGTGATCAAGAATATGTATATTTTAGAGAGTCTACCACGCCTCTTTCTGAGCGTTACATACATTTGCACGAACTTATAATTCCTTTGGTACAGGGTATAACAAAGTTGTGTTAGATACACCATTTTTGAATCAAGATCGGCTGGACAGATTTTAATGATTTGTTGCAAAGTGTGACCATATTTAGCAAACATTTTTTGAATAAAAAAAGGCGTACAATAAATACGAAATTTTCTTATGATTTTTTTTTTTTTATGAATGTAATGCTTTTATAAAAAAATATAATCAGCCCTGCTCCGGAAAACGAAAAAACCAAACCATGCTATTTTATTCGGATTCGTTTTGGCGTGCTCCGGAAAACGAATCTTTTTGTAGATATTTCGCTTTTTATTTTCGATAAATTTGTATATTTCCCTTATTTTTCCGATAAATTCTTCTGTTGTATTGGCGCGAAATTATTTATGTTTAATACAAAACAGCACCATGGTTGCCACAGCTCTGCAACTTTTTATTACTATATATTGTTTACATTTCATTTAAATTAAAATGTTGCTAGTTTCTTTATTATGCTATCTTTTAAGCAAAACAATATTTATTGAAATTAAACACGACTTAGCTATTTTTGTTTTAAGGGAAAAAAGATGGCAACCCTGTCGCACTTATCGTCATGTGTTCGTGTATAATATGTCCACATACACGAACACAAAAAAAATATTCGTTTTGGCTGTGCATGCTATTTTTGGGTTGAGTTACAAAAAAAATAACTAAAAATAATTGTCAATAAATATATACCTTTAAGTTGGCGTAAATTTAAAATTAAAATATCAACGAATATTTAAAAAATTATTTCAGTACAAAATGCGTACTTTTTTAACCTATTGTGCAGATACGTTTTGATTTCTCTTGCAACAAAACGTTCGTCTTCAAACCACATGAAAAATTCTGTTTGCTGAAATTGGGAGCACCAAATATTCGATTTCAAAACGCATCCGAATAAATTGTTCGGATTTGTTTTCCAGAGCACGGCAGAATATTTTTATATTTTCAAATACTTTCTCGCTTCATGCCCTCCCTACGTCCAGTTACAAGTTTTCTTCATTATTGTTGAATTTCTGAAATATTTGAGGGTTCCTTTTGGCGTCAGTTTTTCTGTTCAATAAAAAATCTTTTAAATCAGTTTTGTCACCTTTAACAATGTCCCCAGCAATGTCTTTTTCGATCCGGCTTATAACTCCTCAACTAATTCAATCCCGCTGTGGTACTTAGAGCTCTTTTTAAATGAACAAAACCAATCCAAGTGAGATGGTTTAGGTAACAGCCATGTCTTTTCAATTGTCAAACGATCATAAAAAAATGTTACATTTCTTAAGTATAAAATTTTTATAAAACAAAACACCGATCTAGCGTTTTTCGCCCACTGTGCAAAGCCAAGCAAAACCGAACGCTTAAAACAGAATCTCGCATCAAGGGACAGGCAAGTACGCATTCCAAGCCGAAGACGAAAACGAAAACAAAGACGACGACGAAGATAAAGACAACAAACGAGCAGACTGCTTCGGCTCGAAACAAGTTCAACTGCGTAGCTTAGCTTTTGACTAGTCTTCGGTTCGAACTCAATGCGCCAAGTTGTTTTTAAACCGGAACGCGACGAGCTGAGTAAAGTACGGAGCTGAGCTGATCGAAGCGAAAACGTTTGGCCAAACTGTGCGTGAAATTGGTAAAGCGAAAATCGAAACTGAAACCCAAGACCGAAACGCCAAAAGAAACGAAAATTAAAAAAACTTAACCGAAAACCAAAACGGGAGATCATTAAACGGGCGTATCTCTCTCTCTTATAGATTTCGCGTTCGTCTGTCTGGCTGCCTTATTTATTTATTTTTTTTTGTTGTTTTTGTTGGCAGTCATTTATGTTTGTTATTATTATTATAATTTTATGAAAACCGCGCATTATAAATTTAAATTCACTTTTTTTTTGGTTTTTTTTTTTTTTTGATAAGCCCAGTTTTAACTTGATTTATAAACATATTTAAAACACATTTATTTTACATGATTTTTGTGTTAAAAATTTTATGTTTCCATTATAGCAAACCAACAAAATTCACACAAAACGATAAACAACAAAAGGATTTTTTTTTATTTTTGTCTAACTGGAATATTAAAAGGTAAGCTAAAAATAAAAATTAAGCATATGAGGTTGGGCTACAGGGGTCTTATTTTTAAAATTCTTAATAACGATGGATATACTAGGTCATATCTTAGCTTCTTTAACGCATTAGACAATTTCAAGATTTGTTTTTGATCAGACCAACCCCAATTCTACAGCCGTTGCGATTGAGCTAAGTATTAAAAGCTATATGTACTCGTATTCTATAAAAAAAAATAGGTACAAACTTTGACTCAGCATTCCCTGCATTTAGCTCTCTAGCTTTAACAGTTTGGGCGGTGCGTTCATCGTTAATAAATGAATCAGTCAGGTCAAACAGTTTTATATAGGGTGGGCCATCTGTTGGTTTGTTTGTTAATTGCATTTAATTCGCATATTTTCCAACGAAATTTGGCAAATGTAAATGCAAGTTTGAAACTACAGGCCCGTCTGTAAACATCGAAATTTGACGAAAACTTATCTGGCTGTTCTCCCATCCATTCAACGAATAAGAGACGCTGAAAATGATCCTTGGCTTTAATTGTAGCGTTATTTGAATTTTATATTTATATATATGTTCCTTTAATTTTTAATTTTATATGCTCCTATTTGGAGCATAGAGCATACTCCTCTTCACCAGCGGACCCGGTTTTGTGCAAGGACTCTGAGTTCACTCCATGATAGATTGAGAGATTTCATTTCGGCCTCTATGGAGCGTCGCCAGGTGATACGCGGCCTACCAATGCTGCGACCTGTTTGCTGGAAAGGGTTCCATCGCAACGCCCGTTTTGAAACGCTATCATCGCTCTTCCTTAGCGTGTGGCCAATCCATTGCCATTTGCTTGCTTACAGACTGGCCGCTTGGCGATGAAAACTCCCCTAATCCCGTCCAACGTGTTTCGTTTATGCGCAGGATTGCAATACCATATCGCAGCATTTCACGGTCAGCTTGCAGAAATCTCGCCTTCATATTTGTTGAGATGTTGCGCTATCTCTCAAAGTCTTAACATTCCATAATCCAATCATAGTCCTTGTACGGTAGCCAAATGTCGTCAACGAAAGGTTTGATTTTGTTATCCGAGGCTGTTTGTTTGACGATTCGGTAGCAAGAAATTTTTCAGGTTGGTAGGTTGCTAGCGCTCTTACCCTAGCTTGGTGATAGAAACCCTATCTGCACCTCCAAGCAGGTGTTTTGTCAGTTTTGGTACGCGAGTGGTTTGTTATTTCCCACTGACCCTGCATAGTGCCGAGCCTTCCCCTATCCGCCACCTGGGGACGCGTCCGATGCGAGACAGACAACTCCACGCGGAAATCTTGAAAGCGTATAATTGCAGATCCGCATTCAAAATTCGACGCAAAGTGTTTCTAGCAAGGTGTTCCCGGCGACTTCTGGACACTGGCCTCAACTTTGTTTCTTTTACAGAACGACCATTTTTTTAGTACACCTGTACCACTTTTTCGCGTTGTTTGGTTTTTAAACGATCCAAGACTAAAATTGAGTAGTTTTGAGCTTGACATATGTCGAAGAGCATTCACTTTAGACGTGAATGTTTCGAATTATGAGTGCTTAACAACCAAATCAACAGATGGCCCACCCTGTATATACCTTGATGATAAACCACCCCTGACTGCAGAAAATGCAGCTTTAGAATTCAAAACACGTTAAGCTTGCTTTGTTATTTTTTTGATGTGCGGAAACAATAAGCAATTATAAGGTGCCATATCAAGACCATACATCGGATGACCCATCATAACGATGTTCTGGATGCATTTATCTAAAAATACGTATTGTTAGTTTGGCATATACCTCTAGTAGTATATTATTCTAAGCTAAACCTTCTACTTTGCTCTTAAATCCAATTTTGGTGCTTTTCTCTTGGAAGATCCAGATTCTCGATTGCTGCTTAGTTTTGGACTTATGCACCCAAAAAACAGCTGATCTGAATTTATGAGAAGTTTTCGTTCACTGTTTTTTCTAATGCCCAATTGTGGCTTGAGGTACTAATTTTGCAAATAATTAAAGAAGTACAAGCTTTTACATCATTTGAATCTTATTTTGGCATAAACACATTTACTAAGTTATAAAAGATTTGAAAGCTCTTTAAAGCTTTTCAAGGAATAGTACCTTGAGGCATTTTTTTTGCAAATAATTAAAAAAGTAAAAGCTTTTACATCATTTGAATCTTATTTTGGCAGTTCCTTATAAACACACTAACTAGGTTATAAAAGATTTGAAAGCTCTTCAAAGCTTTTCAAGGAATAGTGTCTTGAGGCATTTTTTTGCAAATAATTAAAAAAGTACAAGATTTTACATCATTTGAATCTTATTCTGACAGTTCCTTATAAACACACTAACTAGGTTATAAAAGATTTGAAAGCTCTTTAAAGCTTTTCAAGGAATAGTGCCTTGAGGCACTTTTTTTTTAAATAATTAAAAAAGTAAAAGCTTTTACATCATTTGAATCTTATTTTGGCAGTTCCTTATAAACACACTAACTAAGTTATAAAATATTTGAAAGCTCTTTAAAGCTTTTCAAGGAATAGTACCTTGAGGCATTTTTTTTTGCAAATAATTAAAAAAGTACAAGCTTTTAAATCATTTGAATCTTATTTTGGCATTTCATTATAAACACACTCACTAAGTTATAAAAGATTTGAAAGCTCTTTAAAACTTTTCAAGGAATAGTGCCTTGAGGCATTTTTTTTGCAAATAATTAAAAAAGTACAAGATTTACATAATTTGAATCTTATTTTGGCAGTTCCTAATAAACACACTAACTAAGTTATAAAAGATTTGAAAGCACTTTAAAGCTTTTCAAGGAACACAGCACAGGTGTTTTTTGCGATTTTTTTGTGCGGTTGCGAATTGTCAGCAAAAATTGTTTTTTAAAATACCACAACAAAACATGAAATCAGAAACTTTTAGTACTATAAAAACTGTTCATAAATAAATAAATAAAATCAAAGTCTAAAAATTGTAGAAGCTGCTAATTTTGGAATTAAATCCTTGAGGAGCTTTTTCGGATTTTCTCATCTTACTAGTAAACGAAATATACTACATAGCTTAAAAGCTCATTTTTAGTGAAGGAGCCGAAAAGTATCTTAAAAAAAATTATTCGACCATTGTTAAACAAATATTTTCAAAATGGGCATTAGAGGGTTAACTAAAATAGACCAAATTCCGTTTTTACACGGTCTAGAAACAATTTGTTTTGTACAATTTCATTCGATTTAGCATTTAAAAAAAGCTATTTGATTGAAATATTAAAGAAAAATATTTTTATTAACCTAATATTTTAGAAATTAAGTTAATGGGACTTCCCTTTCTAATTTAAATTCATAGCAGCTTCAGGATTTGCGTCATGTCATTTTTTAGACAATGTTTTCTGAAAAGTACCGACCATGTAAAAACAGAACAAGGTGTATTTCACTCTAGAATTTATTAAAATTTTAGTTCTCTGTTTTTTTTCTAAATTAACTAAAATACTTTTAATTTAATATAAAAAAAAAAATTCCCTCTTTTGGGATATTTTTTTTTATATGAAGTTTTGACATTTCGTGCGGAATTTTTGCATGCTGCGTATGGGCCTTAAGAGTAAACTAAAATTGAATACGAAATCCACAAATATAAAAATCCACAAAAACGCAAAATTAAGTATTTTCGTTTAGCAAGAAAGTATTTTTTTCTCAATAAGTGAAAAATCACTTTTGGCATTCTTTTGACATTGCCAAATCACTCGTTTTTGAAATCGAAACTCTCAACTTTTTTCTCAGCGGTTGCATTTTGTTTTCTTTGAATTCTGGGCCTTCTTTGGAGTGATCATCAAAATATAACGCAACTGGACTAAATTCTAAGTTTAACTTTATGTGCACTGGTGACATCTAGTTAAGAACCTCTCCTAAGACCAAATTCTGGATCCGTATTTTCTTAACTTAATCTTCTTTTGCCGAACGATTGATTTTTGTGTAACTTACGAAAATTTTTTAAAAGTTTTGTTGACTAACATATTATCTTAATTGCCCAAGAAGTTTGACAATGTAGTTTTTTAAAACTTTCCAAGCACCTTAAGGCACACTAAGCTGGCAAATCAAAGGCAACCCTCGCATACAATTAACACTACAATAGCAACAATAATAACAAGTGGCTGTCAGTTAGTCAAGTATCTTGACTTGAATGCAACAACTTGGCCGTTCAATGTCAATAACTGGCTTTCAAACACATAATTTGCTCTTACAATTGAGAAAATCAAAAAAAAAAAAAAACAACCAAAATTCCCATCAAGACTATGTCCAAAATCAATAGCTCCAAAGCGGAAAACATTTTTTCCGCCCTAATAATAGGCTTAGGTGCTGCATGCAACATTTTTTAGCTGCAACGAATACGATAAAATGCCTGCATACCACGAGAGACATATGAGATAACCAAACTAGTTGTCATATGAGTTAATATAGATAATGGAGCAGCTTCAGCCATTCTTCAGACAACCCAGTATTTATCTTAACTCGCATCTCATTTACATATACATATACCACTTGTATGCCAAAGAATGTTGTTAGCCCAGACCAAAACGAGCTGGAGGCCCCAATTTGTGTTGCTCGCTCGTGCCGATTCATTAAAATCCATCAATCTTAGACTTAAAAAAACAACTCCAACAACAACAACAGCAACAACTATGCATAGACAATGAGCTGTATAATAAGCATTCTTCTCAAAATGTCTTTTATTTATAAGTAAATATCGTATTCAAGTGCGATAAAGACTTGAACAAAAGCCACAAAAAAAATCAAAAAAAAAACGAAGAAGCGCTTGATATCAGCATATAAATTGAGTGCAAAAACAAGAAGAAGCAGTTAACGTCGAGGGCACAACAAATTTGGCCAACAAGTTAGACCAAGGTCTGAAAACATAGCTAAATGGAAATGGGTCAAAATTTCCGAATTGGCAGCATTTTTAGAATCTATAACTATTTTCATGTTTTTTACTCTTATTTTATAATGATCTTCGCTAAACAATCGTCATTTTACCAAAAAAAAAAAATAAATTTAAAAAAAATTAGGGGGCTCCACCACCTGCCAACTCCCAGTTGACGCTTACAATGGCAACATTCCGACTGTACTATAAATCGTAGCTTTCCTATCGTTGACAGCGTTCATACAATTTAAAGTCGTTACTAAAAAAAAAAAACAAAAAGGGGCTCCACCACCTGCCAACTCCCAGCTGACGCTTACAATGGCAAACTTCCGACTGCACTATAAACTGTAGCTTTAGCTTTCCTTTTGATTGATTTTCATGATTTTTACTCTTATTGTATAATTATCTTCGCTAAACAATCGTAATTTTGACAAAAAGAAAAAAAAAAAATAGGGGGCTCCACTACCTGCCAACTCCCAGCTGACGCTTACAATGGCAACATTCCGACCGTACTATAAACTATAGCTTTCCTTTTTTCGACAGTGTTCATACAATTTGAAGTCGTTACAAAAAAAAAGGGGGCTCCACTACCTGCCAACTCCCAGGCATCATTCCGACTGTGCTATAAACTGTAGCTTTCCTATTTGCGACAGTGTTCATACAATTTGTAGTCGTTACAAAAAAAAACAACAAAGAAAAGGGGCTCCACCACCTGCCCACCCCCAGCTGACGCTTGCAATGGCAACATTCCGACTGTATTATAAACTGTAGCTTTCCTATTTTCGACAGTGTTCATACAATTTGAAGTCGTTACAAAAAAAAAAAAAAAAAAAGGGGCTCCACCACCTGCCAACTCCCAGCTGACGCTTACAATGGCAACATTCCGACTGTACTATAAACTATAGCTTTCCTTTTTTTTCGACAGTGTTCATACAATTTGAAGTCGTTAAAAAAAAACAACAAAAAAATTAGGTGGCTCCACCACCTGCCAACTCCCAGCTGACGCTTACAATGGTAACATTCCGACCGTACTATAACCTGCAGCTGTAGCTTTCCTATTTTCGACAGTGTTCATACAATTTGGAATCGTTTAAAAAAAAAAAATAGGGGGCTCCACTACCTGCATTCTTTGCGCGCGAAAAGCCAGGTAGCACTTGCAATGGCACCATTCCGACTGTACTATAACCTGTAGCTTAGCTATTTTAGAGAGTGTTCATAAAATTTGGAGTCGTTTCATCCGTATCTGTGGCCAAAAAAAAAGCATAGACACTTCAGGGTTCTGAGCTTACCTCCACAAATAACTCGTTTAGAAAGGTTTTAGTTTTTGGAGCTCGTTCCCTGCCTTCTGTAGATTTTACAACACTGTTTTTTTTTGGAAATCAATATTATTGTCTTCAAAGATTTAAAATTTTTAGAAATTTAGTTTCAAGAAACTTTAAAAAACATACATTTTAATGCTCTAACTGTCTTGCCTATTAAATACTGAAAACTAAGGAAGTACTTTAAGCATCTGTGAATTACAAATTACAAGGCATTGCAAGTATGCTGCAAAACAGTATCTTGATGCTAGCTCTAAACGTGTCAGAAGCCTCTCTTACGATTAGATTCATTTTTTTGGTCACAAATAGGTTTTACGTAAGAAAAAAAAGCATAAAACACAAATCTTCTGAAATGTGGTCATTTATTGTTTTTTTTTAATCTTACCATAATATCAATAGATACCGTAGTTGGTCCCAAACTGGATTGCTTTATAGTTTAGACAAAAATAGTTATGTAAATAGCTGACTAGCTTCTAAGCATATCAAAAGCTCAACAAATTTAGAACATTTATGTTACATAGTAACTTTTTGTACTCTGTAGAGCCAACTCTTGATCAAGTTCAAAAGACTTGAGGCACATAATTTAAAAAATTATATAATCATATTTATTTGGCTATAACTATAAATAATCATAAATAGAATTTTAAATGCCATGACTCTGTGAACTTGGCTTAAGCCTGACTCCAAACTGGTTCTAAAGCCAATATTTGATTTATATCAAATTGCTTATAAATTGTATAGGAAATAAAAGTTGTATATCAACGAAATTTGAAGGGCACTAATCGAATACTTATCGGCGTGATCGTAACTTTCGAATGTAATTAGAGACTTGAAAACATTTTGTATCTTAATTACCAAAAATAATAGGCCGTAGATTCTTTTTGCTTTCTTTTACGTTTACTTCTTTTCTGTAAATAAAATTTCAGATTTGTTTTGTTTTTTTTTTCTTTGCTGGTCTTAGTTGAAATTCCAGGCACAGCAAACGACACTAAAAGTATCTGAGGTCATTGCTCAAACAATTCAGCTACATTATTTCTACACAAACATACATATGTATGTACATACTAGCAGTATCTATGTATCTAGATGTAGATATTTCTGGCAGCTAAGCAATTGCGCAGCTAGAGATGTGCACATAAAGTCTACATTAACCCTCAGACTTAGACAAAGTATACTCTTTGAAGAGAGTTAGTTTCTGTTCACTTTGGTCGAGTACCCAAAAATTATGCTTAGAATGAAAAAAACTATTGGAATTGCGGAACTCACTCTCTCTGTCTTTCGGCCATCTTGATGCTGATTAAATGAGAGTCTTAGATCAAGCATGCTTACTATATCCTTTCTCATATCAAATCTACGCAGTTTATAAAGTGAATACAAAAATTTTATTCGTGTTGTCATCATCAACACCCTTAAAGGCAGTTGTCCAGAATATACGAAAAAAAGATGACTTTATCCGATGTTTTCTAATATGAAGGAATAAGCCTTTTTTTTTGAATTTTTTAACGAAAGATGATGGAGTAATCACTGTCATCTGATATGCACGAAAATGTACATAAAGAAATGGGCATATATCATCATCATCATTGTTGGCTGTACAACCCGTGCTGGGTCTTCGCCTGCTTAAGTATTTGCCTCCATTCGTCCTTTCTTTTCGCCACCTTCCTCCGATTTCTCACGTTTAGCTCTTCTGCATCACTATCTACTCAATCAATCCATCTAAGCCTAGGCCTTCATCTTGTGCGGTTCTGATAGCATCTAGCGAATAGTATGTTTTTTGCTGAGTAACCGCTGTCCGCCCTTATGATGTGGCCCGCAAGTCTTTATCTTTCGATTTGTATTTTGGTTACAATATCTGAGTATTTATACAACGCCATTAACTCGTCATTGTACCTATTTCCCCAGGTCCCCCTTTCGTTGACTGCCCCATATATTCTGCGTAGTAACTTCCTTTCAAATATTCTCAGTTTTTCCATGTAATTTTTGTTCAAAGCCCAGGTTTCACTGCCGTATGTTAACACTGGCGCGATTAGGGTTTGGTATATTCTAATTTTTGTCTGGGAGTTAAGTACTTGACTCCATAGGCTATAGTAGCAGTTGTTTGCAAGTAGCAATCTATTGTTTCACTTCCTTTGATCGCTTTCAACTTTTGCGCCCAGATATGTGAATTCTTTAACCACATCAAAATTGTACGAGCCAACTTGAAAAATTGATCCAAGCCGGTCTCCTCCTCTTTGCATTCTTGTGACCATCATCAGCTTTGTCTTTGTCTCATTGACTCTCAGTCCGACCTTCTTAGCTGCTTCATCCAATTTCAGAAAGCTTTCCTGTAGATCTGTCACCGATCTGGCAATAAGGTCGATGTCATCTGCGTATGCAAGTATACCATGGAAGTTGTAAAAAACATACTAAAGATTTGTTCATCTGCTATCATCTGACATGCGTGGATAGTAATACAGTTTCTAAGGATTATATTAAATGAACCATTTACGGGTGGTAATTAATTAATATATAGATTGAAGCAAGTTAAGTGCCCTAAGGTAACCCAGAAGTAACTTTTGTTACTGAGATGACGTCCCATTCTTCTGTTTAAGTAAGGTACAACCGAGGTACAACTATAGTATCCAATTTGGACAATAGCAAAATTTACAGGTGCGTAGATTTAGGAATGCATTAATATGGTATCTGTTTGACTATCAGATGAAGACTCATAATATTTGCCAAAAACTGCAGAAGATTTGTGCATATGAACAAATCGAGCATTCGAGTTGACACAAGATTTGCTCTCAAATGAAGCTTACTAATATTGCTCATCTCAGCGATAAATGATCGAATGAAACATTCGAGTTGACTCAAGATTTGCTCTCAAATAAAGCTTACCAATAACGCTCATCTCTGTGTTTCCAAAGTAGTTTGGAAATTCGGTGCCATTCTACTCATCCCAAAACAGACATTAAGAATTTTGTCCCAACCGTCGCTTCTAAGAACCCATTTATTATACTTGTATTAGCCAAAAACTCCAAAAGAAGAACCGTCTTTAACTTTGAGATAAATAACCAAATCAATCATTTCAGTTAGATTCTCAAAAATCTACGCAACGATTGTTCAGTAAAGGAAATTCGATTACTTTCGCCGTTTCGCAACAGACATTAAGACTTTATTACTTCTAAAGTCCTTACAGAGTGTAATAACGCACTCAACCAACTGGCCACCCACAACCAAGTTTCCTTGATTTGGGTGCCCGCACACGAAGGACACGAAAAGGCGGACCTTTACGCCAAAAAGGGGGCGGAAAATCCATTTATAGAACCTACTCCCTTTTTAGGCTTCAACAAAAACAGTACTAAACATGAGACCAAGAAATGGACTCAGCAAAAAATCACGGAATGCTGGAACGGCATTGATGGCCTCAATCATTCCAAAAAATTCCTGAACTTCGATGCCAAAAGAGCGTAGTGTTCGCTCACTCTAAACAGGAAAAGTCTGAAGACACTCTCTGGAGCACAAACAGGTCACTGCGCCTGCAAAAAACACCTACACAGAATAGGTCTATCAGATTCAAATACATGCAGATTCTGCTGTGTTGAGGAAGAGTCCAAGGAACACCTGATCACAAATTGTGAAGCACTAGGCCACAGGAGATACAAAATTCTAGGTGCACAACTACTAGAAGATGAAGACCTACAAAAGCTCCCAGTGAAAGAGCTGGTCTGTTTCCTCTATATACTAAACGTCTAAATCTAAAGGGGTGTACAATAGATCTACCTGATCGCAGTGCATACAGGCCTTTACTTAACCCACAAACAATTACAAATTACAAGACTTTATTCCCTTCCGTCAATTTATATAAAGCCATTTAATAGTATTATCCAAATACTGCAGAAGATTAGTGTTCATGCATTTTGAAGAATTCATGTTTAAATATATAACCCAATGGAACATTCGTTTCTACTTTGGGATAAGTTTTCGGAACACAGTAAGCATTTAGCTAGAATTCTCCAAGACCAAATAGTTGTGTTGTCTTCATGTATGAAGGGCCTTCTTTATTTAGCTAGTCTTCGAGCTAGCAACTCATTTTCAATCTTCTTATTGAAAACATGCCCCCAAGTGTCTTGTCCGAATCAGACATTAAGATTTAATTTTATTCCATCAATTTATAGAGACAGAAGATTTGGGTTCATACATTTTGTAGTATCCAATTTGAAATAGATGATCGAATTGTAAGATTTAGTTAGATTCTCAATTCTACATAGTGATAAGTTTTCGGATCGCAGCGGTGTCTTTCAGATTATTAGAATTCTCCAAGACCAAATAGCTGTGTTGTCATCTGGTGTGAAGAGTCTTCTTTATTAAGCTAGTCTTCGAGCTAGCAGCAATCTTCTTATTGGAAACATGCCCCCAAGTGTCTTGTGCGAATCGACATTAAGATTTCATTTTCTTCCATCAATTAAGATAGAGACAGAAGATTTGGGTTCTTGCATTTTGCAGAATCCAATTTGAAATAGATGACCGAATTGCAAGATTTAGTTCGATTCTCATTTCTACATAGCGATAAGTTTTCGGTGTCTTTCGGATTATTAGAATTTTGCAAAAACAAATAATTGTGGTCTCATCTTGTGTAAAGTGTTTACTTAATAAGCAAGTTTTCGAGCTGGTAACTCATTTTTAGTCTTTTGTTTGGAACCGTTCTCCCGAAGTGTCTTCGCCGCTAGAGTAACGATCTGTATCTGCTGAAGACTGCTGTAAAAGACTAAAAAATGATGTTAAAGGCCTATACGCAGTTCGAAAAATTTCGCGCGGAATGACAGAACTTCATATAAAAAAAAGTCCGAAATGGGATATCCCAAATGGGATTTTTTTTTCATATGAAGTTTTGCCATTCCTCGCGAAATTTTTCGAACTGCGTATAGGCCTTAAGATAAAAAAATGCATGTGAATAAAAGTCATCTCATAGAGTGGAGTTGCCATCTACAAGTCCCATCGTCTTTTTTTTTCTGAATTAAACGAATGCTACCTTCAGGTAGGTAGGTAGGTAGAAGTGGTTGTCTTCCGACACACCTAGGCCTGCAAAAGGCCCGTTGTGATGCCACTTGAGCTAGTTCTTACTCTCCCGTATCCTCTCTAAGCCAACCTGTCGATTTGATGAACGAATTAATCTTATTTATTCTGATTCCTGCGAATTCAGTAACATTTGCAATAGTTTCGGAACCCAGTGCTTACAGTCTCCTACTGCATAGTGCCATGCATCCACACAGAAGATACTCCACTGTTTCCTCTTCCTCTACCTCCTGACAGCTTCTACAGTAGTCGAAACAAGGCACTCCCAAGACAGTGTCCAGTAAGAGCCCCTATCGTAGTATTAATGCTAGCTTTCAGTAGAGACAAAATTTTAGAACTCAGCAATTTAGAACTACACAGCTTCAGTCAGCTTCATCTAAGGGCATATAAAATTCGGCATGTGCCAAGCCTAAATTTCTTGCGCGTTGGCAAATTGAAAGGTTTTTTTTTAGAGTTTTCTCGGCCGTCTTTCTAGTGGAAGTTTTTCTGGGTTTTCATTTTGGCTACAAGTTTATAACGCATTTACCGCTCAATAAAACTCTGGGCCATGTCTGGGCGTGTCCAGCTGGGTAAGTAAAGTTTTGAGCAAAGCAAAAAAAAAAAAAAGTTTAGTTTTTTGGCGTTCAAGTTCAAGATCTTAATGCAGGAATTTCGTGACTAGTCTTGATGCTGGCTTTTAAGGTAGTACGAGTATGTCACACACACAATGAACTGTTCTGAATGAATGAGTATTTATTTATTTTATTTTTTTTTGACTGGCTTAAATCAAGTTTGGGCTTGGACTAATATTTGTCTTATTGCGCCTTTGCTTTTTGGCTAAATATTTAACTTGGCTGTTTGTTTTGTTTTGGACTGGGATAAAAATTAAAACAAATATACAATATTTGTGGTGAAAGCGAGCTTTAATAGTTTGTGTGTGTGTGTGTGTCTGTGTGTATCTGAGAGATACAAAGAAGCGTCTGGGCTTTTTGCAAATCATGCTATGCACTTGTTCATTTGCTTTGCTGCAACTTGAGATACAACAAAAAAAAAAAAAAAAACAACATTTGGCAGCTGGACGCAGCAAACATGGACGGACTTGGTCAGTCGCAAAGCAATTCACTTTTATGGCCTATTGGATACGTTAACTTGAAAAGTTCAAATGCAAAAACTGCGAAAACAGCAACAACAAAAACAACTTACTAAACAAAAGTGAAATTTGAAATCGAACGAGTGAGCCGCTGCCATAATTGGCGGAAATTACAAGAGTCAGTCAGAAGAAAGCAACAACAACTACTCCAAGTAGGACGCTTGACTGCATGCGCCCGGAATCGAAATAAAAAACTAGTAAATAATAGAAAAAACAACAACAAAAAAAAATTGAAATTGAAAAACAAAAAACAAGCAACCAAAACAACAATAGCCACAGACAAGGCAGCAATAATTGTTTAATCGCATTGAAATGGAAATCGAATTGAATCGCATAAAAGTGGTAACAAATACTACCTAGACTTGTAGTCGCATAAGGCAACCCACAACCCATAAATATGATTAAAAATTCACAAAGCGTGCAGCAGGAATGCCAAAAGGCGTTAGAGCGTGGGTTGCCTAAGGCATTGTCGCTTAGTGATCACCGCCAGCATTGCCAGCTATAAATTTGACAGCTGCATTGTGAATAGTGAGCTGCTTGAAGCTACTTTATTTTTGACGAAACTCGAAAAAATAAAGAGCTAATCATCTCAAATAAGCAGGGCTTTATGTAATAATCTATAATTGGGATAGCAACTAGTACTACACATTAGCGCTTAGACTGAAATCGTTAAAAAATTAAATTCACTTTCTGGCAATAAATTTGGATTTGCTGCATGAATGCTTCCAAATAAGTCTTACATAATTATAATATTATTAAAACAAGTAAGTTATCAGAAACGCTTAAAAATTGTAAGCATAGGACAGGATTAATACAAATTTGTTCCACCCTATGTTTCGAATAGTAGCATTACGTTGTCTTCAATGTATCAAGTAATAAATAAATAAGATACTACAACTTTTTAGCTAAAAAAAAGTTAGGGCTATAAAAATCATTTATTTACCAAAGGGTATATTAAATTTGTGCAAGCCAAAAATGTATGTAACATACAGAAGGAGTCATCGGAGACCCCCCAAGGTTATCTAAAGTATGGTCAGGGTGACTAGAAGAATCGATATACCCATGTTCGTTTGTGCAGAGCTGGTAAGAGCTAGAGCAAACAAACTTTCAGACACAAGTTTATTTTATTTTTTTTTTGATATTGGGGTTATATTATATAGTTCCCATAGGACTGTTTCGGAGAAAAAAAATGAACTTTATCCGATTGGCATACAATTTGTTCCTCAAGTAGCTGATACGAATCCGGGCTCCTTTTTGCTCTAAGACGTCTAGTTTCAGATATAGCCATTTGAAGTTTGGAAAATGAACTTTGCCAGATTGGCGAAAAGAAAAAGTTTTAGATGGATTTGTTTTTGAAGATACCGTAACCAAATATGGCACTCGAAAGTTTTGTATAGTTCCCAAGCACTGTACCGAATATGTTCAAAGTCTGTAGACTATATTATATAGCTCCTATAGAGCAAATCGGTCATAAAAATGTTTTTTGTACAAAAATCGTTGCATTTCGTTTCTTTATGAAGATAACAAAACTAAATTTGGCATTCGGAAGTTTTTAAGATATTCCCAGCGCTGAGCCGAATTCGATCAAAAAGGGTTGACTAAATCATATAGAGTTAATAGGACCGAACGGCCAAAAAAATATTTTTTGCAAAATTCGTTGTGGTTCTTGTGTTTATGAAGATATCGTTATAATATTGGTATTAAGCGTTTCTTTAGAGTTCTTCAGCACTGTATCAAATTTGATCGAAGTCGTTTGACTATATTATATAGCTCCATAAGACCGATGGATTTAAAAAAACATTTTTGCCGCAAAATTCGACTGTGTTTTGATTGTTTATGATAGTACAGGGTTTTCCAACAAGAGGTGTTATTTTGAATCACCCGGTATTTGGGTAGCTGTCACTTTTAAAGTTTTAATTCTGTGACATTTGACATGTAGAAACTACGCCATTACTAAAAATGGAACGATACATGCTTCAACAACGCATTGAAATTATTAAAATTCACTACAAAAATGGTGAAAATCTTGCAGTCACAGTTGGGTCGTCGTGAAGCACCTTGTCGGACCGCAATACAGAAATTGATGGAAAAATTCGAGCTGTTGGGACAAGTTAGTGATGTGAAGAATAAAACCCGTGCACGTTGCTCAAGAACAACTGAGAATATTGCTGCTGTAGCCCAAAGTGTTGAAGAAAACCCAGGTTTGTCCATTCCTCGTCGTTCTTTGGAATTGGGCATTCCACAAACGTCATTACACCGTACTTTGCATAAGGACTTGGGTCTTAGGGCTTATAAAGTTCAGTTAACACAAGAACTCAAGCCGGCCGATCATCAACAACGTCGTGTCTTTGCTGATTCGGTCCTTGAAATGCATGAAAATGTTCCGGAATTCCATCGAAAAATCAACTTGACTAATGAGGCCCATTTATACCTCGGTGGCTACGTCAACAAGCAAAAGTGTCGCATCTGGGGCTCGGAAAACCCAAGAGTTATTGTTGAGAAGCCTCTCCATCCTCAACGTGTGACTGTTTGGTGCGGTTTATGGTCCGGCGGCGTCATTGAACCTTACTTTTCGAAAATGAGGTTGGAGATCGAGAGATGATTAATGATTTTTAATGGTCAGAGTTGGATGGTATTGATCTGGACAACGTTTACTTTCAACAAGACGGCGCTACGTGCCACACAAGCAACGAAACCATTGCTCTTTTACGGCAAAAGTTTCCAGGCCGTGCTATCTCTCGAAGAGGTGATCACAATTGGCCACGGAGATCTTTTGATTTAACACCTTGCGACTTCTTCCTTTGGGGCCACGTGAAAGTTAAGGTCTACGCCAACAGCCCAGCGTCGATTCAAGACCTCAAAGATGGAATTCGTGAGGCTACCGAGGACATAGGGCAGCCACTTTTCGATTTGGTTATGGAAAATTTAATGAAAACGATATGGTACTGTAAGCGTGGTCGTGGTGGCCATTTGGCTGATGTTGTCTTTCATTATTAACGGCATACCTTCCTCTTTATTACGAAATAAACATCCGATCATTTATCTCAAAAAATGGAATTTTTCTTTGAATACCAAAATAACAACTATTATTGGAAAACCCTTTATTATATTATGTCTATGCTCTCTTAAGCACTCTCTTTGCATTAGAACAATTGAAATTATCACTTTCAATTTCTGCAAGAGCACAAAATGAAATCTAAAGCTCTAAATAAAAACTATAATGAAACAAATACAATAATAAAATAAATTGGCAAATAAATATCTTTGGCAGTTCTTAAGCATTATATCGGACTTAATTGCTTTAATTGCCACTTTATCTTAAATCTATGCACTTCCTTACAATTGCCAAATCCTAATCAAAAAGTTTGTTTTTAATTAAATTTAATATGGCAATAAAGAGCTATTTGCAGCCAATCTAATAACGCAAGCACTAAGCTTGCAAATTAGATCATGTGACGTCACGCGTCAAAGTGCCAACCCTCTCGCTGTTTCATTTTTGCCAGCATGCGCGTGCCTTCTAGTTAGAAAGCTTTATTTCCAAACTCTGCTCTCATTAAAGCTGCAACTTGCTTGCACTCTGCTCTCTTTAGAACAATTGTAATTGACACTTTCAATTTCTGCAAGAGCACAAAATGAAATCTAAAGCTCTAAGTAAAAACAATAATGGAAAAAAAATACAATAATACAAAAAAAAAAAAAGACTTATATTGCATTACTTTTTATTGTTGTTTATTTGTTGGTAACAAAAAAAAAAAAATAATTGCCATTTGTTATTGCTATTTATTTTTTGCTGATTTCGTTTTGTTGTTGTGGTTGTTGTCTTCTATTTCTTTGTTTTTGTTTTCATTGCAATTGCAGCTGAAAAACTTTACGCTCCATTCAGCTTTAAAATTACTTTGTGCTACTTTCAAAGCAACCATGTGTAGTATTTTTTTTTCTGCTTCTGCTGCTTCTTCTGCCTCTTCTTCTTGTGCCTTTGCTTCTTGGACCATTTCTGAGTGTGTGAGTATATGAGTGTGTCATGCATTTGGCAATTATAGTATTGTACCTTCTACTTTTCCAAGTATCTATGTACTTATTATTATTGTATTACATTCATAGATATATATTTGTATGGCCTGCAATTAAAGCTCTTGTCGTACTGCCAAAAATAGTGCTTCATAAATGAGCGTAACTAACAAATAAAAGTGTTAATAATTTATGCAGTCTTTAGAAGTTAAAAACGTCAATTGAGCTTCAATTAAGACGGTGGCACACTCTTACCCTTTTTCGCTACTCTTTCTCTACTCACATATGCCTGCGAACTCTGGTTCTTGAAGAATGCAGATGCAGCTCAACTGTTGTGCTTCGAGAGAAAAATATGGCGAATCAAACTACCGGATGGCACCTACCGGATAAGATACAATCATGAACTAGAATCGCTAGCAGGACATGAAACAATTATCAGATTTATTAAAGCACAGAGAATAAGGTGGCTGGGTCATGGGCTAAGAATGTTCACGGAAAGATTAGCTCGAAAGGCCTTTGTATTGCAACCGATTGGAGGAGGAAGAAGAGGACGTCCAAAGAAACAATGGCTGGATGATGTAGAAGCCGATCTCAGAAAAATAGGAGTCCGACACTGAAGAGCTGTCGTTGTAGAGAGGGACAAATGGAGAGAGATTGTTGCGGAAGCTATGGTCCACCAAAGACTGTAAAGCTAATAAGAAGAAGAAGATATTCCTTCTCACTTTACCCTAGGCATTTCCACAGTACGACCCAACATGACAGAAAAATTAAATTTAAAAAAATATATACATATTTTAATGAAAATAAAAATAAAAAGCTGCAGCAACCAAGTCAGCTGTTTTATATCAAACAAAAATAATTTGGCATCAAAACACTGTCCAAACTGTCTGCTTTTTAAGGATAAGCATACTCCACTGTCAGATACTGACTAATTAATTTCAGTATTTTTTTTTTTTTAATAAACACTTTTGACTTGGCTTTTTTCTTTCTCTTAGTTGTTATGTCTTTAAATTTGTAAATTTGATAATTTCAACTATTACCTCACTTTTATTCATCTTCGCTTATTTCATTTTATTTCTTTTAATTTATTTCGTCTGCTCTGAGCTGCATTTATATTTAAATGAGCTTAGGTGCTGGCAGGTAGCTAAATATTTTATGGCTTTGGGCAGTTTAAAGTGTTTCTTCAAGTCTGGTCACACTGACACACACGCATGCCAGCAATTATGCATGCATATATACATATATAGGGTGCGCCTGCGTGCGTGCAATAATTCTAAACGAAAGCTTTGTCTGCTCTCTAACCTTGCTTTGTTGTCATTTAAATGGCAGAGCTCTCACTCTGCAGCAGTGACGTAGCAAGAGGGATTGCCGGAACTTAAGATCATGTTTATATTGTCTTAAGCTGTACAGTGCAAGATGTTTATAAATAATTTGAAAGTCGATATAAACGTAGTTGTTAGAAAGACAGTTTTTAAATAAATGGTTCATAAGCCAAATCGATAATATACATATATATTTTCCCGTAGTTCCTAGATGGAACTAAGGGCCTCAATAAACAAGAAAAAATTTACTTTATTTAAAGCTAGGAATTTGATTTGTCGCCAAGTGCGATCTGCTTGTAACGCCTCTGCTTCGACTAGTCGCCTCCACGTATTAGATGGCCTACCGCATCTACGGCTGCCTTGCGGGTTCCAGTCTGGAGCTGCTTTTGTAATATCCCCATGCGATCCACTTCCACTTTCGCCGCCGAATTTCGAGATAAATGAATATCTGCTTCGTTAATGCCCAGCGGTCGGTGTTAGAGATGGTATCAGGCCAGAAAACGCGTACAATTTTGCGATAACTACGATTAATAAATACCTGAAGTGCTTGTATATCGCGCATTGTGGTGTTCCATGTCTCACACCCATACAAGACAACAGACTTTACATTGGATTCAAAGATCCTCAATTTCGTGCGCCCGGATATATGTAAAGATCTCCACACTTTGTCCAAAAGATCAAACACGGCGCGACCCTTCGATATTCAACTGCGGATGTCGGCTGCCGAGTCGCCAGATAGCAGAACTCGTCTACTTCGAGTTTAACGCCGTTTATCTGGAAGATTTGTGAGCACGCAGTATTGATGCACATCATCTTTGTCTTCGCAATGTTGATTTTCAAGCCTGCTTTCGCAGCACATGCGCTTGCCGCCGCGATTTTTGACTATATATGTGAGCATTTGTGTGACAGCAGACATATGTCGTCGGCGTGGTCAAGATCCAGGATATACCTCTATTTACCATGGATGTTTGCGCATTACTAGGTCCAGAACCAGGTTGAATAGGATCGGGGATAGTACACACCCCTGTCTTACTCCTGTTTGTACTTGAATACCACCGCTCAGGATGTGCTCAAATCTCACTCTGCACGTGGCATCTGTGTACAATTCTTTTATGAGATTAATGCTTTTTTCAGGAACTCCTTTACAGACAAGGGCTCTCCAAATTGCATCGTGGTTAAGAGTGTCGAACGCCTTTTCGAAGTCGATGAAACACATATACAATGGTGGGCGCCACTCCGCCGACTGTTCAACGATCACTCTTAGTGTGTTGATGTCGACGCAAGAGCGCCGTGGCCGAAATCCGGCTTGTTCTTCCCTAAGGCCACTCAACAGAGCGTCGGATAGTCTTTTGTTGATGATATGAGCTATAATCTTATTCACAATACTCAGCAACGTGATGCCTCTCCAATTTTTGCATTCAGAGAGGTTGCCCTTTTTCGGTAGAAGCGTAACAACGCCTTCCTTTAGCTCATCGTGTATCTTTTCTGAGTTCCACATATCCACTAGTAGGGGAAGTAGACATCGTGCACTCACCTCCGGATTAGCCTTGAGAAGTTCTGGATTGATATTGTCTTGTAGTGCGCCAATAGCTCTCACAACTTCGCTTAGATCTGGGCAGGTGGTCGGGATATCGCGTTTAACTAAGTGGCATGGACATTCACATGACTGGATGGACTGCGACGAATTTGAAGACAGTAGTTTCTCGTAGTACCTCTCCCAAATCTGAATTTGTTTGTCTTTGGACGTCGTTGCTTCGCCATTCTCAGCCCTTAAGGGTGAAGCGTCACGATCATATGGAAAATCTTCAAAAATATTCCGTCATGTGTCAAAAGGGGGCGGAGGGGGTTTATTTTGACAAAAATCAGCATCACGCTACAAGCTAATACTCACATGATTGATAAACTTATATCTCATGCAAAAAGAAAATTTAATCTAAAATTCAATGAAAATCAAGACCTTTAAATAGTTTTCAGTAAATTTATACATTTTTCTAGGCTTGGGAATAGGGATAATTTTAGCAATTTTCCATTTTAAAGGAAAGTACCCAGTTTTAAGACAATTATTTAAAATAAGTGTTAAAAAAATTATAGTGCCATTTGATAGTTTTTTAAGGCAGATATTTGGTATTTAATCAATACCTTGCTTGAACTTCCTCAAAAGTGATTTCAGGGCAGTTTGAAAAAGTTGAGTCCATAAGGCATCTAAGTGAGTTATCCACAAAAGTTGATGCGGTAGAATCAGAGTAAGTCACAGTTTTATTATGTTTAGATTCAAATATGTCAGCTACGATGTTTGCCTTTTCTTGTCTAGTGGAATGAACTTTATTATTGTGGACGAAACTAGGAATAAATTATTTCTTGTTTTTAATGATTTTGGTAAGTTTCCAAAATGGCTTTTCATTTTTTATTAGTTCAGACAAGTTATGATTCCAAGTGACATTGTTTAGCTCAAATAGTTTCTGCCGAATTTCATGATTGAAGAAATTCAAACTGGCTTTAAAGATAGGCTGTCTGGTTCTGATCCATTTTCTTAGAGTAGCGTTTGCTGTCTTTAATGAGACTTTTAATGTGAGCTGGAAGTTTACTGACTAATAAAGTTACACAAAAATATTATTATACTTTAGCAAAAATATTTATTGACATTAAAAACGACTTTGCTATTTTTCTTTGTGTAACGCGGGAACCCTGTCGAACTTATACTTTTTTTCCGATTCGTTTTAATTTCTCTTGCAACAAAACATGCGTTTTCAAACCACATGAAAAATTCGGTTTGTTGAAATTGGTAGCAGCAAAAATGTGAAATCAAAAGGAATCTGAATATTTTATTCGTTTACGTTTTCCGTAGCATATTTTAATTTTGGAAAATTTTTTGGACATACCTATACTTTGCACAATTCTGGTATACCCTTGACCCTATGTGTACGCTGTACAGGGTGTAAAAAAAAGATGTTACAAAGACAAGCCTATCACCACACACAAAAAAAAACAAACAACATTTGACAGCAACAATAAACAAAAACAAAAGCAACTAATATTAAATAAAAAAAATAAAAAAAATACCTCAACTTGAGCGTGTGAAAATGAGCGCGACACTTTGTCTTAAGGGGGACGAGGGCGCAAGCATATAAACCTAATAAGTACAAAATGTAGCTGTGTGTGTTTGTGTGTGTGTATCTGTGTGTGTGCATGTTAGTTACCTCATAACACTGAGTGCAATTTGGATTCAGTGCTTCGGCAAGTTATGCGATAATTAAGGCATTATTAGTGTTAGGTAGTGTAGTGTCATCTGCACTGAAACATGTGTGTTGGAAAATTTCATTATTTAATTGTGGTGATTTATTTGTAAGTGTTGTTTAACAAAAAGAAAAACACAAAGTGTGATCATCAGAGAAACTTTAAATTAATGAAATTTAATTACGAAATTGTCATAAGCGGATAGCTTAGGCAGAACCTCGAAAAAAATGTTCGTCAATTAGGGATCATATAAATATAATTATATGTGCATAATATTTAAGTTCATATAAAAAAGTTGTAAAATTAATAACAAAGTTTTTTTGAATGTATATGAAATTTGCAAGAGTATTTAAAAATCTATTAGCTATTACATTAATTTTTGCTCCTGCTTCTTGCATTGCTCATCTCTCGCAGAGTACTTTCTTTCTTTGAATATTGTTGGCACCCATTAAATTATATTATAATTATACCCTTTGATTGAATGAAAATATTTTCGTCCAATAAAACTTTGTAATAAATGGGAATTGCATCATCTTCACCATGTTTTTTTCAAAAAGGGAATGCAAATAGATTTCTGGTTCCTTTGGTTATCGTTAGAAAATATGCAATATTTTAGGCCCAAGTCTCAATATACATATTTACTTCTTTTTATGTAAGACAAAAACAAAGTAATCAGTAAATATTGCTTGAATAGAAAAATTATAGATCTAATCTATATTTTAATTAATATATTTCTATTTCGAGCCAAAATTTTTAGCAAACATTTTTCGTTGCCATATAATTTATTAATGTTCTCAAATATCAAGTATACGCCAAGTTGACCGAGCATTTGCATACATAAAAAGCTTAATTTTTGCATTAATCCTCAAAACTCGTTTATGAAGTATTTGCAGGGATGACACAGTTTTTTTTTCAGATAAAAAAAGCATAACCTTAGCCTAAGTCTCAAGAATCGTGTATGACGTATACGTCGAGTTGACACTGTTTTTGAGGATATAAAAAGCACAGCCTTAGCATAAATACTCAAAAATGGTTTATGAAGTATACGCCGAGTTGACCGAGTTTTCGAGGATATAAAAAGCACAGCCTTAGCATGAATTTTTAAGAATCGTGGATGAAGTATACGCCGAGTTGACAGAGTTTTTGAGGATATAAGCCTTAGCATAAATACTCGAAAATAGTTTATGAAGTATACGCAGTGTTGACAGTGTTTTTGAGGCTATAAAAAGCATAGCCTTAGCATAAATACTCAAAAATCGTTTATGAAGTATACGCCGAGTTGACAGAGTTTTTGAGCATAAATACTCGAAAAAAGTTTATGAAGTATACGCAGTGTTGACAGTGTTTTTGAGGATATAAAAAGCACAGCCCTAGCATAAATTCTTAAAAATCGTGTATGAAGTATACGCCGAGTTGACAGAGTTTTTGAGGATATTAGCCTTAGCATAAATTCACGAAAATTGTTTATGAAATATACGCAGTGTGGAAAGAGTTTTTGAGGATATAAGCCTTAGTATAATTACTCGAAAATCGTTGAGTGTTTTTGAGGATATAAAAAGCACAGCCTAAGCAAAAATGATCAAAAATCGTTTATTAAGTATACGCAGGGATGACACAGTTTTTACAAATAATAAACATCGTTACCTAAGAATAACTTGCAAAAATCGTGTATGAAGTATACGCTAAGTTGACAGAGTTTTTGAGGGTATTAAAAGTACTACTACTGTCTTCCTTCTCTCCTAGTTGAGCATAGGGCCTCTTATTAAAAGTATTTAAATATTAAAAGTACAGCCTAAGCATAAATTCACAAAAATCATTTATAAAGTATACGCAGTGTTGACATATTTTTTGTGGATATAAAAAGCATAAACTATGCACAGTTCTTAATTTGAACTTAAATGCAATGCCAATAATAGAATCTACATGTTTAAATATTTATATTATTTTAAGCAACAAAACAATTACAAACGCCTAAAAGATTTGTATTTTAAAAATTAACATATGCTACTTTTCAAATATTTTTGTCAAACATTGAAGGAAAGAAATTTTAAGCTACTTTTGTTCAAAGCATTTTTTATGTTGTGCATACGCCCCGCGGCTAAAATCGAACTGATAATGAATAATATCTGAAATTAATCATTTGGGAAACTTGTTTAAATAGCCAAAAAGCGATAAAAGATTAAAAGAGAAACTTTAAACTCGAAATGCCATTAGTAATTAATAGCTGCCAAATGCATTTGCTGTGCAAGATGTTAGCTTTTTAAGACTATGAAAATTAATAAAATAAAATTATATGTGCATAGTAAACCATTTTATAACATATTTTAAAAGCAGTATTTATGTTGTTGTTTTTTTTTTTCAAACCTAGATCAATAAACAGCTTTTAGCTGTTCAGCTTGCCTCAACTAACTGATTTATTGGTTTTTACCAAGCCGCTCAGTCAAGTCAATGAATTTTGGCTGAAAACTTTTTGGGTCGCTATTATGTTGCTCAAGTAGGGCAGTCTGAAATTATCTGGAAGAGGCGGCCTTAGCTGCTTCTGAAACTTCTCTCTCTCTTTTGATAGACACTTTTAAATGACTGAAAGATCAAATTTGTTTTATAGAGAATCAAGTAGATTTCGATCAGTATCTTCTTGCATTACTTCTAGAGATGGAAACTACAATATTATATGACTAGATGAACCATTTAGTTCCATAGACATACAATTTTTTATGATTTTGAATAAAAAACTATTTGTGATTATCATTATATAACTATTGTATTTTAAAATTTAGCTTTGATTTTATAATTCAGTTCAATGCTAAGCTCATATTCCCAAAAACTTTGTCAGCGCTGCGTATACTTAACAAACGCAAAACAGAAATCCTAAATTTAATCAGGTTGCTGTATATTTTTTGCGCTTTCCTTAAATCAACATACATTTACTGAATAAATCAAACCACAGCCTCAAGTTATGTAGAAGCTAATCTCTTAATAATAATTTTGACCTTAAATATGATATAAAGGGTTCTCCAATAAGAGGTATTATTTTGGTATTCAAAGAAAAATTCAATTTTTTAAGATAAATGATCGGATGTATATTTCATAATAAAGAGGAAGGTATGCTGTTCATAATGAAAAACAACATCAGCCAAATGGCCACCACGACCACGCTTACAGGACCATATCCTTTTCATGAAATTTTCCATAACCAAATCGAAAAGTGGCTGCCCTATGTACACGAATTCTATTTTTGAGGTTTTGAATCGACGCTGGGCTGTTGGCGTAGACCTTATCTTTCACGTGGCCCCAAAGGAAGAAGTCGCAAGCTGTTAAATCACAAGATCTCGGTGGCCAATTGTGATCACCTTTGAGAGATAACACGGTCCGGAAACTTTTTCCGTAAAAGAGCAATGGTTTCGTTGCTTGTGTGGCACGTAGCGCCGTCTTGTTGAAAGTAAACGTTGTCCAGATCAATACCAACCAGCTCCGACCATAAAAAATTATTAATCATCTCTCGATAGCGCAATCCATTCACCGTAACTATTGATCCAACCTCATTTTCGAAAAAGTAAGGTCCAATGACCCCGCCAGACCATAAACCGCACCAAACAGTCACACGTAGAGGATGGAGAGGCTTCTCAACAATAACTCTTGGGTTTTCCGAGCCCCAGATGCGACAATTTTGCTTGTTGACGTAGCCACCGAGTTGGAAATGGGCCTCATCAGTCAAGATGATTTTTCGATGGAATTGCCTATCATTTTCATGCATTTCAAGGACCCAATCAGCAAAGCCACGACGTTGTTAATGATCGGCCAGCTTGAGTTCTTGTGTTAACTGAACTTTATAAATCTCAGACCCAAGTCTTTATGGTAAACACGGTGTAATGACGTTTGTGGAATGCCCAATTCCAAAGAACAACGAGGAATGGACAAACCTGAGTTTTCTTCAACACTTTGGGCTACAGCAGCAATATTCTCAGTTGTTTTTGAGCGACGTGCACGGGTTTTATTCTTCACATCACTAACTTGTCCCAACAACTCGAATTTTTCCATCAGTTTTTTGTATTGCGGTCCGACAAGGTGCTTCACGACGACCCAAAAATGCTTTAGTTTTGCGAACTGTGACTGCAAGAGTGAATTTTAATAATTTCAATGCGTTGTTGAAGCGTGTATCGTTCCATTTCTAGTAATGGCGTAGTTTCTACTTGTCAAATGTCAATGAATAAAAGTTTCAAAAGTGACAGCTTCCGAAATACCGGGTGATTCAAAATAACACCTCTTGTTGGAAAACCCTTTATGTACTGAAAAAAAAAATGTACGCACTGGACGATATTGCCATTTTTAATAGTATTTTTTTGGGCAAAAGTGCCCTACTTCAATGTTCTGCGTAGGGCAGTAAAAAAAGCCATAAGGTAAGGTTAGGTTGCACCGGTTGACCCCCGGGGGGAGTCACACATAGACTAAATAGTCCTTAGTGGTACCGGAAGGTGCGGCTGGTGTACAATGCACGTTAGTCGTCGAGTATGCGCGTGTGCTTGGCGAACGCCAGAAGCTTTTGAGGTGCCCTATCGGCTGCCTCTTCCAGTGAGGTAAGCCAGGGTTTTTCTAGATATTTGAGTCTCGATGTACAGAGGGCGGGGCAGCGGCAAATGAGGTGCTCTAGAGTCTCTCTGACGTCTGTCTCCCTACATTTCCTGCATTCGTCGTTGTTGGTAATGCCTAGCTTCTTGCGTAAGTGGCTGTCAGGCAGTGACCAGTGAGTATGCCCACCATAAGTCTGCAATCTCTTCTTGGGAGTTCCAGAATATACTGGGCTAGTTTGCTGTTTATTTTCTTGCACATTGTGCGAGCCGTCTTGCAGTTCGTTGTGGTGTACCACCTTCTATCAGATCTCACTGCAGCGTTCTCTTCTGATCTGTGGTTGATCGTCTTTAGAGGTATCTTCAGATCCTCAGCTTGTCAGCTTTTTCGTTTCCATCAATGCCCTGATGGCTGGGTACCCAGAAGATGCACACCTCTTTCTGGGTGTTTAGTGCATCTAATGCGTCCCTGCTTGCCAGCACACTTTTGGAATTGATGCTGAATGCTTGCATGGATTTGATTGCCGCTTGACTGTCAACAAAGATATTTATTCGGTTCTACTCTAGGGTGAGCGCTAATTCTGCAGCCTTCTTTATGGCGAATACCTCCGCCTGGAAGATGCTGCAGTGGTCTGGCAACTTATAGGACACCTCCGTGGGTGGGTCCATACAGTATATTGCGGACCCAACGCCAGACTCCATTTTGGATCCGTCTGTGAACATTTTTAACGCCTGTTGGTCCATACCGATTTTCCAATCCTCTGGTCCCATTAGAGTGAGCGTTCTGGAGAAATTGTTTACTGGGGTCATATAGTCTGTGCTAAAAGCCATAAAAGCTCGGAGTCAAAATAAAAGCATGTTTTACAGCACCTACATAGAAGCAGAAATGTTATATAGAGCTAAAAGAGAAACTTTCATTTGATTTTTTGGAAATGTCATAAATCTTTCTATATTTGTGTAAGAACTTTTCTATAAATTATGTTAAAAAAAAAACACACACACGCACACATAAAACAAGCATCAAAAATACGAGCCATATTTTGAACTAAAAGAGAAATTCAAAACATTTTATTTTTCCCGCTTATGGCTGGGAGCTGGAAGAAAAATATTATTAGTAGCTGGCATGCCCAACCCAAAACAATGCTGTCATCTGCCATGCCGTCATCTTAAAATCCAACAGCAAACGCCCGCGCTTTAAAAGCTCAAGTTAAGATCTTCAACAGTTAAGTGCGATGATCTAATACATTGTAGATGGGGGCTATAGGAAAACCGCAAAACTTACTATATACATTAAAGCTATGTACAAGCATTACACTACTCTGGCAATATATTTTATCTTATTGTTTACATATTTCACAGCATTTGAACTTGAAAATGTGCAAAAGTTTTCTTCTCTACTTGAGGCCGCTCTCTCTCGCTCTTCTCTCTTCGCTGCTAGCTGTTTGCAGAGGAAGACAATGAATGCGAAGGTGACGTTGTCGCAAAAAGAGTTCAATGCACTCGCCGGAAAATTGCTGAGTCTTGTTGATATGTCTTTTATTTTTATTGTCAATTAGTAGTTGATGTGGTTGTTATCAGGGCCGGATTGAAGCATTTACAGATTTGGAAATGTAGAGAAATTGTTTGCTGTGGCACCCCCTGAATATATCGCATAAAAATAAATAATAAATTAAGTAAAATAAAATAAAAATGTTCACATCATAAATAGAAAACAAAAAAATCTGCCCCGACAGCTAATTGATACTAGAACACAAGCCGATTTTAAAAGTTTGGAATATATTAGAGCAATACCTCAAAATGCCTAATATAGGGTGGACCATCTGTTAATTTGTTTTTTAATTGAATTTTTTTCGTATATTTTTCAACAAAATATACCAAGTGCTAGTATTTTTTTAAAAACTGCAAAAAAAGAGAAAAAAATTTTAATTAATAGCGCACATATTGCAAATCTGACAATATTGAGTGAAAAGAGTAAGTTATGTTGTAAATCGGTTCAGTAAAGGGTGTTTTTTTAAGCGCGTCCGGATTTTAAACTTAAGGCCCATACGCAGTTCGAAAAATTTCGCGCGGAATGACAAAACTTCATATAAAAGAAAAATCTCAAATAGGATTTTTATTTACCTATATGAAGTTTTGTCAGTTCGAAAAATTTCGCGCGGAATGACAAAACTTCATATAAAAGAAAAATCTCAAATAGGATTTTTATTTACCTATATGAAGTTTTGTCATTCCGTGCGTAATTTTTCGAACTGCGTACGGGCCTTTAAACAAAACATAGAAAAATTAATTTAATGACCCCAAATATGGTTTTATTAGATAGATAATTTCGTATTATTTAATATTTGAAAAAGATCTTTGGCATGTGACCACCACGATTACGAGTTACAAAGCGCTTCCTGTGGGTCCAATTTTTGACTACACTATGGAGCATTTGGGGCCGCATTTCAGTATTGATACGTTTAATGTTAGTTTCCAAGTCGTCAATTGTTGCTGGCTTGTCTACATAAACCAACGACTTGACGTGTTCCCAAAGAAAATAATCTAAAGGAGTCAAGTCACACCAAGTAATAACTTTCCCACCGATTTGAGTTCTCAGTAAATCAATGGTTGCGGTCGCCGTATGGCACGTTATACCATCCTGTTGAAACCAGAACTCTTCGACATCGATGTCACGTAAATTTGGAAACAAATATTCATTGATCATCGCTCGGTATCGATCAACATTGACGGTAACACATTGCGAATCGATAAATTTTCTTTTTTTCTCTACACTGGCCAATACAATAGCGATGTTTTCTTCGGACCGTGCTATTTTCATTCTGATTGGTGGTCAGACATCGTGGAATGTCAAATGAGTTCGTACATGATCAAGAACACGACAAATAGCACGTTATTCGGTCCATAAGTTGTACGAAGAGTTGTATAAGTTTTTACAACAGAACACTGATTTTGATTGTTAAGGCCCATACGCAGCATCCAAAAATTTCGCACGAAATGTCAAAACTGCATATAAAAAAAAAATCTCAAATGGAGGGAAATTATTTGTATATGAAGTTTTGACATTTCGTGCGGAATTTTTGCATGCTGCGTATGGGTCTTTAATCTCGAAGATTTGAAGACGTTGTCGTGGTGTAAATCTAACCATGATGAATTGTTAGTCCTTACTGAATAAAATTTAATTTAAATTTGTCAAAAGTAACAACTGGTTTTAGAGATATCCCTTTCGGAAATCCGAAACGCTGTTAAAAAAACATCCTTTAAGGCCCTTTTTATACACAGTTCGAAAAATTTCGCGCGGAATGACAAAACTTCATATAAAAAAAAGCTGAATACCCCTTTAGAACTGAGATATGTGCAAGTGAACTCAAAAACTGTTTTTTTGTTTAGGGCGCACATATTTTCCGCGGCCCTTGGGCCCACTCCACAGTTTGTAATACGGCCCTGCTTGTTACTAGGGCTTTGGCTTAACACAAGCAAATTATATGCAAGTAGTAAAGATGTGGCAGACGGTTTTGAACAACAATTTGTTGAGTCAGGATCGTTGCAGTAAATGTTTTGGAACTGCGCTTTTACTCGAGACTTGTGGAAATGAAACCAAGTAATTGTCTGCCCATCAGACAATGACAATGACTGACTGAACTTGGTCACGAAACATGTTGAAGATCGAGTGGAACTCTTAGCATGCAATGGCACATAGCTTATTTATAATGGACAGAAAGCAAACAAAAACAAAACACGAATATTGAAATTCATACCACTTGACGTGCCAAATTCAAATAAACAAATAACGCCAGCCAAAAACAAAAACAAATACACACCCACAATCTTAAATAAATAGTTACCTATATACCATATAGTATACCAACACACATTAAACGGTCGAAAGAAACTTGCTTCGAATACGTTATCTGCATATTTTCACCTTAAAAAAAAAAAAAAATACAAATTCATTTTGTTCGTTTTTGTTTATTGGCCACATCTTCGGTATTTAGGCCAATTTGATGGTGGGCAAAAAGCCAAGCAAAATTAGCACTTGAAATCTGCGGCGCCTCAAATGGATTATAATGGCTTGAATTGATTTGGCTTGGCGCGCCTCAACTTGGCCAAGTAAGCAGAAAAACTGCTTACTTTGGCTAATTAAAACGTGTATACTCTAACAATGCTGGTTGGTTGTTCGAGTTTAAGTGAAGATTTCAGTATAGTGATTGCAAGATTTGAGAATAAAGATGTCAACAGCTTACATCAGGATCTGGGTAAGATCGAGGTAGTTGAAGTTCTTCAAAACGAACCGAGCACAGAGGAGCAAGCTTAAATTCTTTGGGCAATGGGAAGGTTTCAAAGGCATCAAACAGGGAGTATTTCCAGATTAAATGCTTTATGCTCGAAAATGCCCTCCCGCAACTATGGCACAATGGTTGGCAGGTACATTTTAGGCAACACTGCGTTCTCAATTCTTCCGATTTTTTATCTTTTGTTCCATCTCGAATTCTTCCCTGACTTGGCTGCTTCTGATTATCATCTTTTCACCAACATGAAGACTCATATAGATGTCAACAAATTTTTACAAACGCTAGAAATGCTGAGCTGGAGAAAGGAGATGCAGAAGAATTCTTTTACATTTAGAAATTTATTTTTATTCCATCTCGAATTCTTCCCTGAAATGGCTGCTTCCGATTCTCATCTTTTCACCAACCTAAAGACTCATACAGATGTCAAAAAACGTTTACAGACGCTAGAAATGCTGAGCTGGAAAAAGAAGATGCTGAAGAATTCTTTGATATTTAGGAACTTAATTTTAATCCACCACGAATTCTTCCCTGATTTGGCTGCTTCAGATTTTCATCTTTTCACCAACTTCAGGTTGGTTCATATAGATGTCAAAAAATTTTTTGCGACGAGCATGTGACGCTAGAACTGGAAAAAGAACATGCGGAAGAATTCTTTGATATTTAGAAACTAAATTTTAATCCACTACGAATTCTTCCCTCACTTGGCTGCTTCCGGTTATTATCTTTTTACCACACTGAAGACTCATAAAGATGTCGAACAACTTTGAAAATTATTACGAGCAGATGACGCTAGAAATGCTGAACTGAAAAAAGTAGATGCGGAAGAATTCTTTGACATTTTTGACATACCTTCGAAAGATAATTTTTTTTTAATGATATTTGGATCTTGGGCTTATTGGGAAGCAAATACCTCTTGAAAAAGTTGGATGAGCTTGGAACTGCTTGTTCATCGAGAATTTGCGAAATTCGACTTTTTCCCGTGCTATGTTAATTGCAGCTTTATTCTTCTCCCAAACCCTTGTTTACCTCTTTTCGGACTCTCTTATGCTCCTCCTGAGGTGTGGGTATGCTATCTCTATCTAATGAATCCGAAAGTTACAGTGCTGAAACTGCCGCAAACAGTGTATTTTACAACACTTTCTGCAGCACGCAGACTTTGAAAAGTAGAATACGGTCTGAGTTAAAGAAGAGTTGAGTTAAGAGTTAAAAGCCAAGTCTATACATTTTGTTGTTGCAAAAGTGCTCAACTTTACAACTGCTCAACTAAATAGCAAGCGTGAATACCCTTAGTATGTTATTTTAGAGTTAACATGGAATAGTTCTTTTGAATTTTGATCGAATTGTATATAACAAGACATAATTTGCTTTGCAGTGTGGCCGAATTCTGCGATTCATAGTTTGAGTTCTTGTTAGTTCCTTTATCTCCTTGAGGAGCATAGGGCCTCAGTGACGCAATTCCATCTCAATACGGTTGTTAGCGATTACTCTTAATTCGCTCCACGACTTCTCTGATGTACAAGTCTTGACATGTAGCGTTCGTCTCCATGAAGTTTTTGGACGTTCCCTTTTTCGTCTACCTTGTGGATTCCAATCTAGTGCTTGACGACATATTTCGTCATTATTATTATTATTTGGATCCTTACGAAGCGTATGGCCAATCTTTCACCATTTGCGTCTTTTTATAAAGTTTGCCATAGGTTCGATGTTGCATTTCTGGTAGAGTTCTTCATAGTTTGAGTTAGTATCCAATTTTCCACAGATCACTGAAATTCCAGTTAAAGGGGTCTACGCAGTTCGAAAAATTTCGCGCGGAATGACAAGACTTCATATAAAAAAAATACCATTTGGAACTTTTTTTTATATGCAGTTTTGTCATTCCGCGCGAAATTTATCGTACTGCGTATAGGCATTAAGCTAAGATCGAATTAGCTTTAGCTTACAAAAACAAAAACACTGCATGTCTAACTGCAAAAATGTCTGTAAACTTTGTAGGGTATTAAGTTTTAAGTACATACTACAATATATGTACTTGCCTGTATATATATATATGTATGAGCTGTCATCGAAAACATGAAACCAAACCAAAACAAACTGCAAATCGAAAGATTTCAAAATGCGAGTACAAAATCGACAAAAAAAAAAAAAACAGAAACAATCCAAATGGGCTATATGTAAATAAACCAGACGAAATACGAGCTGAGTTATCTGAGACTTGGGCTCTTCCAGACGTACTACTGGCTCATTGGCACCTGCAGCGGTACTACATACTTGCTTCTTTTTTTTTGCGTATCTTTGAGTTTTTTTTTTTTTGTTTTGCGTTTTATCGAGTTGCAAATTAATTGGGGCTACTTGAAGTTTTGTTGGGTTTGCATTTTCTTTGATTTTGCAAAGTTTTTCTTAATGTTTTTTTTTTCAAGTATAGCAATTAAGCTTATTTACTGCGGCTTAATAAATTTTCGCTTGCTACGAAATGAAGATAATAGTTTTTCACTTTCCACATATTCGCAACATTTAATGGCTAATTTACAGCTGCCGAACAGGCTAGAAAAATCATCATCTCTATGATAAAGTAGTTGAAAGTGGATGAAAGTTTTAACTGTGAATGTATGTATGTTTAGTTTATGTTGATTTGAAATTTAGCGTATACGTAATATTTGCGAATCTGAGCTGCATTTATAATTAACATTGCACGTCTGGCAATATATATTAGGCATTACGGCGGCCATTTTGTTTACCGCTGACATATTTAGGTTGAGCACGCAATGCATGTGTATATAGTCTGAGTATGTACATGTATATACATTACTAATCTATAAAATATGTATATGCACTAAAAGAAAAAGTTAAGTATATTCCGAGTGTTTACAATTAACAACTGAAAAGCGAAGCAAAGGCAACGTTTTGGCTTAAGTTGCTCCTCAGTGATGTGACCATCGGTAGCGTACTCCCATTGCAACCCGATGGTCGGTGGCACGATTCCCCGCAGTAGCACTGGTGTATTTGTCTAGCACTGGCCCAAGAAAATCTCTATTAATTCAAGACACCGCCGTTCGGATTCGGCTTTAAACTGAAGTTCCCTGTTCTCTTCGAATAGTTATTAATAGAGATTGCCATGCTCCGTCCAGGGGCGACTGACATAGTCCCGGGACTATGCAGAACAAGGTTCCGCTTCCGCAAGTCACACTTCCTAAATGACTTATCCCAGCTCTCAGGAAAGAGTCCGAAATGCCTTTCGAGGTTTATTGAGGCCACCGGATGGCTGTAAAGTAAAGTATCTTGAGGACCTCTTTAGTGGGGTACGGTGGAGTAAAGCCCACCTGCGGTATCACAACAAGCCAATTTTTATCTGGCCTAAGTGAGTTGGGACGTCACGTCTTAACCTAACCTAACCTACTCCTCAGTGATGGTTGAAACTTGTCCGTAACACGGTAACAGCGCTTAACCACATCCACCACCACTCAATCACCCTCTCTTGGGTACCGGGGCACTTCGGTATCGAGGTAACGGGGAGGCAGATGAGTGTGCCAGAAACGGTTCAGCACTGCCAGGCAACCTTGCGGTCACGGATATAGGAAGACCCTTACAGGACGTCGTATTGCAAATTAGTGCGACGGTCAGAGCTCAGGCGGAAAGAGAATGGGACTCTGTGTCCGGTTGTCGCATTTCCCGAGCACTCTGGCCACGGTACAATCCAAAGCGAACATCCGAACTCCTACATTTGCACAAAAACAGGACAAGGATGCTGGTAGGAGTGGTAACGAGGCGCTGCACCATAGGCCTAATGGCTGAGAGGTTACACGTGCCCCATCACGACTGCTGCCGCAGCTGCGGAGACGAGGAGGAGATAGAAAGCATCCAACACCTGCTATGCGACTGTACGGCGCTTCTTAGAAGAAGAACCCAGTTTCTGGGAAAACCGTTCTTTGAGGATCTGGGTAGTTTAGCTTATGTGCCCATTGCGGACCTGGCTGCGTTTGTCGAATCCTCAAGAAGACCTGGGCAGTCTGGCAAATGTGTCTTTAGCGGATCAGGCTACGTTTGTTGAATCCATGAAATGGTAACAATAGAGACTTAGGCAATTAGAAGTAACCATTAGTTTTTGATCCTCTTTTACCCATTGTCCCTACTTTTAATCCTTTCCCCAATTAGGCATCACAATGGCCATCTCAGCTTTGGTTGAGCAGTTAGGTTATTCAACCTAAACTAACCTATGGTTGAAACTCAACTTTTCCGTGTTAGAAACTATAAACTATAAGATACATTAGCATTGTTCGATTTTTTCAAATATATATACCAAAAAGACTATTCCAAGCGTCGCACTTCTGTTCTTCTTCTTGCTTGTATCTTTTAATCGATAAGACCGATTATTTTCATATTATTTACTACATAATTGTTATATAATTATGATAAAAAAACAAAAATGACAAAATGAAAAAGTTCTGACTTTCAACACAAAATCTTGATATTGTAAAAGCATTGCCAGATCTAAGCAATCTATGAACGTAAGCGTTACACTAAAATGAAACCTCCAAAAAAAACACCCTTTGTATATTATATACATTATCAAGCTCATATATGAGCTATAGCCAAAAATCAACACATAGTAGCTTAATTAACATATTTCAAATGTATGTATTTGTTTATATACATATGCATATGTACGCGCACTAATACATAGACGCACATATGTATGATACATATATACTACACCCTGCATAACATGACAGCCGTAAGGCCATAAAAACAAATAGCCACGACACACCACATACAATACATATGTGCATGTACGCGTATATATTCATGCATATTCATATGCATATGTCTATACACTAAGACAAGAAATTATTCGCACACTTTTAAATTTTAAGTTTAAAGCTTAGCAAAAAGTTTTCATAACGAAAATGCTTTTAGTCTATTCAAAAAGTAGATTTATAATAGCATATGGGAATACAAAAAAGTATACGCACACTTTTTAAATTATAACAAATTATATTACAAAAAAAAGCAACCCAATGACTTTTCATAGTTTAAACCAAGTTAGTAGTCTCTGTGGGTTCAATCATCAGCAGCTACTGCTATTAAAAAAAATAATAATAATTGAAGCTTTAATATTCAAATATAAATATAAATTAAATGTAATTTTGTTTTTTAACCAAAGCATGCCTTTTGAAACTTAAAAACAGCTGATTGTTGTTACTCTGGCACTTTTGCATTTCTGCATCGTTGTAAGGGTTGCTCACCTGATTAGTCTTGCACTTTTGCATTTCTACGCAACAAAGTGAAGACCAGCATTTTTTCTTAAAATATACTTAGACGTTTTTTTGTTCATTTTGTTGTACATACATTTTCATGACAACTTTAAAAGTGTGCGCATAATTACTGGCCTGACTGTTTGTATACATGTGTGTAATAACTAGACAAAAAAAAAATACATTTTTGTGTAAAGTGATTAGCCTCGGGGCATGCCAAGCAATTGTTAAGCTATTGGTATGCTGGACCCCCCACACCCCACCAAGAGCAGGCAGGTGAGGTGTGTTGGTTAGTTGCCTTTATTATTAAGCCAGTCAGCAACTGGCCAACGTGAAGTGTATCTTTGTATCTATGTATCTGCTTTTGTGCCTGTATGTGAAGACATATGTCTACATATGCCTACATATTGCATTTAAAAAACTTGACTATAGCTCCAAGTTACAGGTTTAGTCCGGCCCATTTATGGACAGCAGCTGCTGTACGAGAGTCAACATCCTGAAGATCAATAAGCCGTCATGCAACATGAAGCATGCAACATGTGCTTTTATAGCACTTTTATAGGTGCAGCATCATTAGCTACGGAGAAGGTTGAGATGCAAGTTTACAACTTTTGAAAATTTGCTATAAATTGAGTTAACCACAAAGCTACTGCGCGTTTGATTCAATTTGTAAAACTATTTTTTACCAAAAAAGGAATTTTTTTTTTCAAGATTTTTAAAGTTTTTGAATACAATTGTATTCGTTCCGTGCGGAAACACAGCAAACCCTGAAAATTGCGTTCGTTTTATTAGCCCAGCTTTGAAATCTTACTAATAATGATCATATGCAGCTTTGTACTTCTTAGAGTTCTGCAGCTAGTCTAACTCCCGAAAAAACGCAATTATTTGGTATGGGTCTGGTGTGGCTATAGGCATCAGGTTTCGAGATACTATGTCCGGCTGTCCTTCTTCTGTCTAGAGTATCACCCTCTATATGTCTTCATTGGTAGGATTCATTTTCAATCCCACAGAAACTGCCGGCGACCATCTTGCTCAGTACCATCTTGTTTCGTGAGTCTGCAGTGTCCCGTAGGTAACCCAGTCAGCAGGGCCGAGACACCGGGCCCCTGAGAAAACTCCGCGCCCGGAATCCCCCCTTTCCCACCCCACTCTCGTCAGGCCTTCCAGTCAGTATCCCGAAACTTCTTACCCTTTCTTAAAGCTACGATAGAAATCGCCTTAGCCTAGCCGCCTTGGTCTAGTCTGTCTGTATCGTCTAGATCTCTTGTCTTTTAGTAGTATCTCTTTGGTAATGCGTCTGCCCAGACCGCTAATGGGTTTAGATCCTATTAGTAGTTTCGCAACATCATTTCTCGTAAGCTTTAAGCCATTTCGTTCCGTTTGAGGTTTGTATGTCTAGAAATCTAGCTAAGAAAGATCTAACTCCAGACTGTCTTTCAGTATTGGTATTCTTATATTTTCTAACTAGCTTGATGCCGTCCTTTTGAAAGTATTTTTCCGAAGATATTTCAGCTTGATTATGAATTCACACTTGGTTTTAGAGAGAAATCCAGGGAGGGAGGCATCTAGTTGTTTGTCCCAACGCCAAGCCAAAGCTTTATTCGCATTTGGGCCACCATGATACTTACCAAGTTTCTATGCCCCATGGTTAGCACAGCACAAGTTCTATGGGCGCTCTGACCACCGCTGACGTTTCCAATTTAAATTTCAAAGCAGTTAAGTGTTGGTCATTCCATCAATGTTGTTCCAATAACACATGAAGCAAAGCTGGAACATAGTTTACTCTGTTCAAGTCATACTTCACGCATAATTTTTATGCTGGCCCGTTTGGGTTTCCTCTTACAACAAGCCACCACAAGGGGAAGCTGGTCAGAACAGCATGTTAACCGATTACTGCTAGACGTAAAGGCTTCATTGCCCGCATACTAACTTTTCGTTAATAAGCCAATAAATGGGTGGATCTCAAGTCCTACGTCACAACCTCATTAAAGTGTTAGAAACCCGCCGCGCTCTGTGGTTTGCCATCTAACGTGTTTACCTCTTTTCGGACTTGCTTATGCTCCTCCTGCGGTGTGGGTATGCGATCTCAGCATTCTGCAGGCATTCCAATCCTGGATCATGTCATCGCTGAGACCCATTCGTTGCTGATGTTTTTGCATTTGAAAAAGGTGAGGTTATTGGTACTTGTGTATGGATAATCGTTAGCTATGGACTTTCCTTTTACACCGGCGGTTGTCTTCAGACCCGGTAACCAATCGCATACACTGATCTTTGGAAGATCTTTAAGATGTTAAAAATGTGCCTCAGGCTCAATGTGATGGTAAGTATGCCTGCATCTGACTAGTTCTCTTTTAGGGGCCTCTTACGCCAGGTAGAGAACACCGTGGTGGCCTTTGCCAGATTGAATGGCATTCAGACACTTTTCCTAGTGTACTCTACCCCAATCTCCCCGCATGCTTTCTACACTTTGACCAAAATGCAACGATCGTCACGCGTAGATACCCTCTGCCCATGGCCAAGTTCCTATAACAGTCGCATCGAAAACTTTCTTCAACATGACCAAGCCAACGGAGTCACTGGATTAGCTTATTGGGCCAATGTCATTGCAGAGCTCATGTAGATGCATCAAAAAGGGCAGTCGTTACCAAAGATGCAGCACCAAAGATCTGACGCTGTGCTTAGGGAACGTACCCATAGCGCGAGATTTTCCTAGAGAATATTGACTACGTGACGAAAACACCCTTCTTCTGTAACCAAGCGTGGTATTTTGAAGACCCCCATCCTCCACTAAACGGGTCACGTAGTATGTAGACCTTCTTATGCAGCATTAACCTCTTCCAGCGAGAGTAGTCTCCATTTCTCAATAAGAACAAAATAGCAACAACACATTGCTCTCCACAGTTGTAAGTCAAATACCTAAGACCAAGAGAGTATATATATACTTAGTCATATACAATAAATATGTGCTGCAAGGTCAAAAACACTTGGCTTAGCGGGTTAAATCAATAGCACATAAGTTGAAATGCCAAGTAATAGATATTTTCATATCTCAAAAAAAATGACTTGTTTACAGATACTATTTGGCATGCAGCAGACGTCGTTAGTTGAAAATTTTTTAACTAGCACACGATCTCACACACGCACAGACATTCGGATACCTTTTGAGCTGTACGCACCAGTATTCAGTATTATTTCAAAGTCAAACCCCTCTACTTCGGCGTAGACCTCTACCAACGTAGTGCCGCCTTTTGGGCTCTATCGCACATTCTAAATCAAAAGCACAAACAACTCTCGAGCTCGAACAAGTCACAAAAAAAACTAAAAATAAAAAAAAAAAACTTTAAAACTGAAACTCACAACTGGAAACCAAACCAAGTTACTATAGAGTTGAGATATATGTGATTGTTGTGGTACGGACATATAAGTGGTATTTGTATCTGGTCTGGTCTGTATGCTGAATTTACCTTTCCCTAAAACTGTGCTTAAATGTTATACATACGAGGGCAGGCTTAAGCGTAATGCGTCTAGCTGAACTGGTACAGGAATTTATTTCTCAACCGAATTTCCTTTAAAACAACTTCCAAAAAATAAAACTTTTGAGGTCCTTAAAGTTAGCATTCGTTTCAGTGATGACAATATCATATATAACTAGGGGTCTAGCTGGATAAGCTGCTGGAAACTGCCCCCAGCAATTTTTGAAAACTAATGTTGATTCAATTATGCTTTGGCACAAAGTTTTTTGAACTCTTTGAAAAGCTTACTTTCGTTAGACAGATTTTTCATATGCAAGGCGCAGCCCAGCTCATCGATCCATAACTTTCGCTTACTTGAGGTATTGACATTTCTCTGATATGGCAACACTGAACGCAATCAGCTGATAACCAAAATGGTTGCCAACGTTGCTTCTAGGCGCATACAAGCTTACTTTTCAGACTGCCCTCGTATAATTACATTTATACCGACTTATACCCGCCCGCTTCAAATTAATTGCAGTATTTTTTTTTTTTTTTTTTTGAGTTCGCATGCCTTGACTGTAATACACACACACACACCCAGATACAGACACACTTGGTAGTGTATATACATAAGTCGAATAATGTGTTTAAAAATTTTGGAATGTGTCTCTCTTTAGCAAAATGTTAAAACTCATGGCATGTTAAGACTTGTGGCTGTGCCACCGCGGGAGGGCTGTGGGTCAAAAGTAATGCCAAAAACAAAGCTCCAAACTTATAAAGGTTTTTTTTGTTTATAAGCCAGCAAATGACGACAAGGCAATGCACTGTTGGCCAGCAATTGATTGGTAGACCATGGAGCTAGAAATGTGTCGTGATTCGTGATCAATGATCATGAATGTAAAATTTGTGACAAAGAAAACTTCAGAACGGGGTCAACATGAATTGGAAAATGGACGACTGTTCGTTCGTATTAAATTAAACTATTATAATATACGTTTAATGCAGTGATCGGCACAGCCCTATCTCGCGTGCATAGGGATTAGCGACGTCGACACACGTCATGTGTTATACACAAAACGCATGCATGTGTGCGTGCTTTTTGTACTGAAATATTCTCTGCCGCAGTGACGTATTGCGACGCTGACGTTGCTCGACGTTGCTAAGCAACAAACACGAAGTTGATAGTGCGTGGCTTCGGCTCTTGTTGCTCTGATATTGTTTTCTCTGCTGCAGGTGGCAGTAAATCAGAGCAACACGAGCCGAAGCCACGCACCATCAACTTCGTGTTTTTTGCTTACCAACGTCAGCGTTGCAATACGTCACTGCGGCAGAGAAAACTTCAATACATACGCAAGAAAAAAATGTGAGTGTATTTTGTGCCGACCACTGGTTTAATGTAAGGGGTACACGCAGTTCGAAAAATTTCGCGCGGAATGACAAAACTTCATATAACAAAAATCCCATTTGGGATATCCCATTTAACAAATGGAATGACAAAACTTCAACTAAAAAAAAAATCCCATTTGGGATATCCCATTTGGGATTTTTTTTTTATATGAAATTTTGTAAATCCGCGCGAAATTTTTCGAACTGCGTATGGGCCTTAAAGTCAAAGATTATTTTTTATTACTATGGGGCTTTGCAGCTTGCTCGCTTTGTTTCCCTTTTTCTTTTCTAAATTTAAATTAATCCTTTTCTAAATATTCGACAGCTGCAAGAATATTTATTTTCAAACAAAACTTTTTTGTAGGTAGATACCCTCCAGAAAAAAGCGTCTAAAAAAACCGCGTAAAAAAAGACTTGAAGTACTATACATCCTTAAGCTGCTATGAAAAGGGGAATTTCCTAACCAAATTTCTAAAATATTATGTTAATAAAAATATATTTCTTTAAAATTTCAATCAAATAACTTTTTTAAACGTGCTAAATCAAATAATATCGTATAAAAACAATTTTTTTCTACACTGATAAAAAAACTGGCTGATTTCAAGATTTTTGATCATAAAATCGTGACCAAATGGTCACGAAAATATCGCAAGCTTTTATTGTTGTCATTTGAGAATGGCGTTCTTGATTTAAGACATTTATTTCTTTATTTTTTTTAAGCTTGTTTTAAGGTTTTTGGTCTTATTTGAAGTTTTTTTGTTCTTATTTTAAGAATTAAAATCAAGAAAGCAAAATCTTGATTTAAGATTTAATTTTTTTTTTATTAAGGCCCATACGCAGCACGCAAAAATTCCGCACGAAATGTCAAAACTTCATATTAAAAAAAATATAACCCAAAAAAGGGAATTTTTTATATGATGTTTTGACATTTCGTTTGGAATTTTTGCATGCTGCGTATGTGCCTTTAGTCTTGACAGAGTTTTTTCGAAGCCGTGTAAAAAAGGCCATGGTAAACACAGAATTGAGTGTACTTACGTATTTAGTTAGGCATGCAAAATACCTAACAATCATTAATGAGTTTTTTCGAAAAAAAAAACAAATTTTAAAATTGACCTTGATTTAAGTTTTAATGGGTCTATGCAGTTCGAAAAATTTCGCGCGGAATGACAAAACTTCATATAAAAAAAAAATCCCATTTGAAATATCCCTTTTTTTTATATGAATTTTTGTCATTTCGCGCGAAATTTTTCGAACTGCGTATAGGCCCTTATTTGATTTGATCTGTAAATCTTGATACTACGCATAACTTGCCATTCCAGCCTCCAAAAAATAAGAAGTATTTATAAACAGTCACACTAAAGAGAAAAATAAATGATGACGACGGACATGACGATAATAAAAAGCTTTTTCATATATGTAGTAGAGAGAAAAAAGAAAATTAAGGCAAAAAATTTGGCTTAAGGCCTATACGCAGTTCGAAATATTTCGCGCGGAATGACAAAACTTCACATCAAAAAAAAGGCCCAAATGGGATATTTTTTTAATAAAGTTTTGTCATTGGGATATTTTTTAAATATATATATACATATAAAACAAAAGTCCCAAATGGGATATTTTTTTATATAAAGTTTTGTCATTGGGAAATTTTTTTATATGAAGTTTTGTCATTGGGGAAATGGGATTTTTATTTATATGAAGTTTTGTCATTTGTCAAAAAGAGTCCCAAACGAGATATTTTTTTTTTTTTATATAAAGTTTTGTCATTTCGTGCGAAATTTTTCAACTGCGTATATCCCTTTAAGGCCCATACGCAGCATGCAAAAATTTCGCACGAATTGTCAAAACTTCATATAAAAAAAAAAGTCCCAAAAAAGGGAAAAGGAAAAAGTTTTTTCATTTCGTGCGGAATTTTCGCATGCTGCGAATGGGTCTTTATCTGTGAACAAGTGAACCATCAGACAATATAGTAGGTACTTGAACAAAGCCTGTAAGCTCTTTAACTTAAAAAAAAAATACTCAAATATATATATATTTTTTTTTTTTCTACAATCTCAACAGCTTTGGCTGTTTTACAAGCACAATTGAGTGCACAGAGCTGATGCTATGAATTTTACAAGGTGACGCAAAGAACTGGTTCAATTTTTCTATGGTAGCTATGTGAAATAGTGAACAAATTTTGAACAAGCCTATTTTTGCATATTTTGTTTTATTCAAGTAGAAGAAACATTTCATTAGTTCGTGAAATAAAACCACAAAAACATCGTGCTCACGTGCACAGCGCTAGTTTGGCATACAAACGCCAATCTTTCATAGAGTTGAAACATAGAAAAAAACCAAAACAATTTCGCAAGTAAAACATTTCAATTAGCGTTGATTTTTTTAGTGTCAATCTTGACATTAGCATAAAAAAAAAGATCAAGTATTGTTTAGCGAGTACAAATATACCTATGTACGAACACTATGTACACAGTATGTGAGCATATCTATACGCGGGTTTCCGCAAAGAATTTGTAGAACTTGTAGAATGTCGTACAACCAATTAAGAGTTTGTTGATAATCAAAAAAAACGAAAAAAAAAAACGTCACGTTTTTGCTTTTATAAGCCATCGCATCACGATGGGAACCATACGATGTGCAGTTGTTTTGATTAGCACTTAATTCAGTTCATATTGGTTCAAGCCAGCTCCCAGGTGAGCAGTATTTAAACTTAATATGTTAATCATGCGCAAGATTACTGACACAATTACTTTTGCTTCAATACTTAGTAAAATACAAGCAACTCCACTTGTTATGGTTGGTTTGCTGACCGGCTGCACTGCACCCAAAGTTCAATGCTTGTCCAATGATTGATTCAATTCATGGCATGATTGTGCTTAATTGCATACACAATCGGTTTATCAACGAGTACCAACGACTACGTACGTGTGACTTATTTGCATATATGCAAGATATATAGTACATATGTATGCATGTGCCAGTATGTATATATGTACTATGTTTAGCCAAGACATGGTCTGGGATAGTCATGATGTTTGGCTTCTTGTCAAGTCAGCGTCATGTCTTTGTCGTGCCGAGTTCTCTGCGAACCGTTCATTAGATTATTATTATAGAACAGCATGGAGTTGACATAAGCAGCGCGTATGTAATTAGGGAAATGGCCATACTTATGTAATGTGTTATGACTAACGGCTAACAATTATTATATATTCTACATTGCTGGAGTTTTATGCTAATGTGCCCCAAGCTGCAGTTATTGACATAGTTCATAGTTTGGAGGCATACATCCGAATTCGAGGCCCAAAAAAAAAAACGCCGCTTATCAGAGAGCACTTCATCTGCACAGCTTTAACCGACATGGGAGTTGAAGACCAGCATAATGTTGGCCATTTGGCCTAAGATGCGCTGCTTTGTTAGGACTCCAAATGATGAATGATGTTTCTGCGAAAGTTCACGAGCTTCGATGTTCGTCCAGAGAGCTTCGGATATGTGCGACACATTGTCGTTTGGGTATGTTGAAGGGTTCTATGTGTCCAGATAGCGTAGTCTAATAAGTTTGATTTGTTTCTTTCTTGGCAGTCCAATAATTTCTTTTTGTTTGAGGTAAATTGCTGGGCAGTCTTGAAATATGGACACTCGTCCATCGTAAAAGAAGACACAAACGTGTCAGTCACAGATTATTGCATACTCTCAGAGCATTCCTCAACTCTTTTTACAACCTCCATTCCCTCTAGGGAATCGTGGGTGGTAAGTCAACCAGGTCAAAGCGACCGCATAAATTTCTTCACAGATGGCTCCAAGCTCAACAACCAGGTTGGGGGCGGGGTCTTCTCGGAGCAACTAAACATCCGGCAGTCTTTTCGACTTCCGGACCACTGCAGCTACTTTCAGGCGGAAATCCTCGCCATAAACGAGGCTCTCATCTGCTTACGTAACGCTGGCCTGGAAACCGGGAAAATAAATATATACTCCGACAGTCAGGCAGCCATAAAGTCACTATGAGTGTTGTCTTCCAACTCGTTGACAGTCAACAACTGCCACAAATCTATTCAAGAGATGGCACAGCAGTTTGTTATAAGCCTAATTTGGGTGCAAGGGCACCAGCATATAATAGGCAACGAAATAGCAGACGAATTAGCCAGACATGGCACGACCATTTCACTCCTCCCGTATAAGGAGGATATTTATATGCCAATGGCTACTTTTAAGCTACACACAAGGGAAAAGTTCAGTTCCCAGGCACAAAAGATGTGGGAAAACACATCCCACTGTAGAATCAGTCGCCAAACATGGCCTAAAATCAACCCAAAACGTTCCGCCAGACTCTGTGAACTCAACAGCTCATAGTGTTCGGCAGATGTAAGAGCGATCACCGGTCACTGGCTTGTCGGAGCACATGCGACCAGAATGAACGCTCCGAGCAATGACTTCTGCAGAAGCTGCAGAGACGAGGAAGAAGTAGAAACAGTAGAGCACATCTGCTGTTCCTGTGAGGCTCTATGTAGACGCAGGAAAAAGTACCTGGGAAGTTATTTCCTCAATAACCTAGAAGAGCTAGGTCCTATATGCCCGAGAATGATTGCAAGCTATATCTTAGCAACAGGCTGGGATTCCCTTTAAGAACACTCACCTGGAGAAGGGGGTTTAAATTGAGATCCTAAGCGGTATCACAACGGGCCAGTCTAGGCCTAAGTGTGCTGGCTTTTTAAGCCAGCTGCCGCCATAACCTAACCACCTAACCTAAGGTAATTGCCAATATTATCATTGTTTCGATTGAGATTCTGGTACCAGATTGAAGTGTGGTCTATTATTGTATAGGGAAGTGGCTGTTGCGCAGGATGGCTTTATAAACGGCAACTAAAAACATAATTCCTTTGCGGGGCAGCAATTTCGCTGTGTGGCTTTCTATTATATCGTGTTCAGGAGCTTTATTTTTTTAAATGCCTTAATTTCATCGACTACTTCAGCAGGAGAAACTGGCTTAACTGGTAAGGACATCTGCAAGGGCGCGTCTAAGAACCATATGACTTGTGGTACGTTTTCATACGATGTTAATTTAGCTATAGTATATATTAGTGCTGGAGAAACATCAATGTTGGCCAACATCGATGTTTTCGATATTTTTTAACTTCGATACATCGATGTTTCGATACATCGAAGTACATGTGGCGGCTATTTGTTGAATGCTTAAATTAATTCAGAGTGGGCCGTCTGTTGGTTTGGTTATATAAGTATTTTCCAATAAAGGCCCATACACAGCATGTAAAAATTCCGCACGAAATGTCAAAACTTCATATAAAAAAAAAAACTCCCTTTTTTGGGATATTTTTTTGTAAATGAAGTTTTGACATTTCGTGCGGAACTTTTGCATGCTGCGCATCATTTGTCCGTAATGGGATTTGGTCGATAATCGAAAAACGAAAAAAAAATATCGATGATCGGAAAAAAAAATAAAAAACATCGATGCATCGATATAACATCGATGTTACTTCCAGCACTAGTATATATCATATGTTTGCATTTGTTTTTGTTATAATTGTTTGTTATTTTGATACACTTAATTACTTTACGTTTGTATATTTATTTAACGATTTATGAGCATGGCTTGTACCCCTCTCAAATACCCCGCTCTTAATCCAAGTAAATTGTCCAAGACTTCAAAGTGACTAGTATATGGCATAGTACAGTGCATCAAATAAGTTTAGGCAAAGCGTTTTTTTTTTTCTATTTCCAGCTGTCAATAAGTTTTTGCATACGCAGCATGCAAAAATTCCGAACGTAATGTCTAAACTTAATATTGAAAAAAAATTTCCCCTTTTTGGGATTTTTTTGCATGCTGCGTATGGGCCTTAAGTAGCAAAGATTGAAATTAATTAATACCATATTAATACCAAAAATTTGGAAAACAATTTTGAGAATTTACTTAAGAGAAGCAGTGTTGTATTCAGTTTCAGTAACAACATTTTCTATCTTAAGGGGTCTACGCAGTTCGAAATATTTCGCGCGGAATGACAAAACATCATATAAAAAAAAATCCCGTTTGGGATATCCCATTTGGGACTTTTTTTGTTATATTAAGTTTTGTCATTCCGCGCGAAATTTTTCGAACTGCGTATAGGCCTTTAAATAAATAGTCAAAAATCCAAGCTTATGTATTCCATAAAAATTACGCTGTGCATAATCTTTTTTGACACACTTTTCGTAAGTGTAAGTATATATATACCTATATAGACATGTCCATGGCAAGTTGTTGCACGTGGGCAACAGTGCGTGTCCATTTGTTTCATGCATTTGGCAATAAATTTAATGTCTAGCTGGGGGTCTACGTGCTTCTAAAGTTTTCACTGTACATAGCATGCTACATACCCCACCACTCGTTGTAATAACAAGAAGCAGAGAGTCCAACACTTTCGAGAAACTTTTAAACAAAGTAAAAGCCAACAATTTTTGAAAACTCTTATGGAGAGTGGCTTATGCCTTATGGGCATATCTCATAGTTTGACCTGCATATGTAACTACATACATAGTAACTTTGCACTGATTTGTATACCCAGCAGTTGGCCCACGTGGTCAGCCAAGTGTGCACAGGCGCAGTTATCTTCATCGAGCTGCTGCTGTCTTCGCAGTGAACTGCATTGCTGCATAGCTGCACAGCAGAGACCTTTCTTTGGGCATTGTTCCGGTGCCTCCTCAAGCATTTAAATGAATTTCACTGCAACGCATGGTTACCTGAGACCACCGCAGACCCCCAGCGCGAGTGAGTGGTACGGATGCGAGCCAAACGCTGCCAAGTGACGTTGACATTATGCGGAAATGTGTTTGTCCATAATTGTGCTGTGGTTTGAAGTTGTCTATAATACGAAAAAAACACACCCTGCCAAGCTCCAAAACACCCGCAAAGCACTCAAAACACTCGTTTAACTGCATATATGTACAATTACTATATATACCTTATGCTACTTATGTATATATCCGCATGAGTTGCGTAATTGTGCGAAGAGGCGCACTGCAAGTCCAAAAACTAAGCATGTACTGGCATAGAGCCGGGGGAGCTGCTTGGGGTATCAATACGCTGAAAAAAGTAGCGATAGTTGGTAGTGTGCCGCCAAGAGTGCCTCGTACCCACGTAGCTGGCATACTCCCAAAGACACATAGATTAGTTACATGGACCTGTCAAGGAGTGTATCATAATTAAGATTGCCTATAGATTCCCACTCGCTATGCTAAAAGCTCCACGAAGGCTTCATATGAGCGTCACTTTTCTTAACCAGTATACATCGTGTCACGAGAATTTATTTGAAATGAATCTTAGCCGATGTTCAAGTCTGTGTCTCCATTTTGGCCTCTTTTTATTTGATATTCTTAGAAATATGGATTTGTCAATGAGCTTACCACAATTAGGATTGTCTATAGTTTCGAACCCACTTCACGAAACACTCCAGGACATCACGGTATTACAGTCTGATAAGGCTTCAAACCATGGAGCAGAAGCTTCAAAACCATGCTCATCACTGAGCTGCCGATCCGGAACACATAAAAATTTTAGCTGATGCGTTCCTTAAAGCGCCCTACGTTCCAACTCTGATAAGTTCGATTGAGTCATTCTTGGTATAATAATGGAAACGTAATTTGCTATGGAGAAAAATTAAATCTTTTTTTTTTTGCATTTTTAAGGAATGTAATCAAAAATTGTAAATCTTTTCCTTTAAAGGCCCATACGCAGCATGCAAAAATTCCGCACAAAATGTCAAAACTTCATATAAAAAAAAAATCCCAAAAAAGGAAATTTTTTTTTTATATGAAGTTTTGACATTTTTTGCGGAATTTTTGCATGCTGCGTATGGGCCTTTAAGTGTCTCTCTGAAAAAGAGAGCACAGGTTCAATTTTTGTAACAATAGATCAATTGTGATTAAACTTCATACATATATATGTCGACTAATATGAAACACATAAAAAACACAAACATATTATTAGGAATCGTTTTGAAACCGAATGTTTGATGCTCACAATTTCAGCAAAAAGAATTTTTTATGTAGTTTGAAACCGAATGTTTTGTCGGAATTAAAACAAATTAGCAAAATAGGTGGAAAACTGAACGTATTTTAAACTGAAATAATTATTAAACACTGTACCGTACGGTACAAAAGGTCGGAGACCCCCCAAAGTTACCTAAAGTATGATCAGGGTGACTAGAGAAGTCGATTCAAAATTATTTTCTACTTTTTGTTGCTATTAAAGGCCTGTAAGGCCATTTGGGATATCCTATTTGGGACTTTTTTTTTTATATGAAGTTTTGTCATTCGGCGCGAAATTTTTCGAACTGCGTACAACCCCTTAAAGCTTGATTTTTTAGTTTTTTTAAACTATAATTTTTGGTTTGTTTATAAAAATATCGTAACCAAATTTGGCAAAGAATCATCTTTTGGAGTTCATAAGCAATATATCGGAATTGATTGCAACGTGGTGGTACAGAATATCCCAAAGTCGTCTGCGCCTGACTTTAACCTACGTCATCTTTTAAATATTCTTTGATATTCTTAGACTATTTTTATGCCAACTTATAGTTAGATATTTACTGACAACTATTTTTAATCATTTTTTTTCTGAGTCAACTCAAAGAATATCATGCGCAACTCAAACCGAATTTCTATATGGTCCATGTCTTGCATAAAAAATGTTCATGTCTGAAGGCCAATACGTAGCATGCGAAAATTCCGCACGAAATGTCAAACCTTCATATACAAAAAATGCCCTTTTTTGGGATTTTTTTTTTAATACGAAATTCCTAAAAAGGGAATTTTTTTTTTATGAAGTTTTGACATTTCGTGCGGAATTTTTGCATGCTGCGTATGGGCCTTGACTTAAAAAAAATGTCCCTTTTAATAGGAATAGCATAATCGTGGATAATTTCCCTCGAAAGGTGCAGAGCTGTGCTAACAGTGAGTAAGGAAAATATGAGTAGATGGCGACAACAAAAATTCCGATTTGGGAGCTCTCCGAGTAAAATTGCTCATTTTGTTTTTTTCGTTTTCCGGATTAAATTTTTTGTTTATTTTTTAAATAGATTTTTTTTTTGTTTTAAGGCCCATACGCAGCATGTAAAAATTCCGCACGAAATGTCCAAACTTCATATAAAAAAGAAAATTCCCTTTTGTGGGATATGGGCCTTTAAGGGATCTACGCAGCTCGAAAAATTTCGCGCCGAATGACAAAACTTCATAAAAAAAAAATCCCATTTGGGATATCCCATATAGGCCCTTAGACTTAAGTTTGATCAAAATTGTGCCAATATTTCATATAGCTACCAAACAAAAATTGAACCAGTTTTCAGCACAGCCTTACTCGCGATCTGCTTTGCGTTACCTTATGAAAATCATGGTTTTATAGAATTTTATTTATTTTGTTTTTTTTATATACTCTCAACATAAGCTAAAGTTTTTTTAATGAAGTTGATACTATATACATATATATGTATGCATAACAATTTATTTATATCTGTGTATGTTACTCAGCTGCTCCGACAAAACTTAAGAATTCTATGTAAGCTGGAAAAAAGCGGCCAAGGTAGCTTGGGCTTATGTTTTCAGCTGTAGTCAGCAGCTTAGACCCCCAGCTGTTGCTATAAGAAAGCCCTATTAAAAAATATTACATATATGTATTTGGTCTTATGTTCTTGTTTTTAGTGTTGAGTAAGACTTCGGACAAGGTGTTTATTCTTTGATTTTTTCCCTTAAAATTGAAGGGAGAGGGTTTTAAAAAAAAATTTCAGATGAGAAGTTTTGAAATTGTTTTCGGTGATCAGGGGGAGGTTAAATATTAAGGTTAAATGCGGCTAAAGGCGGTGTGCTGTTGTTCTGACATGGATTGTCAGAAAAATTTGGCTAGACGCTAGCAAATCTCTTATGCATGGGGAGTAGATGTCTGAGTTTTTGAGGTTTGCTATAAATTTAAGAGCGTAGAATGATTAAGAGCATATTGCATCCTTACCAGGCTCTTTTGCAACGAGTTGTAAGAGAGAAGCTTAAATGTATGTTGGTGGCCTAAACGTAACTTTTTAATCGATTTAAAAATTGATTGTCTCAAAATTTTATTGAATGCGCCTTTTGTGTGACGTCACAACTCAAATTTTAAAAAAACATTTGATTTTTTAACTATTGTAGAAAATAAATATTATGAAATCGACTGTGCCAGATGATTTTGATATTTATTTGAAATCTCTGAAAAATTGATCCAAAGCTTTTTTGATAGAACGCTCCTTGTCTCCAATTAGAAGGCTTACTTTGGAGCTATATCGAGTCATCTGGCATACCAATGAAATCCGCTTTAAAGAGTTTTCTGATTACAATCAATTTTAATCTTTAAAAACTTTGTTGCTTTACAACTTCATTAAGTATTTATCTTGTTTAATAAAAGCTAATCGAAGTTTTGTTTGAAACCACAAAAGATTCAAGACTTAGTTTCAGGTTTACAAAGCAAGTCCATTCCAAACCTGTTTGCCACCACCTTGCTCTATATACAAACCACAAAATGATGTGATTAAATGATTAAATAATTTATTTTTGTACTCTGTGTTCTTGCAGCGATGTCATAATGGAGCCAATGACCATGTTGGTATTGGCCTTTCAGCTGCTGGCGCTTTTCTCCATAGCTGGCGCTCTGCTCATCTACTTAATATGCAAGGTACGCGAGGATAGCCAATCCTGCACTGCCGAGGCGCAACCCAGTCGCGTGGTCTTGGTGACAAGCGCAGATACCGCACTGGGACTCCAGCTGTGCACACATCTGGCCAACAAGGGCTGTCGCGTTTTTGCAGGCATGAAGGAGGCCCAAGATTCGTTGCCAGCTAAATTGCTATGCGGCTGGATGAAGATACGCGAGTATAGCGAGGAGCCCATTAGCGGCAGCATTATACCCATGAAACTGGATGTGACACGCGAGGATGTGCTGCGTGAGGCCACCATAGCCATGGGCGCACATCTAAATGCCAATGAACGTGGCATTGCGGCAGTCATAAATACCAGCGGCAGCGTGTTTCGTGGTCGCGTTGAATCGCAGGATGTGCAGCAGTGGGAGCACATGCTGAAGACCAATATACTGGGCACATTGCGCGTGGCCAAGGCTTTTGTGGGCTTCTTGCGTCCTACACGTGGTCGCTTGTTATATCTGGGCGGTAGCAGCGCCGGCGCCAGTCTGGGCGGTGATGGCTTGGTTGCTTTTAATGCATCGCGCGTGGCCGTAGACAAGTGCGCCGAAGAGCTGCGTAAGGAGTTGCAGCCATATGGCGTCAGCGTTGTGGCACTAGACACATGTGGCATGACTGCTGAGTCGCTCTACAAGCCGCCAGTAGCGCAAAGTGAGTAGAGACTGTAGAGACAAAATGATACAAAACGCATCCAGTTAAAGCTTGAAGATGGGAAAGATAGAATTAATAAACTTGTAATTATTTTCAAGAAAATAGGCCATGTTCCGGCTGAGCAGCGTCTAATCTATATATTGCCATCTAATACCAGAACTTTCACTTATAACTCACTAATTCCGCTCTCTTTTGTTTCTGCTCCTTTTTTTTTTTTTAGCCATGTCAGAGAGCGCAGGCGCGCCCACTCAATACACAGCCGATGTACTCAGCGCCAATGCCTTACAGGTGATCGAGCGTGCTCTCTGGGACTTTGCACCGCAGCAACGCTACAGTTTGCTCTCCCACAACAAATACCAATTCACGTTGCCATGCCGCTCCTCGCTGCGCGGGCCCAAGACCACTCCAATCAGCGATAATACCGGCTCTACGTTGGCCCTCAAGCATGTGCAGACCGTTTAAGACGCGATCCCAGCGGGAACTAGTAACTTTCTTTGCTTGTGTTGGTTGCTTTTAGGCGCCAGTCAACTTTCAAGTTATACCGTGCCTTTTACATATATTTTTTTTTTGCCCCCCGCCCGCAACTCGCGGCCTACTCCCTGCCCTGCTCCCATGTACATACGCAATCTTTTTGTTTCCACGCGCTCTTCGTGTGTCTCTTTACGGCTTCGTTGTACTATGTATTACTTACATACATACTATATGTGTGTTTTATATATAATGTTTTTTTGTGCGAGCGCAATTTGGATTTACCTCTGCGGCAAGTCCTGCGAAATTCTGCAATTTTTTTTATAAGAATTTTATAAATGTATATGTATTTTTTTATACACCATTCAGTGTTATGATAAAAGTTACAAAAACAAAAATAAAAAAAAACACGTGCTAATCTAAAAATAAAAGGGTTTTATTGTTTAAGGCAGTGGTGGGCAAAACTCATACAAACAATTATTTCTTTGTGTGAGTAAACAGCGCAGTAAGCAAAAGCGCACGAGAGAGAGATTTGACACACTTGGACCGTGCATGAGCCGACTGCGCTGCGAGTTATCTAAATTGAGAGACTGCCACCCCTGGTTTAAGGCCTGCTTTAATTATGGTAAGGCTTTCTAGTAAGTATTTTCAGCTGCCAAAATATTAGTGCTTTGAGGCCCATACGCAGCATGCAAAAATTCCGCACGCAATGTCAAAACTTCATATAACAAATAATATCCCAAAAAAGGGAAATTTTTGTATATGAAGTTTTGGCATTTCCCAAAAAAGGGAAATTTTTTTATATGAAGTTTTGACATTTCCTAAAAGTTACAAAATATCCCAAAAAAGGGAATTTTTTTTATATGAAGTTTTGACATTTCGTGCGGAATTTTTGCATGCTGCGTATGGGCCTTTGGATTGAAGGTTTCCTAAGAGTAAATACAAGTATTTATATCCATTAAATGGAGTGGCGGACTTGATGCCCATTATATGTGCATCATACAATATCAATATTTTTCAAAGTTGACTTCGTTAAGACTGCCTTAAAATGCTCGTATATGCGAAAGCAAGGCAAATTTAAACTGAATTAAGTGTTTTTAAAATTAGTTTAATGTCAAAATACATATGAGACGTTCCGCCTTTGACAGCCAAACCCCGATGCGTCATTTGATTTCTTTATCTCGCTTTTACAAAGACTTTCGGCTTGCGCAAACTTAATATGTATGATGCTGATGAACTTACAGCTACAGGGTATAACATATATACAGGCTAAGATTAAAATAACAAAGTACTCTTCCTTTGGGATTCAGTGCTTAAATCTCGTTGCAGCTTGCTATGACAGCCTCCCATCTGCTCTGCCGAGTTTCAAAACTTTTACATGAGTTAAGGCCCATACGCAGCATGCAAAAATTTCGCACGAAATGTCAAAACTTCATATGAAAAAAAATCCCAAAAAAGGGAATTTTTTTGTTTATATGAAGTTTTGACATTTCGTGCGGAATTTTTGAAAAAAAATCCCAAAAAAAGGAATGTTTTTGTTTATATGAAGTTTTGACATTTCGTGCGGAATTTTTGCATGCTGCGTATGGGCCTTTAACAAAAATTGGCGCACAGAATTTGATGTTGAAGAGTGTTGTCTTTTTAACACTATTTCTACCAAGAGGTGTCAAAAGACACCTTCCAGGCTGCAATAATAAAGAGGAATATAATTTGAATGCAAGTAAAGGCCCATACGCAGCATGCAAAAATTCCACACGAAATGTCAAAACTTCATATAAAAAAAAAAATTCCCTTTTTTGGAATTTTTCCCCTTTTTTGGGATTTTTTTTATTTTTTATGAAGTTTTGACATTTCGTGCGGAATTTTTGCATGCTGCGTATGGGCCTTAAAGGAAGAAAGAGAACAAGATATTTCAAGAATTCTGATGATTATAGCGAAGAAAGCGACAAACGGCAAAATATTAAAAGTTTTAAATTTGATGGAACAGTTTGGAAAAAGATCGATACAAATTCCTCTCCTGTCAGACCACCCCTTCATACTATTTTCAAAGACGTATCTGCTACAACTGGACACGCCAAATGAAATATTATGATGGGCAAATTATTAAGGCCTACATATACGCAGTTCGAAATATTTCGCGCGGAATGACAAATCTATATAAAAAAAAAATCCCAAATGGGATATCCCAAATGAATTTATATGAAGTTTTGTCGTTCCCCTTTATTTGACAATATATGATGGAACACATAAAATGTACGGAAATCGAAGCACAGAGGGTTCTGGGAAAAGAATGGAGCTTACCTCGAGATAAGTTAGTGGCATTTATAGGTATTTTATATGTACCAAAAGTGGGGTCCTTCATTTTTTTCAAATGTAATGATCCGAAATTCGTTCATGGAAATTTTACGATTTTTGAGTTTTGGCAATAAAAACGAGCGTAGCCAACGTTTGAAAAATGATAAATTTGCTTTAGCATCAAGAGTATGGAACCCTTTTATTGAAAATAGTCAAAACTATTACAAGCCAGCCGAAAATATAACAGTGGATAAACAGCTTTTCCCAACAAAAGCAAGGATGTCGATTCACCCAATACATGCCGAATAAACCAGATAAATTTGGCATAAAATTTTGGTTGGCATCTGATGTGAAAAGCAAATATGTTGTGCACGGATTCCCATACTTGGGGAAAGAAGAAATGAGACCTACATCAATTTAATTGTCTGAGTTTCTTGTTCTGGATGCGGTTGAACCGTTGCCACCGATAATTTCTTCACAAGTTATTCACTGGCAGCAAAGCTTTTGCCAAAGAAAACCTTCTTGGTCGAAACTATCCATCAAAATAAAAGAGAATTGCCAAAATCTGCAAAATTACAAAAGGATAAAATGTAACAATTTACAACTCAGTTTTACGTATCGAATGTCCGTTCTCTTAAAAGCTATAAAAACTTGTTTCTTATTAAAATAAAAAAAAATAAACGTAGAGCAAGTAATATTTTTTAATTATTTAACTAATTTATATTTGATTTATAATTGGAAATCCCATGAATTTTGGCAATAACTTGAATCTGCACAAAAAGGTATCAAAAGAAATAAGTGTTAATTGCACACTGCCAACTTAATTAGTTACATTAGTCAACATATTTCGATATAAAATCATAACGCAGCACGTAGGCCGAATAAATCTCTCCAGCTTTAGCCTGAGTCTTGTCAGGAGTACGAGCTGGCAAGTGTATAAGCACGTCGGCACCAACTATGCTCTGCAAGCGGCTGCTGGTCTGCAAAGTGAAATCGAATAGATTAAGTTGTATATGCCAGTTGGGAGTTGTGCGTGCATGACTCAACAACCTACCTGATCCCCATTGACGCTGGCACAGAGCTGACCACTCTTGCATGTCACTGAGGCACGCACGTATTCAGGTCGCGGGTCCAGTTCAATAGCGTCATTGAGTAGCTGCAAAAAGTACAAGAATATTTAATGGGTTTTACATGGAATGGTAGGAACTTTCATTTCATTTCTAATCTGCTAGCATAAGCATTGAGCAAATGTGTACAGACATTGCTTATCAACAACAGATAAGAGCAACAACATATTGAAGAGTACTTGGAACTCATCAACAAATAATTAAAAGAAATGATTACAGATCGCCTGAACTAATTTAACAGTAGGACGTTTTTTATGATTATGTTGTTAAACAATTTCACTTGTCATCATCATGCATCATGGTGAAATATTTTAAGTACGAGTTTAACAGGCCAACAATGCTTTTGGACGCCAAAACGAATCAACAATTACCTCTACATTGATAACAGCCAACGGGCACTTGGTAAGCTCAACGCCGTTGGCTGAACGTAAGGCGGGCAAAACAAATATATGAAAAGTCACAAAAGCCGAGACTGGATTTCCAGGCAGGCCAAAGAAATACTTGTTAGCTCTACTTGCAAAAGTAAAGGGTTTGCTGCAAAAAAAAAAAAAATTGTAATTAGTTTATCTATACATATGAAGTTTGCTGCGTTGTATACCCTGGTTTCATGTTTACTCGGCCAATATGAATTTGAAACTTAAGCTCATGCAGCACTGGCTTGATGTAGTCCTTGTCACCCATAGAGACGCCGCCGCTGCAAATGATAAAGTCCACGCGATTAAACAGCTCCGATAAGGCGCTTTTGATTTTTTCAAAGCTGTGAAGAAACAAATCTTACGGTTTAGAGTGCGATTTATGGTTTGTATGTTAACACCTACTCATCGCTAAGCACCAACTTATCCGTGCATGCGAAGCCAAAATAGACAAGCAACTGCTCCAGCATGGTAGTATTCGAATCAAAGATTTTGTTAGCGGCAGCTTCAGCTGTTGGACTTAACAGCTCGCTGCCCGTTGAGATAATTGCCACACGGGGTTTGGTACATTTTGGCTGTAGACCCGCCGAGGCCATCAGCGAGTTGAGCACAACTGGCGATGAGTCAATAGCTGGAAATATCTTATCGCCTTTACGCAAATCACAGCCAATAGAACTACGAGTGCATAATGCAAATCAGCTAGGTTTAGCAGCACTCGGCTAAGTCTGTACCTACCGTATGTCCTGATTCGCTTGGGGCTCAACAAGTATTTCAACCAAACTTTCCTCGCCATATTTGTCACGCTGCAGCAGCTTAGTATCCTCAATTTGTACAACACAATCGGCTTGCTCGGGTAACGGCGCGCCTGTGTTAATCTTAAAGCATTCGTCCTCCTGCAGCGGATGTACATTGGGCTGTAGGCGAAAAGGCAAAGCGCGAATAATAAGTAAGCAGCTGTGTGATATGGTTGGTTTTTGCGCTTACCTTATCACCCGCAGCTATGGACTGCAGCACGCGCTTGCTGCCAGAGAAACCTGTGGATTTCATGGCATAGCCATCTTTGATGGAGGCACGAAAAGGTGGAATATTTACAGGCGACAAAATGTTACGCTGCAGCTGCTCTATATATTCACTACGCTGTACAGTCTTGAATATAATTTTCAAGGCAGTGGGCACCAGCAGCATTTCAAAGGTTGAATTGCGATCAGTGTCATTGCCAGCGCCAGTTCTATGCGGACAAACATGAATACCATAGCTAGTCTGCACCTCGGCATGTTTTTGCTGCACTAGTGCCAAATCGTTGTTTATTAGATTCAAGGCATGTGGCAGTAGATCGCGCACTGTCTCAAAACATTCGGCAACCGCTTTTTCGCTGCCCGGAAAATTAAGCACCAGCGTTGAGCCGGCTATGCCGCATATGCCACGCGATAAGGCCGCAAATTTGGTCTTTTGCAGCGAGGCCAATGCAATGGCCATTGTCAGCTGAGGGCAATCTTTGTCCAGCAGCGGTTTAGTTGCCTCAGGCGTGACATCACGCGGCGCAAAGCCAGTGCCACCTGTTGTTATTATAATGTCCACATCTTTGCGATCAATCCATTTGCGCATTTCACGCTGTATAAGATCGCGTTCATCGGGTATTATCTCGGTTAAGACACGCGGCTTGTTGAAGCTGCTATTTATGAGCTGTACAAGACGTGGGCCGCTGCGATCCTTGAGAGGTTCCTGAAAACAGCTGTCACTTACTGCAACAGCGCAATTTAATAATGCACGCAAAATTATGCGCAATAATGCTTACTTGTTAAAACGCCAAAAGTCACGGAACTCATTGCGTATTATGCATACGTCAAGACGTAATAGTTAGTAACCTGGCATTAAGAATTAAATTGTTTAATGAAGTGTTTAGCACAGTACACGCGATGACAACTTAATCGCGCACAGATTGAATAAACGCGTTTGTTATTTTTTAGCGCCTTTGTGTAAAAATCGCATGTACACACTGCTCGAGTCGTTTTTGGTTTAAAACATGCACACTACACTTAAATAAATAATTCATTTTGTTTACAGCATTTATTTAGCTAACAACGTAATGGCTTTGAGCATATATAACTTATTTGTGATTTATTTGTACAACACTACAACAATATATATGTTAAGTAAAAATAAAAAAAAAATTGTTTAACAATTAAGCTTTCACTTGGCCTGGTTTTGTGCCTGCTTGCGCTCCTCCAGCGGATCATAGCCACTGGCCATTTTTTCTTTGAACTGTTCGTAGGTGCGCTTGCGATCAAAATGTTTAACCCACTGACTTGGACAGGCTTGCTCAAAGGCCTTGCGCAGTTGTTGACAGGCTGTTGGTACTTTTTCGCCGCTGGTCGAACTATGCTTAGGCGCATTCTCATCCAAACACTTCCAGTACACATCACGATTGGCCCAGCACTTGGTGCGTTCAGCTTTGTCCGGAAAACTCATTGTGGCAGTTTGGTTAGTCCGGTTTTGTTTTATTTATGTCAGCCGCTGCTTATATGCATTAATAACAATTTTTTAAAGCATTAGCTGCGCTTGTTGCGCCTGTTTTATACTGGCTATTTATGCAGCTTACTTGATTTTGTGCCAATGCCGGCTGTTTAGTTAATATAGCTGCCGCAAAATAAATTGCAACTAACTTGCATAGAACCAACTTCCAACCTCAAAATTATAAAACAACAAAGCAGCTGTTTTGTATCGATAACGATTTAGCCAACTCGCTCTCTCTCAACAAAATAGTTGGCAACTCGACAATCGATAAGCATTCGACATTTATCGAGACAGCAGCTTTTTAAATAATAGACAGCTTTTTGACTCAAGTGCTTAATTTAAATACGCTTTATTGTTATGACATTTGTTGTTTACGGCCATTTGACGCTTGCAATACTTATATATACAAATTATTTGTTTTTTATAACTTAGTTGCTAAAGCCTTAAATTAATGCAAACAAAATGCGCCACCATTTCTTTAATAAAAAACAATTTCAATTTCAACTAATTTGTGTGGGGCTTATGTAAAACAAAATTAACACATATTTAAAAAAAAAAATTAAAAAAACAAATCTAGCTTAAATCTTAAAATACATTGCATGATATTTTATTAAACATGCTAATAACAATATTATATATTTAGTATTAAGAAACCATTATGCGGCATGTTTATATATTATGCTATATATAAACACACATACACAGTATTTGACTAATATTTATTACATTTATGTATATAAAAGTGGCTATAATTGTTTATATATATATGTATATTTATTGTATTTGTAAATGCCCATCAAGCGAGTGGGAACGCAATAGATGTCCTTTGCTCAACTATGGCGGCTTGTCATTTTTAGAAAATAACTATTTTTTTTATTTTATACTATTTACTATGTATGTATATATAAACATTACGGAATTCTAGTAACTTAGTTAATGTTTTACAGTGCGCTATAGCTCTAACAATTACATATATGTAGATGTATGTACTTAATTACTATGTACTATATGCGCATCGCTAATCGGTTTATGCATCTGAAACTAACTATAGCATAATGTGATATATGTATATATATATATTTGATAAATCGTTAGACGCCAGGATATGATTAGACATTAAATGAAGTTATCTTTGTTTACTGTTTCATTTTTTTTTTTGTTTATGTCAAAATGCATTCCAGTATTTGGTCAATCTGTATGTGTGTTTGTTTCTGGGTTTTATGTTTCCTGTAGTACCTATTGTTAGGCCGGCGCCCGCCCAGCTGCACTATGAAACCCCACTCATACTATTCTAGCAGCTTGGGCTTCTTTGAAAGCTTTAGAGGCACTTGTGGCTTGTACAGCTAAGCTCAATAGAGCAAATCCTTTGAATTTCTAGCTGAAGGTTGCTTTTAAAATTTTATCGATATCAATTATTGATAACAAGCAAAACGTTCATAGCATATTGTTTATAATTATAGTGCAAATCTTTTCTAACAATATTACTATTTTTTTTTTTGTTTAACTAGTATGTATTACAATATTTGGGTTTTTATTAGTATGCGTATATACTATATACCATAGTAGACGCTTGCAAATTAGTTTTAAATAGTTTAGCTAGTAGAGACAAAACATTTAATGCTTTTTTAAATAGGGATCGTCAAGTTTAAAATTTATAAATAAAAAATAAAACATTAAAGAACTATTATTTTGTGTTTTTTAAAATTTGAAGCAAACTTTACTTTTAAGCAAGTATGCAATAATATGTAAACATCAATATTAAAAATGTATTAAAATTTAATTTTAAAAAATAACTATTTTTATTTAAAAAATTAAAATTGATATGATTGAATAATAATAATTGTGCACATTTTTTTCCCGAATTTTTCAAATAATTTAAAAAATATAAATTTCTAATTTTTTATGTAGGCTATACAAAAATATGATATATTGTGCATGTTTATTTTTTTTCAACATTCATTTCTCTTATTTGCGATTTCTGCTTAAATATTTTGACAAAATTTATGTTGATTATTTAATTTTCTTTATTTTTTTTTAATTTTTATACCCTGCACACAGCGCGTATTAAAAAATAAAAATTTCAGTGTGCCCAAATATTTTTTTCTGTACGACTTAACATTTTGACATATTTTCTATTTCCGTATACGCGCCAGTCTGTACTTTAAGTATAATTTTTTTTTTTTAATTTTATAAACTTCCAAAGATACAAAGATTCAAAGTTCTATTCGGCGGAATAGAAAACTAAGTGCTAGTGAATGTGTTTTTTCTTATGTTTCGTTTCTTGTTTAGTGTTTTTCAAGTTCGGAATTTTTATATGGAATATTTTTGATCTGAACTGATTTTTATACCAATCTAGTTTAGTCTAAAATGCAAGCGTTCACGCTGTTAATTTTCTAATTGGGGCCACAAAATGCTTTTCAAAACATCTTAAAAATTTAATTACAATTTACAATTGTTGTTATGTATACATATATGTATGTATGTATGTGTATGGCTAAAGTCAAATACATACTCGTACAAACCAATACAATACAAAAACATTTTAATGACTATCAGTACTTTGCCCTGCACTCCATGTAATTATATACATCATATACGTACATAGGTATAAAATGTATCTAGAATATTTGAATTTATTTTTTTTATACACTTGCAATGGCTTTAAAAACTATTTTGATTTTATAATTAGTACATGTAGTATATTGTGTGCTTTTTTTAAACTACTTTTTAATATATTTCTTTTAATGTTGAAGTAAAACTTAATATTAATTTTAATATTTTGATTAGTTTTTGTATAGCATAAAAAAAAAGACCAGTGCAAGGGCATAGAAACTTTGGGTTGCCAAAGTTTTCATTTCTAAATTTTTCTAAAATTCCATTTTTAAACCTTGTTTTTTGTGTTTCAATCTAAAATTAAATTAATTTTTATGCAATTTATATTATAACTGACAATTTATTTTTGCTAGAAAACTTTATTACTTGCCGCACTTGCAGTGTTAAGTGGATTATAGAAACTGTTTCAAAAAATGTATTTTCTTATATTAGTATATACTTTAGAAAATAAGTTTTTGATACACTTTTCCTTAAGTACGCATTGAAGTAATTAAAATTTGTAAATGACAATAGTCAGGGCATTCTTGAATATAAATAGTACTTATAAAGTTAATATAAAAAGCTTTTGTGTCTAGGGTTCACAAGCTTCAATTGAAAAATAAATTTTACAAATGGCTGCCCAATATATATCACTGTGTTTTTCTATTATATTTGAACATATTTTATATCAATAAATCAATCAATAAATTTTACATCGAGATACTATATTCGGAAAGCTTTAAAGAGTTTAGCAGCACCGAAACTCATAAACAGCATACAATATAATCAACTAATGCTACAGTACGGCAAGTTTTGTGATGACGAAATAATTTTACAATTTTTTTATAATTATTATCTTGTTTCATCTAATTGTGTGTGTGTGTGTGTGTTTTCTTGCACTCTCTATAAAAATGCTGCGCATTGCTTGGGGGTACAATTTATACAAAGCATATGGTGCATATGGAGTGCTGTACTATAACACTTATGACTAGACTAGTTCTTCTCGTTCTATACACATTTGGCGCCACTATTTACTTACAAACACACACACAAGTTTATATTAATAATTATATTGCACATTGTAGAATAAAATGTTCCACAGGTTTTATCTCTCTTTTTTTTCCTATTTAATAGCTATATAATATAATTTATAGTAAGTTTATAGCAAACAATTTAAACAAAAAAAGTATAATAAAAAAAAAATTATTAAAAAATTTGGCAGTCAAAACAGCAACAAATAACAATTTGCAAATATTATGCAAAAATTTGTTGCCATTTTGTTTTATTAAAAGTTATGTATGGCGCTCTTTGCATGCAAAATCTGGCTTAGCCAAGTTAGTTGCAGAGACAGTAAAAGTATAGAAAGAGAGAGTGTAAGGGAGCGCCATCTCGTTTTGGCCTCGCTTTCATATGTTATAATAAAAACAAACGAGATCGCATCGTTTATAGGCACATTAGAGGGGTACACATTAAAGATGACACTGCATTAATCAATGGCACTAACTCACACCTATGGCGTTGTTTAAGCATATTCAGGCTCATCCATATTTTGAACATACGCCAATTCTGCGTTTACTCCGGGCGAAAAAGTTGTTATCATAGCTGTACCCAGGCCAGCTTCGCTAGCTGCATTGCCCGTAGGGGAGCTATTATTACTGTCTGTGCTCGGGCTGGTATATTTACAGCTTGCTGTTAGACAGCGGCAGCCAGCAGCGCGCTGCTCAGCGCGCCAATACTTTTCGCCATAATCGAAGCTGCAAAAAACCAAGTTTAGTTTCAGTACTTCAAGTTGTTGCTCAAAAACATACCAGATCTCCTCGCCCGCATCAATATCACGACAGGCAAAAAAGGCAATCTTGGGCACACGGTAATCTTGATGCTCATAAAAGACACGCACAGGCAATATATTTGGCTCGCACGAGTGATTAAAGAAACGGCTTACATTACCAAAATAATTGGCATCAATGCAGTGTCCATTCTCCAGGTCAAAGTAGTAGCTATCATCGGTGCGACGATCTGCCTCGGGTGCTGTAAGTATTTCGCCTGCATAGCTGGCCACATAGGTGCCTTTCGGCACATTTGCTAGTGCACGCACACCCCAGCCCTTGGCGGGATCCTCGCACTCCACAATCTGTAGCGGAGTGCGTATGCCATTTTGTACGACGCGGTTTTTGCAGGAGAGCTGTAACAAAAAAAAAAACGTGTTAAACCCAGTCAATTTGATCTTAAGCTTTGTCTGCCTTTGCTATATACCTTATTGCAGCCGCACACATCGTTGCATTCAAAGATTACGGCCGGATCGTCGTAGTTAAAGTCGCAGGTCAGACGACTTTCGGCTGTGTACCAATTTTGGGAGGAGGCGCCATTGCACTGACAGACATCGCTGCTACAGCTGTTAATAGAAGCAATATATTGGACTTAAGTCGTAAAACATTGTACTAAGCGTAAAACATTACCTATCCAGACACGAGCAAATTCTCATTTGAGAGACACGCGTATCAATTTGCAGTGAGTTTTGTAATATAATGCAACTTGTGATGTATTTAAAATCTGGCCACATTAGCGCATCAGCCTCATCCTCCTGTTCGGACATAGCCAGCTCATTGCGCACGGCCTGTATGGGACGTGCCTCACGCCCATTCGATGCGTCAGCGCATACAACTCGCGTGCGCAATCCCAATGGCCGAAAGCTACGCATTTGCATATTAAATCCAACGGTGCGACCGCATTCCGACTCCTCGTTGGGTATGCAATCATATGGCAGCTGCTCGGCTTTATTTTTTATCATCAGATCGGCTCCATTGGCAATTAAGGCAATGCACATGCGAGTTACCTCATGACGGCAGGCAATGTGCCTTGAAAAAAAAAAAAATAGCGTTAAAACGTTATGACCAAGCAGCCAACTAAGTTTAACTTACAGCGGTGTATCACCTTCGACATTTTGCACATTGCAATCGGCGCCAGCCTGCAGCAAAACCGTTATGGTCTCCAAGCCATCATTATGCAAAGTGGACCAATGGAGCACCGTATTGTTATCATTGTCACATATATTCGGATTCGCGCCATTGTTAATAAGCAAGCTGCAAGTCATTATCGGAGTGCACAATTTTGGCTTAAACTGGGCTCAACTGATTTCTCTTACCTGACAATGTCTGTATGTCCTAACTCTGCTGCCCATACCATAGCCGTCCAGCCGCCCTCATCCTGTGCATCAATGAAGCTCAAAAAACTAGTTATATTACGCGAGGCACGATAGCTTTCAACAATTAGTTGTGTGGCCTCTAGATTGCCCAATTTGGCAGCAATGTGCAGACTTGTCTTGCCATCAGGACCCTGAAAGGAATCAACAATTAACGATTTATTAACCACTCAAAGCTTTTACTCACCTTTATGGCCACATCAGCGCCACATTGTACAAAAAGATTAAGTATATCGCATTTATCATTCATTACGGCATACATTAGGGCCGTGCGCAGCTCACTGTCCAAAATATTTACAAAATCCTGCGATCCGGAACCTTTGTACAACAATAAATAGGCCATTTGCAGTGTGCCCGAATGGGCAACCAAATGCAGGCAGGTACCATTACGAAATTCGCTCATTCTTGTCAGCACATTATAGTCGGCAGCTGCAAGCAAAGTATCAGCGATTAGAGCAAACCGTTGCGATTTGAATACAACGTTAGCTTACCAAGAATTTCGGCAACACGCTCCAGATCATCATTTTGCACAGCAAAATACATGTCTCGCGAGGTAAACTCCGCATTAACGCGTCCGTTAGCAGAAACCATGCCACCACGCAGCACCACATTCATAACAGACTCCGGTATAAGTTGTTCAAAGTTTATGGTATTATTTTGGCAGTGCGCATGCCCAGCAGCATTTTTGCCACGTGTACCATTCGACTTGGAGCCGGATTTGTTGCGTGTGCCGCTGCTGCTGGCTTTGGTAACGCTATTGCTGCTGCCACCATTCGAGCTGGCCGAGAATTGTGAAAGATGAGTTGAGGTAGTCAACTTAGCGGGCTTGCTGCAAAATAAAAGCATTTGTTTACTATAACTCGTGCCACTTATTCCTAGTCTAGCTTCGATACTTACATTTTGGATTTCTGTGTGGGCAGAAAGACTGGCAATGTCTGGCATTTCATGCTAACCGTAGAGGTGCGCTCAGGCGTGTCTATGCCGCAATGCGGACACTTTAGCACCAGAATAGGACTTGAATAATTGCTGCCACTCTGCTGTGCATCATAGGGACTGTTGAGTATAAAACGCTGCGCGCAATCCGGATGAAAGAAGTGCTGTTGCTTGCAAAGCACAAATTTACCCTAAAAAAATAGTCCATATAAGCAAAAATATGCGCTTAAGTAAAATGGTCTGGGATCTTACCTGAGTACAAAAGATGCCGCAGCCAGGGCAGCAATTGTGCGATTGTAAACGCTTCTTGTGCTCATCGCAGAGTATCATATAGCCGACACGTTGACTAGGACGCAACAGATTATGCACCTCGGCGGCCAGCTCATTGCAGCAGCCAATCTTTTGCTCATCAATATTATCGATGGCACAGCAATAGGTTGCATCTGGCGCATTGCGTGCATAGTAATGCGAATTTTTCGGGCACAGACATATAAACTTGGAACCATCCTTGCCACAAGGCAGCTTTGCACCTCTCGAAACCTCTTCGTCTGCAGCAGCGGCTTGTGCCAAAATGGCACTATTCAGCGAATGCAGCTGACTATGTTCCAAGGTAGCAGCGGCTGGCACTGACAGTTCGGCATACTTGGAGCTGCGACTGCCGCTTGCTTGCGCTTTACGCTGATGCTTGTTGGCTGTTGCAGGCGCTGCCGGCGGCGGCGGTAATGTGGCCTTTTGTTGAGCATTCGCATGCTCCTTGCTGGCATTACGCAGACGCAACGTTACACTGGGCTTGCCCACATGCACTCTGGTGGTTGGCACAAACTCCTCATTATCGGTATTGGAGCTATCATTATCGCTAGCCTCTTCGCTATTGTTGCGCCGCAGTCCCAAATGCCTTAGATGTTTTTCCTTTTGCTTGGCCAGCTTGCGCTGTTGCTTTTTGTTGAGCTTGCGATCTTCGGGCGAACGATTACCATTATATTTGGCCGTCTTAATGCTGCTAAGAAACTGCTCGAAATCTGGACCGGCAGGCACCTGACTCATGGCACGCAAAGCTTCGCTTGAGTTCTGTAAATCGCGCTGCGACTTGGAGAATAGACGCTTCTTAATTGCATTACTACCCGCCGGATGCTGCGTGCTATCGATGGGTCCACTGCCATCTGATTTTTCGCTCTTTTGGCGTGAGTTGGTGAAACTAGAAGTGCCGCCAACACCGCTGGCTCCACACGCATGCTGTGGTGTCTCGAAGTGTGTATCGCCCGCAGCACCAACATCCGCAGCTTCCCAATGCGTCATGCGCTCAATATGCTTGGTCTCAAACTCACAGCGCAGTTCATCATTTTCGAGTATCTTGGTTGTTGGTTTGATGCGGCGTTTCGAGCGCTTGGGCAGTTGCAATCCATCTGCTACAGCTGTTGCATTAGCGCGTTTGTTACCATTAGCAAGTGCAGTTGGCGCTGTCTGTGCCGCATCTGCTTTAGTTACCAGCGTGCTGGCGGCAGCTGGTTTGCTGTTGCTCTGCACAGCTGCTGTGCTGGGTGGCAATTTGGCCTTGCGTCCACGCTTTTTACAAGGTGCTTTATCTTCGCTGTTTGTAGCTGCAGCGCTGCTGCGATTGAGTATAACATTGACCAGCAACTCGCTGCTGGCGGGGATTTCATTGGCAGCAGCAGGAACGGCGGTTAAGAGCGGCTCGCTTTTTACCTCATCCCAAACGGACGAATCCTACAATAGATACAAACAAAAAATTGGTAAGTCTTTTTCAGCACTTATCAAAGCGTAGCCGTCTTATCAGCTGGCGGAACTGTGAGCAGCTTATCAACTATTTTTTTTTTTTTTTAGATATGCAATGAGGGGAAGTACTAATGTAAAAACTTTGCTATACAAGCTTCAATATTTGGAAACTGAAGTGTAGAGCGGCAGAAAATAAACCTGTTGATCTTCGTTATACCCAAATACTTAGTGCCTATGACTGATACCAGTGTGAACTTTTTGTTAATCTTCTTAAGTGGATTGGTTAAGAACTTGGTTAACTATGATTTCTCTATATATCAGTCGGTTTTTTTTTTTATATGATAAGCAATTTTAGTTTGTAGGAAAAAAATTACAAAATGGTGATTCCCAAAATTTGTATTTGCAAAGTCAAAAAAATCATTTGTTTGCAGGGGAAAAGGATGCAATGGCAAAAAGAAATAATGAATTGGCATAAGTGGAAGAACAGCTTCTCTTGAAAAATTTGTCTTTATGCGTAAATTCAGCTCAAAATAATAAAAAAAATGTGGGTCAAGTTGGCTTTAAAATACCCTACAGTGAAAAACTGCGGGTTGGGAGAATGGTATACCTTAAACTATAAATAATAATAGATGAAATATCTAAATGCACACATACCGAATTTGAGATGTACATAGAATGAGATGCCATTTCACAAGGGCTTTAAGACGAAAATAGTTTCAAATTTGAATAATTTTTCGTATAACAAGAGCAGTTCTTAACTGATTTTATTGAAATTAAGGAAATAATATTAAGATCAGAAAAGTTTGTGACGAGTGTCAAGTTTGAAGCAGCAGTCAAAGCGGAACATATAAAAAAAAAACCGAATACAAGTTGAAAATTAAATCTTGAATGAATCTTTTGATAAAATTTTTGATCTTAACTTTCAACAAACGGGCATGCTTATATGAACTAAAAAATGTAATTTATCTTAATCATTATAGCCTGTAGGATTATATATTTTATATAAGCATTAACAGCCGAGTCGACGATAGAGGCAAAGTATCTCAAAGAGTGAGGAGCCCTATGATCAAGTTTGTTTATTCATGTGGATATCTTGCCTCGTTCCCGGTAAAAGAATTTCGCATTTTACATCCACACTTTAATAGCTACCCGTTCAAAATATGACACAATTACAGCTTATTACAAACCATAGTATCCCTTATTGTTTAAAATCGAAAAACTTCAAAAGTTAAAGGTAAAAATTATGCTTTCTTAAGGGGTCTACGCAGTATCCCCATTTGGGATATCCCTTATGGGATTTTTTTTTTTATATGAAGTTTTGTCATTCCGCGCGAAAATTTTCGAACTGCGTATAGACCCTTAGACTTCCTTCCGCAAAAACTGCATCAAAATCAAGCTAAAACTTTTTACAAAGAAGCTACAGCCACCAAAATTGGTATGTAGGCACATGTAGACTAAAATATAAGAGTTATTTTTAGTTTGTGGGTATACCACCATCCAGACCCCCGTAACAGTTTTCTACCAATTAATACGAAAAGCTTGCACATATCTCCATTTTTTATTACCCATCCGATAAATCCGATAGTAACTTCGGAACCTATAGCCAAAAAAAATTAAATGTAAGCCAAGGAGGTGTATAACAAGATGTTCCTAAAAATATTTTTGAAGAGCTACTACTAAATTGAATTGAAAAATAAAACATTACGGAAATTAAGAATGGTGCAGTAGATATTTTAGTCGGAATGACTCGAAGTGTTTGCGCAACTTAATAGTTTAGTCGAACTCCTCTATAACGAATTTTTTCATATAATGAATTTTTTTCAAGTTCACTGCTCTTATAATGATCTGCCTTTAGGGGTATACCCAGAGTCGAAAAATTTCGAATCCCAAATGGGATCGTTTTCTTTATATGGAGTTTTATCATTCCGCCCGAAATTTTTCGAACTGCGTATAGGCCTTTTATAACAAATCATTGTATATGTATAACGAACCAATAATCAGGGGAGCACTGTGAATTTGCTATATTGAAGTTTCACTGTAAAAGCTAAGCAACGTTTGGTGTAAAGGGTATAATTACGGCGGAAGTTAAAGTCAGTTACCATCTCAACCAACAAACATATAAAGGTTATGCCCTTTTTGAACGATTGTTTCTATGGGAGCTATACGATATTATGCACCGATTTATGTAAAATTTGGTATAGTGCTTGGGAATAGAGTTCCCAACGCCAAATTTGGTTACGTAAAAAGTTGTTTTTACCGATTGAACCGATGGGTATGAGATATATTAAACCAATTTCAATAAAATTTGTTAAAAAAAATGAACGACGCTGAAATTGACTATGATATCTTCCTTAATAAACGAATTTCGCAATTCGCGAGATGCTCTGCAATACTCCTATGGAAGCTATATAGTAGTGCTGGAGCAAACATCGATGTTATATCGATGCATCGATTTATCGAAGTTTAAAATATCTGTATATCGATGTTGGCCAACAGAGATGTTTCTCCAGCACTTCTGCACTCATCAAATGGGTGTTTAGTAGTGCTAGAAAAACATCTCTGTTGGCCAACATCGATATAAAGATATTTTGAGCTTCGATACATCGATATAACATCGATGTTTTCTCCAGCAATACTATAAAGTATAAGCCTGATATAAAAAAAAAAAAAATTGTCTCTCGTGACATTCTAAGGGATCTTATCCGAAAGCTTGGTTGCCCAAGCTCTGGCCATCTTTGAGATGCAGGCCATATCTATATCGACTTCAGTAGTTCTACTGATCATACTTCACGTAACTTTGGGGTGGTCTCCAACGTATCCCTTCTCTATGTTACACACATTTTCGGTTTGCACAAACTTAATATGCCCTTTGTTTCTTACAGGTTCAGGTTATAAAGAAGAAGAGCCAGATGTTAAGAAGAGAACCAGATATTGAAAGTGCCTCCGGAACCAAATTGGAGCACAAATTTTATTACACACAAAAAAAAATACAAAAGCGAAACTTTTTTAAAGATTCCTTTGCCCATCAATAGCGCAACAAACTGAGCAAGTTGAGGACTTTCCAAAATGTAATTATGATGGATTTACAGAAAATGTTCACAATATCGTTCGTAGTTTAATCGATAAAGTGATTCGTTCATAGGCATAATTTTGCAAAACTATTCATATCTCTGAGAAGAACCAAGCGTAGTCATTAAGACTACTTAACTGTTGGAATTTAACATAAAGAAGCAGTTAAGGTCAATGCGATTCTAAGAATTTTAGGAAGTTTATAAATCTTTTCGCAAGCAGACGGGGGCAAAAAAAGCGCCACATTGTCCTAGAGGATATTGACTACGTGACGAAAACCGAAACCCTCTCCCTTGCTCCTGTGACCAAACGTGGTATTTTAAGGACCCAACTGCCCCCTGAACGGGTCATGTAGTATAGGTACATTCCTTATGGTATATCCAAAGAAAATATATCCACTGCTGTTTTACAATGCATTGTCCTTGGTTTACCATAGATCATCCGTACTTACCGTGGGCTTTAGGTGATCTCGATTTCCCAGACGCACGCTACGTCGCATTTTTTTGGCATCTCCCACATTGGCAGCATCATCTTCCTGTTGCTCTGTTTTGACTACAATCTCAGCCATTTGCAGCGGCGCAGCCTCCTCTTCTGCATGCTTACGCTTGCGTCCTACTTTGCGCTCCGTGGGCGAGGCTGAGGACAATGCAGCTGGCTGCGTTTCATCCACAGCCGGAGTACCATCGTTATTGAGTATGGTTGAATCAATATTAAGTGACTCCGTTTCCGGCCTTGTCTTTTTGGCGCGTCCACGTCCACGTTTAGGTGTGGCTGTAGGTGTAGGTACGGGCGTAGGTGATGTTGATGCAGTTACTGCAGTTGACTCATTGCTATCCAGCTTTTCGGGTTCCTTTTTGACATCGATGACTTCATTTGTTTCGACGGCAAGATTTGTTTGAACTTCGTGTAAAGCATCTGCATTAACCAAAGACGTTGTGGCCGTATCCGTTGGTCGGGGTGTGCGACGTAAACGCCGTGTATTGCTGGCAGTATTTTGTTCCTGCAAGAGGGAATGGAGCAACAAAATTAGAGTAAGTGATAAGTCCAGCTTTAGGGTATGTGGGTTAAATATAGTGATTAGTCATAAAAAAATAGTGTCTGGATTTGACATAGTGACTCATATGTAGCCATCTTATTTTATACGCTCAAAATGAAGCTAATATAAGAATTCGCGCAAGGAATCTTACGACTAAAATCACAAAAATTTGAGAGTTAATATGGTTCCAAGGCCATTTGCTCTCGTCGGGGGCTTGACCTAAGAATAGACTAAACCTTGACTAATCTAAACCTCAACAAATTCATCACGCCAAATTAAATGGATTGTAATACCATTGCTTGCATTTCCGCCCTATGCTACACCTAAGCGCGACTACTTGTAAACGCATAATTAAGTTCTACAGTAGTCTAGGAATAAATCTAATACCATTGCTCGAGAAGATTACAATTTAACACCAGCCTCTATAAAAGATTGCTTATTGAGCACGCAGGCATCACTGTTATCAATATTTGGTTAGTTTAGCTGAAAAAAGGTAGCGTTAGCTAAGATTCTAGCAGTTTAGGTTAGGACAGATTTAGGGGGTTTGCCGGCGGCAGTAAATCACAATTAACAGATTTTAAGTGAAGCTATAAAATTTCTATAATATTTTTCTTATTGATGGCGTCATAATAATGGATTAGTGCACATCTTCATAGTTTTCATACCACAAAATAGATATCACACTTGGTAGGTAATCATGTTCATTTATATTCTGCATCCAAAGAGCATATGTATGTGCTAGTGCTGGAGAAAACATCGATGTTATATCGATGCATCGATGTATCGAATCCTAAAATATCTATATATCGATGTTGGCCAACAGAGATGTTTCTCCAGCACTACTAAACACCCATTTGGTGAGTGCAGAAGTGCTGGAGAATCATCTCTATTGGCCAACATCGATATATAGATATTTTAAACTTCGATACATCGATATAACAACGATGTTTTCTCCAGCACTAGTATGTACCACTAAGAACTATCTAGTCTATGTGTGACTCCCCCAGGGGTCAACCGGTGCAACCTAAGAGCATATGTGGCTAGCTTTGGTTTATTTTTTTGGTTTGTCTGGATTAAAGATGGACTCATTGGAACGTGCATAATAATAAACAATAGCAAAAAATGCTGGCCAAGCAATTGGGTGATACTCAACTACCCAAATTTGAAGCGTTTTCGTAGCACGGGCAAAGATCAAAGATCGAAAAATCTAGTTTCGCATAAATTGAACCACAGCCAGATGGAGTGACGCAAAATCACGTGCCATAAACACGCTGGCCAGTGTAAAAGTTGGGAAATTTCAAAAATCCTAAACGTATAAAAAACACAACACCTGATATGGTGAGGAAGTTCTAGGCTCCTGACGCCTCTCGAAATTTGCAAGTTTCTTGAAACAAGCTGGAGTGACGCAGTTCTTACTTTGGATTGTTACTGGCCATAACAGAATGGTAGTGTTTCGGGATGCTTTGGGCAAGAAATACAAGGCCTGTATGGTTTCTACGGTCCAGATACCTCTACAATTAACTAAGTTTTTTAGAATTTATGATGACGTTCTTAAAAGCTAAAGTCAGCCAGTGTGAAAACTTCTGAGCGCATTACACCATTCTATACATACATATTAATACTATTGCACGCAATAAACAATTTTTTTTTTTTTGCATAAAACAAAAAAAAAATCAATTAACAAATGAATCGAAACAGTTTAACCAAAAGTTAAGTAAAGCTGAACAAGAACTGTAAAGATTACGCACACACACATACTTACATTTTTATCAGCACATAAGTTGGCTGCGCTTGTTGTTGTTGCTGCTGCTGCTGCTGCGACGTCGTCATTGCTTGAATCTGTTGCGTCAGCGCCGCTGGCAGCAGAGTTGACAACAAGTGGAGCTGCTGCTGGTGCATTCAAATGTAATGCTGTGGATGCTGCTGCTTCAATAGTAATAGCTTCTACGTCAACGTCAACTGCGACTGTTGACTGCGCTGCCGCTGCTGGTTGAAGCTCTACTACCAAAAGCTCTGCTGGGTTTTTTGTTTTTGACACCGTTGCTGCTGCGTTCTCGTGCTCAGTCTTAATGATTTCCATTGTTGTTGTTGCTGTCGCTAATGCTGCTGGAGTCTCAGTTGTTGTTGTTGTTGTTGCATTTTGCAAAGATTCCTGCTCTAATTTTAGAGGCGTTATAACTGTTGTCTCTGTTGTTGCTGCTTTTGTTGTGGCTGCGGCGTTGCCATCGTTGCCGCCATTGCTAATGCATACGGGTTCGGCAATTTGCACGACAATGGCGGCAACGTTGTCGGCAGCAGCATCGTCATCGGCCAAGACATCGGTAAGCTTTGACGCAGACGTTGACGTCAACGTCGCAGCTGCTGTTGCTGCTGTGTCGCTCGCTTGTTTTGCTTTGGTGTCTATAGCTGTCGTTTGCGCTGCTGGCGTCTCAGTCGCAGCTGCTGTAATTTCTGCACTTGCTGCGTTGGCGTCAGCTTTGTTGTTGTTGTTGCTACTCGCTTGGCCTTGAAGCAGCAGTAAATCGTTTACCGCTTTAGTTGCCGTTCTTGTTGTGGCACTTTTTTCCAACTTAACAACATCATCATCATCGTCATCAGCATCGTCGTCATCCAACAGCTCTTTGAGCTCCTCAGCAACAGCTGCATTTACAACTGCTTCAGTTGCTGCATCTTCTTCCCCTGCTGCTGCTGCTGTTGCACCACTCTCCAGCTTGTTCGCTTCCAGTTGTTGCGCTTCTGCGGCTGCTGCGCCTGCGTGCTGCAGCGCTGCAGTTGTTGCTGCTGCTGCTGCTTTTGTTACCTCCTCACTTTTATTATTATTGCTTTGCTTTTTATCCTTATCCTTGCAGGCAAATTGATTATTTGTCAAATTGCGCCATTTTAATGTTTTATCTTCGGCCAAATCCAGATTCAGCAAAGTTCCACCCTCCGCGGTGCTTGTGGCACAGTCCGAGTTAAATTTACTCGACATGCTGTTCATCAGCTCCGCTTCCATATAGTCCGTCATCTTGACGGACGCACGGACGGACGAACGCACCACAGCCGCTTTAATTATATTTGATTTTTAGCACTTATATTTTGTATTTGGTCTATTTTTTTTTTTTTTTTGATTCAATTGTTTTGATTATTTGTTTGTATATATTGGGAGTATATAGTACTTCAGCTGCTGCTGTTGCTTATGTGCTAGCTGTTGTTGCAAATATGGGAATCAATATTCATTTTCACCACGGCGCACAGTGGCGCAAAAACGCACGCACGCACGCATACACACACATGCATACATACAAAAACTTAAAGCTAGCCAAAAGCTGCGACAGCCTGCTAAGTAATACATATATGTATGTAATTATATACACTTGCCCACACAAGTCTGCGTACAATGACGTTTTTGAATCCTTTTACGTAACAATTAATTAAAATTGTTTAAAAAAGAAGAAGAAGAGTAATTGGCCTAGTCAAACTAATAGAGAAAAACTTTGCATGTTTGCATAAATTAATTAAATTGGAACGATGTGTTTAGAGACTTGGCAAGCTTAATAGCAGTTATTAAATATCGGACGACAAAAAAAAAACTTTTTCTATGAGTAGTTACTAACTACTCATGTTGCAATGAATGAAGTTTGGCTTCGCAGAAAACTGGCTAAATTTTTATATGAAATTGTGGACTACTTAGTAAAGTTTGCTCAAAATTGGTTCTTTGCTATCTTTTCCAGAGAGTCGCGAATAACGAACTTGCACTGGCTGATGATACGATATTGCATCAATATGTAGATCAAAGAAAGCTTATATCCAAAAGTGCGGCAAATGTGAATTTATCACTGTTTGAGATGGACAGTTTGTAAAGTTTCGAGAATGTGGATGAGACCAAAAAACGTTCAAAACTGCTGATTTCTTTGAAGGAATCAATGCCGAAGAAGAGTAAGATGCGTTCGCCAGCCAGAAAAAGTACGTATGAAAGCCTAAAGAAATCGCTTTGCTAAAGAATGGAGTTCTTGGTATAAGAATATGGTATAATTTTTACTACTAGTTTTAATTCCCTTCTCTTATGTGATTTTGCACTGTATAGACTATTTGTATAAATAATTTAAAAAAAAATAAGTGAGATATTTAATTAACTGCATACATTATTTGTCTTAGAATTTGAGTAATTAAAAATGTGGATAAACGTATGTATAAAAAATAACGTGTTCTCAATAGGGTTAAGAGAAAATTATTCCAAAATGTCGCTATGGGGTAATTAATAAAAAATGATTATTTTTACATTTTCATTAGCACTGTGTGCAGACTAATGCATGCAAGTGTATGCATATAAAACTTTAAACTGTGTTAGGGGCTGCGCTTGTGGCGATAAGATTGGGGCACACACACCTTAATACAAACATATTTGTACCACTGTGCGCTTGAGTTAAAGTTTTGTGTAAAGTCTAGACAACAAAAAAAAAAAAAAACAAAAAACTAAACACTAAAATGTTACGAAAAAGTAAAATCGTAATGAAAACGAAATTAAATGCAGCCCCCAAAACACATACACACAAAGCAGGAGAAACAAACAAATAAGCCAACTATGTATGTATGTATGCACACATGTATGTAACGCACAGAGAGCGCGGCGGCACACGAGCACACAAGGCGGCGCTGATGACGCCGACAGCGACGTTGACGCTTACGTTAACGCAAGCAGCATAAGCCAAAACGCAACGTCCTGCGCCCAATCGCATACGCTCACTCCACATCAGCTATTGACACGCCACTTGTCTGCAGGAGGCTTTGGCCACACACTAATAAACACGCACACCCACACGCATAAATGTACGGCAGCGTCGCAGCTGCAGCTGACTTTTACGCAGGCGTTGACGGCGGCAACGACTTAGCTTTGCATATGCATTATGCTTTTTTTTATTTTTTTTATTTTATTAATAATGCAGTATAGCGTTTATTTATTACTGATTGCTTTTTATTTAGCAGCGTGTAATTGAAAGTTATTTAAAAGCAAATATTTTTCTTAGAAAACGCTGCTGCTGCGGCTGTCTCTGCCTCTGATTAGCTCACAACATGCTGTTTTTTTTTTTTTTCTTCTTAATACATATGTATGTAGTATATGGCCAGCATTTGTTGTTGTTTTACTTTTTGTCTTCCTCTTTTGCTGCTGCTTCTTCTGTTGCTGCTGCTGCCAGACCGTCTTGCTGCTGCTGCTGTGTTTGTTGTTGTTTTTGTCTTTGCTGCCGCTGCTGCTTATAAGCAATTGTCGTTGTAAACCTTTTTTTTTTACTTGCTGCAGCTGGCTGCAATTTTTTTGTTTGTTTTTTTGCTTTTTTTCGCTTTGGCGTTTTTAACATCACAAACACAAATCTCAACCAAAATCAATTCGCGCACTCACGGAATATGTTGTTTAATGACTTGCTGCTTTATTTATTGCTTGCATTTGCCTACACTTGTTAATATGCAGAAATGTTCAAAACATTTTTATTTAAACACACGCTAAACGCACGCTCTCATTAAAGCAAAAATTATAATTATTATTAAAAAAAAAAAATTAAAGGGGGAAACAAACACACAAGCGCACAAACGCACAGTCTGTTTTTTAGGTCCGTGGTGGTGCCCGTTGTTTAACGCCGCAAAAACTGATGTGCAGTGTGACCGTAGGCAGCTATACAAAAAATACGCCACTCTTAAGAAAGCCGCCAAAAAATGCCAACCTTGTAGCGCCATCTAGCGTGTAAAATGTTGGCTGCAAAATAGCAAACAAAACAAAACTGTCGCATGCTACAATAAAAAATTTAAATCAATTTTTGTGAAAATTAATATAAATTTATTTAAAATGCCAAAGCCTAACTATATCAATGGCAACAATTGTTAGCCAGATTGAGCATTTTGACTAAAAAATAGGCGCGTTTTTTATATCATGCAGTTTATTATTATATTTTTAAATACATACTTTATTTAAATGCTGTTAAGCTGATAAAACAAAGAAGTTAAATTTATATTTTTTATTATTTTTGTTAGCATCTCACTTGGCGTGACGTTACATTTGTACAACAAAAACTTAAAAGTAAAAGTAAAATTGCTTTTTATAATTACGAAAATTGATTGCTGAACAACCTTACATCATATACAAATTTGGCCCTTTGTAGACATCTATACGTTTTAATATAGATGCAGCTAAAGTAAGCCTCAGTCTTAGTCAATTAATCTTAATATAAAATAAAATAAAAGCAAAATAAAATTGCAATGCATTCAAAGCTGTTTTTGAATTTTTCAAGTGGCAACGGCAAGTGCAGCTTCTTTTTTCAACCAGCTGGCAGTACTGCGCACATATAAACGCAAACGCACGCGATCTGGCAACCTTGCGCTGCTTTTGGTGTGGTGAATATTTAACATTGGCTCAGCCAATTGAACAAATTTTAATTGTTTTGTTTTGTATATTTGTATTTTTGTTATATATTTAAATATCATTTAATGTTTTGCTAAACACGCATACACATGCATGTGCTTTATATAAGCACACACACAAATACATGCTAAAACGCCAACAACAACAACAACAACGACCAATAACCGAAGGCTTAAAAAAATGCGCATGCGCGGCCGCAGATTAATTCCAATTGTCCTGTCTTTGCTCATCATTATCATCTTGTGCATAAGCTATATATCAAATCATTTACGTGAGAATCCCAATGATGAGTATCTTATACATTTGCCGAATATTGCGAGCGTCGGCAGCGACAGCACGGCAGCAGCAGCAGCAGCAGTAGCTGCTGGCCACCCACAGCCGCTTCAACAGCAGCATCCTGGTCCTTTGTTAAATCTAACAAATTTCGACTATCTGCTTCAAAATGATGTATGCCAACGCGGCGACAGGGAGCTCTTGGGTACGCAACTTAGCATTATCTCATACACACCGCAACTATATTTATAACTGCTCCACAGCCGTGCTCATAGTCACCTCCTATGCTGGACACGATGCGCTGCGTGCCGCACATCGTCAGGCCATACCACAAAGCAAGCTGGCCGAGATGGGCCTGCAGCGTGTTTTTCTGTTGGCTGCGCTGCCGCCGCAGGAGCGTTTTATTAGCCAGGCGCAGCTGCTGAATGAACACAAGCGTTTTGGTGATCTCTTGCAGGGCAACTTTATGGAAAACTATCGCAATCTAAGCTATAAACATGTCATGGGCCTGCGCTGGGCCGCCACAGAGTGTCGGCAACGCACAAAGTTCATTATTAAACTGGATGATGATATTATCTATGATATATTCCATTTGCGACGTTATCTGGAGTCGCTGGAGGTGGCAGAGCCGGCGCTGGCCAGCTCCAGCACGCTGCTGGCTGGCTATGTGCTAGATGCCAAGCCACCGAAACGTTTGCAGGCCAACAAATGGTTTGTTACGCGCCAGGAATATCCACATGCGCTCTATCCTGCCTATCTCTCCGGCTGGTTGTACATAACCAATGTAGCCACTGCGGCGCGTCTCGTAGCCGAGGCGGCGCGCACACCCATCTTTTGGATAGACGACACCTGGCTGACGGGCATTGTGCGCACACGTCTGGGCATACCACTCAAACGCCACAATGATTGGTTTTCCGCCAATGCAGAGTTTCTGGACTGCTGTGTGCGTGATCTCAAGCAGCATAACTATGAGTGCGAGTACTATGTGGGTCCCAATGGCGCGGATGCCAAGCTCTTAGTTGAGTTTCTGCACAATGTGGAAAAGTGCTATTTCGATGAGTGCCAGAAACGCCCTACAAATCATTCGCTGCGCCAAACCTGCGTCGCTAGCGCCAAGGATTTGGTGCCCGATCATGGTGTGGCGCATGTACAGGCAGTCAAACTAAGATGACGTTAATTGAGCAGTTGCCACTTGGTGCCAAATCCCAGTGGTTTGACCCGCCGTCCATATGCTTTCCAATCTCAGTCTTTAATGCTCTCTCTATTCGTATTATCCAATATACTCACCATCTAGTTTTAATTTAGTTCTAAGCTAACAATGTGCAAGTTGGTATCGATAATATATCCATACCATATCTTATATTATATAATAGTTATAGATTAAGCATATAGCATGTTAAAGACAGTGAGTTTAAATATATTTTAAATTATTATACAAGCCCGTCCGACTCGGCTCTAAAACTGGCCCTACTTCATGTATAATCTGCAGCTAACTCCAAGCAAGGTTGAATTGCCGTGGGTCTGCTCTGCCTGTTAAGCGTTGTTGGCCTTGCAGTAGTGATTAGCTTAACTATTGACTGCTTGACAGGGAAATGGCTGGGACTGGTGACATAGACTGTTCTCTATGATCCATACGTTCTCTTAGTGTGCTGCTGCAAAGCAGTGAATATGGACAACAGCAATGGCGGATACTTCTTACCTTCGGGTGCTATGTGCCTAACGCACTATATCGGAGGATATGGCTCTCGTTCTTGCAGGTATGCGTGGATCTCCTGGTAGCCGAATCAAGAAGAGGCGACTATGGTAATATGGCAGTAGAGTTGGAGATCTTCCCAAAACGGCACATGCATAAAAGACTCATTCCGCACATCCGGTCATGGGTGAGTTGCAAGTACGGACAAACTGACATTTATTCAACACAATTACTGACGGAATATGCCTATTTGTATAGGTTTCAGCATAACACGAATCCCTTTCGCCCACACTGCATTCCGAGCTGCACATGTACTCATACTCATTGACTTGGTGAGCATCCCATTTGGTTTGCAAAAAAAAAAACTTGTCTCTTATAAGCAATATGGCAGCAGAGATAAGCTGATCCTTCTAGCGTCATACAGATGGGAATCTGGCTGCGTCTACCTTGCCAAATACTGGTTCATACTCTCCGTATGGCCGGAGACAACTGAGCCATGCTATCCACCCAGAGAAGTTCAAGAAGAAGAAGTTACTTCGTGATGATGCACTTTTTCATGCGCTTTAAACAATTTTCGCAACTTTTTTCCACCCTCTCTAGGGTACCGGGCCACCCCGGTGTTCCTTGTAACGAGGAGGCAGCTGAGTGTGCCAGGAACGGTTCAGCATTGCCTTACAGGATGTTGTATTGCAAATAAGGGGGACGGCCAGATGTATGGTAGAAAGAGAATGTAACACTGCGTTCGGTTGTCGCATCTGCCGAGCACTCTGGCCACGATATAATCCATTGCGAACATCTCAACTCCTGCGTTTTCATAAGAACAGCATCAGGATGGTGGTAGAAGTTGTAGGCCGAGAGGATGCATGTTCCACATCGTGACTTCTGCCGCAGCTGCGGAGATGAGGAGCAGATAGAAAGCATTCAACACTTGCTATGTGATTGCCCGGCGCTTCTTAGAAGACAAACCCAGTTTCTGGGTAAACCATTCTTTGGGCAGTTTGGCGTATGTGCCCATAGCCCATCTGGCCACTTTTGTCGCATCCACAAAATGGTTTTGACTTTGAGGGCTTAGGTGACTAGAGGAGTGCCTACCATTTCGACACTCCTCTACCCCCCTTGCCACCTTTTCTATAATTTTCTCTTCCTTTCCACAATTAGGCCACACAATGGACCTCATGGTCTCTGGGTGATCTCAATTATTGATTGAGCAGCTTAATCAACCCAACCTTTTCCCACTCCGATTGGGTTACATTCATCGACAGCTTCTACGGAGTAGAAAAACGTACCAAAGAAAAAGTTTTTAGCGCTCACAAACTCTATGTGCATATGGTAGAGCTCGCATTATCGGTATGAAGAATGAATCGGTATGAAACACTTCTGGCAAGCAAATTTTTCCATAACATTCACAATTGACCGTCTTACGTTGCTCAAGTGCTGACCATTTATTCCGAAGAAACAGCTGAAGTGCTTTACCAGCGAACAACTTTTGTAGGATTTGGTTCGGAAAACCCATACTATCGATTGGTGTGCAGTTTCAGGCTCTATGCATATCCAAGATTTGTCGCCTGGCTTTGGAAGCACCACGCTTGTATTTCTCTGGCATGCCTTAATCTTACAAAATGCCACATGATGATCTTGCTTCATTTCTGCGGGCACAGCATCGATGGAATTTCTGCAATTTGGCTCGAATTTGGGAGACTCACCAAATCCGTTGTTGATTGATAGGCGGCGGAGCTTTGATAAGCTGCGTTTTACATAATATGGGATAAGTTCCATCTTTAAAAATCGAACAAAGTTGAACGTTCTGCTTTTGTCGGGATAGTCCACTTCGCAAATCGTCAGACACGAAAATGTTGACCATTAGTGTCAAGGCGCAAAAAAGTGACCCTGTTGAACTCATTGACATTATAGAACGGAATAACCCTGTACCAAAGAATATAGAAATAGTTCTATATTCTTTGCCTCTTCCAAAATTTATTCCAACTATCTTATCGCTTCTTATGGTCGGAAGAATGCATGCCCAGTGATTTGAATCCAATAGTTAAGAAGAGGGATCCAACGATGTGCGCCAACTACCGTGGAATCTCTCTATTTAACATCGCATACAAGGTCCTTGCCAGTATTCTATGTGAAAAGTTGAAGCCAACCGTCAACCAACTGGAAAAGCAAATCGACACACACCATCAGCTAGTCGATTTCAAAGTCGCCTTTGATATGTGCAGCTTATGAAGCTTAATGAAGAAGCAAGGCGAGTGGGTCTTGAGGTGAATGAGCACAATACAAAATACCTCTTGTCGACATAGAAGCCCTCTCAGCGTCTCGGGCATCATGTAACTGTCGATAGCTACACCTTCGAAGTAGTAGAGGATTTTGTCTACCTAGGAGCCAGTATGAACACCAACAACAACATCAGCCTTGAGGTCAGGCGTAGAATTACGCTTGCCAACAGGTGGGCTAAGTAGGCAATTGAGAAGTCGAGCTCTCTCTCGCAGGACGAAAACAACTCTTTACAAAACGCTCATAATACCCGTCCTTATGTATGGCGCAGAATCATGGACGATGACGAGCAATGATGAGCGAGTCTAAGGAGTTTTCGAGAGAAAACTTTTACCTAAGATCTTTGGTCCCTTTTGCGTTGATGGTGAGTACCGTTTACGATGGAACGACGAGCTGTATGAGCTATACCGCGACATAGACGTATAGTCAAGCGCATTAAGTTGCAGCGACTGCGTTGGCTAGGTCATGTGGCAAGAATGAATGCTGATGCTCCAGCGAAAAAAGCCTTTTAAACGGTGCCCACTGGTGGTAGGCGCGGAAGAGGGAGACCTCCTCTGAGATGGAAAGATCAGGTATCTGTTGAACTGGCTAGGCTTGATATTTCCAACTGGGGGTAGTGCGCGCAAAGCAGAACCGACTGGCGAAGGCTTCTGGATGCGGCCAAGACCGACCCACGGTTGTAATGCCCAATTGATGATGATAATCATATCGCTGCGTTGAGAAAAATTTTATTTTCAACCAAAAGCTACTGAAAGTGAGCACAAAAAATCGAAAAGAGATCGTTTTTGAAACCTTTCCATTTGTATTATCTTTCTTTATTATCATAAATAAATTTAAATTAAATAAATGCAATATAATTAAGCACAATTTCATCGTTCTATGAAATTATTTTAATTTGTTTTTGTTTCTTTTTTAATTAAATTTTTATATCGCCATTTTCCGTAATATTTTTGTCTGGGATTTTTTTGTTACATTATTTCGTTCTTTTTGAAAACTTTTAAATAAATGTGTCTCTGTGTGTGTGTGTAAGTGTGTGCGTGTGAGTTTGAATGAGAGCGCGTGTATTTGTGTGTGTGTGGAAAATCAGCTGTTGGCGTGTCTGTGTGTCTGTGTGTGTGTGCGTGCATGTGTGAGTGCCTTTGCCGCCGCAGTCTCTATAGAAGTTGCAAAAGTTTGCCAAATATCTTTTACTTGAAGATCTTTCAGGATCTTTTGCAACTTTATAGAAAGTACAAGCGTGCAACTTTTTCTTTTTTTTTTTGTTTAAAATTTTAAATTATTATACGCATATTGTGTGTGTGAAATAATTATGTATGTCTTCTCTGCTTCTTTTTTTTACTAAAAAAAAAATATATAAAAAATAGGCTAAAATTACGAATTTGTTGCGCGTTTGCTGTTACTAAGTCTAAATAAATATAAATAAATAAACTTTATATTTAGTAATTAATTAAAAAAAAAAAAAACAAAAACTATACGAGTGTCAGCTGTTTGCTCAGCTGCTTAAATGCGTGAGTGTGTGAGTGTGTATTTTATAATTTTGTTTTTTTTTTTTTGTGTATGTATATAATTTATTGCAACTTTGTTTTTTTTTGCGATTTTGTATTTGTTTTTTTTTTTTTTTGTTCTGGCTGGTTGAACTAGAGATGATTGCAACTTGGTTGCAAGTCCAGCTACGAACAAACTATATGTGTAAGTGTGTGTGTGTGCGTGTGAGAGATAGAGACAGCAAGCATGTCTATGTGTGTGTGTGTGTGTTTGCGTTTGTGCTTGTGTGTGTGTATGCTTTTTGTTTTCTTTTTTCTTTTTTTGTTTTGTTTTGTTTGTTATTTGCTTTATTGCTTTCTGTTACTATGCATTCAAATTCTATGACGCCTTAACTTATGCCACAATCTTATGCGGCTGCATCCATTTCTTCATATAATAGCAGAAGAGCGTAGAGATGTAGAGCAGAATCATGAGAGCGCAAGTAACGGCCAGCGCCAGCACGGATGTCTTTGTGGGGCATGGCTCGATAATGGTGACAGTCTTGTCTGGAATTTTTTTTGCAAAATATTTAGAATTGAATGCTATGGTGTTTTTTTGTTGTTAAAACTTACCTTTGGCAAAATCTGTGCTTGGATCTGCCTTGAAGAATTCACGTTTCTCATCACCAAAGTCCAAGACCAGAATTTCTTGTGAAATATTCATATCCTCGTCGTTCTTTGTTTCATTGCTAAAGCGGGCGGAAAAAGAAATGAATTAGAATTTGTCGTAGGCTTGATTTCCAGAAGTTTTCATATAAGACCCTATGAGCTAGATTTGGCGATCTTTACAATATATGCAGGGCTGTAGGGAGAAAATCCGGGTCCGGGGGGAAATGTTCCGGCCCCTCGATTACACCTTCAGCTTGAATCACGACAGTACGACAGTAATTACACCGGGCCCCTGAGAAAACTCCGGGCCCGGAGGAACCCCCCTTTCCCTCCCACCAATAGTCAGGCCTGAATGTATGTATTATATTAACACAAAGGCTTGACGGTTTGCCCTAGCCCCACCCGGATCTGCTGTTACATTTTTTTAAACCAGAGTTTTTGAGCTGGATCAAATCAGCTAGCAACTACCATTGAACAGTCAAACATGTTAGGATTTATTTTAAAATACTTTGTTCTTATGACCTCGAACCAATATATAGCGAAACACTACTTCATCGTTTGGAGGATTTTATTTTTTTTTTGGAAAAAGTGTAGAGGATGTTCCACTGTTGTATTCGATCATGTAGTGGCATTTGTCGTACAGGGGCTTAACATTATAGATACTTTTAGAAAATTTCTCTTTGTTTCATTGCTAAAGAGAGCGGAATAAGAAATCTATTAAAATTTGTGTTAGGCTAGATTTCCTGAAGATTTCATAGAAGAAAGGTAGATTTGGCGATCTTTACGAGCTGCTGATAACGAAGTTGAGCACAATATGTACGGATTTCCCTAGCTCCCCGGCTAGTGGCGGATCCACGAGAGGTTTTCGGGTTCGGACCCCCCCCCCAGAAGTTGGAAAAAATGGCTGACAGTTTTTTGCGAGTTCTGAAGAACCACCGGATCGTGGATCCGCGTACGCTGTGCTGCTATATTTTTTAACTAGATTTTTTGAATCTGACAGTCTTTTGCGTGTTCTGAAGAACCCCTGGATCGTAGATCCGCTGTGCTGCTACATTTTTTAACTAGATTTTTTGAGCCATTTCAAGTACGCAGTGTACTTATAACTTTAGAACGAACCAATATTCGTTATGGGGAAATGCGTGCCTACCCATAAATGTATGACAAAAAGTACAAACTGAACATCTCCTTGTCATATTTTTGGCAACTTACCTCTCAATGGAACGACGACGTCTTCTGCCGAGCGTCTCAAATGATTCCATATTCCATTCACAAACAGCTGGCTCACAAGGACCCAGACAGTACTTGACATTGCACTGGAATATAACGCCATAGCTCTCGGTAAAACGGAATGCCTCATAGGTTGATTGCAGCGCATTGCCATCGGCTGTAAAACCTGGGAAAATTGTTGGATCCGTGGGGCAGCCATTGTCATCAATAATCTTGAAGCTGGTGCGCGCATCCTTGGCCATGGCAACGCAGGAACGTGCAAAGATGCCATATGGAGCTGCGGAATATGTAGAATCTAGTGAAATGGGGGCTAACAGCAATTTTTTGTTGTCGTTCGGTTATGTTACGTACTGTCTTCGGGTATCTCAATGCGGAAGTTGAGGCGATCTCCAATGCGTACAGTCTCCACCTCGCGTTGACGTGTATCCAGTATACGAATTCTTGGTGGTGGTGCCTCGGGCGAGGAGTTGATGTGTATCATCTCAGGATCACGTATGGGCATCATGCCGAAGGTAATATTCTTAGAGCTCATGTCATATGTGCACTTGACCTTGTAGATCTTGTCGGCCTTGGTCATGACCACGCTGTGATGCTGCAGCACAACGGTATTGGAATAGACGCCAGTCTGTGGAAAATAAATTCAAAGCTATAGAGTTTGTTAAGCAAATGTCATGAAGCTCAAGCTTACCGCGCTTTGTGTATTACAGTCTTGTCCGGCCATGGTCAGATCTAGACGGAATGCATCGGAATTGATAACATCAATGTTGCAGGTTTCGGAGCGTCCCAGTGCATAGATGCGTCCATTGAAGGGCTTATTGGTGCGTACTTGCACTGCAATGCGTGTATCCTTGCAGTGCACAGAGACTTGGGAAAAGAACGAGAAAATTTACTACAGTGCTCCTTGGCAGCTTTAAAGCGCGCCTTTAGCTTACCATCATAACAGGTGCCGGTCTTGTCACAGTTCACATCATTTCTGGTCATATTTGTCAAAGTGGGATCCTCAATTGTGTCCAGACTTACGGGCAGCGTATCAATCTTGTCCAGTGTGCCCGGTGGTGAAGCAATCTTTTCACACTGATTCTCAAAATACTGACCAATGGGCTCGCCGTGATCGATCAAGGGACGTTCATGATTCAAATAAGTCGATGGACCATCGGGCAGCGTCTTATGATCCAAATGATACAAACGACAATTGTATTGCGAACCCTGTGGCTGACCCAGATACAAGAAGCTACGGCACAAAAATTCCGATTCAATTTCACAGGCCAGACGACAGGCCGACTCCGAAGTAACTTGCAGTTCCTTGTCCGTATAGTAGTGCAGGCCCACATACTGTGCCACCTTCTCCTCGGATACACCCATGCGCGCATTGGCAAAGGAGCGTGTATTCTTGCAGGCTTGTGTGGGCTTCAAGCACAAGTTCTCAAAGTAATCCGTGCCCTGTGCATCCACCAGCTGCACAAACTGACCCGAACTGCGTCTATCCGAATCGCTCAACATACACTTCATATTATTATAATCATACTCCACCGAGCGACATATGAAACGCTTCTCATTTAGACAAGCCGACAGACAGGCCTCCTTGGTGCTGGTATAGATTAGGGCATTGTCCAGTCCGCGTATAACCTTGTTGGGCACACGCTCAAAAGACCATGGTCTATGGCAGACATTCTCGCTGCGCAGCTGCAGCTTCACCATATAGTACATATTTGCCGAGCGTTGTGGTGCCGCCGTCGGATTTGCCGCTGAGGTATCATTCTGCAGCTGACAGTGTGTCTCCTGCGATGGTGACAGCGGATTGACCACAAAGCTAAAGGCTGCCGCCTGGCAATCGGCCTCCTCGCGGCACCAGCCCTGGCATTCATACAGCGATAGATTCTTCACACTGTAGTAGGTTGTGCCGGCAAAATCAAAGTCTGTCAGCTTCTCGAAGGCCATACGTCCGGTAGCTTCACTTGGCAGGCCAATCAGCAACACGGCTACGGCTAGAAGTAACCAACTGTTGGCCGGTCGTGTACCCATCATTCTGATCATTTGTTGTGTGCCGCTCCTGCTACTGCTGCTTCCAACTAGAGTATGCATCTGCAAGAAGTACAAAAGGTAGGGCAAAACGTTAATCATATGATAATAGAGGATTTAGAGTAGTGGGGATCTAAACCTTTTCCCGGGCACGGATAGTCACCACCATGGTGTAACTATATGGGCTATTCAGCGCCTGTCCATTTCTAAGATCTAGGTTTAGCTCTCTTTAAGAAGAAAATCCATTAATTTAGGGAAAATGGAAAGCTTGGAGTTTCTCCCACGGGTCTTCATATCTAGGGCACGCATGGGACGTCCCTTAAGATCTAAACCTTTTCCCGGGCACGGATAGTCACCACCATGGTGCAACTATATGGGCTATACAGCGCCTGCCCATTTCTGAGATCTAGGTTTAACTCTCTTTAAAAAGATTTCCGAAATAAGTTCGGGCTAAGTAGGAAGAAGAGGCATCTCCAACTCTATAAAGTAAACATTTCCTTGATCAGCATGAACAATCGAGTCGATATAGCCATATCTATATGTAAGTCCATAGTCGGGGTGTAACGGACCATTCCACTAGCACTGAGCTTAAAATGAGGGAATCTTAGTAAAGTAAATCACTTGTGCACTTCCGTAACCCTTGAACTATGTTCATTAAGAAGTCATTTAATCGCAAGTTTTGGGTCGTTTTCTTTAAACTGAAAATAATTAGCTAGCTCCGTCAGAAACTTGCTTTGCAAACATTCCCTGACAATTGTAAAACAAAAAAAAAAATTACTTTAATAAATTCTTTTTCAGTATCATCATATCATTTATATGGTTGGTTGCTTCAACTGTTTTGCATTTGACCGCCGCCAGGTGGCAGCACTTTACTAATTGCGAGCGTTGACAGCAGCGTGAAGTGGCAAGCAGCTATTAAAGGTATGTGGCACTTCCGCTGGCGGAGTGCAGAGCCAAAGACCAGAGACCATTATACGCTTAACTAAACGCTGCCAAGTCAGTGGCAAGGCGGCGTTGTAGCAATCCAGAGACGCAGCGAACCGCAGCTGCTGATGCTTTTTCTGGCTGCGCGTGATTATTAGAGATGGGAATTGTTTGTGGGCCGCTGTTTAGTTAAGCAGCTCACGCTATACTTGAAATGCTCAAGAAATTTTCGAAGAATGAGGATCGAAAGAGATTAAAGTATTGATTATATCTTTAAATTAGAAGATTTGTAGGCGTGAGTTTCTTCGACTTTGAGGATAGAACTTGAAGCGAACGTCTAAAGTTATCGTGCCATTTTGGCATAGGTTGTCAACAACGATATTGTTCTTCACTTGAGCTATAGTTATAGGCTGAGGGCATAAATATTCCCAGCGAAGATGAGTAGGAGATAGACTGCATGCAAAATCTGTCACGCACTCAGTAACTGTTAAAATTCCTTCATTGAAGATCCGGATTGCCCATAGTGCACCTGTCTCTATTTATCGTATGCAAAGAAGCAATAAGATCGTCCACCAGCTATGCTACCTTGTTCGTATCAAAATCCGCAACAGTGCCTCATATTTCGTGCGTGAGTCGTGCAAGTCGTGAAAGCTTTTTCTTGCATCACTAGCAAATTGCACTTATACAGAGTACGCTGCCCCCCGTACTGACCAGGTGGGCGAAGTGTATCAGTAACTATTTAGGGCTTATGCAGCTCCAGAAGCGTCCAAGTTCGTTGGCTCACTTCATCGCACCTTAATGAAGGAAGATTCGTTTCGAGTGTTTTGCAACATAATGTGTTACTGCTCTATATAGGGCGAATGTTGCCCCCTGAGATCCAAGACGCTTCTACTTTTCATGAACTGGTTACAATTGCCGTGCTTTGTTCAATTTGCAAACTAATGGACAAGTTAGAAGAGAAGCAGCATAAAAGCAGATGAAAGCTATTCTTCTGCATGACGACAATTTGCGGTTTGAGCATCTAACGGGGTGCGGTTATCATATCAAGAGGAAACTTTTTCAAATTCCAGTGGTTTTTTTTAGCAAATTGCTTAGCAGACTGAAAGCTGAATTGATATGCCAGTTTTTGTTGGCTTCAGTTGGAGCTTAAGACGTGGACAGAAGAATTGTTAGAAGCGTTGAAATTTTAATGGGTGTCTTGATTGGTAAACTAAAACGGAGTTCACTTAGATACGCTGCCTTGTCCCAGTATCACTTGGTTTTGGCTATTCCTGATGTTTCAAATGGAATAACTTGACTAGGGTCTTTGTAACAAAGGTTCTGTTCTTGTGGAAAAGTATCATTGTAATCTTGAAGAGCTAGGGGTCTTAGTAAGCCAGTGACCGCTACAAACATAAGCTCAACGTATCTTCGATTTACATGCCCTGTTGAACCCTAGAGTAGGTCCAGCTCTATATGGTCATAAGCCATGCGGAAACCATTAATATAATGTACAAGACGAGTGTGTGTTGGACTGCACTTAAGGTAGAATTTATGGCTATTTAAACGCCTCTAAAATGGACAGAACCTTACAATAATAATAATAAAGCCTTGTTCCTCCCTCCCCCCCCATGCGACTCCCTTCAAAACACCAAGCAATGCAATTATATTTACATATTCAATTCAATTTGTTTGCAAAATTGTTCATGCCATGGGTAAATGGTTAATGGTGAATGCCAACTGGCAAACGGCAACATAGTAACTTGGTTACTTGGAAACTGGCAACTGGCGACTGAGCGACCGCCGCGTGTATATTGTAATTATTTATATCCTCTAGCTTTGGTAAGAGTTTCAATTTAGTATGTAGTTCTCGGCTTGGCCAACACAAAAACGAGCAAAAATAAAATCCAAATACCAAGACGAACCAGAATGGAAAACGAGAAAAGGGTTAAGATGATTACAGAGAACCAAAGAACCCGGCTATTACTAACAATATTAACTCAGAACTTGGCAAAAGCGCGCAACTTGCATACAACATTGGACACTTGGACACTGGGACAGTGGCGACATGAGAAGGCACAAGCAACATTGCGACAACAACGCAGCGCATCCAATTGCTGGGGGAGATCCCAAGACATGCCGTGTCCAATTCTATAGCAAACAACATATCCAACAACATGACAAAGCGCACAGCAGCGACAACAAATGTCCGACAGTATCAAATAGGTGGCAATGGACAGCGGAATGTGTAGCGTGATCTCGAGCACGGCACCACCGGCAACGCCAACAACAACATGCAAAGCTTTGGACATACCGACTATAAGTTACCCTAAATGCACTGCTTCGTTTGGAAGCACAGTCTTTAGCTTGTTTTTGGTGATCATTAGCTCGACAAAGTTCCCAAACAATGTATAGATAAAAAGGTTTCAAGTAATGAGTAAAAACTATACTCCATTGCTTATCGTTTTGGTAGGAGCAGACTGAGGAGTCTTACCAAATAAAGCTTTATAACCAAAATTGTGCAGTGGCTGGCTTAATCACAGAGGTCCCTGATGCGATAAACCCCATAACCACATTTTTCCTGGTTTTCTAATATTCGGAAAGCTTGTTCTAGCTCAATGCAATCAGCAAGAACACAAACAGTTGTTATCTTGGTTCCCAGCTTTGCCAATAGATGGCGCGGCAAGCAAAAGTGTGCTCCCATATGAGCTTTGATGGTAGCCCCATCACCAAGGCACGAAACGCCCAGTTGGCAGCCCCAGCACTGGGATAAGTCGCATCTGACCAAACACCGGGTCGAACCAAAAATCACGATTACTTGAGCCAATACAAGCGAACGCCAAATGGAGTCAGATGGAAGGCTCTTGTAGAGGCCCTAAGCTCCCAAAAAAAACCAAAGTGCAGGGTATAAGAATATGATAGATTCGAGCACATCTTCGACAGTGGGATACACTGCACCCTTTGTAGATTCCAGGCGTGCACATGAAAATTGCTTTCCGTGGGCGGGATAGACACAAGGATGTCTTGTGAAAAAGTCAACGTTTGTTGTTGTTGAGACTCACATGAATTTTTTTGGCTATACTGTTGCGGTGTGTAGCTCTGGTCAACTGGTCTTAATAATTACTATCAGTGCGCCCAATTCCAACCGGGTCGAAACGAGGAAACGTAAGGATATTTCAACATATAGTAAATCGAAAATTTTGATCAAACTGGATGTCCTTAATCCTTTACCCGTGTGAAGTTGTCTGTCTCCCATCGGACGCGTTCCCAGGTCGCGGATAGGGGAATGCTCGGCACTATGCAGGGTCAGTCGGAAATAAAATACCACTCACCTACCAAAACAGACAAAACAGCTGCTTGGAGGTGCAGATAGGGATTCTATCACCAAGCTTGGGTAGCAGGGCCTACCTACCAACCTGAAACATTTCTTGCTACCGAGTCGTCAAACAAACAGCCTCGGATAACAAAATCAAAACTTTCGTTGATGACATTTGGCTACCGTACAAGGACTATGCATGGAGTGAACTCAGAGTCCTTGCACAAAACCGTGTCCGCTGGCGAAGAGGAGTAGTTGACGCCCTATGCTCCGAATAGGAGTTAAAGGAACATATATATATATTTATCCAAGGAGTACTTGGATACACAGCTAAGTCGGCTCTGGAAAGTGTATAGTATAAAAGACAGCTACTGCCAACACACTTGGACAACAGCGACTAGTTGTTCCTGTTGAGCTGACTGTGCTCAATGTGATTCCACCTTCCAATCCAATTGCCCATCTGCATGTGCCCCAACCAACAGTTGCACAAATTAAATGCGTTTGAATTTTTACAAAGCCGTCGTCTTTGGAGCAAGAGTGGCCAGAGATCTGCATTGAGTGCACACAGCCTGAACATAGCCAATTACAAGGCTTAGTGCAAAGATCTTGGCATAGAGATCAGATAAACAAAGTCGACTGAATTTGACATCATTGTCGCCACTGTGCCTCGCTGGACAACCCCAGAACGCTGCTAGTTCTATTTATACGCCCAGGTTGCAAGGGGCAACGCCTGCTCAGTTTCAGTTTATTTTTGTTTGGACTCGGACACGGTCTCGAACTCGAACTCCATGCTCGTCACGTCCTTGACCAAAAATACAATCGTCGTTATCGCAACGTATTTCTAATTTGCGAAACTGTTGGGAATGCAATTTGCCACAAGTTGTTGCAACTGACTTTGTTGCCAGAGTTGTGCCAATTGCGCCATTTAAAGAACTCTTCAGTGGGGTGTCCCATTAAGAGGCAATTCAGCGAGCAGCGATAACATTTAGTAATTATAGTTCTGAATGAGTTCGGGACTCGGACTGCAGCTGATGCAAATACAAGAATGGATTGCAGCATGCAACCTTCATTATCCTGCGTCAGTCCATTTTATTTACGGATACTAAGGTCTCTGCTTTGAAGGTCATTCGAGAACTTTGAGAGATTCGTCTTGCTGGCGTTTTGTGGCCTCATTTGCAAAATGGGTGAAACTGGTTTTACTGGCAATGAATGGAAACGCATTAATGAGCTTGTTGCAATTAGAAACAAGATAATCATCATATAATTGTATAGCATTGCGCTTTGAAGTTGTTTAAGATAGAGTATCTACAAAGCTTAAAAGGCATTTTAAGTCGCAAATTAAAGCGTCAGATCTTGTAAAGTTTGTGCTAAAATAATGAATGTCTGTTTAAGTCTGTTTATGCCTGCTTCTCGAATTTCTAGTTCCCAACTTGCTTTAACTTTTTTTTTAACCTAAAAGCCTCGACACAATACTTTCAATTCTTTTAAAATGTTAATGAGTGTAAACTTCAATCGAATCGGTCAAGAACTTCTGAAGTTATAGGCAAAATCATCAAAAGAGTAATCTTTAAACTAGATTATTGGCATTGCTTCTACAGTAAGATTTCAAAGTTTAAAGTTTTTTTTTAACCAATTAAGCTTGATAATTTTCGAAATTTTCACAAAGCGTGTCTTACAATCTAGTTCCCAACTTGTTTTAAGTTTTTTTATCCTAAAAGCCTCGACACAAATCTTTCGTTTCTTTTGAAATATCAAAGTTTGCAAACTTTAATCAAATCGGTTAAGAACTTCTGAAGTTATAGGCAAAAATCATTATATTTGGTAATCTTTAAACTAATTGGCATAAATAAAGAGCTTTATCATAATAAAATTTTAAACTTTAAAAAGTAACAAATATTATTAAGATAAGATCAAAAACACTCAAAACATGCCAAACATTATAAAAGTTAAATTTCCTGTCAGTAATAAAAAAAATCTTCTAAAATTGCGATTTTAAGCATTCTTTTAAAATTTAATTAAAATCCGATAGTAAGTTTTTTATACTTTTTGCGGTCTTTTTTAAGGCATCCTTTCGTTTTAGAAATGAAAACCATTTTAATGTAAGTTTGTTCAAATTAAGGTGTAGTTTAGGCAACTTTTTGAAAAAATTAGCTTAGTTATTAGTTAAAAGATAAGTTTTTTTTAAAGGTCTTTTTGTTTTTAATATACTTAGCAGTTTTGGATAGGTTCTATGATCACTTAATTGCATTTTTTTGGTTTACTCAACTCACCTTTTCAATATAGTTTCAAAGCCTTTAATAGTCTGAAATTGAAAGGAAAACAAAACGTTATTAAATAATTATTTTATATTTTACCAAATTAAATCAAGTATTTGATATTAATTTAACGAGCACTAGCTACTCAGGCCGTCGACTCAAAATTTATTTTTCTTTATTTTTATTTTTTTGAATGATGAATGATAAATGAATGAATTTTCGGTATAAAAAAAAAAAAAAAAAATTCTGCCAACCTCTAAACAGATCTGCCAGATGAAACATATCCGATTTAAACACATAAGTTTCTATATAATCCCTGCTAATGATGCGCATAATAGTTACACAGATAAAGATTTTCGATTTATGTCGATATCTGACCCCCAGCCTCCGTAAGAGAATTTCGCGGTTTACTTCTTGTTATGTAATTTTTTCCGATATTTTATGTGTCTGTTAACCAGTGCGGAGACGAATCCAACAAACTATTGATCATCAAAATCGGCCCAGCCGTTCTTGAGTTATAAATGGTGTAACTAACATAAATCTTAACTCTCTTTTATATATATAGACAGATAGTTAAGACAGGAGATGTCTTCTTCCGCAGCAACTTTATAAGCCTTCGGTATAAGGTATATAAGTAAATTGTGTTCTGGCATCTTTATTAACTCGTTACTGCGTTTGGCAGGTTTCGGAGTGAGAAGTGCGCAGGATGCGGAGCCCCCTATTTATATTAAGCAATGCAATGTCGAATGAATGAACAAGGGGGTTACAGTCGGGATATTCTGGCTGTATACATATAAGTTATATGTACTTTCCCAAAGCTCCATCAAGATCGGGATATTCTGTTTGAAAATAAGTTATATGTACCCGAAGCTCCATCAAGATCGGATGACGATGACAGGGAGGTGAAGTTCCCAATAAGTAAAATGAATGTCTTCCTTTTATTCCAATTACCAGGTCAGCCAGTCATAAACTATTTCTTAAAGTACGCGGGGTGGGGAGCCCCTTAAGGTCCAATACATGTTCCAACTTTGTCAACTTCAAATATGAAGTACTTTAAGCTCTAAACTAAGCAAACTTTCTAAAGAAACTCGAACTGGCTAGAAGTTAAAAACTCTCAAAAGCAATACTTAAGCTATTTTTAGATGTTATTAATTAAACTGCTTGAAATATGGATCTATTTATGGAAATATTGCAATTTAATTTTAGTTGTGCCTAAGCGGTTTCAAGTGCTTGAACAAATGACTGTAACACGAGCAGTATGGCTATGATCATGGACTCATGATATGGCAAGACACTTGGCTGAGATTGGGCTTACACACACACACACACAAGTCTACAAGTCCTTGGCAAGTGGTAAAATAATTTGCCTGCCTGTTGGCCAAATAGCACCTTATGAAAGATCTAAGCAGAAGTAGCTCCAAATGGCGCCAACACATCATAAAAAACTGGCCAGTTAGTCACTTACTTAGCTCGAGAGCTAACTAATTTGTTTTTGTTGCATATATATTTAATATGTTTTTTTTTTGTACTTTTTACTAATGCTTGGCTTGCACCTTGCCACAACTTGTAGGCGTTGGTAATCCCTAGGCGCACTCAATCAACGCATATACCAGGCCAGGCTGAAACTGGTGGCCAACAACTTAATGTGCTCCTTGGCTATAGTTGCTGTAGTTGTTCTTGTTCTTGGCAGCTTCAATAAAGCATGGCCCAAAGAATAATGATGCTCAAGTATAATACTCTGTGTATGTATATATATACACTATAGATATGTATATATACCTTGGCTAAGGTAGCGGCAGCAGCAGCTGAGGGCAGCTGAAGAGGCGTAGAACCAAGATCGTTTTTCGAGCTAACCAGCAATCATGAAAATTGTACTCGCTGCAACCAAGAGGCATGTTCGGTAGAAGGCGGTGGCTGGGTGCTGTTTATTGGATACTGTTGTTGCCTGCTACACTCAATTGGAACTGAACCCAACTGAACCGAGTCGAGTCGGGCTGGGCCGGGCCGGGCTGGGCTGAGCTGGCTTTGGCTTTAGGCGCACAAGAGTGGATTGGTTTGTGGCAAAAGGTTATCATTAGACAAGCTTACTTCCTCTTTACTTCAGCTCTAATTACGAGTAAGTGTACATGCTACAATGTCTCTTAATATATAGACGTGTATATAAATATATACATACTTATATATTTGTGTTTGTGTGCGTGCAACTGTTTGAGGAAAAACCTTCAAAGGTCGTTGCGTTGCCACCCTGTGCGAGATTTGTGTACGAACATCAGTTCTTACTACCTCGACTGTAAGTAGTGGCTAACTGGTGCAAAACAGAGTAGTTATGGATTAGGAACAAAAAGTTTTTGCAGCGTAGTAGAAATGTAACAGAAGTGTAAGCCTGTATAAAATTAGTCTCACAATTATTTCGAATGTAAGTAGTGACGAACTGGTGCAAAACAGAGTAGTTACGGGTTAGGAATAAACAGTTATTGCAGCGTGGTAGAAATGCTAGCAGAATTGTGAGGCCACAAAAAATAGCTGCATCAAATTTTTCTTCGAACTATTTCGAATGTAAGTAGTGACGAACTGGTGCAAAACAGAGTAGTTACGGGTTAGGAATAAAAAGTTATTGCAGCGTGGTAGAAATGCTAGCAGAATTGTGAGGCCTCAAAAAATAGCTGCATCAAATTTTCTGCGAACTATTTCGAATGTAAGTAGTGACGAATTGGTGCAAAACAGAGTAGTTACGGGTTTGGAATAAAAAGTTATTGCAGCGTGGTAGAAATGCTAGCAGAATTGTGAGGCCTCAAAATAAGCTGCATCAAATTTTTCTGCGAACTATTTCGAATGTAAGTAGTGACGAACTGGTTCAAAAAGTATGGACATAGAATAAAAACTTTTTTTTGCAGTGCGATGGTAATCTATAAAGAGATAGGAGCAGGGTTATTTATTTTAGAGAACGTCGAACTGAAAAGTATATTTCATAATACGAAGATTTCCGAAACTAGTGCCGCAGAAGAAAATTTCGTTCGCGCTAGAAATTAAAATTTTTTTAATTTTAAATTTTTGCTGAAAAAATGTTTAATTTTTGGCTTTTACTTAAAAGTTATCCTTATATCTAAATTTCCAAGTTGGATTTTGTGGATTCAAAAGAACGGAAGAAAGAGAATATTCAACTGAAAGATTTTTAGGTTCCATAAGCAAAAAAGCAACAATTGCAATACAAAAGACCCAAAGCGATAACAAGTTAAAAAAAATATGCAATTTGGGCACAAATAGGTAAGATGCAAGTTGTTTATTCGTGGAACTAGTTCGAAACTGCACTGATAGGAAGATTAATGGCTTATGGAAAACATACATGCACTGTTTTTAGTAAGCATACAATGTAAGTTGCCCAGAGTGGTGAGGAACTAGTACCGAAAAGGTATGCTGTTCCGTAAGGCCGACAAGCTGACTTCTATATGTATTTGCTCTCTGAACTAGTTCAGCTGAGTTATGTGATAGACCCGTGTCAAGCAAATTTGTTCACTCTATAGAAATCATACAAAGCAAGTAGTTCAGGATGCTAAGGAACTAGTTCAAATAGCATGCAATAAGAAAATCTGACTAACTGATATATGATTCTGGTGTGTATGAGCGCTTTGTGACAGCCTTGCATATTTGTTACAGAGTGGTTAGGAACTAGTGCCGCAAGACTGATGAGCTGATTTTTCATTCTGGTTTGCACTATTGTAAGAATACAATGGAAGTTTTTCAAAGTAGTATTGAACTAGTTCCGAGCGGTTTCTTGCAAGACTATGGCAGGACTTTGATAGACCCATGTTGCTTTTATGGCAAGCAAGCAAATCAGCATGTGGTAAGGAACTAGTTCCGTAAATGCATGGTTTCCTGCAGTATTATTGAAAGGCTGCGGCGCAGATTTATTATACTGGTTTCAGTGAAAGCCTCGCGTAAAGCGTTTCTGTTACCTCTGTAGAAAGCAAAAGAACTAGTTCCGCAGTAGTTTGGTTTTCTGCGGTTTAACTGCAAACCAGACTAACTGAAGCATTCTTTTGGTTCATGTGATAGCAGAGTGGTAAGCAACTAGTTCCGAAAATGTATGAGGGGGAATCTCATAATTCCCGCTGCAACGGTTAAGTCAATCAAAGAGAAAACCAACAACAACAAAATGCAACTAAAACTAGTACTACAACAAATCAAATTTATGCAAGAAAGCGGAACAATAAGAACCACAAATTATAATGACAGATAGATGTCGCTTGACAAAAAAAAAGACAACAAATAGAAATTAGACAACAACAACAACAAACAGTGAAAGTAATAATATGCAATTAAGTCCATTAAAATGAAATGTATCTTATATGAAAAACCAAGCAAATGACAAACAACGGCAATATTTCTATACAAACGACTGTGTCAAGAGTGAACAGAAATAATAGTAACAATAAAAGAAAAAAACATGCAACTTGAACAGAGAGAAAGAAAAGAAATGCCAAGAAAAGCCAACTCTCGAATTGTAGACCCCAACAAAATATCATAATAATATAAAATAATAACCTACTAGCTACAATATGTATGTTTATAAATATATATACATATGTTATATACTTTGCGGCGTTATTAATATATATGTTTATATGGCAATCAAATTAGCTTTTGCCGTTAATGCTCAAATAATTGGCCATGTCCAAGCTGACAGCATGAAAAAAGCAAAAAAATAATATAATCGACTAGTTGAAGGGGCGAGAGAGCAGCTGAAGCCGGTAAGTAACGATTTCCAAATGCTCTATAAATGGGTTATATATGTCAATATAAATGATCATGAATATATGAGTAGAAAGATAAGGCCCGAGGTCATTTTAAGCCAAACAGATTTCAAGTTGGAACATTAGGCCCACTTGGGCATAATTTAGAAGGGGTTTGTCTTAACTTTATGTTTATTGGATTAAAATATTTCACTAGATATTATTTTGCTAGGCGCACTTAGAAAAACTTGTGTGCGAAATAGTTTTGTGGATTCCACATAAATATCCTAAGTAAAAAATTTATATTAAAGTTTCGAATTTTGGAATTTTTAACTACTACAGTCTTAGTACCAATGGGCCGTGCTACGGAAACCGCTTTCGAACATTTTATTCGGATTCGTTTTCAAACCCAATGTTTGGTGCTTTCAATTTCACCAAACCGAATTGCTCATGAATTTTGAAATTGTTGTTAAACACGAACACATGACGATAAGTGCGACAGGGTTGCCGCGTTACACAAAGAAAATTTCCCCTGTAACAAATATAGCTAAGTTGTGTTTAATTTTAATAAATATTGTTGCTAAAGTAATATTTTTGTGTAATTTGATTTAAAAGATAGAATAATAAAGAACTAGCAATATTTTAATGAAAATGTGATGTAAACAAAATATTGTAATAATAAGATGCAAGGCCGCGGCAACCATGTCAGCTGTTTTGTATCAAACAAAAATAATTTCGCGCCAAAACAACAGGAGAATTAATCGGTAAAATAAGTGAAATATACAAATTAATCGAAAATAAAAAGTGAAATATCGGCAAAAAAAATCGATTTCCGGAGCACGCAAAAACGAATCCGAGTAAAATTATTCGGTTTGGAGAATTTATCGGAGAAATAAGTGAAATATACAAATTTATCAAAAACAAAAGGGAAAGATCGTCAAAAAAATTCGATTTCCGGAGCACGCAAAAACAAATCCGAATAAAATTATTTGGTTTGGATTTTTCGTTTTCCGCAGCACGCAAAAACGAATCCGAATAAAAATTTTCGGTCTGGATTTTTGTTTTCCGTAGTACTGCTTTATATAAGACAACTCTGGCAAAACGACAAGAATGCCAGAGTAATCATATTTGCAAACCTTAAAATGAGGTCCGACTGAGTATAAGAGGTAACCAGAGTGGTAAATAAAAAGTTACTCATTGAGGCCTGACTAACAACAATCAGCTGTTTGCAAGTATTAGAAACAGCTGTTTAGTTTCATAGCAAACTAAAAGCACTAACTAATACCAAAAACTATTGCTAAATATGTACACACTGGTTGATATATCTGGCTATTGGGCACTGTGTTCTATAAAAACAAAAAGAAATTAGTTCAAAATATAGCATGATGCTCTAATCTGAGAGGGCAGAGCTTGGGTTTATTTTTGAACTTGATCTGACTAGTTAGCAATTTAGTTTAGTATTTCACAAAAATACCATAAACTACCAACTAACTAATATACCACAAACCGCAGGCATTATTATAGTGTATACAGCTTGAGGGAGCGTGCCTGATTGGAACGTTTCGGCTGGGTCTGCATTTAATACGTCTCATTAAGAGCAAGAACTGTGCCTATAAAGTGATCTTTGTTGATCTTTGTTTGATTTGACTTTAATTTCCATGCTCCACCCAACTTTGAAGCTGCCACAAAATGTTGCATGCCTTGTGTCTGTGTGTGTGTGTGTGTGTGTGACGTAGTGTATGTGTGTTTGGAGTGGAGCGGATGTTCAGCTGCCAAGTTTGGTGTCGTAGATTCACGCGTTTACTTGATCAACTGCCTTCAGGTGTTGCTTGGTCTAGATGTTGTTGTAGTTGTTGGTGTTGATTGTTGGTATTGTCGGTCTACGATGTTGTTTGTTTGTTGTTGTTGTTGTTGTTGTCAGTGGCATTAAACGGAAACGAAGGCCTTTTAATTTTTGCAATTTGTTGTCACAACATGTGTGCGCTTCTCCAGCTTAAAGACACTACAAGTGGCGTAGATTAATGGGACTTGGGAATAAGGTCCACCCAAGATGTTGCTTAAAATGAGCCGCAAAAGTTTTCCCAAGCTGCTGTAGCTTAGAAATGAATGCTTAAAGAAATTTCGTAAATTCTACTAGGTTTAAAATTTTGGCAATATTTTTTTGGGTAGAGTTTTTTGTTGCTTAAGGCTTATACGCAGTTCGAAAAATTTCGCGCGGAATGACAAAACTTCATATAAAAAAAAAAATCCCATTTGGGATATCCCATTTGGGACTTTAGTACGCAGCATGCAAAAATTCCGCACGAAATGTCAAAACTTCATATAAAAAAAAAATTCCTTTTTTGGGATACATTCGGTTTCAAAACGAATAAAATGTTCGGATGCGTTTTCCACATCACGCCCGAATATATGAAGTGAAAAATAATCTAATGGGATAACTCTTAGTTGTGCTGGAGAAACATCGATACATTGAAGTACTTTCGGCGGCCATTTTTTGAATGCTTAAATTAATTCAGATTGGGCCATCTGTTGGTTTGGTTATATACCTAAGAAATACTTATATGTATATGGAATTCAAAAGTAACTTAAGCCATAGGACTTGCTATTGCGAAAAAAACTACGCCACTGTAACTATAGTGCATGCAAACGTGTGTGAGTATGTGTATGTGTCTAATACATGCAAACAGCTGACGGCACACACGCACACACCAAATATTGCAATTATGTAATTTTCAATCAACGCAGCTCAAAAGATGCGAAAAATCAAAACGTGCTGCTCGAAAAAGAAAAAAATGGCCACAAATATATATATATTTATATAGTATATAGAGTTGAAGCACCTGCTGGCAGCTAGTAACCGGCAACTGGCAACCTGGTGGCAACTGTTGGCCACTGGACACTTGGTGCAACAACGGCAACTGCAACTGGCGGCTTGACCATGTCGTGCCATGCGTTCTTCGTGTGTCTGTCTTGGATTCGCAATAGAAGTGCGAAGCAATAATTGCTATCGAACAATGGCCGTAGCCCCCGGAGCTGTTCCAAGCTCATAAAAAGAAAAAAGACACACACTTCAGACACTCACAACACACACTACACTTCAGTTCAGTTCAGTTTACTTTAGTTTAGACCAGACCTTTCCAACTCTGCCAGCGCTCAAGTGTTTTCTGCGCGTTTTACTTCTAAACGAAAATATTAAAAGTTATAATTAAAAAAAAAAAAAAAACGTGGAAAAAAAAAATAGAAAATAGCAATGCTTGACTTGGTCTAATGGTGCAAGGCAAGCAGAGACCGGACTGCCTTGGTCTTTGCCGATCTCCGCCGCTACTTGGGGCAAGTGAATGGCTCTGCGGCACAACAAATTGTAGCATGTGAAGGAAAAAACACTTTGAGAAAATTAAATGGAACGCAAAAACCAACAACAGCAACAACAACGACAAGCTGCGCCTGCTGATGGAATAATGACTTGGAAATATTGCATTAAAATTGATAGAGGACGCAGCACTTTTAATTTGGAGCAGCCGGGCAAAAGATTTCAAACAAATGAAGCCCCCCCCCCATAGATTTGAATGGCAAAAATGCTTTGGCAAATAGTCATATAATAACAAAAGACTTAAGACACGAACTGCAAGCTGCAGCTGGCAGCACAGTAGACGCTACTCTCTACGTATATCTAGCTACAGTTTGAGATTTATAAAAAAAGACTTGGAAAACGAACTTGCTGTGTTTTACAACACTGAGGTGTGTTACCGTAAGCAAAAGAGTTCAAGTTTTGCAGCACTGAACTGTTCACTTAATTTTTTTGAAATCTTTCTCTGTTAAAACAAAAGACTTAGGACACGAACTTGCAGCGCCATGTACTAAATTCTAGCTAGAAATTAAAAAGTTAAGAAGATATTGTAATATAATTTTTTTTTTAAGTAATAAAGGCAAAAAAATATAGGCACGCTTATATGGAATGAAAGCTGAGATTTCTGCATTTTCCAACACCAAAAAGAGTTTTACTTCCAACAAAACCACGAGCATTTCGTTTTTTTTCTAAGTGCAAGCCAAATAAAACAAAAGACTTAGGAAACGAACTTGGAAATCCATAAGCAATAATCAATGGAATGAAATTAGAGCTTACTGCGTTTTCCAACACCAAAGAATTTTACTTATAAATTATAAGTTATAATGATAGCCCGAGCTCTCAGCATAATCATTTTAAACAAAAGACTTAGGAAACGAACTTGGAGAGTCATAAACAATAATCAATGGAATGAAATTAGAGTTTACTGCGTTTTCAAACACCAAAGAATTTAACTTATAAATTATATATTATATATATATAATTATAAATTATAAGTTATAATGATAGCCCGAGGCTCTCAGCATTCTCGTATTAAACAAAAGACTTAGGAAACGAACTTGCTGTGTGCTACAACAACGAAGCATGTTAATGTAAACAGAAGAATCCAAGTTCGCGGTATTTCCAGCACCGCAGTGTTCACCGAATTTTCTTTAAATTTTCCTCTATGTAAACAAATCACTTAAGACACGAACTTGCAGCGCCATGAACTATATTCTAGTCAAAAATTGAAAAGCTTGAGTTGATATTATAGTTATTTAAATAGAATGAAAGCTGAGTTTTGCTCGTTTTCCAACACTTAAGAGTTTGTGATGATAGCCAGATAGCCATATTAAACAAAAGACTTAAGACACGAACTTGGAGCGCCTCAGAAGTGGTCAAGTCAGAAATTGAAAAACTTTAGATGAGATTATAGCTGCTTTTTCAAAGTGGAATGAGATATGAGTTTTCCGCGTTTTCCAACACCAAATACTTTTACTTTAACACGCAGTATTTTAGTATTTTTTAAGTGCAAGTCATATTATACAAAAGACTTGGAACACGAACTTGGCTTATACGAAATTATAAATTTCCAATACCAAAGAGTTTGACTTTAAACAGCTGACCAAGCTTTTCGTGTTTTACAACACCAAAGCGTACACTGCTTTTGCGTTTAATTTTGTATTTCGAACAAAAGACTTATGAAACGAACTGGCAGTCGCTGTCAGTACAGTGGACACTCGCGTCTTGAACAAAATTAAAATAAATTAAATTAATTACAGCGGCATGATCAAAAGCAGCTTCTCAAATTGAAATATTTAGACTGCAAATTATTAGTACTTAGCATTTTAATGAGTTCAAAGTTTTAGAAAATTAAGAAAAAAATGTCTCAAACAGCAATTTGAGTTCTGGGCTCTTGAAGCACAAGCTATACGCGTTATACAACACTTTTTTGTGTGAAACGCTTTTATAATGTTTTCTGATAGCTTACACACTTCTAAAGCTTAGCTCTGGGCGAAGGGGGGTTTGGGGGTCGGAATCTTTGACAAAGTGTTCAGCTGCTCAGAATTATTTTCAGCATGCACGATGCGACAGTTTGTACAACTTGGCAATTTATGGAGCAGGTTGCTCCATCGATTGCCGTTTGAAATTTTGTATGATCCTAAATCCAAATCTTTTAATTTTTCAATAAGCAACTAAATTGGCTTGGGATTTTGAACATAAAGGCCTATACGCAACTCGAAAAATTTCGCGCGGAATGACAAAACTTTATATACAAAAAAAAGTCCCAAATGGGAAAAATTTCGCGCTGAATGAAAAAACTTCATATACAAAAAAAAGTCCCAAATGGGATATTCCAAATGGGATATCCGAACTGCGTTGACCCCTTAAGAAAAAACTTTTAAGTTTGGGATCTTCCGCATTATCTTGAACGTGCTTTATAGATTTTCTGTGGAAGAGACGCCGTAGATAACTTCGATCCCAATTTACAATTCGACTGGTTGTTCTTATTGAGTTTTCACTGTATTGGTTTGTGTGCTCTCTCTCTCTCTTTCTCTATACATTTATGGCATTAAGTACCGTTACTAATTTCAGAGTTGACACCCACTTAAAATGTGAAACAAGTCGTATGTGTAGTTGGCTGGGATGTTGCATGTGGCATGTGGTAAAACATGAATTCCAGCTGCCTCAAAGCTGTTCGAACTCACCGAGTAGCTACTACTAGTGAGTGCTATTTGGAATCCAAACTATGAGCATTTATGATTGAAACGGAATCAGGCTGCCAAGACAGCGGGCACACAGGTGCATCCCTGGTGTGGCATGAAACTGTTACTGTTGCTGTGGTGTGCAATTTGTGGCGCATCTTGGTGCATTCGTTGCGCATTTGCTTGCAAGCAAACGGAACTGATCTTATGCTGGGTCTGCTTGGTCTTGACCATGAAAGTGGTGCGAATGCTAGTACGCTAGGGGCAGCAGTTTGCGGGTTTGGGGCGCAGTAGACAATTGTGTATGAACAAGAATTGGGTTTTGGTTGTTGGTTTCGGTTAGAACCGGAAATTTATTGCATAACAAGTTGCTGCTGGATGGGGTACCATATCACAAGATATCGCGGTAGTGGTGTGCTTCTATGGTTCTGCCTCAAGGTTGTTCAGCATCACTTAACACACACACACACACACACATACAGTGTGCTGATGCAAACGCAAGATATGCGGGCTCCATATGAAAACGGGTGTGGTGCCCAGCCCAGGTGAGGCACAGGCACGGGCACGGGCACACAGACCTGCGCTTGGGGTCACTGCGCCAGATTGTGGCTAAGCATTTCATAAATTCTTCTGAGAATGTTTTACGAAAAAATTTGTAGCACTGCAACGCCTCTGCATGGGCTGCTGCTGCTTGCGCTCACTGCCACCCCGCTTGTCCAGCAACTGATGCCTATCGCATCCAACACCATCAACGTTGTGTCTTGGCCTTTTGTGCATGTGCAGCAACCATTAGGCCGCTGCATGCAAATCCTCTTGCAGCTGTGAACTTTAAGAGCGCCTAGCCACAAGTCTCTTCAGTCGCTCTTGCTCTCTAGTCTCTGACGCTCAATCAATCGCTCATTGTCGCTGCTCGATTTCAATCAGCCGTGTGGGTTGTGGCTGAGCAGAGCTTTTCCTGGAAGACGGCCCAAGCATCTGAGCCAATTGGGCGGCTGCTACGCGGAAGTTATGCCACAAAAAAAACACACACACACACACATATTAAACGAACGAGAGAGAGAGAGAGAGAGAGGCGCAACAAAGAACAGGAGTCATTAGAGCGCATTTATGCGACGAGGGAATGGCTGCAACTCCTAGAAACAGCTGGAGCTGAGGAGTGCTGCAGTTTCCAACAGCGTTGCATGATTTATGGCAATTATGAAAACATCAGAAACGGCAACAACTGCAAACACAAACACATGCAACACATGCTGATAATAACGACCAAGACAACCAAGACGACGACGGCGTCAAAGACGCAGATGCACCTCCAGATATCAAATGCAACAAGAACTGGCAGCAGCAACAATTAATTGCAAAATGCAAACGCAAACGCAGCATGTGGCATCAAATCAAACCAAAACAAATCAAAAAACGGTACGAATAAATATTTTTACAACGCCGTGTCGAAGTGTAGATGCCCCTCAATTGATGCATCCCGCAGATACATTCTCTTCTATGTAACTAACTATCTACATATCTATCTATATTATTCATGTGCCATCATAAAATTTGATGAGCCAAAATTCATTGCTCAAAGTGAAAGAAAGATTTGTTTTTCCTGGCATTAAAGCTGCAGCTTTTGCTGCACTTTATTGGGTAGTAAAAACAAAAAAAAATGTGAGACAGACAGACTTTGAAATGCTCTAAACAATCAAAAAAATGTTGCAACGAGCGCTGTACTCTAAAAATATCAAATATATCATTTTATTGCTCTTATCAGACTCACATTACTCTGCATAACGATTTTGGTGTCACAAGCTGGTTCTAAGTTTCTAAGGGCTCAATGACTGGGATCAAGAAAATTAGGTCTGACATGCCTCATTTTCTTTCGTATATATATTACTTAAGGGGTAACACCTAGAATCTTCAGGAAATGTTATTTATGTTAGAAATAAAGTCCCGAAATGATTTTTCGGTCGGGCTAGTTTTAAAACTTTGAACGCGTTTTTCTCGAAACCACTTTTTTTTCGCATGGTTTCACGAATCAATCAATTTCAATTTTTACCCGATCTATTTGAAATTTTGACACAATCTGTTTTTGTCTAGTGAATTTGTTCAAAATAATAAAAACTTTTTTGTTTAAGGGGTATACGCAGTTCGAAAAATTTCGCGTGGAATGACAAAACTTTATATAAAAAAAATACCATTTGGGAAATTTTTCGAATTTGCGTATAGGCCTTTACAACTCATTTTTCAAAATTCGTTGCTTTGCATTTCTTTATGTTTCAGTTTAATGGTGACGTCAAAAAGCCGTGGAGGCCTCTCTGAAAATTAGCCATGTACTCGTAGCTCTCTATAGGCGCCATTTTGTTTTTTACTACTTTGGAAAAATGAATTTTTGCTGCTCAAAATTTATATAATATCGTCAGCTATTTGGATATTGAACAAAATAAAGTTTCTTTGAATTAAACAGCTCTTATCTTAAATCTTACATACCATCAGATAGTAATGTAAAAATAGATAAGTAAAATTTTAAATTCAATTCTAAACATCTTCTGCCTTAAAAGTTTTTGTGTACGGCGTATAGATTTTGAGATAAATGGGCTCAAACATATGTCAAAATAACGGAAAACCCTACGGGGGGAGGAGGTCTCCAATTTGGCTTTAGACCTTTTGGATGGTCCTTAATACATTAAGCATGAGAAATTCCTTTTCCAGGTCAGCCCCTGTTTTGGTCTATTTTTACTGTACTAAGACGAGAGATTTCATGGCAGATTTTCTAGTTTCCTAAAGCAAATTAATTAGTATTATTGGTATGCGTACAAAACAAGCATGGATCCTAGAATATATAGAAAATACGTTATCTGAACAATTTTTGGACTGTTTTTTCATACCATAAATTCCTTTAGTTTTGTGTGGATTTAATATAAAACAAAAGCAAAGCTATGGAAAGAAAGTTTCTCACACAAACTTTTTGGGCTAACAAAATTTTTGCTTATGGTACTTGCAAAATAAAATCCTTCGAAAGTTCTACTTGGGATATTCCAAAAAAAGTACCAAAAAAAAGTACGTTCCTACTCAAAAATAATTATATTTGAAAATAACTCAAAATTACCATGTCTAGAAAAAAACAGACATTTGGGATATTCAAAAAAAAAGTACCACTTGGGGTATTCCGAAAAAAATTATTATATATTTGAAAATAATTAAAAATTGCCATATCTGGAAAGACAGCCACTTGGAATATTCCCAAAAAAAAAGTACCACTTAGTATATTCCCAAAAAAAAGTACTACTTGGGGTATTAAAAAAAAAATTATATTTGAAAATAATCCAAAATTACCATATCTGGATAGACAGACATTTGGGATACTCAAAAAAAAAAATACCACTTAGTATATTCCCAAAAAAAAAGTACTACTCGGGGTACTCAAAAATAATTATATTTGAAAATAAAAATTACCATGTCTGGAAAAACCGACATTTGGGATATTCAAAAAAAAAATTTACCACTTGGGGTTTTCCAAAAATATTATATTTGAAAATAATTCAAAATTACCATATCTGGAAAGACAGACATTTGGGATATTAAAAAAAAAAGAACCACTTAGTATATTCCCAAAAAAAAAGCACTACTTGGTTTATTCAAAAAAAACTATATTTGAAAATAATTCAAAATTACCATATCTGGAAAGACAGACATTTGGGATAATCCAAAAAAAAGTACCACTTAGTATGTTCCCAAAAAAAAAGTACTACTTGGTGTACTCAAAAAAAATTAAATTTGAAAATAATTAAAAATTGCCATAACTGGAAAGACAGACATTTGGGATATTCAAAAAAAAAAGTACCACTTCGTATACTCCCAAAAAAAAAGTACTACTTGGGGTATTTCAAAAGAAATTATATTTGAAAATATTTCAAAATTAGCATATCTTTTTATATGGAGAGACAGACAGTCTAAAGACTTTCTAAGCTCTTACAAAAATTACTTTTATCCAAATTTAATTTCAATTTTGAGATATTTAAAAAACCAATTTGCTGTACAAAAATTGTCAAAAAATTCTAATGCGATTACTAGTTTTTCATATTTTTTTTTCGTAACTTGCTCAAAGGCAATATTGTTTTATATTACTCGAAAATTAGAGTGCTGCTTGTTAAAAAGCTATGGGTTTTTTGATTTGTTTTTTTTCCTAAATATCCAAAATGGGAACGCAAAATTCCTATCGCTATTTCAGAATATTTTTTATGGTTCTTTCTAAAAAAGTTCTACTAGTAGTGATATACCATCTAGTATTTGATTTTTAAATTTTTCCAAAGAAAATGATTTTGATTCCCCGAGCAACAGAACAGCTAATTATGTATTATTTGAGTAAGGCTTAGTTCGATACTGTTTTGGTTTCAAGCTTTTCAAAAATTTTGTGTTTTCGAAAATTTTGAAATTTGTACTATTCGACATTTCAATTTTTTTTTCTCAAAAATTTCTATGCATCCGAAAATTAAACTTTTGTTCTGCAAATTTGTTAAGGGTAAATAGAAAATTTTTTTTTTTTTAATATTTTACAAACTTTTCAAGGATTTTTCAAAATATTTATACACAAAAAGCAGTTTCTAGTTTTTTAAGAAAATATAAAATTTGTTCAACAACATTTTTTGTCTGATAACTTGTTATCAGAACAAAATTTCTGTTTAAGATATCGTTCTGTTGTTACCTGGTTTTAGAACAAAATTTCTTATGTTTTTTTTTTTTTAATCTAAAGGACCATACGCAGTTTGAAAATTTTCGCACGGAATGACAAAAATTCATATAAAATAAATTCCCTTTTTTGGGATATTTTTTTTTATATGAAGTTTTGACATTTCGTGCGAAATTTTTGCATGCTGCGTATGGGCCTTAAAACAAAATTCCCAAGTTCTTAGTTGAAATATTTTACGGCGCTTACTAAAACCAATACATAAGTTGTCATTCGTGATCTTAAGTTTTTGCCCAGAAATGTACTTCAAAAGATCCCATAATACCTATACTCAATTCAGCGCATTCTTGATGAAGTGAGAAAAATCTATCTATCAGTTTAATGCCTTTAAAGAAATTGATAACTATAAGCCAGTCTTTGAGCTGTGTGGGCTAACCTGTTAAACGACTATGTGTATCTGTTTATACAGATGAATTGGCGTGTCAATCCTGGCCAGAAACAACTGGACTTGTAGCCGGTCTAATGCCAAAAAAAAAAAAAAAATCAAGGAACACTGCCTGCCTTGCCAATGGCTATAATGTATCTAATCTTATCAATTTGTTGTTGCACTTGTTTCCCACTTTGTGGCACTTTGGCTTGCCATGGCAACATGTGGCATGAACATGGCTTATTTTTAGCATTGAGAAGAGCATCTCATTACAAGATGCCTGACACTTTGTGGCACAGTGGCTCTGGGCACTGGACGCTGGACACTGTACACTGGCGCTACATCTAGAGTGGCGCTCATTAAAATTTTGTAATTTTAAATGCCAGTGTGCATTGGTGAAGCGGGTTGGAGGTAGGCGGGTATGGAACACTGGACAGCTGAACCTATTTTTAAATGCTAGCAAGGCTGAGCGGCAGCACGACAAGCAGGCAATCAGGACATGGAAATAATTGAATGCGCCAGAGCACAGTATAAAGGCAGTGTTGCAAGATGACCAATTTGCTGCAACATGGCAGCATGCCGAGAGTCATTGCCATTACAGTTGATAAACAATTGCAACAAGTGCAGCACTGTTGCAACACCGGTAAGTGGCCCATTGTGGCTCATTTTGCAGTTGCAATTTGAAAACAGCATTTAATTAAACTGCAAAGCGAAGCACGTGACGTTGCGGTGGCATGCCACCAACTGATGCAACTAGCCCAAGCCCCAGCCCCAGCCTAAGCCCAAGACCCAAGTCCAAGCGCAAACAACAAAACCGGCTAACTGGCCCCGTTTGGGAGCATTTAAGCATATGGTAAGCTGCTTGGCCAAGCGTGTGGCACACGGCCTTCAAAGACTGCCACTTGTTTTCCATATGCACGTGTGGCAGTGACGTAGATAGGGGAAAAGTGGCGTGGTTTTTGGGGGATCAGTAAAAGGTTGACATACCGGGATTTAGAGCAAAAAAATGATTCCTGCAACTTTAGTGCCAAAGTCTACGTGTTTGGTTTTGGAATTCGAACTGCTTGTTTGCAATTCGACAAGCAGTTAAAAAAAAAATGATGGCATAGACAATGCTGAAGATGAAAAGGATCTCTGAAGGAGCCAACGTGTTTGGTTTTTCGGCATTTTAGCTGCTTGCAAACGGTTTAACAAGCAGTGTTTTAAAATAGTGTCAGTGCGCTTTATCTGTGCTGGGGATGAAAAAAGGTCTTTGAAGGAGCCTACGTGTTTATTTTTTTAATTTTGAACTGCTTGCATGCAGTTCGACAAGCAGTTAAAGAAATGATGTCAGGGCGCAATGTCTATGCTGACGATGAAAAGGATCTCTGAAGGAGCCAACGTGTTTTTTTCGACATTTGGACTGTTTGCAAGCAGTTCGACAAGCAGTGTTAAAATGGTGTCAGGGCGCATTGTCTATGCTGACGACGAAAAGGATCTCTGAAGGAGCCAACGTGTTTGTTTTTTCGGCAGTTGAACGGCTTGAAAGCAGTTCAACAAGCAGTGTTTTAAAATAGTGTCAGTACACTTTGTCTGTGCTGGGAATGAAAAAGGTCTCTGAAGGCGCCTACGTGTCAGGTGCAGATAAAAAAGCGCTCTCAAGGAGTCTTCTTTTAAGGTCAATGGGAATTATAGATAGCTTAGATCTTGATGATTAAAAGAGCTGGGATAACCAAACTTGAGATTTGGACTTCCTATGCGTACAGGCGCTTTTCCAATCCCAAGCCAAGCCATATGCCGCCCCTGCTTGATCCAAACTCTGCCTACGCCAATGACGTGTGTTTGTGTGTGGATTGCATGCCTAATAATTGTATGGCTTTCATGTTAAAAATTATGTTGTGAATGATTTTTATGGCAATTTACACACACAACACTTTTCATTTGAAATTTAACAAAAGAGCCAACAACAATGCACGCCAAGTTCTCACATTCCAGGTAAAAAAATCGAAAAAAATCAAGATACAATATGTACCTATAAGGAATATCAGTTAATATGCTTTGGACACACATTGATTACATTTAACATGCGCGCCTAATGCGTGCAAAAACAAAAATCCTTAAGAATGGCAGAAAATACAGCAAAGTCATCTTTCGATCCATTATGCTGCATGCAGCTAATGAAATTTCTCGCCTAATCGCATTTAGCTAAGCTTTTGACAGCATTACCCAACACTGGATACGGCTGCACAGCTACTGTGACTACTGATGACTTCTGTGCTGGCCTTAATGCTGGCTGCTGGATGCTGGCCATGATTGATAGCATCCAATGTTTGTCATTAGAAGCGATTTTGCATACACAACGCACACAAGCAGTTTGTGCGCTTATAAGCAAAAATCAAAAGACTTGAGCAACAAACTTGCATTGGTAATGCTACGTCCAGGTCTAGCTATTTCTGGGAATGAATGCACTTATCCCATTGATCTTAAAACAGAAATATGGCATGCCAAATTCTTCACACACACACACAAGTACTTGGAATGATGATGGAATGCACCCGCATGGAATGCTGGGAAACTTTTTAAAGACTCGCCAAGGGCGGCCAGCTTATGGGCATTAGGAACTAAAGAACTTATATATGGTACTTAATACATTTGCATGAACAGCTTTGCTTAAATCGATGGAAAAGATTGGTAGAGCGACAGCTAGGGTATATGGACTTTTTAGTTAAGCTGACAGAGCACTGATTAAAACCTAGATTTATTCCAACTATGTTCTGCAATAAGCTGCTTCCCATAGTAATAAGTTTCGAATAAACGAAGATGACGCAGATAGAGAAATCTCTTTCGCCTGAACTACGAGCGAATTCCAAATACTTGATAACTGCCTTTCGCTTGCCATTCTCATTAAATTAATTTCTTTGTAAGGGCCTATACGCAGTTCGAAATATTTCGCGCGGAATGACAAAACTTCATATAAAAAAAAATCCCATTTGGGATATCCCATTTGGTATTTTTTTTTTTATATGAAGTTTTGTCATTCCGCGCGAAATATTTCGAACTGCGTAGACCCCTTAAGCAAAAGAGCGAAAAAAAAGTCCCACTCGTGACTTTTTTGAGCGATTTGGAATTCAAAATCTTGTGAGATTTCTATTTCACGCGTGATATACCTCTAACGTTTATATTAGTAATTTATAAGAACATAAATTGACTTTAATCAAAAAATCATAAGAAAAACCTAAAAAGTTGAATAAACTTCCCCCGATAAATATTTTTATTAAAATGTAGTAAATTGAATTTCCTTGAGTTAGGAAATTTAAAAATACGTAAATTATAAATTCCAAAGCGAATTTAAAAAACACAAAAATATTATTTGAAGAGTTGTTTCATTTACGAAATTTAAAAATTTCTATGAACGCAGTAGAAGCTTGAAAATTTTTTAAAACGCGTTACCGTCAGAGCTTAGTTGAGTTGGAACCAGTGTTAAATTCGATCCTGACCCGAAATAAAGACTTTTTAATTTTTACCATTATTTTAGTATTTTTGACAAAATTCTTATGATGCGGCAATAATTTCGAAAGCCTCAAAAACTTTCGAAATTCGTGGTCGTATCGTTTTACTCAAATTTTTCTTATTTATTATTACGATGCGGAATAATTTCGGGATTCTCGAAAAGTTCGCAAGGCGTATAGCTTTCTTCAAATTTTTCATATTTATTATTTAAGGCCCATACGCAGCATTCAAAAATTCCGCACGAAATGTCAAAAGTTCATATAAAAACAATTTCCCTTTTTTGGGAAAATGTCAAAACTTCATATAAAAAAATTTCCCTTTTTTTGGGATTTTTTTTAAAATGAAGTTTTGACATTTCGTGCGGAATTTTTGCATGCTGCGGACCTTTATTCAAAATCTTTTCAAAACTAAGAACTTGTGCTGCCAGAGTATTCAAATTTCGTAAGCTTTTTGTTTTCGCTTTGTTTTATGTTTATTTTTCGGTTTTCTCTGGCAACCCTGAGGGGGCGACTGACTGCAGCACTTTCAGCATAATTTATTACAATCAGCTTTTGGCTTTAAGAATAAAGCATTCATGTGGTTTCTTTCTTGTGGGTTTTAAACGTTTAGCCTTGAGAAATTAATGCTGGCTTGGGTTGGAGTTCGAGTCGAGTTGCATTTGACTGCTCGGTTATATTAATTTGTAATAAAAAACCCAAAAACCACTGAGAGATTTCAATGGTTATTTTGCTTTTGGCTATTTGGTGCCTTTGTTTGGGTTAACTGTGTTGGCCATTAGGTAAATCGGCTTAGAAAGCCAGCCACAAATTGGTTAAACGAAGTTACCAGCATTTGTATCAATTATTTGCCATTATTGAACAATTTGGCTTAGAGTAAACCCAACGAACATGAAAAAAGAAGAAGAAAAACAGAGAACAACAAACGAATAAATTAAAATGAGAAAGTAGAAGAAGCAGCAGCAGTAAGTGATAAAAATTGCGTACGTTCAAGTTTTGGAAGTGAGTGGCTTTAACGGGCTAATAAACTAAAATGTATGCAGATATGTTCCCAAATAGTTTAAAAATTTTCTACAATAATCTCTTGTTGCTTATAAAGGCCTATACGCAGTTCGAATTGAGATAGTATCTAGAGGCATTTGAGCGAAGGGCCTTAGTGGCACAAGAATGTGTAAGCTGAGTTCAGTTGCTTAATGTGGCGACGTCAAGGGACCAAGGTTCGATTCCCGATCGAGGCAATTTTTGTAATTTATTTTAAATGCAGTTTTACAAATTTTTCATCCAATTTTTGTTTAAAGGCCCATGCGAAAATTTCGCGCGGAATGACAAAACTTCATATAAAAAAAATTTCCCATTTGGGATATTCCATTTGGGTATACCCCTTTAAGGCCCATACGCAGCATGCAAAAATTCCGCACGAAATGTCAAAACTTCATATAAAAAAAAAATTCCCTTTTTTGGGATATTTTGCTTTCTTCTTATTGTTACATATATGTGCACAAAATGAATATGCCCATTTACTTGATGAGAGCAAAGTTAATTCAAACCCAATACGAGCAAAAGCCCAACGTAAGATGCGTAAAAGAGCCGACAGAGAGAGAGATGAGGAGCGAGAGCGTGCGAGTGTAACTGTGCTGTAAAGCGCCAGAGGAGCAGGAAAGAGAATATTAGTGTGGCCAGAGATGCGGGCGCTGTCGCAAGTTATAAAAATTCTTATAGACTTCAAGAACGAGTGAGTAAGTGAGTGAGTGGAGTGACAGAGACAGTGGATATGAATGAATAAGTGTTATTTGTTTAAGTTAAGTTTAACAGCTTGTGGTCGGAGCCGTTAGTTGACCTGGTTAGCGGCATAAGATAAGCGTTAGAATACAACAACAACAAGCACAATAACCACAACAACCACAACAAGCACATCATCTATGACTTTAGTCTGCTGTAGTTTGCTCTCTGCTCAATTGTTTGTATCTATGTAGCTGCATAACTATAAAGCAGTGCCCGTCCGTCGCGACGGACAGAGCACAATGGGCACTTGGCTTTTTGATTTAAATTTGGATTGGTATTGAAATGGCCATTTGGGGGAAGAATTTGATGAAGCAGCGCACGCGAAAAACTTTTGCCAGATACAGCAGAGGTCGCCTTATGGCCAGCTAGATCAGCTACGTGCGTAGCCAAATGTTCTGGGCCAGCCAAATAAGTGTGGTAAGCAGTGGTAAGTGGATGCGGCCTCAAAAAGCCAACAAATCCAAGACAGCCCGACACAGTCTTGGGCTGAGGAGCGCTGTCATTAGCGCATTGCACTTAACAGACTACAGTTGATGATCATAATGATGATGAGCATGATTCAAGTGCTAGTTGATAAAACTGATCATGTTGCTGTTGCAGCGATTTGTTTGCACTGTTCTTGACCAGGATCAGCTGCGGCAGCTGGCGGGGGAAGCAGCTTACTAAATGAGTTCTGGTCACAGGCACGCTTAATTTTAATGCTATACAATTGCGGCAGCAACGCTGAGGCATGCTGGGAATCCGTACCTCAACACCTAGAGTGTGCAGCAGTGTGACCAGACAAGTGGTATGCAACAGATCTTGAGCCTGTAATTTTTGGTTAGAGTTGATCATGAGAGATGACGCAGATTTGCGTTTTACAGTTAGCAAGAGTCTCTCAAGGTTTTTATTAAAACTTTAAGTCTCAACTTGCAACAGCTGAAATGGATAACGCTTTGATGTTGCAAATAAAGCTTAATAATTAGTTCGTTAGTAAGTTAGTTCTGGACAAATGAAGACAGGCAAGACATAAAATTTTATAAGCTAAACTTTCTGGGTGAGGCATTGAGTTGTTAGCCAAGAAAATCAAGGAGCGATATTGATCATTATAAAGGCTTTTGGAGCTGTTTCAGACGGCTGCTCTCTGTGCCAAACCCATTTTTGTATCCAATGAAAGAAACACACAAAACAGACGCTGAAGGTAAGAGAACTATGTTTATAGGATAACCAAGATAGAGGGCGCTCAAGTAGCATAAGAAATTAAAATGTAAAGAGAAATTGAATAGGAAATAATTCAAAGTAAGTTGTAAATTTAAAGCTGGCTTCGGGATTTCGCCTTTACGACTTTCGGTACTAACATAACCTTAAAAAAACACCATAAATTACTTTGCTCTACTCTTTGTAAACAAGCATCTGAGCGTAAGTAGTTATTGGGCACTTCTGCACTTTAACATTTCTGCACGACACAAATTCTTTAATCATTTTTATGAAGCACTTTAAGTATAGACGCAATAAGCTTTGACATACAAAATTTTTAGAAAAATTAAATAAAAATTAGAAAAAATGAGCAATAAGAATATTTAGTTCTGGTCCAGTTGTGGATCCAGCATTTGGTCTTAGGGGGGTACTTCACTGCGAAGTGTACATATATCCGAGCTCGCATAAGACTGCCAACCCATTTCCCAACTTTTGCTCAGGTTTCAGCATTAAAAATAATATGCTAGTATGAAGTACAACAATTTCAAAAGTTACGCCATTCTTGCTAGCCAAATTTCTGCTAAAGTTCTACTTGATCAGAATCTTGCAACATTTTGTAGTGTATTAGAATTCGCTGTAGTGCAACTTATAGTCATGATTTGCCGACTTGGTACTGCTTTGCGTTTTGGCTACTTTTAGCTCATTATCTGTAGTCGTGTTGGCTTGTCCGTTTGTGCTTAAGACCCGATTCACGAAAACAACTTACACTGATAATGAAGAAAGTGCCACAGAGTTGCACGGACTTGCCTCCAAGTCTGTTGCTCTCCATTTTGGCAAGGCGCTGATAGAAGCTGACACTTAACGAGCTTTGGCTTTGGCATACACAGACTTGGCCATAGACCAAAAGTGACCAACAGCATATGCAACTAGGCCAAGTTCTGCACAGAAACAGAGAAACAGAGAGACGGAGACATAAACGAGATGTCAGACGAAAAAGAGCCAGACGACGTGAGACGACACGACAGAGATTGGCGATTGTCCATGTCAAAGATTGGGATTCAAAAGCTTGGCCGTAATTTAGGTAACATGCAAATCCCAACAGCAAACAGTCACCAAAAAAAATGTTAACCATATGTGTGTGTGTGTGTTACTGAGTCATTTGGAGTGTTAACTGGGTCAGCCGGATATGCATTTTAATGATTGCATTTGGTTTATTTCTGCATTTGTTTATTTTGTTATTGCTTTATGAATGCACTATTTCACTAGTTCATTTGGTTCATTTATTATAAAAGTGTGTCAGTTGCATATATATTTGAATGATTGCAGCAAAATTAATGCTTTTATAATTACTATGTTGATTTAGCTATTTTTTGCAATAGTGGTTCATTTGGTTCATTTATTATTAGAGTTTTTTAGTAGGACATAGATTTGAATGATTGCAGCAAAATGAATGCTTTTGTAATTATTATGTGGATTTCGCTATTTTGTACTTTACTAGTTCACTAGTTCATTTGGTTCACTTATTATTAGTTAAAGTCAGTTAGATATATATGTGAATGATTGTAGCGAAATAAATGCGTTTCTAATTATTCATTTTTGTAGCTGTTCATTTTGCTAGTTTTTGCTTTAGTAGTTCATTTGTTCATTTGGTTCATTTATTGTTAGTCAAAGTCAGATGGATGTATATATGAATGATTGCAGCCTAATAATTGCGTTTCTAATTATTCATTTTTGAAGCTGTTCATTTTGCTAGTTTTTGCATTAGTGGTTCATTTGTTCATTTGGTTCATTTATTATTAGTAAAAGTCAGTTAAATTAATATATGAATGCTTGCAGCGAAATAAATGCGTTTCTAATTATTCATTTTTGCAGCTGTTCATTTTGCTATTTTTTGCATTAGTGGTTCATTTGTCAATTTGGTTCATTAATTATAGGTCAAAGTCAGATGGATGTATATATGAATGCTTGCAGCGAAATAAATGCGTTTCTAATTATTCATTTTTGCAGCTGTTCATTTTGCTATTTTTTGCATTAGTGGTTCATTTGTCAATTTGGTTCATTAATTATAGGTCAAAGTCAGATGGATGTATATATGAATGCTTGCAGCGAAATAAATGCGTTTCTAATTATTCATTTTTACAGCTGTTCATTTTACTATTTTTTGCATTAGTAGTTCATTTGTTCATTTGGTCTATTTATTATTAGTCAAAGTCAGTTAGATTAATATATGAATGCTTGCAGCGAAATAAACGCGTTTCTAATTATTCATTTTTGCAGCAGTTCATTTTGCTATTTTTTGCTTTAGTGGTTCATTTGGTTTATTTATTATTAGTAAAAGTCAGTTAGATTAATATATGAAGGCTTGCAGCGTAATAAATATGTTTCTAGTTATTCATTTTTGCAGCTGTTCATTTTGCTTTACTAGTTCATTAAGTTCATTTATTTTTGGATGCGTTGCATTGCCTTTGGTTAGGTTTTCCTTCAAACCAATTGGGATTATATGAGGCTTAAGACAAGACAATGCTCTCTCTGGCGACCCTTTCAACTTTCAGTCAAAGCTTTCGAAGTTATTATTATTATATTATTATAGTTGATCAAGCGAGAGAGGAAGAGTTAAAAGTCTACGCGTTTCTTATACTATATACCTAAATATTAATATAGTAACGAAAAATTCTACAAATACTAAACGGTTCAAGAACGAACCATTCTGCTGACGCAATATTAAAGAAGTTACGGGGACTAGATTATATATATCTAGGGCGCTCTCTAGTCGTCGTTGTTTTGAGTTCTTTTCGAGAATTGCTTTATATTAAGACAGGGAGCTTGTGCTGAGGAATTGTTTAATAGTTCTTCAATTCCTCAGTTTGGTGATATATCTTGGTTTGAAAAAACTCGACAGTCAATGCACATTTTGTTGGACTCTAAGCTACCAACCAAAAACAATTTGGAGGAAAGTAAACCAAATCTGGCTCAGAAGAATCAGAAATGTCTATTCGTCGTGAATCTGCTGATCTGTCGCCTATTTGATTGGACTCGGGCCTACATTCGTATACCGTTGCGTTGACGCCCGAACTGAAGCCAAAGATAAATGAAATATTGTTCAAAGAACTAGATTTTAATCGTTCGAATAACGAGCAATTAATAAATAATAATTCGTATGAGATCAGAGATTCGCAGAAGATTGCTCTTATGATGTGTAGATATGTACAGCAAAGCAAAAGATAATGCATCATAAGTGAATAACTAACGCTAAAAATTATGTTTAATAAAAACTGAATAAATTTGCAGCTAACACGCCTTAATAATAAATGAACCAAATGAACTAGTAAATTAATGCAGAAAATTAACAAATTGCTTCAATAAACAGATTCGATAACTTTTATTTCATGTTCCAAACAACTGTGTCAACTGCGTTCTGTTCATTACTATTTGTTCATCTGATGAACATTCTGCTGGTTCATTGTTTCAAAGTGCAGTCAAATCAAACGAGTTTTAAATTTGATGCCGCCAATTGCATTGCAGCTCTTCTGCCGCTCTTTTTTTTGCTTGTCTCTAACACTCTGTCTCTCTCTGTCTCTCTTCCGCCTTATCTCTCGACAGACTTTCTCTCGACCAACTGCTTTTTGGCCAACTGTTGCTAATTGCCAACTGTTTGTCGCTGTGTTAATGTGGAGCAACAATTGACCTAACCCAAAATGCGCCATACATGGACGGAAGAACAGACGGACTCTGCATTTCTCTCTGTGTAAGCTCGTCTGCATGTGTGTGTGTGTGTCTTTGTATTGTATTGAGCGCATAATGCGTCGTGAGCTGTCAAAGTTTTTCTTTTTCTTTTTGCTTTTTGTGCATTTTTTTTTTAATATGCTTTGCACTGCTTGAGAACTTTTCATTTCTTTCTTGCAACTTTGCGGCAACATATTTTTTTTATTTTATTTTTTTCAAATTTGTTGTTGCTGCCTTTTTGCTCAAAATTTATTATGCGCGTCGTCGTTTTCACGACCTAAGACAATCTGCCCCACAGACCTGTGTACCAATTTTCTATCTGTGAACTGCGACGCGAACAGCGACGCCAGCTGCGACTGCGGCTCATTCACATGCCAGTCAAGCAATAGCCAAGAGCCAACATTGGTTTTAACTTGGCTTATTGCCGCTTAAGGGTTATACTTGAACAAGCGAATTTTAATAGACTGAATTTTTTGAGAAAAATAATTGAATTTTTTTTTAATATGTATAATAGCTTTAACTTGCTTTATTGCCAATTTTAATGTTCAAAAAAGTTTTCAAAAATATATATGCAATTTATAAAGTTGTTAAGAATTTGGGAATATATTTTATATTAATCAGCCGTGCTGCGATAAACGAAAAAACCAAACCGAACAATTTTATTCGTTTTCGTTTTTGCGTGCTGCGAAAAACGAAAAAACCAAACCGAACAATTTTATTCGTCTGCGTTTTTGCGTGCTCCGGAAATCGAATTTTTTTCACGATCTTTCCCTTTTATTTTTGATAAATTCGTATATTTCGCTCATTTTTCCGAAAAACTCTGCTGTTGTGTTGGCGCGAAATTATTTTTGTTTGATACCGCAGCTTTGCAGCTTTTTTCATTAAAATAATGCTAGTTCTTTATTATTCTTTAAATCAAAAAAATATTACACACAAATATTACTTTAGTAACAATATTTATTTTAATTAAATACGACTTAGCTATATTTTTTAGAAGGAACATTTTCTTTGTGTAACGCGGGAAGCCTGTCTCAGCAATCGGTCATGTGTTCGTGTAAAATATATACAAAAAAATTCGTTTTGGTATGTGCATGCTATTTATTTGGGCTGAGTCAGAAAAAAGAATAATTAAAAATATTTGTCAGTAAAGGCAGCAGTACGCAGCATTCAAAAATTCCGCACGAAATGTCAAAACTTCGTATAAAAAAATTCCCTTTTTTGGGACATTTTTTTTTATATGAAGTTTTGACATTTCGTGCGGAATTTTTGCATGCTGCGTATGGGCCTTAAATATCTAACTTTAAGTTGGCATAAATATAATCCAAGAATGTTAAAAAATATTCAAAAAATTATTTTCGTATAAAATGCATACGTTTTGTAACCTATTTCGCCAATTAGTTTTAATTGCTCTTGCAACAAAATATTCGTTTTCAAAAAAAACATGAAAAATTCGGTTTCAAAACGAATTCGTATAAAATGTTCGAATACGATTGCTGCAGCACGGCTGTATAAGTCGCTACAAGAAATTTTTGTCAGCAATTTATTTTGCCAAGCCCGTTTCTAAAAGAATGACCCATAGCTGTTGCTGTTGTTGTTGCAATTTTTGCAGCTTGTCGTTAGAGTCTTGGCATTGACTATTGGCATGCCAACATGTGCTGCATTCACATTGCAGTGTCCTGGCCTCAGAGTGTGGGCTGAGGGGAACGAGCTGCGCTGGCAGCATAGTTAGCTCTGACTGCCCCCTGCCGCCCGTATGCAATTTATTTAGCACTTGGCTTGTTTGGCGTTTGTTTTTTTTTGTTAGTAGCTTCCATTTCTTTTGTTAGCTAAAGCCATATACTCGCAGTAGTATGTATGTAATATATTGGCATACATGTTCCAGATGTCAGAAAACAGCCTATGGTTGTTGTTTTTTTTTTCTGCTGCTGTTCGTGCAAACGTGAACGACATGCCGAGAATTCAATAAATAAAATGATTTCGGTGAAAGCGAGCCGAAGCTCGTTTAGAATGAACGCGCCCGTAATGCCCAAAAGCCCAACAAGATGATGAGCTGCAAGTTACAGAAGAAGCAGCAGCAGCAGCAGCAGCGGCACAACTCGTGTTTCCACTAATAGCCAGCAAGTTGCCGAAGTCCAAACAACGCCCCCGCCTCAAAATCGTGCTTAGAAGTGTTTTTTTTTGGGTAGAGGGGGATTTTCCCATGCTAAGCGCGTAGAGCTGTTGACGTGCTGCGTTATGGCTGCGCTGTTAGCTGTCAAGCACGCCTCCATACACCCCGTCGCGTCAAAACATGACATGTTTGTCTGCCCCTATGCCAAGTCCACAATAAATCAATCAAAGTTAATTAATTTAAACATAGCAGCAGTCAACATAAAGATAAAGCTACAACAACAACAACAAGTAGACAACAATTCTGGAAGAGTTATACATATCAAAGAAAGCAAAATTCGACAAAAAAAGTAGAAAACGTAGAGATTTGCAAATGAAAATGAAATTAGTTATTGAGCTAAGCAAACAAAAAAGCTTAAGAAAAAGTGAGAACTGCTAAGGATGATAATAATAAATAAAATGTTTATGAAATAAATCAAATGTCTCTGTCAAGTTTTACAGCACTAGAAAAATTTGCATATAAAACGATTATTCATATAAGTCAAAAACAAAAAACGGACTTTAATTTCACAGAGAAAAGCCCCAACCTTCTTTGCCTATATCGCCAACTAATACAATATATCAAGCTTGTGACGTCACACGTCTAGCTACTTCTTCTTATAGGCCTATACGCAGCACGAAAAAAAAATGAAAAAGTTCATATAAAAAAAATAGTCGCGAAAAATTCCGATCAAAAATTTTTGACAATGGAACGCAGATAAACAAACAAAACAGTGTTGTCTAAAAATCTTAACGTTAGATGGCGCCACTACTTCGCTAGGTGTGGTAACACTAAAAACAGCTGTTTGGTTTTTGCAGCTTTGGCGCGAATTACCGATTGATTGAGTATCGGAAAAAATATCGATTAATACCACAAAAAAAAAAACGATAACTCAATAAAAAATAACACTTTGACTTACTATGCACGCACGGGTGGCGCCATCTCAAATAATATTAAATAGTTTCCATATAGAATTTTTCAAACTACGTAGACCCCTTATGCAATTAACGCAATCATCTTTTCCCAGCTCAAATGCTGCTTGTAAGAGTATTTCTACCAAAATATTTTCTGTCAAAATGTTAATTTGAAATATTTACCTTTGCCCAAATTAGTAGCTGCGTGATTTCCCTTTTGTGGCTCCTTTCGCTGGCGCTAAATCTGAAAGTAAAGTAAAACAAAGCAAGCACAAATAAGCAAAAACAATCAAAACAAAACGAGTATAGCGTGTAAAACATAATAACAAGATCGACTCACATATTCTTATGTATACGTATAGTTAACAAATTTGATAAATGAGTTGCGAACTGAGCTGGCTGTCAAGTTTGTCGCTTAAGTCTTTCGTTTTAAGCATGCAAATTTTTTTTTTTGTTTGTTTTGTTTTTTTATAATAAGGTCATAAAACTCAAGAGCAAATTACTGTAATAAGAGTGAGTACGCAAGCCCGCATACATTGAATTACCGTTATTTAATGACACACGACACGTACCAAAGATAAAAGCAAAAAAAAAAAAAGTAGCCCGCTCTTTAAACATGTTGCAGACAGCGCTTAGCAGATAAGCCACAAATAACGAAGAAACAGCCAGCAGCAAATGTTGCGCTGCTTCTGCTGCTTGTTCTTCTTTTTTTCAGCTTTTTTTCTTCCAGAGAGCGTGTTCTCTAGCGCGTTTTCTTAGTGAAAGTTAATTGAATTAGGCCCACACACACAAACACACATACACAAATACTTTGCTGCTTTTAGCCATGAAATTAGGCTTGAGAGCCATGCCGTACAATCGTGGAAATTCGGAAACGTAATTTTGGCTAAAGTTACAATTTTTCAAAATCCATTTCTTCTTGAGACACAATAAAGCTACACTGCCTAACTAAAAATGATGAGGTCTACTAAAGGTTTCCGCTAAGCCTTACGCTCAAAGGCGAACAAGTGTGAGCAGGGCCGGATTTCGCTGCCTACAGCGCCATGGCCAAGGGGCCCTACATAACAAGGTATTTCGATTCTGATTTGCTTAAGGGATAACATCCGTGTAGAATCTTCAGAAAATCGATTTTTTTTGAGCTAAATTCGTAAACAATTATGTTAGAAATGATGTGCCGAAGAAATTTAAAAAAAATAAAAAATTTGCCGCGTGGTTTTAAAACTTCAAACGTGTTTTTTTATTCGATCGATTTGAAATTTTGACACAAACTTTATAACAACATTTGCTAGTAAACTACAAAGGATTTTGTAAAGATAATTCAGGGTTTTCCAACAAGACGAGTTATTTTGAATCACCCGGTATTTCGGTAGCTGTCACTTTTGAAGCTTTTATTCTTTGACATTTGACCAGAAGAAACTACGCCATTACTAAAACTGGAACGATACACGCTTCAACAACGCATTGAAATTATTAAAATTCACTCTTGCAGTCACAGTTCGCAAAACTAAAGCATTTTTGGGTCGTCGTGCAGCACCTTGTCGCAACGCAATACAGAAATTGATGGAAAAATTCGAGCTGTTGGGACAAGTTAGTGATGTGAAGAATAAAACCCGTGCACGTCGCTCAAGAACAACTGAGAATATTGCTGCTGTAGCCCAAAGTGTTGAAGAAAACTCAGGTTTGTCCATTCCTCGTCGTTCTTTGGAATTGGGCATTCCACAAACGCCATTACACCGGATTTTGCATAAAGACTTGGGTCTTAAGGCTTATAAAGTTCAGTTAACACAAGAACTCAAGCCGGCCGATCATCAACAACGTCGTGTCTTTGCTGATCGGGTCCTTGAAATGCATGAAAATGATCCGGAATTCCATCGAAAAATCATCTTGACTGATGAAGCCCATTTCCACCTCGGTGGCTACGTCAACAAGCAAAATTGTCGCATCTGAGGCTCGGAAAACCCAAGAGTTATTGTTGAGAAGCCTCTCCATCCTCAACGTGTGACTGTTTGGTCCGGTGGGGTCTTTGGACCTTACTTTTTCGAAAATAAGGTTGGATCAACAGTTACGGTGAATGGATTGCGCTATGGAGAGATGATTGATTTTTTATGGTCGGAGTTGGATGGTATTGATCTGGACAACGTTTACTTTCAACAAGACGGCGCTACGTGCCACACAAGCAACGAAACCATTGCTCTTTTACGGGAAAAGTTTCCGAAGCGTGTTATCTCTCGAAGAGGTGATCACAATTGGCCACCGAGATCTGGTGATTTAACAGCTTGCGACTTCTTCCTTTGGGGCCACGTAAACGCCAACAGCCCAGCGTCGATTCAAGACCTCAAAGATAGAATTCGTGAGACTATTGAGGACATAGGGCAGCCACTTTGCGATTTTTGGTTTTGGAAAATTTCATGAAAAGGATATGGTTCTGTAGGCGTGGTCGTGGTGGCCATTTGGCTGATGTTGTTTTTCATTATTAACGGCATACCTTCCTCTTTAGTATGAAATGAACATCCGATCATTTATCTAAAAAAATGGAATTTTTCTTTGAATACCAAAATAACAACTCTTATTGGAAAGCCCTTTAAAAACTTTTTATTTTTCATAATTTTTTTCACGAAAAAAATATTTTCTTTTTCAAACATGCCAATTTTTGCCAAATTGATATTTTTGAAAACCCCGAAATTAGAGTCGACGCAGAGAAACATGAAACAGGCCCTATGTCCCACTGGGGATAACAGGAATTGAGAGAGAGAGAGAAACATGAAAAGTAGATACATTTGGAATGTGGAAGCCCCATTGTCAAAGAAACTTCATTCACCAAAAGCCTTCACTTATCTTCATGAAAATTGGGCAAAATATAAATAATTTGTTCATAAGAGCAGAAAAAGCGAAAAGTTCGGCTATAGGTAGCTTCCCAAAGATCCCAAAGTTTCAGATAAAAAAGCTAACACATTGAAAATTTGTTTGTAAATTCGAACCACACAAAATGTGTTTGAAGCCAGCATAAACAAAATTTTTTTTCAATGTTTGTTCTTCGTATGAGCGGCATAGTTCCTAAATTCACTTCATTTTTCAAACATCTTTCAATATTTATATTGTTCTCCCAGCAGGGGGGTTCTAGCTGTAGCTTATCGTCGCCTTGCAGAAATTTTTCGTAACATCATTTATTATCCCAATGGGGTGGCGTGTAGTTGGATTACAAATATGCGCAAACAGTTAACAAGTTCTTGTTCACAAACTGGTTCATTTATTTGCATAACGTTCATTTGCAGCAGCAGAATGTTGTCACAACTTATACTAATACACTAGTTCACAAAAAGTGATCAATGAACCAATTGGTGAACAAAAATTAAGTCGCTAGAAGATGTTGAAAATATTATTCAAATCGCAGGAAACAAAATATTTCGCAAAGAGTTAACAAGTTCTTGTTCACAAACTGGTTCATTTTTAGCATACATTCACTTGCAGCAGCAGAATGTTGTCACATCTTATACTAAAAGTTCACAAAAAGTGTTCAAGGAACCCTTTGCTGAACAAAAATTATGTCACTAGAAGATGTTGAGAATATTATACAAATTGCAGGAGACCAAATATTTATGTTCTTTTTGTCACTGGATCAGCTTTGGCACAGTTCGACAAATGCCACAGTGTAAACTAGGCATTAGTTTTTAAATATCCTTCAAGCTGTAGCTGTTGAGTAACTAAAAATCCAAAATCGATTTGCTAGCAAACAAGTTCTAGTTGTACAAAAGAATTCAGCAAAAAACTGAAACTGAATTGCGTTCGCTCCGCATAAATTGTTGGCAGCTCCTCTGGCGATCTTGCAAGTCTTTATAATAAACAAAAACAAAAAAAATAAGGAAGACACCAATCGAAAAAAAAAGCAAGGCATTCAAAATGTTATGCATGGCAATTTTCCATTTTGAAGCCTCTGCCTTGTTGTTTTTAATACCATATTATCTGCCTGGTTTTTTTTTTCTTTGCTTTTCTTAGACGCTCTGCAAAGAAGCGCTAGAAAATCTGCAGAAAAGGCATAAGCATAACTTGGCTGGCTTTTCGCGGTAGTCGTGCCATAGACGACTGTCTTCCAAACAATGGACCAGAAAGAACAATTCGGTGGGCGGCAAAGGCGATTCTCAAAAGTGAAATACATATTTCAAACACCATGCGGTCCATCCAAACGTCGCCTCGTCTGTCCAGTGATTATATCAATGGCAAACCGCAAAGGCAGCGACCATGGCAGCCTCTGGGCCTAGTTCTTCTTCTTGCTTTCTGGTCGCTCGGTCGTTCGCTCCTATAAACCATGGTGTTTGCTGCAGTGTCATCTTTGCATGAGTAAACAGAAAACAAACTGCAACAACTGCAACTCCAACTGCAACTGCAACACGTGGATTGTCTTCGCGGCGTCGGTACTCTTTGGCAAGTCTTAGAACGACGAAGACGACATAGAACAAGAAGCAGCAGCGCTATTTGCATTTGGCATAGATGCCAAAACTAACGGGCGGTATTTCTTCTGCTTCAGTTGTGTCACATTTCTTATAGAGAGCTATGCAAAGGTATACCATATTTTTGGTGGAGCTACCTTATTTGCACATTCCAAGATGTGCTATGATTTACAGCTAGCTGTAATCAAAGTCCTGGTAAAGAACAATGTTACCAGCAGCAGTCTTTTGTCAGCTGACCCACAAAAAAAAAAAACAAAAATTGCATCCGTAGATAATGAGTATTCCTGATCGGCACAAAAGATACACAAAGATTTCGTAAGAAATGTGCTGCTCTGGTTTTCTTTAATCTTTACCAAAGATCAATGATCACACTTTAAGTGGATCGGGGGATCGTACCTGGCAACGAGCAGGCGGATGAGTGTGCCAGCTAATCTTGCGGTTACGGATAAAGACCCTCACAAGACGTCGTATCGCAAATTGGGGGAACGACCAGAGCTCTGGCGAAAAAAGAATGGGACACTGTGTCCTGTTGTCGCATCTTTCGAACATTCTTGCCACGGTATGATCCCAAGTGAACATCTGAACTCCTGTGTTTGCATAAGAACAGCACCAGGATGATGGAAGGTGTTGTTAAGAAGCACTACATCATAGGCCTAATGGCTGAGAGGTTGCACGTTCTCCAACATGACTTCTGCTGCAGCTGCAAAGATGAGCAGGAGACAGAAAACATCCAACACCTGCTAGAAGACGAACCCAGTTTTCGGGGTCTGACATATGTGCCCGTAGCGGATCTGGCCACTTTAGTCGAATTCTCAAAATGGTTCTGCAAGAAAAGGGACCTAGAAACTAGGTGATCGAGGTGACTAGGAATGTCCACCGGCTCTTTTGACCCTCGGACTAATCTGCCTCTTAACCTCTCCCCACCCGCCTTCCTCAGCCATACTTCTTTCTTCCCTTTTACAATAAGGCATCACAATGGACCTCATGGATGATCTCAAGCAGTGCTCAAGCAGTCTAATCAACCTAACCTAGCCTTACCTAGTTTTTTGGCTACTTTGGGGTCAAGCTACAGCTCTTGCCAAGCCGAAGAATGAAGAACTTTGATAAGTGAGAAGTCTTCAAATATCTGTTAGAATCTAAGTTGAAATTCGTATATTGCGCAATTTTGTTCTCGATGTTCTTAAATTTGGGGCATATCTTGTACCTTATGGAAAGAAAGTATTCTCAATGCTCCAACCACGCCGTAGTTCTTTAATGTGGCAAAGCTGGACCGGATTTGAACCAAGATCTTTAATATGTGAGAAATCTTCGATGTTGGCCAACAGATATGTTTCTCCAGCACTTCTGCACTCATCAAATGGTTGTTTAGTAGTGCTGGAGAAACATCTCTCTTGGCCAACATATGTATCGATTTTAAGCTTCGATCATCGATGATTTCTCCAGCACTACTCGAAACTATTACCTGAGAGATCTACGCATAACTTATCGAAAGAAGCTTCGATCAAAACTACATGTATGTCATTCTCAATGCGCCAAAGACCTTGCATTTTTCCAAACCGGATAAACTTAAGCGAATATCTTATCCAAAGAAGCTTAGCATGTGTTCCTCAATGCACAAACCATAGCATCACCAAAAATTTGATCTCTTATGGAAATATCATCTTCAATTCATATCGGAAATTGACTAAATGGATAGTGACGGATCCCTGATGGTAGTTCTCGCGCAATTCTAGTTAAGGGTGATCATTGAAAACAAAGACACCTTGGAAGAAACATCAGCCTTAGCTTGAGAAGAATCTGAGACACGGACACACTGCAAGCAGTTTCGTTCTACTGAATTCCTACAAAGTTGTGGGAAACACAGTTTCACTAGAGACAGCATATCCACATACCTAGCAAGCTGATGGTGTTGGAATGTTGGGTGGCCTGGACTTTTAACGAGCTGAAGATAGTAATTAGGCAAAGTCTTCTAAGCGAAGTAGCATCCATTAAAAAGACATTCCACTTAGACCAGAAAACTTCGATTTGCTTGGCATTTGGGAATTTGGACTGTTCTTTATGGCACATAGCTCCAGCTGTCGAATTATGCAATATCAACAACAACAACAACTAGAAAACCCATAACATCACTCTAAAACCCAAAAACAATATCCAACCAACCAAAGCTTAACAATCAATTTATTCTAAGTACAATACATGAATGTTGTAAGATTTATACGCCTCATATGCAAATCTATGATGAGATTGAACAAGAACAAAAAAAAAAGAAGCACGATCCGCAGTGCTACGCCAAAATACCGCCGAAGAACATGTCTGTCTACATGGAACGCAAACATTACTGAAATGGCTGACATGAAAAGACATTGATGATGTTGGCTTGTGTGTATATATTTATACACTGTAACAAATGGGTTACATAGGTTTATGCAAGCTATGTAATAGATAGAAGTAGGCGTGTTAGACCAGTAGCTGTATCTCAGCGACCATAAGAGCTAGACATACCAAATTTCAAAAAAAAAAGGAAAATTTCTGGAACCCTCAGGGGTCTGGACTTCCGGGGGTTGCAGCCCAAAGCTGGCGCAGAACAATTGATGCAGACTACTACTGGAATGAAATTTGTCGTGATGCTCCCAATAGAGTAAGATTTAGATCTGTTGTATGCTCCACAAGGAGAAGAGTACTACAGCAGTAATATGCTGCAGTGTATTCCAGCGTCGTATAGTGCTCCGAATAATTCACATTTTTTCTAGCTATTTTTATTTATTTAGTGCTTCTCTTATTTTTTTTTTATCAGTTTTCTGTGTTCTAATTGTTGTTGTCTTGTTTGCTAGACTTAAGAAGACGCTGCTAGGAGTGTGTGGGTGTAGTATGTGGTTCCCTGGTTGCCTGGGTGTTTAACTGCGATTTGAGTCACGTTTCATTACACTCGTGATGCAAGACAGTAATCACTTGATTTTGCCGGACGACGACGACGACGTTGAAGCTGCTTCTACTAGTGTTCTGTTTTTTTGGTGGGGTGTTCTTGTTTTTGTTGTGTCACAGGGAGCAGAAACCGCAGCCGGAGCAAAGACACGTTGCTGGACACGAAAGTAATGCCAGCCAGCTGCGATCACGCTGAGTATGCGCCATAATAATAACAAGCTGAAACATGCGCCAAAGTGTAGCTGGACGGGAATATGTACTACAACAAAGCAGAGCTGGTACGCGGCCAAGTAGGTGCCACAACTGTGCCAAAAGCGGCAACAACAACTACAACGCGTACATAAAATAGAACAGCAAAGCTTGTTAGTTGCTGGAACAAGCAACAAGCTGCAACTGCTGCAACCAAGAAATGAACCAGGACGAGATTACAGAGCATGTTGCGCATTTTGTTGATGGCTATGCAAGTTCTAATTTGGTTTTTATGCTTTGATCTCGTGACGCTTGTCATTGCATTTGCGGTTGGTCAATGATCATAGTTACTACAACAACCACACGATCCATAACACAACCACAAAGACCACATCGTCGTCGGCCATGTTGATCTTCATTTGCGCCTGGGCAACAGCAGCAGCAGCAGTCGATTATGGCTGCGCGTTTCGGCAGCCCCCCCACGATAATCAATTAACCTTGGTCAATGGCCAGAGCCGTGTCCAATGTTCCAAGTCCGTTCTAGCTGTTGCATATACACTCCACTGCCGTGGACTCCGCTCGAGTCGACAACCGCAACATTGATGAGATCGACAACGATTTTCCCGCCAGCCCCATTCGCTGCTCTGCGGTTTGTTTTTCCGCATTTTCTTATGCGCAGCTCATTCGTATTCATTGCAAGCAGACACAACGACAGCCCGACAATCTGACACTCATCCCAGCCTAGGCAATTTTCAATTTTCACCGCGGCAATGTTGCGGTTAACCTCGAAAACAACAAACAAAAACAACAAAAAAAAATCAGTGCTGGACAAATATTACAAACAAGTTAGGAAAATTGGCTAAAGTCGTAGTACTGAGGTCCGACTGAAAGATACGCTGAACTTTTCTTAATTAGATTCAGCATGCTGCGATTGTGCTCTACCGAATTCTCAATTTCAATCCACTCTCAAGCTAATCGGTCTCCCTGGAACTCCATAGGGCAGAGCTACAAGTCTAGCCTAGACCAACGATTAGACAACTCCATGTTAGTCTTGAGATCGATTTCGAAGACTGCTTCGATAATATCTTCAGCTCAATTTTTGGCTGTAAATAGTTAATGTAAAACTGTGGGGGACTCAGTCTCTGGACGGTTTATTCTATGGAGCACTGCAGCAGTTATTAGCTAACTCGTTCCGAGCATCTTCTGCAGAAATTTCTACTGAGCAGAAAGCATGGCGTAGAAAGCAGCAACCCACATCGGCTCATAAAGTGAATATGCCCCAAAAAAGTTAACCCAACACAACAATTTCGACACTAACGAAATAGTCTTCGAGTCTTCAGTTCCTTGTAGTTGTTTTTGTTGTTGTGGTCATGTCGGGGGAGTTACTGCAGTCAGTGGCGTGCCAAGGCGTCTGTTTGTTTAGTTTTCTTTTTCATTGCTGCAATTTGTCTAGCGACATTTGACTTCAAGTGCAACCATTTGGAGAAAATTTGGTATATGCCGAAGAGCATTAGTTGTCCAAGTTTACTATCTTGGCATCTTTATATATATTTATATATATAGATGTACTTTTAACGCATGTGGCAGCTTCAAGTTTCCATTTTCACGCGCAACTTCATCTTCATCAGCAATGGCGGCTGTCAGCTGTGGTTTGGCTGCACAAAGCTTTGTCTGCCATGACCATGGCCATGATGAAGTCAACTCTAGAGTTTTGAAACTTTGGTAGAGTTTTTTTTGCAACCTGTAGCCAAGAGCTATACTTTAGAAGAAGCCTCTTATGTCTTAGTCCCAAAAATACCATTGAATTAAGTACCCTATAGTGAAAGGTTGTATAGGTACTCAGTAGAAGCGTCTTCTGTCGTAAATCTTTCTAGAATGAAGTTTTTGCTGTATTTTCCAACAATGAAATTTTGAAGCTTAGTTCTTCAGCTTAAATCCCCACAACCAGGCCTGACGAGAGGGGGTGGGGGGGGGGGGGGGTTCCCCCCGGGACCGGAGTTTTCTCAGGGGCCCGGTGTAATTACTGTCGTACTGACTTGATTTAAGCTAAAGGTGTAATAGAGGGGCCGGTACATTTTTCCCCCGGGCCCGGATTTTCCCTCTACGGCCCTGCCCACAACCAACCTCAAAAACAATGTTTTATGACTTGGTCAATTGTTATATATTCTTAAAAGAAGCGTTTTATATGGCACGCAGTTTCTGCTCCCATTTCCCAACAACTTTACTTTCCCGATATAATACCCAGAAGCCCAAGAGTTCTTAGACATAAAATTCTTTCAGAAGAAGTTACAATCTTGAAACCTTGCCGACTCGTGCCGGAATGCTCTTCATTTGATGGGTAAGCTCTCGCCTAATTGTGTAAGGGAAGAAAGAAGTATGATAATGAAAGGAGGGGGGAGGAACAGAGGAAGATTGTTTCGAGGTTCAAAAAGAACTGGTGGCCATTCCTTGTCACCTAAGCCCCTTTCCTTGCAGAACCATTTTGAGAATTCTACAAAACTGCCCAGATCGGCTATGGCTACATAAGCCAGACTACGCAGCTCTTCAAAGAATGGTTTATCCAGAAACTGGGTTTGTCTTCTAAGAAGCGCCGGGCAATCAAATATCAGTTGTTGGATGCTTTCTATCTCCTCCTCATCTCCGCAGCTGCGGCAGAAGTCATGACATGCTTCCTCTGGGCCAACTCCTACCACCATTCTGTTGCTGTTCTTATGAAAATGCAGGATTTCAGATGTTCGCTTTGGATAAGACCGTGGCCAGAGTGCTTGGGAGATTTCGACAACCGGAAGCTCTTCAGAGAAGATGCCTGCCCTTGTGCCTTCAACCGTCTTCAAACCATTGCTTTCAATCTTACCAAACTATTTATCTCGAAACGTTCGAAGTAGTCTAAGAATACAGTGTATTTAATAGTTGGAGTATGCCGATTGCTAAGATTTTTTTGGCTTAAATGCATTGCATTTGCAACACGCTGGCTGACAAATGCCAAGAAGCAGCTGCCAGCTGACAGTTTGGCACTGAGCAAGGCTTTTGGTCTTGGCCTTAACTTTACTTGGTTTGTTTTTTAGTTGCCTCTTTGCTACTAAGTAGGTTAATTTTGACCGGTTTTGGCCAGCAGCAGCAGCCAGCAGTCAGCATTTGGGAAGACTTTAGTCATCTGTGATTGACTGACATTTGCCTGCAACTGCAACCGGAGAGTGTTCATTCGAGAATTTGGGAACTGCGCCGCCTGGTGCTTGGTGCCTGGTTACCGTTTCTAGCCTTATTAGCCAGCTTCGGCTTTATTTTGTTTAATGAAGTAACAACAAGCACAACAACCAAAAGGAGCATACAAACTCCTGTGCCTTACTTGTCAGCATCGTAAGTTGGACAGAGACCAACTAACGATGCAAATGTCAGTGGTTGTTGTGCCCTCGCTACCCACCATACTGCTCCATTGCCACATGTTGCTGTTGCACGTACATCTGACATTGAATTTTCTATCAATGTTAGTCAATCTCGTTAATGCAACACAACAGCAGCTACAGTGTAGTAAAAGAGGTAGCCAGTATCCCATGGCTAACAACTAGAAGAACATCTTGAAAAAAAGAATACGAGGGCTGGCTGAAAAGTTAATTGCACACATTTGTGCAAAGTATGTTCAAAATGGGTTGACTATTTCCTATAGCTACCATACAAATATTGCATTAGTGACGTCAGTTTGAAAGAGTTTCTTCTGCGCACTGCTTTGTGGTAGCTTGTAGTGTGCATGGACATGTATGAAAGCTAGAAGCTCTGAAGACTCGATAAATTTTTCAAATTTCTCCCGATTTGATATCCCCATTGACTATAATATTTTTTTTTCGAATTTGTCGAATTGAGATTCTCTCAATATCAAGCAGAAAACTAATTAGCACAAAAGGTATTGCTCTACTTTAAACACTGCCCTCGTCAGATCGCTGTGGGCCACAACATTAACATATAACATATTGGACTGGCTCATTTGGCCAAGTTATATTGCTATATGTAAATGTCAAAGACATGAGACCCCAACAAAGATACCCCCAAAGACCTTCAGCATTAGATAAAGTCCCTAATTGATCTATGTATTGTCAAAAAAAAAAAACAAAACAAAAACCAAAGCAAGTCTTTCCAGCTTATTAGGGGTAACAAAAATAAACAACAACAAAAAGAAGAACAGAAATAAAAGAAATAAAGAGTAATAAGAACAGCCACAACAACAGTTAAAGTGTGGTCTGACTTCAATGCTTGATTTCCTCTTGGAATGGGCTCTATAAAGAAAGCTCAGCGACAATCTTAACAGGCTTAGACCCCGCTGCCAACGCTGCCACAGCTGCTGCTCAGCTTAGCGTGGCATGCAACATGCGAAATGGAGCGTATTGGATGGAATGGAGCCACTGTTTGGTTGCAATTGTGTGGCATCTAGTGGTAAAAAGTTGCAGCTCCCGCTGTTACTTGTGGCGCTGGTGTCGTTTCCTTGGTGAAAATTCGTGTCATGAGATTGTTCGCGTTGTTGTTGTTGCAACTTGTTGCACACACACACACAACCGCACGCGTCTTGCATAGCTGTGCGTTTTAGTTGTTATTGTTGTTGTTGGTTGCGTTCAATTCTAAATCTGTCCAGTGTCCAGTGTCTCGCTCCCCCTCTCTATAACGTGAAATAATGCTGGAAATTTGATACAATTTTGAAATTGCTTTAGGCCTTTTTTTGGTTGCAACGTTTGTAACGGCAAACGTTGACCAACTCTGCACGTGCAACAAAAAAAAATAGAAAAAAAACTTTTACACTGAGAGAAATCTGTACTTCAAACCACAAAAAAAATTTCTAGCGCGCAGCGTCTGTATTGCAATTAAAATGTTTTATTACTAGGGGGATAGGGCCCCCACCATAAACCTACTGTGTTGAATACTGACGTGTGTTACTTGCTGCATCTCTCTCCTTTCCCTTTCTTTTTGTTTTTTCCACTATTTTTTCACTTCTTTACATTCTGAAGCAAGGGCCACTTGTCATATATTTCTTTACTTTTCTTTCCTTTCGTTTCTTCTTCTATTCGTTTTTTCTTGCTACTGTGTGGAGTCAAGTTGCCGCCTCAAATAAGTTTTACTAGTTTTGCCAGAAGGGCCATAGAGGCACTGATTGCACTGCTTGGTGAAGATATCGACGTTAGTTTTTCGCGCTAGTCGTGGCGCGAGCACTCTCGCCATCCTTACTTGTTATTGGTGAGAGTACTTTCACAAAGCAGTGCAAGCAGTGTCCCTATGGCCCTTCTGGCAATATTAAAAGACTGCTGTGAGGCGGCAACTTGATTCCTCACATTGCCTTTTCTTTTCAAGTCATCTTACTGCTAATTTTCTTTTACTTTTAAAGCCTAGCTCACTTGCTGCTCCCTTGCACATAAGATATATCTCTCTCATTTTTCTTTCTTCATGTTTTTATCTCTTCTAAATCTGTTCATCTTTAATATCCTTCATCTTGCCTTTCTAACGCACGAGCCAATTACTGCTCGTTTGTATAGTTGCTATATTTCTTCTCTATCCTTCTTCTATTTTTTCTTTCTCTTTTCTTCTTATTACTTGCAAATCTAGCTGCTTGTCAACTCATCTCTAACGTGCCGGATCTATTGGTTGCGACGACGACGACAAAAATCTTTTACACATCGTAGAAAGTTTATAGCCAATGACAATCATCACAGGAGCGCCCTTTTAGTTTACTACAGCTCTTTTCCGCCAAAATCATCATCAAACCCATGAAACTCACAAACATCTGTCATATGTAGATGACTTGACTCTTAGTTCAATAGCTCCAATTTCTGGGGAATAGCTGTCATGTCCACCTAGTTAAAAGTGCAGACTCCAGAATTGGGTACTCAGAAGGATTAGCAGCTGCCCTTGGTATTTGCGAAGCATCAAACACAATCGGGAGTGCGGGCAAGACTTTGCTCAGTGGGAGCTTACTGTGCGGGCACCCCCAAGGAAGACTATCGTCCACTCTTCATTTTTGGTGGTATCATTTGAACCACATATATAACTCTCTTTCAATTCCTGTTATCCCCAGTGGGACATAGGGCCTCTACAAAACGTTTCCATCGGTTACGATCCTTCGCGATCACTTTGACCTCCTTAAAAGATTTCCCTGTAGACCTAAGTTCCTTCTCAGGGTTTCCGCTTCCAAGTGCATCTAGGGCGACCTTTCTTTCTGCTGCCTTGCGGGTAAATATATAACTACGTGAAACTTTAATCCGATTTGCCAATTTCACAATCGGCTAAAACCAAAACGATAATGGAAATAGCTTCTGGTTCTCACAGCTGAGCTCCTGCATTTCCACAGAAACAGATTTGTTATAGAAACAGGGTCGCGTCGTTCTAGATCCAACGACTAGCAGGTAGCAAGTTTTCCAACACAAAATTCCTTTCGTAGTGATTAGGAAGAGGTGGAGAGCGTACAACCCCTACTTTGTGGCTACTCACACTGCTTAGCAAATGCGAATTGTGCCTGCAAAGAAAGTTTTTTTGAGGATCCAGGCTTGATAGATCTCAACTTAATTTTTTTTTTGAGTGTACCAGTACATAGTCGCACATAGGTCAACTTATGTATGAGCATATAGAGCGTACTATATAGAATGTTATGTTACCCATGCAATTTGTTGCCATTTTTGGAATATTGCAAAACGTGCAAGAATTGTTTCCAACAGTTGCAGCTGGCGGCGGAAATATGCTAAATTCCAACTTAAGGCTTGGGGATTTAAAAATAGCAGCACTAAACATTTGTATCTGCAGCAGGAACTGCTTGATTTATGAACCACGAATCCATCACTCAATAAGCAGTAAGCCCGACAGGTCGGCAACACTTTCAGTTTGCCGCACTAGACGTTCCTCCAAATACCCCAGATCTTGCGCTCTTAACTGTAATCAACATAATGAAAAAAGAAAAAAGCAAAAACAACAAACCTACTGGTGCAAGATTTAGTTGGGTTTGGTATGGGTAGGCTATATAGTATAACTTCAAATGGATGGATGCATTTACATATATATCAGGCCAGTTAGTATGCCATAAAAGGCAGGTAGGTAAGCGGGCGGACGGACGGGCGGGCGGTCGGTCAGGCGACTCTTTGCTTTATTTGCGCGCAGTAGGAAGGAGTAGGAGTGCAACCGTAAGGCTTGGACAACTTGGGCCTGTGACGCTGATGCTGGAAACGAAATCTGTAGCTGCTGCTGCTGACTGTGGAATCCAGAGGCAAACAAAAGCTACATCAATGTCTTGCCATGATCATGCAGCTCGTTTAACGCTGCCATATACGTGGCTTGGTCGTCGTCGTCGTCTGGATCGTTTTTAACGTTCCACGTTTGTCGTCATTGCGTGTTATCTGCTGGATTCCCTTTAGCATAAAACATAAATAGCGACTGCATTCAAATGAGTCTGACAAACAAACCGCGCTGGAAACGCGGCTCTAAATAAATCCGTGGCACAAACCCGTCTGCCTCCACTTGGGCGCTGGTCAGCTTGTTTTCTTGCTACCTATATGAGGGAGTGGAAAAAGTAATGAAAAATGCAAATACTGCATGTACTCGAAGCCCGCGTGGGCGCTCCATAGTTGGTAACACCGTTGGCTTCGGCTCTAATCCTAAGGAAATTCAATAATTGCAATTATTTCTCATATTTTACGAGCACATTTCAATAATGAAATCCAAGTGTGGTATGCAGCAATACATTTGGGGCGTTTTGGGGCGGTTTTAATGAGTCCTGCCAGTCACTGCTACGTCAGTTAGTTAGCTGCCCAAAAGCTGCGCCACTGGCCGCCAAGATGCACACATTTATAGCCAGACTAAAGGCAATTGCAATTTGGTCTTTCATTTATGGCTAAATTGCTAAATTTGGCTGGCTTAAGAGACTGCTGTCTCGAACTTGGCACAGTAGTGGTTGTTATCGCATCGATTTAGAATAGATTGATGGCCTGGTACGTTCATAGTTGCATTTAAAGCGGTTTAAGCGGCTTAACAGCAGTTCAGTTCCCCACTGGGCACAACTTTCTCGCTATGTATTTCAACTTAAACTAACGTCAATGCTTAAACCGTCAGCTACAAGTTGGTCCAGGCCATGGCGCCCCCAAGGCCAATGTGTCGCTAATGGAGCGTACTTAGAGTTAACGGCCAAATGCAAAATTATTGCATGCATTGATTGGTTTGGGCAGCCAAATTCCCAATCAATTCCATAAATAAATGGTTATGTGTAGCAGCTATCAGACCAACTGGTTCTGCAAAGTAAAGTGCTTTGCTGAACTAAAAAAAAAAGTGCTTAAATTTGTAGCCAAAAATTAAAAGAAATTTGCCGACAACAATACGCCTAAAAGCTAAACTTTATTGGGCAAAAAACTGTTGAAATCGAACGATAGATTCAGGATAACTTTTTGACTTCTAGGATGGTCAGGGCCTACGAAAGAAAAGTAGCGACTTGTTGGTCACTATAGAAGGTAGCTAAGCGCACGCATTTTTTTTCCCAAGAATTTTAATATTTCATGTCGTGAGATCTTTGGGCCGTGGAATTATCCCCTTGTTACCACCCTGTTGTTGAAAAGCCTGGGAACCGTTTCCTTAAAGTCAAAACCGTCCGCATATCATACTTTCAGAATTTCCACGTTGTCGCTGTACTACGAGCTGGTATCCTCAAACAAAATCTTAAATTTTATTCTATAAGAGTAAAGCTATCCTAAGAAATCTTAAATTTTTTCAAGGCTATAAAAGAAGCCAGAACTATGAAAGCTAAGAGCATTAAAGAGTGGTCTCGTAGCGCCATACAGCTCATCTAGACAGACTCTTTTTGAACTTACGGCGTTTCGTTTATCAGGCTGATTCCTCTCCGTTCTTAAAATGCAGATTTTTCAATAAAAGTCAGTAGCATACTCAAAAACTTTAAATTACTTTGAAGTCTTAATAAAACTAAATCCTTTTGTTAAAGCTAACAAACTCCTGAAAATCTGTCGGTCGAATGTTATACCAAACGAAGATCGGCAGAGAAGATCCAGAGAGATGCCCATCGCCAATGAAATTAAACTTAGGAAATGGCGGTGGTTCGGGGCATACCCTTCGTAAACAGCCAAACGAAATATGCAGACAAGCACTGGACTGGAATCCACAAGGAAGCAGACGCAGAGGGCGAATAACTCTGCAAAGAGAAGTTAAAGATAGCGGAAAGACCTGGGGTGAACATAAAGCTCTAGCTCACAACCGGGATCAATGGAAACAATTCACGTTGACCCTATGCTCCACTGGGAGTAAGAGGACATAAGAAGAAGAAGGATGATAAGAGAGCGGTTCAGAATCCCCACAAACCTTTTTCTGGTATCCACAAGGAAGCAGACGCAGAGGGCGAAGAACTCTGCAAAGAGAAGTTGAAGATAGCGGAAAGAACTGGGGTGAACTTAAAGCTCTAGCTTACAACCGGGATCAATGGAAACAATTCACGTTGGCCTTATGCTCCACTAGGAGTAAGAGGACATAAGAAGAAGAAGGATGATAAGAGAGCGGTTCAGTATCACCACGAAAGTTTTTCTGGATCTGCACCTAGCGGACTCAATTAGAAGCTACAACGCTTCGGAAATCATGCTGCTGCTTCTCTGTTCTTGTAGCTACGTTTCCGCTGCAGTCTAGACTTTTTTGAGACTATCAGAGCAGCTTACCCCACGAGCTTCACCCTGTCTTTTCCCCTCAAAGACACTGAGACCCAAACTTTGGATGACTTTACACAATAAGCCAATTTCTTAGATGTCTTATGCCACTTGGTGCAGAAGGTAAGACCCGTATCAGCTACGGCACAACTCTTAAAGCATTTAGCATTCTTTTTTTTTGTGTTTTGAAGGAAAACTGGACTTGAAAGCATGTTCTTCGAACCTCCCTCTAACTAGGAACTCCCTCGTTCTAACTATAATCAGAGACATCGTGGGTAAAGTAGCGGACCAACACTCAGACTTTTTATGGAAGAATTTTTAATAATTAGTACTTTTTTTATGCCTAGAGCCTTTTTAGAAAACTTTGTGTCCTGGGGTTAATCTCTGCATTTCTATCTCTTACTCGACAGGCGTGCCTTAAATATGCGACTGCTCTGGGCAGTCTACTGAATTGAATTCCAGAGCTCTTAAGAACTTGAAAATAACCAAACTGGCGATACAATTTTGTATTTTAAAAGATTTGGTGGTCCGCACCCAAAAACCACCCCGTGGACTCGCCACTGAATCGGACCAATTCTTGGTGCTTTCGTAGTTGTCGACGTGCTGCTCTGACAAGCCATTCGCCATAGACCGGAACAAGTGGAAATATGATGAAGCGATGTCTGTTAAATTTGGCGGGTGGGATAGAACTTCCTGTTTCAGCGTTTGCAAAAATTACTTTCCTTGCCTGCCGTTGAAGCAGCTGCTCACAGACGACTAAACTCCGTTCGACGTGCCTTGGCTTTAACTCATGTGGTACCCATGTTCCTTGCTTTTGTATTATTTCAAGGGCTTTGAGGCGTTGTCCAAACGTCGATAAGTAAACTTCACCAATTCAACCAATTTTTATCTTCAAACTTTTTCGGCCGGGACGTTCCTTGTCTTCCAAGTCAAAATTTCCATTTTTAAACCGCGTGAACCACTTTCTGCACGTTTGCTTAGCTAGAGCCTATTCACCAACAAAACCCCCCGTGCATCCGCCACTGTTCGGGTCAAAATGGGCCAAAAATGTGAATCTACAGCTACCCATAAGGTCTGTGTCGCGGCTTTAGATCAGAAAATTATTAAAATAAACCATTGGGGCAACCAATAACAACATAGTAAAGAGCTAGACCAAAGTCTTCCAAGATGCCATACTCCCACAAAGCTAAATCGATTTCCAAGATCCTGCTGTGGCACAGCATACGCCTTTGCTCCAAATTAAGCGCAATATTTATTAGTGGTCTGTATTGTTTGGTACGTCTAGGGATCACTCCAAAACTTATGTTGCCTACGCTTGCAATAGAACCAAAACTCAAGGTTCTTATTGTTTGCAAGCTGGCATTGTCAACGAACAGAAACCCAGCGATAGTAAGAAAGAAAAAAAATGTGATGACAGACATTTCGACTGATTGACTGATGGGCTTTAAGTAGCTGAAATTGCATAACAGCGGTCTAGCAACAACAACAACAATGGCTGCTTGCCGTCTTGGACAGTTCTCTCTGCTGCTTCAACTTGCACTGCAAGCTGCTGGGTTTTGGTTCGGCATGGGGTCTGGCAACGCTGGCACTGTCTTTGGCCTAAACATTTTGTTTTATTTCGAAATTTTTTTTTCCAATTGATGGCTGACTGATGTTTAATGCTAATCCCAATGTCTGGCTGTCGGTTCTTGTGTCAGTTGTGTGTCTGAAAAAACATGCCCGCAGATATGGCGGCAGAAAGCAGCACTTGCGCGTTGCCACAAGTTATTGTTATGGTTACTGTTATTGTTGTTGCCACATTTCGAAAGACGAAGATGAAGTTGAAGCCAAAGTTGAAATGCGGCAAGCTGGCAGCAGCTGCAGTAGGCAAACAAATGACAACTTGCAGCTTGCAACCAAGCCGCTGCTGCTGTTTCTAATTTCTTGATGCTTGCCACTTTTTGCTGTTTTTCTATTTTTTTTGGCAGCATATCGTATATCGCTAAGGCTTATCTCTTCCGGCTTTCAGCTCATTAGCGGCAAGCAGCAAAATCTTGCCGAAAACACAAACAACATTGCCATACAATGCAACGCTTTGTTCCACAGTGCTTGCGCGGCTGCCCTTGTGCGTCCGCACAGTGTGGCACAGCTTTAGCCACTGCCCGTTGGCTATTAGGTTCATTTTTGTTCACTTTTTTGTTGGCTGCTGAAAATTGGCCATAAAGTACAAAAATATATGTGTTTTGTACTTGCTGGGTTCGGCTGAGTCCCATGAAGCGCATACTTTGTTGTCGCCGTTGGAATTTATTTGCACAATAATTGGCAAGCAGTATTAATAAATAAGTTTGCAACTAGTCTTTGAACTGGTTCCAAATGCAACCACTTCTATGGGTAAGAGCGTTCATTATTGCTAAATTTAATTAAATGCAGCTTAGTTCGGGCCATAAATCAGTTCTAAAATAAAATCTGACACTTCTAGCCTTAGAGGGGAATTATGCTTGCTAACCATAAATCTTTAAGGAAGTGCCTCAAATCTCTCAGAATCTTGTAAGTTGCAATTTAAGCCGCATTTAAAATGCCATTAAAAAGCCAACAAGAAATGCTCAGTTTTACTTCCATCCTATGTTCCACCTCGGAATTTTATGAAATATATGTATATATAAAGTATCGAAGTATCGAAGTTGTTCGTCAAGTATCAGTTCAGCTTTCTATATATCAGTAGTTTGCATTATGTCAGACAAACTCGCTCAAACTCACCTAAATTGGCAAGCCGACATTACAAAATGGTCTCAGAGTTTCTTATATACTCATTTCTGGGCTCATCCCATCCTAATGAGACAATTAGGACGTCTATTTTTTAAGATTTCTTCGCTTTGCATTAATTGCCTACACACAAACTATCGCTGGTGGGGATGCATGCATCCAGACTAAATGCTCCCCACCATGACTTCTGTAAAAGCTGTGGCTATGAGGAGGAGCTGGATACAGTAGAACACCTTTTCTGTCACTGCCCTGGACTGTGCATGACCAGGTTCCGCTTTCTAAAGTCACACTTCCTTGATGATATATCTCAGCTCTCTGAACAGAGTCCAAAATGCCTCTTATGGTTCATCCAGGCCGCCGGATGGCGGACACATCTCATATCGGGGTCCTCTTGAGTGGGGAAGAGTAGTAAATGGTGGTAAATACAAATTTAAAACTTTGTCATTTGCTTTGCTACCCTCATCATAATATGACCTAAGCCATAATTTAGTATCATCCATCAAGTTACATTTTCGATTTATACAAAAATATGCCAAAAAAAAAAATTAGTTTTTTTCAAAGATTTCTTACAGTGCCATTTGCGCTCACCATAATATGACATATGCCAGTATGAACTCCATATGACAAATATATCTGTCATATCACAAAAATATGACAACAAAATAATTGAAAACTTCGTCATGTGCCTAAGCCATGATATGGCAACACTCAAACATTCATCAAGTCACATTTTCGATTTTTACAAAAACATGCCAAAGATAACAAAAAATAAATTAAAACTTTGTCATAAGCCATGCTTTTGCAACGCATAAACATTCATCAACTCACATTTTTGTTGATTTTTACAAAAATATGACAAATGTGACAAAAAAAAAAACCAATGTTTTTTCAAAGATTTCTTGCAGTGCCATTTGCGCTCAACATAGTATGACATATGCCAGTAGGTATGAACTCCATATGACAAAAATTTGTGTCATATCGTATAAAGATGTGCCAAATTTATACTACTATGTTAAAATTATGTTTTGCCACTTATATATGCCACTAAAGCAAGTCAGAAAAAAGTATCGAAGTAAGCTAATCATCCCTATGCAATCATTTATATAAAATTACTGTCGTCATATGCAAGCAAATATTTTAGAGGTTTCTTTATAGAAGCACTAGAAAGCTTAGCGCGGGTATCGAAATGTATTCAATTTGTAAACAAAGTTGAGAGTTCATGTGACAAATATTTGTGTCATATCATAAAAATGGCATATTTCCAGTAATTTTCTGGAAACCTTCGGAAATTTATTTTGCAAGCATCTAATAAAGCATGCTAAGTTTCGATATGTACTCAATTTTGTTATATTGTTTTGAAACACTGCAAGCCAGGCATATCGCCAGTTACCGAAATGTACTCAATTTTAAATTTGATCAGTATTTATAATATGATTATTACACCTAGTATTTAAAAAGTACTCAATCTAATGTAATTGATTGATTGATATATTAATTCAATGCTTTTGACTCAAAATGTAAATTTTATTACCAAAAAGCAGTCAGAAGCAACGAATTATAATTATTACAAATATGGTATCGAAAAGCATAGCTAAGGTATTGTAGAAAATTAGATTTTTGGGAAAACTGGACTACATAGTGAAACTTCTTAATTAAGATAAATTATTTAGCGCGTTTTTGTTAAAAAAAAAATACTTTGTAGATGACTTTGAAGCGATACTTTACCGATACTGTTATGAAAACACAATAGGGATGCTCGATACCCAAAAAAAAAATCGAATCGAAGTATTGAGAAATCCAAAAAACTCGATACTGATTCGATTCTCCCGAAAAGAAATCGAATCGAGAATATCGGTATCGACTTTTTGACGTTTTTCTACAGAAGGAATTAAACAAATTGAGGCGTTTGCTCGACAAAGAAAGCAAACTTTTCTAATGTTAATAATAAATTCAGATAAGGGTTATAAAATGAAAGTAAGAATGATATTAATTTTTTCTTATCTAAATTTTATTCGCATTTTTGAACGGTGTTCACTCAACCGCCAAATTTAACACGGAATTTAGCTCGAAACCGATACTAAGCAAATTGGTATCGGATCGACGATTAATCGATAACCAAAATATCGGTTTCGAATATTCAGTATCGACTTCGATATTCTCGATATTCAAAATATCGGATCGGTATCGCGCATCTTCTATCATCGAACTTATTTATTATGCAACCAAATAACATACAGCACAATTTATGCAATCAAACAGTTTTTACGAACTTATATCAAAAGTTCTAAATGCAGTATCGATACTGCAGTTCTTGCAACATTCAGCATGAACTCGGCAATGCAACAGAAATATGGAACATAATGATTTTACAACAAAAGTTTTAAATGTATCGATACCTGAGTTTTTGGTACACAATTGCTGTGGAGTCTACTAGACGGCACTAGAACTTCCAATTGCTTAGTATCGAAATATTTGAGAATTAAAGTAAAATTCACAAGAAAAATAGTCGATACTATCCGTAGCTGATATCCTACTGCTCCTGAGCACACACAAGTCAATATTAAACTACTTGGTTACTTGGGCTTCATTTTTTTTTTTAACATTTCGCAGCAAAAGCTTTTACTGCATCTTAAGATCTAAGCTCTAAATGTCAAAAGCAAGATTTAGTGTTTATTAACTGCACATACGTGAAAGTTTTTTTTAGACAACTCGTATATATACATAGAGAGCTATGTACAAGTAAAAATTTACTATATAGTAGTGCTAGTTAAAAGACGTTGGGGGGGCGTTTTCCTGTTCACAGATAATTCTCATGGCACTTAAGCAGGTGTAAGAGGTAAGAGTGAGGGGTATAAGAAGAACGCTTTTCGGCCGGAATAAAGATTACTTAGACCAAAAAAAACCAAACTGAGCAGAGCTGAACTGGCTGCAAATGGGCAAACACACATTGCCACATTTTGTGGCATGAAGACAACGAATGATGCATTCGAGGTGATAAACGTTTCCTTTAGAGATAAATGCGCACACAAAGCACCAACAAAGTAAAGCTAAATAACAAAATTAAATGAAGTGGAAGCAAAAGAATGGCAAAGAATTACATAGATACATTGGAGAGATATTTTATAAAAGCAAAATAGAGACGATGAGGTTGCAAACAGTAACTTCCTCATACCTGCAGCTAACTGTTGTACAACAACACAAGAGGCCGAGTAGGCTATACATATATACTACATAGAGTATGCACATAACTTAATTAGTGCGACTTATGGCCATAAATAGAAACAGTAACAAAAATAAATATGAATTAATAGCAGCGCTCTTTGGAGCAAGTTCGTTGCCCAAGTCTTTTGTTTTGCTCTATGCCTTATGGATGCTGGATGCTGCACATCACGTTACGTCACGTCACGTCACGCCCTAGCCCAAGTCATCGCTCTTCACTGAAAACAATCAAAAGCGAATTAAAAATAGACATAGAAATTAATTGCGCGACGCCGACGTCAACGTCTACGCCAAGGCGCGGTCGTTTGGTTGGCCTCAAGCTGCGCTGCTGCTGCCAACGTCGCTGCCAGCGCACAAGACAATAAATTAGGAGCGACAGACAGCGACAGAGTGACGAAGTAGAGACAGAGAGCGAGAGCGCAGAGAGAGAGCTTAAGATCCTTGCATGCTGCCGCCACCGCTGCATGGCGCATTGTTTTGAAAGTGGAAATTCATTTTTGTTTTGTCAGTGCAGCCGCAGCAGCAGCGCACAGTGGGTCGAATTAGCTGTTTTTGGCATAAAATGTGGAATTTACTTTTAATTTAGCTTTTTAATATTTTTTGAACTTTTTTATATATATTTTAATAATTCTAGTAATAGTAACTAATAATAGTAACTATATAAAATTAACGCCCGTGCTTCAGAAAATGAAAACGTATAAAATTTCGAATTCGTTTTGATTTCACTTATTTGCTGCTTACAATTTCACCAAAACAAGTTTTTCATGCGGTTTAGATCCAACTACTTTGTTGCCAGAGAAATCAAAACGTTTTGGCAAAATTGGTTCAAAATGGTTTAAACTAAAATACTCTCTAAAAGCACAAGTTACAAGGGCCTTCAAAACAAAATAACTCCAATTTTGAAACATTATTTTTAAGCTTTTTCTCAGAAAAACATTATTGCAACCACAGTTGAATGCTCCTTTGAGGTAGCTGATCATAAGTGAAACTTCAGAATAGCGGATCCAAGATGGCCGTCGAAAACAGAAAAACCATTTTTGAGTTTATTACACAAGTTGGGTATGCAAATATGGATTTTCGGGGTCGCTGATCATGAATGTGGGGCTAGAATTTCAAAATGGCGGACCTAAGATGGCCCCCGGAGTGTGAAATCATATTACAGTACGCCCTCGCAGAACGCAACCCTCGATACACGCAACTCCTCAATGAAAGCAACACCTTAATTCTTTACATAGCAGACTCTGTTAAAGCAACTTGAAAAAAAAGAGCCTCAGATAACGCAACTTTCTATGCAAAAGTCTTTTTTTTTCATTTTGGTTTTGGTTTTGGTTTTTTGCTTTTTGCTTTGACTCTTTCTAACAAAATTTATTTTTGTTTGCTTAAGCATATGAACGAATAATGAAAACAAATTTGGTGAAATGCGTTAACGCATTTTTTATGTAATTCACTTCGGGATCGGTTGTGTTTTGAGTGCTGCAAAAATGCCAGTTGTTAAAAGTGTTCCTAAGCTTTCAATAGCCCAAAAATTCGAAATTCTTTATAAACTTGATAAAGGCATTTCAATTAAATATATATGCGATGAATATAATGTGAATAAATCTACATCTACAATATAGAAAGGGCACTTAATCAGTATTCTGACCATATGAAAATTTAAACTCAGTTTTCGCACCAACCTCAACGTTCGCAACTTAGTCAATTTCTATTGGTTGCGTTCTGCGAGGGCGTACTGTATGTAAAGAGATAATATTGTTTTTCCGAATATACATGTTTTTTAGTATTTAGTTGAGCTGAAAGCCGCGCAGTTTTTGTTATAGTTTTTAGATATTGACTAAAATTCTGCTTTAAAACAGCTAAAAATACTTTGTTAAATATAAAAGAAATGTGTGAAAAATAACTCAACTGATCTAAACCAGTCTATAAACAAATCAAGCTACCGAAAACAAGCTGCGAAACACGCGCCTGATTTTATTGCAATAAATTGCGCTGCCGACCACTGTGCAGCGGCAGCGGCAACAGCAAAAACTAAACTTAATTGTGGCAGTCAACGTCAGCAAAAGATGCGCTGAAACAAATCAAAAGCGCGCCCAATGTCCCGCGTCCAATTGTCTCCAATGTCCAATGGCCAAAGCCCTATGGTCATTGCTCGGGTTAATGCATTAGGCCCAGCTCTTCTTAACTGGCAGAAGCTGTGCCTAGAGCGCATTACTCAATGTCAGAGCACATCGATGTGCCAGGACGCCAAGGCTGCCGCTTTGCAACGTCAATTAGGAATAGGATGCAGTGTGTGTGTGTGTGTGCCCTCTTTGACATTTAGCTGCGTCTTGGGACAGCTCCCAGCTACAAATGCTCAAGCTCTAATTGTGAAGTATGAGCAACTAAATTTAGGTGCAGCATCTTGTAGCTTTACAATGGTGTCAGCGGCAATAAGGCGGCTTAATTTAGAGTTGCAAACAAAAGCCAAGCTAGTTACTTGCAACATGTCACTTGGCCAAGTCATTTTGAGTGACTAATTGCTGCACTCCATGCATTGGCAGTGACTTTCTGACGCTTGCCGTCTAAATGTACTGCCACAAGTTGCAACTAGTCGTAGAACCACAATTAGAACTGCTTACTTAAAGTTGGTGCAAAGTTGTTCTCTCCTCTTATTTTTTGTGTGCCACTCAACAGTTGCGGTGATTTGTGGCCTGGCGGCTACCGTTGTGTTCTTCAGGTATTTAAATTTAATAAACACCAACAGCAGCGGAAGACATAAATCACACATTCAAATGACCCAAAAAAAAAAGAAAAAATTGTTAAGGAATTTCTTGGTTTACACTGCTGCAACATCTAACACAGTTGCATCAATTACTGATGCTGGGTTTACACTGCCAAATGTCATAGTTAGCATCAACTAATGCTAGGTTTACACTACATCAGCGAAACGCTTAAATTCAAAAGAGCATAGCTTAGTGTTAACAAACATCTAACGTATGCATAGTTTTTCAGTGTAAACGCGGTAGCAGTAACTAATGCTGCGTTTGCACTGCTTTATTTCATCAACTGATTGTTCACACTACTTTGGGAAACCTGAAGAGGTCTGCATTCTCATCCGATGGAATCAAATGATACACAATCAGACGACAGTAGCTGGCACAGTGTCAACCCTAGAACTGTTCTGCGGGTACTGAGTGCCTCAGATGAATTTCAAATTTCATTATTTTTTTATTTTTTCCCATACAAAATGCACACACAAAATGCGACACAGGACAGGTCCAGTGCTAATGCAAGGTTCACACTGTGCCAAATTTTATCAACTGATTGTTCACACTACAGTGCTTTAGAAACATTGGTAGATCACTAGCAGCCTGCCGCAGCATGTGCATGTGATGCCTTTGGTATCGCAAGCTTTAAACAATGTGACCGTATCTGGTACAGTATCATAAACTAATGCTGTGCTTACACTGCATCAAAATTTTATTCACAATGTGATTTCTTACTGCGTAGTGTTAAAAGTTACGTTTGATTTTTCGATCAACATAAAAAATAAAACTTTATCCTTAATACGTATAATCCTTTAAAAATATGATGCGCTGTGGCGCTTACTTGCAATAAATATGGTATACATTTTTTAGAAAACTTTCAGATAAGTTGATTCCAACGCTCTGTATATATTTTCCTTTGGTATCACATGATACACAGTGGGACAGTAGCTGGCACAGTATCAATGCTGCGTTCACACTGAGTCAAATTTCATGCTCTGACTGTCCTGTGTTAAGACTACAGTGCTTCAAAGAAAAAGTCTAACATTTTTACGAAATTTCAGAGTATAGCATATAGCATATATCATATATCACACACTACAAATTGGAGCTATGAACGTCTGAAATGCTTTACGAAGACATTCAGCAAAATTGTTTGATCTGCCTTTTTTAAAACGTAATGTTTGGCTAAAATGGGAACAGGAACAGGGAACAGTGGAATCGACTCTATCGGATTTTTTAAATTTTCATCTTGAGGTATATTTAGATTTTTCCTTTTTTTTTCAGTTTTTAAGAGCATCAAACTCCTAGAACAAATATTTTTTTATTTAAAAAAATCTATTTGATTCATATTCATAACAATTAATTGATTGATATATTTAAGGATTTTAAAAAAAAAGAAGAAAATTTCGTATATTTTTGTAAGAAATTGTGTTGACTAAAAAAAAAATGAAATATTTTTCTTAAAGAACCCTGTTTCCAATTAAAGGGGATTCATATTAAAAAAAATCCCAAAGGGGATTTTTTTTTTTTATATGAAGTCTTGTCATTCCGCGCGAAATTTTTCGAACTGCGTATAGGCCTTTAGATTAAAAAAAATTGGTTCAAAGTTCACAATGGAATAAAAACGAAAAACTGCACAGTTAGATCTGCGAGACCACAAGAGCTAAAGACACCAAATTTTCTCAATATATGTTTTTGTAGCAGAAGCTACTTCTATCGCACTTAGAAATTCTCAGGGATATTTTAAATAGCTCTTGAACGACATGGCAATCGCTTAAATTTTTTGAAATATACATATTCAATTGGAAACTGCTTGTATACTGCAAACAAGCAGTTTAAATTTGTTACTTTTATAGTTGTTTAATTTTTTTTTAAACATTTTCAGACTTGCGTTTGAATAACAAGCTGCTTAATTATTTTCATCGTCCAAGCGAATTTGTTCACTTCAGCGAGGCCTTACTGTATTTCCTTGTTGCAATTTATAAGAAGCAGCAGCTGCTGAATTGAATTTTTGTTTTCTTCAAGCTTACCTTTAATTGTAGCTGACGCTGTGCTTGTAGACAAACTGCAAAAGATAAGAGTTGACAAGAGTTTAGATAAATTAAGCAAGTAGCAGATAACATGTTTAAAAATATGTGTAGTAAATAAAAGAAAATTTCTCCTAAAAATTTTTTTTTTTTTTTGGAAAGTCAAAGCAATGCGGCTTAGTTTTAATTTTTAACAAACTGTTTGAAAGAGGCAGAACAAAAAAAAAAAAGAAAAACGTCAACGTTGCAGCAGTTTGGAAAACAAGTTTTCCAAAGAGGCGCCTTTTGTTTTTGGTTTAATTTAAGCCACTTTTCGTAGCGCTGGTAATCAAGATATGAATGCATATTGGCCTTATTTGGCCGCCACACACACACACACACACACAGAGTTGCATGCAACGAATTTGATTTTGATATTAATGTAGCTTCTTTTTTTTTTTTGTATGCTGCCTGCCAGCATCTCTTCAGCTTCAGCTTCATCTGCAGCTACATCGACATCATCATCATCATCTTGAACGTCATCATTATTATTATTATACACCGTTTGCTTAGGTTGTTTATTCTGTTTATTCTGGTTTCTGGCCTGGCCTGGCTTTGTGCTGCCTCAACATGTTCTTGGCTTGTACATAAAAAACTTAAAAGTTGCTGCGTAACGGTAACTACTACTACCAATCCATACTCCATCCCATCCATACGTTATAGCCAACATCTAAGCGTAGCAGTCTGTCCGTTCCAGCCTTTTGTCGCACTGATGCTTTTGTTAGCTGGATTTCTGCTTGGATTCATGGGGCAGTAACAACAGCAGCTGCCGCCGCGTTTGTGCTTAATGGGAAATTGATATACATACTTGAGGCTATATACATGCATATACATACATACATATATACTATATGTATGTTTAAGCATATGTAGACGCAGAGAAAATTAAGTTGCTGAGCACTCAAACTAAGCGTGTATAAAAAAAATTATCTTTTGGCGATAAACTTGATAGATAAAAACGTAGTTATTTATCTTATCTGCCAAAAATTATAGAAGTTATTTTTTTCGAAAAAAAAAATAACACTTTAAATCACTATTTCAAACTATTGATCCAAAATCTGCCGCAGCGCAGTTGGCTCATGCACGTTGAATTTCTCTCTCGTTTTCGCTTGATTGCGCTTCTTGCTCTCTCGTGCGCTTTTGCTGACTGCGCTGTTTACTCACACAAAGAAATGTTTGTTTGTATAGGTAGATCAGTTTATTTATACAAATTATAGAGATTAGCTTAAAAAGAAGCTTTACAACTAAAGGCCCATACGCAGCATGCAAAAATGCCATATAAAAAAAAATTTCCCTCTATTTGGGATTTTTTTTTTATATGAAGTTTTGACATTTCGTGCGTAATTTTTGCATGCTGCGTACGGGCCTTAAGATGTGAAAAATTGTGTTGTGTAAATTTTTGTTTATGTAAAATTGAATTTTGAGGAAAAAAATGTGAAAACCTTAAAATAAAAAAAGACTAAGAAACTAAAGCTAAAAACTAAAACTAAGACTATAGTTGTGACCCTATGTTTGTTTGTATGAGTTTTGTCCACCACTGTTGTAAATAAACCTTATTTTAGAGATGGTGGCAATTTTTATCGAATCTGGTTTTAATATTATTTTAGCTTATGGATTATTTCTTATCTACAAAAAAATTTGCAGGTACTTTGCTCAAAAATTAACCATTTCGATTTAAGTCGCAATAAAACTAATTTTAAAGATGACGACGAATCTCGTTTTAACATTATTTGAGCGCGTAGATCATTTCCTAACTACAAAAAAGTTTGCTGGAATTTTCCGAAAAAGTTGATTGCAATATCCCATGATTTCCACAAATCAAATGTTAACATTTTTCTAACTTTCTTAAGACTACGCAGAACGATTCGAGGATCTCACCAAAATAACCAAGTGAGCAGATTTTTATTATCATCTTAAGGCCCATCCCACCATTTGGGATTTTTTTATATATCCCAGCATTTGGGACTTTTTTTTTATATGAAGTTTTGACATTTCGTGCGGAATTTTTGCATGCTGTGTATGGGTCTTTAAGGGGAAGAGTTTCGCGCGGAATGGTAAAACTTCATATAAAAAAAAAATCCCAAATGGGACTTTAAAAAAAAAAAAAAAATTTCGCTTGGAATGACAAAACTTCATATAAAAAAAAGTCGCGAAATTTTTCGAACCTTGTATAGGCCTTAAGGCCCATACGCAGCATGCAAAAAAAAGTCCCAAATGCTGGGATATATAAAAAAATCCCAAATGGTGGGATATTTTTTTTATATGAAGTTTTGACCTTTGGGACTTTAAGGCCCATACGCAGCATGCGCAAATTCCGCACGAAATGTCAATACTTCATTTAAAAAAATTCCAAAAAAAGGGAATTTTTTTTATATGAAGTTTTAACATCCCAAAAAAGGGATTTTTTTTTTATATGAAGTTTTGTCATTTCGCGCGAAATTTTTCGAACTGCGTATAGGCCCTTAAGCATAAAAATTTGGCATACAAAAAAAAAACTGAAAAAAAAAATTTACGATAAAAAAATTATTGGGTGACATGAAATTTTTATGTTTAACTTTTCAGCCACTTGGGCTATTTAATTTGTACTCTCTATGTACAAGTATATACTTTATTATGCTAAATATTGATAGTTTTAGTATGGAAGGCCACGCCCCCTGCCGCGCCTCTTCTGTGCTTGTTTTCCTGCAAGCTACAGTCTTCATTCAACGTCATGAACGCATGTTAAGTGCAATAGTAAATGCTACACAGCATGGGGCAAGAGGCAAGAGTGGATATTTGCATCAGGCAACAACAACAACACGCTGAGTAATTAAAACAACAACAACTACAAGCTATTTGAATGCATTAATATGCTGCAACAATTAAAGAGAGAAGTTGCCTTTAGTCTAGTGTGACCAGCTCAACGCAGAGGGGCCAGCGTGCATATAACGAAACCCGGAACGAACTAAGATTGTAATAGATAAAGACAGAAACGATCTGGCAACAAGGCTTGTAAATAATATGGTGCCATAATCAAGTGCAATCAGCAGCAGCCATAAATGTTTGCTTTCTATTTGATTACTTTGCAGCAAGATGGGGGGGAAACTACACACTCTAAAGAAAATATAAAATTTGAAAGCTGACTGAGAATCGAAAGGGGTTGGCTTTGAGAAAACCGTGAACTCTGCAACAAGTTGAGTAGGAGAAAATCCTCCAAACAAGTCAATTAGAATGGTCACACTTTTTTAAGCTGCTTGTTCATCTCAATGTTGATCTCAATGTTGCTAAGAGACGAAGCTCTTAATTAGGAAAACGCAGATTTATGCATATCAAGAGCTTCATGTTCTAACAAAGCGTTACGAATCGCATTAAGAAAAAAAAAAACAGAACAAACGACTTGAAGACACAAAGTAGTTCAGCAAACTTTTGTTTTAAACTCCAATATGCAAATGTGCAACGCCTGGCTGACTTGTATGAATGGTAACATCATCATTACCATTTGTGCATTGCATTTGCTCTCATTTCAATACTTAAGCTAACGGCACGCCCAAAATTAATTAGCATAGTGTGACCAGAGCAACAGAGCGAGCAAATAGTCTAAAAGAGCGCGCAGCTTTGCTAGTTAACATACTAACCAAAACAATTCGCACACTCTAAAAACACACTTTCCAACAGAAAAAACAAAAAGAAACAGTGAGCGACATTTGCATACACACGCGCATTAACTGCTTGTAATTAAACGAAACGAAACGAAACCAAACGAAACGAAATGAAACGATATAATAAAACTGTTCATTATGCAAAACAATAAAAACTTGACAGTCCCAAGTCAATCCGGCTGATCAAGTTCTTAAACAAAAAGCCAACTAGAGCTTGGTCAAGTGCAGCATATCATTGTAGCCAAGTACGTGTTGAAATCGTTAAGACTTGGCCCTTGTTGTCAGTGCCTATAACTTCCAATGACACTCGAAATGGGAACACTTTCACACATTTTGTGGCTCACGACGCCGCAGACAAGTGGACTTGTTAGTGTGGCCAACTCTGGCTCGGACGCCCAACTACCAACTACCAACAGTCTTGTCTTCATTATGCTCGTCTTCATTTTTCAAATAAACACCGAATGCCCAACGTGCTTGTCATCATTAATCAAGCGGCGAGAGTTGTGTGAAAAAAAAATACAAAAATAAATAGTTATTGGAATAAAAGTATGAGCTAGGCCATAAGCTGGGCTTGACCATAAATGCATCCAATAAATACTTTGGCAAGCTTAGGTACAATTTGAATACATGTTACTTACATAAAAATATAAAATCTGACACTTTTTGGATTTTCAGATCGAAACAGATATCTATCTGTCGGTTATCTACACGTTCTCTTCTGTGCCACAAAGACTTGCTGCTCATTAAATTGTGCGTGTTTTTGCATTCGTGTAGTTTCTTTTTTCCTGCTTATTATAAGATATTTCCATAATTGAAACATTAAAACTTTCAATTATGTAGTCATAATCTCATAACTTTTCGTTCGGTGTATATCTATTAAAATAATGCAAAAAACATGCGTGCACAAGCATCCAACAACGAGTGAACATGTTCTTCCGCAGTTTTGAGTTACTACTAAAACGCTTTACTTTCTTGCCAGCATAATTTTTTCATTACTAGATATTTCAAGTTCAAGCGTTTCTCAAAGACCCAAGCAGTTAAGAGCTTGTTAACTAGTTTATTTTACGTTTCTCCAAACGAATTTTTCGTTTTAAGGCCCATACGCAGTTCGAAAAATTTCGCGCGGAATGACAAAACTTCATAAAACATGCCCATTTGGGATTTTTTGGCGGAATGACAAAACTTCATAAAAAATCGCCATTTGGGATTTTCATAAAAAATCCCAATTTGGGATTTTTCTTTATATGAAGTTTTGTCATCCCGCGCGAAATTTTTCGAACTGCGTATAGCCCTTACAATTTTTTTTTATTATCGATCATAAGCTAGTTTTTAGCTATTCTCAATTAAATAGTTCTCTAGTTTATACTTTCTCACACAAAATTCTTGCATAGTTCCTTCACATTTTTTTAACTTTATATCATAAAAGTCAGTCTATGAAAAATAGCATGAAAGGCATCTCTTGTTAAAGGCCCATACGCGGCATGCAAAAATTCCGCACGAAATGTCAAAACTTCATATAAAAAAAAATCCCAAATGGAGGGAAATTTTTTTTATATGAAGTTTTAACATTCCGTGCGGAATTTTTGCTGCTTCCTATAAAAAAAAATCCCAAATGGAGGGAAATTTTTTTTTATATGAAGTTTTGACATTTCGTGCGCAATTTTTGCATGCTGCGTATGGGCCTGAATGCCTAAAAATTCATTAAAATCCGATGAAAGCTGTAAAAAGAAAAGTTAAGTATAGTTTTCGCATAACCCAGCTGGGGTTTTTTTATATAGCAGTTTTTCGAAAAATAATCTAATAATAAAAATCTGTTGCTTTGCTTGTTAATTGCATTTTATTCGTTTATTTTCCAACTAAATCGGTCCAGCAAGTAATGTTCGTTAACTTTTTGCGTCTATGTTCCCGGCAACTCCTGGATACTGGCCTCAACAATGTTTGTTTTTTTTTTCACAGAAGAACCATTTTCATAGTACGTCTGTAGCACTTCCATGATGAAAATTAAATGGTTTTAAGCTTGACATATGTCGAAGAGCATCCACTTTGGACGGGCGAATTATGAGTGTTTAACAACCAAGCTAACAGATGGCCCACCCTATAATAGTTATTATACTTTGCTACAAAGTAGTTAAAAATCCTACTTTAACTAAGGGAGAAAAGAAGAGTGTAGGATATTTTAAAGTCGGGCTGTGAAAGGCTTTAATATTATTGCTGCTAAATCCGAATTTTTTGCTGTCGCGATCTACTCATATTTTCGTTGCTCATTGTTAGCACAGCTTGACAGCTTTCCAGGAAAATAATCCACGACTATGGTTCTCCTATTACAAGGGAAATTTATTTTGTGCAGAACATGAACTATTTAAGGAAGACATGAACATTTTTTTATGCAAGATATGGAACGGTTTCAAATCACATAAAAAATTCGTTTTGGTGAAATTGGGAGCACCAAATATTCGGTTTCAAAACGAATCCGAATAAAATGTTCCAATTCGTTTTCCGGCGCACGGCATGTTGCAAAAAATGAAAAATATCACCTTAGAAAGATTGAAGGTTATAGTATAGTCGGCATAAATCATCTGTAAGTTTTTTGCTTCTGAAAATAATACCCACTCTAAAGCCAATTTTGCGAATAAAGGCCCATACGCAGCATGCAAAAATTCCGCACGAAATGTCAAAACTTCATATAAAAAAAAAATTCCCTTTTTTGGGATATTTTTTATTATATGAAGTTTTGACATTTCGTGCGGAATTTTTGCATACTGCGTATGGGCCTTAACATGGAAATATTTAAGAGTTGGTATAAATCTTTCGTTTTTTTTTTTTGACCATTGTAGATAATTACTATGTTCCCAAAGCATCTACGGCGAAAACGTATGGGAACTATGGCAATTAGGAAGAGTGCAGTTTTTAACAACAAAGTCGAGATGTACCAGCTGTATGGTTTTTATATTCTTTTCTCCCAATTCTACATTTTTGCAGTTTTTCACTGCTTCAAAAAATACCATAAAAATGAAGGAAATGTTCAAGAAGGTATATATTATTAGTATAGTTGGGATGCTGAGGCCATAAGTGTCGGCTCTTATTTAAACATAAATCTTTCAACTTGCTAAATAAATCGAAAAATCAAACATTATAGCAGGAAATTTCTAAAAAAAATAGTAAGCTATAAATTTTAGTCAATTCGTTGAAACTCACAGGAGTACCCAACATGATGATGATGCAACGCTCTCTCTCCGCGCGCACTCTCTCTTACTGCTCTTGGTGTGTGGCATTAACCATTTTTGGCTGATCCCCATTTGCTCAATGCTGAATAATGTTATGGCCTAATTGGAAACGAAAGTTTCTGGTCTATGGAAGAACGGCCGCTGCTATGGTTTATGGTTTGTCATCCGGGGCTGACAAATTCGACATGAATTATTTGTGCCACATTTGGTGTGAAGAAAATGTTTTTGTATCACCAAACATAAGACCAAACAAATGACATACAAAACGCCAATCAATAGAAAATATTTCTTTAATATGGCTTATAATATGCGTTAGTTGCTCCAAACTCAGCTGTTGTAAAGAAAACAACCGTTGAATAGCACAGTTTCCAAAGACCCAGAAAAAAAATTTTGGTGTCTGGGCAAGCAAAAGAAAACGAAAAGATTTCAGCTGGAACCGCCTTGTGGTTGTTGTTGTTGTTGTTCTTCAATAGAGTTCTCCAAAAGCCAAGCTTGAAAGTGCCAGCTCATGCTTGTCGTCTCAACAGTTTTCGCTTATTGCCAAAACGCCACAAGAGGAAGAGAGCTATTAAAAGCTTCCAAAACGGTAGTAAGACATATATACGCAGACAAGCAGACAACACGACAAACAAACAAACAAACAAACAAATAAAACTCACCCAGTTATGAATATAATTCAAGTTCTAGCTTGGGGTGTCACACTTGTGGCACTTGTCGCTCTTTTTTTTTTTTTTTGTTATTTTGAAGTCTTGAGATTTCTGAACGAACTATCGTTGAACAGACAAAAGCTCTAGAGAACCTACGCAAAACATCGATACAAGTGTGAGAATTATGTTTTGGGGCTATTTACTGAAAGCTACAAGATTTGTGTCTATTGTGTCTACTTTATATAATATAAAGTATGATAGCAGGTGCAAAAAAAATTTGTGTTTTGCATTGCCTTGATTGAGCAAACAGTTCTAGAGATGGCACGTGACTATTTTTAGCGTGAGTAGAGCATAAAGAAGCGTCCTAAATTTAAGCTTTATCAAATTTGTATATATTTTAGACAATGCCGAAACTAGAACTAAAATTAGTTTTCTATTCCTCCCTTTTTTTTGTAAAATTTTTCGTTTCTGAAGAATCTGTTTTTATTTAAACAACTATGCATCATTTTTTATAAAAAACCATATTTGCATTTTGAAGCTTACAAAATCGCATAATATGCTCGTTAATTCCTGAAGGTGTCTACGCAGTTTGAAATATTTCGCACGGAATGACAAAGCTTCATATAAAAAAAAAATCCCATTTGGGACATCCCATTGGGATTTTTTTTTTATATGAAGTATATGTATATATATACTGCGCATATGCCTTACCTCAAAAAAGAAGCATCCCAGTTACCTACTCTATAAAATCGTTTAGACGAAAAGGTCTAAAAATCGTGAAAAACCAAAATCACCAACTTTTTAGAATTTCAAAAGTCCATAACATATTTGCAATTTCATAACTTGAGAACGTAGCTTAAGATTTGGGATTTTTATTTATTATGTTCTTTTTGGGCGTTCAAGGCAAAAATTTATCGTAAATATCTGAAAATCTTGAAAAATTTCGAACTATGCATTTTAGAATTTTGCACTAAGCTAATTTTGTAGACGCATACAATTTCTAAGAATTTACTCGCTGAATATTATTTTTTTGGTCTATAAGTAAGCTTTTACCTTCAAAATTAATAGAAATCAAATCCAAATAAATTTTTATTTAAAGGGGTCTACGCAGTTCGAAAAATTTAGCGTATTAAAAAAAAGTCCCAAATGGGATTTTTTTTTTTATATGAAGTTTTGTCATTCCGCGCGAAATTTTCCGAACTGCGTATAGGCCTTAACTTTCTAAAATGTCAAAATGTGAATATCTATTTCAATTGAGCTGCTTAAAGTAAATTTAAAGGCTTAAAACTTACATTGTAATAAGGAAATTAATTCCAATTTACAATGTCTACAAATGAAATTACAATATTTATTTTATTTCGTCATCATTTATCTATAAGTAGGCATTTCTTAAAACGTTTTTACGACAGTTTATCGAAAGTTTTTAGCATTAAAATGTGTACGAAATAGTCTTTGAGAGTAGTTTTTTCTTAAATCTATTGAAACATTCTCAATTTTTTGTCTAAAGGCCCATACGCAGCATGCAAAAATTCCGCACGAAATGTCAAAAATTCATATAAAAAAAAAGAATCCCAAAAAAGGGAATTTTTTTTTATATGAAGTTTTGACATTTCGTGCGGAATTTTTGCATGCTGCGTATTGGCCTCTATAAAAAACGCGCTCAGCAATTTTAAAGTCAATTATAGAAAAATTAGAAAAAATCCCAAAAAAGGGAATTTTTTTTTTATATGAAGTTTTGACATTTCGTGCGGAATTTTAGCATGCTGCGTATGGGCCTTAATAAAAAACGCGCTCAGTAATTTTCAAGTCAATTATGGAAAAATTACTCTTGACGTAATTTTGCTACTACAAAGCCTTGTTTTAAGGCCAAAACGCTCGTTCTTAACTTTTTTTTTCCCTTTTCTAGGCATGCGAAAATGAGCCGCATATAAGTGCCCACAATGCGATTTTGGCCCATTGGAAGAAATAGGTTTATCTTTTATTTCCTTTTAACAGCTCAAAACAATTCCTTTGCAAATGAAAAAATTCCACTAATTGGACACTCTAAAACGATGACTGGCATACTAAAATGCAACAATTTACTTAAGGCGATAGTTTTCGTGCCTGCTTCGTGCTACACGACACGCGCACATCTCTAGCTTGGTCAAAAGTCATTTGGAAATCGTAGCGCAGCAAAAAGAACAAACTTGGCCGCTGCCGCCTCAGACGAAAGTATTCAATGTAGGTCACAGAGTTACCTATGGTGAAAACCCAGCGAAGGAAAACCGAACCGAACCGAACCGAAAAGTAAGCCATAATTTGTTTAAACATGAAAACATGGAAATTAAGCTGCGCATAAAGTAAGCCCCCAAAAATGACAGCATTTGGAGCGCGTCCAAGATGAGAGAGTTGGCAATGACAGCGCGAGAGCTGCCACATATGAACTTGTTTTTGTGGCTAACACGGCTATTTCGTGGAACTTGCCACAATGTAATCTAATCAGCAAATGATTTCGTCAATTTCCGTTTGGCTACAACAATCAAGCTGCCAAATGGCCAATCGATGTTCCAAATCAGCTCTAAACTGGGCCAAGCATTTAGTTGAGTTTAGTTTTGTATTATTGGTTTGCTTGCCTTCCCTCCCCTCTCCACACACACACACACACACAGCATTTTATTTATTTGTTTCTTATTTATTTAGCTTTAAGAGATTTGGGTCATGACGCCGCCAGAAGATACGCGCGCGCGCGCCTCAACACGCATTGGCCAAATGGTCAGGTCCAGTCGGTCGGTCGATCGGCTGTTCGATTGCCGTTAAGACCCGCTTCCAAAAACTGGATAGCATTTTGTAACTAAAAAATCTGGTTCTTCATTTGCTGCATTTAAACTCAAATGGGTAGAAAAAAGCTGCAACAAGTTGCTGCAACAAGGCCGCATGAAAGCAACTCCAGCAACTTTAATGAGGAGAAAATTTGCAGCAACAATTGCTGGCGGATTGCTCTTAATGTTGCCTAGAATTGCACACAAGCGATAATCGCATCAACGCTGATTTGCATCAAAAGAGGACAATGGAGTTGGTTGAAGCTGCAGCGCAGCTGGAGCTGGAGCTGAAGTTGTAGAGCTAAGCATGTCAATTACGGCATTCAAGCGTTCAGTCTTCCAGTCTTCCAGACAACCAGCCATCAACGAGCTGCCGGCCTTATATGGCTAGCTGGCAAGTGAACAGTCCACTGAATGTTTATTTGTTAATAGATGATATGGATAATGTGCATTAAGAATAAGACCCACTAGCGGCTCTTCAACTACTCAAAAATAAGTAGACCAGCTGCCAGCTCATATTTGTAGCAAATCTTCATTAAAAATTAATATTTTTTTGCCACAAGAATTTTTAAGCAAAAGTTTTATAACAATTTTCGAAAAAGAATCCTGGTCTTCGCGCTTGATATTGAGATGATCGCTTAAGAAAGTTAAGAATGATCACATGTGCTTCTTCTAAAACAGATATCAAATGGTTTAAAGTTTTATAACGAAGATCGAACGTAAAAATGCATTAATTTTGCGATGGAAATTCACATGATCAGTATTTAAGTAAAGATCATCTAAATTAGCGTATTAGCGTAGAATTACGAAATTTTAATAAGAACATTCTTGATTCTTTTGTTTAGTTTTTTAAATAAGCAGAAATTTTACTGATTCAAGTAAGTCACGACGCTGAAATTTCATAAAAGTGCCACAACTAAGGACTTTCTTTTAGCTTAAACTAATAATCTTTTGCGCTCCAAACAATTCTAGCAACCTTAGTCAACTCTATTTGTTGGAAATGTTATGTTCTATTCGGTAGAAAGTAAGATGATCGTCATTGAAGCGCGAATCATCTTAATAAGATTCGCAAGATTGTAAGTAACATTCTTCAAAGTCTTTCTTCTAGCTAAAACTAATAATCTTTTGCGCTCCAAACAATTCTAGCAACCTTAGTCAATTCTTTTTGTTAGAAATGTTTTGTTCTGTTCGTTAGAAACTAAGATGATCGACATCGAAGCGCGAATCATCTCAATTAGATTAGCAAGATTGTTATATAGGTTCTTGAGTATTCTGTTCAGTTTTTCAAATTTAAATAGTACGTAAAATTTCGTTTTCGAAATCTGCAACAATCTGAAGACTTTCTTCTAGCTTAAACTAATAATCTTTTGCGCTCCAAACAATTCTAGCTACCTTAGTCAACTCTATTTGTTAGAAATGTTTTGTTCTATTCGTTAGAAAGTAAGACGATAGACATTAAAGCGCGAATCATCTTAATTAGATTAGCAAGATTGTAATGAACATTTCGTAAATTTCGTTTTCGAAATCTGCAACAAGCAGTGTAACAACTTAAGTCTTTCTTCAAGCTAAAACAAATAATCTTTCACGCTCCTAACTATTCTACCAAAGCTTAGTTGAATCTATTTGTTATATAAATATTCCATTATCTTAGCCTAGTTTACTTAAGCACACAATACAACTTTAGCTAATAAAGCCAAGAAGCCTCTCATCATCTTTTAATTGTTTACACGTCTCACAAATATATTTTAACTAATAAAATGAAATGAGATGAAAATAAATATTGTTGACTTATAAAAGCTATGAACAAACATTTTCGATTAAAGACATTTTCTTAACCGATTGCTTCAGGCAATTAGAGTCTAAAATTTTTCAAAAAATATGAATTTAAACTTAATGGGATAATAATAATAATTTAAATCTTTTTAATTCTACAGACAACAGAGATGAAGCTGCGCAAGCACGGTTTGAGTTTTCCAAAATGCTTTTGTAATCAGGTTGCATTCTTGGGTCGTATTTCTTTTAATAAAGAGTGAGCCCAGAGAACGATATCTTGCTTTCTTCAATTGCTAAAAATTTTTCATCTTATTAACATAGTGTATAATGGTTATGTTAGCCACAATTCCTTTGCATAACTTTTTTTAACTTTAGACTTCACTTTAGTCGCTAAAGTTTGAAGATTTTAATCATTATTACAGCATAGCTTCAGAAGAATCGTTAAAAACTAAAGCAAATCTTTGTTATAACAAAGTTAATTCTTTTACTTTTTAGTTACTTGTTTTAATTAAAGAGCATGGGACTACAAAATTGGTCCACAGTCTGTCTTGCCAAAGTATAGTTTTCCCTTTGGCCGTCAGAAGCCTCTTAACTTAATCAGGCGTGCTCCGGAATCAGAAAAATTCAATCCGAACAATTTTATTCGGATTCGGATTTGCGTGCTCTGGAATCAGAATTTTTTGTCGATAATTTCCTTATTTATTTTCGATACATTTGTAAATTTCCCTCGTTATTATCGATAAATTCACATATGTTGTGGTGTAACCAGCTGACTGCGTTTTGTTAAAAATTGTAAACATTGCAAAAATTCCATTTATTTCTCAATTGCTTGTTTTGAAGCTAAAAGAAGGCGTAAAATAATGAAAGAATCATGTCCTACTCGCGGCTTTTTGTTTTCCACTGCAATAAATATAATTTTTTAGCATTAAATTCTTTTGATTATATATGTAGTTACATTGTGTTGGTTGGCGCGGAATGGTTTTTTGTTTGATACAAAACAGCTGACATGGCTGCCGTAGTTGTGCACCTTTTTATTAGTACATGTTGTTTACATTTCATTTTCATTTTATATAGCTAGTTATTTATTATTTTATTTTTTAAATAAAATTTCACAAAAATATTAATTTAGCAACAATGTTTATTAAATTTAAACACGATTTAACTATTTTTGTTGCAAGGGAAATTTTATTTGTGTAACGCGGGAACCCTGTCGCATTTACCGGCCATGTGTGCATGTTTGATACACACACATGTACAAACAAAACGAAAATTCGTTTTGGCTTGTGCATGCTATTTTTGGGTTGTGTCAGCAAAAAAAATATTAAAAATAGTTACCAGCTAATATGCAAATTAAAGTTAGCATAAATAGAATCTAAGAATATCAAGGCATATATAAAAAATTACTTCAATATAAAATTTGTGCTTTTTCAATACTATTTTGACGATTCGGTTTCATTCCACTTGCAACAAAGCAGTCGGTTTCAAAGCACATAAAAAATTCGGATTGGTGGAAATGGGAGCATCAAACATTCGGATTCAAAACGAATCCGCATAAATTATTCTGATTCGGATACCGGAGCACGCCTGAATATCTTTTTATTTGCCTCTTCAGTATGCAGAAGACAGAGCTAAGAGTGAGCAGACTTCACTAGACAGTCGTTTAAAATGTTTTACGCATAGACAGTGAGACCAGAAAATATGCGCACGCTTTTTAATTTTGTTTTGAAAGCTCTGTAACTTAGCAGTAAGTTGCACTATCAAATAATAATAAACGAATAGTTGCTTTTTACGATTAGAATATAGTTTTTTAATTACAAAAAAATATTCTTTCTAAGCTGAGATTTATTATTTGCCAATATTTATATTGCATGACGAAAAGAAATATGTCATCATAAATTTAGCTTCACAAGATAATTATAATTATTCGCTTAAGACTAGAATAAAGCAATGTTGTTACTTCGTAGGAACTATTCGAAATTGTAAAAGTAAGTGTCTCACTTTTTTTTGACTAAACTTATAGGTACTTTTTTGTAGTTTTATAATAAAATTTCTTTCGCCAAGTTTTAAATCAAAAGTCAATATTTAATTAAAATGTTTCCTTTTTTATTTTTCAAAGCAAATTGAAATGTTTTTTCTTTTTAAAATAACAACTTTTTTCCAAGTAGCAGAGGTTTGGGGGCCTAAAACATTAGTGTGCGAATAATTTCTGAACTCACTGTAAAAGGAAGTCTAGCAGTAGTTACTTTAATTAGTTTTGTTAAATTTGGCGCACTGAGTTTAGTTTGTTGCTTGCTTTTAGGTGACTTGTTTACTAGCTGCCTTAAATATATCTCATGGATGCATTTTTATCTATATCTTAGATTGTAACTATGAGATTTTTAAATGTATCTTAAAGTTACATTTTAATATTTAGATACAGTTTAACATGTATCTCATAGATACTTAAAAAAAAAAACTTTTTAAAATACAACATTTTAACTTATATCATATAGATGCATTTTTTCATGTAGCTTATATGCATATATATAGATACATATAAGCATATATCTCATAGATGCATTTAGCTAACATACATCTCATAAATACATTTTTAAATGCATCTTAAAGTTACATTTTAGCATTTAGATACAGCTTGACATGCATCTCATAGATACAATAAAAAAAATTTTTTTAAATATAACATTTTAACTTATATCATATAGATGCATTTCTTCATTTAGCTTATATATGCATATTTACAGGTATCTTATAGATACATTTAAGCATGTATCTCATAGATACATATAGCTAGCATACATCTCATAAATACATTTTTCATGCAATCTTAGAGATGCATTATTAACATGTTACTCATTTAAAAATGTATCTTCAAGATACTTTTTAAATGTATCTCATAGATACATTTTTAAAGGATCTTAAAGATACTTTTTAAAATGTATCTTAAAGATACTTTTTTAGATGTATCTTAAAGATACTTTTTAAAATGTAACTTTTATATACATTTTAACATGCATGCTACAGATGCATTACTTCATGTATCTTATAGATACATTTTTCGAAGCGCTGCGAAAAGCAATTCCTCATCTGTCACATAACTTCTTTTTTTTTTTGCTTTGTGTCATTCTTGATTGTAGAGAAAAATGTGAAATCAAAGCGATTATTATTGTTCTCGCTTGGCAACTATAGACTGTGCGTGTAGCTTATGCTTTGGCATGTGTCGCAAGTTTGTTGCCTAAGTCTTTTGTTTGTGCGCGTTCCATTTTTGGTCTAACGTTCTTTATACTTTTTTATGATTCGATTATAAAACAACAAGTCATTTTTATGCAACATTATTACATTATTTCCGTTGAGCGCTAGGCATGCAGAGACCGGCAACAACAAAAATAATAAACTTTTGATTTAAACAATGTTGACTACTACATACGATATATATACATAACTGATAACTTTATAAACAGTAGCAAACATGTTTGTTGCAACTTGTGTGAAAATGCTTAAAATAAAATAAAAACAATAAAAAAAAGTTAAAAAAAAAGGAAGACAAAGCAAACTACGCTTATTTTTTTTTTTAATGCGTTTCTCATGCCTTTGCGCCGTTGCTTTTGAGCTGGTGTGCGTGTCTGTATCTATGTGCTGTATGCGTGTATCTGTGTATCTGTGTGTTTTTGCTGTTTTTCGTTTTTGTCGCTGCTCTGTGTGTCTCTGTGTTGTTTTATTTTTACACTAAATGCTTTCCTAATGAATTGGGTGACCATTTGGCGGTCGCAGCAGCGGCGCTGGCGGCCCGGTAATAACGGTTAATTGCGTTAATGACTTTAACAGAAAATATAAAGCGCAAGCTTTAATATAATAAAAAAATAAAAAGTGTACAAAGAAAGAAAAAAGAAAGAGCATTAAATGCGCTGCTAAGCGCAGCAGCGTAAAAGAGAGAGCGTGGCCAGCATTTAAGCTATTGTATCTGTATCTGTATCTGTTGCTGCGTTGGGTTGGGGTGTTGTGGGCTGGTCTCTGTGTGTGTGTGTGTCTTGGTCTAAAGGAAGTGTGCTCTAAGCGCTTTTTAAATGCATTTTCCAATGAATTGAAAATGTCGCCAGTTGTGCAAATGCCAAGCAAACTGTTGGAATTTGGCATGCCACGACCCCCCTGCTCAAGTCTATGTACACCATATATACTATTGCTATACCTATGTACAAACCATACCATCCTATGCATATTTTGCACTCTGTTTCGTGGAACTTGCAGCGACCCTCTCCATAGTACTTGGCGGTACCTACAATGTCTGCAAGTTTGTTGCCCAAGTCTTTTGTTTGCACACTGGCAATGTGACAATTGCCAGCGTAAGCTGTGAAAATTCTTCACAGATACAAAACAAACACACACACTTGCAGTCTAACCGTAAGTTTTTAACATTCTAACTGAATGTAATTTTCATATGATAACAAGTTAGCTGGAACTAATAACCATCTAATGTCTTAACTAACTAGTTTGTTTGCTCAGAACTTGTCACAGCTTGACAATATGATAACAAGTTTTTTCGGTAAGCATTTTCTTGAAGTCTGTTTGTGATAACAAGTTCTTTTTTTTTGAAACAATTTTTTTAGAATTTTATTTATTTTAATATTTTTTGGAAGCATTTTAAAGTGCATTCATTTTTATTTGCTTGGAAAAAAATTAATACGCACAGTAGTTAGGCGGAACCAGTGGCGGCTACACGGGTTGGTTTTCGGTTCCGTACCCCCAAAAGTTGGAAAAATGGTTTGAAAGTCTTTTGCGAGCTCTGATATATATACACTTCGAAAGGAAGAACCCCCAAGACCAAGTCCTAGGCCGGCACTTATTGCTTTTTAGCTTGCTAATAATTTGTTAAATCTTGACAGTAGGATAAAAAGTTTTCTGAAACAATATTTTAAGAATTCTATTTATGGTACAAAATTTTGAATTAAAATTAAAATTTTTAAGATATTAATAAAAATTTGCATATAACGACAAGGTAGCTTGAGAAAATATACGTCTATCTATTGAAATTTCAGTTGATTTCTGTTTGTGTTTTTTTAATTTTTTGGAATTTTATTTCATTCTCTTATATTTATTTACTTATTTATAATTTCTTTTCAATTCTGTTTTTTTTTTTTGATTTATTAGAATTTTATTCGCGGTGTTTTTTTTTAATTCTCTAATATTTATTTACTAATTTAAAATTTCTTTTCAATTCTGTTTGTTTTTTTAAATAATTTTTTAGAATTTTATACGCGGTTTTTTTAATTTTTTAGTAATTCTCTAATATTTATTTATAATTTTATTTCAATTCTGTTTATTTTTTTTAATTTTTTTTAATTTTATTTGCGTTTTTTTTTTAATTTGTTATTAATTGTCTAATATTTATTTATAATTTTTTTTTCAATTCAATTTCAGTTTCTTTTTTAATATTGAATTTTATTCTCGGTGTTTTTATTTAATTTTTTTATAATTCACTAATATTTATTTACAAATTTAAATTTCTTTGTTTTTTTTTTTTAATGTTTAAGAATTTTATACGGGTTTTTTTTTTAATTTTTTTATTAATTATCTCATATTTATTTACTTATTTATATTTTCATTTTAATTCTGTTTGTTTTTTTTTTAATTTTTTTGAATTCTATTTGCGTTGTTTTTTTTTTAATTTGTTATTAATTCTCTAATATTTATTTATAATTTTTTTTTCAATTTAATTTCAGTTTCTTTTTTAATTTTATAGAATTATATTCTCGGTGCTTTTTTTTAATTTTTTAATAATTCACTAATATTTATTTACTTATTTATAATTTCTTTTCAATTCTGTTTTTTTTTTTTTTATTTTTTAGAATTTTATTTTTGGTAAGTTTATTTTTTAGTTTGTTATTAATTCTTTAATATTTATATATATTATAATATTTTTTCAATTCAATTTCAGTTTCTTTGCCAATTTTATAGAATTTTATTCTCCGTTTTTTTTTTTAATTTTTTAATAATTCCCTTATGTTTATTTACTTATTTATAATTTCTTTTCAATTCTGTTTTTTTTTAATTTTTTGGAATTTTATTCGCAGTGTTTTTTTTTAAATTTGTTATTAATTCTCTAATATTTATTTATAATTTTTGTTCAATTCAATTTCAGTTTCTTTTTTAATTTTATAATTTTTTTTTTTTAATTTTTTAAAATTTTATACGCATTTTTTTTTTATTTTTTAATAATTCTCTAATTTACTTATTTATAATTTCTTTTCAGTTCTGCTTAAGCTTTTTTTTTTCATTTTTAGAATTTTAGTTATGCTAATTTTTTTTTTAAGAATTTTTTGTTTTTATTTCTAGAAAAAAATGTAATATGAAAGAAGTAAGCTGCAGCTAAAAGCATTTTAGTTTGCTTATAACTTGTTAAATCTCGACAGTATGTTGAAAAGTTTTCTGAAACAATATTTTAAGAATTCTATTTATAAGCAAACAATTTTTAATTTTAATTAATATGTTTAAGATTTAACAAAATGTGGCATATAACGACAAGTTAGCTTTTGAAAATATACGTTTTTCTTTTCTACTTTTTTAGAATTTTATTTAGGATTAGTAATTCTCTAATATTTATCTACTTATTTATAATTTCTTTTTAATTCTGTTTGTTTCTTTTCCAATTTTTAGAATTTTATTCGCGGTAAGTTTTGTTTTTAATTCACTAAAATTTATTTACGCATTTAAAATTTATTTTCAATTCTGTTCGTTTTTTTTTAATTTTTCAGAATTTTAGTTTTGCTGTTTTTTTTTTTAATTTGTTATCAATTCCCTAATATTTATTTATAATTTTTTTTTCAATTTAATTTCCCTTTTTTGGGATATATTTTTTATATGAAGTTTTGTCATTCTGTGCGGAATTTTTGCATGTTGCGCATGGGCCTTTAAACGAAAAATTATTGTTTTAAGGCCTATACGCAGTTCGAAAAATTTCGCGCAGAATGACAAAACTTCATATAAAAAAAATCCCAAATGGGAAATTTTTCGAGCTGCGCATAGGGCTTTAAGCATAAATTAAAAGGAACTTGAAAAATAAGATTTATTATCATTCGATACTTTTAAGAATTCAAACTTTCTATGCAAAGTGTTCTGAACGAAAAATTCCTCCACTTTTGTGCAGTGTAGTATTTCGAAGATTTCAAAAGGTTAAAAAATAATTTTTTCAAAAATTTTAATAATATTTGATTTATCTATAATTCAAAGCAGTTCGAAAACAAAACTTTTGAAATATAGCTTCAGATTCTTGAATTTTGCACAAAAATGCAAATTTTTATTCAAAATTATTTTATTTATGTTATGAAACTAGTAGAGACAATAAATTTATGCATTCAATATGCTTATGTATCTTTATGCTTACTAAAGCACAGAAAATCGAAACAAATAGTTTTTTATCTGAAATCTTGGCTTGAAAATATGTACCACATGACCGAATTCTTAACCATTATGCCCTAAGTGGCTTCAATTAATAATCGAATCATATTGAATTATTAATTAACAATAGAACTTTTCTTTTTTGGTTTATTTTGCATTATACAACAAATATTTTGTAGCACAGATCATTTTAAACACTGGCTGCATTAGTTACCAGAAGTATCTATAACTCAAATTTTGAAAAAAAAAAAATTCCGAATATTCTATAGCAAGCACATAAATTTTGAAAAAATTATTTTAAGCATACAGTTTTTAACTTTCTTAATTATTTTGTATTAATTTCAATTAAAAAAAAAAAACAAAAACATAGGCTTTACTTAATTTTTTTTAAGTTTTGCAACACTGCAGTTTTTTGTGGCCGTTCTTACCTTCACTTGGTTTTCTTATCGCTTTTTTTTTTCCAATATATTGCACAATTAGTAAAATTTTTTTTTTGTTTGTTTCGAAAATATTTCTTTTTTGTAGGGTATTTGGCTTTTACGTGGAGCTTGTATCCTTAGCACAAATCGTTAACGTCAACGTCACTTTGGACGCACTCAAGTCGAGAACTGAGAAAAAAATGCGAAACACTTTCACACGGTACAAAAAAAAACTTTTTTTTTTTCTATTTGGCGCACACGTTCTCGCTTACAGATAGATCTCTCTTGTTGGCGCACTACAACCACCACAACAACAACAACAACAATATAAGGCAAGGAGTCTCACGTCTACGTCCACTTCCACGTCCACAATAACAACACTCTTCAAGTTCACTAGGAGCACACACTTCTGGCAGTTGCTTTCAAAAAAAAAAAGTAATTTCTTCACGCTTGAGCTCGGGTTCTCTGGCTCGTCGACGAACGGCTGTTAGCACTTCAATTGCATTACGAGCAATGGCTGGTGGGCCAACAAATGCGCCACTTTTATGCCTTTCCCAGAGGTCTCCACGTCTTCGACGAAGAACGTCGTCGCTGCACGCAGAGAGCGTAGAGAGCAGCGTGCCAAAGAACATACTAGCAGAGCAGCCAGAGAAAGCGTCCCAAGAAAGCCAACGCAGCAGCAGCAGCAACAGTTGGCAGCGATGCAGAAGCCGTCGCGACGAAGCACAGTGGTCGAAATTGTTAAGCTAGCGCTGATAAAGTAAAATTTTCTTAAGCGTTTGTCTATAGTTGAAATCGATTAAGATAATTGTTGATGAAAATATGAAGCTAACAGATAGTGACTGAGGTATACTCGGTAAAGACCATTAGTGCAATAGATATTGCATTTTACATATAAAAACGTATGAATTTTAAGTTTTATTTTGGTAGCTGTTAAATTTACCTAGTTTAAAACATTCTAAGTATAATTTTATTTTGTTTATGAGCACGATAACTTTTAATTATTAAAAATATATTTTTATATGCGCCTATTTTTTGTTTAAAAGCAAGTTTTTATTATCACGTCAGCCAATAAAATACAATATTTTTATATATATGTATATTGTAAATAAAATGTTAATTAAAGAATATAAAACAAATTATAATATTTGTTCTCACTGTAGTTTGATTACATATTTCAGTTTCTTTTCCATTGATAGATTGTTAAAAAAAAAATGTACGGCTTTTTAAACAAATAAAATTGACAAAGTTAAATTAAATATTATTTGGGGTATAAAAAAAGGAAAGCAAGCGTTTGGATCCCTCCAGTCCACATGGAAGTCGAATCAGCTTTCGATTCGAACGAAATTTAAAATTTTTGACTCGAACATGATGTCGATTATTTTATATGAATGGGAAACATGGAATGCTAATCCTCGCCTCTTACAACCACACCAAGCCTTCATCAATCGAAGTCTGCGGAAAATACTCAGCATCTTCTGGCCTCAAACAATAACAAATTGCGAGCTTCGAGCGCGAACAAAACACATCCCAGTATATGATGCAATCAAAAAATGTATAGGCCACACACTGAGAAAGCCTGAGTCGGACCTAGCTCGAACTGCAATCGCTTGGAATCCCCAATGACTAAGGAGACGCAGAGGCAGGCCAGCTCACACATGGCGCAGACAAGTTGACCTGGAAATGGAAGGTCTAGGAATGAACTGGCACCAAATTAAACAAATGTCTGGCGATCGCTAACAGTGGAGGAGATTTGTAGGACTTATAGGAACTTATATATATTTGGAGTATGTAATAATTCCGAAATCTAAAAGCTGGATGTTACTTCAATTCAAAAATGGAATAAGCTATAGCTATAAAAGCACTTTTAGTTCAAAAAACTTGTCTCGTTTAATTAATCATTAAACTGGCTACTTAAGCATTAATTTGTATTAAACATTTTTTTAACTTAAACAGTGTGTGCATGCATACCTGGATTTTTTTATATGCCTAAAAGATGTTTAGAATAGATTTTTACCATAACTATATATATTGTATAGATTGTATTGTGTATTGTTATTTTATTTAATTATATTGCCTTTTGAACAAATATTTATAAAAAAAAATATATAACAAATATTTTGTTTTAACGTTTGACCCTCCGTCGGACACCTGGGTCTGGCCAGACCTATTTCGTTTTTGACCATTAATTCAAAGTATTTCTTATTTAGATATCGATTTGCGCTTCCAGGTAGCTTCCTAAAATTTTATTGGCTATCGATCCATATAGAGTAGAAATATCAAAAATTCCTTAAAACGGACGAAAATAAGGATGGTTTCCAATGCATTTTATCATGTAAGTAAAGTAAAATCGGTTATACTTGCATTCTTTGTGTTCCTAAGAGTCCATGAATGAGCTGGCATTATATTTCATGATCAAATACATTTAAATCCCTTTACTTTCGTTCGAACATTGAATTTTAACAGAATAAACCAAAAAAAAAAAAGTGTTTTTTTCCAAATCCAAATTTTTTTCGAGTATTTTTTGCCTCAGGCAAGCAGCTCAACATATGCCGAATCGATACAGAATGGTGATAATTTAAGAAAATATACCTCGTTGGTATATAATTGAGCCGAAACATGAGGTAAATTCCCATATAAATGTATGTAAACACATAGGGGTCCAGCCAGGCATCATGTGTCCGTCCGAACGTATAAAAATATGTGTCCGACGGAGGGTTAAAATAAAAATATCTTAGTTGTAAAGCTGAAAAAGCTAAACTCTGTAATTAGTCAGTAAATGAATATTTTTAAATATTAAGCTAAATAAATAAATAAAACAAATACATATGGGCATTTCTACAGAAATCTCAACAGGGGCCAAAAAATAGATTGTTAATAAACTAGTGATTTTTTTCAACATTGTAGATCAAAAATGTCTTAAATTTGATGACATTGTTTTTCTTAAATAATTGGCCTGAAAACTACATTGAACTTGAATTAACACATAAATATTTATATTTTCTTATTTTTAATGCAAATACAAGTATTTTTAAAAATTATTTGCTGAAATTCATAAAACTAAAGAGGTGGAAAAATATGTCACGTACTGAATGTCATGTACCTAAATAGACTGAAGCTTATAAAAAAAATAGCTAGTGTATATATTTTGACAAAATAAAGTGTAAAAGAAAGCTACAATATTTCACATTAATTATAAAACAATTGCTTTTGAAAATTTTTTATTATTTCGAAGATTTTTGTATTTTTGTAGGTGCAGTCGAAAACGACTTTTATTTTTGTCGCGTACTAAATGGCAGCTTTGTTGTCGATATATTGGAAACCTTTTGCACTTCATATGCAGCTACAAGAGTATAAAAAAAAATAAAAGCAAGAAAAAAAAAGTTTTGGCTTTTCTTCAGCTTCTTGCACTTTAAAGCCATACAAATGTCGCGTAGACGATCGTGAAAATGCCCAAATGCTAAAAACAGCTTTTAATTATATGTATTAAAATATTGCATTTATTTTCAAATTTGTTTTCTTTCACACATATATCTTAGTTTGGTATTGTAGTAGGAAATATACATAAGGCATATACTTATGTTAACATACAGCGTCTGCTGATGTTAACTCACTCCCTATGTTAACCACTAGGCTAAGAATACATGTACTTTGAGAGTGAGAGCCATTCTGTATTATGTACTGACGCAGCTATAACGCTCACGGAGTTACGAAATAAATAAAACGTTAAGTACGCATTTAGTGTTTTTGTTAAAGATCAGTCGCCTACCACAATTTCAGAAGTGGTCCTAACCCAACAATAAAATTAAAATGGAAAATCAAATAAATTTTGCCCAGTTTTCGGAAGAGCAAGTGGAAAAGTGGCTAAATGCATTGCAACTTTCAACCGAAGGCTCAAAAGAAGAACAAGTGATGCGTTTAAGCAGCCGTTTTATGCAAGCACCAAGGGATTTTCTTGGCTTAGACGAAAAACTAAATGAAAAATTGTGCGAAAATGACGAAATGACCGCAGAAGTCTCACAAATTCAAAACGACGTAGTTATGTACGAGCGTCATGCAGAAAAAAATTATGTCCCCGTTATAAAGACGCCGTTGTGTGGTGAAATTCGAATGAACCAAGAGACGCCGCAACAAGTGAACTCACAAGCAACTAACGCCGTTGGAGTGAAGCAACAGCAAGAGTCTAACAACATCATCATGCAGGAGTCAGTGTCTGTCTCGCTTACTCTCGCTAAAGAAGCTCTGATGGACTTTGATGGTAAAACGGGTGCGCGCGGCTGGGTTATGCAGTTAAAAAACATCGCAAATGTGTACAACATCGACGACAGCTGCTTGCGTATGTTGCTTATATGTAAACTAAAAGGCGACGCGCAGCGTTGGCTGCATACAAACTCAACACGCATTATGGAGCCAATAAATCAATTGTTAGACCAACTAATCATGGCGTTTGGCGAAAAATTACCCAAAATTGAAATGAGACGCAAATTTGCAGGCCGTAAGTGGAAAACTTATGAAACATTTTCCGCTTACTTCGAGGAGAAAATACAGCTGTCTGACGATCTTGGTATAGAGGTGGATGAATTAATCGACGAAATCATTGAAGGCATACCGCAAGAGACATTGCAGATACAAGCGCGTATGCAGTGCTTTACTGAGCCAATGCAGATGCTTCGCGCGTTTGCAAATATACGTGTTTCAGCGGACTCTACACCAAGCAGCACCAAAACGGTGCAGAAGAAGTATATTGACGAAAATTTACGCTGCCGCAACTGTAATTCAAGAGGTCACTTTGCTAAGGAATGCAGGAAGCCAAAGAGGGACCCAGGATCCTGCTATGCATGCGGCAAGTTTGGGCACCTTATTGCACAATGTTCCGAGAAAAAGGGTGCAAAAGAAGAAAATTACGTAAGATATTTTAAGATTTATTTTAAAGAAAATTCTAAAAAACCACTAATTACAGCGTGCCTAATAGACTCGGGGAGCCCAATTTCATTTGTTAAAATATCATCAGTTTCAAATCAATTAAATTTAAATCCAGTTTCAAAACCTTATTTTGGACTTAATGAAAGTCGCCTTAATACATTTGGAAAATGTTTATGTTTTATATTTAAAGAATCATTAAAAGTACATTTTAATTTAATTGTTGTTTCCAATGAGTCTATGGGCTACGATGTAGTGCTGGGCAGAAATTTTTTAAAAGCATGTGGTTTGAAATTTGACCCAGACATTTTGAGGCTGATTACGGTAGATCCTATAAAGGAAAACAATGAATTAGGTGATAGTTCAGAAATGGTATGCAACGAAGATTTTGGGTGCATAGACAAGACAAAATTAAAGACAGAAGTCAACGATCATTTACACTTTAGTGGAAAAACGTTAAGTAATAAAGCAGAACAATCAGGTGTTAATGCGAAACTACCAGACAAAGAAAATGCCAACAACTCGGTTTTACAACAGTCAGACCAACAACTGTTAGGATTGAATGCTGTTAATTCAATTGTTGGCGTAAAAGAGAAACTGTTAAATCCCAAAAATGTGACAATAGAAACGGCTAAAGATCAATTGTTAGAAAATGCTATTACCGAAATACTTCAAATAGATTGTGCAGAGGAAAAAATTGAACTCAATATTGGTAAAAATATTAGCTATAGTATACAGTGTCAATTGAAAAAGTTATTCGAAAATGCGTATTTAAAGGCAGAAAGACCAAGCTCACCAGCAACAAAGTGCGAAATAAAATTGAGCCTTGAAAACCCAAAACCATTTAGTTGCAGACCAAGACGTCTTTCATACGCGGAAAAAGAAAAATTGCAAGTTTTATTAGACGAATACAAGAAAGAAAAAGCTATTCGACCGAGTACGTCAGAATATGCATCGCCAGCCGTTTTAATCGAAAAGAGAAAAGACAGAATGTGTGTAGATTATCGTCTGTTAAACAAGATTACCAAAAAAGATAATTATCCTCTTCCTCTTATCGATGATTTGTTAGACAAATTAGAAAAAAAAACTGTTTTTACGAAACTTGACTTAAAAAATGGATTCTTTCATGTAGATGTACATGAAGACTCTATTAAGTACACTTCATTTGTCACTCCACTGGGACAGTTTGAGTTTTTGAAAATGCCCTTTGGACTAAAAAATGCCCCAGCTGTTTTTCAAAGATTTGTCAACACAATTTTCGCGGATATGATTAGAGACAATAGGGTCATTATATACATGGACGACATCATGGTGGCGACTAAAGATGTAGAAGAACACATGAAAACATTAAAAGAAGTTTTTGATAAGCTTGTGCAAAATAAATTAGAACTACGTCTTGACAAGTGTGAATTTTTGCAACCTAGCGTAAAATATTTGGGATTTATAATAGACAAAGATGGAATTAAAGCTGATGATAAGGGAATAGAGGCAGTGAAAAATTTCCCTATTCCTGACAAAGCACACAAAGTGCAAAGTTTTCTCGGTTTATGTTCGTACTTCAGACGATTCATTAAAGATTTTTCAACAGAAGCAAAACCATTGTATGATTTGCTTAAAAAGGACAAACAATTTGAATTTAAAGAACAAGAGTTAGACTGCTTTAGGAAACTTAAAGAAAAATTAGTTCAAGCACCCGTATTGTCAATATACAATTATAAAGACGAAACCGAGCTACACTGTGATGCAAGCTCACTTGGCTTTGGTGCAGTTCTCATGCAGAAAAAGGAGGATAAAAAGATGCATCCGATATTTTATTTTTCAAAAAGAACTACAGAATTAGAAAGCAAGTATCACAGTTTTGAACTAGAGACTTTAGCAATAATTTATGCCTTGCGCCGATTTCGTATTTATTTACAAGGGAAACATTTCAAAATAGTTACAGATTGCAACTCCTTAACTCTTACACTGAATAAAATTGATTTAAATCCCAGAATTGCTCGTTGGGCTTTAGAATTACAGAATTATGATTATGAATTAGTACATAGAGCAGGTAACAAAATGCAGCACGTCGACGCACTTAGTCGAAACACTAATATAATGATAATAGAAACTAATAAGTTTGAAGACAATCTAATTATATGTCAAGCAAAGGACGAAAAGCTACGAAAAATAAAAACATTATTAGAAAAGTCAGAGCATAAACTTTATGAAATGAGAAACGGCATAGTGTACAAAAAGTTAAATGACAATAGACTACTCTTTTATGTTCCACATGACATGGAAGATCATGTGCTGTATAAATACCATGATGAAATAGGCCACATAGGTAGAGACAAAATGTTAGATGCTATTTCAAAGACTTATTGGTTCCCGAATTTAAAAGAAAAATGTAGTGGACACATCGACAACTGCTTGAAATGCATCGCATATTCACCAAAAAGCGGAAAAGAAGAAGGGTTTTTAAATTGCATTCCGAAAGGTAATAGACCGTTTGAAATAATACATATAGATCATTATGGCCCAGTTGATACAGGAAGGTCAAAGAAACATATCTTAGTGGTTGTTGACGCGTTCACAAAATTTGTTCGATTATACACAGTGAAAACAACAAAAACAAAGGAAGTTTTACAATCATTGAGAGATTACTTCAGAGCATATAGCAAACCAATTTGTTTAATTTCTGATCGTGGAAGTTGCTTTACGTCAGGTGAATTTGAAAATTTTATAGCTGAAAATAATATTAAACACGTTAAAATCGCGACAGGGTCTCCTCAAGCTAACGGTCAGGTGGAACGCATAAACAGAAGTCTTGGCCCAATGATAGCAAAGTTGACAGAACCAGAGAAAGGATTACACTGGGATGTTGTTGTTGAAACAGTTGAATATTCCTTAAACAATACTCAACATAGGAGTATTAAACAGTTCCCAAGTAAGATGTTATTTGGCATACATCAAAAAGGCCATGTTATTGATGAGTTAAAAGAAAAGCTAGAAGAGATAAATGGTTTGTTCAAGACACAATCTTTAGCAAGTATTAGAAAAAATGCAGAACAGATTCAAACAAAATCACAAGCTTATAATAAATTACAAGTTGACAAAAAAAGGAGAAGCCCAAAGCGTTACAAAGTAGGCGATTACGTTATGGTAAAAAATTTTGACTCTACGGTAGGAACTTCAAGAAAGCTTATTCCAAAGAGCAAGGGACCTTACATGATAACTAAAATACTAAAAAACGACAGGTTCGTTCTTAAAGATGTAGATGGTTTTCAGGTTTCCCGTAATCCGTATCAAGGTGTCTGGAGCATTCAAAATATTAAGCATTGGATAAAGGGTAAACAAAAATGTTAAACATAGAAACTTAAGCTAAAAAATGTATTGATAATTTAAGAATTCAATGTATATTTAATTATTTTAAGTATAGATCAGGGGATCTTACCGTCAGGATGGCCGAGTTGTAGTAGGAAATATACATAAGGCATATACTTATGTTAACATACAGCGTCTGCTGATGTTAACTCACTCCCTATGTTAACCACTAGGCTAAGAATACATGTACTTTGAGAGTGAGAGCCATTCTGTATTATGTACTGACGCAGCTATAACGCTCACGGAGTTACGAAATAAATAAAACGTTAAGTACGCATTTAGTGTTTTTGTTAAAGATCAGTCGCCTACCACAGTATCATAATTTTTAAGTTTTTTAATTATGTTAAAATATTGCATATATTTTCAAATTTGTTTTCTATTACAAATATATCTTAGTTTGGTATCATAATTTCTTTCATTATTATATATACCTATCACATTATTGATTTCTCCCACTGTGCGAAGAAAAGCGCGAGCCCATTTCTACTTCACACAAACACACAAACACACACACACACACACACACACACACACGCACGCTCACACAGAGCTCCCTTCAGTCATAGGCAACGACAAGTTACAGCGATCGTTGCTCTGTAGAACAAGAGAGTGAAAGAGAGTTAGTTATTAAGTGAGTGAGTGAATGAACGCAGCAAGACTCTGCGCCTGCGCTCTCCAAACTTACTAACAATGCGCGTTCTCTGTGTAGAGTTAGCTACGACCTCAACTTTTAACAGAGAGCTCTGCTCTGCGCTGACATAGCATTGAACTTGGCAACAGCAGCAGCAGCGCCAAGAAGAAGACGAAGAAGCAGCAGCAAAAAGGGGAAGAAGTGCGCCAAATGCAAACATAACTGTAAGTTCAAAGCGCCCCCGATCTTATTATTATTATTATTTTTTTTGGTTTTTCAACAGATTTTGATTTCGATTTTAGATTTAGTCAAAGCTGGCTTTGAAAATTCTGCGCATCTTTTGCTCAGACCTAAAGCAGTTTCATTTTTATGGCTACCCTAAAAAATCTCGCTTATCCCAACAAGTGCCAAGTTTGTTCAGTCCAAATGTCTAAGAATATTTACTATTCGAAAAGAAAGTTGTGAAATATATTGTGACGAGCCTGTGCGTAGCACTAATTTGATCAGGTTCAATAAAAAAAATAAAGAATAAAAAAAACCACAAGTCTTCTTTTTGCGGATATGACTGTTGTCAACAGACAGCACTCCACAGCAGTTTAGGCCAAGTCTTGTTTATTATAAATACAACAAAAGATTTGCGAGAGTGTTGCTCAACCGTGTAAATACCCTTCAAAAAGTTTTAAATTACATTGTTGGGAATGCTTTGCTGAGGTAGGGTAGCTAACGATTTTTTCGATTAGGCTCACATGATTTTAGATGCTAATTTTGATGACTCAGCTGTTTTAATTATGAAACAACTTTGAATATTTTTGCAGTTTGTGCGCCAGTTGGTCTAAAATGTATGTACAGTGGAACTTGCCTATAACGAACTTTGCTCTATGTGCGAGGTTTCATTCGTATGATCATTTCCACTGAGCAATTAAATTTGGTTCTTTTATTTCAAATAACTCAAGAAACAATTTAGATTGGGCAAATAATTAAACGCCTTAGATCTCCTAAAGTTACCCAAAGTATGATAAGGGTAAGCAGAGAACACGTCCGTTCCATGTACGTCTACCTAGTTCTCAGAGTTGGTTGGAATCAGCGCAAACAAGACTTCAAATTATTGAGATCGCATCGCATATCGCAGGAACAAAGTTTATTTTATTTTTACGATATTTAGCTTTCATTGGGGTATTGCAGAGAACCTCAAGAGCATGCTGGCTTAAAATGTATGTACAGTGGAACTTGCCTATAACGAACTTCGTTCTATGTTCGAGGTTTCATTCGTATGATCGTCAAGAAGCACCAAGGAACAGTTTATATTGGGCAAATAACACTGGTCGACAAAAAAACACCTTTTGTGTGTAACATAAAAACTTTTATCTAGATATATTAAGGCCAAGGATAAGGATAATAGAAATAAAATTAGGATGCTTCAAATACGAACAGTTTTTTTGTAATCTGATATTATGTACATTTAGAATATTTCAGATTTTATTGATGAAAATAGGTTATTTTATCATATTAAAACATTAATTTAACTAAAGCTTTATGATTTTCTTTTGTATTTTACTTCAGGGACATCTCGTTGTAATGTCCAACAGTAATCTGCTAGCATACGTGGACTCCACTTGCCCTGGTATTGTTTTTGCATGTTAGAAATGTCTTAGTGGGATCTTTCACCATGTTTATCGCTGACGACGCCCAAATTTTCAGGAAAGAAGTCTTAATGTGAATGAAGTGTATTTTCAATGATATATTACATCCCAAAGCCTTATAAGCAGATAGCAGCTCCGTGACAATAGTTTTACAGTCATTTGATCGGTGATTTCCTAAAAAATAGGAAGTTACTTTCATAAAAGATTCCCAAGCAGATTTTTCCAAATCCCTGAGCTTTTCTCAGGGCAATCACCTTTAAGTCTCCAAAAACTTTCCAACTGTGTTTTTTTATATTGCATTTTTTCCAATATAAATTCAATTGTTTCATAGGACTCTTTCATGTTGGAAGCCTCACCTAATGGTATAGAGGGAAGTTTATTGCCAAAATGTAAAAGAACAGCCTTCAAACTTATTTTTGATCCATCGATAAATAAACGCCACTATTCTGTTTTATATTCTATACCCAAGACAGTCATTACGCCCGATCATCTTGCGAAAAACAGTTTTAGTTCTTCATCTCGATTGCGAAAGTAACACACTTTTGTTTTTGGTTGTAATAAATTCCATCCCTTTTATTGCCTGTTGATCTCCTTGCGATAGTAGATGTGGCTCTTTAGATGAAGAAGCTTCTTGAAAGTCAGGATCTAATGTGTCATTTTCCAATGTAACTGGCGTAGTGGCCAGATCGGAACTTTGTGGTGGTTCTGGTACAGGTGAGGGATCGGTCTTTTAGCAGATGGCACGTCAGGATACTTAATTTTACTTCTTGTTTTAATTGTAATACCTTTTGTATCAGTAAGACAAAAATAACAATCAAATGAGTGATTCAATTACAGGGATTGCAAAAGGCATAGATCGAGATCTTCTCGCCCATCCATGTAACACAGCAGCTGTGTGGAGCCCACGCTTTGTCTTGCCGTCCGACTGCTAAGCCAAAATACTCTTTATATAACTTAGATACTAATGGTGTCAAATTCCTTCGCTGAGTTTTAAAAGTAATGTTACCACAAATGTAACAAAAACTGTCAGGATAATTTTTACACTTTTTTGACATAACTTAAAAATCACTTAGCTCAAAAAACAAAACAAACACTATACTTTTGAAATAAATAAAATTTCTGAATGCAAAAGTGCAACAAATACGATTAATTTTAAATTTTACGGGTAGTAGCTGTAACACAAAGCCTAGACCTGATGGAATCAAAATAAATATGGTGATAAAATGAGGGCAGGTAGGTAATTCAAAAATAGTAAGTACCTTTCATGTTACAAAATTTTGTTGACCAGTGTAATTAGATGCTGTATGATGATGTCTCCCAAAGGTATAATAAAGGTGAGCAGAGAGTTCGAAATAGACATGTCCGTCTAGCTAGTTATCGAATATGTTTGGAACTAGAGCAAACAAGCCTTCAAACAAGATCGCTTCTTATATCGCAGAAAACAAGTTTATTTTATTTTAACGATATCGGTGTTGTATTATATGTATAGCTTTCATAGGGGTATTGCGGAGCACCAAAAGAAAAGAGCCAGAAGTTTTCAAGGCTTAATTGGTTTGTTTATGAAGTTAACGTAACCAAATTTTTAAAGCACAGTTTTTGAATCATAAAGTCTTTATAAGACCGATAGATCGAAAAAAAAGTTTTTAGGTCAGGTTTTTAATGTAGATTACGTAATTAAATTCGACAATAAAAAGCTTTTAAGATTACACTAAGTCCGAAAATTTTTTATGAAATTTTTTCTAATTTTTAGCAAAATTTTTGAAAAAATTCTATTTCAAACGTAAATTTAAAAACTAAAAAAAAAAATTTCATACATTTTTTTTCATGACTCGTAAAGTTTGATCGATTACGAAGAAAATGCGAGAAAAAATGTGTAAATAACAGGAATTTCCTTAAAAAGTTCAAAAACTAAATTTTTCTGGAAACCTTAAGTTTTAGATGGATAATTCGTTTGTTTATAAAGATATCGTAACCAAATTCGGTATTCGAAAGTTTTTTAGAATTCTTAAGTTCTGTACCAAATTTGATCAAAATCGGTTGACTTTTTCATATAGCACCCATAGGACCGATCGGCCATCGGCCAAAATAACGCGTTTGATGCAAAATTCGTTGTGTTGCATTTGTTTATGGAGATATCGTAACCAAATTTTGTGTTTGGAGGTTTTTTAGAGTTTCCCACCACTAAACCAAATTTGATCAAAATACAATAACTCTTTATTCCTACTTTGGCATCATTACAATGGATTATGAGCTACTGATAAGCTATAGATTGAGAATTTTGTGCAATTATATGCCACTGTACTGAGAGAGTTGCCTTTTAAAAGTTCCTAGTCAGTCTGCTATAGTATGGGTAGGCATGTACTTATATAAAGACAACGCTGTGAAACACATATTTGCATTAAACATTAACGGCTAAAAAAAAAAATAAACAAATAAATTTGTGTGTACGAAAAATAAAAAACAAAAAAAAAATATACATAAAAATACAAGCAAGAAATGAAGAAAATAAACATTAAAGTAGTTGGATGACTTACTGACTGACTGTGGCACTGTGGGACTGAGGGACCGACTGACTGAGTGGCTGGTCCCCGGGGTAATGAGAATTTAACTAAGTAAACTCTACGCACAGTCGCAGCAGGTCATTGCCATGGCGCGCACTAACGGCTCACGGTTAACAGCGCAGCTAACAGCGCAGGCCTAACAGCGTCTTAACAGCGCGGCACTGTAGAGATGGTAGATGGAGTTGGCGGCGGCAGCGGCAGCGGCTGTAATCATAATTCATTAGAGCACCATCAATCCTCTCAAGCTCGGCTCAAAGCCGTTTGACTTGGCAGCAGCAAATGAATTGCCACGCTCCAAGTTGTCGCAGTTGGAATGACAAAACGCAGTTGCAGTCGCTGTCGCAGTCGCAGTCTCCGTTGACGTTGCCGTCACAGCTGCAGCGATTTGTTTTGTATGGTATCGGGATTGGTACTGGTACTAGCACTGGTACTGGGATTGGGATTGGGCTGCTTGTCTTCAAATGACAATAATTAAGATTGGAACGAATGGCGAACGAGCAGAGCGAACGCGAAAGCGTAAAGAAATCACTTAAAGTAAGAAAATTGCTGTGGCTCTTCTGGGTTCCGCTTTGCTGCCCCAGATCCAGATCTAGACCCCCTCTTATCCTAGCAGACGACGGACCATTCGCTTTGGATAGGTTCTGTGTCACAGCTGTTGCAGTCGTAGCAATGGCCGCAAATCAAAAACAAAAGCACCGTTCTTTCAGCCAGCACTATTGTCATTGTCATGACGTCTTTAGCGGCTTATGTCGCAATCCCACTGACACTTTTTCACTTTGGCATAGTCCATCAGTAATGGACTGACTTGGCGCCAAATTTATTTGGATGAGCAGCCAAAACCTAGCTTAGGTTAATTGATATATGAAGTTGGTGCGCTGGAGTGCCCAAAAGTTAAGGACAAAAGAAGTTAAGCAGTTTATCGATCTGTCTGTCTGTCGGTATGAACGCTTAGATCTTAAAAGCTAGAAGGGTCAAACTTGACAGTTGGACAACTTAACAGAACTCCTTCCCAAATATTCGTTAAATATCATTATAATCGTATGGCATTTATGTGAAAGTTCTTACGTGTTGAGATACTGTGAACTTCGTATTCGGATTCAGCGACCCCAAAAAGAGCAACACATGGTAATATGTCTTGATCTGAAAATCTTTTTTTTGTGTCTTAACAACCCTGGGATCACAATCTACACCAAATCGGGTCACGCCTATGAGAAGCATAGGGCCGCATTATGATTTCAATAATCAGAAAAAATTTTAAGGTGAGTAGCTGATTGGGCTACGATGGCTGAAAGATATAGAAGCCAATCTCAGAAAAATAGGAGTCCGACACTGGAGAGATGTCGTTGCAGAGAGGAACAAATAGAGAGAGATTGTTGTGGAAGTACTGTCCACCAAAAACTGTGAAGCTAAGAAGAAGAAGCTGATTGGGCTGCCGCATCCGAGCTAGTGTTTGGGGCTGCCAACTCTAGACTCCAGACAAGCACATGTGGGTTAGGTTAGGTTAGGTTATAGTGGTTGCCTGTCTTGTAACAGCCCAGACGCACGTAGGCACAATGAGGCCCTTTGTAATGCCACAGGCAACGCTGTTCGAGAGCTGACCAGGGATGTCTTTATAACTGCGTATACAGGCATTCATGGTCAGCACCCGTTCAGCTCTGAAGAAGAACAGGCACGACTATTCAACTGTAACCATACTATTGCTGAACCAGCCTGAAAGTTCAATGAACCTGGCAATATCCCTGGGACAGAGGTTTGAGAGGTCAATAAGGCTGTTCTGAAAAGGGGACCCTAGGGTCCTTAATCTTCTTCTTGATAGGGAGGGGCACTGACACATAAAGTGTAAAACGGTTTCCACCTCCGCTTCGGATCCGCAGCTGTGGCAGAAGTCGTTGAAGAGGGCGCGCATTCTTTCGGAATGCCTGCCCATGAGGCAGTGTCCTGTTAGAATGGACACAGTGGTCGATAGGTAGTTGCAACTTAATGTGAGCAACTTTCGGGTTTTATTGCCGTTCATGTTTGGCCTGGTAAGTCTTGTGGGGCAGTAACTCTTTTTGAAGTTCTTCTGCCGCACAACTCCGCTCGCAATCTGGTTCCATAAATATGCAGTGGCCAGCTCGCAAACGGCGCATTTTTTTTTTGGTAGTTTTCCATTTTCCAACTGTTTGGTTCGCGGGAGGTATTTCATTTCCCTTGTACCAACCATATCTGGAAGGCGTTCGCTATCGCACTTGCTACGCATCCTCAGCCGCCCACGAGTAGTATATTTTTCCAGTAATAATATTTTGATAGTTCTATTGGGCCGATCGTATATATAAAGATCCCCGTAGAATGTTAAAGATATGGAACTACACAATACAACGAACCGATGATGCGACGGACCACAATGGCAACAAAATGTTGCTTCTTTTTGGCTTCTCATCAGCCCAATGCCCCTAAGCAAACGAACTTTTCACCAAAGATGAACTTTATTTGTTGTAATTGTGGACAGCTTTGTGACAACTCTTTGCGGCGTCGCGTCGGTGTGAATGCGGCATAACGTTTCAATAGCGAGATACTCTCTCGCTCTCGAAGCCTAACGCTTCGATAGTATGACAACAGCTCATAAAGGTTACTCACCATAGTCCGTAAGTTCGTAATTCGCACATTTTTGGCTCTGTTCTAAATAGTTGTGGTAAAGCTTTGGCCGTTTCTTGGTCACACTTTTCTATGCCTGCCTTTCATTTCTTTTGTGCTTTGTCACATTTATGATCATGGGCAGCAGGGGAGGGCAAGCTTCTTTTGGTTTTGGTTACATTATAGCAAAAATCTCGGATGCACTGCTTCACTCCATTTTGGTTTACATCAGCTGCCGCCTTTCACATTTGTCTGCATTCATTAAACAACAAATTTCCAGCTAAATGAATAATATTGTTTGCCCTTGTTCTCTTGTACTCTTTGATGTTAATTAAGTTTATCATTGATACAAAGCTCAAAACAAATCATCAAAAACAATAAACCGTTAGTTAGACCCGCCATGATGAGCTATTACAAAAGTACGTGAAATTCTTCTTAATGCTGTTGTTGTTGCTTTGCTGCAACAAATTATTCAAACTGACAATTGATTAACTGAGAGTACAAGTGGCTCGGTTAGAGATGGCACAAAACCGACTTTTGGGTACCCTCTCGGACTACCACAGCGATGATTTGATTTTGTTGCGTTTTGAAATATGGTTTGGATCAGGTGTGGATCTAGGATTTGGTCTTGGGGGGGAGGGTGGATTCTTCACTTCGAAGTGTATATATAACAGAACTCGCAAAAGACTTCCAACCCATTTTTCCAATTTTTAGGGGGTGTCGGACCCGAAAACCAACCCCGTGGCCACTGGTTTGGATATTTCATTTTGAAAAGATTTCGGTGCCAACTGTTTACAATTAATGCGTGAGATTGAGGAGAGAGCTCGCAAAGCATTGTTTTGGGTTCATATGAGTCTATGTACAAATTTTGGCAACTGTCCGCAGATTATTCAAATTTTAATAATTGCATATGTACTTTCTAAAAATACATAACCCTGCTCGATTTCTTATTTCCACATACTTAAGCGGACTTAGAGGCGTTTGGAAACATAAGCTGGAGAATTATTATTATTTTCACTACTTTATATTTGAGTCTACGATAAATTTTTACCACAGTAGAGGTGGGATACTTTCGATGGCACTATCGATAGTATCGACGGCACTATCGATAGTATCGATTGCACTATCGATAGTATCGATAACTTCATTTTACGGATACTATCGCTGGTTTTGTTCGATATATCGATAGTATACTTTTGTAAGTAAAAAGCTTTTTTGACAGATCAACGAACAAACAATTGGCAACATGTCAAAAAAAATATCAAACCAGTAGTAACACCTCGAACCTTTTTGACCATCCGACGCTTTAAGAGTCACCAAATCTGACAAAATTATTTAAGAAAGTCAAATTTTAATAAAAATTCTTCGCATATAAAACCAAAGATCGATGCCGCATTAGTCTTAATGATTGCCAAAGACGTCCAGCATTTCCGGAAAGTAGACGACTTTGGCTTCCGAAATCTCGAATTTCATCAAATTCGTGTAACCAAAAATTATTCTCCTTTCTGGGATCCGACTGTGTTGGACTACAAAACTTGGTTTACAAATGTTCATGCACCCCTGCCACTTCTTGAAATTGTGAAGATGCATGGGATGGATGTTCAGTAGAAGTGGCCTTATAGTATTGGGCATAGGGACCCGACTGAAACCTAGAAATGTCGACATATTGGTCTTCTACTTGAAAGATAATTTTTCTTCGATTGCTAATTGTTGAATGGACAGTTTTTGGTTTTTTTTACGATGTTATTTTAAAAGGATCTCTTTTTACAATGTCATGAAAAAAACGTTTCTGTTAAAAATTTTGAAGTACTCGTTTTGTAGGTGTTACATTTTTCCCCACTTGCTCTATGGTACTTATTTAAAGAATGTGCCCTTTTTTGTGTGCCATATTTCACTTTGTTCGATAGTACTTTCGATAGTATTGATAGTTTCAACTATCGAAGTCTAAACTATCGAGTGGTGGCACTATCGATAGTATCTCACCTCTAGTACACAGTAAAAAAATTAAAATTTCTTACTTTCAAAATTTAAAAAGAATTTAATATTTAGCCCTAGACGCGTCGGAATAAGGATTCGGATTTTGGTGACTATGGACCCTGTACTAGGCTCGTCAAAATTAGTTTTATCTTGTTTTTGTAGGGGCTTTTAGTCAATAAGAGTTCTCTATTGATGTCGGTAACTCACGAAGTTGAAGAGTATAAAAGTTAAGGATTCTGTTGAATTAACATTTCCACGAAAATGGTTTGGGAATAAATGATGAAAGACTATTAAGAGGTTTTGGAGCTTGGTATTTCCAAAAAGTAAAAAGAATAGTTATAGCTACCAAACACCCATTTGATGAGTGCAGAAGCGCTGGAGTAGCATCTCTGTTGGCCAACATCGATATATAGAGATTTTAAACTTCGATACATCGATGCATCGATATAACATCGATGTTTTCTTCAGCACTACTGGAGAACCAAAACTTTTGATTTCCCAAAAATATGAAAACGCTATACTAGGGAAGTACTTTCTACACTGTAAAGCCTATAGAACAAAGTAAGACCTAGTGCTTTTCTGGAGTTGTGAACAACGCCACTTTAGAATATCTTACGGCTTGAAGTGTAAATAAAACCCAAAAATAATTTCACCAGCAACTCAAGAATTTGTCTGAAAACATGGAGCAGCAATTCTCCATAAAACCATGATTAATTAGCGCCTGTGTACGCTTTCAAGATGCCCATTTATAAGGGTTCTGCCAGGTTGCCAGCAGATCTTAGAAGCTGTCAAATGCTGCTAGCCCATTTAGGCGCTAATTAAATATAGTTTTCTTTTTGGGATTTTCTTGCAACTTGTTGACATTTATCTTAATAATTTGTGGCAGCAGCCGAGCAGGCTGCACTGTTAAAGGTACCAGGATTAGGTAGAGCCTAGCTAGCTAGCGGCTTGTCATTGTGATTGTCGGCCAACAAATTAACTAATTTAAATGTTTCAATAGCTAGCCAGGTCTTAAATGGGCGGAGGAGCCGCTGAGACACTGGACAACATGCGACGTGCACATCGATCATCATTTGCGGCACGAAAAAAGTGAAATGCTGCGAGTCTGAGACTTGTCTTCTTCGTTGTTGCCGCTAGTCACACAATTGCTGGCATTCTGATGCTCTTGATCATCATCATCATCAGCATGTTGATCAGCTTGAGAGCAGATGATGATGAACATCGTGCTAATGATGGCATTGGCCATGTTGATGAGAATGGTGTCCGCTGCCCGCTGTGTATGTTGGGCATTAGAATTAAGCTGTAACTTTGCATCAAAATTAAATTTATAGCCTCGTCTGCAGCAGTGGAAGAAGGCATTAGAAGAAGCAGCGGCAGCAGCAGCAGCAGCCGCACCAGACGTTGGTCCATAATATTAGAAGAAAAGCACAAAAATTGCAAAAAAAAAAAAAAAACGAAAAAAAAAGATCAACTCTATAATAACTAACGATCTGCAGACATTAAGTTGAAGGTAATGGCAAAGACGAGAAGGAGCAAGCTGAAGGCGTTGCATGTTGCCAGCAGTTGGGGGCACACACATTCACATGTGAAAGTTCTGCAAAAACAAGAAAAAACTTATTTTTTTGCTTTATATATATATATATGTATATACGTATGTTTTCAAAAACAACAACTACAACAACTACATAAAAGAGACAGCAAAAGCTCAAATCATACAAATCCCCCATGAGACGCTCTCATATCCATAGCTGGAGTCATTTCAAAAACATGAAAATACTCAACAAGTCGAAATGATTTGAAGGTGACGCATCAAAGCTGACGCTCCAAAAAAGAGAGCCCGGAGAGCCCGCATTTAAATTTCAAAATTTTTTTTGCAGATTCTGAACTTGTTCTCCCAGAATTTCACATGTCTGAATCCGAATGCGATATCCAACAAAATCCCAGCACATCAGGTGTCTGAGATAGCCGTTGTCTTAACACTAAGAGCCGTTGGAACAATACGGATAAAGGATTTGGATAAGCATATGCCACGACACTCGTCACAGTCTTTTTTGGTTAAACAAATTGTAGGCCCGGGTTCGATGGAGAAACTTCAAAAGCTCTAAAAATTGATGCATGAATTTTTAGAGCCCCTTTCCCACTTACTAGCTTTCTTAAGGCCCATACGCAGCATGCAAAAATTCCGCACGAAATGTCAAAACTTCATATAGAAAAAAAATCCCAAAAAAGGGAATTTTTTTTATATGAAGTTTTGACATTTCGTGACATTTCCCAAAAAAGGGAATTTTTTTTTATATGAAGTTTTGACATTTCGTGCGGAATTTTTGCAATTTCCCAAAAAAGGGAAATTTTTTTTTTATATGAAGTTTTAACATTTCGTGCGGAATTTTTGCATGCTGCGTATGGGCCTTTAGTTGCCAAAAGTTTTAAAGTGCAAAATAATGCACAGAAAAATCGTCTGCAGTTTTTGACTTAGTTTAAATAAGATCATCTCATAAGCATTTTGTAACTCCAGCTCTTGAGGTCTCCAATCTTCAAGTGTTCATACACGGTTAAACCTAAAGTTTTTCATGCGAAGTACTCTCGGGGTATAAGGTATAAGCATTAAAAACTATGTAATACAATAAAATTTTCTATACTATATCTTAATTGACTTAAGGGCTAACACCAGTGTGGAGCTGAAAAATCATGCAGAAAATTTTTCGATATTTTTTTTTTTCAAAAAACTTTTTTTTATATTCAAAAACCCAAATAGCTGACGATATTGAACATATTTTGAGCTATAAAAAAAAAAAATTTTTTCAAAGTAAAGGGGTATACGCAGTTCGAAAAATTTCGCGCGGAATGACAAAACTTCAAAAAAGTCCCATTTGGGATATTCCATTTGGGATCTTTTTTTTTATATGAAGTTTTGTCATTCCGCGCGAAATTTTTCGAACTGCGTATAGGACTTATTAAAAAAAAAAAAAAAAAAAAATGGCGCCTCTAAAGAGCTACGGTTGCATGACTAATTTTCGTAGAGACCTCCATCTGAATCATAAAGAAATTTGCTTCCTCGTAAGCTATGCAGCAAAAGCACGTGAGCAACGGGGCTTTCAAAAATATTAATTAAAAAAAAAAAAAATCGTCAATAAAAATTATGAAAAATGAATTGTAAAATAAAAAGTTTTTATTATTTTCACAAAGTCCTTCAATAGAAAATTAGGTTTTAAAGATTGTGTCAAAATGTCAAATCGACCGGGTAAAAATTGACAGAGTTATTCGTGAAGCTATTCGAAAAAAAGGGATTTCGAGAAAAAGGAGTATTTTCAACTGAACCAAGCGGGTGAGATATAAACTTGGAAGGATGAGGAGTATAATCCTATCAGGATGCAGCATAGAAACAAGTAATGAAGTCAAGTATCTTGCAGTCAGCTTTTACTCCAAGCTTAACCCATGTAAACAATTCGATAAATAAGTGTTCAAGGGCTCTCTTTACGTGTAGAAGCATTGCCGGGAAATCGTGGGGTACATCACTACGAATAATAAGATGGCTGTACCCAATGGTTGTCAGACCCATGCTATTAAAGCCTGGGGCAGCAGGGCGCATCTTAGCACGACCAAAGCCAGATTGCAGAAACTACAAAGAATGGCCTGCATATGTATGACAGGAGCAATGCGTGCTTGTCCTACTGCGGCCATTGAAGTATTAATGGATGTTACACCGCTTCATATTGTTGCAGCAGAAAGCAACGTTAATAAGAATTGGGAGGGAAGGAGTTGACTTCAACCTCACCGGAAAAGACGCTGCAGACTTAGCAAAGGACATACCTATGCTTCTGCAAACAAAGGGATGAAATGCCAGCTGAGTACAAGTTCAATCAGAACTTTGATATCAAACTCAGCACGAAAGAGGCCTGGACAACTCTTTCAGCAGTTCACCCAATGAAACCACAGACAATAATGTGGTATACAGATGGATCACTCACCGATGAGAGAAATGACCTGGGGGTAGTAGGACCCAGGACTAAATATCATGAGTCACTAGGCAGACACACCGGCGTTTTTCAAGCTGAAGCCTGTGCTATTGGAAGGTGTGCAGAATTCAATCTGCAAAAGAACTACCACGACTAGGAAATCTCCATCCTGTCTGAGAGTCAAGCAGCGATAAAGGCAATTAGCAAGGCCAAGATCACATCAGAGTGGTCAAAGAAGTGAGAACTGCACTTGACAAATTAGGTGCTAGAAACAAGCACACAATTAGATGGGTTCCAGGACACAGCAATATCCCTGGAAATGAGCTAATAGACGAGCTAGCAAGGACAGGTGCAGCAACACCGCTAATCGGACCTGAAACATACTGTGGGATTGGCAACCACGTGGTAAGGGACCTACTGAGGAAAGAGGAAGAAAACAAACGGCTGCTTCACTGGGCACAGATACCAGGACTTAAGCAGTCAAAAACCTTCCTCTCTAACTACAACCGTAAAAGGTTCAAACTCATGATAACTCACGGGAAAAATACGGTGAGGATCCTGACGGGACACTGTAGGCTCCGCAGCCACTTAAATAAAATTGGCATAGCGGATAGTGGACTTTGTCGCTGCTGTAGTATGGAGGAAAAAACTTCAGTGCATCTACAAGCACTCATCAACAAAAGAAGCAAGCTTCTAGGCATGTACGTTAACTCACCGGAGAGCATTGTTACCATAAATCCAAACAAAATACTGGAGTATATGCAGGCAATTGGACTTGTGGGAGAGCTCTAAGCCGTGAAGTGGGTACAATAGGTACACTTGGATTGCATTACAAATAATAATAATATGAAAAACTAACTACAGTGGATTTGGAAAAAACGATAAACAGCAGTTTTAAATCGATCGAATATTAAACGGAATTGTTATCGAAATCAATGTGAGTAGCTTAAGATTGCAAAAAAGCTTTTTTAAATTGGGCTACAGTGTAGCTCAAAGTCGTTGTACTAAAACTAGCTACCATGTGTTTACAAATCAAAAATTTTGCTGCTTAATAAAGTTCTCACAAAAATTAAATTTCTCAAGTTGCCAAATCATTGCAACAAATGAGACAGAACTAAAATTAAAGTTTATGCAATTAACTATTTCCGATTAACAACAAAAAATTGGACTTGCAAATTTATGCAGAATTATTACCAATTGAGGTTAATCAAAATTGATTTAAGCCAAATAAACGGCAAGAGGCCCAATTGAATGACTTGCATATATGAAGTTAAACACTTATTTCTTCAAGTGTATCTTAGTAAGCATGCAAATATTAAAACACTTCTTACGAAACTTAATGCAATTTACATTTCTAATTTGATTTTCTTGTAACGCTTTTGTTTGAGTTTTCTTAAAAATTCTTTTTAGACAGAGCTTTTAGTTGTATACTCTGTAAACGCTGGGTCAGTTGGAGCATTATAGATTACACAGACCAACATGGTTTAGTTGTTAGGAAGCTAAGTGTCATTTCCGAAGTAATTTGCTGCGTAGAATACGAATTTGGGGCCAGAATTGGCCCATCACGTCAGGATTTTGGGACATTTGAGGTTATTTACCCGAAAAACAGCGTTTTTTCCTACTTTTGAGGTTATGTACAGGGTGCAAATAGTTTTTGTGGTCTGTCACTCCAGTTTCATCATTTAGTACCACTCTTACCCTTAAATTTAAAAGTTCAAGCGATTATTTTTTGATTTGATGATTTTTGTTCGCAAAGCTATTCAAAGTTACGAAGTATATCCCCGCGACGTCATTAGCATTTCACAGGTCTACAAATACCGGAGTTATGTCAGTTGTTGAAAAGCTGAGTCATATCCGAAGTAATTTGCTGCGTAGAATCCGAATCCCAGGTCAGAAATTGCCTATTACGTCAAGACTTTGAGATATTTAAAAAAACGCAATTTATCGGGTAGGTACATAGCCACAAATATCTCAAGATCCCGGCGTGATGGGCCAATTCCGGACCCGGATTCGGATTCTACGCAGCAAATTACATCGGATATGACCCTTAGCTTTCCAACAACTGACATGACCACGGTATATATAGGTCTGTGTTATAGTATTAGTGTACAGACTACATGTTGTTGACTTGAGTATGGATTCGACCATGCGTCTGTTTGCACAGCTAGATCTCATTGCAGCTTTTTAATTTCAATATTTATTCTATATTTGCGTGATAGAGCAATGTATTGTGATTAAAAACAAATTCCCACGCAAATCATTTAATCAATGACGTCAGGCTTTCGCTCTCTCTCTCTCTCTCTCTCTCTCTCTCTCTGTTTCTCAGAGAGACACGCCTAATGCAAATGCGCTTTGTGTCACCTTGTAATTGTTGCATTTTCGTAACTTTTTCATTTTTGCATGCTTATAATTCACAAACGGTTCAAGCAACAACTGTTCAAAATTGTTTTGTGATATTGTTAAATATTAACATTATTATTATTATTATCTTTACATAATAAAATAAACATGTATTGGTATATCACTATCTTCTAGGTTACCCATTAAATGATAGAATACATTTTACAAGGTTTGCCTCAAAATTTGCTTACTTTGACCCGTGACGTCACGGTTTCAATTTTTGTATGCAAGCTACATGAACTTTTGAATGTTTTGAGGGTTAGGGTATGCCGCTGTCGTTTATTATTATACCCATGTATACATACTTATTTATTATGCATAGAATTTTCTATTTGTAAAACTAAGTACTTTTGTGCCCTTTATAGAGCAGTCGAAAGTTTGCACATCATTTAGTGGGGGCCGTTAGTCGGCAAAAAAAAACAAAAACATAGAAGCTAAAACTAAATAAATAACAAATTTGGGCTAAATGCGCAGCAGGCAGTCAAATTTTTTGGCTAAAGTTAACAAAACAAAAATGGTCCAAATTGGTTGCTCGGCGGAAGAGCAAACAAATGACTTAGACAACGAACGCGATGTGTCGGCCTCTTCACAAATAATTATCACCCTGTCCATATTGTTCTAACGTGAAAGTAAAAACCGTTAAGAATTAATAACTGACTCTTTTGGACCAACAACAGCAACAACAATTTGGCCGGAAAAAAGACTGAGACGTTAAAACGCAGCAAACAACAATGAGACGACGACAACAACAACAGCAGCAACAAAGTGCAAAAAATAAAATGGGAAAAAAATTAAAAATAAACTTTTTCTTTTACTGGGTCAACATTTTATTGTAGTTGTTGTTTTTGTTGCCATTACTTTTTTTTTTTTGTTATTTTGTTTCGTTTTATTTATTTACTTTTTTTATTTTGTCTTTTATTATTTGCTTTTTTTTTTGCTTTTGGTCTTTACAAACAAAAATAGACAAAACGTATCATAGAACCAACTTTATATGGTCTTTAAACTTTTGTATCTCGATTAAACACACTCACAGATACTTTACACACACACACATAAGGCCTTTTGATTTATGGCATTTATCAATATGAAAGTGATACACACGTTCCAAATGGGCCAAAAGCTGCGTGGGCACAGGCGCCAAAAAAAAAAAAGATAGATGGCTCGTTGAGCACATCATAGTTCTAATACCCTACGGCATCTTTACGCTAAGATTAGACACAGTCTGCTCGGTAACCAGTTGTATTAATAGATAGACGTACTGCCGACGTTTTTCCGCCTGTTGTTGGATGACTGGGATCTAAGAAACAAACTTGGCAGTCTATACCGTAGCAAAGTGTAGTTCGCTCTTCTCCGCAATCTTTGCAAGCACCCTTGGCACACTGCTTTGTCTCTGGACGGGTACAAGCTGTTGATGCAGCAGGTTCTTTACCGGCAGAGTAACACATCCAACTGGTTCCATCATGACACAGCCTACCGCGTGCCGGCGGACCAGGCCCGACTCTACATTGCAAAGCTGCTTCAGCGAGCTTACGCTTCAGTTTTTCCTACTCTTCCGCCTTGAAATCGCCTAAAAAGGATAACATCACGGGTTGGCGAAAGCGCTACAACAGGCCGTGAGCAGGGAGCCCAAAAGCATTCTGGCCGCCGCCTTTCATTCCGCTGGCAGCGGTATCCCATTTTGAAGAACACCGAATGTAGGTAACTTAAGCTAACGCCCATAAACAACAACCTTTAGACCATACCCGCTGTTTCAGAGTCAACCGCCGTCACCAAAATACGCCCCATATGTGGCTCTCCTTTTCAGCCCAAAAAGGCTAAGTATAAAGCAGGCGCGAATCCAGGATTTGGTCATGTGAGGGGATTTTCACTTCGATGTGTATATATATCAGAGCTCGCAAAGAACTGTCTACCCATTTTTCCGGTTCGGACCCGAAAAACCCCCTTCACTGGGATAAAGGGCACTGCTTTAACCAGCGGTTGTGCTCTATAGTGCTGATGATTGAAAGCAGTGGCGGATCCACGGTTGTGGTTTTCGGGTTCGGACCTCCTCAAAAGTTGGAAAACTGGGTTGACAGTCTTTTGCGAGCTCTGATGTATATACACTTCGACGTCAAGAACCCCACCCTAAGACTTAATGCTGCTCGGTAATATCTAGGACTCTTGACCAAGCGAATAAACTGACAACAGCTGCTTCAATAGGTCATGAAGTGCAAATGCATATGGTGTTGTTGTAGGATAGACCATGTCTTCATAGAAAGAACTAGGAAATGGGCGCTACCTTTGCTAACACGGAGTGGAGTGGAGGCGTCTCTAGCCCGATAGCGAATTATTATGGCTATGCTACATGAAGCAGAAGAGCATAGTTTGCTACGTGAATTATTGAACTGGTTTCCTGATAGAATGCTATCAGTGTGTAGTCTTTGCCAAGAATCCCGAAACCAGCTGCACCATTTCACGACGACAAGGCTCAACTGCACGATTTCTTATATTCAGTTGATAAGGCCGCAAGTACCAAAGGTTGCTAATCTTGACACGACTACGAGAGGCTTACAGAGCTGACGTCCAAACAGACATCTTTATATAAAGCTTTTAACTTAGTCGAACTCACGGAGACGACACTTCGTCGTGATACACGCCGCCATGATACGCAATTTCGACACCTTCCTGTCTAGAAGAAGTGTGCAATCATTATAAAGGTGACAAGACAATTTACCATATTACGTCACATGGACTGATAAGCTTGCCGGCAACCTCTTCCAATGCATCCCAAAGCGTCAGTTGCACAGTTTGTTGTGCCAGCTCATCAACAACCATGTGGATTTAATCACGGAAGTGGTAACCTTGAATTTTACATATCATAGGGATTAGGCGCCAGGTGTGCTAGTTTAATGAACCACTTCACTTGCCTTGCAACAAAGAACCCAGATTGCTGTATTATAGATACATGATGTATGAGCCTGAGGCACATTTTTAACATCTTAAAGATCTTCCAAAGATCAGTGTATGCGATTGGATACCGGGTCTGGAGACAACCGCCGGTGTAAAAGAAAGTCCATAACTAACGAATATCCGTACACAAGTGCCAAAAACCTCACCTTTTTTCAAATGCAAAAATATAAGCAACGAAAGTGTCTCCGCGATGACATGATCCAGGATTGGAATGCCTGCAGACGAATGCTTAGATCGCATACCCACACCTCAGGAGGAGCATAAGCGAGTCCGAAAAGAGGTAAACAAGGGTTTGGGAGAAGAAGATACAAGATGGAGATGAAGCCTGAGAGATGAATCTGCTTGGAACGGCTTCACAATTATTAGGTCTTAACAAGATTAATTGGACTCTAGACAAAATTTAAAAACCAATGATATCAATATATGGTAAATCGGTTGTACTGTCCAAAGATGCTCGCCCGATTTAACTCCAAAGGAAGTATGCTCGGGCCATGTTACACGATTTCCCGAAGCTAAGCCACAGAACAAAACTTTTTCTTTACCAGGCACAGGAGATCTGCGAAGAATTGGGATCATTTACTGAAAAGACAGAGCGAAAATAGAGCAGAGTGGAATGCTGTTATACGTCTGGCTTTGGTCCTACACGGACTGGAAGTAGAATTTGAGGTGGTACACTTTGTATATCGATAAGCTCAAATGTCGCACGTGACATATCGACTATACCAAGAGCAATACTGGAGCTGTTAGCATTGGCAACTCTTCATGCAAATCGTTAATGGTTTTGTGGTTTATGTGGCTAGTCGCGCCATTCTGCTGGAACAGCATAAACATAACTTTAAGAACCATGTAGAATATACTATTGATAAAGTCAACTCCCTTTACTAGAATTCTGTATACCTTCATCTTTTGGAACTCACGTTTGTCCACAGAAAATAAATTATACTCGTTCAGATTAATATTCCAGTAATTTTCTATGCAGTTACCAGTGAGGTCTGATATTGCCAAGTGCTATAGATAACCCAAATCAAACTCTTAAAAACAATATTCAAGTTTTCTTGGCATCATTATACCTTGACGCTATAAAGCAAATCGCGAAATGTAACCAGACAGACTTATCCAAACCTGAATGTTTGATGAAGATGCTCAAACTATAATTACATAAATCAAGAACTGGGTTGACACTAAAATCTCTTGAGATTTGGTTGCGGTTGATTTGTAAATCTCTAGTAAAAACTGAAGGTGACACAGAGGCTTGAGAGATTTTTCAGACTATAATTTGCAAATGTTTAGGAGAATTGCAGCAAGGAAGTGCTGAAATTCTCGACTTGGGGCCACAAAACTTCGACGATCCCTCCGCGTCCCGTTGATGCCGCCAGCCCAAAGTCCACAGCACACAGTTTTTTTCTTTGCGTATAATACGGTTTTCAATATCTCCATACATAATCTATAATCTTTTGCACTACAGAGCTCGAATTCGATCCGATGTTGCACCCTGTATCTATCTATAGTCAAATGGCAGAATGTACTGTAGAGGTCAGTCATATCAGCAATGGAAAAATTCAAAGGATTGATAGCTAGGGGCTATTCAAAATATCGCATAGTAACTAAAATTTATCGCCTCGGCTGTACAAAACAAATAATCGACTTTTCTTTAAATTTGTATCAAATGAAACACTAGTACAGTAAACGAGGAGTTTCTGAAAAAAAGATATCATGGAAATACCATACCAACATATATAGCCAAGGGGGCGCAGCCACGCCTACCCACAAATACGAAAACTCGGTGTAGAACAAGGTCACTAACGATCCCTGAAAGTTTCAACCATTAAGTATTTGTTTCCAGCTGACGTCTTTTTTGAGCCTACGTTTACTGTACTACTACAAGTCACAGATGGACCACCCTGTATAATAACTTATTTTTAGCATAAAGAGCTTTTGTTTTTTAATAATTTCGCGCAAGGGTATACAAAATGCTTGTAACTTTATCTGCTTATAGCGTAAGTTTGTTTGTTTATTAATTATATTTCATGTTGGGCAATTCTTCAATTGTTCCAGTGATGATGATGATGATGCTAATCAATTGGCATGAAAGGCGGTAAGTGAAATGCCGTGGGTCAAAACCAATTGGCACAGAAAATATTAAAGCATGTGTGTGTTTGTGTGTGTGTGTGTGTGTTTGAAATGCTAATGATAATACTCTTGAAGTATTTAGTGCCAGAGATTGGCCTAAAAATGCCAAGAAGCCAAACACGAACCAAACTGCACGACAGTTAACATTAACTAACGTTCCATCTATGCTTCCAGATTGCTTTTTGCCATGTCTTCCAGTCACTCACCGAGTTACTCACTTCACTCACTCACTTAGTCATTCATTCATTCATTAAGTCAATCGCTCAATATTTGTATTTGTTTTACTTAGCATCGTATGCTGCGCCCGGAGTTCAGGCCTAGCTCTTAACCAAACTCTTCGAGAAGTTACAAAGCAGCATATACTTGGGTACTAATTTGTACATACATATATATAGTATGTATATAGCTATACATACATACATACATTTTTTTCTGTCTAATATTTATCATAATAATCAAGAAGTTGTCACTAATTTTGTTGGTATTCACAGTTTGTAATTTGCTCACTGATTGACGCGTCACATTCCGCAAGCCCAGTTAGTCAGTGATCAGCTTGATCATTATCAACATCATCATCAGCATCATCTTGTCCATTGCAAATGGCCAATGGCCATTATCATTATTAGCATGAGCCCCCCCAGTAGCTGACTTAACCACAGCAATAGACGATAGACAATGACAACAATGTTGACAGCCAGAAGAATTCTTAAGCAGATGATGAAGAAGAAGAACAACAACCATCTAGATGAATAAGACTTGGAACTGTACACAACAGAGAGTTATTTTTGTGTAGCAGCGTGACTTATGAAGATAAGCTACTAAAAGCTATTGAATATATATATTTTTTTTAATAGTTATGAATTTATTTTATTAGTTAAATTTTCTTTTATTTATTTTTCGCCATCAAAATGCATGCTCGACACCAGTGTCGCATATTGGGTCAATCTGAAAGATGGTGTACGTTAAAGTCGGGCGCAGACGACTTTGGGATACCCTGTACAACCACATTGCAATTGAGTCCGACATACTTATTGCTTAAGATCTCCAAAAGATATTTTATTTGCCAAATTTGGCTACAATATTTTCATAAACATACAAAAATCAGTCGAATTTTGCAGTCAAAAATTTTTTTTTACCGATCGATCCTATGGGTATACTGATACAATATAATCTTAAGAAATTAAACTATTTTAATTATAAGTTATGATGCCCCGAATAATTGTTGCTGGGGTGGACTATCCCTACGGCGGAGCCGAGATCTGTCGCATAGTCGTGCTAGACCTTTAGCAAGGTGGTTTGGGTGTGAAGACAGTTTGTTGTAGTAGTTTGCCGTAGCTTGGATTATTTCATCTTTAACGGGTAGTATATTCAGATCTCTCTGAATGTTTTCATTTCGAACGTACCATGGTGCCCCGGTGATAGTTCTCAGGATCTTTGACTGGGCTCCCTGGATGATGTCTATGCTGCTCTTGCTGGCATTGCCCCATACCTGGGAGCCGTAAGTCCAGGTAGGTCTTAAGACTGAGTTGTAGAGTAGGACCTTAAAGTCCAGGCTAAGAGGTGATTTTGCGTTAATCAGCCAATGAAGGTGACTGGCCATTAGCTTTAGGTATGTTCTTTTGGCTTTAATGTGTCTGCGCGATGTTAGACGTCCGTCGAGGTGTATGCACAGGTACGTTACTTCATTCGCTTTCGAAAGTGCAGTATTATTTAGTGGAAGTGGGGGGCAATCTCTCCTGTTCAGGGTAAATGTCACGTGTTTACATTTTTGCTCATTTATTTTAATTCGCCAGTCTGATAACCATTTCTCCACGGTTACAAGATGAAGGGCTAGCTGCGTTGTCGCTTGCAGGGGGTATTTAGAGCGACTGGGAATAGCTGGGTCATCAGCAAACGTCGATGCTAATAGTTGTCTGCTAGTGGGGATGTCCGCTGTGTAGAGAAGAAATACAGCTGGGCCAAGCACGCTGCCTTGGAGGACTCCGGCTTCGATGATGTGGTCGTCAGACATGGCGGTGTTGCATCTAACAGAAAATACCCTGTTGTAGAGGTATAATTTCAGAAGACTGTGCGTGTTGGTAGGAAGCATGTTATTAATATTATACAAACTCTGTCGAATGCTTGAGAGACATCCAGATATATTGCAGAACAGTACTCCCGATGCTCAAACGCGGCTCGAATTTCTGATGTTATTCGATTGACCTGCTCAATGGTGCCATGTTTGGCACGAAAACCAAATTGATGCTCTGGAATTTTAGTATGAAGTTCCAGATGATGATGGGATGATGATGGTTACAAGGCACTTTTCGAAGAGTTTTGATAAGCATAATAATAAACTTATTGGTCTGTATGCTGAAGGAACGGTGATTTCTTTACCTGGCTTGGGTATCATTATGATGATCGACATTTTCCATCTCTCTGGGAAGTGTCCAAGTCTAGTAATCGCGTTAAACAGCTGACAGATATTGCAAACGGCACTATGAGGAAGTTCAATAAGCATCTTTGGTGTAATTGAATCGCATCCTAGGGACTTCTTCGGCTTGATCGAAATTGAATAGGTTCTTGCGATAGTCGAGTTTCTTCTGATGGGGGTGGCACTGCAAACGTGCTCGTCACTGGGTTTGGTTGGAACACATTTTGAAGGTGAGCGGCGAATGTGCTAGCTCGGTCATTATCACTTCGGGCTCATGCACCTGCGGAGTTCCTTATTGGCATTACAGTTTCTTTTGGTGAGCTTAGTGTTTGGTGTGCTTTTCATAAAGGATGCTTTGTGCTAGATGGTGATAGTTGCTCTATATTAATTAATTTTAAATTACAAATATTGTAGTTTGTAGTTAGAGCAACATAGACCTTCAGGCAGCTAATAAATTTTAAATTTCATTTTTTGTGCCAAACCAAAATGGGCGGAAAACTTTTAATTTAATGCTCTGGCCTAGACAGCAACAATTCTGAATGTTATACATGCCTTTCCGACAAAAAATTGTTGTTTTGTTTTTAGTAACCAAGCAGTCGCTTTGATATTTGTTTTTGCATCATTAATGTCCAAGTAGAAAAGGAAGCTACTGGCAAGAGAAATTTATGAATTGATTTCAAAAAATATTTACATAGTTAATGATGTAAAATTAATTTTCCAACACTTAGTCGCTAGTTGTTGCAAATAGACTTTTAAAACACTGGCAAGAGGCATTTTCCATTTTCCATTTTCCAGCTGTTTTAATGCAAATGCGGCCATAATATTTTCCTTCCTTTTTTTGTTTTGTATTTGTAATTCGATGAAGTAATGCAATTGACCGATTTTCATGGCCGTAGCCGCTCTTGGCCGCATCTCAATGATAAGTGAACAAGACTTTGGCCAACACTGACGACAACAACAGCAACAACAACAGCAATGCTCCTAGTAGTCACTGACCTAGAATGCAGCTTTAGCTTTTACTGTTGTCTCTGCCGTTGCAGAGTTGTTCTTGCAACTTGTTGTTGTTGCTGTTGTTGCTTTTCTCTGTTTCTATGTCGCTCTTGACGTCGCTGTCGCCGTCACTGTCGCAGTTGCGGTTGCTGCTTGCAGCGGTTTTGGGCTGCTTCTGCCACACAGCTGTGGTAAACTATACCAGGAGCGGGTGCAAGGGGAAGGCCAACGGATATCTGAGTTTTGAGCCGATTTTTAGAGATGTTCTATGCAAAAAAAAAAAATTTTTTAATTTTATGATTTTTATAATAAAAAAAAAAATTTTAATCCTTAAAAAAAAAATTAAAAATAATATATATACGTTCCTTTAATTCCTATTCGGAGCATAGGGCGTCGTTGACGATTCGGTAGCAATAAATGTTTCAGGTAGGTAGGTTGCTAGCCCTCCTACCCTAGCTTGGTGATAGAATCCCTATCTGCATCTCCAAGCAGGTGTTTTGTCTGTTTTGGTCCGCGAGTGGTATATTATTTCCCACAGACCCTGCATAGTGCCGAGCATTCCCCTGTCCGCCACCTGGGGACGCGTCCGATGGGAGACAGACAACTCCACACGGAAGACTTACAAAAGTTTGAGATTATTTAACAGAACAAAAACCTTATACAGGAATTACGACGCCTAAGAACTTTAGCGATATGAAACGCAGAATGTTTAACTAAAGAAGAAGAGTACTAAAGATGGCGTAAGTTAAAGTCGGGCGAAGACGACTTTGGGATACCCTGTAGCAACACATTGCAATTGAATCGGGTATATTGCTTACGAACTCCAAAAGACATATGATTGCCAAATTTGGTTATGATATCTTCATAAACAAACAAAAAATAGATGAAACGATTTTTTGACCGATTTAATATGGGAGCTATATGATATTGTCAACCGATCAAATTTGGTATATTGTTTGGGAACTATAAAAAACTTTCGAATGCAAAATTTGGTTTCTATATCTTCATCAACAAAAGATTTATCCATTTAAAACTTTTGGTTATTTTCGAGGTCCTATAAAGCACTCCTATGGGAGCTATATAATATAACCCCGATAACAAGAAAAAAAATTCACGTGCAGTACAAGCACGCGTTAGAAGTAAAACTCTACGCTGTTTTTTTTTTCTTTAGTTTAGCCGTCTTAACATTACTTTGCAGTTCAAACAGTGTCTTAACAATCAATTATATATTATAATAATAATGAAAGTAAAGGAATTCTCGTTCCAGAGAGATGTCTGATATATAGTACAGTAAAAATAGACCAAAACAGGGGCTGACCTGGAAAAAATTGCACACTGGAATTTCTCTTGCTTAATGTATTAAGGACCATCCAAAAGGTCTAAAGCCAAATTGGAGACCTCCTCCCCCCGTAGGGTTTTCCGTTATTTTGACATCTGTTTGAGCCCATTTATCTCGAAATCTATAAGCCGTACACAAAAACTTCCAAGGCAGAAAATGTTTAAAATTGAATTTTAAATTTTATTTGCACTGGAAGGTATACCCAGAAGTTCATATTTTAGGCGGCAGAGGGCGCCAAAGTTACTACAACGCAGTTTTTCGTATTTTTACCACCCTCCTTGCCCTTATTTTGTTTTTGGTATGTATCAAAAAATTGTAGATCTCAAAAAAGTACACAAGACTGGTCTTTGAATCATGTAAGTATCTCTATTAGTTTCCACGTTATGACGCTTTAAAGTCTTCCCGTGCCTTGAAAAACATGCAAGCGCATCGCCGCTGCTGCGCGCATGGGGCGCTAAAGTGCTGAACGTAGCGCAGCCCTTGCTTGTTTTTCAAGGTGCGGGAAGATTTCAAAGCTTTATAACTTGGAAACTACTAAAGATACTTACATGATTCAAAAACCAGTCTTGCGTACTTTTTTAAGATCTACAATTTTTCGATACACGCCAAAAACAAAAAAGGGCAAGGAGGTGGGTAAAAGTAGGAAAAACTGCGTTGAAGTAACTTTGGCGTGCTCTACCGTCTGAAATATGAACTTCTGGGTATACCTTCCAATGCAAATAAAATTTGAAATTCAATTTTAAACATTTTCTACCTTGGAAGTTTTTGTGTACGGCTTATAGATTTCGAGATAAATGGGCTCAAACAGATGTCAAAATAACGGAAAACCCTACGGGGAGGAGGTCTCCAATTTGGCTTTAGACCTTTGGATGGTCCTTAATACATTAAGCAAGAGAAATTCCAGTGTGCAATTTTTTCCAGGTCAAAACCTATTTTTACTGTACTAATATGTGATGTCAATTTTTGTTAAATGTATAGCTAAAAGATAGAACACGTCAAATTATAATTTCTATGCATATTTTATTTTGTTCTGATGTAGCATTTTTACAGTTGTATATTAAAGGTGTTGGATTAACTAATATTTTTTAGTTAATTGTTTTTATATAAATGAAATGAAACGAACGTATTTCTAACCGTTATAAATTTTATTGTATTGTTGTTGTCACGAAACCGTGTAAGTTAGGTTACAGTGACGGCACATAACCTCACAACCGTATGTTTAGCAAAGACTAATTTGATCTTGGAACGCTGACGGCAATGCAAGGGCCGCAGCGCTCCCAAGATTCGTACATATTATAATACATAAATAAATATATATAAATAGATAACGATTATATTGCAGTAACCAAAGAGATAAACAATTACACTAGTTTACACGAAAAATGAACCTTCGTGAAAAAGTGTTTTTTATGGTGATTTAGGGTCGAGAAACACGAAAATGGAAACCTTTTTTTTTTTTTTTTTTCTTAAGCTCCGTTTTCGAGATATTTTCGAAAAACATGCTTTTGGGCTCTTATTTCAGTTATTCGTCAATATCTCGTGAGCCAAATTTTGTATCGACATAAAAGATAATTAGATCGAAAGGTATTGATGTGCTCTTCACAGTGATATATAATTATGTACAGGTTAAGAACAAATTATAGAAGTTACAAGCAACCAAAATCGAAAAAACGTGTAATTTTTTTTTTTTAATATTGTTACAAAAAAATAAAAGTAGTTCAGCCGTCTTAACATTACTTTGGAGTTCAAACGGTGTCTTAACAATCAATTATTATAAAACATATGTACATAGTTATGAAACAGAAGGAACGCGAGCTTGTACTGCACGTGAATTTTGTTTAACTCTGCTATTGCTTTTTGTACGATTTTTTTAGGCGCTCAGCGCAAAAAAAACGTTATGAATTTCATACTATTTGCACTGCTTAACTAACCAAACGTGACAGTGACTTCAAATATGCAAACTTGTCAATGTAAACAATAAACATAAATAATATATTTTGTATTTATATTTTATTATATTACAACTGAAAATACAGTTAGCTCAATGTGTAGCTTCAAATATCTTTTAGCATCACTTTTACTTTTTAAGTAGTGCGAATAGAACAAAATCAATGGTTATTCCTCTGCGGTGAGCGCGAAAGAAAGCAGCATAAAAAGAAATAGAGAAAGAAAAAGAATTAGACAATGTAACTGTCGTGCATTGCTGCTTGGCTTTGTTGTTCGTGCAACTCTCACCTCCCCCGCACCAACTTCAACATCGTTCTTTGCGCAGCGCGATCTTATTTTGTAGCCAACCACCAAACAACACCAAGACCACGGCATTGCTGTGAGAGTAACAAAAAGTGAGAGAGAGAGAAGCAAGCAAAAATAAAAGCTGGCACACAAGCTAATGGCAAACGCTGGCACTTGTATGTATGCATGCATGTATGTCGCTGTGTTGTATTCACGCAATGCATACAAAAACAATTCTTTCGTTTACACACATACACATGTGTTGCGTGCTTCAGCTAACATTTACAAAATTTCAAATTTACTCCCTACGAAAAGTCGCAATGCCGCACAGCTGGCACACAAGCTAATGGCAAACACTGGCACTTGTATGTATGCATGCATGTATGTATGTCGCTGTGTTGTATTCACGCAATGCAAACAATGTATTCGCAATGCGAATGAGAACATCAAAAGCAGCTAACGTTTTTTGGGTTAACAAAATTTCAAAGTTACTCCCATAGAAAAATGCCCAACAAATCCAAAAATGCATAACGCCGCCTAAAAAGTTTTACTTCAAAAAATAAAATAAACTTTTCTTCTATGGAATAATAAGGGATCTAATCTGAAATTAGCGTTGCTCTAGCTCTTTTCATTTTGAGATCTAGTCCGATAGACGGACATGGCTATATCGACTTTTCTAGTCAGACAGGTAGGCAACTCCGACGGGGTCTCCGAATTATACTTCTGTTATACACTTTGTACCATAAGGTACAGGGTATACAAATAAAAGTCTTTTAAATCAGGCGGACTGATGTGCCCAGATCAATTTCTTTTATTCTTCTGAACATATTGGCGGTTACTTTGGTTGGTCTGCGAACTTAATGTACCTTAGTTACCTAAAGTAGGAGTAGGATACTAATCGCTGACTACACATTCAAAAACAACATCGCTATTCTGTCGGATAGCCAGGCTGCGATTCAGGCCCTGGACTCAGCCATCACAACCTCCAAAATAGTGGAACAAAGCAGGGAAAGCCTCACTACCGTAAGCGAAAGGCATAACGTTACTCTAATCTGGGTCCCGGGGCACAGGAATATAGAGGGAAACTAAATAGCCGACGAACTGGCAAGAAATGGATCTGCCATGAGTGAAGCTCTTGCGGAACCGTCGTTCACACCACTTAACGTGGTCAAAAGAAACATCAACACAAAATACCTGCAGATAGCGGATCGTAGATGGAATAGACTTGCAACATGCAGGACTAGTAGACCCCTATGGCCTAAGTACAACCTTAAACAAACAACATCGCTTATAAACAGGAATAGGAAAGACACCTCTAGACTGGTGGCAGTCATCACTGGCTTCTAGCCTCTTGGAGAACAGGAGGCCAAAATGAGGCTACCCCACAATATCTACTGTCACAGTTGCAACCAGCCAGAAGAAAAATAAACTGTCCTTCATTTTCTTTGTAAATGCCCTGCTCCTTGGAAGCAGAGAATGGACACCCTAGGAAAGCCGCTCTTCAATGGACTGGGAGAGCTGGCGGAAATAAACATCAACGACCTCCAGAGGTTCCTAAACCGCACGGACTGGATCTAACCGAGATGTCTACACAAACAACCAACTAACGAGTTGGAAACGAGGATGTGGCAACAAAATGGTGCCTAGTTGATAACACCCAGCGCTGACAGAGCGTCAGCTACTTGATCCTGCCAACGCAGCCGTGGTTGTCCCCTTCTAGGCTGACCACCAACTACCGCATCGAACACCCTAAGAGCTGGGAGTTTCCGCATCCATACGAACTAAATGACCCGGCTAGCAAAGTTTTTCGCTTAACTACGTCAATACCGCCGTATAGCGCATACAGCTCATCGTTCCATCGAGCAAGATAATTAATGCCAACATAAACGGGACCGAAGATCTTGCAAAGAATCTTTCACTCGAACAAACCAAGAGCAGCTTCATCTGACTGTGTTACCGTCCCGGCCACTGCGCCATATAAGAGGACTGGAATGATGAGTGTTCGTTTTGTCTGACGAGGGAGGGCTCTACTGTTAATTTGCCTACTGAGCCCAAAGTAGCAACTGTTCCAGGCTCACTGACTCAAAGCTCCCTGCAGTCAACTGACAATCAAGACGCCACGTTTCTCTACTGGACCACAACATACATGCATACTATTGACTGAAGCGGGCAATTGTGGAACACTCTGAACAAGTGAGTTATTTTGAAGAGGAACCTGTTCGTCCTAAAAGGGAACCAAATTTCCGTGAGTCTGAAATTTGTAATGACTATAATAGTTTGAAAGAACTGCCGTTCTTAGTGATACTACTCAGTCAAAAATCCCCCCTATAGCTATTCTTAGACCCGCCACTGACCTATAACGTTCTTTCGGCATCTCGGTGGCTCTGAGCTTTGTTGTTGTTGCTGTTATTGTTGTTGTGGTTGGTGGCAAGTTGCGGCAGCGAACTTATTAGCATAATCTCAAACGTCGCTGCGGCTCCTCCCGCTGCTTAAGACGAAACAGCAGCAGCATCTGCAGCATATCTTTTTGATACCCTTTAGAAGGTATTCTCAATTGCGGCTTAAAGATGTAAAAAGGTGTCTGAACACATCTAATTATCGGTATCCGATAATCTTTCTGGTGCCCTTCTGAAGACATCCCCAATCCATGCTTAAAGATCTATAAGACTGTCTCAACCCATCTAATTATCGGTATCCGATATTTCCAAAATGGGAGTACAACGAGAGCACCTTGAGTTAACTATAATCTCCGCTTGAGGATCAAGTATAGCTCTAATTGCTGGAGTTCCGATAATGAAGTTTCAGTTGGAGTAGTGCTGGAGAAAACATCGATGATCGAAGTTTTAAATCTGTATATATCGATGTTGGCCAACAGAGATGTTTCTCCAGCACTTCTAAACGCCCATTTGATGAGTGCAGAAGTGCTGGAGCCAACATCGATATATAGAGATTTGAAACTTCGATCATCGATGTTTTCTCCAGCACTAAGCTAGAGTGTGAGCAACTAACAAATCAATGCTGAGAAATGTTTTTGGACGCGAAATCCTTAAGCCCTGCTTAAAAAAAACAATTAGGTGAACCAAAAGAGATTGCCACACCAGAAATTTTTACTGCTTCGAGCTGTACAAATGCTGTCCAAAAGAATTTTTGCGCCACTTTGTAACAGCAGATGCAACATAGCATTGGACAACTTCAACTTGCACCAGAGAAGCTCAAGGTGTATCCATGGACCAAGAAAAAATATTCTATGGGTCTGTAGAAGGACCGCATTTGCCGAAGTAGTAGGTATATTTTCACCACTACTTTTTGCTGTTCCAAATCTTTAGAAATAACTAGGCGAGAAATCCTTAAAGAAGAAAAAGGAGTCATCACTGGTACAAACTTCTTTGTCAAGAAAGTTTTGTTTATCCTAATAATGGAAGCGATAAAAAATTGAAAAAACGTTCCATCATGCTTGTTCTGGATTTGATTCCGACTCCGAACCGGTTTGTATGCTCTTAAAACAATAAAAAACTTAATCAATCAGTGTACTAGCTCCTATGCGAGCAAACTTGAGTCTCTGGAAAGTGCAACTGAAATTCGTTTGTCTGCGCATGCGCTCCCGTCTAGTACTGCCTGCTTGGATTTCTACGTTGTTTGGCTGCCTGGGCTGCGGAGCTGGTTAGGCGAATGAGTGGCACCTCATCATCTTCGGCGGCATCAATTCTTCGCTGCTTGCTGCATCGTCAGTCAGCGTGTGAAAAGCGGCGTCGACGTTGGCATCGGCTTCAGCTTCAGCGTCATCTCTATCTGCACTGACCTGGCGCAGATGCAGTCGCGGCTTGGAACTGGGCTCTGCCGCCATGTTCTGTTGCATGTTTAGAATTCTTCTGCAGCGCCACAGCGCATTTCGTTTTGGTTTATGTTAAAAATTAGAAGATAGATATGCCAACTAAATCCCATCTGCCGCCCCTGCCCCATGGAAATAGTAGAAACAGATGGAGGCCGCATTGAGTTATGCTTTGTTTTTATTTTCTTTATTCTTATTTGTATTTGGCATAATTTCTTGATTTTTATTCTTCGTTTGGCCTCTAACTTTGGGTGTGTGTGACTCTCTATTTTATGAGTGTGTTAGTGTATGTGTGTATCTGTGTGTTTGCCATAACGGCGTTTATAACATTTTCGTTAGCTTTGATTTGAAACTCAAATTTTAGCTTCAAGGGGTCACCGTCGCACGCCATTTACCCGCATAATATAATGCCTTTCAGAGACTGAGGCTGGAGCAAGGGCATGGGGTTGGCTGAATTAGAGATTAAGCTCAACTCCTTTTGGTATAACAAAATTATGAGTGAAATGTAAATTTCAAGCGTGCATTTTTCAAAAGTTTGCAGTTTATATCTTTGAGGTGCTCTGTAATAACGCCGACATTGATCAAATATAATAAACTTGATTCGTATGGCTTAAGAATAGATCTAATCCGCTACAGCTCTTAATATCTCTGAGATCTAGTTGTACATACAGACGAACCGACGCAGCTGTATGTACAGGTCAACTTCTGTAATCATCTTTATACTATATGTATAATATTACAGCTTAGGTAGGGTCTCCGACATCTTCTACTGCCTACATGCACAATGATATAGAAATAGTGCTTGGAAATTGCTGAAACGTTTTCAAATCAAAAATTTACTCAGAATTCTATTCCCAACACAATTTTATTCGCACAACCTTGTTTAAGGAGTAACACCTATACCATTCCTCGTAATGGCAAAAAAAATTGCCACCCTAACAGAGAGACGCCTGAAAGACGCTAAATACTGGGCAGTCTCGGAATATGGGCACTCGTCCATTCTAAAAGAAGATACAAATGTGTCAATCACAGATTACTGCACACCCTTAGAGCATGGATCAACATTATTCACCACTTATATCCCCTCTAGGGAATCGTGGTTGGAAAGTCTACCAGGTCATACTGACCGTATGGTTCCAAGCTCAACAGCCAAGTTGGGGGTCTACTCCGAGGAACTAAATAATCGCCAGTCTTTCCGACTTCCGGATCATTGCAGTGTTTTTCAAGCGGAGATCCTTGCCATTAACGAGGCTTTGATCTGCTTACGTAATACCGGCCTGGAAACCGGTGCCATAAACATATACTTGGACAGCCAGGCCGCCATTAAGTCACTTCGAGCACTGTCCTCAAACTCGTTGACAGTCAACAACTGCCGCAGATCTATTCAAGAGATGGCACAGCAGTTCGTTATCAGCCTCATTTGGGTGCCAGGGCACCAAAATATAACAGGCAACGAGATAGCAAACGAATTGGCCAGACAGGGCACGACCAGCACCCTCTTGCCAGACAAAGAGGATATTCGTATGCCAATGGCCACTTTTATGCTTTAAACTAGGGAAAAGTTTAGATCTCATGTACAAAGGCTGTAATACAATACAACACACTGTACAATCAGCCGCCAAATATGGCCAAAAATCGACCCAAAACGATCCGCGAGGCTCTGCGGACTCAACCGGTCGCAGTGTTCGGCAGTTGTCAGAGAGATCACCGGACACTGGCTTGTCGGAACACATGCGACCAGAATGAACGAGCAATGATTTTTGCAGAAGCTGCAGAGATGAGGAAGAAGTTGAGTTAGTAGAACACTTCTTCTGCTCCTGTGAGGCTCTCAGTAGACGCAGGAAAAAGTACTTGGCAAACTACTTTCTTCATAACCTAGCGGAGCTAGAGCTTATATATCCGAGGAGGATCGCAAGTTACATAGTAGCAACAGGATGGGAATCCTTTTAGTTTTTCTCAGGGGCCGGTCAAGGCCTATGTGTGCTGGCTTTTCACTAGAAAATTATGTTATAAAGATTGTGTCAAAATTGCAAATCGATCGGATAGTAAATTGACTATATATTGGTACTAATAAAGTAATCTGGTATACCAAGTTCTTTAGTTACAGCTGTTCCGATTTAGTTAGTTAACTCTAACAGTTAATAAACACTTGGTTGGCTTCAGGCCTCCGAACAACAAGATATAGTTATTGTCGTTATCACGAATTGCGCAGTTTCGAGTCAAAGCCTACGAAAATTGCCAAGTACGCCAGAGAGATGGTACTTTTGAGGAGCTCCTTTTGGCGAAAAACAATTCCAAAGTATATAGATACTATTCATCTGTTATCATTCTGGAACTGTGTTGATATTAATGTTTGTGTGGCATGTAAGTTGAAACCGCAAAGAAGCAGAAGCGGCAACAACAGCTAGCTGTAAACGCACATAACCGTCATTCCGACTATGTCACTAAGCAGCGCAGACAGGGCTGGATTCAAACAAGTGGGCGCCCAAGGGCCGCATTAAATGTGCTGACGCCAACACGATTAGCCAAAGATTGAAACAAAATAAATTCAAAGCATTTAAGCAGGATGGTTCTTGAGCTATCTAACGGCCAGGGATGTCTTCTCCTTCTCTTACACTTGTCTTTGAAGCTCCTTCAAATATTAATACTCTCGTCATCGTAATTCTAAAATGATTATTTTCGGTATTTTGAACTGCCACCCGTTGAAATATAGTTCGCGTAATAAATCCCTATATGGTATTGCTGGAAGTATCGATGTATCGAAGTTAAAAATAGCGAAAACATCGATGTTTCCCCAGCACTACTATATAGACTATGCAGCATAAGATAAATAAGTGCATTTTTTTCTTCTTCTGCAATCCAAGCTCACTAGTCCAAGCTCCGAAAGTTCCCAAAAAAGCATTACATTTTTTCTGCCAGCTGTTTTCACATCATATGGGGGGCGCCCTAATCCAGCACTGATCGTAGGGGCAGCTAACTTGGAATCGCTGGATCGTTGGAGCGCTGCTTAGATGTGTGTGGTTGAAGGCAAAGCCGTTGCATGAATTTGCCATGACAGCGTTGGGTTCGCTTTGGCTGTGTTCCGCTTTTCATTAATGAAATGCTTCCAGCTATACAAATTATTGTTCTTATCGTTGTTGTTGCTTTTGTTGTAACAGTACACGCACACACATGAACACACACAGCGTAACGAAGAGAGGAGGGCGGTGTTGCGGGACGGGCTGGAATCTCTGATGCGTCTTCTGCTTCTTCGTCGTCGTCGTCGCCGTCGTCTGTTTCAACGGTAACACTTTCCATGCCTTTTGAATTGAGGGCGGGGCGGGGCGGCGCACGGTGCTTAGAATGGTTACAGCCATGGCCATTGCAATTTGGCCCTTAGCGAGAGCATTTTATTCGTGCCATGGACACCGCCTGCCCAGCGGAAGCTTTCTCAGCGCTTCGCTAGGCATCACTTTCTTTTGGATAATCATTAAAAGATGCCGATGCCAATGATGCTGGCGTTGATGCAGACGACGACGGATCAACGTTGTCGATATCGCTGTGCCTGTGTTGTGTCTATGTGGATGTGGCTCATCCGCTCTCTAATCAAATCAATCGTCTGTGCTCAATTCTCCAGCAGCGACTTCAATATCGACATCGGAAGTGGGTGAAATGTGTTGGGAAAATGCTAAGCGGCGGCATCATCGACAAACCGCAACATGCAAAAAAAAAGTAAAAAAAAGTTGAAAGAGTCGTTGCTGTATCCAACTGTGGGATACACTGCACTCTTCTGATTCCTACATATTGGGTTTACTGAAACTTATTTTCAATTTATCAGAAACTCGGAACGTGCGCTAGATAACTATAAAACTCAACAAACTTGAGCTAAAGCGCGACCAGAGGTGGATCCGCGGGGGGTATCGGGCCACCCCCCCTCCCCCATTAGTTGGAAAAATCGGTTGAAAGTCTTTTGCATGCTCTGATATGTGTATATACACTTCGAAGTAAAGAACCCCCCCAAATCGATCTGAAATTTTGACACACTGTAGCTTATTCAATGTCCCGAACGACACAACTTTAAATTTTGAAAAAAAAAATTTGTCACTTCAAGAAATCTACGAAAAAAATTCTTCCGAATTCACCCCACTTGCCCCTTTGTAGCATATATTCATATAAGAGGTGTGCCCAAAAATTAAGCTGACTATATATATATATCTAAATTTGTGTCCTTCAAAATAAAACCTCACTCCTTAAAGCACTTCTTATAAACACTTTTTGGTACACCCTTGAGCTCTTCCAGCGTTGCAGTTTTTATACCCTGTACCTATAGGTACAAAGGGTATACTAGATTTGTGCAATGTATGTAACGGCAAGAAGGAGGCGTGGCAGACCCCAAGTCCTTTATACCAAAATGCTTATCATAACCTCGGGTAGCGATTGAGCCATGTCCGTCTGTCCGTCCGTCTGTCCGTCTGTCCGTCTGTCCGTCTGTCCGTCTGTATGAACACCTAGATCTCGGAGACTATAAGAGCTAGAGATACGAAACTTTACCAGCTGATGCGCATATTTCCTCAGAAGATCAAGTTTGTTGAATCATGTCAATATCTTTCCCCGTTCCCCCGTAGCAGATTTTCGCGGTTTTTAGCTAAACCGTTTAATATTTTAATCTGAAACTTAACAGAGCGATGCGTTGTGGTTACATGCATCTGTGTGTCAAAAATAAATAAAATCGGACAATTACAACAAAAGTTATAGTCTAAAATGTACAAATTTCACCTCCCCTTGCCTATAAACTGCGTCAATATTTGACTCTACGTAATAAGAGTAACAAATAACCTAGAACCACCAATTTTGGTAAGCTGATTCATGTGCCTCTAATAAACAAATCCACATCCAAATTTTATCAATGCAGCCCCCCCAACCCCCGCAATCGATTTACCGTGTTTTCTCCCACACCCTTCCACATATCGCCTTGAAACTTACCCCATATACTTTAAATAACTCCTTTGACGTAAATTTCGATTTTCATCAAAATCGGTTAAAATTTGCGCAACTTATAGGTATCAATATCGTTTTGCACCGACAAAAAAATGTTCCAATTGGAAATTCTTAGTAAGAATATGCAGGAATAAATCTTTTTTTGAGAAAAAAAGGTACAGGGTATTACACTGTCGGGCACCGCCTCGACTGTATTACATTTTTATCTTCCCAATCGTTGCAAATCTTCATAATTTCATGTGTCTCTTTAACTTTGGGAGCAGGAAAAATTATGCAGCAGGCTACATTAAGTATGTAGAGTAGAATGCCAATGGCGGCTCTTTGAAGTCATATAAATGCATGCGTAGGTGGCAATTGCCACCAACTAACTTGTCTAGTCCAAATCCGAGTTAATCAAATATAAATTGCGAGTTGGGTATCGAGCAGAAATGAGCTTTTGCTTTCATATAGTCTTGGCTACTTTTCTGTATTGTCCCTTTGTGTATTGAAGGGGTCAATTGCCACCAATGCACTTTCTTGACTTTCTTTCCCTTCAGCAGAAATTGGAATCACATGAAGTCCTTGCGCAAAGAGGAAACTGTAAAGTTGCAAATGTTCATTACATCCAACACAGAAGAAAAAGAACTAGTCCAGATATCGCGGACTGGACTGAACATGGTGGAGTAGAGTGGTAGAGTGTTAATTTTGATCCATAAGCAAATTTTTATGAAGCCAAAACTTTGACATTTGATCGAACTTGCTCTTCTAGGAGCTTCCTTCCATAGGGACGATCCGACATTGGTTTCGACTTCATAACGATGAAAATTCGTCGCATTTACGCATTTAAGCAAAACGGGATCAGAATTGGCCCATCACGTCAGGATCTTGAGATATTTGAGGTTATCTACCCGAAAAACGGCGTTTTTCCAGCTTTTTCCGGATTCGGATTCTACGCAGCAAATTACTTCGAAAATGACCTATAGCCTTCCAACAACTAAACCATGTCGGTCTGTGTAATTTACGTTCTAAACAACAACTACTAAGTGATGCTTACGCGACGGTTCTTCTAGTCTCATGCCCAAACCATACAAGATAACTAAGGAGACACATACCAACTGAGATGCTGACGTCATCAGCAACGGCTCTAATTCTCCAATATACGCTAAATAAAGGCTTTATAGCATTTTTACTGCAGGTTCAATGGAAATCCCCCTAGTCCCTAAAAAAACATATTTCCGCATATTCCATTTCGTCAAGCTCTCCAAAGTGGCCGAGGAATTAAAAACAAAAAAAAAAGAGTTTTTTTTCGAAACAAAAATCAGTACGCCTCAGAAGTTGTATTGGGCTTAAGTAGTTATGTTATTCAAAGTTGGTTCGGGAAACTAGAGCCACTTGAACAAAGTCTCCCTTAGATGGATCCCGGGACATATGAATATTCCCGGGAACGAAGCAGCTGACGAACTGGCAAGAAATGGTGCTGCGAAACCACTAGTAGGGCCTAAACCGTATTGTGGCATTGGCAGACATACAACGAGACAGCTGTTAAGAGAAGAGGAGAGGTTCAAACGAGAAGTAGAGTGGACTTGCACGGCTGGCTTACGGCAAGCCAAGCAACTCCTCGGTTCCTATAACCTAAATAGGTTCAAGAAAATATGCCAACTGGGCAAGAATTCTCTTAAGATACTGACTGGGCTACTGACGGGACATTGCTTACTCAGGAAACACCTGAGTACTATTGGTATCATGAGCTCAAACACATGCAGGTTTTGTGAGATTGAGGAGGAAACCTCTCTACACATGCTTGCAGAGTGTGACGCCCTTGCCAGAAGAAGGACATCCTTCCTCGGCGGGCATAGAGAAACGATACATGCATCACCAGACTAGAACCATCTCAAATAATTAAGTCTGTTGCAGATATAGGTCTAGTTGAGGAGCTCTAGGGCTAGAAGGGAGGTCGCAGTGCAGCATTCCCCACTAATACCATTATTAAGTAGTTATGACAAAATACTATAGATACTATCAGTGGCAGATCCACGGGGCTGGCTTTCGGGTGCGGACTCCCCCCAAAGTTGGAAAAAGGGGTTGACAGGCTTTTGCGAGCTCTGATATGCATTAATAGAGTTCGAAGTGAAGAACCGCCCCTAAGACCATATTCTGAATCCGCACCTGGATACTATAGAAACTTTTTAGATTCTTCGGAAATTAGCAGTGCACTAAGGTTGAGTTGCAAATGGTCATGGATTGGCCACACTCTAAGACGGCCAGCCCAAGACATTGCTAGAGCAGCACTCGAGCGAAATCTGCAGTGCCTTCGACGCCCCGGAAGACCACGAATCACCTGGATAAGAATGGTCCGAAATGAAGGAGCTGCTCAACATATGACATGGAACCAGCTCAAACTATTGGCAAAAGACAGAAGTAGATGGAGAGAATTTGTTGACGCCCTATGCTCTTGTTGAGCTTTCATATAGCATAATCAAATGAATAAAGGAATATATATAAGGTTGCGTTGATAGCTACCCTTCTCTACAGACTTTGTATGTTACATTTTGACACCCAAACCAAGTTTCAGACGAAATGTGTAGCAGATGTCGCGTTAATGCAACCAGCTTTGACGAGATTTTTGCAATTTTTCTTAACGGACGAGCTTTTGGCAACACCCATATAGCAAATATGCTGCTGCACAAATCTACAATACCCTTGACCTGATGCATGTGCAGAGTATAAAAACGTGAGCTGATGACGAAACGCTGCCAAGCCGCTGGAATCTTGGCTGCAGTCCCAGTCTCAGTCTCAAAGTCAGGGCCGGCAGCTGTCGGCTGACCCAAACAGCCGGGCGTTCTACTAGTGCAAGCGAGAGCGCATTAACAAAATCGTATATATATGTATAAAAAAAAAAAAAATGGAAAAAAAACGAAAATCGAAAACTATTTTTCACAGCATTCAAGTCCAAAGTTGCTTTGGAGCTCACAATTCCCCGACCCGCGTCCCCTCAGCCGGCAGCTTGTTCGCCTTGGCCCGGCTTTTCTTCTTGATCGCTTCTCTTGCTGTTGTTTTTTTTTTCAGTTTTTCATCTTATGCTACTCGCTTAGAATTGTCGCTGGAGGTTTTCCTTTGAAAGAAAGTTTTGGTTTTTCTTTTAATTTTGCCATGTTGTACAACTCTGGCTTAAATCTTTTGTCTCTCAAGAAAATGCTAGCTAACGGTTTCATTCGCACTAAATAACAGTTCTCACTTTCTTAACGCTTCAATTTATTATAACTTTTATTCTTTTTATTTAATTTTTTTTTGTTTTAATACTGGCCACATATCCGGTGCTGCCTGTTTTGTTCGAAAATATTAGAGCGTATTACAAAAGTTCAACTCAACTCTTGGCTGAAGCTTATTTTTCGGCATTCTAAGCTCAGCAGGTATTTCATGGTTCATATAAGAGCTGGTTCGCCTAAGCGCTTCAAGATTCTATATCATTATTAACAATAAATCTAGTCTATAAAATTTCATTTTTAATTAAATAATAAGCTCAGCAGGTATTTAATAAAATGCCGCTATTAGCTGCTGAAAAAGTTTCGTAATTATTTTCTGTTTATTATTAATTGAAAAAATTAATTAAAGCATTAACGAAAATTAATTTTATTTTGTTTGTGTTTAATCAGTGGAATATATTTGGCTAGTAGATTCTCAAAGATATTAATGTAGCTTGTGGGTAATACTTTATGGGAGCAAGCTCTTCTTAATGAAGAAAGCTGCTTCCAAGATCTAACCAAGGGTACTTCAAAGCAAATTGTTGTTGCTTGTAAGGGGCTGTACCCATACTACGTGACTCAATTTTTGAACCCTCGGTGAACAACCGTAGTATAAGCCAGCTCCTATGTTCCTTATGAAGAAATCTTCAGCATGTAAAGTCGAGCCATGTTCTAACGAAAATCCAAATCTCGTTTACGATAAAAGAATATTACCATCAAAAATGCTCCGCGTGTAGAATTGAGCGATGTTCGTGCGTACATCATTCCATCATTCGAACTTCGCTATAACGAAACTCTTCTACGAATACTGCCGTCCAATAACCTACCATATCCTTCTCCTCACTCCTTCTGTCTCTTAAATGGGCGTCGCAATGGGCCGCAAGGTCTCCGGGTGATCACGGACTTGTCAAGCTGCCTAGCTAACCTAACCTATCCTGTGGTATAAAACCAAGTTCAGATGAAAACTTGAAAAAATCTTTATCTTGAAAAGAAATCTTCATCTTCAAAGGAATTCTTCATCTGATCTGCTAACCTAACCTATCCTGTGGTATAAAACCAAGTTCAGATGAAAACTTGAAAAAATCATTATCTTCAAAAGAAATCTTCATCCTCAAAGGAATTCTTTATCTGATCTGACCGTTTGACTTTTCGATGAAGAATCTGATTTTTTTTAAATTGTATTCTCTGTTGGTAATGTATCTACTCCAGTACCATCTAATTAAGTTAAAACATTGAAGAATGTCATAACCAACAGATCAAAACTGTTAAGTTTTCGCAATGGACTTTTGATTAAGTTGTGGTAAGGGTAGCGCTCTAGACATGATAGTCAGAAGCTTTGCTATTCTATCCTTAACTTGACTTTCTTCTTGCAGATGATATAGAAGCTACCGAAGTCTTTACGAAATACAGACGAAAATTATGCTTTTAATGTTTTCAAGGCCTTCACAATGGATCATAACCCATAACCCTTTCCGCTTTGCTGATACAATAGCTTGATAGAATACTTTAAGAGTATTTCACATAAATTTATTCCGTTTTGGTCATTGGAAATACTTGGATTAGATTTACGATGACATTGCTTGAATTTATGCGGACTAAGAAAATACTATAAAAGATTTGGTAGTGGGCGAAGTGGCAGCATTTGATAGAATGGAGCTGAAGACACGCCACTTACAGCTGAAGCAGAACCGGAGTATAAAAAAGCTTGATTGGGAACTGAGATCGATTAAAATGAAGCAATAAAGCTGTAGCCCAAGAGCACCTTTCAAGAATTGGGTTGGTCTCTTAGAAGTTGAGAACGCCCAACTTTAGAACGCAACAGATCATCATCATAGTTGGCTCTACAACTCTTGTAGAGTCTTCGCCTGCTTCAGCATGAGTCTCCAACTTGATCTGTCTCGTGCCTTTGCTCTCCAAGACCGAATACCAAGATTTTGCGTATCTTGGTCGACTCCATCAATCCATCTTAGTTTTAGGCATCCTCTTGATCTGTTTTACCAAATAGGATTTTTTAAGGAGGATAGGTGTCGTCTGCTCTTATTACGTGCCCGGCCCATCTTAATCTATTCACTTTTATCTGCGTTATTATATTGGCGCTTTGTGTAGTCTCTCAAGCTCGTGGTTGTATCTCCTTCTCCATACTCCATTTTCGCATACGCCTCCCAAAATGGTTCGAAGCGAACGTAGCAGATAATCCGCTTTATTATGAAGATCAGTGGATTTGGGACTGCGATCGGCTAAGATAGATTCAGTGCGGATGTTGTAAGAAGACATTGAAGCTGTAGCCTTTAAGCAGCTGAGTAAGACTAGGTGGAGTGCGCACTTTGATCTCACGGAGTTGCGAAGCAACAACTTCTGAACTTAACCAGATAGTCCTCATTGATCAGCATGAAACTCATTCGCTCATTAAATTCGAACAGTATTATTTTGAATATAATAAAGTGACCTAAAGAAGCAAACTTTTGGTTCTTAAACAATATGCTTGATTAAATTTTCTTTGCTGCCCGAATTCCAAAGTATGGAAATTAATTTAGTAATTCGTTGCGCATGATAAGTTTATGCTCATATCTAGTAGGGTCATTCTATTCTATAGTGCATTTAGCTAATATATCTTGTTGGGGGCCAGAGATACAAAGCAACCCGCTCATTTGTTTGCGGCTTAACACTTTCACCCATTCAAATGGATTCGGTTCTTGGTCGTAGCTGGGGTCAACTGCATGGCCTTAGTTGTTTTTATTATTAAACAGAAACAGAAAGAAACCAAAATTCCATTCCCTTTCATGTGGGCCATATATTTTTGTCTCAAATATCTTTCTAGGTGGCCATAATTAGATGCCAAAAAGTTTTAAATGATGAGAACACTGCCGTTAAACATACTACCAAGAAGAGTCCAAGACAATGGTTTGGAGGGAGTTAGCTACAACAAGCTATCAAGTCGAGTGAAATCAATGCCAACAAGAGGTAACTTTTTTTTTGTTTTTTTTTTTTTGTGTTAACTTCTTTAGTTACAATTTTTTGACAAATTGTAATGAAAGTAAAACCCATTAGATTCAATCGTCGCGGCGAAGCGACGCGAACGCGCGTCAGCGGACAGCCGACAGTGTAGATACTTCCTCTCTATGTAGTAGCTAGCTCCAAGCCACCATCCATCTAAACGTCGCGACGTCTAGTCTAGCATGAGTAAACAATAAGCCAAAACTGGCTGACAACAAGTGTCGTTGCGGGGGGCTGGGGAAAACCAGATATTAAAATAAAATCAAGTTAACACACCAAAAAAAAAAACAAAAAACCTTGTAAGTAAAAACCTATGAAAAGCGTAGAAAGAGAGTACAAAGCCGCGACCAATGCACGCCCAGACCAATAGTCCAGCTACAAAGCATTCCAAGACCTATTCCCCCCCATTTGTCGACACATGAGGTAAAGCGTCTCGGAAGCGCCAACATTGCGGCATGTGCCTTTTCTTCAAAGTGAAATTTCCTTGCTCAACGCCGCAAGATCTACAATGCAGCCGGCGTAGTACTTAGAAGAAAGAAGCTAGCTCAAAAGTTGGCCAGCTTGGTCAGCTTTGGTCAACTGCATCGAAAATCAAATACTCTGCACATGATGAACAAACTACACAGACCAACATGGTTTAGTTGTTGGAGAGCTATGGGTCATTTCCGAAGTAATTTGCTGCCTAGAATCCGAATCCGAGGTCAGAATTTGCCCATCATGTCAGGATCTTGAGATATTTAAAAAAAACGCAGTTTTTCGGGTACATAGCCTCAAATATCTCAAGAACCTGATGTGATGGGCCAATTCTGGCCCCGGATTCGGATTCTACGCAGCAAATTCCTTCGGAAACGATGCTTAGCTTTTCAACAACTGACATGACCCCGGTATTTGTAGGCCTGTGTTATGAGCAACTTTGAGATACCCTGTACAGTGGCGGATCCACGGGGGGTTTTCTGGCCCGGACCTCCCCCCACCCATTTGCCCAATTTTGTTGGAAAATATACGAATAAAATGTAATTAACAAACATACCAACAGATGGCCCACCCTATAATAGCTGTTAACTGTTGTTCTGATATATATACACTTCGAAATGAAAAAACTCTGCCCTGTACCGTCATCACAAGATACAATTAAGCGATTTGGATCAAATTCGGCATAGTGCTTGGATACCTTTCCTAAAAACATTTGTTCAAGCTGTTGATGATGAAATTTGGTACAGCATTTGGAAACTCTGAAAACTTTGCTTACGATAACTGCTCAAATAAATAGTTTATGTCCCTACAACTTTTCGATTGTTTTTTGTGATTACTATACGTTGGTATATACCTTATACCCATAAGTTTCCTTGACAGGCTACAGCAGTCTGAACATAAAGTTTGGTTACTCTAGTTCTTATCATCTTTGATATATAGGCGTTTAGACGCATCCAAGATACAGCTTGTAAAAGCTTGGTTCAAAAATTAATGAGCTGGTTCTCAAGAACCATACAGAAAATGGATTCGAAATCAGCGCTAAGAGTATATCTGGAATAAACAAATTAAATAGGTGTGGGCAGTGCCCGAAAATTAGGCAGCTGTAGAATAGAAAAGAAAGCTTTTTCCGATACAGTTTGAATTTTTTGCACCGAATAAAAAATTGGATGAGCTAAGTTTGATTAAGAAAAACATCTTCAAAAAGTGGCATAGAGTTGTTGCTTATGGGGGGAAAACAATCTGAAGTTGACTTTTGCAGGGTGCCTCACGATTGTGGTTTCTGTAAATCGTGTGATCTCCGTGATATCGACAATGTACTATCAACTCGTTTAAGGATATTGCAATAAGGTGGCGTTAGGTGGCGACACAAATCTATGTGAGCAAATACTTTTTGCAAAGTTCGTGGAAATTTTCTCAAAAATCCGGTTAGATTGGGTATATTGGATATAATATTTTTGAACCGAAACAATTTACACAAAGAGGTGGGGCACTGCGACCAGAAGATCTCTTGTACCATACCCATATATTACGGCAAAAGACTTTCCGCTTTCCGCATGAATAGCAGTAGGTCTTTTGTTGGTATTGACCTAAGATGGAAGAGACTAATCCGTTTCTTTCCCAAGTGACCGGCTCTGTCCCATACCAGCGCTGGGCAGTCACAGAGAATATGTCTGGTGGTTTCATCGTCCTCGAGACAGAGACTGCACTCTGAAGATGCACTACTTCCGTAGATGGTATCTAACAGTGTGGTGGCCAGATAGGTATGCTACCAGGAGTTTTAAGTCCGCTCTGCCAAGACCTTTTTTCTTGATCATATCCAGAGGTTTGACAAGTGCTTTTGCTTGACGCAGCCCCGGTAAGGAGAACCAGTATCTCTTATGTTCTCCTGCAGCCCATTTGTTTACCATGGTTTTGATTGTGGACCAACCAATACCACAGAAAGGCGCAGGGGCAGTGGTCAGGGTGGAGGCACCCTGTCGTGCTAGATCGTCAGCGATCATGTTATCATCCACTCCTGAGTGTCCAGGTACCCAACATGGCACGACTTTGTTCCGGGAGGACAGGGCTTGTAGGTAATTATGGCATTCTTTAACCATCCTGGAGCAGCTGCTCCATGATGATAGTGCCCTAATAGCAGCTTGGCTATCTGAGTAGATACAGATGTTTGCTCCCCTAGTTCCCTTGCTAAGGATACTATGGGCGCAGATCTCTATGGCAAGAATCTCTGCTTGAAAGATGCTGGGCCAGATGCCCATTGCTCTAGAGATTCTGGTGTTGGGCCCAACGACTCCAACGCCTACACCCTGCTCAGTTTTGGACCCATCCGTGAACCATTGTTGCCACCGGAAGTTTACAAAGGGGCTGCCATCTGCCCAAGTCTCCCGACTTGGGAGAAGGGATCTAAATTTCTTGTTATGAAGGCCATTTAATAAAATGATTTGAAAATTTTTTGTAAAAATCCGGAGCTTAGAATATAAATAATAGATGCTGGGTTTTCTTCAGTCAAAACGAATGTGTTACAAGCAAAAGCTTCAAAAAATAGTGAGCATTGAAGTAAACAGAAACCTAGTTATTATTATATAGTCCTTTGCCCCATTCTTCGTTCTTGTTCTTCATTTGTTGTTTTTACTTATCATAGTCTTTTTCACCATAGCTAGTGTTTTCTTGAATTAAGTCAAGTTACTTTTTTGAAGGCGTATTTCTGTCCTTATCAAAATTTGGCTTACTGTTGAGTAGACTAGTTCGACTGAAACGCTGGTATAGGGTGGAGCATCTGTTGGTTTGGTTGTTAAACACTCATAATTCGTAAGATACCCGTGCAAAGTGGATGAATCGGTGGTATAGGGTGGATCATCTGTTGTTTTGGTTGTTAAACACTCATAATTCTTAACATACCCGTCCAAAGTGGATGCTCTTTGACATGGGTATGTCAACGCGAAAAAGTTTTATAGGCGTACTATGGACTATTGTAGTCCACGGACCATTATCTGCGTCGTTTATTTATACAATGCATAGGAGAACAGCCAGATGAGTTTTCGTCGAGCCTATACAAAATATACGAATAAAATGCAATTAACAAACCAAACCAACAGATGGCCCACCCTATATTTGTAACGCAAAGGATAAAAGCTTGATTCACTTTTTTAAAAAAGTTAAATGTCACAGCATTCAGGCTTATTTTATTGGACTCGGCGAAGCATCCAAATTTGAGCACCTGTTTTTTTTCTCCTTTGTTACTTCTTTTGGGAACTTAGGGCCACTACAAGAGCCTTCCATCTGACTCTATTTGGCGCAATTTGTTTTGCAGTGTACCATCTGATGTTGTTTTTGGACAATTCTTGAAGTGCTTTGCGACACCAGGTTAATTTGGGTTGGCCTACTCCTGCTACTTCCTCGAGGAAGTAAGTAAGATAGGTATAGGGCATAAATATAAAAATTTCAATGAATGCTTAAAATATCGAAATTCTGGAGCGAAGGCCTAAATCTTTATATTACAGTTTAGCTTAAATTTTAAGTATGTCGGGATGATGTCATCCCGAAACTTTTACGAGTCCGCTCCTGTTGAGATCTGTGTGCAAATTACGAATAAAGTCCAAGCAGACTTCATGATTGCTGCGATACTTTTTCCGTGACGTCACAAACTTCATAGCGCAATCGAAATAACCCTATGAATACACTACTCTACATAATAATAACAACAAAATAATAAAAATAAAAACAAAATTAAGTTAAGAGTTAAAAATAAAACACACACGCATAGTCTTAGGGTCAAAGAGGGGCATATGCTTAGGTAAGGGCACAGAGGGCAACGCACGGTAATGAAAAGTGCGTAGATCATTACTTGTTTTTTTTTTCTTTAACTCTCTTTTATTGCATTCTTCTGCTTTCTTCTTAAGGAAGGGGCATCAGTTGACCGCCGGCGTAGTTTGTAGATTTTAAAATACAATTAATTTTGCGTTTAATTGCTACAATTGTGAAATGAATTTCGTTTTCATTTTCATTTTTTCGTAGTTTTCAAATCTAGTGAAATTTCCGCGCCAACGAACTTGTCCCCGCGCCGTGTCCAATGCAAGAGCAATTCATCAATTGGCTCTGGGCTCTTCTCTTCTCATAGTTTTTTTTTTTGTTATATTGCGTGTGATGTCTGCAATGGGAAACCGACTGACTGACTGACGGGCTAATAGCTCCACGAACTGAAAGACGCTTGGACTGAGTTACTCTCCAAACGAGCAGCTCAGTGTTGCGGATTATGTCTAAGCTTAACAACTGGAAAGCTGCAAAAGTCCAACAAAAACTAAGCTTTGGTTAACGCCCGTTCGTATATTATTGAAATTTTTTTGTTGCGTACTTAAAAACTTTCAAAAAGCTAACATTAACATGCTACCAATCGAAAAAAAACGAAACGATTTTACTTTTTATAAGCATTCTTCAATTTATGCGTTTTTGGTGAGCTGTGAAAAGTTCCGCAAAATAAAATTTAATAATTAGCTATAACTCGTGGATTTTTATGATTTTTTTTTAGAGTTTTGACAAGCGACAAACTGAGCTCATAAAACACTAGACACTAATTCTTAATTATCAGTTGCAAAGTAAGAAGAATGGGCGTTAATTATACTGCAGCGCGTACAACCGCTCCTGAAACTACACAGTATACTAGCTTCAGTTAACAATCTGCAAAACTTTCCCAAATGTTAAGATTGTAGAAAGAAAAACATTTGCGAAAAGTTTTCTTCTTAAATTCCAAACGAAAGAACGTTCAGCAGAGTCGTCGAATGATCTTCGAAGTTCATGTTGAAGTGCTGAATTGAGCTGGTTCTGCAAAAATCTGCAAGCGACATTCTCAAAATATGTTTCGAGACGTCATCGAATTATCTTGCCAAACTTTTCCAAATTGTAATTGTACGATATTCTGCCAATTGCTAAAAATATTATTTAATTCAGATTCGATACCAAAATGAGGGATTACCAGAAAGTCTTGGTATTCCTCTTTATATAGAAAGAAATATGCTGCTACAAGTCTTTGAATGTTATCAGAAGCTTAGGTTAAAGTCAAAAAATGGTATAAAATGCCCTTTTCCGATCTCATCTATAGGTTGAACAGGCTCTGTTGAAATCACTCGAGTTCTGGTCTTTTCGCTATTAAAGTCTAACACCCAAGTAGTGACCACTATATACAGGCATTGATCTGGCCAAGCGAGAATAAATGCTGTATGTGAGGAAGGTGAAATATACAGTGGGTGCCCAAAAGTTCGCTTAATCATCCTGCTTGATGAACCATTTCGAGCATTCGATAAAAAGAGCCAAGATGGGGCTTATAATAATAGTGAAATAACACTAAATAAACTTATTTTCGGATCGCCGATTCGAACTTGTTATCTCAATGTTTTTGAGATTGCTGACACTTCGAAGTTTAACTTTAAGGCTGAGTTTTTTCGGGCATCGGATAGGGACTCATCAACTACGAAATGTTTTTGGATTGCTGAATTTAACATAACCTCAAAAAACCCCATAAAACGAGTTATATGGAAGCTTAACTCAGAAGCCTGAGTTTTTTCGAGCATCAGATAGGGACTCATCGACTACTAAATGTTCTTGGACTGCTGAATTTTAATTCGAGTTCGAAAAAAACAGCAGCACTCCATGGTTCGGACATAACCTCAAAAAACCCCATAAAACGAGTTATTTGGAAGTTTAACTCAGAAGCCTGAGTTTTTTCGGGCATCGGACAGGGACTCATCGACTACGAAATGTTTTTAGATTGTTGAATTTAAATTCGAGTTCGAAAAAAACAGCAGCATTCATGGTTCGGACATAACCTCAAAAAACTCCATAAAACGAGTTATTTCGAAGTTTAACTCAGAAGCCTGAGTTTTTTCGGGCATCGGATAGGGACTCATCGACTACGAAATGTTTTTAGATTGTTGAATTTAAATTCGAGTTCGAAAAAAACAGCAGCACTCCATGGTTCGGACATAACCTCAAAAAACTCCATAAAACGAGTTATTTCGAAGTTTAACTCAGAAGCCTGAGTTTTTTCGGGCATCGGATAGGGACTCATCGACTACGAAATGTTTTTAGATTGTTGAATTTAAATTCGAGTTCGAAAAAAACAGCAGCACTCCATGGTTCGGACATAACCTCAAAAAACTCCATAAAACGAGTTATTTTGAAGTTTAACTCAGAAGCCTGAGTTTTTTCGGGCATCGGATAGGGACTCATCGACTACGAAATGTTTTTAGATTGTTGAATTTAAATTCGAGTTCGAAAAAAACAGCAGCATTCATGGTTCGGACATAACCTCAAAAAACTCCATAAAACGAGTTATTTCGAAGTTTAACTCAGAAGCCTGAGTTTTTTCGGGCATCGGATAGGGACTCATCGACTACGAAATGTTTTTAGATTGTTGAATTTAAATTCGAGTTCGAAAAAAACAGCAGCATTCATGGTTCGGACATAACCTCAAAAAACTCCATAAAACGAGTTATTTCGATGTTTAACCCAGAAGCCTGAGTTTTTTCGGGCATCGGATAGGGACTCATCGACTACGAAATGTTTTTAGATTGTTGAATTTAAATTCGAGTTCGAAAAAAACAGCAGCACTCCATGGTTCGGACATAACCTCAAAAAACTCCATAAAACGAGTTATTTGGAAGTTTAACTCAGAAGCCTGAGTTTTTTCGGGCATCGGATAGGGACTCATCGACTACGAAATGTTTTTAGATTGTTGAATTTAAATTCGAGTTCGAAAAAAACAGCAGCATTCATGGTTCGGACATAACCTCAAAAAACTCCATAAAACGAGTTATTTCGATGTTTAACCCAGAAGCCTGAGTTTTTTCGGGCATCGGATAGGGACTCATCGACTACGAAATGTTTTTAGATTGTTGAATTTAAATTCGAGTTCGAAAAAAACAGCAGCACTCCATGGTTCGGACATAACCTCAAAAAACTCCATAAAACGAGTTATTTTGAAGTTTAACTCAGAAGCCTGAGTTTTTTCGGGCATCGGATAGGGACTCATCGACTACGAAATGTTTTTGGATTTCTGAATTTAACTCGGAGGAGCTCGAAAAAACAGCAGCACTGCATGGTTCGGACACAACCTCAAAAAACCCCATAAAATGAGTTATTTCGAAGTTTAACTCAGAAGCCTGAGTTTTTTCGGACATTGAATGCAAACTTCGCAAGCATAAGACGTACTTTTTTTTTTATTTTCAGTAAGCCCGGTGCCGGGGCACGGCATGGCTCTAGACAGCTCTACACTTTTGGATACATTTAAGCCAATTCTTGCAGCACTTTTTCCACTTGGCTTTTTGAAAGCTTCAATAATTGGGAGCGAAAAGAAGTTGAAAAGTATTAGATAGGAATTCATTTATTCAAGGTCTTTAGTGCTAAAAAGCTCTGGTCTAAGAACCATTGTGGCCTTTAATGGCAATAGCCTTGGTTGCATTTTTTCAACAATGGGCTAGTCTTTTCGAGCCTTAGATGGTAATGCTAATGTCCAAAGATACCTTAATCTCTTGGTATGTCTGTTTTCGAAAAGCTTTTAGAAAGACCTTTCCGGACTTTGTCCTGCAACGAATGAATTTCCAGTGCATGTCTCGCTCTGATATGCTGAGTTTAAACATCTATCCTCGTTTCTTCACCACCAACGAGAGAGAAGATTCGTTGCTTTCGTTCGTTGTTTTCCTTTCCCCATTAATAATCAAAATTTAGTTCTGGTTGATAGCATGAAAAAAGCGTCACGATATAGCCTTAGCCCCCATTACCCACAGAAGAATACTGGACACTCTCTACCCAATCGTTGGCAGCTAAGAAAAGATCAAATCATCGTTCGCACAGGCATGAATTTGGATTCCGATTCAACAACGCACTTTGTTAATATAGTCCTCCAGGGAGGGTTCTTTCCCAATTTCATACCTGTAACCTACATGTTCACGATGCCTATCTTGCTCAGCTGTATTGTGAGTTCTGATGCGGAGCTAGGAGTTGGTCTTAGGGGGGTGTTCACTTTGAAGTGCATATATATCAGAGCGGGCGAAAGACTTTCGACCCATTTTACCAACTTTTTTGGGGGGTTCGGACCCGACCCCCCCCCCCATACATCCGCAACTGTGAGCGTCTATGTAATAATATATTCAAGATGATCCTATTTCTTCAAATAATAGAAGCCTTGAAGTTGCCTGCCTTATCCCAACCGGGTCAGCCCGAGTCTGTATTTCGCGTCTAGTTCTCTCGTCATCAGCCGAGCTTATCAGCTATTTTTTTGTTTCCGAGCATGTTTGTATCTTCAGTTGCTTGCAATTTATCTTTGTGGCAGAATAAACTCATGTGAGCCTAATAAAAAAAGATTTGCTGAATTTCCTACGTCTTTACAACCATGCCGAATAGAGGGATGCCAGTTCTAGACAACTACATCCATTAATCCGTGCCTTCCTATGATTTAAGACCAAACTAATGCTGGCTTTTGGCTTGGACGCACTTTATCACTAACATTCACAAAATTTCTTTTTTTTCTATAAGAAAAACTTAATAACTTTAATAGCATTTCAACCTGCTTTCAATTAGTTGACTATCTCTGACTGACTTGACTCGCAGATTAAGATTATTATTATTATTTTTTTTACGGACTTAACATCAACAGGCATGATCATCATCCTATATATTGCTTCACACACAACGTCATCATCATCATCATTTAAATTCCCCCATAGCCAGTCAGCTCGAAAAGTAATTGGAAAGAAGAAAATTAAAACCATCTTAAGCTCATTTTGCATTGGTAATCACCAAAGTGATCCCCAGCTGATTGTGTCGAGTATTTATGGCACATTGTCATTAACACACTGTAAAATTTTATTGCTCGCACCACTGTGCCTGGGCAGCTGGGTAACCCAATATGGTGCACTTGGATGGCAACACCTATCGATGATGTCCAGCTATGGGCTGGGACAACATGTTTTGTGGAACTTTTGGCTTTGTATGACAAATGTGGCAAATGGGCAGACAGCGTACCAGTCCGCAAGAGAGTCTTCTTTTTTGCGCCATGGAATGGCATGGAATCGACACCAAGCCAAGCTAGCCGACTGAGATCTCCTACTGACCCAGTTTGCGTTTGTTGTAAATAGAATATAGAATACCAAAGACTTGGCTGGCTGACTTGGTTAGCTACCAATCAAGTTCAAACAAAAGATGCGCCACTCTACTTTACAGACCGTCAGACCTGCAGACGGAGCAGCCACATATATGCTCCAAGTACATGTAGCTTTATATGTTAAGACTCCAAGTGGTTGTCGTTATAGCCATTGTTGTGTTTTTTTTTTTTTTTGTTGTGGTAAAAAACCGCCAGTTCCACCTACCGCAGGGCTAGACTAGCGTTATTTCGTATACCCTTTACAGGGTTAGAGGGTTTCCAAAAGCACGCTACCGACTCGTTTCGACTTTCCCAAGAAAAAATCGATATCAATAGAAACGGTATCGAGCTTTTGACGTTTGTTTTTTTAACCAAGAATTAAACAAAATGGAGGCAATTGCGCGACAGAGAGACCACACAAATCGGTATATGGACTCAATTAAGTAAAGTACAGGGTATATTATAGTCTTTATGGCCGCACTGTAACCTACCCACTTGTTTTTTTTATAGCTTTGTAGCGGGTACATTAACTGTACCTGGAATTTTGACATTGACGACCTTATAAAATTTTTTTTTTTACGAACTTAATTTGTGTGGGAGTTTTGCATGGCGCAAAGATCTTTGAACCTCTAAAATAATATAGACTTTTAGAATGCGGTTTCTATTAAGTAACCATAGCTAAGACCGCTTAAGAGAGTTTTACATTTGTTGTCACGATCATGCCTAAAATTACGATTCGGTGCCGATATTCTGCGATCATGTAAAAATCCGTGAGGAGCAGAAAAGAAAATTTTACTATGTACTAGAGATGGTATCGTGAAGTTAATATCGCGTGTCCCATAAAACCCAACGAGATGGAATAGTTTTAAATATATTTGAAAACGTGCGGAATGAGAAAATTTTGTATGATGCCGGAATTCCCACAGATACCGAATATAAAAATGGGTCTCGAAATTTTTGTGATATTATTGAAGAAAAATTTTTTTTAACAAATTGTTAAATTTTTGAAAAAACTCGAGTTAATATTGTTCTTTGATTTTTGTGATATATATCGTGAGACGCGGTCATGATATTCATTGAAAATGAATGAAAGAAAATATAAAATTAAGCAACCAAACCAACCTTATTTATGACATATCAGATTATTCCTCATCAGATATCAAGCAGAGCTAAAACTGCGGAAATTACAAAAATGAGTAAATAAAATATTTAAGTAAAAAAAAATTTTTTTTTATATTTGTTTTTATTTGTGTACCTAAGTAATATTTATCAAATATATATATACTAGGGGGCTCTGCCCCCTGCGTGCTTCGCACGCCAACCCCCGTACGATCTTCTTTATTCAATTCAGATTATCCAGGTTATTATAAACCCTGTGCAACTCTCAATTTCCATAATGTTCATCAACCCGTCTTTAAAATACAAAATTCACAATTGGAATAAAAATGTTTAAAATGGCTCCTTTGATACTGTCCTGCTTTATATCCCAACGACTTAACTATCATAAACGGTAGCCGAGGGGACATTAATCTTTCCTCTAATGCTGTTAAGCTTTTTAACCATTTTGGTAAATCTGTTAAATCTGAGTCATTTAAAATGGAATTAATCGGATTTCCTAACTGTACGGATTCCTTAATCACGGTAATAAAAGGAAACAGATCTGCCAGATGAAGCATATCTGAACTAAACACATAAGTTTGATGAGGGAACATCAAGTCTTTACAGAAAAAGTAAACATTATTGGGTCGCTGTTTAATTATTTCGTAATCTTTCTCAAAAAGCGTATTGGTATTGTGCTGTGTTACGTGTCTATCTATCTGTTTCTTAACATCTTCCTACCTGTCTGTTTTGCTATCTACGTAATGTTTCACGATCTTGGTCTGTAATGGAGAAATCGGAATATTCTCTGAGCAGTACTCTTTGCATAGTATTCCTTAGTTGCCCGTCTCGCCTAACATCTTCAATCTATCTGCTCTGTGTTCTACGCAATATATTACGCTCCTGCTCTGCAGTCCTTAACTCCAACTTTTCTCTGAGCTGTTTTCTAAGCACAGTGTTCCTGCTCTACAATCTTAGACTCTATGTCTTCTCTGTGCTGCGTATAGTCATAATATTTTTCCCAATTATAGGAGTTCCAGATTTTTTGGCACATCACTATAGGTAGGTAGGTAGGTAAGAGCGACAGCTGGCTTAAAAGGCCAGCACACTAAGGCCTTGACCAGCCCGTTGTGAAACCGCATGAATAACTATTTTTCACCCTTCTCCTTAGGAAAACTAAAAGGATTCCCATCCTGTTGCTACTATGTAACTTGCGATACTCCTCGGACATATAAACTCTTGCTTCGCTAGGTTATGAAGAAAGTAGCTTCCCAAATACTTTTTCCTGCGTCTACTGAGAGCCTGACAGAAGCAGAAGAAGTGTTCTACTGACTCAACTTCTTACTCATCTCATCATCACATCACTATAAGTTTGAATTAAAATAAAAAGTATAACAAAAAATTGTTTTTAGTTTTTCAGTATCTTTCATTGAAAATAAAAATATATATGTTGTGGCTTTTACGTCACAATCATCCGAATCGAAAGATTGACTAAAAATCTGATCCGCTTCACTGGCTTGTGCTTAAAGGGGTATACGCAAAGGGGTCCCAAATGGGATTTTTTTTATATGAAGTTTTGTCATTCCGCGCGAAATTTTTCGAACTGCGTATAGACCTTAATCCAGGAAATATTGTGGGAAAAAATAAACCTAAGCTTTTTGTCGGTATTAAGTTTTGCGACTTTAGTTTTGGGGCATGTAACTTTTCTTTATGAAATTTTGTAGTAGCTGTAATTGTTGCTCTTGGCTGGCACGCACTCGCATTAAATTCACTCACTTAATGTGCCACACACAGACACACACACACACACACACACGCACAAAGGTTCAACTTGCCACACACTGTAAACTGGGTCATAGCTGCATCATCATCTTGTGGTTGTTGTTATTTTTTTTTTCTATTACATCAATGTGGCAAGAGAGCACATGCTAAATAGCCAAAGGGGCGGGAGACGACTGCTGTAACTTGCAACTTGCGGCTTGCAACTAAATTGTGTGCAACTTGCATACAAAGCGCGTGAACGAGTGTCACATTTGCCTGTCAGAATTGGAGCAAATGCTGCCAGGGTTGCCCGCCTCATGTTGCCAATCTCCTACAGACAGTTCACAGTCTTCAGCGGTGGCATGGCCATTGCCATTGTCTCCAGTGTCGCTGTCTCCGACTCCCGACTCCCAACTCCCAACTCCCTACTCCCGACGCCTGACTCTTATTATGCTCGCTGGTATTACTATAACGGTTCACAATTACCATTCACCGCTACTAAAGCGCAAGCTCAAGCTCCAGCAAGCAGAGCAAGCCCCACTCTTTGCTAATGTGATCGTGGTCGTCGCCATTTCCATTGCCATTGCCGTTGCCGTTGCTTTTAGCTGCTCTCCTTCGTTTCCCCTTCAGCTGCGTAATTAGTCATTTGCCAGCAGCCGCAGCCAGCAGCCAGCAATGGAGACACCGCCCGCACCAGCTGTGAGCACACACACACACACACAGCTCCCCCAACTCGAAACGCTCGATGTGCCCAAGTTTCTGCCCCGCCAGCTACTACTACTTACTACCATTGTTTGCAAGTGTCGTTGTGCTCGTTTTAATATTGTGTATTATTATTATCTCGTTGTGCTTTTGTTTTTATTTTTTCCAACTTCTAGTGCGCCCACTCTTCACACGCCCCCGAAAATAAAAGAACAGCAGCATCTTCCAGCTCCGGCTCCAACAGCAACTACAGTTGGAGTAACATCGTCAATTGGCTCAATTGCAGTCTTCAAGCGTGACAGAAATGGAGCAAAACTACAAGAACAAAATGACATAAGTCAGGGCGGGGGCATCTTACTGCTCCTAGCTTCACTCCACTCCACTTGGGGCTTCGCTGGCGTGACGAATTGCGGCATTTGGCGTTGCCATTGCCCATTGCCAAATGATGAAATCATTCCAAGTGCTTCTAATAGAACAATACTATTCTATAAATGTGCCTGAAGTACTACAGTAAAGCGTCAATTTAAGCAACAATTAGGCTGATATTTTGTCTTCTTATTTTCCACTTAATCTGGCCTATTCCTGTATCGACTTATAAAGGAACAATGACGCAATTGCCGTAAAGCAGCCTGTTGTGTTTCAGTTGCTCCAACTGTTCCACAGTCGCCCTGCTTGTCGTAGCCAGGCAACTACTTAGCTGTCCTCTTTGTGTTGGGCCACCCACCCTTAACTGGCCTTGTGTGCACCTTCCATTGAAGTCGATTTTATGCATGGCTGGATCTCAAGTCCTACGCCACAACCTAAATAAAGTGTTTGGAGTCCGCCATCCAACGGGTGTTAGGCAGCAATCCAGAGAGAACCACGAGGAGGCAGTGCATGGAGTAGCGTCCAGTATCGTTCTTTGCCTAGTGTCTTCTCCCCCAATCTCTTTACCCACTCTTAAATGTTAGAGGTGTCTAAGGCACGAAACCTTAGCGGGAATAAATCTGGAGTAGTAGAGGAGTATCGTGGTGGCTGTGCTTCGTTTTGGCGTGAAGTTGCGCCAGGTAGAGTCCAGGATCGTTCTTTGCCTAGTGTCTTCTCCCCCAATCTCTTTACCCACTCTTAAATGTTAGAAGTGTCTAAGGCACGAAACCTTAGCAGGAATAAATCTGGAGTAGTAGAGGAGTATAGTGGTGGCTGTGCTTCGTTTTGGTGTGAAGTTGCACCAGGTAGAGTACAGGATCGTTCTTTGCCTAGTGTCTTCTCCCCCAATCTCTTTACCCACTCTTAAATGTTAGAAGTGTCTAAGGCACGAATCCTTAGCGGCAATAAATCTGGAGTAGTAGAGGAGTATCGTGGTGGCTGTGCTTCGTTTTGGTGTGAAGTTGAACCAAGTAAGCCGGGCGACATAAAAACTAGATCGGCAGAGGTTTTGTGTAGACCACGACCCTTACCTAGGGAGGACGATTACTATCGATAGTGCCACCAATCGATAATTTAGACTTTGAAAGTTGAGACTATTGATATTATCGAACAAACTGAGTGCCGTTTTAGTCGGATGCCTTTGTTCGAAACTTTAGGGTCCCTTCTACTGAACATGCTCCCACTTCCAGTAAAAGTGTTAGGAGTGCATAAATATTTTTTTTTCGCTTAGTTTTATGGCCCAACACAGTCGGATCCCTGACAGTGAATAGTTTTTAGTTATATTTTTTAATTGTTTATAAAGGGTCATCGATCTTGAGATTTTTTTTCAATAGAGTTTTTTTGATAAATTACGCGTGAGTACTGTCATGTTGCCATGGGTGAATCAAAAGTTTTCATTGCCATTTCACCATGGAAAGGCTTACACTCGAACAATGTTTAGAAATCGTACAATTATATTACGAAAATTCGCGCTCTGTAAAAAATGTTTTTCGCGCGCTTAGGCCATTTTATGGAACCAATTCGGTGAACAATTAATTTCACGCTCCGGACCGGTGAATTGGCCACCAAGATCGTGTGATATCACATCGTTAGACTTTTTCCTTTGGGCCTACGTGAAGTCTAAGGAGTTTGTGGATAAGCCAGCTACGATTAGAGGCCGAAGCATTAGAGGCCAACATTACCTGTGCTATCCGATTATGCTTAAACGCGTCATCAAAAATTGGAACCTCCGCATGGACGAGCTACAGCGCAGTTGCAACCAACATTTGAAAGGGATTATCTTTAAAAATCGAATGGCAAGAATGATTTTTTCTATTGATAATAGAGATTTTCCGATTCATTTGAAATTTTTGTGTCTCTTTGCACTTACAAAAAAAAAACCTCAAGATTGATGACCTTGTACCAACCTTCCAAAAGCTGAATGGATATGCATCTTGGCTTAAATTTGGACTAGGCTGGATCAATCATTAAGGCTAATGCGGCATCGATTTTTGTTTTTCTATCCGCAGAATTTCATAAAAATTTGACTTACTCAAATAAATTTTTATGGTCCTCATCGGATTTGGTGACTGGGATGGTCAAAAACGTTTGACTTTGTCAATTTTTTGTCCGTTGATTTGTCAAAAAAGTTCTAGACCTTTGCAGCAATTTAATTTTTTTGGTTTCAAAAAAAAATTGCATATACCTATCGGAGATTTGCTGACAAGGCTGAAGATGTCGAGTGCGGGGGTTGAATCACAAGCTGCCCCACAGGCACATCTATCCAGTAAAATGCAAAGGTAAGGGGTATAGCGAAGTGAACTTGAATGGGGAGTAGTACTTGGAGTCGATGCAGACGCCTTTGGATCGTTGTTTCTCACAAAAAGATGTTTCCACTAGAATAGCGCAACTTGGCTACCGTTCCGTGGTTTTTTATGAAAAAGATGGTTTCTATAAAAGACGTCAGTTAGCCTTGGAGCTGTTCAATTCAAAGGCATCAGAAACAGAACTATTTAGCAGTTTAGTTCTGCTCTTGCAGAACGTGAAAAGGATAATTTATTAATGAAACTACATATGTGTAAGAGAGGAGCAGCATTGAGAGCATGGTTTGTCTGCAGTAACTTTTATACTCTTTCGATGTTTTCAGACTATGTACATCAGCGTAGCGATGGTTTCGATATATCGGGGTATATCGACTACAAGGCTAGCCTGCGCGGAGCTTGCACGGGCAGACTTGGTGCCACCGAATGGAAGTCCATCTTTGAGAAGCGTCTGCGTCTGCAGCCAAAGCCTAGTCATTTGATTTACTATGATTGGAAATCGGAACGCCCAGCTTTGAATGAAACCCAGAACTTGAAAATAAAGCATGGGCCGAATGAATTCCATTCTGTGCATAAATACGATCATAAAGCTATACCAGTTACTGACTGAGTACAAAGACAACGTGGAAAGAAAAATGATTTTTTCGGAGTTTTACATATTATACGCAATCTGTTGGAGTTTAACAAGGAAATGGAAGTGCTCTGAAATAATTGGAAAACGTGGAAAAATGCCCAACAGCCTGATACTCTGTAAGATATATTGGATCCACAGGGCGGCAGGGGCAAGCATTTTGATATAAAAAACTTGGTGGCACGCCACGCCTACCTTCACTCTGTTATATGCCGTGAACAAATCAAGTATAACCTTTGTACCTGTAGCCCATGAACTTAAATCTCTCCCCAGAGTCTACCAAAAGTTAGCTCAATTTTGGTCTGCACAATACAATAAATTGATAAAGCCAACCCAATTATTACAACTGTTACAAGACATGATTCAAATAAGAAAATAGCTTTATCGATACAAACAACTGATAGTTGTTGAGTGGTAGCAATCAGAGAGACAGTCAGCCATGACACCCTACAGAGCCAAGTGTAGAACCACATGTGGCATAGACAATACTCTTTATATACAGTAGTTGCCACAAGCTGGTGGCAAGCAAGGTTTGATGAACTCTATGATAATTTGCATTCCCATTGCAGTTGAACATGAAATAGATTGAAATATGTACTTAAAAGAGTAATGAGAAGAGTGCAAAAGAGCGCAAAAGAGCAAGCGAGCGAGTGAGTGAGTGAGTGAGAAAAGACGTACGTCAAGCTTAGGAAAATCATTTTGCACACTTGAGCGTAGCTGAACGTGGTGCAGTGCGGTGCAAGGTGTTGCACAGTTGTTTATGCCACAAGAGCAATAGAATTGCATCTGCATGGCCTCCCTCTGCGCTTGCTCAGTCGTTAAGTCACTCCCTCTCGCTCTCGAGATGTCTTCTAACCAACTTTGTTCTTTGTCTGTCCAAGTATACGGATTGCTCGTCTGCTCATTTGTCGCTACGTTGATGTTCGCTGACAGACCTAAGCAGTTCGCTCGCACTTGAAGCAGTTCAGCAACACCATCAGCAGCAGCACCAAGCAGTTGGTCCAGCAGTCGGTTTGTCAGTTGGGCAGTCTGTGTCAGCTTGAAGCTTTCTTTCAGCCTTGAAGCGCGGCATTTAATGTCTACATTTGTGTGCGCAGTCATCTTCATCTGCAAAGATGTGAAAAAGGTTTTTGCCAGTGCTTTGCCAGATCATATTGAATGTTTATCATGGAATGAAAATGAATGCATTCATGCGCAGGGCTGCGGCTGCGGCTGGGGCTGGGGCTCGAGTTTTGTAGATGCAGATAAGACGCTTTGGTTTGAGCCTAAGCTATTGTTTCCCTTTGGCTATTGGCAATTGAAAAGCTGAGAAACTTGTGTAGTCACTAAAACTGCAACTCAGCTGGTGCACATGGTCGATCGCCTGCTGTTTTAAGACGCAGCGGGCATGGTACCTAGTAACTCATCATTTTCTTTTTTATATATACATAAATACAAATTTTTTTTTATGCTTCTGCGCTCTCTCTCTCTCTCTGTTTCGACTAAGTCTGACAGATTTCCATCAGCAAGTTCATCAATAGTTAACAAAAAGCAGAGGAACAAAAAAAAAAATCGAAATCGCAATAATCTGGTCTGGTCTGGCCTGGTCTGTTCGAATCTGTCTGGGCGCTTGCTTCCTGTTGGTTCTGTAGCTGCAGGCGCAACCATGATAAAGTCGGCAAGAAAACGGCGAGAAAATCTAACTGACTAAGTGACTGAGTGGCTAGCTGTCAAATCCTACTCGGCTGGGCAACCTTTTTGAACGCTTTGGGTCTCGGCCAGTTAGTTGCCCATTTGGCCGCCAGTTTAAGTGCAGTTGGTTGTCTGTCAGGGTTCGTCTGGACGTCTGTCACTTGGCCAAAGTTTAGCTTTAGCTTGGCCGTAAGCGGCGATATAATTTTTTTCGGCTTAATGAAGCATAAAATGGCTGCAACAGTCACAAGTCACTAGTCAACAGTCACCAGCCAGAGTCTATGCCGTAGCCGTAGTCATCACCTTTAACTGGGTTTTAAGCAAATTCTTTTGTGAAAGTCTTAAACCGCAAAGGAAGTTTTGCTAACCAACAACAACAGCCATAACAGCCACAGAGTGGGCCCATTGCAGTGGCAATCGTGTTTACCCTAGAGTAGGAGTCAATTGTTTGATGGAATCCGCCGCAGCTCCAGACGTTGCCACTGCGGCCAGTGCGGCTACGCTGGCTTCACTGCCTTCTCTGGCTTCTCTGGCATTTGCGCATGAATTTCGATTCCCATAATTTTGCAAATTATGCAGAAACAACGCACACACTCATACAGAGACAAAGGCATAGATAAACGCAACAGATTGCGGTCTCGTAGAGACCTGCCTTCACTTGGCAATAGCCCAGGAAATAGACATTGATGACATTAACATGTAGCGACACAACGAAAACCGTCGTCGATGTCTACATCTACATAGCACCCGCGCCCTGCACCCACAGCCAAATTCACAAACACAACTCCTCCAAGCTCATAGCCATAGCAACGTCCACGTCCACTAACATGTCAGCGTCCTCCTCATCAGCAGCATGATCAACGTCATCATCATCATTAACATCATCATCTAGCTGATGGACGTTTAAACATTTGGTCATCTGTTATGTGGGCGGCATGGCGGGGCGCCCACTAAATAAGAGAAAACCTGTCGACCCATAAAAATTCTCGTTATATGCCTGCAAGCAAAACAACCGAACCGAACCCAGCGAACCAAGCGAACTAACATGCCATCGCGTCAGTCCGTCATTTAACAGAAGTAATCTCGAAAAAAAAAAAATGGAAAGAAACTGCATTTTGGCATATTTTTTTGTAGACACTCTAAGCTAAAGTCAAAACGAAGTATAGCTTTTAAATGAAGGAACTAGGTATTGGGCACATCCCTTAACTTATACTTTTGCTTTTCACGCAAATACTTGGATTCATAGTGCGGGAATAGGAAATAGGGAGAAAGAGATGTTTTTTTTTTACTGAACATATAGCCACTTAGCTGTCCCAAAAATCCCAAAATATTCTTTGGACCTTGCATTGTTTCGATGTTGAGATATACTACTTTATATTTAAATTGGCTTCTACTTGTTACAATGTTGTTGTTGGGGGGACTACAAATTTTAGCAACAACCAGACTCCCACAAGGGCTGCTAACAAGGAAAAGCCCAAATGAACTAAATGCATGTGCCGCTTAGGCAGAACTTTCAAATGGACAGACTTCGTTGGCTTCGGGATCGGAGTGCTGCATAAGCATATCTTCCGTTTCTCAAATTTAGGATATTCTTGGCGCATCCTGATATAGAAATCGTGCAAGCTGCCCTTTTCTATGCGTAACATCCTCATAAGATCCTCATAAGCGCGGGATAGCTTATAACTCCAACTATGCTTGGCTTTGACTACGCGTGGCATTTTGAAGACGCACTCGAAGCTGCTACTCTTCTGCTTCAACATTGTTTTTGGATCCTTTTCGTACACACCACTGGTCACAATGAGTTTATGAATTCCCGCGTTAAGCACATCAATTCGGCGCGGCTTTAGCCAAATCGTTATAAGACAAAATCCCTTTGGTTGTATGAAGCCTCTATCTGGACTCACTGAAAAACTGTCGGTAGACGTTGTCTTGATGTTGAAGGCCATATTCATATTGTCTTTATTTTCCAACATCATAAAAGCGACAGAAATTTGGTTAAAAGGACCTCTAAATATCAATTGGCGTGCGGGCACCATGGTCAACGGATCGTCATAATTTTGCATATTTTATTTGTTAAATAATATACTAGTACGAAATATAAGTAAGTGAGTGTAATTTTTAAATAGTTGACTACTTAGATCTAGCGTAAAAAAAAGAGAGGGAAGTGAAAAAATGATGGGGAAGAGAACAGTAGGGTCTGTAGTTGGCTCAAATTGTATGGCTGCTGGGCTGTATACGAAATTCCCTACAGGTTGCCAGCCAACCCAGTAGTTCATTGAAGGACTTTCCCAGCTACTGGGAGCTTTTTTTTAAATGTGCAGGTTAGTCTAGTTTGCTTTTTATCTCGAACTCATCTCCGCAGTACCTCCTTGTAACTCATGCCACCATACTCCTGACCCATAACCGCAAGGGCGTCTGGTAGCTCCACGTTACCGCCTAGGCCATAGTGATCTGACACCCAAACTAGGGTGGTTAAGTGCTTTTGGAAGCCACTACGGTTTTGCGTTCTGGTGGTGCAATGAAAGAGCCTTGATGGCAGAATAGATACGATCCTTGGTCCATACAGGTTCACTAAGCAACAGATTTGACAGGCTACCCAAGTGTTCGTAGAAGTTCTTTCCAACGAACTAGATGCGTTTTCTTAGAAGCGGAGCTCAGTCACAAAGCAGAAGTGGTGCAGAGTTCGGTTACGACTCCTGCCACCGTTTAGGTCCTTTCTTGTTAAGCTAGTTAACGCAAGTGCGTCTGGTAGCTCAATTCTGCTTCCGCCCCCACCTAACCGCCTAAGCCATAGTGTCCTGACACCCAGACTAGGGTGGTTCAGTGCTTTTGGAAGCCACTACGGTTTTGTGTTCTGGTGGTGCAATGAAAGAGCCTTAATGGCAGAATATATATGTTCCTTGGGGTTCGCTTTAAAGAAGACACACGTTTTGTCTTTTAGCCGTCTGGGAAGAGCCCTAGCTTGTTCTGTCTGATGGGAGTTTCGGCTTCCCAATGACAGCAGGTTCGATGCAACGATGAAATCTTCAAGAGCTCGATTGATAAAGCAAGACGGCGAAGATCTGGACAGTATGTGCGTAGTAAGAAGCAGGCATAAAGAAGAGCCATGTAACCCAGCAACATATTAGAAAAGATAAAGAACCCCCCAAGGAGCTCCACATATTAGCTGGAAATAACAAAGTAAAATGAGTACAGTGTATGCTTTAGTCGTCATCTGCCAGCTACATTTTTTGCTGGTTTGTTTTTATTTTTGGCATTTGCCCTTATCAACTCAAATCAAATCTAATGAATCATAGTAGTGTATCCCAGGCAGCAATTTGACTAACCACAATCGTACACAACCCGCGGTCAGCCGATGATGATAATGAGGATAATGTACACAATCTTAATACACCTCATTGAGGATTTCGCCTTTACACGAACTATGATGGATATGGAAAGCTGTTGGCCGGGATCACTGGGTGGTGCTTACATCAGAGTGACCTGCTTCCAACTGGCAGATGCAATTTACTTTGTTTACAACACTGTCAACACACTGGACTCTGGGAGACTAGAGGACCGACCTGGCCTTGAACTGCCAGGATGCAAAAGGGCCAGCGCCCTTAACTGGCAGTCTGCTGATTGGTTATGACAGCAAATCTGGATTTGATTTGTAAAAATTGGCGTGCTTAGCATGGGCGTGGCAGTTGCGCGGCTACCAGAGTATGCCTGCCAAGCCTGGATCATTGTTAAGGTGCTCTAATGTTACTTAAGATGTAACTCCCTTTTGGCTTACAAAGCCCAAGCTAAAAGAATGGCCACAAATGAAGCAGTTAAAAATTTAAATCAGTCGCAGTCAAATGTGCGACAATGGAATACACTTCATCCAACTTTTTCATTGCAAAGTTAGCTAGTTGGTTTTAAGAAAAAGTCAACATTACGTGGTTTATTAGGCTCCCATGGGTTCCACAAAGGGCAGTAATGTGCAACCTGATGACAGATCATATTGATAGAAATGACGTATCTCACCACTTACTACCAATCTCCCAGCTCGTATCCTTCTAGCGGTGGAACTGTTAACCCTCACTGGAGATTGAGTACCTTACTAAGTAAGAAACCTCAGTGGAAGGAAAGGGGACAAAAGGAGTGGGTGATCTGGCTCTCCTAGAGGAGACTGGTCCTAAGGCTGACAACCTTTTACCAGTATTAATTGCAATGAACCCGCAACAACAGCCTCGGATATACGATTCCTATTTTAGATACCGACCCAAGCACCGAGCGGAAGCCATGGTCTGCCCAAGACTGTAAAGCTAGTGATGATGATTAGGCTCTCATGATTGTACAAAATATATTTTGGGATGGGTATACATTTTTAACTACATGCTTTGCAAAACCAACGAACTGCCTCAGCTACGCATAATACGCTTGACCCTTTTGGGTATAGGGTATGAAAACAAGTTAGGGGCAGACAACAAAGAGTGCCAAGACTAAGATTGACTTGCTGGACACACTGACGGAGGAGGCAACGAGGCTGGCTGGTACTGAAAAGTGTTAAAATTATATGTCTGTCTAAATTTATTTGATAGATTTTGAGGCTGAAGCCGGAGAGAACTCTTCGGTGGATACGCTGGACTCACTGCATTTTCATTAGCATTTGTTAAGGAATCATCATCAGCTCAGCTGGACACACTCAGACACGCAGCTTTGCCACCATTAAAGCTAATCAATTCTTACCAGAGGCCGTCCATCAAAATTTGTAACAAGCACCCGAGGCGCTACGTCCACACTGGACTGCTTGGATCTTATTGTTGTAGTTGAGGTTGTTGTTGTTGTTGGAGCTGGATCTTGAGCAAATAGTTAAGCAAACGTTGTCTAGTCTATTTGACATAGCTTGATATGCAAAATGATTAACATGTTGACGCACGAGCCAAGCCCGACTTTTTGAATAGGTGTTTGAAGTTCATTCCCTGGCATAGGCATAGGTGTTAAACGCCCCTAGCTATTAGATAAAAATGCAGATACCTTAATTTTATTGTATGTGGAGTTTACTTTTATATACACTCAGGCTTAGTTGATGAGATGGGACAAGCATGTCTGCTCACACTCCCGCTGACTATCTATATAGCCGGAGGCGCAGGTATAGCGTGCTGAGCAGACTCCGGCTTTGTTGACATAAATGCGTTTCTTTCGCATACAGATTTGTTGAAAGAACCAGATTGTAGGATTGCAAAGCTTAGCTTTAGCTGTTGAATAAATAAAGCAATTCTAGGTTATGTTGAAGTATATTTGCATAGGACTTTACTTACAGCGCTTTGCCATTGATTGTGCCAGTGTTAAAAGCAAGAAAAGTACCAGGATCTTCATAGCCAACTATCAATAACTTCCAAAGCGATTCAAGCTGGACTTGCTCAAATGTATATGTTTTTTTTTTCAAGACTTCCAGCGGCTTTGCCTTCCAATGGCTTCCAATAGTCAGGCTTAAAAGTTTCAAAAGCTGCCAAGCTTTGAAATAGCTTTTAATTATTTCCAATGTCAGTTCCAATAAGAGTTGCGTCAGTTACTACTCTCTCCAATAGTTTCCAATGGCTTTTAGTTACGTCTTCAGTTTCCAATACGTTCAAGTCGTTAATTAGGTTTGCTTTGACTTTCAGTTACTACAAAGATTCCAATAGCTTCCAGCTATTTCCAATATATCTGAGTGCTGGCTTCACTTTCCAACCGTTTCCAATGCTGTTTGGCCTTAGGCTTTCTTTGACTTCCAGTTACTATTTATATTTCCAATTCCTTTTCCCAACGCGTTTTAATCCTGTACTAAGTTCTCAACTATTTCCAATACGTCTTGGTCCCTTCTTAAGTTTTTCGATGCAGTACTCAGTGACTTCCAATCATAAGCAATAATTCTAGAAAGTTCCAATATTCCCATTAGCTTAAAATTATTTTTAATAACTTCATGTTTTTAAAACTTATAATAAACGGTTCGCTTTAAAGAGCTTAAAGCTCCTGCTTATATCAAAATTTTCTAAGATTTTTACTCTTCCTACCAATTTGGATTTAATTTTTTATTTTCCAACAAAAGTTATTTTTAATTAGCTTAAGACCTATACTCGAGAGACGTGTAACCTAGAATATTGATTTTTCATTTCACTTAAAAGCTTTAATGAGCTTTCGCTTATTTCTTATAATAATATTATATAAGCTAATGTATATTATACTATGCTTCCCATGTTTCTTATTGAAAAATTAAAATATAACAATATATTATCTTAAAAATTTTTTCACCTTCCATGACCTTTTGGTTTTATCAAGTCTCTTCTCATTTCCGCTAATATTCTCTTTCATTTCTTACTTCTAAATCTCTTACTTTCGAATTTTTATCAAAACTTTAAAAGCTCTTAAAAACTTTTTCAAAAATCTTTCACTTACATTTATAACTTCCAATGACCTCCCACAGAGTCGTTCAGTAAATTACAGTAGCCTTGTTTGTCTTAAAAATTATTTCAATAACTTTCAAGTGTTGTTAATAACTCGAAATTTTCTGCCCATTAGCTTCGCTAGTTATGAAAGAGAGTAGTTTATGCTTAATTTTTTACGCTTTTCAAAGCTTTTCCACACTTTCAAGGAAGTTCGGTACACTTGCACTTGATGATCTTTAAAGAACACAGATTAGCGAACAAAAAAACAAATGAGATATCGCAAACTCCAGTATTAGGAATATACACTTCTAGCCACTGGAATAAGACACCCTGTGTACTATCTAGGCAATTGTTGAGCCCAAGTGCTCTTAAAACTGACCATAAGACTAGACATTTCTTAACAGATTTTCAAATTTTCGATATACTTTAAGCCAAGTGACACTGAACATTGGTTTTGACTTTTGAAAGTAAAGGCCCATACGCAGCATGCGAAAATTCCGCACGAAATGTCAAAACTTCATATAAAAAAATTTCCCTTATTTTTTTTTTATAAGATTAAGCACGTATAGAACTGACTCAATGGGATATCCCAAATGGGATTTTTTTACATGAAGTTTTGTCATTCCGCGCGAAATTTTTCGAACTGCGTAGACCCCTTAACAAGAAAATAATTTCGCGAATTAAACGAATTTATCGAAAATTAAAAGTTAAATATCGACAACGAAAAATTCGTTTTCCGAATTCGGTTTTGTTTTTTTCGTTTTTCGAAGCACGGCGTATTAATTAATTTCAGCTTTAACCATTTAATTCTGAATATTTGTTATGCTACTTCGGTTTGTTCCAAAACGGTTTTCAGTTGACAGTATATTACGCAAAAAAAAAGTTGGCGTACGTTAAAGTCGGACTCAAACGACTCTGGGATACCCTGTACCACTAATTGCAATTAAGGCTTAGGGACTCAAAATATATATTTGCCACATTTAGTTCGATGAACAAACAAAATACAGATGAATTTCGCACCAAACAAGTTTTTTTGACCGATCGGTCCTATGGGAACTATATAATATATCAACCTTTTTTTTGATAAAATGTGGTACAGCACCGGGGAACTCTAAAAAACAACTAAATACCAAAGATTGCAATATCTTCGTTAACACGAAAAACAACGAATTTTGCACTAAAAACGTTTTTTTGATCGATCGGCCCTATGGGAGCTTTATGATATAGTTTACCGATTTCTATCAAAGTCGGTATAGTGACCAAAAACTCTAAAAGACTTCCGAATGCCAAATTTGGTTTCGATATCTTTACAATACACCGAGTCATGCGCTAGAAACTTTTTTTTTGATCGATCGTTCCTATGGGGGCTATATGATATAGTCAACCGATTTCGTTCAAATTTGGTACAGTGCTGGGGAATGACATATTTGTTTACTTTATCTTTACAATCCACCGAGTTATCCTTCTAAAACTTTTGGAGGCACGCTGAAACACCACGATATCAAAAATATCAAATAAACTTGTCTCCCCTGACATAATAACGCATCTTATCTCTTAGCATCTCTAGAGATCTAGGCGTTCATATGGACAAACAGACGGTCATGGGTAAATCCACTGCTCTAGTCACCCTGATCATACTTCAGCTAACTTTGGAGGGTCTGCGATGTTTTCTTCTGTATGTTATATACATTTTTGGCTTGCAAAAATTTAATATACCCTTTGTACCAGACGGTACAGTGTATAAAAATATATTTATAATAAGCACTAAATTCATGGATACAGATTTAAGGCAAAACTACTAAGCCAGGTGGCAACAACAACAACAGCAACAGCAAGTCTTGACCAGCTTAGTTCCTGGTTAAGAGGCACGAAAATTGAATTAAGCCAAATTACAAGCTTTAAAGCGGGAAAGTGATTCGCTTTAAAGAGCCGGCGGCAGTTGCAATCAAATCGCCGCATTTTCACACTCATCCATGGCTTTTGCCTAAGTTGTCAAAAGGTTGAAATTAGCTTTGACCCCTTTAGACAGAGGAGAGGGTTGGCCAACACTATACTAACCAGCAGGCGTTGACATACCAACAAACCCAAAAGTTGAGCGTACCGATCCTTGCAACTGGATTGCATGCTTCGCTAGCTACTGCTTGAGCTGAACTTTTTGTTGACGCTCGCTTAGCTGCAATTAGAGTGGCCAACGAAGCTAGGCTAGCTGTAGCCGGTTGCTATGATAGCACTCCCCCCCCCCCGCCTATACCAGCCAGCTTGTTAGTATTGGATTTTCTCCACAAAACAATGACAAGAACAAAACGAAAGAGCGTTAAACAAACAAGAAAAAAGCAACAAAAACAACATGGTACTACGCTGAAGCTGCAGCGGCGGAGGAGAAGAATGAAATTATGATTAAGTGCTACACGTTCGTTGAGTTTTCCAGTCCAAATGAAAGTTACCTTGACGAATGACCCATTTAGCCAGAATACCAAAACACCAAAACACAAAAAGGTCAAAGATAAACATACCCAGACACATGTACCGAGCTACCTACCAGGGGGTACCCTCTGTTACCAGTTACCAGTTACCTGGGACCAGCTACAGCCGCCAAATTGAAGAAATTAAATGATTACATTTTTGTGTTGTTTGTTTAGCTTTTCGTCATCCCAGTTTCAATCCCAAGCCAATTATGTCTTTATGTTTAGTTACAGATATACGAATAGTTATCGAGTGGAAATCAAAATGCAGCGCTGCTTATGCTGGTCACCTAATTGTGCCGGGACCAGCATCAGTTTGGCTCAGCCAAGTTGCCCTACGGCTTTAGCCAGAGCTTTCCATTTTTTCGATAGAAACATTACAAAAAAAAAAAAAGTGGACTTGGTTGTCTATAATTATATAAAGTAAATTAAAGGGCATTTAGAAAACTACAGCAGTTCTAATGACCTATAAATTATAGAGGCCGTTTAAGCTTAAGAGATTTACATCGCTCCAAAACTTCTCATACACATACACACATTCACTTACGCCCAGGGGCATACAAAAGCATTCCCACATTTGGAATACTTACTACGTGTACACTACCATGCAATTATGCTCGGAATCGGATTTGTGAATTTCAATAGCCCCCAAAAACGCTTGGCGTGGATCTTTGACAATGCTGCTTCCAGCTTCAGCTGCAGCTCCTTGGAACTGGAACCCACGCGCAACGGTCAGCAAACGGTATTAGACTAGCTGTAGAGAAAGTTTAAGTTACTGCTCTAAGTAGCTGCACCTGCAGCCCCATGCCCCATGCTGCATGCAGCTCATTAAGTGCCCAGAACCAAAGGGACACACAAACAAATTGCTTTCTGATACCAAAATTGAGCTCAACTGTTTGTAGTTCGTAACAAGATAAAATGATATATGTACAAGACGAGTGAGTATCTTTACTCTCTGCTCTAGGGTGAACCTTGTTCTACGAAATAATGAAATCCCATTACATATGATACTGGCAAGGGGATACCCAGCTTATACCTAAAAGTAGTAGCACTGCTTTTCCGTAACGCGGAGTAGTAGTGGGGAGCCATCCGTAGAACACGTCGATTTCCATAAACCTCTATCGAGATTTGTCGTCACGATCCAAGATGGAGCAAAATCTGTAGTTGCTCTATATCATCGGAGATCTTCGGAATGACGATGTTCTGTTCCGAAGCAGCAGGTCACCGAAGTCAACCATTGCGGCAATCGCCCATCAAGGAAGTGATGACTCGGACTCTGAGCAGATCACAAACATTAGTCTGCTTCTTGATGAGTTAGGGTTGATGAGTTGTTATCAAAGATTTGATCATGCGGAAAAGTGCCTAGTTATAATGAGAAAGCGCAGAGTTATCACCCAGCAGTTAGATCTAGCATTGCCGGATTTCTTTCCCTGCGCAGCAGTCATCCAAGGGACCGTGAAAAGCATACCGGAAACCGAGTTCCAGCAGGCGTACGCGCAGTGAGAATCTTTACGTCACGATTCCTTTATCGATTCACGCTGTCCAAATTTTCGTTTAAAATATTCAAAAAAGGGAATTTTTTTTTTATATGAAGTTTTGATATTTCGTGCGGAATTTTTGCATGCTGCTTATGGGCCTTAAGGCTCAACGCTTCGCTGGGAGTTAAGGATAGCAGAAGAAGAAGAAAAGTTTCATTTACAAACTTTGTTCCCAAAAAAAAACTTGATTAATACCAACACTAGAAAAAAGACAAACTTAAAAACAGAAACTCAACATTTTTTTCGCAAATTTTATGTGAAGAACTTTCGATCTAATTTTAAGAAGTGTTACAGAAATTTAGAAGTCTTGAAAAATGCAGAAACTATTTTTTGTGATTGTAAAATCTACACTTACAACTTTTTGGTTAAGGCCCATATGCAGCATGCAAAAATTCCGCAATTGGGATATTTTTTAGGATATTTTTTTTTATATGAAGTTTTGACATTTCGTGCGGAATTTTTGCATGCTGCGTATGGGCCTTTAAGGGGTATACGCAGTTCGGAAAATTTCGCGCGGAATGAAAAAACTTCATATAAAAAAATGGCGTACGTTAAAGTCGGGCGCAGACGACTTTGGGATACCCTGTACCACCTCATTGCAATTAATTCCGACAAATTGCTTAAAACCTCAAAAAGATATTATATTCGGCAAATTTGAAAGAAAAGAAATCAGTCGAATTTTGCACCAAAATATTTTTTTGACCGATCGGTCCTATGGGGACTATATGATATAGTCAACCGATTATGATCAAATTTAGTACACTGATTGGGAACTATAAAAGACTTCCCACTGCCAAATTTGGTTCCGATATCTTCAAAACCAAACGAAACACACCGAATATTGTAAAAACAGCGTTTTTTTGACCGATCGTTCCTATGGGAGCTATATGATATAGTCAACCGATTTTGATCAAACTTAGTGCAGTGCTTGGATACTCTAAAAAACTTCTTAATGCCAAATTTGCTAACAATATCTTTACAAACAAACGAAAGGCAACGAACTTTGTACAAAAAACGATTTTTTGACCGATTGGTCCTATGGGAGCTATATGATATAGTCAACCGATTTTGATCAAATTTGGAACAGTGCTTGGCAGCTCTAAAAAACTTCTTAATGCCAAATTTGGTTACGGTATCTTCACAAATAAACAAATCACAACGAATTTCGCAAAAAACACGTTTTTTTGACCGATTGGTCCTATGGGAGCTATATGATATAGTCAACCGATTTTGATAAAATTTGGTACAGAGCTGGGGGTGTCTAAAAAACTTCCGATTGCCAAATTTGGTTATGATATCTTCATAAACAAACGAATTATCCATCTAAAACTTTTGGTTTTTTTCGAGGTCCTCTGAAACACCCCTATGGGAGCTATATAATGTAACCCCGATATCAAAAAAATAAAATAAACTTGTCTCCTATGGATTAATAAGGGATCTTATCTGAAAGTTTGGTTGCTCTAGCTCTTACCATCTCTGAGATCTAGGCGTTCATACGGACAGACGGACAGACGGACATGGGTATATCGACTTCTCGAGTCACACTGATCATACTTTAGGTAACTTTGGGGGGTCACCGACGTCTCCTTCTGTACGTTACATACATTTTCGGCTTGCACAAACACAATATACCCTTTGTACCATACGGTACAGGGTATAAAAATATCCCATTTGGGATAGTCGGCCTTGTTTAAAGCATTTTTTTTAAGAACTTCAGTGTATACAAGAGTAATGATGAATTTAGGTGTATATACCTTTGACCTATTTGACCCATGAAATACATTCGGATCGCCTTTAAATTTTACAGGCGCTATTTGCAGGTAAAAAGGCAACTTTTTAGGGTGTGGCGTTGTACCTTAAGAACTAAAGTGTATACAACAGTGCTCTTGATGAATTTGAGTGTGCACACACTAAAAAAAATTTCCCTATTATATTCCAATTTGAGGCGAATACGCAGAATGAAAAATTTCGCACGGAATGACAAAACTTCATATAAAAAAAAAGTCCCATTTGGGACTTTTATAATAGGGAAATTTTTTTCCGTGCGAAATTTTTTATTCGGCGTATAGGCCTTTATGCTAAAAGAGAAAAGCTTTTTCAATTTTTGGCCAGTACCTTCAGAGCTAAAGTGTATATAGCAGTGCTCTTGATGAACTTAAGTGTGTACACGTTAAAAAAAATCTCTCCATTTTGTTCCAATTTATGCTAAAAACAAAACTTATCCCAACAGTGTGCAGCATCTGCAGAATTCATGTGTATTCAAAACTTTAATAAGGCTCACCCTATTCTATATGGATGCAATATAATTTTTGATGTATCTATGCAAGAGCGCCTTGGCAGGCAGCAAGGTGAACCGTTACGTTACCATAAAAGCAGAAAAAAAAACCAAAAAAAAAAAAAATTTCCTCAATTTTTCTTTGAATTCCCATTGACGAATTGACCTTTACATCAGCTGCAACTAAGGCTAAGGCCAACTCTAAGTACATAGACTTGTTTGTCTTGGTTGCAACGTATCGCATCCAACAGATACGTTGGTATCTCTCTTTTAGAGCCAGTATATTGCTCTGGGCATGGGAAAATGCAAATGGGCGGCCGGACCAGCTGTGTCTATAGCCAAGCATATACCCAAATACATAAATATGTACTAGATGGACCTGGACATTAACATAGACACGATTGGACTGTATATTGAAATTATGATTTGCTGAAGTAGGGAGTATGGAGCATGGTATATGGTTGGGATACACTAGTACCAACTACTACTACTACTACGGTATTTGGGCATTAACAAATCGTTGACCTGGTTGACGCCTCCATTGTCTTAGTTCTAGTGGGTCAACACAACAACAACTAAAGTCTCTCTGATGTGATGTGATTGCCAATTTTTGTCATTAAGATCGTTGATGATTATTTTTGCCGTTTTTCGGCCACAAAGCGAGTTCATCATTTTGGCCGCCAATGTTTTATTTAACCATAGTTTTTCTAAGCTACTGATGATGATGATTGCTATGTCGCCTCAAAGCCGCTTTCATCTCTTCGTTTTTGCTAATGGTACTTTTTTTTTTTTTTCTTTTGTACCGTTAGTAGTCGTTAAAGCGATAAAAATTCGCCCAAGTACTTACAAATGATCACACAGCCGCAACACAGTAGTTAATCAAATATGCACATAGTCCGAGTACAAGCACACCGTACTGTATATATGTCACTACTATATACACTTGCGTGCACAAGTCGCAATCAGTGGAAATTTATTATAGACGGTGCAAAAATGCAGAAGTGCACGACTTACCATGTGTGTAACCCTGGCAATGGTGCAGAAATGCACAGCCAGCAAAGTAGGCAACAAAACTCAGCAGTGTCATATGGCGTGTGTAGATAATACACTAATGTGCATTTGTCAATACAATATATATTTGCTGAGCTTCCACTAGAACTTTAATTATTTAAAAACAAAAAAAAACTGATGCTTGGTTTTTGTTTACAACCCTTTAATAAAATATCACGAACAGTATAAAAAAGATGGCGTACGTTAAAGTCGGGCGCAGACGACTTTGGGATACCCTGTACCACCACATTGCAATTAAGTCCGACACATTTCTTAAAACCTCCAAAAGATATTTTATTCGGCAAATTTGGTTACGATATTTTCATAAAAAAAAAGAAATCAGTCGAATTTTGCACCAAACAATTTTTTTGACCGATCGGTCCTATGGGGACTATATGATATAGTCAACCGATTTTGATCAAATTTAGTACACTGATTGGGAACTATAAAAAACTCCCGACAGCCAAATTTGGTTCCGATATCTTCAAAACCAAACGAAACACAACGAATTTTGTAAAAAAAACATTTTTTCGACCGATCGATCCTATGGGAGCTATATGATATAGTCAACCGATTTTGATAAAATTTGCTACAGTGTTGGGGATCTCTAAAAAACTTCCGACTGCCAGATTTTGTTATGATATCTTCATAAACAAACGAATTATCCATCTAAAACTTTTGCTTTTTTTCGAGGTCCTCTGAAACACCCCTATGGGAGCTATATTATGTAATCCCGATATCAAAAAAATAAAATAAACTTGTCTCCTATGGATTAACAAGGGATCTTATCTGAAAGTTTGGTTGCTCTAGCTCTTACCATCTCTGAGATCTAGGCGTTCATACGGACAGACGGACAGACGGACATGGGTATATCGACTTCTCGAGTCACACTGATCATACTTTAGGTAACTTTGGGGGGTCACCGACGACTCCTTCAGTACGTTACATACATTTTCGGCTTGCACAAACACAATATACCCTTTGTACCATACGGTACAGGGTATAAAAATATATGTACAGTAGGGCGGGTCAATTTGTATGGGGCCGAAAAAACGTTCTGGGGCTCACCGCGATTTTGATTCTTTGCGTCATTCTAAGCAACTTTGCCCAAGAAACTATGGGCCTAAAATGAATTTCGAGTCGCCCACTTTTTTAAAATAAGTTTCTATCAAAATATTTAAAAATCGACTTAGACATTGCATTGAAAAGGCCAAAAAACGTTATTTTTCCTCAAGCCAAATGAGTGTTTGCCGGTTTTCGGGGTCGAGGAATCCATTTTTGACATCTATATTCAAGTTTGGGCACCACCAGAGGGCGCTTTAGTGTATTTTTCATATATTTTTTTCTTAGAATGACCCAAAAAATCAAAATCGCGGTGAGCCCTTATACCGAAAAAAATTGACCCGCCCTAATGTACACCCTTGTGGGTACTGGTTGAGTATAAATACCCTACTTTTCTGAGTCGGGCGTAACTAAGTAAACTGCTCAAATTTTTTATTATTACTTCTGAAGCCGATGTATGCACATTTTCATTTTGGCGTGACGTTACAATTGTACAACATAAAGCAAAAAGAAAAGGGTGCCTTTTTAAAAAGATTTTTAGTAGCACTAAATTTTATACAAGATGTTCGTTTTCCTTGAATAATTGTGTTCAAGTACATGTAATTACATCTATGACAGGGTACTAAGTGTACATACTGCTGGTTCAAAAAATGCTAAAAATGTAATTTTTCTTATGTGGGATATTTATGCTTCAAGGTAATGTAAGCCATCGACGGAAAGATCTAGAAGTGTGCAACACATAAATTGTGCGCTCCTTGGTTCAAAAGATATTTAAATTCAATTTTTATTTTCAACTTTTAAAATTAAAATTAACTTTTATTTAAAATTTTTTAAATAAAAATTGCTCAATAATTTTTATTTTTAATTTTTATTATAAAAATTGAAAAATTAGAGTATTTCGCGATTGTTAATTAAAATCTATATTTAATTATTATTGCATAGTTTTTATTTTTATGTGAAAATTTAAGAGTTAAAATTTGATTTTTTGGTATAAATTAAAATTAAAAATTTATAAGGCCCATACGCAGCACGCAAAAATTCCGCACGAAATGTCAAAACTACGTATAAAAAAAAATTTCCTTTTTTGGGATATGAAGTTTTGACATTTCGTGCGGAATTTTCGCATGCTGCGTATGGGCCTATACTTTTTTCACAAGCTCCTTTTAAAAAAATTATATATTGCAGCATACACTTTCATATAAACCACTTTTTTCGCTTTGATTTTTGTCATCCCCATAACTCTAATTTGCAGTCCGTGCTATTAAGTACAGATGCACAAATAAGTTTCCGTTTTCTATAAAACGCCTATACGCAGACCACTAAAAACTAAAAACTTTATTCCGAACGAACTCTTCACATATGAAGAGCATCATCGTGTGAAAATGGGTTCGTTTTCCTTAAGTGATTCTTGTTGATTATGTTTGATAGAGAACTTCAGTGATGTTTTCGCTTGGTGTGAGCAAGCCCAAGCGGATCTCTCAAAATACATACACTAAATAAAAAGGTCGCCATAACCTTTATATCCATAGCAAAAGCACAAAGGCTTTATTTGTTCAAAGATCCGAAGAAGATTTTACAGTCGCCATAAAGTAAATACAAGGTGGGCCATCTGTGGTTTTGGTTGTTAAACACTCATAATTCATACGAATAAAGTGCAATTAACAAACAAACCAACAGTTGGCCCACCCAATATTGTCTGGATCAGTTATGTCTGTCTGTCCGAGCATATGATATGATAGGATCTCATAGATAACAGCACATGAGCTAGGTAAGTTGGGTGTGCAAAGCTGGTGGGTACACCTTATCTCCCAAGTCTCTCTGCTTGCTGCACCAGAATTCAATAAAAAAAAAAGAACGTGCTGTAAAACTTTTTACGCCCCACTCATTTTTCTACGCTGCTTTTATTTCTTTCCAAAGCATTTTTTTCATTTCGCCGTCTTAACATTACTTTGAAGTCCAAATAACTGTCTTAATAATTATGAAAGTGAAAGCATACTCGTTCCAGAGACATAAGATGTCACTAACTCTGCCGAGCCATCAGCTGCCTTAGCCGTAGGCCCTTCCGTCACCTTCGGGAGTACGACTTTCCTCCTCCCCCGCGCCTTCTTCTACACCGTTCTCCAACCTTTACGCCTTTCCTGCTCCTCCGCGCCTTTTACTTCACCGTTCTCGTTGCTTCCTAACACTTTTTGCTAACCTTAAGAGAATCTCAAAGTTACTCCCTTCGAAAGTCACAATGCCGCCAAAAAAGTTTTACTTCAAAAAAATTTAAAAACCTCTAAACTTTTTGTACACTAATTTTGGTTCAATATAAAGGCCCATACGCAGTTCGAAATATTTCGCACGGAATGACAAAACTTCAATTTGAACCGATTTTAATGTCGTTCGATATTGACTTAACTATCGAGTTTAAGGCCCTTCGCAGTTTGAAAATTTTCGCACGGAATGACAAAACTTCATATAAAAAAAAATCCCAAAAGGGATATATAAAAAAAAATATCCCAAATGCGATTTTTTTGTTATATGAAGCTTTGTCATTCCGTGCGAAAATTTTCGAACTGCGTATGGGCCTTAAACCTTTAACTCTATAGTTAAGTCAATATCGAACGACATTAAAATCGGTTAAAATTGACGGAACTAATAGATATAAATATTATATTCAGCCAAAGAAAAATAAAAATATTATCAATTAAAAACTACTTATTCACTGCATTTCCATATTAAAAGATGGAGTACATTAAAGTCGGACGCGGACGATTTTGGGATACCCTATACCGTCACATTGCAATCAAATCTAATACATTGCTCAGGGACTCAAAAAAATATATATTTGCCATATTTAGTTACGATATTTTTATGAACAAACAAAATACACCAAACAAGGTTTTTTTTAACCGATCTGTCCTATGGGGACTATATAATATATCAACCTATTTTGATAAAATGAGGTACAGTGCCGGGGAACTCTAAAAAACAACACAATACCAAATTTGATTGCAATATCTTCATAAACACACGAAATACAATGAATTTTGCACTAAAAACGTATTTTTGATCGATCGGCCCTATGGGAGCTTTATGATATAGTTTACCGATTTCTATCAAAGTCGGTATAGTGACCAAAAACTCTAAAAGACTTCCGAATGCCGAATTTGGTTTCAATATCTTTACAATCCACCGAGTTATGCTCTAGAAACATTTTTTTTGATCGATCGTTCCTATGGGGGCTATATGATATAGTCAACCGATTTTGTTCAAATTCGGTACAGTGCTGGAGAATGACATATTTGTTTACGTTATTCTTACAAACAAACGAGTTTTCCGTCTAAAGCTTTTGGTTTTTCTTTGAGGCGCTCTGAAACACCCATATGGGAACATAACCCCGATATCAAAAATATCAAATAAACTTGTCTCCCCTGACATAAAAACGCATCTATTTTGAAAATTTGGTTGCTGTAGCTGTAAGCATCTTTGAGATCTTGACTTTCATACAGACAGGCAGGCGGACATGGGCATATCGACTTCTCTAGTCACCCTGATCATATTTTATGTAACTTTGGGGTTCTCCGACGTCTCCTTCTGTAAGTTACATACATACATTACATACTTACCCTTTGTACCATAAGGTACGGGGTAAAAATATGCAGCAAATTATTTTTTTCGGAAAAATTGTACAGCAGTGTATCCCGCTGTCGGTGAACGCCTCGACTGTATTAATGCCCTCAAAAAAAAGTTTTTCGAATATCAATCTATTACGTTTAAGGAATTTTTGCATGCTGCGTATGGGCCTTTGGGTTGAAATTCGGCGAAAACCGACATCTGCTTGCTAACCCACATGCATTGAGTTATTTCAGGAGTAAAAAGACTAGGCCTAAAAGTATGCCACTAAAAATTTTGTCTCAATAAACTTGCATAATGAAGAACTAGACAGCAATGAATTTTATTTACTTTTATTTATTTTTGTATCTCGTATTCACATGGGCATTTGTATTTTGTCGTGATGTTATGTTTTTACGACAAAGTATGAAGGAAAAGCTCAATTTTAAAATGGTTTCTGTTGAAGAAACTTCCGAAGTTGCATCCAAAATTCAGCAAATTGTATTCCTTTGCGAAGAAGCTCCATTAAAAACCAGCTATTCGTAAAATTTGTTTGTTAAATCATATTAACTCCTTGGGGCAAACCATTCCCCAGGGAGTTGGAGTGTCCCGACTATGTAATCTATGTGGAGCCTTGGAGGATTATTTTACACCAACTTAATGTATGCCTGGCCGTTGGGATATTAACGTTCGTTAAAACTTTCTTAACAGCTGGCCAGTGTAACCAACCCAACAAGCTTCAAATGCAAAGAAGCCATTTTTGAGCACATCCTAAAAGTATGCTACAGTTTCTGTTTGAAAGCAAATTGCATGCATTCCTTGACTCTGAACATTGCAAGAATTTCCAATGCTTTGAAGGATAAAACAAACTGGTTTTTTAAGAGCTCTATAAATATTTAAAAAAAAAATAATTACGACTGCAACTAATATAAAAAACCATTTAAAGAAAATTGCAAGCGCATAAAACAAAAGAAAAGCATTAGTAAAATATGCATGAAATTGCAATTGGACAAGAAAAGCTGGACACGCAATTTGTGCAGCTTGGCATGGAGCAATTTATGGTGCTCCATGGCACTCTATGGCGATCTATGGCGATCCATTGCAATCTACGGCAAATGTGCAAGTGTTTGCGATTTTTATTGTTTCCAGTTTGGCAAGCCAAATGCCTGGACAATAAGGCACATTCCCGAAATCGCGAGGCTGTGTTTTTTTGTTTTTTGCTTATAAACTGTAACTAAAGAGTTACTTGAGGTATCGTTCTTGGAATTTGGAGACTTTGGGGACTGCAGCATTTTCAGATTTGGCTGTACTTGGTATAAAAATAATATGCGAATAAACAATTATTGATTTAGTTCAATAAAATGCTATATGCTTATATTCTGCCTCAAAAACTCAAATTTCAATCAATTAATTTCGACTTAAGGCGCATACGCAGCATGCAAAAATTCCGCACGAAATGTCAAAACTTCATATAAAAAAAAATATCCCAAAAAAGGGAATTTTTGTTTTTATAGGAAGTTTTGACATTTCGTGCGGAATTTTTGCATGCTGCGTAGGGGCCTTTAAGGGGTATACGCAGTTCGAAAAATTTCTCGAACTGCGTATCCCAAATGGAATATCCCAAATGGGATTTTTTTTTTATATGAAGTTTTGTCATTCCGCGTGAAATTTTTCCAACTGCGTATGGGCCTTTAGTTACAAAAATTAGAATTTCTATTTTTTGCGATTGCTTGTTAAATAATAATATTTAAAAATAAAGCTGTTTGTAAAAAAATCTGATATTTTTCTAATCTGTAAAAAGTTTGGATGCGCTTTTTCAAAAAATTACCAGTTTCGATATAAATCGAAAAAATACAGACTACGCTCAGTTTCAACACGAAGTGTAAAATTTTTTCAAAGATAAGTCATTTTTGCATTAAAAATTAACCTTCTTAATCAACTTGTCTATATTTGGTTTAAATATCAAAACTATTTAATATAAGAGAGAGTAATTTGTGACGAGTCTCATTTTTTTATGTTAAGGCCTATACGCAGTTCGAAAAATTTCGCGCGGAATCACAAAACTTCATATAAAAAAAATCCCAAATTCCCTTTTTTGGGAAATTTTTTTTATATTAAATTTTGACATTTCGTGCGGAATTTTTGCATGCTGCGTATGGGCAACAACACAACAGGAGAACTTATCGGCAAAATAAGGGAAATATGCGAATTAATCGAAAATAAAAAGGAAAATATCGGCAAAAAAATTCGTTTCCCAGAGCACGCAAAAACGAAACCGAGTAAAATTATTCGGTTTGGTTTTTTCGTTTTCCGGAGCAAGGCTGCAAAATTTACATTTCATTATAATTCCATATCGCTGTCGCCGCTAGATGGCGCAAGCAAATTGTAGCTGCAAGATGGCGCTAGCAAGCTGTTGCTTATATGTGTTCAAAGTACAAAAAACAAAGCGAGCAGGTGGCTTATCTTAAAAAATCTAAGTCGTCGAAAATTTCACTTTTGTATAGAAAGTGTTAAGGTTTTTTTTGAAATTATAATTAGGGGAAAGATTTTGACCGGCGACCTGAACCAAAATATAAAATGTTGCGTCTCATTCCTGTTTGCACTCGAACACACATCGCTCTGTAGTAGTGCTGGCGAAAACATCGATGTTATATCGATGCATCGATGTATCGAAGTTTAAAATAGCTATATATCGATGATGAACCAGCTCAAACCTGTCGAGAACGCAACAAACTGAATTGCGCTGACTCGTTCATACACGTTGCAGATCGCTGCTCTCTTAATCTTCGGTTCCCCGAACATGCGTACAACTCTTAACTTTCCAATATTTCGGTGTAGAACCATTATTTCTATTTGTTGGTCGATTGAGAAAAATCCGTAAAAATAAACTTGATTTTGGCTTGAAGTTTGTTGCAAAGAGATTTTCGGCACAACACTAATTGTAACGTAATCATTGAGTGCTGCCAAATTGCATCATTGCTCGTTTGCTAATCGCACACAACGACTTGCCACGGAGAGAGAGAGAGAGAGGCGCACACTCTTGTGGAACACTCACTCACTCACTTAATGGTTGATGTTGATGACGACGACAACGACGACGGACGACAAGTGCTACTATCACCATGCCCAGTCATTGAATCCGCAACGATGACGGCAGCGTCTTTTGTGAGCTTGTGGCGCCTGCGTTGATTGCAACAAACGCGCGTGCCACCTAAACAGTTGCAGTTGCAGTGACGGCAGCTCGTGCCACAAAGCGCCACACAGCGGCACAAAGAGCGAACCACCACCAACCACCCATGGCCAACACTCTGGCGGCAAAGGCAGTCGGCAGTCTGAGGTCGCTCACTAGATGGCTTGATCAGGAATGTTGCAACATTTTGTGGCTAGTGTTGGATTCAAAAACATTTTGCAATGCTTACACACATTAAAACTAGTTAGTTTTCTTTAATTACACTTGAGAGACAAAGAGCTTGGCTTTCCCGACCAAATCTTGCTTCGCTGTATCTTTATTATTATGTTAGTTATGCGATAGGTCTGGCTAAAAACTTGCCACTTAATGACGCTGCAAATCAAGTTTGTGGCATGTAAATGCATTGACTTTAAAAAGTACCAGTCCCCCAGTCCAAGTCCCATAAATAGTGCAAGTAAGAGCGAACTACTAAATGTTCACGAACCGATGATTAATGCTCTTCGGTCGGACTTTATGGGCGGCGGGGATATGGCTAGTGGCACATTCTGACTTTTTTTAATTTCTGCTGTGTTCCGCGTTGGTATTCACAAAAAATGGAATAGTTTACACCGGTTTCGGTGACTGTGGCTTTAACAAATTTTTGGCTATAACTTTGAAAATTCGCCAAAGGTTTTCATAAAATATGGGTGAGTGGTTTGTATCAAACAGTTTCCCCAAAAATGAACAAAGGAATAGTTTTAGCTCAGCTAACTAGTATCTAGCTGTTGCAGTGTATCGTGAAGGGTCTTAAACTTATAAATCGATATGAATCGATAAACTTGATCAGCCTGTAGATAGTGCGCATCGCTTTCTACAATTTGGGATCTGCGGCTCTTATAGTCTTCAAGTTGCTTTAGTTCATACAGACGGAAGTACGGACAGGCATGTCTAAAATTTTTCGACTGTTTCTGCGAGTGTAGAACATCTCCATCAGGGTTGGCAATACTTGTTTCTGCCTGCTACAGACTTTTGCACGAATTCAAAATATGTTACCTTTTGTAACTTCAAAAAAGTAACAAAGTTTTCTATGAAGTTCCATAACTTAAAGTTCAATTATGAAAAAGTCATAAAAAAAAAAAACACATCTTTCAAAAGAATTTCTTTTCAGAATAGCGGCTCAGAAGTTCCTTTAGAAGTGAGTTTAAGCCAAGAAGCAACTAGTTCATTAGTGTTTTATTAAATCCTACTAGTTCATAATGTATTGAGTTACAGTCGGGACGTCCCGAATGCACAGGGTGGGCCATCTGTTGGTTTGATTGTAAAACACTCATTTGATGGCAAAAGAAACTGTCACCTTAACAGCGAAGCGCCTCAAGGATGCCAATTGCTGGGCAGTCTTGAGATATGGACACTTGTCCGTCTTAAAAGAAGACACAAACGTGTCAGTCACAGTACACATCCCACTGTAGAATCAGTCGCCAAACATGGCCTAAAATTGACCCAAAACGTTCCGCCAGACTCTGTGAACTCAACCGCTCACAGTGTTCGGCAGTTGTTAGAGCGATCACCGGTCACTGGCTTGTCGGAGCACATGCGACCAGAATGAACGCTCTGAGCAATGACTTCTGCAGAAGCTGCAGAGACGAGGAAGAAGTAAAAACAGTAGAGCACTTCTTCTGTTCCTGTGTAGCTCTATGCTCTATTATTTCCTCAATAACCTAGAAGAGCTAGGTCCCATCTGTCCGAGAATGATTGCAAGCTTTATCGCAGCAACAGACTGAGATTCCCTTTAAGAACATCCACCTGGAGAAGGGGGTTTAAATTGAGATCCTAAGCGGTATCATAACGGGCCAATCTAGGCCTATTTGTGCTGGCTTTTTAAGCCACCTGCCGCCATAACCTAACCTAACCTAAACGCTCATAATTCGAAACATACCCGGCCAAAGTGGTTGCTCTTCGACATATGTCAAGTTCGGAACTACTCAATTTTAGTCATGGATCGCTTAACAGCTAAATAACGCGTATAAGCGGTACAGGCGTACTATGAAAATGGTTTGTCTGGTTTTGTGTCCAGGAGTCGCTGGGAACATCGACGCGTCATCATTTGCAAGAACTAGATCATCATCATCTGCATTTACATGCAACAATTGAAGCCCACGGACCATTATCTGCGTCGCTTGTTCGTTCTATGGATGGGAGAACAACCAGATGAGTTTTCGTCAAAAAAAATCGTCAAAAAGTAGGATGTTCGCAAACGGGCCTGAGGAACCAGCCGCGGTGGCCATTACGCTGATATTAGTTTTCAAACTTGCATTTGATATCTACATTTGCGCATTTTTGTTGGAGAATATTCAAATAAAATAAAATTAATAAGCAAACCAACAGATGGCCCACCCTATATTATACTACCTAATTTATAGAGTTTTCATTTTGTATCAGGTTTCTACGCGGAAAGGCTTGGGCGCAAACAGTGCGTTTTCTTCAAGCTATTGCAAACTTTATCCACTCAATATGCTCGCTGTACAAAAAGTATAGAGTATAAGAAGGAGTGCCTTAACTTAATCACAAATCGCGTTTTTAGATAAAGGCCCATGCGCAGCATGCAAAAATTCCGCACGAAATGTCAAAACTTCATATAAAAAAATTCCCTTTTTTGGGATATTTTTTTTAAAATGAAGTTTTGACATTTCGTGCGGAATTTTTGCATGCTGCGTATGGGCCTTAAGATGTACCATAAGGTTTTTGCCATTTTCTATAAAAAATTAGAAATTTATTGTAAAAGAATGGTATATAAAGTTTTATTCAAAGAATTTTCTTTTGGTAGCAACTACTCTTTAATAGCTAACTGGGCTTCTTTCTGGCTTTTTTGGAGGCTATTCAGCAATTGAGTCCATTTTTGGGGATTTCATGTAAAGGCCCAGACGCAGCATGCAAAAATTCCGCAGGAAATGTCAAAACAAAAAAAAAAAAAATTCCCATGCTGCGTATGGGCCTTAATGTAAGACACTACTTGGGCAGACCATGTGCCAGCCATCAGAACTAGTCATAATCGGAAATGGCAAATAAATTTAGATCGGCGTCAATCCCAATGTCATAAATTGTGTGCGGTTGAGAGGTCCAGTGATGGTTTTGCAAAATCGACTAGATGTGTATTTTATTATCAGGAATAATCGTTTTGGCTGTGGATAAAAAAGCGTCGATAGATGATCCCCAAGGTTTGGTTCTTCTTTAAGTGTATCATAGTGGATCCATTTTTCATCACCACTGGCTTTTGCTGCAAAACTCATTTTTATGCCTGGCTCACTTATGCGAAAACGACATTCAATGTCTCTTGGTTTCAGTTCATATTAAACTTGAAGTCGTTCTTTTTGCGTTTGGGACAAAACTTTTTCCAGTTATATACCCGATGCCAAGTTCTAAGTACACTTTGACTTCCGCGGTAATTGCCAACTATATATTGTCAAAGAATATAGAACTATATACATACTAGAATGCGCATCTTATACAAAAGAAGTTTCTGTGGGATACTTATAATTCACAACTAGTAAGTAGTTCAACTTTTGTGCTTATAATTCAGAAGTAGTTTAAGCATAACTAGAGTGAAGTTGAAAGTTTGGTGATATCTATTTTTAAACAATTTTTGTTGTATTTATCATTCTTTATAATTTTGATTTATTATACCTTCAAATTGGTTTGTTGGAGTTCCAGTTTTTATTTGTTACTGCATTTTATTTTGGCTGTTATTTAGGTACAATAGCGGACAAAAGTATTTTGACATAAGTAAAGAAAAAGTTGATTTGGGAATTTATTGATTTATTAACTATATAGCTTTTAATACATTTTTTTAATGATTTTTTTTTTTAATTATTTTTTTAAAAAATTAATTTTTTTAAAAAATTATTTTTTTTTTTTTATTTTTTTTTAATTATTTAAAAAAATTAAATGCTACACAGATATATAATTTAGTGTGTTATAGGGCTTAAATTACTCAGTACATATTTACACAATATTTACAAAAACAAAATTTACAAATAGATTCGACTCAATCTACTAATCTGAGAGAGCACATGACATCGAGATTCTTTTATAGCGTTTTAGATTATATGAGGACTTCTGAGGTCACATGGGTGGAGCTTTCATATTAATGCGACGTTGGAAGGTTTCTATATTCGCAAATGGATGTAGGATCATCCGATTTTTATCATATACAGCAGCGTTGGCAGCAAGCTTGATTAATGATCTAAATCAAGGTCCACAAGAGATTCGATAGAAAGCTGTTGCGGATGAACAGCGCGACAGTCCGGGGCGCTAGGCGTTCGAGAGACGTCACCAGGGAAATGGGTTGGAGCGCCGGTAGCCAGTATATAGAGAGCCGAGTTTTGCACATCAGTGCGTAGAGCACGGCCTCTAGTGCATGCTCGTGAATTACCCCACCAAGTGTGCTTCGCACTCCAATCCCCTGCTGCAATGAGTCGATGGCTTTGCTGCTGAAGAAGTAGACTGAAAGGGACTGCAATATAGGCTGAGTTGGTGACATTACCCTGCCCAGTCTCAAGCTCTAACATAGCGGCTTGCATCTCCGGCGCGCAGATTGCAGAAATTGGGGGATGTTTGTACTTCTTTTAAATAAGGAACGCCGACGCTCCGCGGCGGTTATCAGATGGATGGTTCGCTGTATATACCTCATATTCGAATAATTTAAATGAAGTTCTGCTGCAGAAATGAGTTTCTGACAACAAAGCGATGTCGATATTTTTCGTTTTTAGAAAGATTTTTAGCTCTAGAGCTTTATTAGCAACGCCATTCGCATTCCAGACAACAATTTCAATGTGTTGAGCTATTTTGAACTACTGTTGACAGTAATTTAAAGATCTGCTGTTGCATCTCCATCATGCCTCGTTGCATCGCTAGAAATTGATCGAAACGGCCGAAGAGGCTTTCGATTTTATCCTCCAGCTGTGGAATCCGATTCTGGTTAGTATAGTTGGATGTTTTGCTTTTCGCTGTAACAATTTTTTCTTTGCAAGCTATGCCTAAATACTCACATTTAACACATGGTGCACAAAAATTTCGTGTTCCCGATCAATCCCATACCCCTTTTTTGGAAGTGCAACAGTTGAGAGAGCACAAACGAAAAACCACAACAAAATTACATAGAAAATCAGTGGGCCAACAACAAATATGCGCATAAGAACGTGCTATTCGTCGTGTTCTTGATCATGTACGAACTCATTTGACATTCCACGATGTCTGACCACCAATCAGAATGAGAATAGCACGGTCCGAAGAAAATATCGCCGTTGTAGAGGTGAGTGTAGAGGAAAATAGAAAATTTATCGATTCGCAACGTATTACCGTCAATGGTGATCGAAACAGAGCGATGAACAATGAATATTTGTTTCCAAATTTACGTGACATCGATATCGAGGAGTTCTGGTTTCAACAGGATTTACTGAAAACTCAATTCGGTGGGAAAGTTATTTCAAGAAATGCGCCCACCAACTGGCCGCTGCGCTCGTGTGATTTGACCCCTTTAGATTATTTTCTATCAACGCCTATCAAAACGGCCCCAGATGCCATCGAACGAAGCTCCCAACCAACTGGCATCCATCAGGAGAAGCCAGCCAGCCACCACATTAACCCCTGCTAGAGACACGCAGCAAAACGAAAGCGGACAACAAAGTTTTCCAAATCCTACCATGTCCTACGCCGACGCAGCCAGAGGCAGTCGCAATCCAGGCAATGAAAACTGGTCAGCACCCAGCTCCATCTGCAAGCCCAGCAATCCACAGCTGGAGAATAAAATCGACCGTCTTTTGGGACGCTTTGACCAATTCAATTCAATATGCAACAACAGATCCTCCAATTGCTGACCATGGTAGTTCAAAATGGCTCCAAACATTAAAATTATGGTTTGGAATGCAAATGGTATAGCCAACAAAGCCCTAGAGCTTAAAAATTTTGTAAACTCTGAAAATATTGATATCGCTCTTCTCTCAGAAACCCACTTTTACAGCAGATCTACATTTAAATTATTTGGATATGAGCTATACACTGCCAATTACCCAACAGATAGATGCCGGGGCGGAGCTGCAATACTTATTAAATGCAAGCTGCCATGGTTTAAGTAGTCACGGGACAGAGTAACGTAACAATATCAGCAGTCTACTGCCCTCCGGGTATTCTTTAGGGTGCGGTCCCATTTAGTCAGTTTTTAAGCCATCAAAGTCATCGACTTATTGCGGCTGGAGACTGGAATGCCAAACACCAATGGTGGGGAAATGCTAGAGCATGCACCCGGGGACGAGCTCTGTGTGCGCAAATTCAAAACGAGCCCATACATGTTCTTGCAACTGGCGCGCCTACTCACTTTCCCGGTGGTAATTCGCGGATACCTAGCGCCCTTGATTTTGCACTCTACCGTGGCATACATCCGCAACAACTAACCATTGAATCAGTGGTTGACCTTGATTCGGATCACCTCCCACTAATCATCAATCTTGCTACCAACGCTGTTTTAAATCGAAAAAATCGAGCGCTCCTACATCCACGCGCAAATTTAGATACTTTTCAAAGGCATATAAACATAAATACCTTGTACATTGTGATTCTCTTGACCCTCAGACAGCGCAGCTGCTAAGAGAGAAGCGGCGCCTTCGAAAAATATTCCTGCGATCGCACAATCCTGCTGACAAGGCCCTGTACTTAAGTGCGGCAAATAACCTCAAAGGAAAACTCCAACGCCTGAAACAAAGCAAAATAAATTCCTTACTTTTAAATGCTTGCCCCAACGAGGAAGGAAGCCGCAGCCTCTGGCGTTTGACGCGACATTTAAAGAAACCAGCGATTCCTAGTGCCCCGATCAAAGCTGCTAATGGAATTTGGTGCCGCTCAGACCTTGCCCGTGCAGAGATACCTTCGCTCTACATATGGAGGAACGCTTCACCCCTTTCATACTAAACACCTGTGCTGAAGCCGAGTAAACTCGAGAGGCGCTCTCCTCAGCTTTTGCAAATGGATCTGCCAATTCGGCCCGTGTTGACTCAAGAAATTATGGAGGAGATTAATGCGCTTAGCCCCAAAAAAGCGCCTGGTTTGAATAGAATTGACACCAGAGTTGCCAAGGCTCTACCAATGGCAGGAATACTCGCTCTGAATAAGATTTATAATGCGATGATGCGTTTGGCTTATTTTCCTAGTGAGTGGAAATGCCAGCCACCTACAAAAAATTCCATTTGGGACTTTTTTTTTATATGAAGTTTTGTCATTCCGCGCGAAATTTTTCGAACTGCGTATAGGCCTTAAGTTTGAAATCCGGACACGCTTAAAAAAACACCCTTTATTTGTGTGCAGCCAAAAAGGCATCATCTCACATCTAAAATAACATATTAACAAAAATGCAAATCGTTATCAGTGCAATATTTTGCTCACTTAAAGCTAATAATAGATTCTCTCTCTCCAAAGTAAAATGAACTCCATTACTTCTCTCAGTTTTTATATATAAAAGGTAATAAATTTCGCACAGTGTTGTCAAAATACTTATGTCCACTATTGTATATCAACGTAAAGAGCATAACAATACCTTTCGAACTTATAGATATTGACGAATAACTTAAAAAACTGTTTATAAACATGTTTTTCGAATAAATCTCGAAAACGGCTCTTAAAAAACACTCTTTTAGTAAGGTAATTTTTTATTTTTAATATTTCGCGATTTTTCAATAAAAATTTATATTTAACTATTATTTCATGATTTTCAAATGTGATTTTCGATATAAATTAAAAATAAAAATGTAACCTTTTTTCGAAAGGTTCTTTCAAACCACTTTTTTCGCTTCGATTTTCATTCCCATAACTTTTATTTGCGATTACTGCAAACTAAACTATTCTCTTTAAGGTTTATACAAACATTGTTGAAATCGAATAAATCGAATGGAAATTTGGCCTACATCTAGTAAAAAGAAATACCAAGAGTACGCACACAGTAAATGCCTTAAGACAAGGTTGCTTTAGAAACTGATGATAAATGACGATAAATCGATTAATATTCGGAATTTGTTAAAGACAAAAGTGCACGAGGTTTAAAATAATTAATTTTACAATTTCGAATAAATCGTTATAAAAATGTGGCACGCTTCTGTTTGAAAGAATACGAAGAGTGGTAAACACATGGTAAGTGCCTCAAGGCAAGGTTGATGAAGCCAATCTCTGAAGGGGGGCCAGAGCAAGCCGTGCATAAGACTTTAACGCACTCGCTTTCATTGCGATTATGGCATTAACTACAGCAACAACTTCAACAACAACAACAACAACTATCTTATAGATACAAAGTGCAGCAAAAGAGATACGCGTGGTGCATGCAACCATGCAGGTGCCAGATTTAGAGCCGAAACTAAAGTTTTAGAGCATTCGGAGCAAAGTCAGAGAGTCGGTTGAGGCTTCAATTTGGCTCATTGCAACATTTTTATTTTATTTTTGGGTTTTTTTTTCTTTTTGTTTTTAGCCAGTTTGTATTGTATTTGAGCGAGTTCTGCCACTTGACCAGTTAGTCGGGTCCAGGCCAAGACAGACGTGGCCTGGCCAGGGCAGGCTTAGCCAGTTCATTCATAGCATTCATTTTTATATGCAGTGTATCCATGTGTGTGTATCCGTTTGAAAATTCGTTCGTTCACTTGTTCGATTTCGTTTGGACTCAAAACTCAGTAGCGCCAAACTCATATCTCAAGACAGCGAAAACTGCAAACTGTTTTGCTTATACACTATGCAAATTTTTTTTAAAGAGTATGCTGATTTTGTCAAGCACTTTGAGACATAGTTTGTATAGGGTGACTTTTTCTCGAGAATTGTATTTTAAATGTTGAAGCTACCAATGACGTCACACTGTGAAAATGCGGCACAGCTTTAAGCCGACTTTAAGCCGACGAATCAATAGAGATGTGTGCAAAGTGAAGAAAGCGTAGAATATCCCGAAATATTGTTTCGGCGCTGATCAGCTTAATTTAAAAAAAAAAAATATATATATATATTAGGGTGGGTCAATTTGTATGGAGCCAAAAAAGTCGATTCGCGGCGCCCCCTAGGATTATTCTACTGACAATTCTAAGCAACTTTGCCGAAGAAACCATAGGTCTATCTCGAATTTCGAGCCTGCAGATTTTGAAAAATAGATTTTTTCCCCTATAACGACAAAAACATAACATTTTAAACCAAAACTTCATCTTTTTATGTGTATATATGGGGTTTCGAGGTCAAGGAATTCATTTTTGATGTTTATTTTTACTTATGACTGCCGCCAGAGGGCGTTTCGTGCATATTTTGCAATTTTTTCGCTTTTTCGCGAAAAATTACGAATTTCTTAAAAAAATTGAGACATATTTGACTTTCTCGTATTGCAATCTAAATTTCTATAAGCCCTTAATGTTCAGCGTTGAACATCGGGGTTATATTATATAGCTCCCATAGGGGTGTTTCAGAGAAGCTCGAAAAAAAAAGGCTCAGATGGATAATTCGTTTGTTTATGAAGATATCACAACGAAATTTGGCATTCGGAAGTTTTTTACAGTACCCAAGCACTGTACAAAATTTGATCAACATTGGTTGACTATATCATATAGCTGCCATAGGACCAATCGGTCAAAAAAACGTTTTTGGTTCAAAATTCTGTTATCGCATCTGGCCAATTACTGGAGCGAACGCAAACACGAATTCGAATAAAATTATGCGGTATGATTTTTTCGTTTTCCAGATAAACTTTATTCAAAACTTTTTGGTCTTATTTAAAGACGCTATACTCAATGTATGTCAACTTTCTTTTTGCTGTGAAAAGGCGTCACAAAAAAGCTCTTATAGATTGTAGAGCATACCAGCTTCGGTGCTCGCAAACTTGCTCTCTAAATATTTATTTTATTGCGCTTTTTAACACAAACACACATAAAGTTTTTTGCTTTATTTGTGGCGCAGTGTTTGCTTTGGAGCTGCTTTGCGGGCTTCGGTCTGCTCGGTTTGGTCTTTGGATCGGGCTGTGTCTGCTGCATGTTGCATGTTGTCCAATGCTCCCAACATTGGAGGCGCTTGATCAGTCGCGGTTTTTACTTTCATCGCTTCGGTCGAGTATTTCGGCAACAACTTTGCCTATTGGTCTTAAGCTTAAGTTGTCCAAGCAAACCGTTTTTCTTTTTCGAAAAATAAAAACCCTGCCAAGAAACGTCAAATTATATATCAATGTGTTATTACCATTGTTTGAAATAAATGCATACACGTTTTTTTTTTCTGATTTTTTTTTTGGTCGTTATTTGTGTAACTAAACAATTGAATTGCAACATGTTGCAACATTCACATGATTTGAATTGCATTCGGTAAGCAAAGTGACCAAATATTGCATTATCGGATGAGCCAGCAAGTTGCTAATTGATGCGCCCCACGCTTAAAGTAATACAACATAGTCAGGTAGGTTATTTTCAGAAATCCATTTGGTATAACCCAACATGTAACTATGAAAGTTGTGGAAGTGCTCTTAGTGCAGCTGGAGCTGAGTTATGAACGTCAAAGTGTTGCCATAATTAGTAGGGAGCGCTTAAATGCTGTCACTGAGCAAAGCTTTTAGCAGTACTTTTAATCGTATGAAGCTTAATATTTGAAATTGCACTCAAAGTTAAAAATAAAAATGAAATTTTATTTTAATGCCCGATTATGTCATACTCCATAAGGTAGCGTAACGTGTACTCATCATGAACAGCTCCTGACTAAGCCAGTTAGGGGCCTCTAGGCAAAGCAATGCTGAGGCCCGTCTATTGTTAGTAAAAAGTTCTTTAAAAGTAAATATATACCTACTATATATAGGTCATTCTCTGTCAAATCAGCAGCCCCCCCCCCCCCCCCCCCCTCATTATTTAAAGCCTTATGGTGATTTTTTGAAATGGTGGAGCTACAGGGGCCTTCAAAGCTAAGTAACTCCATAATTTAATCACTATTTTTAAACTTATTCTGAGCAAAACATAATTACAGCCCCTGTTATATGCTGTTTAGATACTTTTGAGGTAACTCCTTATAAAAAGTACGTATTCTTCTTCTTCCAGGGCATTGACAGTCCGTGAAGGACCTAAGCCTGTCGTATAAAAGTCTACTCTTCTCTATCTCTCGCTCTGTCTCTCCAATTAGTGATTCCAATTTTTCGTAGGTCTTCTTGTATTCCATCTATCCATCTCTTACGTGGTCGACCTTTTCTACTTCGTACTTATTAGTTTTTCAAAATTTCAAAATGGCAACTTACGATGACTGAAAATCTAAAAAAAAATCATCTTTTTGTTTATTATTCAAGTTGGGTATGCAAATATGGGTTTTCGGGCTCGCTAAGCACGAATCTGAGGCTAAAATTCCAAAATTACAAAATGGCGCACCTAAGATGGCCACCGAAGAGTAAAATCATTGTATGTCGAAAGATAAGTTGGATATAGCTATAACACTAGTTTACAAATTTAAGGATCACAAGTGAACCTTCGTATATAAGAGTTTTTTTTTTAGAGTAATTTTGGGTCGAGAAACACGAAAATTACAACCTTTTTTTGTTTAAGCAACTTTTTCGAGATTTTTTCGAAAAAAATGTTTTTGGGCACTTTTTTCAGATACATAATCGGTTCATGGTTCTATGACATCTACAAATCTTACTCGATTTTAAAGATCTTAGACTCGAAATGTTCGTAAAAGAATTCTCTTTCAGCCTAAAGCTTAACATAAATTTTTAAAATTTTTGTCTTAATAAAAGTCAAACCGAAAATTTGTAATTTTGAAAAATGGTCAAAAATTACATTTTTTTCGACTTTGGTTGCGTGTAACTTCTATAATTTTTTCTTAACCTGTACATAATTTTATATAACGAGCACATCAATACCTTTCGATCTAATAGTCTTTTATGTCGATACAACATTTTGTTCACAAGATATTAACGAATAACTGAAAAAAGTGACCAAAAACATGTTTTTCGAAAAAGTCTCGAAAACGTTGCTTAAGAAAAAAAAGGTTGTAGTTTTCGTGTTTCCAAAATTTCACTAAAAAACACCTTTTTATGCAGGTTACTACTACTAGTGTATTTGAAAATTTTGTTTTTTTTTTGTATTTGATTGCTTATCTGCATACATTGACCATTGACCAGGAACTAGTGCTGGAGAAAACATCGATGAATCGAAGTTTAAAATTCCTATTTATCGATGTTGGCCAACAGAGATGTTGCTCCAGCACTTCTGCACTCATCAAATGGGTGTTTAGTAGTGCTGGAGAAACATCTCTGTTGACCAACATCGATATATAGAGATTTTAAACTTCGATCATCTATGTTTTCTCCAGCACCACCAGGAACACCGCGCAGGCATCTTCGAATCTACTGTTTAGTTTGTTCTCCTCTTATCATTGTAAAAGATGTTGATTTTTGAAAAAGCTTCAGCTTTCTAAATACTAACGCCAGATTCGTGATTAGCAAACGCGAAAACCTGTATTTGCAAACTCAATATGAGAAAAATACTTTTCCAGATTTTTTGCCATTTTTAAATTTTGAAAAACTTTTTTTTTCTGCTAATGTCTCTAGTAAACGTTGAATATCAATTATTTCTCTATTTTAGTGCAGCATTTTGCTTTAGGCTCAGGCTCAATATCTTCAGAATAGTATTTAGGAAAAATCCATAAAATATAAGAAAGTGATTGCCTTTAACTTGGCATAAGATATGATCAGTTTTCAATTGAAAAAAAATCTGGTCACACTGGCAAACTTTGCATACAGGCAAGAGCCGAAGTGCATAGGACTGAAGAAATGAATTTGTTTTCTTATTCGCATATTGGTTCCCTATACGAGCCAGAGCCCCTCGGCAGTAGCCTTTTCGACCCTATGGTTAATCCGGCCCTGATCGTTTGTCATTTGCGTCGTTTAGAGTGAATGCAAGAAGAGCAATAAACTATGTGTACTCATTGAGGTATCTACCAAAGGTACGAGAATGAGTAAATAATTTCCAGAATACACTCCCCGAAATTCAATTAAGAACACCTGTTTTCATTTAAAAATATTAAGTTTTAAGTTATTTAAAAAGCATTTGTGACTCAAGTAATATTTTTAGCGTTAATTTATTTCGAATGAACTTAAAACGTATCCTGTCCGACGGGACAGGTTCCCCCACATGTTCTCAATGAGGTTCAAGTCTGGCGATCGATGTTTTTGTCCTGGAACCAACCACGACTGGCCCTTCAGACGTGGATTGGAGCATTATCTTGCAGAAAATAATAAAATATATGCATGAATCCCTAACGGAAACAATAACGACTTGACAGAACAATAGCTTAGAAGTTTCAGATACTCGAACTACTAACAACTGAGCTGTAAATAGAACTACTATTTATCTACTGCACCAATAACACTAGTTTACACGAAAAATGAAACTTTGTAAAAAAGTGTTTTTTAGGGTAATTTGGGGTTGAGAACCACGAAAATGGCAATTTTTTTTTTTCTTGAGCACCGTTTTCGAGATATTTATATATATATTTATATATTTATATATTTATTTTATAATTTTGAAAAATTGTAAAAAATTACACTTTTCCCGACTTTGGTTGCTTCGAACTTCTTTAATTTTTACTAAATGTGTACATAATTATATATCACTGTAAAGAGCACATCAATACCTTTTTTTCGTCTTTTATGTCGATACAAAATTTTGTTCACGAGATATTGACGAATAACTGAAATAAGTGCCCAAAAGCATGTTTTTCGAAAATATCTCGAAAAGGTTGCCATTTTCGTGTTTCTCGTCCCCAAATTACCCTAAAAAACACTTTTTTACGATGGTTCACTATATGACCCTTAAATTTGTAAACTAGTGTAACATGCCTCAATTCAAAACTTTATGGTTTCTTATGAATTTAATGAATTGCAACACTCATAACTAGCACACATGCATTCTAATGTGATGCATTCATTTTGAGTGCATTCATGCAGAACTTGACTCGGTTCATTTGAATTTGAATCATTGCGACACTTTAAGACTAAAGACTTGAATAAATGAATATTCAAACGGCTGTAAAGACAATATGCATTCAATTATGTCGGACTAAATTAGTTAAATAATGAGTGCACTCATGCCATACTCTTGATCATACGTATTTATGTATGTGTATTATTTTTACTCAATTTGTAACTCATTTTGAAAGTGAATGTGTCAAACGTCATTTTGAGTGCACTCATACAGTACTGTAGCCATTTCGATGTCACTCGTTTTAAATGATTTGTTTTAAACGATTTTTATTCATTCGAATTCAAAAACATTTTTTCATAGTATTTTTTTTCTTCAATTTAATGTATAAGTGCATTTATATACACTTTAATTATATTGTACATAGCGTCGCTAGTAATCTTTCAATAATTATTTTTGAGTGCATTCAGTCAAAACTTAATTTTGAACGTTGTCATGACGAAGCTTATACTCAATTTGAATTTATTTTTAATTTTAAATATATAATTATACCCTGTACCGTATGGTACAAAGGGTATATTGTATTTGTGCAAGCCGAAAATGTATGTAACGTACAGAAGGAGACGTCGGAGACCCCCCAAAGTTACTTAAAGTATGATCAGTGTGACTCGAGAAGTCGATATACCCATGTCCGTCTGTCCGTCTGTCCGTATGAACGCCTAGATCTCAGAGATGGTAAGAGCTAGAGCAACCAAACTTTCAGATAAGATCCCTTATTAATCCATAGGAGACAAGTTTATTTTATTTTTTTGATATCGGGGTTACATTATATAGCTCCCATAGGGGTGTTTCAGAGGACCTCGAAAAAAAGCAAAAGTTGTAGATGGATAATTCGTTTGTTTATGAAGATATCATAACCAAAGCTGGCAATCGGAAGTTTTTTAGAGACCCCCAGCACTGTACCAAACTTTATCAAAATCGGTTGACTATATCATATAGCTCCCATAGGATCGATCGGTCGAAAAAATGTTTTTTGTACAAAATTCGTTGTGTTTCGTTTGTTTGTGAAGATACCGTAATCAAATTTGGCATGAGGAAGTTTTTTAGAGTACCCAAGCACTGCACTAAGTTTGATCAAAATCGGTTGACTATATCATATAGCTCCCATAGGAACGATCGGTCAAAAAAACGCTGTTTTTACAAAATTCGTTGTGTTTCGTTCGGTTTTGAAGATATCGGAACCAAATTTGGCAGTCGGAAGTCTTTTATACTTCCCAAACAGTGTACTAAACTTGATCATAATCGGTTGACTATACCATATAGTCCCCATAGGACCGATCGGACAAAAAAATTTGTTGGTGCAAAATTCGACTGATTTCTTTTTTTTTTATGAAAACATCGTAACCAAATTTGCCGAATATAATATCTTTTGGAGGTTTTAAGCAATTTGTCAGAATTAATTGCAATGTGGTGGTACAGGGTATCCCAAAGTCGTCTGCGCCCGACTTTAACATACGCCATCTTTTTTTCAATTGCAGTCTGACAGCACTCATAGACATTTGGCTATCACAGCCACACTCATACCCGCGACTCACGATGATTCGAATTTATTATTCTGACTTAAGGTGTAACACCTGTAGGAGTATGGCTTTTATACCCTGTACCGTATGGTACAAAGGGTATATTAAGTTTGTGCAAGCCGAAAATGTATGTAACATATAGAAGGAAACGTCGAAGACCCCCCAAAGTTACCTAAAGTATGATCAGTGTGACTAGAGAAGTCGTTATACCCATGTCCGTCTGTTCGTCTGTCTGTATGAACGCCTCGATCTCTAGAGAAAAAAATTTTCAGATTAGATGCAGATGTTCAGATTATAGGCAAGTTTTTTTTATTTTTTCGATATCGGGGTTATATTATATAGCTCACATAGGGGTGTTTCAGAGGACCTCGAAAAAAAAAACAAAAGTTTTAGATGGATAATTCGTTTGGCACTCGGAAGTTTTTTAGAGTTCCCAAGCACTGTACCAAATTTGATCAAAATCGGTTGACTATATCATATAGCTCCCATAGGAACGATCGGTCAAAAAAACATTTTTGGTTCAAAATTCGTCTGTTTTTGGTTGTTTATGAAGGTATCGTTACCTAATTTGACCTAATGTCTTTTGGTGGTCTTAAGCAATATACACGAGTACATGACTTATTTTCGGAGAGGCCTACAAGGCTGCAGCTTTTTGAAGTCACCATTGATCTGAAACATAAAAAAAATTATCCTCTTAATCAATGCAGCAAAAGCAAATGAGTCACGTAGGGGTTTTAAAAAATTTCAATCTTAAGGGGTATACGCAGCTCGAAAAATTTCGCGCGGAATGACAAAACTTCATATAAAAAAAAAATCTTCATGGAAAATTTTACAATAAAAAGTTTTTATTATTTTGACAAAATCCTTCACAAGAAATTGTTGTTATAAAGATTGTATCAAAATTTCAAATCGATCAGATAAAAATTGACTGAGTTAGTAGAAAAAAGTGATTTCGACTGGTTGACGAAATTTTCGGGGGAATTTTTATATTTTTTTTAAACAATTTGGCACTTAATTTCTAACATAATTGTCAACGAATTTAAGGCCCATACGCAGCATGCAAAAATTTCGTACGAAATGTCAAAACTTCATATAAAAAAAAAAAATCCCAAATGGTGGGAAATTTTTTTTTATATGAAGTTTTGACATTTCGTGCGAAATTTTTGCATGCTGCTTATGGGCCTTTAGCTAAAAAAAAAATCGATTTTCGGAAGATTCCTCACAGGTGTTACGCCTCAATCTCCATAAGACTGTTTGAAGGTGAATTGTCATTGGGGAGGGCTTTTCACTTCAGAGCAACAGTTCACAGCTATTAGAATAAATAAATTTAATATTCACTTTTTGGGTGGGCCCGCACCCGAAAACCACCCCCGTGCATCCGCCACCGTTCTGGATTATTCTCCATAAGAATATTAAGCATCATTCGTTCACGTGAATTTTTTTGTTTCAAGGCTTTTCATACTATTCATTCGTACCTCTATTTAACTTTATTTGCCCAAAAATTAATGGTTTACTTCTTGATCTCATATTGACTTATTATAAACTGTACATGTAAGCTAAAAAGGGTGATTTTTTTGTAGAAAGAACCGGATGTATATAAACTAAATACTCAAATTCGCCAAATGTTAAGTTGAGGTTCCATCATATTGTCAAAAACTACATTCTTCAGCGCCTTTTATATGACATTTATATATCCATTCAATTGCCATTATTTTTGAGTAAAGGCCCATACGCAGCATGCAAAAATTCCGCACGAAATGTCAAAACTTCATATTAAAAAAAATTCCCTTTTTTGGGATATTTTTTTTTTATATGAAGTTTTGACATTTCGTGCGGAATTTTGGCATGCTGCGTATGGGCCTTAAAGCTAGAAACCTTCTAGGAACTTGAGTACATCTTACAAATCCATTTAATACAAGCTAAACCATAGAAGTACTAACATATTTACGAAAAAAAGATAGTTTTGAGAAAAGTTTTTTGGAAGAGGTTTTAGAAAAACTCTTTCAAGTAGCTTAAATTCAAGTTGAAATCAAAATTTTTGATATTCCTCTACAGAATTCATTTCAAAATTCGTCTCATCTACAATATATGTTTAGATTTTGCAAAACATAAACTTTTAACTTCATTTTTCCATTTAAATACATTTACAATCTGTTGCAGTTCGCTCAGAACCAAATACATTTACAAAATTGCATAATCTTAAAAAAAGAAAATCTACTTGAGCATTTTTTTGTGTGTTGGAAAACTGAAGCTGAGGCAGCTCATCATCAGTAGTCCAGTTGTAATTGAACAGCCTTCAAGGCGAGACACGGAAGTTATATAACAACAGCGACGCTGGCGGCATTTTCCAGCGGACCAAGTCATTGGTCACAACAAGTTATACTAGTTTTACCAGGAAATTTTGCAATTTTCCTCTTGTCTTGCTTTCACAGCTGCCCGGCTCAGGCTACGGCTCTCGGTCTGGCTCTTGGCACTGGCTTAGCCAACTAACCACACATAGCCAGAGATCACCATAAGCAATCAGAGATTATTAGAAAATGCGCAAATAAAACTTTGCAAAAGTTATGCAAATCAAAATATTTAGTAATTTATATGCGTAATCAGAGAGAAAATAAAAAAAACAAGTATCTTGAGCTGTGTTTGTTACATGGGTATCAAAACTTGCTGAGTTGAGTCCAAACTCAAAACAACATTCCTCATCTCAAAAAGTGACTAAAAATCACTTTAACCTAACTAATGTGGACTAAGCTTACAATAACAAACCGGTTATACTTTTTTGTGGGGCAGCCCTAGGCCTCTGGTTCACCAACTTATCTTTGGAAGAAAGCGTTCTCTTTGTAAGACTACCTCTTCTACAGCAATCGGACTAACTGAAATATATCCGAAAAGCGATAGAACAGTTTAACAGAATTCTTTGAGAACTAGGCTAAAACTATTGAATTAAGGAATATTCACTAGAACCAAACTAATTCCAAATGCCCTTTTTATAAAAATCTCACTATCAAAAATCGGTAATAATAAAACTTATTTTAATACTCTTGTACGCAAAGACCCTATCATTATCATCGTCAATTCCTATATCTGCCACTGGAGCATAGGGCCTCAGAGACCCTATAGGTTTTTGAAAATTGAAATCGTGCCCTGGACTGTGAAGGACAAGGATTCGCTTTCTCAACTCACACTTGTTTACTGATCCCAGCTCTCAGAACATTCACGGCGCCGGATGGCAGTGACTTTTATATCATATACGAGACCTCCTGAGTGGGGTAAGGGTGGTGAAAGGTCCACCCTAGTGAGTTGGGACGCCGAGCCGCAACTACCACCCTCACCTAACCTAACCTATCTACCGTGCTGTGAAACAATTATATTGGAGCTATATTATGTAATGACGATATCAAGAAAAATAAAATGAATGTAGGACAAGGATTCGCTTCCTCAACTCACACTTGTTTACTGATCCCAGCTCTCAGAACATTCAGGCCGCCGGATGGCAGTGACTTTTATAACATATACGTGACCTCCTGAGTGGGGGATTGGTGGTGAAAAGTCTACCCTAGTGAGTTGGGACGCCGAGCCGCAACTGCCACCCTCACCTTAACTAACCTATCTACCGTGACATAATAATGAAGCTAATCCACATTTTAGCTTGCGTTTGTGAGAGTGGCGCAGTGACGTCACAACGCATCCACACAGGTAATGGTAACGCGGCTTCGTTCGTGTGTAGACGTCGCAGCCGCCACTAATCCACCTAACCTAACCTAGTCTGAAAGCTCTCACCATCTCTGACAGATGGACATGTCAATATCGACTTTTCTAATCACATTGATTATGCTTAAGGCAAATTTAGGAGGTTTTCGATGCCTCCTTCTCTATGTTACTTCATATACCCTTTGCACCCTACAGGTTCGGGGTATAAAAGAGAAATATATGTATTCGTATATCCGTATAGTGCAAATCCGCGCTGGGGGGAAACTGTACTGGCCCCTCTATTACTTCTTAAGCTTGAATCATTGTGTTCTGTAAGTTCGACAGAAATTACACCGGGCCCCTAAGAAAACTCAGGGCCTGGGGGAATCCCCCCCCCCCTCTCTCTGTCTCATCGGTCCTGGGTATATTATAGTCGGAATGTAACCAGTCCAGTTGTTATTGTTGGTAACACCACCTAGCTCCCTATTTGCTTCGACAGTTTTTCAATCCCAAAGTTCGAAGAATAAAATAATCGGCGTCCACATATTCTACAAGAGAAAGCTCATCCAAATCGGAAGGAACAGTGCAACAGTCTGCTTAGATTAGGAGACAAGACATCAAGGGCCCCTCTAATAAAATAATAATAATTGAACTAGTTATATTTAAATTGGAATAGTCAACATCCAGTTAAAAACTCTAACCCATTTGTAGGGAGCTCTATAAAATGTAAACCAACTGCTGCCTAATTTCAGCTCACAAGCCTCAGGATGACATTACCAGCTTCAAGCGACGCTGAACCTACATAACACTTAAGAAAATGTCAATTTTTTAGTCGAAAAAAAATTCCAGCTCTTGAAGGGATGCCCATAAGCAGTAGTCCAGCAAAAATGTTGCAACAAATGCTGCTTATTGCAGTGCTCGCGAGTCCAGGATGCTCGCTGAGCAAGAATACCACAATGGCGCCTAAGCTTAACAAGAGCGAATGGCAGGCGCTGACCCGAACGCATCGCTTTACAAGTCGCGATAATATAACCATACTACACGAGGTCAATGCTGCGGAGCAGCCCTTTACTTTGAACACACATGAGGTGCTACCTTTAAAACCGGTAAAGAAAAAGACTTATCGTCCGCTGGAAAAGACGCTGCCCAGCATAGACTATATTAAGCCACAGGCGCCCAAAGATTATGAGCTCCATCCGGTAACCTTTGATTTTAATTTGGGTGATCTGGAGGATCTAGAGCATGAGACCATTAAAAAGGGTGATCTTAGCAGCGAAGAGCAGCATATATTACATATAGCCAATACAGATGAGCTTAGCTATAAGCCAACTAATCCCGATGATAGTGAACTAATAACCGTGGACATAGCCAGCCTGCCCACGGCGCCTGCTAGCAACACCACTAGCACTACTACCGACACCACCACCACCAGCACCAGCACCACCACAGCAACAACAACAACAACAACAGAAGCCAGCACAACAACCACGCCCAGCTCGCATATACTGAAGATTTTGAGAAGCAACAAACCCATTGTGACTAAAAAAGGACGTGAGCTGCTTAAGCAAAGTGATGCCGCTACGCAGCTCAAGACACTGGGCAGCACCATCAATAGCATTAATCGCAATCTGGCCAACAATGCCACAGCCAATCTTAGCTCCAGCATATCGGAAAGTCTTTACGGTTCGGCTAACTACTTTCAAATTGTCACAAATCTCTATGATCATTTTTATTGGCAAATCTCCGAAATACGCACCAATGTGCGTACCGGCTGTGGTCTGGAAATGCAGGCCTATCTAACAGCGCTACATGCCAGCTACGAGTGGGCGCAACGTGGTAAGCCAGTTCATTCAATCCCATAAGCTGCTGTCTGTCTCTTAAACTATGTATACTTTCAGCCTATGATGCTTCCGGACACTATCGCGGTCAGCTGTTCTTTGGCAATGATAAATGGCTGGGTCAGATGATCTTCTGCTATGAGCTGAATCAACAGCGTCATCTCAGTGATCGTAAACACTTTGAGCTGGAGTTCTATATGGCTGACATAGTGCTAAATTTGCCCAGCTCAAATAGATCGGTAGGTAGTGCATAGTATGTGCGCCTCAAGAAAGTCTTTTCATCCTATGTTTGTCTCTTCCAAAGCAGCAGCTGTTGCTGAGCCTAGGCGAATGCCTGCCCAAATCCTGTTCAGCGCATGATGTACAGTCCATACTGACGCTGGATCCCTACGCGCGTATGCTAATCATGTTGGGCGCACACAATGCTTCAGTGCAGCAGCCGCCGCTGCAAGTGCTACGCGTACGCACCGTGCCCGGCAGCCATAATCACTGGCGCGAGCTCAAGTTTCAGTTGTTCATGTAAGTACAACTCCAGGCATGAAAATCCTAAACTCAACTTATCCACACATACAGAAGCTTTCTCTTAACACTGGGCCTGGTGGTCTTTGTGGCCAGCTGCTATCAGCTCAAGATTGATCGTAGGCATATGGTGGCCGTGCCCATACCCGCCATTAGCGCCAAGTGTGACTTGGCCAACAAGAATGGTGACTACGAGCCCTATTATGGCAAACCCTTCGAGCTCTTCCAAATGCGTCCCCTAAGCAGCAATGGCATTGTGGGCAGCAACAATGACAATGCGCTGGACATAGATGTCAATGGCAATAGGCAGCGCAGCGTAGAGTCAACTGCCACAGAATCTCTGCCGGCAGAGGCTTTAGCCGCCTCGGCAGCCTCTATCAGCGAAACAGGCGCCAGCACAGCAACCAAGCAATCCGAAAAGTCTGAGATGACGGAATATCAGCTGGAGACCGGTAGCTGTGCCGGCGTAGCTGGCACCTACGAAGCCGAGCAGCCCATAGGTGCGTTCTATCGTCTCCTTACTTTGACATTTAATTTTCAGATTAAACAATTACAGGGTTGCATCAGCAGATCCTACTATGCTTTGCTTTGCAAACAAATGCCAAGACCATTCTCAATATTGAAAAGACAAAAGAGGTAAGTTAAGGGGTTTCGAAGGGATCTATTAAATCAGGACTGCAAACATGAAGTGCAGAGTGCCGCGGTAAAGTCAGTAAAGTAAATTGAAATAAAGGCGAAGGGCCGTCGAGAGAAAAGTAGAGTATAGATGTCGGACGCCAAGCGCACTCCTCAAATTAAGGTGTTAAGGTTCAAAGGAAATGAGCTTCTTCTGGTGTACACTAGATACGGAATGAGCTTTGCATTATTGGGCGTGAATTCGAGGAACGATCCGTGTGGATAGTTAGGAGTAACATGCTCACCTTTATAAATACTGTCGATATTAAGAGAGGAAAAGGGTGAAAATAAGTTGGGGTGAGCTTTGGCGAGCAGGAAGTGGAGCTTCCTAATATGGAGTGAGCTTTGCATAATTGGGCGTGAATTCGAGGAACGATCCGTGTGGATACAAGGTAGTAAGGAGTAGCATGCTCACTTATATGAATACTGTCGATAATAAGAGAGGAAGAGGGTGAAAAGAAGTTGGGGTGAGCTTTGGAGAGCAGGAAGTGGAGCTTCCTAATATGGAGTGAGCTTTGCATAATTGGGCGTGAATTCGAGGAACGATCCGTGTGGATACAAGGTAATTAGGAGTAGCATGCTCACTTATATGAATACTGTCGATAATAAGAGAGGAAGAGGGTGAAAAGAAGTTGGGGTGAGCTTTGGAGAGCAGGAAGTTGAGCTACCTAATATGGAGTGAGCTTTGCATAATTGGGCGTGAATTCGAGGAACGATCCATGTGGATACAAGGAAGTTAGGAGTAACATGCTCACTTATATGAATAATGTCAATATTAAGAGAGGAAGAGTGTGAAAAGAATTCGGGGTGAGCTTTGGCGAGCAGGAAGTGGAGCCCCCTAATACGGATTGAGCTTTGCATAATTGGGCGCGAATTCGAGGAACGCTCCGTGTGGATACAAGGTAGTTAGGAGTAACATGCTCACTTATATGAATAATGTCAATATTAAGAGAGGAAGAGTGTGAAAAGAATTCGGGGTGAGCTTTGGCGAGCAGGAGCTCGAACTAAATCTTATGTATTACTTTTTCAAGTCGCGCACATCTTGTTTGCATGGACTGCGTGTATTTTCTGTGCTCTGGACTATGATGGTGCACACGTATTTGCAAATATTTTCAATTGGCGAGAACAAGGTAAGACCATGTTACTTTAACTGACTTGCTGCTGTACTTATCCTACACTCCTTCAGTTTGAACGCGTTATTACGGAACGCTCTGTCTGGTATCAAGTCATTGGCAATGCCACCTTTTCCGTGGACACATTTTTCTTTATAAGCGGGCTACTGGTCACGCTGCTCTATCTTAAGCAGGAACGCAAGCATCCGCTGGAAACTGCTCCATTTCTGAAACGCAGTTTTCTGGACACCTCCATGATGGTTTTATACAGATATTTGCGTCTTACACCTGTTTATCTGTTTGTCATCTTGTTCAATGACTTTGCCGTCAGGTGTGTAGATTTGGTTTGACCCAATTAACTGTTGGCCATATTTAAAATCTCTTTGCTTTCAAGGCAAGGTGTCGATACATCCGTATTTCAGCCGGCTAAGATCGAGCGGACTACTTGCAGTTCATATTGGTGGCGTAATATACTGTATATTAACAATTTTTTCCCAGAGCGTGAGATGTGCATGATGTGGAGCTGGTATATGGCCAATGATATGCAGTTCTATGTCATGGCCGTGGTCTTGCTGGCCTTATCCAGAAAGTAAGCTTTGTTGGCTACAGGGGCACACAACATTTTTCATATGCTTTTCATCTTACAGATACTTTAATCTTGTGGCGCTGATACTCGTTAGCTTTCTGCTCAGCTCTTGGGCCATCTCGGGCTTGGTATCCTTAGAGCATCAGTATACGCATAAGGTAGCGCTACCCTTTGAGTCCTTTGACTTTTTATACGACAAGCCCTGGCAGCGCGTCGGGGCCTATATAGTGGGTAAGTTTGTATCAACGCATCCTTGTACATATTGATTTATTCTTTATCTCTTCCACGCAGGCATGCTGTCTGGCTATGTACTGAACAAGATGAAATCCCCACCACAGATATCCACGCGGCTTAATCTGCTGCTTTGGACGTGCAGTGTGGGTCTACTGCTGCTCGTAGTGCTGGGCGTCTGGCAGGGCCAATTGAGCACCGTGAATACCGCCTTCTATGTGGGCGTTGGTCACACAGCCTTTAGCTGTGGCCTTGTCTGGATTGTGCTCTCCTGCTGCTGGGGTCTGGCACCCACTGTAAATGGAATTTTATCCTATCGCGTGCTCTGGCCACTGTCCCGTCTTACCTATTGCGCCTATCTCATACATCCCATCATAATGTATATATGTTCATCGCGTATGAGCGGCACTGTGCATCTGGAGAACTCTATGATTTTGATCATGTTTCTGGGCAACGCAGTGGTTTCATTTGGCATAGCCTTTGTCATATCCACGCTGTTTGAGGCGCCTGTCATACGCATTCTGAAGATTTGTTTTAAAAAGTAATCAAAAGAGTTCTTCTTTTTTGTTTCGTAATTGATTCTAGTGTGGATTTGTATTAATATTTAGTTATCGCTTTTAAACTTGTAGCAATATTAGAACAACCATATATCGTATATGTACTATATATGTATCTATATATATATATATATACTTTTATTTATTATATAAGTGTACATAACTATAAACATATGCCTATCCCGTAAGCTATATTGAGAGCCCCCCTTCCTTTCATTGGTTTTGTGTGTGAGTGCATTACAAATACAAAATAAGCATGAATTGAATATAATAGACTTTTATTTTATTATCGATCATCAAAACAAAAACCATCCCGCCTTGCTAACTCGATATTTTTGAGGAAAACGATCGACAACAGGCCACATACTCGATTGTTATATGCGAAGAAACGACTTGTTGTCAGGGTTGACCTACAAAACGCTTGTATTTCAGTCGAGAAAGTTATCACAACTGGAAGGACAATAAAAATGAATGTTCATCTGTATGAACGATTAGATCTTGAAAATTGTGCGAGCTAGGATACCCAAAATTGAGATTTGGACTATTAATATGTAAAGGCAATATCGAGACGTGCAAAACCCGCCGTTTCATCGGGAACCTCTTCAAACCTTTTCATAGTGTTCGAGGCTTCAGATATGGAAAGCTCCTTCGACGACCTCTTCAACTTTGTGATGGAGATTGTTTTGTGGAAGTCCAGAGTCGTTTGAAAGGAACATTTTGTCTCAAGTTGCTTGAGTAAAAAACGCAATGATATGGGTATCATCGGTCATACCAAGTGAGATGAGCAGCATTTGTTAGGTGGGTCTGGTGTTAAATGAGAGCAAGATGAAATATAAGTTTTCTTCGCATTCGATGAAACAACGATCTGTATGAGCTCTACGGCGACAAAGTTTGTGTCCTTGGTTAGGCTCCTAGTTGGAGCAAAGGGTGTCTACAAACTTTCTCCAGATTTCTCAGCTTTTCACAATCGCTTTTATTTCCCTCCAGCTTTTGCTAGATGCTTTAATTTCCCTTTCCAGCATCCGGCACCATGTTGTTCTTCGCCTCCCGCGGCTTCTTCTACCTTGCGGATCCCAGTCCTTTAGAAACTCGCCTGCTGGTTTGCGTAAGCAAATTTTAATTTGCGACGCGGAATTTTGATCGACACCAACTTCTCAACGCACCTGCTCAAAAGCTCTGAAATCGAGACATAGTTCAGCGAATATACATTCAGCAGCCACGCTGCCTCGTACATATCGATCGTACTGATGAAGAAGCTCTTGTGGGATCCCGGCGAAAAGGCAGAGCGTGGCTCCGTTGGAAGGACCAGGTTGTAAGGGAGCGTACCCACACTGCTTGAACCGTTCAGGGAGGGAGGCGGGTCTTCAAAATACAGTTTGTGGATTATTCGGCATCAGTGTCGTCACGTGCATGGCTGCTACAAGGTGGCCAAACTTGCCACAAACCCTAGCAAATTTCTAGCCGAAAGTTTATAGAATTCTTATGCTAAGTTTGTCACATAGATCTGGATTAACTGAGAAAAAAGGTTAGGAATTTTTATGCCCATTTTTATCCCGCAAATAATCGTTTGAAATTTGGTTTTTAACCATTTAAAACGAAGACACTGCCATGCCACGGCCTAATGCAGTCCCAAAATTTGGAACCCTCCCATGTAGCTTCATTGATTAACGTGGGATCCTAAGGTACTACCTGAACCTTTTTTCTTAAAAAAAAAAATATGTTTCAAGATTTGCATTGATATGGCGCTATAGGTATTTTACAGTGTTTCCGGAGAGAGATTACTTCTACCTTCAGAGAGTATGAGCTAAAAATCTGCACCATCGGCTCAGACACAGAAGAATGCTCTTTGAAGAGCTTCCAACGCAGCGGTCATTCCTTACTGATACCTAGATCTAAGCACTTTGACAAGACTTATAAATCTTTTGGTTACATTTATCGGGTTGTCATTACAACTTGATAATAGCACCTCCAAATGCTCTGTGCCTCTGGATACTCCTTCGAGAAAAATTTCCGTTGTGCTTTGAATCCATGTTAGTCTGACATCTTTAGAGAGATCAATGAGTGCGGGGCCCAAGGATCTATATAAGTACAGGCCGCCCCTAAACTGGAGACCAGGCGCCTACCCATTGGCAATTCGGCACCCATTTGTTGTGGATTGATCTTAGCTTCGAGACTCTTCTTTGAGACTCTTTCGACCTTACCGGCATGGGTGGCTCTTAGATTCATTGCCCCTACTGAGCCGCCTGACCACGTCTAGTTGAAAATCGCCGAGGCTCTATACTAAGGAGAAAAGAAAAAAACCATCATCATCAGCGTTTACCTCTTGGAGAACTTAAAAGGGTTTCAGCTGAATAATATACCTATGTTAAGGGAAATATAGAAGATTTATGTTTATCCAGAAGCTTAAAGTACAGAAGATTACTTTCGATTAAAGTTGGCCAATGAATTCTTAGTCTTCTACTTTATGGATCTGAAAATACATAAGTTGATCTCGAATATATGTATGCGCAGTTGTTAGTTCCTTTATCTCCTCGAGAAGCATAGGTTGCGATTGTTACAATTATATTCGTTTCGCAACTCCAGATCCTATGTGCGTGCCGCCGAAGCGGCAGGATTTCTCGTATTTCTCGAATTTCGATTCCCTTCTGGAGAAATATTATCCATGCCATATTTAGCAACTTCCCATGCGATGGTCATAAGATCAATGCAGGGACTTAGTAGCTGTTATCTCCCATTTGGCTCACAAAGCACATCGTTTACACGTTTTAATAACGAACCGCTTGCTGCAAGACCTACGCCCGCTCTAGCCGCACCTACATATTTGCAGCATCTCAGCCGGGGTATATTCTGGTAGCCCCTTCAAAGCCTCCTGTCTCGCTATGCTAGCTGGAGAGGACTCCCCGGTTCTTCACCAGATACGGCATCTTGCCCGGAGTTCGCCACTTGGAGGCTGTGACTAGGAGTTGCTGTAGAGAGGCTTTATGTGACGCATCTAACAGCCTTTGAACTCCTATGTGAAGTACTTTCGTCTAAAAATCATAATACTATCGATTCATAAATTTCAAAGCATGTAACCCATTTCGGGATCCCGCTGACAATTGGAGATAAAGTACTCAAATTTTACCAAAAGACGTTTGTTCTCTGCAGACAAATTAATTTTCGATTCATGTCGGTATTTTGCCTCGCTACCCTGGAGGAGAAGTTTAGGGTCCCGGAAATCCGATTGAAATGATTCACGAATACTTCTAAAGATATAGGTAAGAATCATTTTCAATCTATTTTAAATCCCCTTCTAGTTAGAGACATCAAAATGACTCTACTGTAGACTGGCATACAAAAATTCTTTTTACTTTTTGGAGTTACCAGCAAGCAGTGCTCCGTTAAGAAATCTATAGACTATATAATAATTGTGGGCCGTTGTGGATCCACGGGGGAGTCTTTTACGTGCTCTGGTATCTATATATATATAAAAGAGAGCTAAGAATTGTGTTAGTTACACTATTTATAACTCAAGAACGGCTGGGCCGATTTTGATGATCTATAGTTTTTTGAAAAAATCACTTTAGAAGAAGTAAACCGCGAAATTCTCTTATGGAGGGTGAGGGTCAGATATCGACATAAATCGAAAATCTTTATATATAATAATGTGGATAATCTGAATTGAATAAAGAAGATCGTACGGGGGTTTGCGTGCGGGCAGAGCCCCCTAGTATATGTATTTATTTCGAAGTGAAGAGCCCCCCCAAGACCAAAACCTAGATCCGCACCTGGTTGACGAGTAATTGTCGGACTCATGCCGAAACAATTTGATAAATTCCAAATTAGAGAATTTTGGGACGTAATAGCTTTGCTTATCGGAGTCACGAAATGCTTCCGCCAACTAATGCCATGACTAATGCTGCATTTTGATGACGACGCACGTCTTCCAAGCACTTGGCGTTTTGTATATAAAGGCAACCAGAACTATAATAACTACAGTTTAACTATGAGTGCATTATTTGGAACCGTCAGCCTAGCCATAATTGGTCTATGCAGCTTGGCTGTTTATAGCCAAAAGACGGACTACTGCAGTTCAAATCTTTGCAAGCCCAACAAACCGCACATAGGCTGTCATAATGATGGGGTGAGAAATTAAAGCTAATCCAAGTATTACTGCAAAAAAATGGCAACTTTTAAATTGTTGCAGAAATTCCACAAAGCTTGTCCAGAGGACGCTCGCTTAGTCGCACTGACTAAAGCTAATCAGGCAACTATTCTAAGGCATCATAATTTGATGCGTCAAAAATGCAATAATGGTGCAGTTGTAGCAGGATTCTGCGGCTGCCGTATGCCCACCATGGTCTGGGATGCGGAGCTGGCCGCACTGGCTGCGCTCAATGTGCGCCAGTGCGAGATGAAGCACGATCTCTGTAGAAACACAAACACATACAAGTTCAGCGGTCAAAACATTTTCTGGATGGAGTCGAGCAAACCACTGAATGATGCAGTCTTTCGGGTCTCTAGTGCAGCTGTGGAAAAATGGGCAAGCGAGTCTAAGCAAATGAAACTCGAATACTTTAAGGCCTATCCCAAAAACTACAGGGGACCGTAAGTACTGCAGCGGCGGCTTAAGCTTAAAAACCCAAACCTGAACCTAACTCATATGATTTATTCTAGAGCTATTGGTCACTTTACATTGTTGGTCAATGAACGAAACAAGGCAGTTGGCTGTGCACTGTCTTTATATAAGCTGGATAATATGTGGAACTATCTACTGACTTGCAATTATGCGACTACCAATGTAGTCAATTGGCCGGTAATCACAAATTGCACGGAAGCAGGCAGTAAATGCCAGAGCGGCATCAGCAACGAATATCCCAAGTTGTGCACAGTTGCCGAGAATATTAATCCCAACTCCAAGCATCAGTGAGGTGTTGTGGCAGCCATGATTTAATAATGTGGAGTCGTCTTTTCCACGACTCTCTGGAGCCTACACAACAGCGTACACTCCTCACACAGTTTTGAAGATCATTGTGACTGACCCATTCCCCTCCTCACATTATAATGTGGACTTTACTAGCATTGAATGTACCAAGAAAAAGCAGATAAAGTGATTTGGTATTTTTTTAGGAGTATACATACTTTTGGCCGGCACTGTACCTGTACCTTACGGAAGACCAACCCATATGAACTATGTTGCAGTTACTTTAAAATAAATCAATAATGTAATCAAACTTCTTCTTTGTTCCATTAACTCCTAGTGGAGCATAGGGCCTCAAAAATTCCTCTGAACCGTATCCTATTGGGAGCTGCTGTGCAGATGTCGCTCCATGAGTAGCGCGCAGATGAAAGTTCGGCATCAATAGTCCTTCTCCATGTTCTTGAGGGAGCGCCATTTTAGTTTTTTAATTACGGTCTCGACGTTTTGCATGCTTGCCTTTCTCCATAATTCTGTGTTAGAGATGCGTTCTGGCCACCAAATTTTGAAGATGCGTTTATTAATGAAAACCTGGATGCGCGACTGAATAGATCTTGTATATTTCCATGTTTCGCAACCATACAAAAGTACAGATTTGACGTTTGAGTTAAATATCCGAATTTTTGTTTTGGTGCGTAGTTGGTTGGATCTCCAAATGTTCTGTAATTGCCAGAATGTGGACTTTGCTTTATTTATGCGGGCCAATACGCATTCAACTGCTCCGCTGACATTTGTAATTACGCTGCCCAGATATGTGCAGGATTGTACAGCACTTATGCTTGTATTCTCTACATCCGTAAGATGTGCAATAGCACAGTCCGTCTTAGAAGTGTTTATTTCCAAGCCTGCTACCCGAGCGTTACGATTAGGGCTATTTGTGTTATGTTGGAGATTTCTGCTGCTGTGACTCAGGAGACAAATATCATCTGCATATTCTAAATCTTCTAGTTGAAGAAAAGGCGTCCACTGGATACCATAGTGACCATCTAGCAAATTTCTTAAAAATTCATCCAGAGCCAGAATAAAGAGCACCGCTGAGAGAAGCCTTGACAAACTCCTGTGCTGACGTCGAACGCTTCGGATAACACTCCGTCTTGCAAAACTCTGCATTTAAACACATTGTACATGGCCTCGATTATGTTTAGCCCATAGGTAGCGCCTGTTCAGGCTACCAAAGGCTTTTTTAAAGTCTATAAATGCTGCATAAACAGAAGATCTAAATTCGTTGCATTGTTCGAACACGATTCGGACAGCATTGATCAGGTCGACGCAAGATCGATTCCGCCTAAAGCCATATTGAGTCTCACGAAGCTGGTTTTCAATGGCCGTTGAGATACGAGATATTAAGATTGAGGTGAGTATTTTACTGGGCACGGAGAGCAGCGTGATACCTCTATAATTGTTACAGTCGGAGCTATCACCTTTCTTTGGGATCTTAACGAGTAAACCTTCATTCCAAGAACACGGTACCGTTTCCCTTTCCCAAATTTTCTGCAAAATAGAGAGCCATATAGATGCCGATAATTCTGGATCACATTTTAATAATTCGGGACTAACGTTGTCGATGCCGGGTGCTTTGTTGTTTTTAAGTACCTTTATATACGATAACCTCGGATCTAGTAGGTGGTTCTGTATTGATGCTCTGAAAGTAACGCGAAATGTCCGTTGTAGATCTACATTATCTTGTTAGGTTAGGCTAGGTAGGAGCGGCAGCTGGCTTGAGACGCCAGCACACTTAGGCCTTGACCGGCCCGTTGTGAAACCGCATAGATCACTATTTTTCACTCTTCTCCTGAGGAACACTAAAAGGATTCCCATCCTGTAGGATGTAACTTGCGATCCTCCTCGGACATATAAACTCTTGCTCCGCTAGGTTATGAAGAAAGTAGTTTCCTAAGTACTTTTTCCTGCGTCTACTGAGAGCCTCACAGGAGCAGAAGAAGTGTTCTACTGACTCACCTCTGCAGCTTCTGCAAAAATCGTTGCTCGGAGCGTTCATTCTGGTTGCATGTGTTCCGACAAGCCAGTGTCCGGTGATCGCTGTGACAACTGCCGAACACTACGACCGGTTGAGTCCGCAGAGCCTCGCGGATCGTTTTGGGTCGATTTTTGGCCATATTTGGCGGCTGATTGTGCAGTGGGGTGTATTGTACCACTGCCTTTGCACATGAGATCTAAATTTTTCCCTAGTCTGAAGCTTAAAAGTGGCCATTGGCATACGAATATCCTCTTTGTCTGGCAAGAGGGTGCTGGTCGTGCCCTGTCTGGCCAATTCATCTGCTATCTCGTTACCTGTTATATTTTGGTGCCCTGGCACCCAAATGAGGCTGATAACGAACTGCTGTGCCATCTCTTGAATAGATCTACGGCAGTTGTTGACTGTCAACGAGTTTGAGGACAGTGCTCGAAGTGACTTAATGGCGGCCTGGCTATCCAAGTATATGTTTATGGCATCGGTTTCCAGACCGGTATTACGTTAGCAGATCAAAGCCTCGTTAATGGCAAGGATCTCCGCTTGAAAAACGCTTCAATGATTCGGAAGTCGGAAAGACTGCCGAATATTTAGTTCCTCAGAGTAGACCCCACCCCCAACTTGGTTGTTGAGCTTGGAACCATCTGTGAAGAAGTTAATACGGTCAGTGTGACCTGGTTTACTTTCCAACCACGATTCCCTAGAGGGGATATATGTGGTAAATAATGTTGATACATGCTCTCTACATTATCTTGTAACCCCAGGGGGTTGTTGAGCACCTTCTTGAAATGTTCAGGCAATGTAATCATACAATCATATAGGTATATTTAAGAGGCGCTCATATACGCATAAATCGTTATTATTGTTTAACTTTTTATTCGGATATTTTATTTATATACATAGGCAGTTCAAAGTTATTCCAAAAAAAAATAAACTTGTTAGGTAAAAAATTAAACATTTTGCTGCAATTCATTAAAACAAACTATGAAGAATTCGTTGACATTTAACAAATTCTTATAGAATGCAGAGATTCGCCATAATTATTATATCAAGGATAATGAAATCAAGAACTGTGTGTGTGTGTGTGTGCGTATGTGAGTGTGTTTGTGTGAGAGAGTATATGTATATGTACTGTTGCTAGTTTTAACAAATTCTTGCTATATATAATATACAAATTTTTGTGCTTTGTTATTTTTGGCCTACTAAAATGCATTACATGGACTTGAGCAGAGTTAGAGTATGTCTCTCTTGCTCAATCTTTCTCTCTCTCTCTCTCTCTCTCTCTCTATGTCTTACTCTAACTTCATGTACAAGTTTTGTTTTACACTTTATACATAAAATATATATATGGGTAGATATATAGTATGCATATAAAAAATATTATTGTATGTATGTTTTCAGTGGACGAAGTCTATAAGCGATTTGCTTTAACAGTACAATCACAGATTATGAATTTAACAAATTTGAAATATACACAAAATTAAAAAAAAAATAAGTATGTTAAACATATGTGTATGTGTAACATATACACAATGCAAAAAAAAACTAAAGCCCAAAAAACTTCTTGACATTTCATTTTGCAGCAAAAACTGTTGCACAAATTAACATTGATTTTTTTTTGCGTTTTTTTTACTTATATTCGAAATGTGCTTTACAAGATTTACTTTGCTCGTGTCTACCACTAATACAAATACATATACAAATCTCACACTCTTTTGGGTTTGCTAACAATCGTATAGTTAAGTCCATTGTAGCTGCGATGATCTATTCCAGCATCGTTGTTCTTGTTCGTTGGCGTTGTTGTTGTTATGGGCGTGGACGGCGTGCAACTTTGTGCTCCAGCTCGTTGCTTGCTCTCCATAGCATTATTATTAGTGCTGCTGCTGCTCAGGCTTAAGATTCCAATTAAATTATTATTATTGTTGTTGTTGTTGTTGCTGCCGCCGCCAGTTGTTGATTTACGCAGCACACCATAGCCTAAATGGCTGTCATCAGCCTTGCGAAAGGTTTCGGTGTCCGGACTAGCTATCAATTCGTATTCATTTGGTGGCGGCGGACTACAACGCAAACGATTCGCTGGCAGCGTAACATTTACAATAGTCTTGTAACCACTGGACGTCTTATTGTTGGGCGAGAGAAAGTCCAGGCGATCGTAGGAGGCATCTGTGGCATTGCAGCTGCTGCCTGCTGTCTGATTCTGACCCTCGCCAATATCTATATCTATGATCTTGGGCGTGCTGCAGCTGCTGCTGCAACTGACTGGCGGCACATCCTTGCGCTTTTCCCGCTGCGATTGCGAACGCTGCGAGCGCACAAAATCCGAATCGCAGACAGACAGGCTGGGTATGCGCTCACAGTGCTTGACATCGCCCACGCCGCGTGTTTTCCACGCCTCGGTTATGTTCTCTATGCACTCATAGTCGCGCTCCAGCAGCGTTTTGGCACTTTCGTTACGTAATGGCAGATCTGGCGGGCTGTTACACGTATTGCTATTGCTGCTAGCATTGTTGGCAGCAGCACGTGTAGTCTCTGGCGAACCGGGCTTTAGTATAACAGACGAGCCGCTGTTTTTGTTCAAGTCCGATGGGGAGGATGTCGTTATGGCAACGGGTTCGTATTTTACAATATTTTTGTATTTATCACAATGCAGTTGTGCAAGGTTATTGCAACTGCTGCTGCTGCTGCTGCTGGTGCCGCTAACGTTGAGCTTTTCCAGTGGCGTGGGCAGCTTGCGCGGTGGCTTGTTCGGAATGTGTTTCACTGGTGGCGGCAGAGGCAAAGGCAGCGATACGGGCACACTGCTGCCACTGCCGCCAGTGGCATTCGCCGAGAAATTGTTCAGCGAGTCGTTGGAGGAGATAAAGCCGCGTAATGATATGCAGCTTTGTGTGGAATTGATTTCGAATTCACCGCCATGCTGATTCGAGGGCGAGGGCGGCAAAGGACTGCGTGAACCAGGTTCCATGCAGGCAGCGGCGCTAAATTGATTTTCACCACATTCAATGCTGCTCAGACTATCACCGCTAATGAGTTTCTTCATAGACTTCATTTTGGCCGACATGCAACGAAAGACCTCTTGTGGATTGGTGTGATCCAAGGTAAAAACGCCTTCACCTGTTGTGCATTTGCGTCCGGCCTCGAATGTGAATTTGCCATCGCGATAGCCATATTTGCGTATAAAGCGATACGGCCACATGGCAATGGTCACATTTAAATCCTCTGATTTAAGTTGCAGCTCCGTGGGCGTCATTTGCAGCATGTAGGTCTTGGGTTCAATGTTGCAGCGTATAGATGCCTCGGAAGGTATCAGCGTAATAATGAATAGACCATCCTATAAAAGAGAGATGTAATAAATCATTAGATAAACAGCATACACTTAGTTTAATAGTTAGTTTCATATCAAATTATATTCCAGTTCCTTAAAGTATATACGTTGCAAACCTTTTCTTGGACTGTGCTCCTACTTATAGCAAGCATATGCATTCCAAGGTTTGTTTAACGCAATTTAAACATTTTAACGAAATTAGTTCCTTTCTTTTTGGTTTTCTGAAATTTTAATTTAAATTTGATTGCTTGTTTTGGAATTGCATGGAATTCCGATTTGGTTTAAGATTTCTGTAATTGGTCCAGTAGAGCTCATAATCGTTTGGATTTGCAGTAATTCTTTACATAATATATCTTCTGGTTAACAACCAATCCCGGGCTAACCCAATAAACTATGTCAAAATCAATACAGAGCAATCCAGATATATTTGCTCTTGATATAGCCATAATTGAGCTCGTAGATAAAGCATATTTAAACTATTTGGCCACGGTAGAGTTTTGCAGTAGTATTTCAGACGCCCTATACTCCAATAGGAGATAAAGTAAATCATATATAGGGTTTTCCAACAAGAGGTGTTATTTTGAATTACCCGGTATTTCGGTAGCTGTCACTTTTGAAGCTTTTATTCTTTGACATTTGACAAGTAGAAACTATGCCATTACTAAAAATGGAACGATACACGCTTCAACAACGCATTGAAATTATTAAAATTCACTAAAAAAAATTGTGGAAATCTTGCAGTCACAGTTCACAAAACTAAAGCGTTTTTGGGTCGTCGTGAAGCACCTTGTCGGAGCGCAATACAGCAATTGGTGGAAAAATTCGAGCTGTTGGGACAAGTTAGTGATGCGAAGAATAAAACCCGTGCACGTCGCTCAAGAACAACTGAGAATATTGCTGCTGTAGCCCAAAGTGTTGAAGAAAACCCTGGTTTGTCCATTCCTCGTTATTCTTTGGAATTGGGCATTCCACGAACGTCATTACACCGTATTTTGCATAAAGACTTGGGTCTTAAGGCTTATAAAGTTCAGTTGACACAAGAACTCAAGCCGGCCTATCATCAACAACGTCATGTCTTTACTGATTGGGTTCTTAAAATGCATGAAAATGATCCGGAATTCCATCGAAAAATCATCTTGACTGATGAGGCCCATTTCCACCTCGGTGGCTACGTCAACAAGCAAAATTGTCGCATCTGGGGCTCGGAAAACCCAAGAGTTATTGTTGAAAAGCCTCTTCATCATCAACTCGACTGTTTGCTGCAGTTTATGGTCCGGCGGTGTCATTGAACCTTACTTTTTCGAATATGAGGTTGGATCAACAGTTGCGGCGCATGGATTGCGCTATCGAGAGATGATTAATGATTTTTTATGGTCGGAGTTGAATGGTATTGATCTGGACAACGTTTACTTTCAACAAGACGGCACTACGTGCCACACAAGCAACGAAACCATTGCTCTTTTACGGGAAAAGTTTCCGGACCGTGTTATCTCTCGAAGAGGTGATCACAATTGGCCACCGAGATCTTGTGATTTAATAGCTTGCGACTTCTTCCCCAACAGCCCAGCGTCGATTCAAGACCTCAAAGATAGAATTCGTGAGGCTATCGAGGACAAAGGGCAGCCACTTTGCGATTTGGTTATGGAAAATTTCATGAAAAGGATATGGTCCTGTAAGCGTGGTCGTGGTGGCCATTTGGCTGATGTTGTTTTTCATTATTAACGGCAGACCTTCCTCTTTATTATGAAATAAACATCCGATCATTTATCTCAAAAAATTGCATTTTTCTTTGAATACCAAAATAACACCTCTTATTGGAAAACCCTTTATATTTCAAAATTCGTTTCCAGTCTGCTCGAAGGCGTTAATATGAACTTCGAGATGGAAGTGAAAACTTGCTTTATATTAATTATATGCTTCATAGAACAGGCATGCATCAGAAGAAAAGAATCATTTGTCTATGGTGACTATTTAGTTGGTAATGACATTATATAGATCAATCAATAACTACTCAATTCTCCACGTTTTAATTTTGCAATTCCATTTCATTTGTACATCTCCGTTTCGATGCACTCCCAAACATGTTCCACTGTGTTCTTTTTGCATCCAAAGCTTTAACTATTCATGAATGCTGTGCATGTAAAGCTTAGGTATCGTTACGCCAACTTTTTATGCTGCTATCAACGCTACTCCAAAGTTATTACTTTCTGCGTTGTTTTTTCTTGATTTAGATGAGCTTCTATTTGATAGCACTTTTTTGTACATAATTCATATGTTTATAACTATTGTAGAGGGAATTCTTTAAGCTATTGTCCACGCTTATTATTTGTAATTTCAGCTGTGCTCAACTCTTGCTAAGTTTTGCATTTAACGACATGCAACATTCTGAAGATTTGTTATCACAAGCTAATAGCTTTTCTGCTTGACTGTAGGGAGTCTGCCATTTGTAGCTACTTCTCTGGAACTTCTTCGTTTTCGACTTGGCTTTGTCAATGTCGTCCTAAATCTTAAAAATCCAACAGCTGACGTTGCACTTTGCTTTGAACACATTCCAAGCACTTGTGCTACTTATACATTTTTTGCATTTCCTTTTTTATTCGGCTTGTAATTCCATTTCTTACAACGCAGTTTGTACTAAGAACTCTGTTGGTCGTTGGCACACCCAGTTCCTGATACTTAATGCTTCGTAAGAAATTAGTTAGCAAGTTTTTTTAAATATACAATATTTACTTACAAAAGAACTGCAGTACAGATCATTATCCTCCTCAATGGCGCCTTGGGAAGCATGTGAGCCGCTATTATCGCAAAAGGCAACCGTTTGTAGTGCTGTCAGCCATTCCTTGAGCTCCTCATCGGTCGTTGTATTAAGTGTTAGCGTACCATTACGCTTAACAATCTGTATTAAATTGGCCGGCGGTGGCTCCTGTGTAATCTTAACACAATTCTCGAGCGTAAATATTTTGGGATTCTTATCATCTTTGTTCTCGCCAATTTCAAGGCGTGCAATGCCATGGCGGCTGGCCTTAAAGAGTAGACAATATTTGCTGCATGCTTTCTGTAATTAAAAATGTTTTAGCGTACATTAAAGAAGTGTTAATGAAGCGGCGAGGGGAGTGAATTTAAAGTTTGGCGGCTTACATAACTGACAAAAAGCCAGCTTTGTATGCGTGCCAAGTGTTTAGCAATTATTGCGTGCTCAAGAATTTCCTGTCAAATGGGGACATATGTACATCATATACATAACATAAACACTGCTATATATACTATGTATGTATACCACGAAACATGGATGAATCGCAAAGCGCAGAGCATGTGTAGAGCAGCTATATATGTACATATGTATATAGTTGGTATTTGTTGTGTGTATGTGCTTGCGTTTATGTATTGGTTAACAGGCGCGCACACGCAAAGCGAAAAAAAAAAAAAAATTTTATATGTGCGCTGCTTTATACATATGTACATATATGTATAATTGTGTGTACATAAACTTCATTTGTATGCAACAAGTATTCATGCACATGCAGATGGAGCTCTATACGAACTCACTTGTGGCTCCCACACACAGATACACACCGATACACACGCACCCACACGCACACACACACACTGATACACTGCAGCTAGCAAAGTCCTGTTTAAAATACTTTTTTTTTTTTTTTTGGTGAAATAGATTTGAATAAACATTTGTTTGCATTATGCATAATCATTGTTTGGGCCTGCAAGTGGCGCACTTACCTTTTTCGAGATGCGATTTAGCGAAAATCCAGTTTGAGTTTGTGTTGGAACATTAAGATATCCAGCCAAAACAGGTATTTCAACATCCATTCTGTTCGAGCCGTCGTCAATATATAAAATGCTCGTCGTTCGATTGGCCAACAATCACGTCAGTACTTGTTTGTCTTGTATATGTCTTTGAAAAGGACTTTTTTAAATTGTTTGCATATGCAACAGAAAACCAATTCATATTTATATTTCACAGCAATAATAGAAATATGCTTAAAATTAAAATAAACGTATATAATACAAATTTAGTGGCAGTGAGGCAGCCAGCCAGCTTTATTTATTTATGCGCTTCAGTGCTGTGTTGAGCACGGCTATCGTAGTTGAGCGATAGGCGCGTGTTATCGAGATCGAATACTAGCAATATATCGCTGGCTTGAGCAGCTGCTAAACATACAGCAGCAGCATGTGCACAAATAGTAGCAATTCATGCAAAATTTAACTAAAACAAGCAGCGCTGCTAAAATAAAGCACAAGTACTTGGCAGTTTGCTAAGTTTTTAAACTTGTTGTCTTAAATTTGGCCGCATGTACACACTGTTGGCGCACACGCAAAAGCTGCTTGCTACATAACTAACAAAACATATGTTGATAGCCGCATAATGTGTCATCACTAATTGTTTGGCTACAGTGTCAAGTGCATGAAATTCTTATTATAATTATTTGCAAGTTTTCTGCTATATATATTAAAACGTTTATGCGCCTGCAGCATGGCACACGATCGCGAAATTTTGCGCCTTATATGGGAGGGACAAATTGCCATTTGCTTTCAACCCGACAGCGATGAACTGGTTGGCATGAGCCCAGAACCCTTCTATTTAATGGTCTCACGTCTTAGCTACTTGCCGCTGGTTACGGATAAGGTAGGCAGGCATATATGTTTCCAAAAACACTTTAAATACTATATTTGCACACTTTATGCAGGTGCGCAAGCACTTTAGTCGCTATATAGCCAACGAGCATCAAGAGGGCGCTGTCTGGTTTGACTATAATGGCACGCCGCTGCGTCTGCACTATCCAATTGGTAGGCTCTGTACAATAGCAAGCCCCTGCTTTAAACTTATTGTTTATGTTTATTCTTTTTGTTGCAGGCGTGCTGCATGATTTGCTGCACACCGCTGGCGATAATAAACCCTGGCGTCTGACCATACATTTTTCCAAATTTCCCGAGGAGAGCCTTATAAAGCTTAATACAAAGTAGGCGCGCGCACACAGCTAAAGCATTTTGCAAAACACACTAAATCTTAACTTTGCAGAGAACTTTTGGAATCACACTTTATGTCCTGTCTCAAGGAGGCAGATGTATTAAAACATCGCGGTCAAGTCATATCGGCCATGCAAAAAAAGGATCACAATCAACTATGGCTGGGCTTGATTAATGACAAATTTGATCAGTTTTGGGCAGTTAATCGACGCCTTATGGAGCCCTATAGCGATCAAGAGTCCTTCAAAAATATACCAGTGCGCTTCTATCATGATGAAGTAAGTCCCTTTTGTTCGACAAATCACAATTCTTTCACTTTTTTTTTTCACTCAATAGGATTTTACGTACACACAAAAACTGATTTCGCCGCTTAATGAAAGCGGACAAAAGAAAAACCTAGCCGAGCTGATGGCCGAATTATCGACACCTGTATGCCAAGTGGGTGAGTTCCAAAAGCGCCTAGCTAATGTATGGCCTAGGATTTTCCGGCTATCAATTACCTACCGACCGCACCCAAAACTCGAGGCTATGGAGCATGTTGTACGCTGTGCTGTGTCTGCCAAATCCTATGCAGACGCACACATGACACGAACCGGCATTGAAAATGCTTAACTCATTGTTTTTCGACACACAGACCGACAGTCGGCCAGCGCAGCGCTTGGCTGCATTCATTAGAGCTACCCCTACAACAACAGCAACAAAAAGGTGCCAGTCAGTCTAGCAACGATCTGTATGTCCGTCCGTTCGTCCGTCCCGCTGACTATCTGTCTGTTGCAAGTGTAAACGCGCTCTCGCTCTAACTCGCCTATTTATTATTTTTCTATTGAATAAGACAAACGAGCACAGCGCAGTCCCTTTGAGGCACACACAGTGACAATCATTCTTCAATTCATCAATGTCGCTTGGTCAGCCTAAAAAAATTATTGAACAATGGCCAAGAGGCAGCAGCGGCAGCAGCAGAGACGACTTGGTTCGAACCAAGTTGTGTTTGTAGTTTTCGGGCCATTCAATCAGTATGGAAAATTAAACAAAAACATGGAAAATGCCTAAAGAAAATGCTGCATACACATACAATGGCCACAAGAGATCGTCTGGATTTTAGGCACAGCGCATTGCACGCTGTTGGGTTCCTACACACATTCCCTTTTTTTTTTTTTCATTTTTCATTATACTTATTTTTTTTTGGCTATTTCATTGTTGCTCTCTCTGCTCAAGGTTCTTGTGGTGCGTTTTACCTGCGGCGCCGGCGCAAGAGTGCAACGACTATGTGCACCAGGTTGCAAGCGGCATGGTATATGCAGCTTAGAGCAATAGCTGGAGTTCCAAGCTGTTGCTTGCTGCCCTGGTGGCAGTGCTGACTGTGTGTTCCAGTGGCTTAGGTGCTATAATAGCATTGGGAATTCCAAGGACAGACAAAGGGCGGAACTAAATACCTGCGGCTGGGATTTACGAATTACTTGTGCAGATTGCCCAGAAACCACTTGGCTGGACACACTCTCTCTGTCTACTCTTCATTGACAAGCGCCTCGACACAACATTGCTGCTGTCCCTAGCCCTGTCCCTGTCCCTTGTCCCTGCGTCCAATGTGCGCGCATATGGTACAAACGTTTCGCCTACACTTTCTGTGTGTGTGTGTGTGCATCAGGTTGGCAACAGTTGGGAATTTCCCAGATGTGCTGCGCACACTGCACCCCTGCAAAGGTGTGAAATTTTTATGCTGCTGCATGCTGCTGCTTACTGAGCTGAGTTTTTTCTCAAATCAAGGAATTTCCCATTTCAAAGGTGAAATATGCCAAAGTTGTTGTGTCTTGGCCAGCACTGTGCCTGTTGGACTGTTGCTACAAACACGTTATTTCCAAAGGTCACACTTGGCAGTTATCGGCAATTTTTAGGCTAAATTAGTTGCGTCCTTGTGGTGGTGTTTTCTTTTTTTCTTTCACGTAGTGCTCCTAAAAAGCAAATAATTGGGACTGCAAGCTACGAAAATTATGTTTTGTAGGCTGGGTTGCTGTTATGGGGGTCCTCGGAACCAAGGTTTCCGCTTGAGCCAAGTTACAAACTTTGAGTAGATAAAGATACGTAGATAGATTTTTTAGATAAACTTACTATCGTCAGTTTAAAGTGAGGTTATGTATTATAGTATTTAGGAATTTCTGTTTTCCCATATAAGTAAGTAGATATTCATTTTGAGCAAATTAATATATTTAGGGAGGTTTTTTTATTTTAATTTATTTTCATGTAAAATATATTTAATATTATATCCCAAAACTTGGTTTATCGTTAACCAATAACTCAGCCGAAAACCCGTAACTGCTGGATTTTTACTTGGATTTTCGAAAACCGAAAATAACAAATTTTTAGTTCTAAAATACTTTGATAATAATGTATTAAATTATATTAAGATGTAATGAGCGCCCTTATTGCTCCGAGTCTGCTCCTAATCATCTAAAGTTGCGCTATGCCCTTGCTTGATAAGGACTTTTCTAAATGATCCGCGGATCCACAGGATTGTCTACAGTTTAAACTATATGGTGGGATTGTTTTTTACTGCATCTTTTTCCACGACCAAGTAATTAACACTGCTCTACTTTGGGTTTGTTGAAGCTTACAGGCTAGGAATTCCGCTTAGCTTGCTGCCACGCCTTTTTGAGATTTTGACTTCTTCGAAGTGATTGCGAGCTCTAAGTCTTTGTTCGAAAACCTGCAAGTCAGTCTGTTTTATTTTTGTGTCATTAATCAGGGTCAGGTGCGGATTCAGATGTTGGTCTTGGTGGGGTTCTTCACTTCAAAGTCAACCCATTTTTCCCAATTTAGGGGGGGGGGAGGTCCGGAGCCGAAAACCCCTCTGAATCCGCCACTGAGTATAGTCATCTGTACTTAACAAGTATGCCAGGTGCGAATCCAGGATTTGGTCTTGGGGGGGTTCTTCACTTCAGAGCTCCCAAACACTTTCAACCATTTTTCCAACTTTTGGAGGGGTCCGCACCCGAAATTACCCCGTGGACACTGAAGTATGCAAAAATTTAAAACTATTTAAGCGTCTAGAGGTTATTAATAATTAATTTAAAAGATTCCTGCTTTTGTCCAGGGTATTTGTTGAAACCTATGGCTTTTTTTTAATTCAATTTAAGCCCAGTTACAACTTTTAGAGATGTCTTTGATCTGTAATATCAATTAGACCATTGATTCTATGGCTACAGGGTCAAATAAAGTCGGAACGAGCTGCAGTTTTTTGGCACCCACCTGATTAGGCTTGTTGTCAGGGAAGGGAATACCGCCGGGAGCGCGGAATTTTCTAAAGGGCCTGCAGATTTCAAAGAAAGCATTAGCATATATCAACTTCTTTACCTCACTCTTTTGTAATAGACAGTGGCGGATCCACCGGGGGTTTTCGGGTCCGGACCTCCCCCCAAAGTTGGAAAAATTAGTTGAAAGTCGTTTGCGAGCTCTGATATATATACACTTTGAAGTGAAGAGCCCGCCCCCTAAAACCTAAAACCAAATCCTAGATCAGCAACTGGTAATAGATCACACTCACATCCACGATTGAAATAAAATTGGAAAATTTGTTTTCTATAAGTAGACTGGAAGCTATAAATGACTAAAAAATTTGAAGGAATGGAACTACCTCTTATTTGAAGTAAAAACATCGAAACGAAAATCGTTTTTCCGGCTCGGAGTTGTGATTATATTTACTACATGCTTTTGTGGTTGCTGAACTAAAGTCCATGGTACAACAAAACCCTACAAAGTTAGACTTCGAATTTATTAATTTAACAAGGTATTTTGTAGCTTATTTCAGAACCCTGGCTGCCTGGATTCTTTAGAGCTTCGATTCGGATTCAGCAATCCCAAAAAACATATAAAAAATTGTGTCAGACAGCATATCTTGAAAAAAAAAGTTTTACAATTCTTAGAGGTTATCTTAGAACCTTGGGTTGTTCATTTTTTTGTATCTCGGTGCCTAAGTCTTGGAAAGATTCTGTAATTATCAAGATTCCGCAGAAGGTGAACCGACAAATATGCTCTAACTGGAGGGGTATCTCTCTCCTGCCATCACGAACATTCTCAGATCATACTAAGCCGCATTTCCGAGCAACTCAACTCAACTTCGATATCAAGCGTATCAACCAAATTCGGATATGTATGTAAAATGACCACGTGATTGAGTCGATCTTGAGCCATGGTAGATCTTAAATAATTTGTAATTCGGCGTAAAACAGAAAAACTACTTTCATTAGAACATAAAGAACCTGGTATCGTCAGAACTATTGTAAGAAAACGAACAAATTCGGGAACGATTTTCAGCTAATTTTCCATTTCTCTAAGAAACTTAACAATAGTGCTCAAATCTGAAGTTTTTTTTACCCTCAGGCGCCATTATCTCCATTAAGAAGTCTCTATCTTTGGTCAAACGAAATTCATTGAAATCTTCTCTGTAAAATTTTATGATTGCGTCAGTAGTTTTTGATTCGCCAATCGCAAAAGTTTCTGGAGATTTGAAAAATCGGGCATTGTTGGCATCAAATCTTTCTTTGAGAGAAAAATGTATCAGGTCGAAAATCTCACAAAATATTTTTTTGTAATAATCTTTTGGGGAGTCAAAAATATGGTTTTCTGTTACGCCATCTTTCAGTCGTTTTGGAATTCGACGTTTTATTGGCCATTTTGGTTTTTCAATCTCAAGTTTAGATGCCAATTCGCAACTGTTTTTCCAAATCGATTCAAATTTTTGCTCCCGAGACTCATTCATTACAGTTGACACGATTTCTACCGACAACACACAGCTCCGATGATTGCAGCTCTTTGTTGAGGACTTCAATCCGATCAAAGATTTCGATCATGGCAGTCAAAAGAAAGAAAATCTTGAACAACTCCATATTGTGAAGGAACCCTGAAGCCTTGGCACGGTGCTGTCAACTTCTTTATCCTCAACAAGCTCTTTGAAAAAAGGGATTTTATACGAATAACAATATTTACCTGGTCGGACAGTAGGCTGCGAGAGCAGGTGTATTTTTTTCGGAGTCATCTGCATCAGCTTGAAGTTCTTGAAACTTTGCTAGGCATTTTGGCGAATCCCGGATAAAGTTGATTAGCTCTTTTTACCACCCCGATACAGTTTTTTGCTTCTAGCACATCTTCCAATGCGTCTTGGACCGCAAGATTGAGATTATGCGCCCGAGGTTCTTCTTTCTGTACTCGTTGCTGTAAGCCTGAAATTTTTCCCGAAACATTTGCTGCTCCGTCATAGCACTGGCCTCTGTGTTTATTTAACGGTAATTGGAAACGAATAAAGACGTCCTTCAAAATTTCAAATAAAGTTTCGGCTTTGGTGCTAACTGTCGCATAAAATCCCATGAAATACTCGATGGATATGAGACTAGGCGAAGTAACTCTGAGATATAACCAAATTTGTTCTTATCTTGACACGTCTGGTGTTTTATCTATTAGAATAGCATAAAATTCTGCCTTCCGAGCTACCTCGAGATTCCCAGACTTAATTGTGCTGGCCATTAGTTCCAATATTTCATTTTGAATATCGTGATATAACCACGTGTAACTGGTTCAATTTTAACATGTCTCCAGCTCGGCAACATCTTCGGCTCGTGCCCTCAAAATCGTTACAAAATTGTAATTTTCGTCGTTATTTGCCCCTCAAACCGCCAAGCCTCGCCTTCCTAAGATTCTTAGAGAGCTGAAGATTTCTCTCAATGCAGTTCGATTATCCAACATTTGTTTTTCTTGGACAGAGAGCATTGGAAATGCTTCGTTAATACCCTTTGTGAATGACTACGTTTATGATTGTTTAAATTTTGAATAGGTTAGGTTAGGTTGCACCGGTTGACCCCCGGGGGGAGTCACACATAGACTAAATAGTCCTTAGTGGTACCGGAAGGTGCGGCTGGTGTACAATGCACGTTAGTCGTCGAGTATGCGCGTGTGCTTGGCGAACGCCAGAAGCTTTTGAGGTGCCCAGGGTTTTTCTAGATATTTGAGTCTCGATGTACAGAGGGCGGGGCAGCGGCAAATGTGCTACTCTAGAGTCTCTCTGACGTCTGACTCCCTACATTTCCTGCATTTGTCGTTGTTGGTAATGCCTAGCTTCTTTGCGTGAGTTGCTGTCAGGCAATGACCAGTGAGTATGCCCACCATAAGTCTGCAATCTCTTCTTGGGAGTTCCAGAATATACTGCGCTAGTGCGAGCCGTCTTGCAGTTCGTTGTCTTTTACCACCTTCTATCAGATCTAACTGCAGCGTTTTCTTCGGATCTGTGGTTGATCGTCCTTAGAGGAATCTTCAGATCCTCAAGTGACGGTTGACTCGATCCGGCTCCTTCCTTTGCGAGCTTGTCAGCTTTTTCGTTTCCATCAATGCCCTGATGGCTGGGTACCCAGAAGATGCACACCTCTTTCTGGGTGTTTAGTGCATCTAATGCGTCCCTGCTTGCCAGCACACTTTTGGAATTGATGCTGAATGCTTGCATGGATTTGATTGCCGCTTGACTGTCAACAAAGATATTTATTCGGTTCTGCTCTAGGGTGAGCGCTAATTCTGCAGCCTTCTTTATGGCGAATACCTCCGCCTGGAAGATGCTGCAGTGGTCTGGCAACTTATAGGAAACCTCCGTGGGTGGGTCTAGACAGTATATTGCAGACCCAACGGCAGACTCCATTTTGGATCCGTCTGTGAAAATTTTTATCGCTTGAATCTTTAATCGAAACTCGTGATTAATAATTGCTATTGACGATAAGACAAGCGAAACTTGCTAGAATCTTGGCAGAACATCCGAGTTGACGTCATCTAATCAATAGAGTAATGTAAATCTAGTATAGTAGAATCAAAATTGATGAATAATACCCAATTCGGTTGATAAGATAATGCCGTTGGTATCTAGACGCCGGTAATGCTTAGAAATTAATCTAGAAATTTATGAACCGAGTATTTTTTTTATAGGCTATCAAGAGTTTTGTCAAAGAAATGCAAGTTCACTTGGGTTGAAATATTGTACGATCTTCAAATGTTAAGATTAGATAGAGACTAAAGAACGTACGTGCGGCGAGTTATTTTTGGATTTTTGGGGCATACTGCTCTAAAATCTATTATTGAAATAGAACTTTTGAAGTTAGTTTTTTGCTGGGTAGCGATTTTTTGTTATCCATACATTAGCCTTAAGCCTATGCTTTATTTTTTAGGAGATCCTTTTTAGATTTGAAGAACATTTTTGTTCAACAAGCTACTTGATCCAAACTTTATAAATAGTCCTGTTCGATACAGAATTATGAACAAATTGAATAAAATTCCGAGTTCCGAAATTCTGATTTTGAATTAAAATCCTGAGCAGTTTATCTTTACGAGATTACTCACGCTCTATCTAAGCAATTTCTAAATGAAGCAAAAACAAGTTATAGCAAATGTATAATTTTTCAAAAATAAAACAAGTTATAATCGTAAAAGCGATTTACGTTCTTAAAACGTTAGGGAACACATTAAAAAATTATTATTTACATTAAAAAAAGACACAAAGTTTTATATGTGAAGATCATGCTTAAATTTAGTTGAAACTGGGAACTGGAAACATTAAATCTATCAAATCACCAATTCCCAAGAATTTCACTGTAGGGAATTTTATAGGAAAGTTTTACTGTGTTGATGACCGGCCCTATATGTATTCATATGAAAGCTTTTTAGTTACGTTTGGTTATCTTTTTATTTTAACAAAATTTTTGCTATGATGGTTAGCTAGTTAGTTGGATAGTTACTAAAATTGACAAATCACTTATTCTTGCGGATTTCATTCTAGAAGCGAGTGAAAACCGTTCATTTTCCAGCGGTTTGGTTTCTTTTCTCTTTGAATCGCTTATCTCTAGATAGTGTTTTTGGTTGCCACCGATTCGCTCTTGATTTCTTATTTTTTCAAATTTCACCAAATTTTGGTGAAAGTGAGTTTGCATAAAATATGTAGCTTTATATAAAATCTATGTCTTTTTACTTTTCGTTTTGAATTTTTTCAATTTCACAAAATCTTGCTGAAAATAAGAACATTAACCAGCTGTATGGATAACTAACAAATCTAAAAAATCACCAGTTTCCATTGATTACGTAAATTTTATTTTCACCAAATTTTGATGAAAGTGAGATTGCGAAACTTGAAATTTAAAATATTCTCAGTTCCTACAAATTGCATTCCTTAAAATGCGTTTTTTAAATACTTTACAAAGACGCTTTGCTATTAACCTTTGGTTCAACATCTTTTCAATTTCACAAAATCTTGGTGAAAGTGAGATCGAGGAATTTTGTAGTCCCACTGATATAACACCCATAGTGCATAAAATACGTTTGATTGATACGTTTACATAATATCTATACCTATTTACTTTTGGTTTTTTTCATTTTTTAAATTTCACAAAATCTTGCTGAAAATAAGGACAGTAACCAGCTGGATAAATAGAATCTAAAAATCTAAAAAATCAACAATTTCCATTGATTGCATAATAGCCGTTTGGTACGCAATCTACGCAGATTTTATTTTCACCAAATTTTGGTGAAAGTGAGATTGCGAAACTTGAAATCTAAAATATTCTCAACTCCTACAAATTGCATTCCTTAAAATCCGTTTTTCAAATACTTTACATAAGACGCTTTGCTTTTAACATTTGTTTCAATAACTTTTCAATTTCACAAAATCTCGATGAAAGTGAGATTGAGGAATTTTGTAGTCCCACTGTTATAACTCCCATAGTGCATAAAATACGTTTGATTGATACGTTTACATAATATCTATACCTATTTACTTTTGGTTTTTTTCATTTTTTAAATTTCACAAAATCTTGCTGAAAATAAGGACAGTAACCAACTGGTTGGATAGAATCTAAAAATCGAAAAAATCAACAATTTCCAATGATTGCATAATAGCCGTTTGGTACGCAATCTACGCAGATTTTATTTTCACCAAATTTTGGTGAAAGTGAGATTGCGAAACTTGAAATCTAAAATATTCTGAATTCCTACAAATTGCATTCCATAATTCCGTTTTTCAAATACTTTACATAAGACGCTTGGTATTTTAACATTTGGTTCAACATCTTTTCAATTTCACAAAATCTTGGTGAAAGTGAGATCGAGGAAATTTGTAGTCCCACTGATATAACACCCATAGTGCATAAAATACGTTTGATTGATACGTTTACATAAAATCTATACCTTTTTACTTTTGGTTATTTTTCATTTTTTCAATTTCACAAAATCTTGCTGAAAATAAGAACAGTAACCAGCTGGATTAATAGAATCTGAAAATCTAAAAAATCAACAATTTCCATTGATTGCATAATAGCCGTTTGGTACGCAATCTACGCAGATTTTATTTTCACCAAATTTTGGTGATAGTGAGATTGCGAAACTTCAAATCGAAAATATTCCATAAAATCCGACGCTTCAGCTTAATGTATAGCTAACTTACCTAAAAAATCACCGAATTCTATTGATTATATAATAACCGTTTGGAACGCAAATTTTATTTTCACCAAATTTTGGTGAAAGTGAGATTGCATTCCATAAAATTCGTTTGGCCTATAATTCAAATAAGACGCTTTGCTTACACAACATCTTTTTGGGTGAAAATAAGAACAGGAACCAGCATGAAGATGTGCAGCTAGGAAACCAATAGATTCCCCAATTCCCACTAATTTCACTCCATTAGCGATATAATAAGCGTTTGACATGTAGTTTACATGCGATCGCGATCGCAATCTTTTCAACTTTTCCACCATGGCCCTTTTCATCTTTTGCACTCGAATTGCATTGGAAGAGAGCGCTGTTAACCACCCAGGCAGATGAGATGCGGCTGGCAGGCGGAGGGCGTTGGCGTACGCATCAATGGAGTTGGGTGCAATGTAATCAAATGCATTTTAAAAAACTTGGACATTCGGAGTGGCATGTGCGTTTTTGTTTGGTTCAGTTGCAAGTAGTTTCACGGCTGGTGGGTTGTATTGGTTGTTTGGAGCAGGTCAGGGCAGGGCAGCGGAGGGTGGGAGCAATGAAACTGCCGCAAATGTTTGTAGTGCGTGCATTTTCATAGAAAATTGTATTTAAATTGAAATGAAATTCAAATATACAATGCAGTCAAAAGCAAATGTGCAGGGAACTAAGGTTCAAAGTAGATTGTGATTCCAAGAAATCAAAACGAAGAACCAACCAAGCGACCAACATCGATGATCGGTGGCAGTGGCAGCAATAGAGGGGGAGCGAGGTTGAGGCAAAGAAAGAGAGCCAAAATCTAAGACGCGTCAAAAATAAAGAAACGCATTTCTTTTGCCTTGTGGATCGTCGACGTCGGCTCGTTTCGGATTCTACTTTTTTTTTGTTTTTTGTTTGGTGCAATACAAGGCGCTTTCATGATTTGCCGCCGGCTGTGCAACAACGGATCTCTTCACCGGAAAGCAGCTCTGCTGCCGCCGGCCAGTGGCAACGTCATCATGGGCAGCGCAACAGCGCAGTCGACGTTGGCATTGGCGTCGGCGTCACAAACAGCCGGCACTTGCGTTCTGGCTTTTTGAATGCGCGCACACACACACACACACACACACGGAGCAATTGTTTGGTGTATCTGTATGTGTGTGTGTGTGTGCGGTGTGGTGTTGTTTGTGTAGGGTGCTCTCGAATGTGTGAAAAGGAAGTTCTGAGATATCACCTCCGCTTATTTGTATTTACACCTCCACCAGCGTCACCTTCAATAACACCATCACGATCATCATCATCAGCACCAATACCAATGCACGCACATACCGCGCACGGAAATCGCACCTCACGCACCTACAAACTATTTAGTACTTAAGTGTTTTTGGGCCTAGATCTTTTATGGGTTGCTTGCTTTAGCATTTTGGACACTCTCGAATTGACGCTTCTCTATTGCCACCTTTTGTCCATTTACTTAGTCCCATTTCGACACATTTTCATTTGCATTTCGTCAATCAAACAATAACATTTCCATCTCTTTGCGAGAGTATTTGTTTTGAGTGTGTGTGTGTGTGCCGCCTCGAGAGTTTTGGATAAGCCCAGATCGTTCGCATAGTGCCAAGCAATTGCCAGCTGTAGCAATTGTTACTTATTGTTCTTCGGCAGCTTAGAGGTTACAAGATTTTTCTAAAAACTTCAAAAGGTTTTTCAACACAAAAATTTAATTAATTCATTTTGTATACACTCCTAAAGAATGGGCAAGCAGTAGACGCCTAGAAGAATTAATTTGGCAAGCTGTGCCTCTATCCACAATGTCTACAGCTGGAAGAGTAATAGAGCGTTAGAGCGTCTCTTGGTCTAGTTCTTCACTTGCATTCAGTTTTTAATATTGACAATATCCCTGGGACAGAGATTGGAGAGGTCAGTAAAGCCGTTCAGAAAAGGGGACCCTAGCTAAGCTTCTTCTTGATAGGGTGGGGCACTGACACATAAGGTGTAAAACGGTTTCCTCCTCCTCTTCGGGCCGGCAGCCTCGGCAGAAGTCGTTGAAGGGGGCGCGCATTCTTTCGGCATGCCTGCCTATAAGGCAGTGTCCTGTTAGAATGGACACAGTGGTCGATAGGTAGTTGCGACTTAATGTGAGCAACTTACGGGTTTTGTTGCCGTCCATGTTTGGCCAGGTAAGTCTTGAGGTGCGACAGGAATCCTCATTGGACCAAGCAGTGCGGGCACTTGCCAAATATCCCTTTTTGTGGGCAGTTTGACTATGGTGAGGGGTGTGCCGATGTCTATGCAGTTATAGACACAGAGAGGTGCCTTGTTTGGCCAGTTCATCCGCCACACAGTTTCCCGGTATGTCCCTTTGTTCGGGTACCCAAACATGGTGTACCCTAGAGAGCAGGGATAACTGGTTTAGGGCGAGGTTGGCAAACGTGCAAGAGTTTAGAGTTGGCGTTGAAACCTGTGAGAGATTTGATTGCAGCTTGACTACCCGAGAAAATAGTAGTGCTAGTGTGTATTCTAACCTAATCTGCAAAAACCCCACACAATCCTTTCGGCGTTGTTTTTTCAAATTTTTTTGGAGTCGCCTAATTCGATTCCGAAGCCGGGTTTCTGAGATAACCGCCAAAACGTTTTTAGAGGTTAATTCAGAAACCTGATGTGCTGGAGTTTTCTTATATCTTCGGGGCCGCTGAATCCGAGTTCGACGTCAATTACACAAGCCTACAAATACCGGGGTCATGTCAGTTGTTGGTAAGTTAAGGGTCATTTCCGAAGTAATTTGCTGCGTAGAATCCGAACACGTGTTCAGAGTTGGCCCCTCACGTCAGGATTTTGAGATTTTTGAAAAAACGCCGTTTTTCGGGTGCATAACCTAAAAAATCTCAAGATCCTGACGTGATGGGCCAATTCTGGCCACGGACACAACCTCAAAAGTAGGAAAAAAAGGCTGTTTTTCGGGTAAATAACCTCAAATGTCTCAAAATCCTGACGTGGCCCATCACGGGATTCGGATTCTACGCAGCAAATTACGTCCAAAATGACCCGTACCTTTCCAACAACTAAACCATGTTGGTCTGTGTTATGGGCTTTTGAGTTCACGATAAAGCCAAGAGCCAAAGCATAAGGCTCGATGCAGATACGTTAATTAAACTCCTCTTATAGATATTACCAAGTACAGATATTTTCTTAAAATTCTCAATACCATTTAATTGTTCACTTTTTCTTTAGTTCATATATAATAGCACCTATCTATATATATATATATATATATATATATTTTAAGTGCACTTACAGCGTTAGGCGCTCATTAATTAAATACCTGCTTACTGTTTATATTATTTATAAATTTTTATGTCAGTTTTGACGACATTAAAACTGCTAATCAGTTGATTTTAATTTCGTTGTACATGTCACTAACCAAAGTTTTCGCTGTTGAAAGTTTCTACAATTCAATTTGTTATGACGCAGCAACTACTATATAGATATAATACCTATATATAGCAATACCTCCTCTATACATATATACACACATACTTATATGCTCAAAAGTATTAACTATAGCCACTGGCTACGAAGAACATTCAAATAAAATCGTTGACGGGGCACTTTGGTCAAAAAAAAGCAAGAGTTTTTTCAAACAGACAAATCAGCAAATAATACTCGTACGTTCTTGTCAGGGTCGATATGGAAAAGTTTCTTTTTCATTATTTTTCATTCAAAAAAAAAAAAAAGTATTAGGTATATGTCGATTGATATCCCACTTTGAACCTCTCGCCAAATTTTGGGGGCTTCCAGCGAAGTCTTAATGTAGTAAAACTAGAGCGGGAAGAAAATTTGCAAAATTTGATGGCTCTAGCTGTCTTTGAGCTCTAGCTGTTTATACAGACGGATTTGGCCATCCGAGACTTTCCTTCTATTCTCAATACTAATGGTCTTTATAAAATACTAGAAAAGCATACACTGGGTAGGATCAAAGCGAACGAACTAGCTAAGCGTGGTAGTGGGGAACCTGCGTAAGAGATCGTTCCAGTTGCCTGCTTGCTAAGAGAGAGCAAACACGTCGATTTCCGTGAAACTCTGTCAAGAAGTGTCGTAGGGAGTGGCGCGACGCCATTAGGGAACGTACCCATACTACGTGACCCAAATCTTACAATTTTTTACTCCCTCCCCCACTCGGTGAACATCCGTAGTAGTGCTGGAGAAAACATCGATGTTATATCGATGTATCGAAGTTTAAAATATCTATATATCGATGTTGGCCAACAGAGATGTTTCTCCAGCACTACTAAACATCCATTTGATGAGTACAGAAGTGCTGGAGAAACATCTCTGTTGGCCAACATCGATATATCGATGCATCGATATTCTCCAGCACTAATCCGTAGTATATGCCAAGACACTTCGCGAAATTTACCTAGAGGATATTCACCATGTGTCGAAAATCTTAAGCCTCCCAACGCGCTCCTGTGACCCCCCTGAATGGGTCAGTTAGTAAGGGTACGTTCCCTTAAGTTCTGCGTCAAACTCGGAAAAACCGCGTCCAAAGAAAACCCGAATGAGCAAGTCGAGAGTCAAATTCATGCTAGTCTGTTTTTTTGACCTCGTGGTGTAGCTCACATTAAGTTTGTACTTCTTGGAGAAAGTTTTTTCAGATCGGGGCTCCCATAGGAGTATTTCAGAGGAGCTCAAAAAACCCCAAGTTTTAGATGAATACAACTAACTAAATTTGGCATTCAGAAGTTTTTTTAGAGTTCCCGAACACTGAACCAAATTTGAACGAAATCGGTTGACTAAGCCCCCGACCGATTGGTCAAAGAAAAAAAATTCGTTGTTTCGTTTGTTTTTAAAAATATTGTAACCAAATTCGGCAATCGGAAGTTTTTTAGAGTTAGACGCTTTGTGAATGTCGCGATGATGAAATTTCGTACCACTTACTACCATGTTGTGGGCAGCAGCAAAGCCAACTAACCTGAGACCATTGCTCGTGGTGATCTCACGAAGAATAAATCGACTCCTTCTTGCCCAACCTTGGCATTAAAATCACCAAGAAGTATTTTGATGTCATGCGCTGGGCAGCGGTCGTAGGCACGTTCGAGCTCCGCATAAAAGGCATCCTTGGCCACTTTATCATTTTCTTCAGTAGGAGCATGAGCACAAATCAAACTGATATTGGAAAATTGGCCGGAAGTGAGAGACACGGCGCCGCAACTTAGCACCAACAACGAAGCCACAGCCAAACTCATGCCGTTCCGAGTGGCAGCTGCCGTAAATGTCACAGTTGTTCTTTTTTATACATCCCTGTCCTATCCATCGCATTTCCTGGATAGCGATAATGTCAGCCTTGCATTTTTTGAGTGTATCTGCTAGTTGTTGAGCAGCTCCAGGTCTATACAGCGTACGTATATTCCAAGTGCATACTCACAAATCATTGTCTTTTTACGTTTGCGATGGTCGTCAACAATAGGTCGAATCCGTTCCGAGGCTTCTCTTGCATCTTTCATTGAAAAAATGTTTTTCCATGGGTGGATCTCAAGTCCTACGCCAAAACCTAATTAAGTGGTTTAGGAAAACCCGCCACGCGCTTCAGTTTGCCGCCCAACAGTTGTTAGGCGGCAATCCAGGGGGAACCACGTGAAGGTAGAGCGTCGACTTGAGGAGAGCAGGAACAAGGATCATGCTGGCATTCACCAAGTTGCATGCAATCAGACACTTTGCCTTGTATACTCTCCCCCTTCCCTCCAACAAACGAATTATCCATTGAAAACTTTTTGTTTTTATTGAGGCCCTGTGAATTACCCCTATGACAGCTATATAATTTAACCCCGATATCGACAAAAAAATAAAATAAACTTGTCTCCCGTACGATCTTATCTGAAAATTTTGTTGCTCTAGCTCTTACCATCTCTGAGATCTAGACGTTCATACAGACGACCATGGGTATATCGACTTCTCTAGTCACTCTGATCATACTTTAGGTAACTTTGGGAGTCTCCGAAGTTTCCTTCTGTATGTTACATACATTTTCGGCTTGCACAAACACAATATACCCTTTGTACCAAACAGGGTACAGTGTATAGACACAAAAATTCTTACTGTCTGTTTCGGAACAAACACGATCGAATTTTCTTTATCGATTATTTATAATTAGCAACATTATTCAATTTGTAAAAACGCTTTATTAGTTGCTAGCCATTACCATCATTTTTTCCTAATCTCAATTGTTCCCAGTTCTTGGTTATTTTTATGTTATCAGTATAGTTTCGGTTTTCGCATTCTCTTTAAATTATACTAAACGTCAATAAAATTCAGAGTGGCCTATTAATCTTACAATTACAAGTGTGAAGCTTCTTGAAATGTTACTACTATATTTTAATACCCTGTAGCGAAGCTACAAAGGCGTGTCAGGCACTATAAAGTACATATAGTATATACTTGATCAGCATCAACAGCCGAGTCCATATATGTAATAGCTAAATCTCTCTGTGCGTATGAAGAAAAACATTTCAGCGACTATAGAGCCCAAATCTTACCAAAAATATAAGCATTATCGTCAGGCGATTCAAGACATATCCGTAGAAAAATTTCGCGATCATCTATACTGTATAAGCTACTTAGGGGCCATTCCCAAATTACGTGACCCGATTTTTACTATTTTTTAACCCCCCCCCCACTACGTGACAAAAACCTAGACCACCCCCCCTCCGGTCAAGTGACCAAGCGCGGTATTTTCAGGACCCCCCCCATAGTAACCTTGGGATATGTAGAAAAAACTGGCCAAATTTTAAATCCCTCGCGTGAACCAACGGGGGTTTCGGGTCTGGACCTCACCCAACAGTTGGAAAAATGGGTTGAGTCTTTTTTTCTTTTTAAACCATAATAAGACCAATAGTCACATACGGATCCGAAGTATGGCCAATGACAACGTCGGATGAAGAACTGCTTAGAATTTTCGAAAGAAAGATCTTAAGAAAAATATTCGGACCAAAGCGCAATGAAAGAGCCGAATATAGGTTAAGATACAAAGCACAATTGCTAGAGCTATCACAAGGCGAAGACATTGTCAAATTTATAAAGGCTAAGATGGGTAACTCACGTTCTTAGAATTAGCAATACACGCGCGCAGAAACTTATACATGAGTATAAATCAACTTGGACCAGAAAAAAGGGACGTCCGCGAAAAAGACTAATCGATTGTATAACAGATGACATTAGAACAATCGATATAAGAAATTGGAAGGACCTTGCACAAGATTGAGACGAATGGAGAAAGATTGTAGAGAAAGCCAACACCCACCCCGGGTTGAAGGGCTGAACGATGATGATGACTATGAGTCTTTTGCGAGCTCTGATATACATATAAACACTTCGAAGAGAAGAACTCCCCCCTAAAAGCAAATCCTGGTTTCGCACCTGGCGTGAGCTGTCTAGCTTTCTGAATTATTTAGATATTATAGAAGGCGCAGGATATAGTATGTTTGTTATGTCTCGATATGAATATAGAAGGCCTTACGGAGGTTAGGGAAACCCCCTAGTAAAAAAAAGACTAGAGACATCGAAACGAATGCATTTCGAGGCTTTAAGCCGCCTCAAAACCATTAGTATGATCCAAAAGCAAGAAAATTGTGTTGCAAACGTTTTTTATACCCTGTACAAGTGCTGGAGAAAACATCGATGTTATATCGATGCATCGATGTATCGAAGTTTAAAATATGTATATATCGATGTTGGCCAACAGAGATGATTCTCCAGCACTTCTGCACTCATCAAATGGGTGTTTAGTAGTGCTGGAGAAACATCTCTGTTGGCCAACATCGATATATAGATATTTTAAGCTTCGATACATCGATGCATCGATATAACATCGATGTTTTCTTCAGCACTACCCTGTACCTATAAGTACAAAGGGTTTACTAGATTTGTGCAATATATGTAACGGAGAGAAGTAGGCGTGGCAGACCCCAAGTCCTTTATACCAAAATGCTTATCATAACCTCGGGTAGCGTTTGAGCCATGTCCGTCTGTCGGTCCGTCCGTCTGTCCATTTGTCCGTCTGTATGAACCCCTAGATTTCGGAGACTATAAGAGCTAGAGATACGAAACTTTACCAGCTGATGCGCATATTTCCTCAGAAGATGAAGTTTGTTGAATCATGTCCAATATCTTTCCCCCGTTCCCCCGTAGCAGATTTTCGCGGTTCTTAGCCGCACCGTTTAGTATTTTTATTTGAATGTTAACAAAGCGATGATTTGTGGTGACATACATCTGTGTGTCAAAAATAAACAAAATCGGACAAATACAACAAAAGTTATAGTCTAAAATGTAAAAATTTCACCACCCCTTGCCTATAGACTGCGTAAATATTTGACTCTACGTAAATATAGTAACAAATGACCTAGAATCACCAATTTTGCTAAGCTGATTCATGTGGCTCTTATGAACAAATCCACATCCAAATTTTGTCAATGCGCACCCCCAACCCCCGCAATTGATTTTCCGTGTTTTCTCCCACAACCCTCAACATATTTCCTTGAAACTTATCTCATATACTTTAAATAACTTCTTTGACGTAAATTTCGATTTTCATCAAAATCGGTTAAAATTAGCGAAACTTATAGGTATACAAAACATTTTGCACCAACAAAAAAAATTTTCATTGCTCCTTCTGTCACTTCTTCGGTGAACCTTGGACCATTTGAGAGAAGTCAAAATTGAAGAAAAGCTTCCATTGCTTAATTGGGAATTTTGAAAGTCAAAGCCAAAAGTAACCAAGTTTGAAACGCTTCAAGACCAGTACTAGGCCAAAAAATTTTGGAAATTATAGAGTATATTATAGTCGAAATTTGCCGACTGTAGCTTTCGACAATATAAGTAATAATACTTGTTGCTTAAACTTATAGAGCATAAATTTGAATATATTAAAGGGTTTTCGAGTTTCTAAAGCTACAAGTTTTGAGTTTTACAAAATCTTTGTAATATTTTTTTTTTTTTTTTTTTTGCCTATAGCTTAGACATGGGAAACATGCATTGTGGTTATTGTTGTTGCTTTTCGGGGTTTATAGAGCACAATCTATTAAATTATTGCGATGATTAGCTTCCTTATCGCAAATACGAATCGAGCATTTGTTGCGACAATATTATTTTTAGACATGAGCTAGTATATGCTCCTCCGATTCGACGCAATCAAAGAAGCAAAAAAAATGTATATATATACTATATAAAAAATGACTCGACTCGAGTGATCGTCGTGCGCTCTCGCTCTCGCTAACGTAACACTATCACTCTCTCTCGCTCACTTGTCGCTCTTGTCATTTACGGTTAGTCGTTTCGATAATAAAAATGGGATCAATAAATTTTCAGACTGTTTGGCGCCACTTTAAGCATTAAGCGCTTTAATGTTAAATATTTCATTATTGCGCTGTCTCTTGGGCATACATACATATATACATATATATAGTATGTATATGCATATATTTTATATTATTGTATATATATATGGCCTGATCGTATACTATATGTACTTGTATATGGGTGAGAATATGTAAAGCGGGTCACTTTATAAAGTAATCTCTTTGAGTTTGATAGTCTATATTTGAGCTCAGCTTAAAAATTCGTTTTATGCGAAATATCGATTATCTATCGATATATTGAGTTTTTTAAATTTATTTCAACTATACTTATAGTTAAAAACTAAGTTATAAAATAGAAAAAGTTAAGCTTTAGTTAGCGCATTTTGTTTTTGACGTGACGTTACGTTCGTACTAAAAAAAAAAAAGCGAAAAAGCTAAAGTTTTAGAAAGTTCACTCTATTTAGTTAAAAAATTGCAATAATCGTTCTAGCCGCTTAAAATGTACAAGCAAAAACGCTTGGCGTGACGTTACATAAATTAGAAATTGATTGTGACTTGGAATACAAAATTGGGCAAGATTTTTTGAATGCAACTTAAAGTCTGTTTTGAATGATAAATTTAAAAAAGATTTCTCATTTACATGGCGTGACGTTTGTTAATTTTAAGTCATTAACTGATATATATATATACCTATCCATTAAATTCCTAAAAGGGCTGCTACGAACAAGTTCCATGCAACTCTATCTAAAGCTAGTTACTTTGCTTCACTTCGTTTCCAAGTATTACGCGGCTGAACTGGTTTCCGACTGCCTTGAGAATTAAAATCCAGAATTATCTTCGTGATATCCGTAGAAGGTTTCCCAAAACGTGTGACCTAGCCATTTGAATTTATGGTGGAAAATTTCTTCAGTGACAGCAGGTTGCCGGGTTCTTAACCAGAGATATCTGATACCTCGGTAATATTTCAATCTTGCCAACAATTGGCTAGTTAAAAACTATGAAACTTTTGAGTTTATAACGTCACGCCATGTAAATACTGAGCATCAAGAAAATGAGAAAAGCTTTAATATTAAGAACAATAAATTTTAATTGTAAAATTTCGACATTTTTTAAACTTGCATATTTTTTGTTTTGTAAGTAAATATTATTTATTTTGAAAAATGACAGGGTTTCGGAACGACAGTTCAACCTGTCTGACGTTACTTTGCCTAGGAAACAAGTTTTCGCAAATATTTGATAGAAACAACTTTTTTTATTGCACTCTACCTTACAAGAGTTCGAAAATTTAAAAAATCCCTTGCAAAAGTTTGAAAAGTTTTAAAAATCGCACTTACATAAACTCCAAAATTTTTGAAAATCGATCTTAAAAAAGTTCAAAAAGTTTTAAAATCAAACTTTCATAATTTTTAAAATTTTAAGATTCGAACTTACGAAAGTTAGAAAAGTTTTAGAAATCGAACTTGCAAGAGTTGGAAAATTTTATGAATCAAACATACGAAAGTTGAAATAGTTTTAAAAATCGAACTTGCAAGAATTCGAAAATTTTAAAAATCTTACATAAGTTCAAACAGTTTTGAAATCGAACTTACAAAAAGTGTTAAGAATCGAACTTACGAAAGTTCAAAAAGTTTTAAAAATCGAACTTTCAAAAGTTTAAAAATTTTAAGAATTGAACTTACGATAGTTCGAAGAGTTCGAAAAATCTATTATAAAAGTTCAAATAATTTTTTAAATCGAACTTACAAAAGTTCGAAAATTTTGAAAATCCCTAACAAGTTAAAACTTTTTAAAAATCGAACTTTCAAAAGTTTGAAAATTTTTAGAATCGAACTTACAAAAGTTCGAAGTTTCAAAAATCGAACTTGCAAGAGTTCCAAAATTTTAAAAATCTTTTACAAAAGTTCAAAAAGTTTTGAAATCGAACTTGCAAGAGTTCGAAAATTTGAAACAAATCTTGCAAAAGTTCGAACAGTTTTGAAATCGAACTTACAAAAGTTCGAAAATTAAAAAATCCCTAACAAAAGCTAAAATTTTTAAAAAATCGAACTTTCAAAAGTTTAAAAATTTTAAGAATCGAACTTACGAAAGTTCGAAGAGTCTTAAAAATCTTACTTGCAAGAGTTGGAAAATTTTAAAAATCTCTTACAAAAGTTCAAACAGTTTTGAAATCGAACTTTCAAAAGTTCGAAAATTTTAAAAATCCCTAACAAAAGTTAAAAAATTTTAAAAATCCTTTACAAAAGTTCGAAAATTTTTAAAAATCGAAATTATAAAAGTTCAAAAAGTTTTAAAAATCGGACTTTCAAAAGTTTGAAAATTTTAAGAATCGAACTTACGAAAGTTCGAATTTTTAAAAATCAAACTTGCAAGAGTTTGAAAATTTTAAAAATCTCTTACAAAAATTCAAACAGTTTTGCAATCGAAGTTACAAAAGTTCGAAAGTTTAAAGTTAAAAAATTTTAAAAATCCTTTACAAGAGTTCGAAAATTTTTAATAATCTAACTTTTTTAAGGCAGATCTCATGAATTATAATAAGGGGCCATACCCAAACTACGTGACCCAATTTTTACATGTTTTGAACCCCTCCCCGCCGACCAACCGTAGTATATGGACCCCCCTCCCTCTAGTTGTCACTTGGTCATAGACTTAAAAAAAATTAATAACTTAAGTAAAAAATAAAAAAGTCCAACAAACAAAAAAAAAATAAAAAAGTACCACTTGTGGAAGGAATATGCGTAAAAAAAGGTCATTGGACTACATGACAAAAACCTAGACCCCCTCGGTCGAGTGGCCTATCGTGGTATTTTTAAGACATCACCCCCCGCCCTCCCCCGAAACGGGTCACGTAATTTGGGTACGGTTCCTAAAATTTGTTCACAGAAAACATTTTTTTTTATAGCTAAGAATAGTGTGCCGCAAAATTTAAAAAAATCACTTGGAAACTTTAAAATTTACAGAAAAAATATGATTTCTTTAGACTCTCTTTTCTATAAAATATTTCTTCATCTTTTTCTGAAGAAGCTACATTCACCAAAACTTGTATGTAGACATATCCATGTAATTTAAAAAACAAAAGTTTTTTTTTTACTTTGTAGCCATAGTACCCCCTAGTCTCCCGCAATAGGCTTTTACTATTTACTTTTAGTTTACCTTTCTATATAGCAAGTTTCTATAACCATGCATGAAAGCTTCTGTAGCTATAACAAGAAGATCCTTTAAAATTTCACAAAATACTTTGGTACAGAGTATTTTAGATTCGGGCAGGCACGACCCTATCATTCTCTAATGCTCGGAAATTAAGCACGCAGGGAGCGCAGCCCCCTAGTTTTGCTTATAGATGTAGTGTCCCTATCATTTTGTTGGGACTACGTACGCATGCAATATTTTTATTTAAAAAAATTAAATCTAGTATTTAATACTAAACTTAATAATCATTTAAGGAGCACTAGCTACTGGGGCCTTCGACTTATTTTATTTACAAGATAAACTTATAATTAAAATTAAAAAAAAAAAAATTTTGGATTTCATAAAATATTTTTAAAAGCTTTTCTACGAACTTGTGCTCACGATTGCACTCAAAAAGAAGTATAAACATATAGATGCAGGATTTATGTATGTATATTCAAACGTTAGGATATTCCCATCTCTAGGTCAAGTGCCACGACAATCAGCTTTTTGTGGCTAACAAAAATTTGCCATCACTAAATAGTTAAAGTTCAACCTAAAGGGGTATACGCAGTTCGTAAAATTTCGCGCGGAATGACAAAACTTCATATAAAAAAAAAGTCCCAAATGGGATATATTTGGGACTTTTTTTTATATGAAGTTTTGTCATTCCGCGCGAAAATTTTCGAACTGTGTAGACCCCTTAAAGCGTAAGCTTGAAGTTTAAGAACTGAAAAAAGTCGTTTAAAATATTTAAGCTGGTGACAAAAAGTTTAAAAAATCCCCTCACTTGTGACTGCCTCTCTAGCGCCCTCTCTGTGCACGATAATGTTTTTTCTAGCGATAGATTCGTGAAATAAAAGTGAAACTGTTGCAGCCCATTTATTATGGGCCACCCTACTATCAGAAGAGGGATCGAATCGAATCAAATTGAAAACGTATCGTACAATAAATAAATACGTATGCGTCCTACTTGAACTCGACTCGTTGCACAAATCTTATCTCACAGTCACTCGATTCTCACTCTGCTATGTAATCAGTCATTATCAGCATGCACACATAAACAAACGAGTACATATGTATGTAGATCTTATATAGCTTATATACATACATACATATAACTTATATGTATATGTGTATTTTATGGTCTGCAGTGTGCCAGGCCCAATTAAACTTTTGAGTTGTCCGCATAAATAATCTCGAATCTATAATTACAATTCCTGTTCTATAATTATGAATGACTAAATATTTTGTTAATACTCGAAAATTGCCAATAGCCCCACTCTATCCCCCAAAAAAAATCGAAACACTTGAGATTGGTTTTAAAGCTTTTGTTAATGTATGAACCAAAGCATTAAAAATTATTATAAACTGTGATTTATCCGGGTGGCAGGAGAAGGCAGGAAAGTTCCAGAGTTGATTTTCGATTCGAAAAAGGTTATCTAAAGCAGATCTTAAGTTCTTTAAGTCAAGTTTCGATCAGAGTTGGGTTCATAATGGCAATCTGGCATAGACGGCACGGGAATGAATTTGATTGCTTCTAAAATTTCAGTTTGGAATACTAATTTTTTTCCCCCTATACCTTATGTTCAAATGTATGTAACATAGAGAAGACAGCGCAGTAGAACAAAATAACTTGAACTTGGATATCTGAGACTGTAGCAGCTACAATAACCAAACTTGATATTTGGACTTTCTTATGTGATCAGCCAGATCAAGTCTACTTCTTTTCTACTTCTACAAAAGATTCTTAGATAGGGATATAGGGCCGTAAAGTGAAAATCCGGGCCCGGGGGAAAATTTTCCGGCCTCTCGATTACACCTTTAGCTTGAATTACGACAGTAATTACACCGGGCCCCTGAGAAAACTCCGGCCCGGGGGGAATCCCCACTTTCCCACTCCCCTCTCGTCAAGCCTGTTGGGATACATATGTATTTAACCTGTCTCTATGTGTGTTCATCTGTTCCCTACTAGCAACTAAACCACTTATCAAAATTTTACGAAGAAAATATTGTTGAAACACTCTTGAACGTCCGCTGGTTATAGGCTATGTAGTAGTGCTGGAGAAAAACATCGATGTTATATCGATGCATCGATGTATCGAAGCTAAAATATCTATATTTCGATGTTGGCCAACAGAGATGTTTCTCCAGCACTTCTGCACTCATCAAATGGGTGTTTAGTAGTGCTGGAGAAACATCTCTGTTGGCCAACATCGATATAAAGAGATTTTAAACTTCGATACATCGATGCATCGATATAACATCGATTTTTTGGGTCCTTGAAATGCATGAAAATGATCCGTAATTCCATTGAAAAATCAGCTTGACTGATGAGGCCCATTTCCACCTCGGTGGCTGCATCAACAAGCAAAATTGTCGCATCTGGGGCTCGGAGAACCCAAGAGTTATTGTTGAGAAGCCTCTCCATCCTCAACGTGTGACTGTTTGGTGCGGTTTATGGTCCGGCGGGGTCATTGGTCCTTACTTTTTCGAGGTTGGATCAACAGTTACGGTGAATGGATTGCGCTATCGAGAGATGATTAATGATTTTTTATGGTTGGAGTTGGATGGTATTTATCTGGACAACGTTTACTTTCAACAAGACGACGCTACGTGCCACACAAGCAACGAAACCATTGCTCTTTTACGGGAAAAGTTTCCAGACCGTGTCATCTCCCGAAGAGGTGATCACAATTGGCCACCGAGATCTTGTGATTTAACAGCTTGCGACTTCTTCTTTTGGGGCCACGTGAAACACGCCAACAGCCCAGCGTCGATTCAAGACCTCAAAGATAGAATTCGTGAGGCTATCGAGGACACTTTGCGATTTGATTCCTTCCCTCACACCAAAAAATCCCATAACACGAGATAATTTGGATGTTATCTAAGAACCCTTGGATCGGGGCTATTTGAACTTCGGATTCAGCTGCCCAAAGTCCATAAGGGTTGCCTCTGTCACATGTAAAGTTTAGACCACTTTTTCTTGTGAGCCTGTGAGTTATAAAAAAGAAATTTTCTGTTCCAGCCAGAATCGCAGTCTCATAATCTTTAAACCTGTTTGAGATCCCATTATTATGGTTATTAAATAAAATATTGCCAACTCCGCTTGTCGCTCATTAGATTGCCAGCCTTGCTAAACTTTGAAAAGTATTACCTTCCAGTAATTAAAGAGGCACATGCTTAAATCTAAGTTTTCGGCATTAAAATATTGTTGAAGTGCCAAAATTAAGTCAACGCTACTATTTAGGATCTTTTGAGACTTGTTTTTTTCTTAAAAAGCGAAAAGTGTCTGCGACGTGGATGCCGTTGATTGCGCATAGTTTGTCCGTAATGGGGTTTGGTCGATAATCGAAAATCGAAATAAAAATATCGATGATCGGAAAAAACATTGATGCATCGATATAACATCGATGTTACTTGGTAGCTATATGATATAGTCAACCGCTGCCAATACAGTGCTTGGCAACTCTATAGAAAAGAAAACCAAAGTAAAACACTTGGCTAAGAGCAGTGTAGCAACAAAATGCGCTTGTAATCGCTTATATGCAAATTTTACATGCATTTAACCGATCTATTGTTTTAATAATGTTTTTTTTTTTTATATACCCACTAAAACAACTAACTACGCTACCCTATCAGGAATCTATAATGAAAATAATTCAAATACAATCCCAAATTTGTAACTGCAAGCTCGATTTGCATATATCAAATAATATACAAAACAATGTGAAAGGCCTTTTATAGCTAAGAACTTTCTCGATGCAAAAGTTGCCAAATTCTATTTAAAATAAGTCAACAGTGCTTTGATAACTTCCAAAAATAATATACTTTATAGCACAAGCACGATTTGCATATAAGCAATTAAAGACATTTGCAGCACTTTTAGACAAAAACTTTTGCTCAAAATTGTTCATATTTGTTTAATATTTACTGAAACTAGCAAAAACTTTACTTTTTAGAGGCACACGCCACTTTTCTTATACAAAATTATTAAGACTTTAAGGCAGGTACAAAAAAAAAAAACCCAAGTACAAAAATTAATATACTTTGACATTTCTAAATCGATGCTCTTCAAATATTGCAATAACAAGAAAGTATGAAAACAAGGCAGGGCAAAATATATATCACAAATATTGTGTAAGGTCGCCCATTATTATCTTGACAGCGGAAAAAATCGCAAGGTGCTTAATCAACCCACTTTTATTGTAAACAAAGACAACAGCCATTGATCTCGAAATTCCCATAAAACGAATCAGTTGTAGTTGTGGCGAAATAAGCAGGATTTTTGTGAGCGCAACCAAGGTTTCTAATGCCTAAAGTGCTTGGGAGGGATATTTTAGAACAAGTTGCCTAATCAGGCGCAATAATAAAACAAATTTTTAGCAAAGTTTTTTCCGAGCTGTTAATCACTAAAAAAAGGAAATACTATATCTGTCTAAGATCTAGAAATAAAGGAACAACTTTGATAACCGTGTGGAGTTGTCTGTCTCCCATCGGACGCGTCCCCAGGTGGCGGATAGGGGAATGCTCGACACTATGCAGGGTCAGTGGGGTCCACTCGCGGACCAAAACAGACAAAACACCTGCTTGGAGGTGCAAATAGGAATTCTATCACCAAGCTAGGGTAGGAGGGCTAGCAGCCTGCCTGCCTGAAACATTTCTTGCTACCGAATCGGCATGACGCCCTATGCTTCAAATAGGAGTTAAAGGAACATATATATATTTGATAACTTAAATTCGTTTATATAACTATGCATGTATCGGGCAAGAATTTTACGGAACCCAAATATTCCATTTATAATATCTCAAATTTTTGCACCTATATTATCATTCATTGAAGAAACTAGGGGGCTGTCGTTTGAATTCGTATTAGGTTAGGTCAAATTTTGTATTGATCGTTTGTTTTTTTTTTGTATTTTCATCAAATCGTAGCGAATAATCTACATAAATGCGAAAACGAGCATAGAAGTACGAAGCACACAGTTGGCGGAGCCCCCGAGTTTTTATATATGTCTAAGAACAGTAGCTTATGGTATGCATATAAAGGGGTATCGTATGCGTATACCCCTTTATATGTTTACCCTAACCTACTGTTCTTAGACATATATAAAAACTAGGGGGCTCCGCCAACTGTGTGCTTAAGGAAAAAATAGAAAGTGCACAGTTTTTTTTTCTTTATTTAACCCTAGCGACTTCCGGATGACTGCAGTGTTTTTCAGGCTGAGGTCACTTACCAATCGGTAACAGAAATATCTGCATTTATTCGGATAGCCAGATATTAAGTCTCTCGTCTCTTTGACTTCATCTATGAAGTCGGTGAATAACTGTCGCTCGTCTCTGGAGGAGATGGTAGAACAGTTTTCTATCCACCTCATATGGAACCCGGGACACAGCGATATTGAGGGAAATTGTATTGCAGACGAACTGGCAAGACAAGGAACTACCAGCATTCTCCTACAGGATAAGGAGCGTCTGGGTACTCCTATGGCCAGCTGCAAACTAAGCATAAAGACCCACTTCGCTCACTCTGCAAACGAAACGTAGAATCGAATTTGGAACATGTGCTGGATCTCACGGCAAGCTTGGCCGGTGTACTACAGAAAAAGAAACAAGAAACTCTGTCTAAGCAGAGTGTAATCCGAGCAATCACCGGACACTGGCTGGTAGGATCTCCTACGTCTTCTTCCGTATGTTACTTATATTTGCTCTACGACAATTTTTATACCCTGTACCGTATTAAGTTTGTGCAAGCCAAAAATGTATGTAACATACAGCAGGAGACGTCGGAGACCCCCTAAAGTTACCTAAAGTGTGATCAGGGTGACAAGAGAAGTCGATATACCCATGTCCGTCTGTCCGTCTGTCTGTATGAACGCCTAGATCTCAGAGTTGGTAAGAGCTAAAGCGACCAAGTTATCAGATTAGATGCTTAATTATGTCAGGGGAGACAAGTTTGTTTTATTTTTTCGATATCGGGGTTATATTATATAGCTTCCATAGGGGTGTTTCAGAGGACCTCGAAAAGTAGCAAAAGTTTTAGATGGATAATTCGTTTGTTAATGAAGATATCGTAACCAAATTTGGCAGTCGAAAGTTTTTTTTTATAGTTTCCAATCAATGTACCAAATTTGATCAAAATCGGTTGACTATATCATATAGTCCCCATAGGACCGATCGGTCAAAAAAAAAATGTTGGTGCAAAATTCGATTGATTTCAGTTTGTTTATGAATATCGTAGCCAAATTTGCCGAATAAAATGTCTTTTGGAGATCTTAAGCAGTATGGTGGTACAGGGTATCCCAAAGTCGTCTGCGCCCGACTTTAACATACGCCATCTTTTCTCATTCCATTGTCTAATTTATGGCAGCTACTTAAAGATATGAACGAAATATTATACATATATCTAAAAAAAATGTTTTCCATTTCTACTTTCAGTTGGCATCAGGACACACGGCATTGATATGCATGGAGAGACACAGCTGCAATGGATGTCGGAGCATTTGAGCTATCCCGATAACTTTTTGCATTTATTGCTCGATTCTCGAACACCTTCCAAGTCAACAGATATTTAAATATGTACTATAGCTTTATAAGTATTTACAAATATATAAAAAACTTAATCTAACCTGCAATATTTTTAAGTCTAATTGGGTAGACAATCGCCAGCAACACAGCTTAGCCACTGCACTGACGAATGACTGTAGAATTGTAGTTTAGCGGTGGCGATTGACAACGCTTTGTACCTGACTGGTACTAAAGTTTAAGATTTGTTCGTCATTTTTTTTCATCGATCATTTTATATGCTAGCTATATATAGTATATATTTATATAGGCATTATTCCCGACAACAGGCGGCATGCTATTTATAAATACCCCACCAGCACCCGAAATTCAGTACGTACGACTCTCTAGCAACGGTTATCAATTTAAAAGGTTTGTGGCTCTGGCAGCCTTTGTGCTCCATAATGAAAGTGCCTTGATTAGGCAACAGGCGATTTTTATCCCTTGTCAAGATAATAATGTGCGACCTTACACAATATTTTAGCCCAAAAAAAAAAAAAAAAACACGTCTGAACATTTCTTGTTATTGGTATATTTGAAGAGCATCGATTTAGAAATGTCAAAAAATACTAGATATAGCTGGGAGATACATTTTACCTATGGCTATAAATAGTTAGGCGAAATCGAGTCGCCGCTACTTGAGAATGATTAATTTAATTATTTATTTATCTAGCACTAAGAAAAAAAAACCCCAAACGTGCAAATATCTTTATGTACTTACATAAGTCAATTTTTTTACGCTTATCTTGCTCATGATGGATCTGTGCGTCTGGGTCTGCCAAAAAACATTTGTCTGATGATGTGAGTTTAAACGATAATCGGATTCTTGATCGATCTATGTACTTGGCGGGCCCTCTCACATAATAAACAATCGATTTATGTGTCAATTGGGCAGAAGTGGACTATGCATCAAAAAAAAAAAAAAAGCTTGACTCAAGATCAAGTTGATCAATTGCTATAGCAGCTCTTTAGTGCAAACTTCAAGTGTTTGTCGTCCAGACCTAACTAAGTCATGTAACAAACTATTTATCTAGTACCAAGTATATATGTATACATTTTTTGCTATTTTAACAAGTTGGCAACCGGCTTACTACAAATAGTACATAAGTACTACTTAGTGGTATACAAAAGCCCGTGCAATTGTTACATCAACTTTGTATATAATGCTATACTATCTGTATCTATAATAATAGGTAGTGCCCCGTAGTATCTGCTGACGGGGAACCTGTGCGCGCTCGGATCGAAATTTGTCACGTGGAATCAAAAAGTCAAAAAGTACACAACTCAATATATACTTATGTATAAATATAGTGTATATACAGAAATAAATGCTATGGCAAAGCAACAAAACATCATTCAATTGTTTCTAGCCCTCACATGGGGGTATATCTAGCACTATATATATGCATCTCTTTATGTATTGGTTTTTATCACCTGAATTAGTTGCACGGGTCTGCAAGCGCATAACTTAGAACGCGTCAATTGGTTTACACATGCAACAAGCTGCAAGTTTGACAAACTTTCTTATATCCCGAAAACCTGCTTATTTCAAGATTTTCAAAATTTCGCAATAGTCTATATCACAGCTGTCTAACTAGCAGGAAAACTTGGCCACAATAGAGCTTAAATAGAACTAAGCAGCTTTTTAAACTCAGCCGACAAGACTAAAGAGCAACGATAGGGGTTCTTACTGGACACTGTCTTCAAATTAGGCACGCTAACAGATTGGGGCTGCCTCATTTTGACTACTGCAGAAGTTGTCAGGAAGTTGTAGAGCAGGAAAGAGTGAAGCATCTCCTGTGTGGATGCATGGCACTATGCAGGTTAGGTTAGGTTATAGTAGTTGCCTGTCCTGTAACAGCCCAGACGCACGTTGGCACAATGAGGCTCTTTCTGTTGCCACAGGTAACGCTGTTCGAGAGCTGACCAGGTATGTCTTTATAACAGCGTACCCAGTCAGCTCTGAAGAAGAACAGGCACGTCTATTCAACCATATTATTGCTGAACCAGCCTGAAAGTTAAATGAACCTGGCAATATGCCTGGGACAGAGGTTTGAGAGGTCAATAAGGCTGTTCAGAAAAGGGGACCCTAGGGTCCTTAATCTTCTTCGCAGCCGCGGCAGAAGTCGTTGAAGGGGGCGCGCATTCTTTCGGCATGCCAGCCCATAAGGCAGTGTCCGGTTAGAATGGACACAGTGGTCGCTAGGTAGTTGCGATTTAATGTGAGCAACTTTCGGGTTTTGTTGCCGTCCATGTTTGGCCAGGTAAGTCTTGAGGTGCGACAGGAGTCCTTATTGGACCAAGCAGTGCGGGCACTTGCCAAAAATTTCTGTTTGATGGCCAGTTTGACTATGGCGAGGGGTGTGCCGATGTCTATGCAGTTATATACACAGAGAGGTGCCTTGTTTGGCAAGTTCATCCGGCACACAGTTTCCCGGTATGTCGACTATGGCACTATGCAGCAGAAGACTGAACACACTGGGTTCCGAACTTATTGGGAACGTACGTTACTAAATTCATAGGAATCAGAATAAATAAGATTAATTCGTTCAGAGAGGATCCAGGGGAGTAGAGGGGCCTATCGTAAGGGCCTATCGTAAGGCAACCACTTCTACCTACCTACCTATATCACAGCTCCACAAATCGTCGGGTTAAGTCGATTTTTTTTCCAAAGATTTCTATTAAATAAGTCCCTTTTTTCCAAACTTTTGAGTCTGATCTCGCCAAATTACTTATTTACTCAAGATCCTCTAGCATTAAGTGGGAACATCTGTTTAGAATCTTAAGAAAATTAAATTGTTTCTTTTTGCAGCTAAATAAGATAATTAAAAAAAAAACAAAGTTCCAAAAAACCGCAGCACCCGAGGTTCCTGACATAACCTCAAAAATCCTCATAAAAGAAGGTATGCTTGGGTCTAACTTAGAAATATGTCGTTCTTGGGCTGGGTTTTTGGGACCGCCGATTCGGATTAAGCGACCGCTAAAAAACTTGGTTGAAAATCATAAATTAAAAAAATAGCGCTGTTATCTTAGAGCCCTTTGGTGCTTAGGTTTTTTGGAGCTCAGATTCGAATTCAGCGGCTCTAAAAAACATTTTAGCATAAATGCCCAAACGCAGCATGCAAAAATTCCGCACGAATGGTCAAAACTTCATATAAAAAAAAAATATCCCAAAAAAGGGAATTTTTTCATATAAAGTTTTGAATAATATAAAAATATCCCAAAAAAGGGAATTCCCTTTTTTGGGATATTTTTTTTTTATATGAAGTTTTGACATTTCGTGCGGAATTTTTGCATGCTGCGTATGGGCCTTAAAGGCGTATACGCAGTTCGAAAAATTTCGCACGGAATGAGAAAACTGCATATAAAAGCAAAATTCCTTTTGGGATATCCTTTTTGGGATTTTTTTTGTATGAATTATTGTCATTCCGCGCAGGAATTTTTCGAATTGCGTATGCCCCTTAAATTAAAAAAAAAATAGGCCATAGGATGCTTGGATGTTAGTTGGCGCTGGGGCTTTGTGTGCCTTGGATGCGGATTCAGCGTCTTAAAATTCATATGGATGGAGCTTTGTTACACACCATACACTAAAATATGTTTGAGGAAAGCTGCACTACGAGCCCAAGGATCCCAGGCAGTACCTACTAGCTTGATTGACATCTTGCAACAAGATCCCAAAACTGTTATAGAGGCAAGCTCTTCTTTCAACAAGAGTTTGCGGGTTGCTCCTTAGTGCCCAAAAAAGCAATTCTTGCCCAGTTAGAAAATTAGCGTGATGCCACTTGAACTCAAGAAAACGAGCAATTGCTTCAGCTGCCAATTCAGTCTTATTCTCGTCTGGATAAGGAAAGAGGAAACTTTTCGCGATCTTGCAACAAGATCCCAAAACTGTCATAGAGAGAAGCTCTTCTTCCAACAAGAGTTGGGGGGTTGCTCCTTAACGATACAGAAGCTATCCCTAGGCAGTTCTTGCCCAGTTAGAAAATTAGCGTGATGCCACTTGAATTCAAGGAAACGAGCAATTGCTTCAGCTGCCAATTCAGTCTTATTCTCGTCTGGATAAGGAAAGAGGAAACTCTTCGCTTCGCAGCTGCAAATGCCACGGAAGATTTGGCTGTTTTGTTTCCATGCAGGTTCTTCTTGCTCCTGGGCTCCATCTAGGGCAGACTTTATGTATCCATGCTACAATTGTCATAGAAAGAAGCTCTTCCTCCCAACAGGAGCATCACATTTGGTAAGGGATCATCCATAAACTACGTGACGCTCCAGTGGGTGGGGGGAGGGTCTGGCGAAGCGTCACGATCATATGGAAAATCTTCAAAAATATTCCGTCACTGTGTTACGTTGGGGAGGGGTGGGGGGGTTTATTTTGACGAAAATCAGCGTCGCGTAGTTTATGGATGATTCCTACGTACATGTTGGGGCGTTGCTCCTTAATGTCATAAAAGCTACAGGATACAGTCAGTATCCCAAGAGTATGCTTGCCCAGTTTGAAAATTTACTTGATCCCGCTTGAATTTAAGGAAAAGAGGAATTGCATCTGCTGCCATTCTCTCTCTCTTCGCCTAGCAGAAGGTTTGGCTGCTGCGTTTTCAGGAATACATCTACGGAAGACTTTCAAATTGGGGTGGCTCTGGTTTTCCTACATACAAAATCGTAGACATATATCCCTTAAAGTTGTTAAAGATTCAGCCATATAAAGAACATTTAAAGAAGTTTTAACAAACTGGTTCGCAACTGGTTTAAATCAGACTACTATCAAAGTATTTAAATTTTCTGTTGTCCAAGCGTTTGAAAGATCTGGCCATCAGTTGGTAGCGTATTCAAAATCTTTGCTAGCTTAAGGCTGTTTTGTTTTGGATGACAAATATTTGTATTTACTAAGCGAAAATTCTTTGGCAAGCATAAACGCAACCACGACAATAATACAAACCACAAATACATGCACGCACACACACAGACACAGATACATTTAGCACTTGCCGTACTTACGTATACATACATATATACCATATAGCATACAAAATTTTTACAATGCAAAAAAATACAATGAGTATGCCACCGTTTGTCATAGCCCCCCTACACGTTGTGTCCCCTTCACGGATCCATTGCCGGCTATACGCCGATGCCCTGCCAAAACCCCGATCCCCCAACTACTATATAGTTGACGTCTGACTGACTACTAGCTCTGTTCTGTTTGCCTCTGGCTGTGACTGTGGCAGCGGCTCTAGCTCGTGATTGGCGCACACATTGGCAAACGAGAGCACTTTATTTTTAAATATTTTAAAAATACAACCATTATAGAATTTGCGGCTTAGTCATACCCCATGGCAGTACCCAGTACCTAGTAGCATAACGAAATGTGCTAGGCGAGAATTATTGACCAGCTACTAGGGACTTGAAATGACCGAATGACCCAACGATCACTCGTTAGTGCACCTATGTGGGTTAATGTTGTAATATGCTCCGCTGGCACATGGGTCGTATGTGTAATGTTTCGATTTAATAAGCTGTGGCAGTTTTGGGAAAATTGGATTCCACGAATTGGACGCTTCAAGCAGTTACAACTGAAATTCAAAGGGCTTATAGATTAGGTTATAGGATTTCATTTAGAGTGACTTCCAGACACACTCCTCTAGTTGGCGGGAGAGTGGTAGCCTGGGCATTGAGCTGGTCAAACGAGGCGTGACAGATCATTTATTCTTCATAACAAAATGTTGGGCATATTTTTGTATAGCTGGTAGATCACTTAGAGATACAAAATCGGAACGACGCATAATGCCGCTCTGAAGTTTGTTTAATTAGCAGCAGCAGCAGGCAGATCTTAAGTTTTTTAAGCCATGGTGGGATAGATTTTGACAGATCTAGTTTAGGTTACAATGATTAGGCAGCTCAAACAATAAATGAGATCACCCAGAGACCAGGAGTTCCATTGTGCTGCCTAATTGTGGAAAGGAAGAAAGAAGTATGAAAAAGTGGGGAAGGGGTAGAAGAAGGATCATAAACTAGTGTAACTTTTGAGGATTCGACAAAAGTGGCCAGATTTACCAGATTGCCCAGGTCTTCAAAGCATGGTTTACCCAGAAACTGGTTTCGTCTTCTAAGAAGCGCAGAATAATCACTTTGGCATAGAAGAGTTAAATCTGCCGCGTCCAGGGCCGTAGAGAGAAAATCCGGGCCCGGGGGAAAAATGTACCAGCCCCTCTACTACACCTTTAGCTTGAATCAAGTCAGTACGACAGTAACTACACCGGGCCCCTGAGAAAACTCCGGGCCCGTGGGGAATCCCCCCTGCTCCCTACCCTTAAAAATCTATGGAAAAAGTTTTACATTATTTATAAGAAAGAAGTTCAAGTAAGATTTTTCTGAAAGGCAGAAAAGTAAGAATGTAAAAGAGTGAGCAGCTGGCGTTACCCGCTGTTTGGCATTAATTGTGTGGGCTTAGGCTGCACGTTCTCCACGGAGCAGCTTGGTCAGCGTTCAACGTATCTTTTGGTATAATTTTATGCTCTGAAATTCTAAAAGTCTCCGATATCTAGGCGTTCGGATATACGCAAGGACAGACGGTCATTTGAAAAACATGCAACATTAAAAAAATGTGTGAACTTTACATGGGATAGGGCCACCCTAATGGACTTTGAGCCGCTGACTGTATGCGAACTCGAGGTTAAAAGAAAATACGAGCACCGGAGATAAAAAAAGGTGTAAGCTTTTCATATGACAGGGCCACCCTGATGGATTTTGTGCCGCTGACTGTATACGAACTCGAAGTCGAAGAAAAAAAAAGGAATACTTGCACCCGAGTGTTCTGAGCTAAACTCAAAAAACCCCACTAAAAGAGTTAGTGCGGAGGTTATCCCAGCAAACTGACGTGCTGGGGCTCTTTTGATTTCGGATTCGGATTCAGCAAACCCAAAAATATATAAAATATATGGTAAATTAATAGAGATCTGCGCCCAAAGTATCCTTCGCAAGGGAACTAGGGAAGCAAACATCTGTATCTATTCAGCTAGCCAAGCTGCTTTTAGGGCACTATCATCATGGATCATCTCCTCCAGGATGGTTAAAGAATGCCATAATTACCTCCAAACCCTGTCCTCCCGGAACAAAGTCGTGCTATGTTGGGTATCTGGACACTCAGGAGTGGATGGTAACACGATCGCTGACGATCTAGCACGACAGGGTGCCTCCATCCTGACAGCTGCCCTTTCGCCTTTCTGTGGTATTGGTTGGTCCACAATTAAGACCATGTTAAACAAATGGGCTGCAGGAGAACATAGGAGATGCTGGTTCTCCTTACCGGGGCTGCGTCAAGCAAAAGCGCTTGTCAAACCTCTGTACAGGACTTAAAACTCCTGGTAGCATACCTATCTGGCCACCACACTGTTAGATACCATCTACAGAAAATTGGTCTATCGGATTCGTCAGCGTGCAGACTCTGTCTCGAGGACGATGAAACCACCAGACATATTCTCTGTGACTGCCCAGCGCTGGTATGGGACAGAGCCTGTCACTTGGGAAAGGAACGGATTAGTCCCTTCCATCTTAGTTCAATACCAGCCTACTCCTATTCATGCGGAAAGCGGAAAGTCTTTTGCCATAATTTATGGGTATGGTACAAAAGAACTTCTGGTCGCAGTGCCCCAACTCTTTGTGAGGAATCCATACCGGGAAAAAAAAAAAAATTTAAATTTAATAGCATTTGGTGTTTTCGAGAAATTGCTGAAAAATATTGAAAAAAAGGGATATCCTATATAATTAGATGGTACTTTAGTTTTTTGTTTGTTTTATATGTGACATCATTTTTTCAGCGAACCATCTTGGTTTTCGGTCATCTTTTGATTTTTTGCTTTCGTTACCATTAGACTTTTTTTGTGGGGACTTTTTGGTTTTAGGCAAAGTGTATATTAATCGTCCAGCTACCTTCCAAAACTAACGATAGCCTGTTAAATCTTATCAAAACTTTTGACTAGTCGATCAAAGTCTGTATCATGTGTGACACCTGTCATCAAAGAAGCTGCAAAATAAAGATTCACACTTGGTTACAAAAAAAATTTTGCTTATTTCGATTTGCGTGGCCCACCCTAATAACTATAACTAGAATCTGGCCTGTCGAGAGGGGGTGGGAAAGGCGGGATTCCCCCCGGGCCCGGAGTTTTCTCAGGGGCCCGTTGTAATTACTGTCGTACTGTCGTGATTCAATCTAAAGTTGTAATCGAGAGTCCGGAAAATTTTCCGCCCGGGCCCGGATTTTTTCTCTACGGCCCTGACTATAATAATAGTAAAAAAATCTACTCAACTGCAAATCATCTCCAAATGATGCGGCGTTAAGCTCTGAGGCCTACACTCTACCAATTAAGCTAATCTATGAAAATGCGTTAATCTTCGATATTTATGCTTCGTTTATCGATCTTTCGATAGCCATACAATTAAGAGGCTTGTAATTATTTGGGAAAATGTTTGTTAAAGGCCCATACGCAGCATGCAAAAATTCCGCACGAAATGTCAAAACTTCATATACAAAAAAATATCCCAAAAAAGGGAATTTTTTTTTGCAAAAATGCAAAAATTCCGCACGAAATGTCAAAACTTCATATACAAAAAAATATCCCAAAAAAGGGAATTTTTGGGCCTTAAGAGGGAAAACAGGGAACGCCAAAAATCTAAGTGCTCCTCAATTTTTTTTATATTTTTTTTTTCCCTCTTAGTACTCCTCCAGGGAGCTTAAGGCTTCTACAAGAACTTTCCGCCGGACTCTGTTAGGCGCAGTTTGCTTTGCTGTGTCCCAGCTGATGTTGTGAAGGGACAATTCGTTAAGTATTGTACGACGCCAGGTTGCCTATGGTCTTCACACTCGTCTGCTTCCTTGAGGGTTTCATTCCAGGGACATCCTGACAATGCTGCTTCGATGTTTTCCGAGAGCATGGCCAATCCAACGCCACTTGCGTGATCTTAACTCGTTGACAATAGGAACTTCACTTGTACAGTGCCATAGTTTTGCGTTTGATATAAGATTGGGCCAGAAAATCCCGCATATAATCCTTAGGCACTTGTTGACAAATGACTGCAGTTTCGACATCATTCTTGGCGGGATCAGCCACGTCTCGCTGCCGTACAATAGAATGGATTTGACGCACGCATTGAAGATTCGCAGCTTTGTTCTTGTGCTTATTTGCTGGTTTCTCCATCAGCGTCCAAATGCTGACCGCGCTTTGTTGAGACGATTCTCTATATCCTCATCCACCCCACCACTGGTGGATATTGTGGTACCAAGGTATGAGAAGCTATCGACAAAGTCGCTTTGGTTTTGCATGCGTTTATTGAGAATCCAACTTTGCTGGCAAGGATCTCGAGGTCATGCGCTTCTCAATTTTTACTAAATTTAAATTTGATAGATTTTTAAAGTCAGCATAAAAATAAAAAAATAACGTTAAGGAGTATACGCAGTTCGAAAAATTTCGCGCGGAATGACAAAACTTTATATAAAAAAAAAATCCCATTTGGGATATCCCATTTGGGACTTTTTTTTTATATGAAGTTTTGTCATTGCGCGCCTTTAAATTGCATAAGTCAAATTTCAACTTTCTAAATTTAAAATTTAGCTCTGAAAATTCTTATATAAATAAATATTAAATACCAATTAAAAATATAAAAAGTTTCGAATAAAATTGCGAATCCAATTATGCTTATACAAAGTATTAAAAAACTACACAGCGTTTTTTTCGTATAAAATTATTTTATATTTTGTATTAAAATGTAACCAAGCGTTGCGAATTCTTAGAAGAACTCATCCGAGCATAGAACTATATCGTATATAGTTGGATCTGCCAGAAATCTCTTACAGCTTGCAGTTCCGAAATGACTCTCAGAGCTAACGAGTCTCTCTCTCTCTCTCTCTCTCTGTGTCTTTGTACGCTCTATGCTCTTTTTGGCATTACTGACAGCCATTTTGTTTTTTTACCTTAAATTATTTTCATTACATAAAAATTGAAAATCGTAGAAATATTTTTGGTAGCCAAGTGCTACGTCGTTCGTAATAGTACATACAGTGCTGCGCATATGTATATAGCTAGTTATATATAAACTCTGATTCAGCTCTAGCATAGTATATATGCTACTGACAGCTTTTGTATAATCCAACTAAAATCAAACTTAATGCCTCCAAGGAATTTAAAAAAAACAAATGGTTTATGTTTTTTTTTTTTTAACTTTTGTTAATATAATCATTTTTTTTTTTTATTTTTTCAATTTTTCATATATAAAAATACTGTTTTTTTTATATATAGAACTTTTGCCTGTTGCAAACTGTCGCCAGTAAAAAAAACTTGCTTTGTATATAAATATATTGTGTATATATATATATACTTATATATTGTTTTGTAAATATAGCTATATAATTCTTTACGCTTCAGTTTTCAACAATTTATTAAATTTTGTTTTTATATCACAAGAATTTTCAATTTCCAAAAAAAAAAAAAAAACACACATTACTTAATATTTAGTTATATATGCGGTTACGCCCTACGCCTGCTGCGCATAAATATAAAAAAAAATATATATATTTTTTTTAAAGCTTTTCTTACAAATCGATTGAATTTCGTTAAGTTTTGTTTTTGTTTGTTTTTTTTTTTCGCAGTAAATTAGCGTAGAAATTCTTTTTAAGAAAATTTATATAAAACAATAAATTTAATTTTTCGCTGCAATTTTTTTTTTTTGCTTTTGCTTTAACATAATAGTAAATATATACATAATATTAAATATTTACACGTATTTTTTTTTTCGTTAAAAAAAAAAATCGAGCATTAAAATTTAAATTTAACATTAAAAAAAAAATATGTGTATTTAAGTCTAAAATTATATGCTGCAAAGCTAAAAACTAATTTGTGCTTAAAAATAAGTTTAAAAAAAAAATGTCTATATTAATAATAAAAGATTTATAATTATGACAGTATCTTAAACGCATAGGTGTGTGTATGTGTGTGCATAAATGTGTGTGTGTGTGTGTGTTTACTGATATGTTTGGAAGTATTTTTTTTTAGTAATACCTATGCAAAAAAAAAAAAAAAACTACAATTAAGGCATAAACTCACGCATAAAAAAAAAACCAACGCTAAAAAATAAATATGTATAATATATGCTATATTTGTATATAAGGCTAACTTAAGCGCTACAAAAGAAACCCCCCTTGGTTAGCTGCAGCTACGCCTCTGCTTAGTGCTTCCTTTTTGTATTGCAAAAAAAAAAAAAAGTTTTATTGTTCTGCTTGCTCTCTTCGCGCGCTCACTGCACTGCCGCTCTGACGCGCTCGCGCTCTATGCCAAGAGCGTAATGGGCGCATGAGCCGCAGTTGTTGGAGCATTGGCGGGCATGACCAGGCCCAAAGCCAGCGGCGAAACAGGCGCGGATCCTGGCGCCGGCGCCGCCAATACGGGCGTTCCTAAGCCTATGCCAGCTGCAGCGGCGGCCAGCGCCGTATGTTGGCTACTAATCTCCTGATCCAGCCAGCGCTGCAAATGCGTAGAGCGCTGCTGATGCTGCTGCTGCGCCATTAGCTGCTGCTGCTGCTGCTGTTGCTGCATCAGGCTCATCAGATTTTCGTTATATACGGCATGTAGCTGCAGGTTGAGGCTGTAGCCCGAGTTGGAGGCACTGTCGCTGTAGGTGGAGCTGCTGCTTTCATAGCCGGATACGGGCGAGCCTTTGGGACAGCAAAAGCCGGTGGGTGACAGCGCCGGTGCCGAGAAGGGGCTGAGCACTGTTTGTGGCGTGGAGGATTTGCTGCTTCTACTGCTACTGCTGCTGCTGCTGCAGCTACTTCCTCCACTGCTGCTGTTGCTGCCTTGAAACTGAGGACTCCCGCCGGCGCCGGGAAATGTCTGCAGCTGCATGCCATGCTGTTGTTGCATCATAATCGGCGGTGACTGAAAACTACCAACGCCAGCGCCGCCATCACGATAGCTGTGCGGCGGCGTCATGCAGTTTGGATGTTGACTATAGATGTGCGCTTCCGCTGCATCTTCGCGCTGCTTCAAATTCTTCTTGTACTTCTTTTGCTTTTTGCCATTTAAGCGCGGCAGCTCCGGCGCCGTCGCATCGCTGTCCGTCTCCGCCTCCAGTTCCAAATCCAGCTCGGCATTGTGCTGTTTTTCCTCGGCTACATCTAGCAAATATGGCTTAAAGAGCTTTATTTGTTTAGATGGCAACGCCTTGCGTTGCTCCTGCTCCACATCAACATGCTCCTCATCTACGTCTACTACATCCACATCTTCCACGTCTAGGCTCTCGCTCTTAATGCTGGCCGCTGCCTCTAGCTTGGTTATCTTATCCGGCTGCTCACCATTGGTATCGCTGCTATCCTGTCCATTACCATTGGCATAGACATGCCAATGCGGCGCTAGCGGCATGGCTGTGTGCACCTTGCGCTTGCAGCTGATGTTGGACTTGTAGGTCAGATCCACCACAGCGGCACTGCACTTGGCTGGCTTGTGAGGCATCGCTTCCTGCTGCTGCTGCTGCTGTTGCTGCTGTTCCAGCTCACGCTGCTGGCGTCGCGCTGCGCTACCCAGTGATAGATCCATGGGCGCCGGCGTAGCGGCTGGCTGCAGCATATAATCCTCCGCTGCATGATACTTCTGCAGCAGCGGTGCTGGCGTTGGTTGTGCGGCTGTTGGTCCTGCCGTCCAATAGGCATGTTGATAGGCGGCATAGTGTGCATGGGCATGTGGCTGCTGCAGCTGTGGCGCCGACGGTGGTGGTGGCGGTTGCGGAATGTGACTGCTGGCGCTGGCGCCGCTTAGCATTGGCACTGGAGTTGGCACTTGTTGGTGTGGTTGTTGTGGCTGTTGTTGTTGTTGATGGTGGGTATATGGCACATCGGTGGTGGTGGCGGCATTGCTCACTGCCATGGCCACTGCAGCGGCTATTTTGGCTGCAGCCAGCGTATTCGTATCCGTGCCATTGCTCTGGACGGCGCTGCCGCCGCTAGCTGCTGCTGCGTTGCCATTGCACGACTGTGGTGGCAGTGGCTGCACGGGCGGCAGCGGTTGCAGCGCCACGGGCACAGCCACTGGCACATGCATATGCTGCGGCAAGTGATGAGCAAATTCATTGACCCGCAAATGATGAGGCGCATGATGATGATGATGATGATGATGGTGGGCAGCGGCAACGGCGGCAGCAGCAGCCGCAGCAGCCGCAGCGGCATGCACCGGATATGCATGATGATGATGCGAATGTGGATGCATATTGTGAAACTGATGCTGCTTGGCAGCGTTCTGAGCTGCGCCTGTGCCCGCTGCAGTGCCGCCAGCTACGTTGCCAGCAACACCTGGCTGCTGATGCTGATTGTTATTGGCCACGGAGGAGCGCAGATTGGGCTCACATTGCAGCCACTTTTGTATCTGACGACGATGTATATTGTATTTACGCGCTGTAGCACGTTGATTGCCCTTGCAGTCGTTGTCATTGCGATAGGATTCGAGCACCTGCAGCTTGAATTGCGGCGTAAAGATACGTCGGGAGCCCATTTTGGGGCTGCCGCCATTTGCGTTGCCGCTGCTGCTCGAGTTGGAGTTGGAGTTGGAGCTGGTTGTACTGTCGTTGGGCTGCTGCTGGCTGTTGCTGTTGGTGTTGGTGTTGTTGTTGGTTGTACTATCCCGGACCGTTCTTCTGGCCTGACTAAAGCTTAGCGTGGACGCTGTGGCGGCTGCTGCGGCGCTGCTGATGCTGCCGCTGCTGCTGCGGCTGATTATCGAACTTTGTTCGCTGTTATCCATTTCAAATTTATCTGCGTTGCCGCTTATATATATAAGTTGTAAAACTTTTTATATAAAATATATATATGTGTATATAGGCTCTTTTTTGTATATAATATATATTTTTTTTTAATATTTTTATGTATATATTTATTGTATGTATATAGTATATGTATTAAAAACGTTCTAAGGCTTGCGCTTTGTATATATTGTTGTTGTAGTTGTTGGAGCTGCTGCTGCTTCGGCTGACGCTACGTCGGCGTAGTGCGTGCGACGCTTGCGCTTTCATAACTCGCGATCTTGCAGCCCTGGCCAAACAACTCAGCGCCCTCGCTGTTTGTCCATATAAACTTTATAAGCTTTTATTTTGTATACTTTAGTTTGTTTGTTGCTTGCTTTTATTTTTTCTTATTTATTTTATTTTTTTGCACGCTATTACAACGTTTAAAATGTGGCACAGAAAAAAAAAAAACAAAGTTACAATTTTTTTATTGGATTTGCAACGCACGTCAAGTTAAATTATTTGTATATAGTATAAGTTACAAAACATAACATAAACTCGCGAAGTTGTTTGAAACACATAAAAATTGTTCTGCTAGTTGTTGTTGTTAATATTTTGTATGGTTACTACGACGGCGTAGTGCGTTCGTTTTGCTGCGCTTTCATAACTCGCGATCCGCACGGCAAGGAATCCAAAACACAATTGTTCTGCCGTTCTAGTTCGAAGATACGTTCTACGTTCTATAAGATACGTTTTCTGCCGCCGCCGTCGTCGTCGTCGCAGTCGCGCTGTCGCGTCGCGTTGCTTCGTGCTGCGCTCTTTCGTTCGCTCACACACACGAAATGAACAAACACAAAAAGAAAAAAAAACAGCACACCGAGAATGCGATGAACACTGACGACGACGACAACGACGCGACGTCGATAGAAGAGAGCGCGTGTGAGTGTGTGCGGCGGCGAGTGCCAAAGCGTATGCGAATGCGACTGTGTGGCTGTTGTTGCTTTTGCTCTCTGTGCGTTGGTGTGTTGTTCTCGTTGTTGTTCTTGCTGCTGTTGTTGTTGTTGCTCTCGGTGTCGGTCTTGGCGCGTTCTAATAGCTCATCAGGCGGCAGCGTGCATGTGTGTGTGTGTGTGAACGAGTCAGACACTTGGTGGCGCGGCGGCGAGAGACCAGACCAAACCAAACCAGCCCGCTTTGGCTTATACTCTTTTGTTGTTTTTGTTGTTGTTGCTGCTGCTTTTTTTCTTCTTTCTTTTTGTTGCTTTGTAGCAGCAGCAGCAGCGACAGCAACAACAATAATGCAAGCGCGGCGCTGAGCACTGCAGACAAACTGACGACAATCGTCGGCGAGGTGTCTGCGCCTTTGTATGCGTGTGTTAATGTGCATATGTGTGTGTGTGTGAGCGACTCAACTCGACTTGTTCTGGCTGCGACTTCGGCGCTTTTGTGTACGTACATGCATATGTACATATGTGTGAATGTACATATGTTTATTCACTGCTGCTGCTGCTTTGGAGTTGATTTTCAACGACAAACTGACTAAGCGTCGAGGCGACAAAGTGACACTGTGACTGCTGCGGCCGCCAGCACGGCTAGCACGCCGATTGGACTGACTTAACTGACAAACAGTTGGCGCACAGTGGAACAAGTTGCATTATGTTGAACTCGTCGTGGACTTGAACGAAAGACAGTGGCATAGTTTTGGTTTTCTCTCACCACAACAGCAGAGCGCAGAGCCAGGTTTTTGCAGCGCTCATTGGAGCAAAGAATTGCCGGCAAGTCTTCAGTGATAAAAGCTAGTCTTACGTGATAATTGTTTGCAGAACGTCAAGGTAAGCGGTAGCTCAGGGCCACCAAAGAAACCCGCGCTGAACGGCAAGAAATGTGACTTTTGAACTTGTGCGAAAGGGAACTCTACTGTTAAGATAATGTCATCACAGGTGACCACAAACCTAGGCTGTTTGAGTACAACTCAGAAACAAAAAGACAAAGAGCTGGGTAAAACACCTGTGCGTGCTTCAAACCGACAAGTGTTGAGTTGAAGCTGGCACGAGAACGAAAATCGCCTTTGAGAGAAAAGTCTGTCACTATCTTTTACCAATGTGGGCAGGTCCTAAGCACACTGCGAACTGAAGACGCTTGATAGCAAAATTGTTAACATAAATTTGCAGACAATCCTATGTATAAAGTAGAGAAGAAAACGGCAAAGAAAATTTAACATCACTCCGAAATGTATTGTATAATAGTTCTAGTTGGGAAATTCCCCTTTCTAAGCAGCTTAAGGATTTATTTCATGTCTTTTTAACACGGTTTTTTTTACACTGTTTTTTCTGTAACATATCTACCGTGCAAAAAGAGAATTAGGTGTATTGTATTGGAGTATTTGTGGCCGAACTTCTTAATTGTAGCGTGCCGAGTAGCTTTTATCTTGCAAGAATTGATCTTCGTTTAATCTGTCACTACGTATTGTCTTCTTACACGAACTTATTGATTCTATCGAGCTTTTTAGACAAGTTTCTTTTGCTGTGCCTGTCAACGTAATTCGTAATTTATGGCGTCAAGCTGTCACGGACTGTTGATCTTCAAGGCTTTCGTCTGTCCATTACATATTTTACATTGCACTAGTCTTAAATATTTTTAACCCTATTAATGAACAAGTTGGAGACACTAAATTTGTTGTGCAGACTAATGAGAGCCTAGCCAACAACCAAAAGCTTGCGAAAAAAAAAAAGGGGGACACGGGCCGCGTAAATCGAATAAACCAATAATCTTCAATTTTGTAATCTGCTGTAATTACTCTATAGCACTATTTCAAGAAAGAAAGCACTATACATACATTTGACTACTGAACGAGCAATAATTTAATTAACTTAAACTTCTGTTTTATAATTATATAAATAAATAAATAAATAAATAAATAAATAAATAAATAAATAAATAAATAAATAAATAAATAAATAAATAAATAAATAAATAAATAAATAAATAAATAAATAAATAAATAAATAAATAAATAAATAAATAAATAAATAAATAAATAAATAAATAAATAAATAAATAAATAAATAAATAAATAAATAAATAAATAAATAAATAAATAAATAAATAAATAAATAAATAAATAAATAAATAAATAAATAAATAAATAAATAAATAAATAAATAAATAAATAAATAAATAAATAAATAAATAAATAAATAAGTAAATAAATAAATAAATAAATAAATAAATAAATAAATAAATAAATAAATAAATAAATAAATAAATAAATAAATAAATAAATAAATAAATAAGTAAATAAATAAATAAATAAATAAATAAATAAATAAATAAATAAATAAATAAATAAATAAATAAATAAATAAATAAATAAATAAATAAATAAATAAATAAATTTCTGCAGCAGCAGCTAGAACGACGAATAGCAGGAAACGGTGGAGGTCTCCACCAACGGAGATGGCTCATAGATCATACGTGTGTGTTATGGCCATGGCCAGGTGTGCCCTTTACAAGCATATCTAAGGGGCCAGACCCAAATTACGTGACCCGATTTTTACTATTTTTTAACCCCTTAAGTTTCCAATTGGATTTTTCAGCAGCGCAATGCTATATGAAAAAGTCGATATATCGTTGTTAATTAGGACTACATTAAGCTACGATTCAAATTGGGATCTCAACGGGGCCAACTTTTCGTATATAATATATATATATATACATCTTATATCCATTATATAAAGTCACTTTTTGATGTACTAGTTTATGGGGAAGACAGTTGACACTTGTAAAATTCTATACTCTTCTTACTTCTTACTCTATATATTCGATTTTGTTCACTTGGATGGCAAGTTCTTCTCCATTCCAGTATTCTACTGAAAAGAGAAAAATAGAATGAATAAATAATAAAATTTTTTTAGTAAAAACATATGAAATTAAAACAAATCTACTTAGTTAAAAGTTTTTGCCTTATAGTGGCATAAATGCTTATGTTTTTTAAATACTCTCTGTGTATCACAAGTTTTTTACCAGCCTGGAAGGCCTTTGTTGCTCGGGCTACAAAACTATATACAATGTAAAATTAATTTCTTTGTACAAATAAATAAATTTCAAAAAAAATAATAAATAACAAGTTTTATTAGCATTAAATTTTGCCACACAATAAATTGCATTAAAAATTCGAAAAAGCTTATAATTTTGTCCTCTTTATAATATACAAGGGGCAGAGCTACCAGTTAAAATAAAAAAATATGTAATAGAATAGCATATAAAAAATATATACAGTATATACTATATATATGTATACATAATATAATTAAAAAATGTCATTTCATTATTAACTTAGGCACATCAGGAAGCCCACATATAATTATTATTAGAGAGTAAAGCTCCAAGGCAAAATTCTTTTTTTTTGGGTCTGAAAAACTGCTGACTTAGAGTTCTCCAAAAGCAATTTTCTTTTATTGATCAAATTTATTATTTTTTGCGTAAAAATTTGTGCTTGGTCAAATTTTTGAATAACAAACCGCATGAGAGTAAAAGTGAAATTAAAAGTTTGCGTTTATTAAAACATTTTCCAAGAGATGTGTGAAAAGAGGAAGAAAAATTCTGTATTTAATTAAGATTTTTGAAAACCTTTTTTTTTGCTATTATTGAAAATATTCCTTTACCGGGAGTAAAAGTGTATTAAACTGCTTAAGGGGTATACGCAGTTCGAAAAATTTCGCGCGGAATGACAAAACTTGGGATATCACTTTTGGGATTTTTTTTTTTTTTATGAAGTTTTGTCATTCAGGGGTCAGGGGTGTAGACCCCTTTAATGTTGAAATCTCACGAAATGTAAAATCAAATTAAGTATAACAAAAATTAAATTCAACAAAATGAAATTTGATCCCACTGTGCATTGTTAGGCTTGTGTGCGGCAGGGAGCAGAGGCGACGGCAGTGGCAGCAGCAGTAGGCAGCACACCACGTTTGTTCTCGTTCATGTTGTTGCTGTTGTTGTTGTTGCTGTTGTTGTTGCTTTTGCTTTTGCTCTTGCGTTTGGCTGCCAACTTGCGCCACAATACTTTTTTATATATTTTTTTCTTTGCTGGCTCTCGGCCAGTTTGCTTCACACCATCACACACACACACACACACAAACTAAACGCACACAACTAAACACTCGCTTGATGTGTGCGCTACAATCGTTCTCGTTGTTTGTTGTTGCCGTAGCTGCCAGACATTCTGGCACTAGGGCTCAGCCAGGCCCAGGCTGCAGCAGTTGTTGTTGTGGCTGTTGTAGTTGTTGTTGCTTTGCGATCGAACGACCGTCAAATCGTCAGACGAACCGACAAACATACACACACATGCACACGCACACACAATGCAATGCACATGGGTTACTTGTTGAGCATATAACAGCAGCAGCAGCAGCAGTGTAGCGACGCACAAGGGGGGCTGCACTTTGTGTGCGTGCCTTTGTGTCTCTGTGTGTGTGTGTTACGTACACAATTGAAAATCAACTGTTGAATGTGCAATGCTCTCCTGCTTGTGGTTGTTGTTGTTGTTGCTGCTTGCACCGCTGCCTCTGTCGCCGTCGCCTGCAGCAGCACCAACGAATACACGTCCAATGCGTGTACGTGTGTACATATGTGTGAATGCAGTTGTTGTTCTTTGCCGTTGTTGTTGTTGCTGTTGTTGTTTTGTATTTTTTTTTAAATATTCTTTTGTGGGTTGCATTGATGACCAAATTGGCTGCCGTTGAGGCACACTGGTCACTGTTATAGGCACAAAAAATCAAAGTCAAAAGTTTCAGTGTTGGAAAGGGGGCGGGTGTGTTGGAGGTTACCAAATTTGTCAGCCATTATCGCCTATAGGAATAAGAGTAAATATACATAAATATGTATATTGCAAGTAAATATACACAGCGCGAAAAAATATTCAATACACTGCGCCAAACTTTTTTCTTTGGCATTGTTCAGGATTCAAGCGAACTCTAGCTTGTTAGTTATTGAAACAAATTGGAATGTTGTAGGCAGTAGGGTCTAAAATTTAAATAGTATCTATATCTATTCTTTGTATACAAGTGTTACAGCTCGGATTAAAATCGCGAAGTTCTTCTGCGTATATTGAAAATGTTTTGAAAAGAAAGTAGCTTTAAAAGAAAATCGGGAACTCTAGATTTGTCTAGCATATAATGTATATTAAGCTTGTGCAAGCCAAAAATTTATTAAGCATATAGAAGCAGACGTCGGAGACCCCTCAAAGTAACCTAAAGTATGTGCATGCTAACAAGACAAGTCCCTACAGAGATGGTAAGAGCTGGTGCAACCAAATTTTCGGAATAAATCTCTAAAATCCCAAAAAAGGGGAATTTTTTTTTATATGATGTTTTGACATTTGCATTTTTGCATGCTGCGTATGGACCTTTAGAAATAAAAAAAATCATAAACTTTGGATTAAAAGCTTTACAGCCGAGATGGCTCAAATATCACTTCCAAAGGAGAACGACCATGAGAAAAATGAACTCCCCGAAGAGGCACTCCAATACCTCAAACTTGGCATTTGAATCCTGACGAGCTGCTTTTTTTCGACCTCGCCGGCAACAGCTCTAGGAAAACAATTTTGTGGAATTTCTTGAGGTCAATGTTAGAACCCGGTTTGGTTGCGGTTTTTGAACCAAAAGTACATGCATGGTCTGATCTCAGGATCCGAAAGTCCAGCATTTTTCTATAGCTGCCAATCAAAAATCATTTACATATTTTAAAATCGAGTTTTCTTTCGCCAGATATGGCAAACCGACCACTGTGCGTTGGTTATGTTTTCTTTACTTTCTGCATCAATCTATAAGTGGTTGATGGTTTAAGATCCAAAAAAGGGTATTCATTAGCAACTTGGACAGCTTTTGAAGCATTACAATTGGAAAAAGTGGTATCATTGGTAGCTGTTGTTCATCCAAGATTATACGCTGGCTATAACTAATTATAATAAGGTCGAAGCTCTCGCATGGAGAGCTCTGGTGAAGGTCACTCCGGCCAAGAATGGTTTGTATTACAGAAGCCATGAGAAACTGTTGTATAGCAGCATTTGAAGTCCTTATGGAATTAATACCTTTTCATATCCTTCTAAAGCTCAAAATTAATGCTAAGCATATCAGCCGAGGGAATCGGCAAAGTACACATAATAGGAGTTAGAGATGCCAACGAGGTGGAAAAACTGGTACCCTTAGTCCTCTTACTCAGCTATGAAATGATCGCAGAGTACCACTTCGAAAGGAATTTTGACACTATTATGAGTAACCAAAAGAATTGGATTACTTTAGAGGATGGAACAGAGAAAGGGTCATAATGGGGTAGCGCTTGCGAATATATAGCCGCAACAGTGCACTATCTGTTGGTCAGCCTATAAGAGTTTTTAGCCCCTACTTTAGACGAATGCGACCACAGTGCGCTAGACCCAGCTCTAGTAATTAACATTGTCTTGGAGATTGGATTAGTCCAGGAACTCTAGGGCTAGTAGAGAGCACAATAGATACCAAGTATTGCAGTACACTATCTTTTGGGCAGCCTATAAGAGTTTTTAGCCCCTACTTTAGACGAATGCGACCACAGTGCGCTAGACCCAGCTCTAGTAATTAACATTGTCTTGGAGATTGGATTAGTCCAGGAACTCTAGGGCTAGTAGAGAGCACAATAGATACCAAGTATTGCAGTACACTATCTTTTGGGCAGCCTATAATAGTATTTAGCCCCTACTTTAGACAAATGCGACCACAGTGCGCTAGACCCAGCTCTAGTAATTAACTATGTCTTGGAGATTGGGTTAGTCCAGGAGCTCTAGAGCTAGACGGGAGCACAAGAGATTCCAAGTGTCGGAATGCCCTATCTGTTGGTCAGCCTATAATAGTTTTTAGCCACTACTTTAGACGAATGCGACCACAGTGCGCTAGACCCAGCTCTAGTAATTAACATTGTCTTGGAGATTGGATTAGTCCAGGAGCTCTAGGGCTAGTAGAGAGCACAATAGATACCAAGTATTGCAGTACACTATCTTTTGGGCAGCCTATAATAGTATTTAGCTCCTACTTTAGACAAATGCGACCACAGTGCGCTAGACCCAGCTCTAGTAATTAACTATGTCTTGGAGATTGGGTTAGTCCAGGAGCTCTAGAGCTAGACGGGAGCACAAGAGATTCCAAGTGTCGGAATGCCCTATCTGTTGGTCAGCCTATAATAGTTTTTAGCCACTACTTTAGACGAATGCGACCACAGTGCGCTAGACCCAGCTCTAGTAATTAACTTTGTCTTAGAGATTGGGTTAGTCCACGAGCTCTAGAGCTAGTAGGGAGCACAATAGATTCCAAGTGTCGGAATGCACTATCTAGTGGTCAGCCTATAATAGTTTTTAGCCACTACTTTAGACGAATGCGACCACAGTGCGCTAGACCCAGCTCTAGTAATTAACTTTGCCTTGGAGATTGGGTTACTCCAGGAGCTCTAGGGCTAGTAGGGAGCACAATAGATACCAAGTATTGCAGCGCACTATCTAGTGGTCAGCCTATAATAGTTTTTAGCCCCTACATTAGACGAATGCGACCACAGTGCTCTAGTGACCCAGCTCTAGTAATTAACTTTGTCTTAGAGATTGGGTTACTCCAGGAGCTCTAGGGCTAGTAGGGAGCACAATAGATCACAATGCAGTATTTAGTGATCATCCTATAATAGCTTTCATCCCCTACGTTACAAAAATGCGACCACTGTGCACTGTGGCCAACAGCATACAAGCATGTATGTGTGTGTGCCGTTTATGTGTTTGTATTAGTGTGGGCGCATAAGCTCAAAGACAAAAGGGCATCAACTGCATAACAACTGCAACGACAACAACAACAACGCACGCTGACTTTGCTTATCAGAATTGTTGGTAAAATGACAGTGGCATGTTAGAAAGGAGATGGGTGAGGACGCGGCGGGGGCTGCCAGCGCGCACTTGTTGCAAATGACAAACGAAAAATTGTTTTTTTTTTTTTGTGTTGTTTTTTGCGCGCTTTGTTTTAGCTTTTAAATTCGGTTGCTTGTCTCTTTTTTTGCCGCCTGCTTTCGCTTGGAGACAAATCTGTGGATGGAGATGATGCGGTCGCAGTCGCTGTCGCTGCTGACGCTGCCGTCAGCGTCAACAACTGGAATTCATGAATGAAATACATATGCAGATATACATATATACATACATGCAAACTTATATTGTATATATTATAAGCGTTTGTTGTTGCTGCTGTTGTTGTTGTTTTTGTTGGGCGGCGTGTGTATGTAAATTCATAAATAAAAATATGTTTAGTGTCCAGTTGTCGTTGTTGTTTTTGTTGTTGTCGCGCTGTCGCTAGCGACGCTTTCATCTAGCGCGAGCATCATTTGCGCGTGCGATATTAAATACACACAGATACTAAACACGCACAGATACAGATATACCGGCTCATACTGAGCTTTGGGCAGACACATTAAATGAGCGCCACGATTAGGTGCCGTCAACGAGCAATAACAACAACAATTTGTTGTATTCCTGTCTATGCGCGTAGCTGTGTGTGTGCGTGCGCGTGTTTCGGTGTGTGTGTGTGTATCTGTGTGAGCATGCTGTTGGGAATGGGAATGATAAACGCATTGACTCACCTAACCAGGCAGCAAAAAGCGCTGATGATAGATCAACATGCTTCAACGCACGCACACTTGTTTAAACATACACAGATACACACACACAGATACACACACTTGCACAGTATTAACTCTGCCTATTGTAACCGATTGAAAATTGGAAATTTCTGGAAATTAAGAGCAGATTTTTTAATATAACTTTTTAACCAAGTTTAGACTAAGCCAATGCAGATCTATTCGTAAACTTGGAAAAAAACTTAATAACTGACGCAGCAGCTCAATTCAAATTGGCGCGAAAATTATATAAAAATAATTTTAGTGCAATTTTTTTTTTTTTTTGTGACAACTGCGATAATTTTGAAGAAATATAGGGTGGGCCATCTGTTGGTTTGTTTGTTAATTTGTATATTTTGCAACAAAATTGAACAAATTTATATACCAGCTGCAAATTTGAACATACTCTTTTATGTAGGAAAAATAATATCGCCCAAATGGCCGCCGCGGCTGGCTCTACAGGCCCTTTTGCGAGCAGCGTAATTTTCAATGACTTTTCTTGTAATTTCGGCCCGAATGTTGCTCTGGAGCTTGCGAATTGTTGCTGGCTTATTGGAATACACTTTGCCTTTCAGAAAAACACCAAAGAAAATAGTCCAACGTGATTGTGGAGAATCTCCCCTTGGAACCGCCTCTGCAGTGAAATTTTAAACCAACTTGCTTGCATACAAAATTATTTTATAGAGAATTTTATAATCTAGTTGTGTTATAGAAAGATTCTGCTAAAAAAATAGTCCAGATATTGCTTTTAAAGTATTTTTCACAAATAAGGGCATACAAATAGAGACACTTTTCCAAATAACATGTTTCCATTCTATACAAAAGTTCATTGAAATAGATCTATATATCCACTAGATAAAAGCTCGTTAGTTAGGGCCTATACGCAGCTCGAAAAATTTCGCGCGGAATGACAAAACTTCATATAAAAAAATAAAAATCCCATTTGAAATATACCATTTGAACTGCTTGGACCCCTTAATAAGAAATTACTTTTTTTTCGTTTCGAAAGAAAACTGTCACCTGTCAAAGCTTGTTCACAGTGATACGATACACGGGATATCTAAAAAAACTGCCATTTTAACTTTTTTGAGAGTCTCATTTGTTCTGCGATCTAATATGCTTTGATTGGGATCAAAAAATTTGGGAAAAAATATTGCGCGCTAAGCATCCGTGCTTAAGGCAAAAAGAGCTTTCTTCAGCATAAGGAGTTACCCGCCAAGCTATTTCCAAGCAGAAGGAGTTCCTTAGATTACTTATGATTTAAAGCCAAAGCATATTGAGCGCCGTTTCTTCTTCTATAAACAACAAAGGAAGTGCAGCGTCTTCATCTCCTCGTAGATCGTATCACATTAGCCCAGTGGCGTATCCACAGGGGGTTTTCCCCCAAAAGTTAGAAAAATGGATTGAAAGTCTTTTGCGTGCTCTGTATACATGCACTTTGATGTTAAGCAAGTTTTTGTGTCGCTAAAATTTCAACATTTTCTCGAATAAAATGAAATACAAGCAGGCCTGACGAGAGGGTAGGGGGAAGGGGGAATTCCCCCGGGCCCGGAGTTTTCTCAGGGGCCTGGTGTAACTACTTTCATACTGACTTGATTCAAGCTAAAGGTGTGAAAGAGGGGCCGGTACATTTTGCCCCCGGCCCGGATTTTCTCTCTACGGCCCTGATTGTAAGTATATCCATAATATTATTTAGACTCTATGCTTCAAAAATGCTTAAAGGATTCGCTTCGATTTTTGCAAGCCACTAGAATGACGCTACTCCGTTTCGAAAAAGTCTATTTGGGGTGAATCCGGAACTGTCGAAATGAGCCAATAACACAGACCAACATGGTTTAGTTGTTGAAAAGCTAAAGGTCATTTCCGAAGTAATTTGCTGCGTTGAATCCGAATCCGAGATCAGAATTTGCCCATCACGTCAGGATTTTGAGAAATTTAAACAAACGCAGTTTTTCGGGTACATAACTCAAATATCTCAAGATCCAGACGTGATGGGCCGATTCTGACCCAGTATTCGGATTCTACGCAGCAAATTACTTCCAAAATGACCCTTAGCTTCCCAAGACCACATTATTTGCACCCTGGACATAACCTCAAAAATAGGAAAAAACTCAGTTTTTCGGGTAAATACCCTCAAATATCTCAAAATCCTGACGTGATAGGCCAATTCTGGCCCCGGACTCGAACTCTACGCGGCAAATTACTTCGAAAATGATCCTTAGCTTTCCAACAACTGACATGAACCAGGTATTTGTAGGCCTATGTAATTATTTTGAATATAATTTCAGCACGGATTTCAACTGATTTTGTTTCAAAATGCCGAGAACTTGCAAAAAAAGCGAAACAAATCTCCGTAAACCGGTTGCAAATTCGACAGTGAAAATCGATAAAAGGAGTGATTTTTCAGATGATTTCCCTCAACCCCATTTTTTCAGTACATTTCACTAGGCAACAATTATTTTTATTCCACATTTATTCATTTCAATATATTATTCCAACTTTTTTTTACCAAAAATAAATGTTTGCGATGAAATTTTATGGCGGTGCTTATCATTTTTGAACACTTGCGGATTCACACAGATAAAATCGAAAATCGCGATTTTGGCATTTTTCGCTCGGAGATCAAACTATCTGAGAAAAAATCTTCGTATCGATCTGAAATTTTGACACACTGTAGCTTATTTAATGCCCCGAACAACGCAACTTTTAATTTAAAAAAAAAAATAATAATTTTTTTGTCACTCCAAAAAATCTACGCAAAAATTCTTCCAAAATTCATCCCACTTTCCTCTATAAGTTTATATATTATAAGGGATCATAATTCAAGCAGAGCTCGGCTTTACGTGAACAACCCATGTTTAAGCTCAACTGGAGACGCAGAATTTAAAGTCCTAGCCCATCCATCATATTTATTACTTGTTTTGTGCGATGACATATGGTCTGGCTGATCAACAGTTCCGATTCGAAAATTCCCTTATTCGTGTATAGTCTCAAAAGAGAATTAGTTTTCGAGCACTGTCAGAAATCTGTCATAGATGTCAAGATGGCCAATACTGTGAATACTTCATTTTTAATCATATTCTCACAAAAAAGTTAACGAGCATGTAGGTGGCGGAGCCCCCTACAATTTATTTCTAGAACGAAAAATGTTCGAAAACTAAAGTTTCTTGGCTAGCAGCCAGCTATCTTTTATACAATCTACGATTGTGCACGCTATTGAGTGTTTACTGTAGCTGCAGTCAGCGGCGTCATGCTCAACTGTTAAGCGCTGCTCTACGTTGGCTGCCCGAGGCACAGATTCATTCCCACGTCGCTGCCAATGCGATTGGAGCTGCCCGCTGGCTAGGTGTGTGCATGTGTGTGTGTGTGTGTGCAGAAGAGTGAGAGCTTTGCAGTGGCAAGCAGGGCAGGCTATGGCTAACTGACTGACTGACTGACGGACTGACTGGATGACTGCCTTCCTGGTGGTGATGCTGGTGATGCTGCTCTGATGCTGTTGCCATTGCGGATGCCTTGCTAGCTTGTTGCTGCGGCGCTTTTTTTCAACACCCCAACACACACAGATACACATACATACAAGCACACACACGTATGTAGACGAAGAAGACGACGACGACGACGTTGTCGACGTGTTGTCTGCAGTCGAACGCCTGCACATAAAAATACTTTTGAATTGCATTTCCAAGTAAAAAGCAAAAACCGCACCAGAACACAACTACAACAACAACAACAAGGCATAGCTTGTGGGCATGTGTATGCGTGTGTGTGTGTATCTGTGTGTACGTGTTTAAAATAAAATCAAAAGAATTCCACGTTCTTAGCCCCGTCGGCTTCTAAATCGATTTATCAAAAAAAAAAAAAAACACAAAAACGAAAGAAAAAAGCGGAAAAGACACAGGCAAAGAGATAAAAATTGAATATAAAAAAAAGGTAACGTAAAAATCGAAAACCTATATACACAATAGATGCACACACACACACAATTACACACACATAGATACAGATACAAAGCGACAAATGGACAGTACGACAAACGAGCGCACACTTTGATAGACAGACACATGAAATGATTAAAAAGTTGAAAAAATCAAAAATAATAATAATAATAAAATATACAAAAAAACACACACACACACAGAGACAATCATTTGAAACAGTTTAAAAGAGCAGAGGCGTTGTTGCGGGCTGTGGGGGGCTGGTAGCGCGACAACGTTGTTGTTGTATGCCATACCATAGCTCTGGATCAATTCCAATCCGATCGCTGTGGTCGGTCTCTTGGCGGCGTCGGCGTCGTCGTCGTCGCCGTGCTGTCTGCGTTTTAATGCGGCGCATCAACCCACACATAAACACAGCTACAAATCCACACACACACGCACACACTCGCTGGAGCACTTTGGCCACTTGTGCGCATGCGTAAGCGTTTCTATATCCAAAAGATACATATGTATCTTTGTATCTTTTATATACATATTATAGCATATGTCTGCCTGCTTACAAATACTAATGCCTCTGTATGGTAACCAACTACAATACCAAAAGGCACAAACAACATTGTTGCCCAGTTATGGAACCACAAAAATTTTCCATTAAGGATCTACTTGAAATTGGGTTTTGTTTAGGGTCGCGCATAATATTATATGTACTAGCAACAAAAGCCAAAACACAAAGTTGCTTAAGTTACTATTTCCTTGTGGTTTTAGTCAGTTTAGTAGCTCCATATAGAGTCAACCAAGTTTTTGGCAGAAAGTTCCTTGCAGCGCTTGTGGTTGGCGTGTACGCGTAGAAATATCGTCACGTAAAGAAATAAGCAGTCAAAAGCTCTTGTCTTATCAGAAGCAGAAGAAGCTGGTTAAGGTACAGGTCTTATAATAGCTCTGCAGCAATCTTTTTTAGCCAGCTTATCCAGGATATTCATCTAAGGGACCAAGCTGGTTCAATTGCTTGTTATTTGTAATAACAACTTAACACTGCTTAAAGCAGTTGCCAATTGGAAATTCTATTCTTAGTCCCATCCAGCTACAACCCCTAGCACTCTCCTTTCTACTTTCTTCAGCTTTATTTCCAGTTTTGTTATAATGTGCACTGTGTCAAGCACTCCAAAGCCAACCTATATTTATACCAGCTTATTACTGACTAACTGAGCCAGAGTTCCCATTATCCGACTTCGAGATCCAAAATACCCCAGTAAATAAGGTTTACGGTTTTAAAAAGCCCTTTAAACCCTTTGCAATTGTCAAAAACAGCGTTGCACTGCTTTAAGCAGTTGGTAATTGGAAATTGTATTCTAAGTCCCATGCAACTACAACCCCAAAAAACCTCCCCTTTCCACCTTATTCGGGTTTATTTCCATTTTTTTTAATAAACACTAAGTTTCCCTATGACCATTGAGACGCTAAATCCGTATTTGAGGCCCAAAATACCCCAGCAAATTAGGTTTCCAATTCCTCTTTTAAAAACCCCTCAAAACCCTTTGCAATTGTCAAAAACAGCTTTACACTGCTTAAAGCAGTTGGTAAGTCTAAATTATATTCTAAGTCCCATGCAGCTAAAACTCCAAAAAACCTTCCCTTTACAACTTATCGGCTTTATTTCCATTTTTTGTAACAGACACTTAGTTTCTCTATTTGGCTTTTGAGTCGCTAAATCCGAATTTCTGCGATCCCTTAACAATGGTCGAATAATTTTGTCTAAGTTACTTTGCGGCTACTAAATTCAAAAATGATCCTTTAAATTATATAAGATTGTTCGTTTACCTGTTAGGTGCGAAAATCTGAAAAAGCTCCTAGAGCATTTAGGTCCAAAAATAAGTCGCTTATGAAATTTTTGCTCTTCTATAACTTCCGTGACCTTCTGTTTTATACAGTGCTAGGTTGTCGCCCTAGCGCCTAACCCCCTTCAGCAGGACCCACCATCGATATTAAGCCTTGAGGGTTGGCGTGATGGTATGGTTTACATTTATAAAGCCGCTTGCTGCAAGGACAGACGCCCGCTCTCAGCCGCACCTGACTATGGTGAAAACAGACGCTGAGAGGTATTGAGAGGCCTTTGACACCGTTGACCCTATAGTTGTTGATTCTTCCGCCGCTTTCCCGACCTCGCCATTACCTTTGTTTGATAACGATGTGTACATCTCCGGCCTATGTGGTCCGCGGGAGGTATTTGATTGCCCTCCTAACACCCATTATTGGGAGGCATCCCCCTATCCGCCACCTGGAGACGCGCCCTCTTGGGATGTTAGGCTCCCCCGAGGGAGGCATGAGTTATATAGTCTATACGGTCACCCCGACCCTTAAAACAGACCGATTACCATGGGTTTTCCACATAATTAGGGCAAACGATAGCTATCTTCCTAAACGAATAATGCTTGGACAGTGTGTATGTAACCGAAGAATAGGTCGACCAAAGTTGAGATGGTTGGATGGGGTCGATCAAGATGCTGAAGATTTAGGACTAAGATGTTGGAGAAGACAAGCCCGAGATCGCGACAAATGGAGGCGAAAGCTACAACAGGCAAAGACCCGGCCAGGGTTGTCTCGCCAATGATGATGATGATGATGAAATTTTTAGACTTAGATTTTATTTGTTTTTTTATTTGTTTATAGCTACTATAGAATTAAAAGACTCTGATCTTATATTTATTGTATTTTTAGGCTTCTTTAAAAGACAGTCAGTTTCTCTAGGGCCGCCAATAACGGTGGTGCACTGCTTGAAGCAGTTGTCAATTGTATTTTGTATTCTTAGTCTTTTTTTAAAAGACAGTCAGTTTCTCTACGTTTGCTAAATCCAAATTTGTGGCCCGATAAGTTTTTAATGTTATTGAAGCTCGAAAAATTCCAGCACGTCAGGTTACTGAGATAACCTTCAAAATACATAGTTTTATAAGATTTTTTGAGATTATGTCAGGATCCCAAGATGCTGCTGTTGTTTGGACCTACCTACATATGCTCTGCTCTCTGGATATGTTCGAGCTAAATATTTAACGCAGGTATCCGAAGTCTTATTGTTTTTTAAGCTTCTATAAAAACAAAAACTTTGAAAAATGCACAATCTTTTATTTGAAATTTTCAGTGCATTGTTCGAGTTGTGTTATCTCTTAAACTATTACAGAAGTTTTCATTAAGCTTATCAGTTTTTTCAATATATATATATGTAAGTTGCAAAACCCTGAATAATCTTAGTGCTCCATTATTACTGAACTTTGCACGTTCCTTATACTAAGCTTTCAAGCACACGCCTGTCATATTAGTTCCTAACCCAAACAAAACATTTCTAGACTCAAATCTTATTTTTTCTAAAACACTTATCAGCTTTATATAAACGAGCTGTGCCTCATTAAAATCTAATGATTAACTTGACGCATGACTCAGATAGTAAAATTAACTATTTAATAACCAGCTTCTGTGTCGTAAAAATAATTTTTAGAAAATCCTAAGCACATTTTAACAACCTGCCTATATATATCTATATTTTATGATATATCATGAGGCTTACAAAGATTATTTTTAAGCCGCTCTATTAATTTCAGTTTTTACGAGCTAGATACTGGGTCCAACCGAATAGTGTTTTCAAAAACTACATTAGTCAGTCTCGTTAAATGGTTTCTCAGATAAAATTCGGAATTGAAATATGAACTTTTTTGGGTTATCTTGTTGGAACAGACTTCATCTCATAACCTTCTTTGGAAAAAATTTCTTTCTTTAGAAGATACTTCCAATGAGATGAAAAAATATGCAGAAAAATAAGTTATGGACAGTACTCAGTCTTTCCATAACTACAGCAGTTGAATCGAACTTCCTGAAAGTACGAACTAAGAAACTCTTACGATAATGGGTTTTGTAAATTCAAGGAGAGCTACAAGCAGCGCTTCGATGTTCTCACGCAATACGAATTCTGGATTATGGAAATATTCAATACAGTTCATAATACTTCAATAGCTTAGCAGAGGTCAGTATTTTTCCAATAGTAATAAAAGCCAAAATTATCTTAAAACGAGATTACTCCCTTAACAAGCAAGCTTGTCTTTTTAGCCTTAGGGCCTATACACAGTTCGAAAAATTACGCGCGGAATGACAAAACTACATATAAAAAAAAAACCTCATTTGGGATATCCCATTTGGGACTTTTTTTTTATATGAACTTTTGTCATTTCGCGCGAAATTTTTCGAACTGCGTAGACCCCTTTAAAGAGAAATCCCGAACATTGAAACGAGAATGCATTTTTATTCTCTCTTCAAGACGTATTGATGGATGTGGATAGTAAAGTCTGAAGAAGTGACATCTGGGCTATACGTTGGCTGGGATCTGAAGTTCTGAAGCGCATTTTCATTTCCTTCAAGACATCACACTTTTCCACAAACTCCTTATAAAACACTCTTTTAAAAGGATTTGACTTTAGACTTGATAATCCAATGATTTTTTGTTCGGAAGTGTGCCACTTTTTTTTCCAAATTGTAACTTTTGTCTCCAAGTTCTTAAGCCAAAAGACGTCTCTAACAATAACAGCCTTGAGAAAATTTTGATTATCGGAAAAATGTTCGGAAAAATTTTAATCATTCAAATCTTTACTTATTGGTTCTAGATGAATGTGATCTTAGGCTTGATATCCCGAACCAAAAATTACTACGAAATGGAACTATTAGCTCTAAATCATTTAAAAAAAGGTAAAGCACGTCTCCAACAATAACAGCTTCGAGAAAATTTTGAGCATCCCGATCTGATATATAGACTCTTCGGAAAAATATCAATCATTGCAAACTTTTCATATAGGTTCGAGAAAATCTGGAACATCGCGATATAATAGGTCTGTAACTATTGATTTGAGAAAAATTCAATCAAACTAAACTTTCCATATTGGTTTGTAAAATTTCTATTATCGAGATCCTACACATCCTTAAGTATTGGTTCCGATAATTTCGATCATCTCCATATGACACGTTTGTACATATTGATTCGAGAAAATTTCAATCATTAAAATTTTGAAATTTTGGTTTGGAAAAATTCGATCATCGTAATCGCTTACGTCTAAACATATTAATTTGAGAAAATATCAATAATTCCGATCTTTCTTGATTCGAGAAAATTTCGATCATCTCGATCTGTCTGTTTTTACGTATTGGCTTCACATTAGTGCTGGAGAAAACATCGATTTTATATCGATGCATCGATGTATCGAAGTTTAAAATCTCTATATATCGATGTTGGCCAGCAGAGATGTTTCTCCAGCACTTCTGCACTCATCAAATGGGTGTTTAGTAGTGCTGGAGAAACATCTCTGTTGACCAACATCGATATATAGATATTTTAAACTTCGATGCATCGATGCATCGATATAACATCGATGTTTGCTCCTTCTGCACTCATCAAATGGGTGTTTAGTAGTGCTGGAGAAACATCTCTGTTGACCAACATCGATATATAGATATTTTAAACTTCGATGCATCGATATAACATCGATGTTTGCTTCTTCTGCACTCATCAAATGGGTGTTTAGTAGTGCTGGAGAAACATCTCTGTTGACCAACATCGATATATAGATATTTTAAACTTCGATGCATCGATATAACATCGATGTTTGCTCCTTCTGCACTCATCAAATGGGTGTTTAGTAGTGCTGGAGAAACATCTCTGTTGGCCAACACCGATATATAGTTATTTTAAACTTCGATACATCGATACATCGATACATCGATATAACATCGATGTTTGCGCCTTCTGCACTCATCAAATGGGTGTTTAGTAGTGCTGGAGAAACATCTCTGTTGGCCAACATCGATACATAGATATTTTAAACTTCGATACATCGATGTATCGATATAACATCGATGTTTTCTTCAGCACTACTTCACATCATCATAATCTTTTGTCCACACTTTTTCCAATACCAAATTTTTTTTTCAGCTCAAAAAGTTGTCCATTTTCCCCTTGGGATCTCGGCTTGCAGCAAGCAACCCACTTAACCTAACCTTATAAAAACTTTACCATAAAAGATCGTTGAGATTGTTGTTGGTCCTCAATTATGAGTCTTTCCTCAAAACCTTTCAATCGATTCCTTTAAAACACTTTTCGGGTGTCCTTAAACTCTCTGCTTCCTAACATTCCTTTCTTCTGGTTGAAAAAATTCGGTTCGCCTTCTTATTGGGTACACCCTGTATATGTACATTATTGAACTTAACGCAAAAGCTGTTCAACTGAGTTTAATACATTTTGTGTTCGGAAAAGAACCTTATATCGTATAAGAATGTAGTATATGTACATCTATATGGACATCTTTACGCACATATAATCGCTCCTAGTCGAAGCATAGACCGGAAAAGTATCAGTTTCTTGAGTACGTTGAATTTTTTCGGCCGTGGTACTAACCCAGCGCAGCCTACTGGCCATCGTTAGGACATGCAAAGCAAAGTCGGGAATGGAAGAGCGTATCCAACACATTTTAAATAGATGCATCTGCCCTAAGCGCACTTCTTTCGAATCACGGCCTTATGTGGGGCGTTCTTCTTGTTGTTTCTTTCAGTTGCCAGATGTCTTTTTTCCGGAACTATCAGCGTCTTCTTTGCTACAAATTGTTTCCAAGGAGCTCCGAAATGATCTAGTGATTCGGTTCCAATCTATATAACAGCGTATACTGCTCATCCCATAGTTGCCCCGTCTTTTTTCAGTGTAACCGCTTCTGCTTGAGAAGTTCCTATTGCAATAATTATAAGGACATGGGATCTTCAAAGTTTATACACGTACAATGGATGTGCCTGAGCGCTCACATCGTCTGGAACGTTATCTTCATACGCTGTTCCTTTTTGAGCAATGCTTTAGTCTAGCATCTTTGGAGCAGTAACTCTCTCGCTCTGCATTGAGATTTTCGTCCACAAACCTTTTACTTCGCCTCCAGCAGAGAGACCTTATTGAGTTATTCCTTAAGAATTTCGTCCACAAACCTTTTACTTCTCCTCCAGCAGAGAGACCTTATTGAGTTATTCCTTAAGAAAGTTCGGATAAATAGACTTATTATTTAAGTTCTGAAAATGTGATCTTGGATGCTTCCTGCGTTTCTTCTTATAACTGAGTGAACTTGTATGTTGCAAAATTAGGGCACCTACACTGACTACTTGGAGATCTTCTAGTAGATATTATGTGGAGCAATTTTTTCCTCTTGGGAGCTTAGTGCCTCTACATTCAGTAAACGGAATCTATTTTTGTTCAAACCGGTGATTGGCCAGATGCGAGTTATCCCAGTGATGGGGCTGCCATCTGACGCCATCTGGGCGTGACGTGCCTTGGCTACCATCAAAGCTCCCAGGGAAGAAGCTCATTTTTCTAGGTTAGCGCATTTTTTTATTCGCAAGTTGGCAAAGTTGAGAACCAAGATGACAACGGTTTGTGACATAGAGCAATAGATCGGACAAATTTCTGACATAATTCCTTTGCTCAACAGTTGCCAAAAATGCTACTGAACTTCTAGGGGCGGCAGACGTGAGATTGTGATTTGTTTACTCACTTCGACGCGCAGGAGCATCTTCTATGGAAATCTTTGCAGCTCTGAATGCTGCATCAGGCTATGCGACTAGCTCCACAAATAGGATCTCACCTTATTATACTCTTTCTAGTCGGAAACACGTCTTACTCACTACGAATAAGCATAAGGCTACGCGTTTTTCCACGATGCTAGCAAGGGCCTCCCCGTGGTGTTCCCTGGGTACCCTTCGTGTAAACGAAGTGGTAGCGAATTCGAGTGACGCTTTAAAAGGTCTTACCTCAGACCATTAAAAGGTTGCGTTGGGCTAGTAACCCGACCGTAAAACAACACATACTCAAGAAATGGAATTCCGCCCTATGCTCCTCCTAGGGGCGACTACTCGTAAATGCAAAACTAAGCTCTAGAGTAGTCTAGGAATACATATATATATACAGTCGAAAACATGCGGCAAAAATCCTTACGCAACGCTGCAAATCATCAACCTAATCTCAGCACTTCCAGCTATCTGCTACGTTCAGGAAGAAAAGTATTTAGAAACTTAGTTTGTTAAGCAGCGATCATAGCCAGAGTCACTAAGAGAGATGAAGGCGAAACCCTCTAATCTATCTGGTATATTATTATTATTAGTTCCTTCCTTGGTGTGAGTACAATACATATGCGGAATATATAAAGTAAAGACGCCGCTATTAGTAAGAGCATAGGGCGGAGACGAAGTTTTTCCATAGCCACGTGACTCGTGAGCGGCCATGCCTACGTGACCCTTGCAGTTTCCCCTCGAAGCTCATTTTCTCAATGTCGCTGCTGTCTTTCCGGATTGTGTATCCAATCCAACGCCATTTCCTACTTTTTACCTCGAAGGTGATTACGGAGTATGTGCTTGTGTTTCTTGGGTATATTTGATAGTGTATTTGTCTAGATGAAACATTACTCACTAGCTCACGGAATAATGGTTTCAGGTAACCCCCGTTTACTGGAGTCGTAGGCGTTGCCGTTGACTGAGCTCCGCCACCGCCTTATACCCTGAAGATGTCTACAACGCCCTTCTGTCTTTCGTTTGTCTGCTAGGTTAGGTTAGGTTGTGTAGGCTGCTCGGCACAAGGCCGAGATCACCCGGAAGCCTTGCGGCCCATTGTGATGCCTAATTAAGAAGAAGAGAGAAGGTTATAAATAAGGGTGATAGTGAGAGGGGAGGGGAAGAGTAAGTTCTATACGTGCTTAATCTGTTTCTGTATCCTGTTTAATTGAACCATTTCGAGGATTCGATAAAAAGAGCCAGGTCCGCTATGGGCAAGTTTGCCAGACTGCCCAGGTCTTCAAAGAAGGGTTTGCCCAGGTACGGGGTGCGTTTCCTAAGAAGTGCAGGGCAGTCACACAGCAGGTGTTGGATGGTTTCTATCTCCTCCTCATCTCCGCAGCTCCGACAGAAGTCATTGTGGGGGACATGCATCCTCTCAGCCAGAAGGCCTATGGCGCAGTGCCCCGTTACAACCCCTGTCACCCTCCTAATCCTGCTCTTGTGGAATCGCAGGAGTTCGGAAGTTCGCTTTGGGTTGTATCTTGGCCAGAGTGCTCGGGAGATGTGACAGCCGGACACAGTGTCCCATTGTCGTTCCGCCTCGGATCTGACTATCCTTGTGATCTCTGAGACCACATCCTGTAGAGGTCTTGCTATATCCGTAACAGATGAGGCAATAGGTAGCGCCGAACCTTTTCTGGCACACTCGTCCGCTCCCTCATTTCCAGGTATCGTTTGTCTGCTACCTATCGATCCACTTGGGTTGGTTACCAAGTAGAGAGTAGAAGTTTGAGTTGAAACAGCATCTATGTTCCGCAACACCACCCTTTTAGGCCCCAATCTAACTGGCATAAATAAAACCCAACCATGAGTAAGCCTTACGTATCATGCAATGAGTCAGTTTTCCATACAGTGGCATTTTTTAGATAAGTCCTACAATTAGGAATTATATCATACCTGAGCTGTAAATATTTATTCGAGTACGCTCAGACCAGACAAACATTTGAAGCTATCCCTTTTCGCATGATCAGTTTACGAAGTTACAAGAACATGGGCCAGCAAGTACTGCAAGTTGGCTGAGTAAGACCCTTATCTAAGAGATTAAATTAAAGTTCTCCGACAATTGGATACTCTGCAGCAACTACCTACTAAGTCACCCAAGATTGACGAAGCTGCAAAATTCTTCTACAGCTGTAGAAGTAAAGATATTCGGGGTCTCTAACCGAGAACTCGGGTCTTGGAGATCTAGCTGACTACACGAATCGTTGCTGATCACATTCGTCCCATGAATAATTAATATCTGGAATACCAATTGTCACACTCCTATTTGGCTATTTGTTGCGATGGAGTCATATATAGCGCCTTTCGGAGTAGTGTATATTGATATACAACTTGAAATCGGAAGCTTATTTGTTTGTTTTAGAACTTAAAGCGTCGGCGTTGACGTCGTTGTCGTCGCTGACTAACTCTGACCCACGATTATCTCGGATCACAAGATCAGCGCTTGATTGCACAGGCCCAGCTTCAGCTTTATGTTTTTTAAATTGTATAAACTTAGAAACTATAGTTGCAATATATGGATTTTCCGAAAAGTTCAAAACATCATCATCATCATTTTGCTAGCATCTGGAATAACGCCACGATTCCAGGTACCTACTATTTTTTTTTCTTTTTAATGGAGTTACATAAACATTTAAATGCTGTTGCCAATCTTAGGCGCCCGTCCTAATGGCTAGTTCTTCTTGGAAAAGAAAGCCGCCCTGTTACCCACCAGAGCTAAAGACATGCTCACTTTTTTTTTTGCATTGGCGCAGACATTGGGCCGCCGTTGTTGCCAGCTCTCAGCGTCGTCAGCGTCGTTCCATGCAGCTTGGGGCACATAAAAAAGCAGAAAGAGAAAAAAAAAAATGTAGTGTACACATGACCATAGTCATACCCTTAGCTATAGATATGGTCATAGCCTTAGCCAGGGCCAGGTCTCATGGTCAGTTCGAGTTAGCCCCAGTCATAGTAGTGCCATACACATGCATATAAGGAACGCGCAAGATTGGAGCAGACGCAGGCAGAGGCAGAGGAGCAGCGCAACAAGAAAGGCGGCGCAAGCAGGCAAACTTTTATTAACTTTTCCAAGAAATGGAATTTCTTGGATCCTGTGTGCCTGTTTCGCTTCGCTTCGACTGACTTTTAATGCTATTTCGTGCTCGTGCTGGAGCTTCAGCGACTTTTTTGAACGACCACAGCACGTCCAAGCCCAAGTCCACGTCCCCATATCTTTGCACACACACACAGAGACACAGACAGGTAGAGCAGTTTGAGTGAGCTTCAGGTGTTGTGGATCGTTCCATCTACAGAGCGGGGCTAGTTAGCAAACGCCGCAGCATTCTTTTGGCGGTCGCATAGCCCCCCCCTGCTGCCGTTTGTGGCTATCACCACCAGCATCATCATCATCATCACCACCACCATCATCATCATCATTGTCCCAGTCGTCTTCTTCGTCGTCGTCAATTTGAGTCAATTTCTGTTCGAGCCGCAACGAAATGAATCGAACAAAATGAACGAAGCGCATAAATAACGTAAAACAAAAAAAGGCAGCACTGAAAAAAGATCGTATGGTGGGGGCAGGGGGGGGCAGCTGCCACTGCCGGGTGCGGGCAGACAGCACTCCAACGCCAACAGGCGGCGGCGCATACACACAGAGACCAGTGGACGCCTACGTGCAACATGCAGGCCAAACTACACCACTGTTCATTTGATTAGCATCACTTTTAATTTCTAATGAGCATCACGCATAGAGCTCAATTTATTTGAAACTAAGGGGCTCAGCCCCCTGCCTGCTAACAGACGAATTCCCATATGCTACTGTACATTTGAATAGCAACGCTTTAAATTTCTAATAAGCCTCACTGCTTGAAGTAAATTTATTTGAAACTAAGGGGCTCAGCCCCCTGCCTGCTAACAATATAGACTATCGAGCATCGAACCAACTTGCTATAGATTAATTTGCTTGGGCCCAGTACTTGGGCACTGTGGATGCTTCAAAAAAATGCATCATATAGCTGCTTTGGAAGTGAAAACTCTGCAACGATCCGAACTTTGACAGCTGATTACATAAAGAACGTTATGCTCAATATTTTACCAAAAAGTTAAACATGGATGCAAATTTAGATTTGGGAGTAACTTACTGTTTGGTGTGCATTGTTTTTTTTGTTTTGACCAAAATAAGGTCTAGATTTTGAATTCAGCAAAACACACCAAAGACCCTAGCTATTCCAGACCAAAGATGAAGTAGGCGTGACTCTCAGACAAAGAGCTGATGAAAACGGACTAAATACGACGGTAGTGGAGCACGCTGTTTCAGTTTCACTGTTCCAAAAAAAAAGATTATGTCAAGATAGGAAAATTTTCAAGCCAATAACTTTTACGACTGATTTTTGTGCAAATGTATGAAACGGCCAAAAAGTCAAATCTGCGACATTACTAAGTACACCTAATTCTGTATTCTGGAACGTCTCCAGAAAAAAACGTGTAAAAAAGACTTGAAGTAACTGCTTAAGCTGCTATGAAAATAAATTAGAAAGGGGAATTCCCTAACTAGATTTCTGAAGATGAGTTTGATAAAAATATTTTTCTTTAAAATTTCAATTAAATACTTTTTTTTTAAAGGCCTATACTCAGTTCGAAAAATTTGGGATATCCCATCTGGTACTTTTTTTTTATGAAGTTTTGTCATTCCGCGCGAAATTTTTCGAACTGCGTAGATCCTTGAACGTGCTACATTTTCTAGACCGTGTTATTTCTAAACCGTGTAATAAAAGACTGAGTAAAAACAGAATTGGATGCATATGCATATATCTTAAATCACTCATATAAATGTTGTACAGTAAATTGGCTATTTTCATTATAATCTTGGTGTTTCACCACTTAGTAGATTGGAATTGAAAAAGTTAGAAAATATTTTCCCTATCACACACTAAATTATATTTTCATCAATATTGGATCATAAACTAATTTGTATCGCTTGATTGCCAATAAAAATATATATAGAAAAAAAAATATTTTTGCAGTTGAAATACACGCTCCGTTCCATTTGGAAGAAATAAACTTCAACAAGCCGAATTTCCAAGCTCTTCGGCTAAAACTAAGTAGACTCCAGACTTATATATATTTCTGTGAAGTAAGCAGCCTAACTTTTGTAAATTGTTGTCCGGAAAACGAAAAAAAAAACAAAATCGAAGAATTTTATTCGGATTCGATTTTGCGTGCTCTGGAAAACGAATTTTTTTTTTGTCCCATATTTTTGCTATAAATTCTCTGTGGGTTGAGTCAGAAAAAAATAATTAAAAATATACATAAGTGTAATCTAAGCATATCAAAGTATATTTAAAAAAATATTTCGGTATAAAATTCGTGTTTTTTGAGACCTATTTTGCCGATGCGTCAAACCATATGAAAAATTCAGTTTGGTGAAATTTGGGGTTGGGTGCTTCAAAACGAATCCGAATAAAATGTGCGGCCGATAGTTATATTATTTATTAAACTTTATCTGTAGTAGGTAGGCATATAAAAAAATTAAATTATTGGCAGACTAGACATCAACGCTCCAAACGATTTATGTGAGTTCTATAAGAGTGCATTATTAAACAGCAAAAAGGACTTATTCAAATGTCAAGCAGTGTGCATAAAACGACTCGTCGTTGAAAACGAAGAAGAACGCGCGTTAACCCGCTCTACACTTGCACTTCCACTTCCCATACGCTTCGCTACCCCCCTTCTTAAGCAACACAAACACTCACACAGCAATGCAACGAACGGGGTAAGCAGCAGAAGCAGCAAAAGCAGCAGCAGCAGCAGGCACGGGTTGTCGTCGCTGACGTTGGCGTCTCAGTCGTTGTCATTGCGGTTTGCAGCAGCAGCGCGCACACACACACACATATATACGCTTATGCACACACAAACACACACAGCGGGCGTTCACTGGCAGACATGCTGGCAGGCAGCTCTTCTTCTTCTTCTGATTCTTCTTTATGCACACACACACACACACGCACACACTTGGCGTCGGCGTCTGCGTCAGGCCACATAAAGCGCCACACAGCGCAGGGCAGCAGTAAAGTGACATGTGCACATATGCATGCATGTGTTCATATGTCAATGGCTCTCTATGACTGTGTGTGTGTGTGTGTGTTGCTCTCTCGCTGCTAAACTATGCATGTGTGTGTATCTGTGAGAGCGGCAAACGTATTTTTAGTACAAGATTGTTGTTTAAACAAACAGGTTTTTTACACCGCAGCAAATAACTCGTCTGTCGGCTGCCAACGCCATAACCATAGCCATAGCTACACTGCCCCAGCCCCTGTTCCGCATGCCCTGCAGCATGGTACTCAGCTGCGCGCTGCGCTGTTGTCGATTTTCAATTCGTTTCAAAATTGGTTGGCCAGACAGCGCGGCAGCCAGACGACTGTATAGACAGACAGACTTACAGATAGACAGAGAGCCTAGCTACACATAGCTTGGCTAATTTTCCATAGACGGTAGCGCCATATAGACACACTGGCACTAGCCAGCACTTTACGCCCAACAACAACAACAACAACAACAGCAAGAGCTATACTTCAAGTTTTCAAGTTGTCATGCAGCCCTGGCAAGTCGCTGGGGTCTGGCACAGGAAATTGCCAAGCCAGTCAGTCCATGGCGTTCCTCTCATTACCTGCGCCTCCCTGCACACACCTGAACCAAAGTATCAATGCCTCGATGATGCTATGCCAATTTCTTGTTAAAATACAACAAAAAAATACCAGCAAGCTTCGTTCACCGCAATAGCGAGTGAGCAGCACCTTTGGTGTGAAATTCCGTTGTAAAAAATATCTCTACCACAACAACAACTAAAGCGACTGCACAGCGCCAACGAGTTATAGTTATTTGTTGCACATTCGGCCACTTGGAAGTGCGCTATGCGCTGCATTTAATACCAAACAACAACAGCAACAACGCAAGAAGCGAAACCCCTCACACTCAACAACTAAGCGGCGCCGCAGCGTCTATTGGGGCAGCTGCTGTTGCATGTAGCGCACAGTGGCGATCGGCAAGGTGTACCACAAATTAATGTTATTTAATTTATTTCGTATTTATGAACGAGCGCGACCGGCCGCACACACACACACACAGACAAACACGCAAGCAAGCATAAACACTGCTAGCCACTTGAATAGTGCCAAAAGTTAAAATATGAATTTAGCTTTAGCACAATTGCAACAGCTGCTTCCAAAACTAAGCTGGAAAAAGTTGAGACTCTTGGTTATTATATGGTTGGTTATTAATTTATGGGTATGAAAAAAATCAAAGCGAAAAAAGGATAAACCGCAATATATAATTTTTTTTAAAAAATGGCTTAAATTTGTATATTTTATATAAACGAAAAAATCAAGTTTTAACACTTATTTTTTGACATAAAAATAAAAATCATGCAATAATATTGGGTCGTTCACGAAGTAAATTCGTTTGATGACAACAGCTGATCTTATTGAATTTTTTTGCAGCCAACTTCACACTTAACCGCTTTACCTTTATATATTTGAACAGCTGATATAGTAAGGCTTTTTGTAAAAAATTTTGTTACATTTTTTGGAATAGTTTTTGTTTGGCGCCCTATCGAAGATGGAAGATCGAAAACAACATTTTCGGCATATTTTACTGTTTTACTATCAAAAGGGTAAAAATGCAGTTCATGCAAGGCGAAAATTATGTGATGTGTACGGAGAAGATGTGTTGACCGAACGCCAATGCCAAAATTGGTTTGCAAAATTTCGTTCAATTTCAATCTTGAGGATGCACAACGTCCTGGAAGGCCTCATGAAGCCGACGTGGATAAAATAAAGTCGTTGGTCGATGCAAATCGTCGAATAACAACTCGAGAGATTGCTTAAAGATTAAATTTGTCTAACGCGACCGTTCACAAGCACATGAAACGTCTAGGTTTAATTTCTAAGCTTGACATATGGGTTCCTCATGTTCTTAGAGAACGAAATTTGCTTCGTCGCATTAACAACTGTGATTTGCTTATCAAACGTCAAAGAAGTGATCCATTTTTGAAGCGCATTGTTACTGGCGACGAAAAGTGGGTTGCTTACAAGAATGTAAAGCGCAAGAGATCATGGTCTAAAAAGGATGAACCAGCTCAAACCACTTAGAAGACCGATAGCCACCAAAAAAAGGTTATGTTGTCTGTTTGGTGGGATTTCAAAGGGATCGTTTATTTTGAGCTTTTGCCCGACAATACCACGATTAATTCTGAAGTGTATTGTGATCAGCTGGACAAATTGAGTGATGCACTCAAACAGAAGAGGCCAGAATTGATCAATAGAAAAGGTGTGGTGTTCCACCAGGATAATGCGAGACCTCATACAAGTTTGATGACTCGCCAAAAGCTTTTGCAGCTTGAATGGGATGTGCTACCACACCCACCATATTCTCCAGACTTGGCACCTTCGGACTATTACTTGTTCCGGTCTCTGCAAAATTTTTTGGATAGGAGAACCTTCACCTCAAATCAGGACGTCAAAAACCACTTGGACCAGTTTTTTGCCTGCAAGGATCAAAAATTTTATGAGCGTGAAATCAATCTCTTGCCCGAAAGATGGCAAAAGGTATTGGATCAAAATGGAGAATATATAATTTCATAAAATGTTTTACACAATAAAAAAAACGTGTTTAAATTGCACTAAAAAAAAACGAAATTACTTAGTGAACGACCCAATAGTTAAATCGCAAAATAACTTTTATTTTTCAAATATTATAAAAAAAATTAAAAATAAAAATTATTGGCCAATTTTTATTTTGCAAAATTTCATATAAGAATTATTTTGCAATTTTTAAAATTTCGTTTAAAAGTGGTAATTTTTTTGAAATCAACTTCTATAAAAGAATAAATTTTTAATTTATATGAAAAAAATGGATTTGCCATAAAAGGATCGCAAGGATCTCACAGAACTATGTAAACAAGCGCTCGAATGGAACACGCAAGGTAGCAGAAAGAAAGGATGCGCTAGATGCACTTGGAAGCGGACACTCGAAAAGTAACTTAGGTCTAGAGGGAAATCTTTAAAGGAGCTCAAGGTCATCGCGTAGGATCGTAGCCGATGGAAACGTTTTGTAGAGGCCCTATGTCTCACTGGGGATAACAGGAGTTGAGAGATAGAGAGATTTGAAAAAAATGCTTGGCTTAAGTGAATTGGGAAGCTAAGTCCCAAGTGTCGCCCCAAACTACCCACCTATACGATAAAATCAAGTTTTAACTCTTTTTTTTTGACATAAAAATAAAAATCATGCAATACTTATATATAAATTTTTATTCAAAAATCGCGAAATAACGCTTATTTGCTAATTTTATAATAAAACTAAAAATTAATGACCAATTTTTATTTAAAAAATTTCAAATAAGAGTTGTTCTGCAATTTTTATTATAAAAATCCAAAATAAAAGTTATGGCTGAATTTTTATTTTAGAAATTAAATTTAAATATCTTTTGAAGCAAGCGGCGCACAATAATAGCTAGTGCATTTATGTAATGCACACTTCAAGAGCTTTCGGTCGATGTCTTACATGTCCTTGAAGTATCAATATAAAGAGTGCTACAAAATAAAGACTAAATTCTAAATATCTTTTGAGCCAACAGGCGCATTGACAAAAATTTATTATTTTTTCAGCCGTCATTTTGAATTTCGTCGAGAAAAAAATTACCAATTATTGTACAATAAAAATCGCATTTAACAATCAAAACAGGAAGCTTGTATGTCTTTTCATCATGCCACAAATAATTCCCAAACTTTGCCTTCTTTTCGGCCAAATCTGAATGAACCTCCCCCTAAGGCCCATACGCACTTCGAAAAATTTCGCTCAGAATGACAAAATTTCATTAAAAAAAAAAATGCCAAATGGAAGTTATTGAGCGATTGTTTTAAATAAAAATTAATTTTTAACTATTATTTCATAATTTTTATTTTTATGTCAAGAAACATGAGTTATTTTGAAATTTTAATGAAAAAAAAACCTGATTTTTATTATAAATATTATAATAGTTACGGTTCCTAATGCAAAGTTTTAGCCAATTAAGTTACTGACGTTTAGCCCAGCAATGCTAAAGTATATAATATTTTTTTCTTATATGTATATATTTTTCTTTAATCAAATTCTAAAAAAACTTCATATTAATTGCATTAGCCATACAAAAAAGACCAAAAAAGTCAGATATAGTTCAAACTACGTCAAGACAACAACATTTGGCACTTATAGATTCTAATTAACTTAATTTTTGGATCAAATTTTCGTTGCCTATAAAAAACCAATGACGACAATAACACAGAAATGATAAAGTTTTCCAAAAACTTGTTTTTTACGCATTGCATAACTTTTGACGATAAAGTACACTTATACTTTATACACCCAATTTTGTTTTTAAAAGGCCTTTTTTTTACACGATTTTGAAATAACACGATCTAGAAAAACAAATTTGTGTTCAATTCAAATAGTGGCATAAAGCATTTTTATAATGAAAAGACAACACTGTTTTGTTATCTGTATCCACTATCAAAAATTTTTAATCGGAATATTTCGTGACTATTTTTTTTTATACAAAATTTCATTCCGTTCGTAAATTTTGCATGCTGCGTATGGGCCTTGACGAAATAGTTTTATAAAGCCAGCTCCCATACAGAAATGGCGTTTTCTGTTGATGTATTAAATTTGAGCTAAATATAGCTTAGTGGATGCCATAAATTTTGGCATTTACAAATTACATTTATTGTTAAAACTGTTGAAGAAATCAAAAAACTAAGATGATGGCACACAAATGCAGCTGTTTGCCGAAAACTTGTTTTTTTTTTATTTTGAAATCCATTATAATTTTATATAATAAATTATGGCTACAATTTGTAAGATTTAAAACTTAATTGGGCTATGAGTGAACTCTAATATCAATTTTGTAAGGCTTGGTCTGGTAAAGCAAGAACGCTAATGTGACAAGTCGGGGCAGTGAATAATATCTATACTACAAAAGCACTCACAATATTAAATTTTCTGACTTGATCAAATTAAACATAAAAAAAAAAACTACTATTTTATTTTTCAAAACTGCAATCAAAATGATTTACAAACAATAACATTTTTATGTATGTAGCAAAAATAAATGTTCTTGTAAGCACTTGAAATTATTTTGCTGAGCTGCTCTATTCGAGTGGCTTGCAGTGTATGGCACGACCGCGAACGGCCGTAGCACACACACACACAAACGCACACCAACAGCTGTATACAAAGCAAGTGACAAACAAAAACGGTGAGCGGACGTGGGCAGCGGTAGCCATATAGACACACACACAGCCAAACGTGCAAAGCGCCAAAGTGCCAGCGCATACGTGTGTGGGTGTGTGTGTGTGTGAGAGTGAGTGGATGAACGCTCGCTGCTCAGCAATGAACTGCTGAGTTCTCGTTGTGTGTGTGTGTGAGTGTGTTTCCTACATTCATTCTTGTTCATTTTGGCTTTGTCGTCGCTGTGTCTGCGCTCGTTCATATGCTCGCCAGCTTGCTGACCGAGAGTGCATTGTATGTGTGTGTTACTCGCTCGCTTGCTTACTTGCGCGCGCTCTCTCTCTCTCTCTCTCTCTCTCTCTCTCTGTGTGTAGCTCTGCACACACAGACATACTAACAGGTACAATGCTTGCTCACAGCATAGCGAGTGAAGTGCGGCAACGTCGCAACTGATCGGCACCAGACAGAATGTCGCCAGTTCATGCTACGCCGCCAGACATACTGTCGTCGTTGTCGACGTCGACGTCGTCGTCGTCGCCCGTTGTTGTGGCTGTTGCTGTTGTTTTTGTCGCTGCCGCCGACGTCAGCTACGTCGCATCTTTCACACGCTGCGATCAACAACAACAGCAACAACTTTACCCTCTGCTTCAGTCCACAAGCTTGCCGTTCCCTGGCGCTCCACAGCGCTACTCCCCAACCCGACGTTGGAAACTCATCTATTACAATTGCTCGATCATGCACTGCTATGCAACACTGTTTTCAACTGTACATTTTCCTACAGCTGCTGTAAAAACAATATGGCGCTGTTTGCTCAATTCTGTCCACTCAACAAAAAAAAAAAAAGTCAGGTCAATATGTCCATTAATTGCCCACCTGCTGTTAGCTGCAACAGACTCCCCCCACGCTTTCACACCCGCACTGCTTGCCTTGCAGCAAACCCACGCCCCCAACTACACAAGCGTTTACCACTTGGAAAAATCTAAATCTGTCAAAAAAAAAAAAAGAAAAATTGAAAATTTTTTTTTCATTTATTTGCAGTAGTTTGAGTTACATGGTTTAAATTTATATAAGGTGTGATCATAATAGATATTTTTTCCAATTGTTATGTACACTCTTTTGGGAGAGAATAAGCAGTTGGAGATAGTTGCCGCAGCGTCAAATACTGCTGAAGACCCGGTAAAGTAAATTCGGCAGAGAGTTCACCTGGTTGGTTTGGGAAGTATCTCAAAGATTGTGACGCCCGTAAAGACACACAGCCTCTTCTTACTTTAAAACTTTTTTCCTATGAGCTAGTTTACAAAAAGTATACAAAACTTCACGAGAAAATCCGAACATCTAAATTGCTTCGATTTCACAAGAGCAGCAACAGGATAGTGACATATAGTGGTGTCTAATAGCTGTAAGGATACATAAACCCCATCACGACTTCTGCTGTATTTTATTATTATTATTAATGGGTATAAAGATTTACTGCGACCCAAGCAGATCTATTGTACCCCCTTCACGGCTTATAACTCACCCAGAAGTCCAATGGCCTGCATATAATCCAGTATTTTGATTGAACTTAGGGTAACAACGATCTCCGGTGAGAGAACGTACATGCCCAGAAGCTTGTTTCTTTTGCTGATAAGTGCCATGCATTCGCATAGTACATGCACCGAAGTTTCTTCCTCCATGCTACAGAAGCGAAGGCTGCGGAGCCTACAATGTCCCGTCAAGAGGCCCGTCAGGATCCTCACGGTGTTTTTCCCGTGAGTTATCACGAGTTTGAACCTCTTGCGGTTGTAGTTAGAGAGTAGGGTTTTTGACTGCTTGAATCCTGGTGTCTGTGCCTAGTGAAGCAGCCGTTTATTTTCCTCCTCCATTCTTAGCAGCTCCCTTACCACGCGGTTACCAATCCCACAGTATGGTTCGGGTGCGATTAGCGATGTTGCTGCACCGGTCCTTGCTAGTCTATCTGCCAGCTCATTTCCAGGAATATTGTTATGTCCTGGAACCCATCTTATCGTGAGCTTATTCTTAGCACCTAATTTGTCTAGTGCAGTTCTCACTTCTTTGACCAGCCTTGATGTGATCTAGGCTCTGCTTAATGCCCTTATCGCTGCTTGACTGTCAGACAGGATGGAGATATCCTTGTCATGATAGTTCTTCTGCAGGTTGAACTCTGCACACCTTCCAATAGCACAGACTTTAGCTTGGAAAATGCTGGTGTGTCTGCCTAGTGGATCGTAGTACTTTGCCCTGGGTCCGACTACCCCAAGGCCACTCCCTTCATCGGTGAGGGATCCGTCTGTGTACAACTGCTGCTGTATAGTTGAGGAAGAGATATATGGTATTCATCAAGTGACTAGAGGCTCTATAGGCTCTACTTAGAATTAAGTTATCATCATGCGACTGCCCTAAACTGCTAAGCAAACGCACCCAACTTCTGGGAACACCCTTTTTCGAAGATCTGTACAGTCTGAGAAAACTGTCCATAGCCACCACCCAATCTTCCTAGCTCCCCTGGCTTGACACTCACTTTGGGGCGACGTGGGAGCTAGGAAGATTGGGTGGTGGACGCTACCATACCATCTCTCTGCTTGCTGTACCATTTTGAGGATTCAATTAAAGTAGTCAGACCCGCTATGGGCAGTTTTCTCAAACTGTACAGATCTTCGAAAAAGGGTGTTCCCAGAAGTTGTTAAGCTAATGAGAGCCAACATTTTTCGTTAATTTGTTTTCCTCAATTCTGAAAACAGTTCTGGCAAGCAAATGATGATCCTCCATTGCTCATGAGCAGTTTTTCCGCAGAAACAAGCGACCATTTGTCTTTATATAGTTGGGAAAAGCCTAGGACTTGTGTTGTGCTTACCCACTATACCCAACCACTACTCACCGCTTCCAAGGCAAGATACCAGCAGTAGGTATTAGTTTTGGAGGAAGGCAAACAATTCTATTCTATATGATATCGTTTATATATCTTTATTATTCCCACAAGTCGCAACGTATCCAAAACTTCTTGATATTTATGCTATATTAAGGGGAGCACCACGGTATTCTCTATCTGGCGTAAGAGGCCCCTAAAAGAGAACTAGTCAGATGCAGGCATACTTACCATCACATTGAGCCTGAGGCACATTTTTAACATCTGAAAGATCTTCCAAAGATCAGTGTATGCGATTGTTTACCGGGTCTGAAGACAACCGCCGGTGTAAAAGGAAAGTCCATAACTAACGAATATCCATACACAAGTGCCAAAAACCTCAACTTTTTCAACTGCAAAAACATCAGCAACGAATGGGTCTTAGCGATGACATAATCCAGGATCGGAATGCCTGCAGAGGAACATAAGCGAGTTCGAAAAGAGGTAAACAAGGCTTTGGGAGAAGAATTTAGGGGAGCACCTTGTTGCTGTAAATACTAGGATGCTAAGCTGTTTACTTGAAGACTCTCAAGGTCCAAGATTCAATTTTGGCACAAAACTGCAAGTTACAGAACATTGCTAGCTTGACCTCTCTACGACAAAAAAAAAAAAGAAGTAACTTCTATAAGAAATTTAGTACAGAGTGCTTTATTTTAATTGCATCAGCTTTTTAACAACTGTGGGCGTTACGAGTTCCAAAGACAACCTGAACATTGGCTGAAAGTTCCAAAGCAAAATACACCACGAATCCGAAACTACATACAAAGTAACGCCCTTACGTTTTTCTAGTTTATTTTTTAGAAATATTTTATTTTCACTTATTCGCTATTTCGCAAACCTCTGCTAAAACGTCTTTTTGTTCCACTGAGTCATTAAATGTATATCTATAGAATGCGATAACCAATTCGTCTTATCAAAGTCTATTTAGTCAGTTTATGAAATAATAAAAAAAAAAAAACTGATTTTTTTTGCCAAGTTTAAAACAAAGAAAGAATTTGCTCACAACAAAAAATATAACTATTTTTTAATTTTTAAGACGATTTCTTAGTTAAGGCCTATACGCAGCATGCAAAAATTCCGCACGAAATGTCAAAACTTCATATAAAAGAAAATTCCCTTTTTTGGGAAATTCCGCACGAAATGTCAAAACTTTTTTGGGATTTTTTTTAAACAAAGTTTTTTTCTTAGTTAAGGCCCATACGCAGCATGCAAAAATTCCGCATGAAATCTCAAAATTTCATATATATAAAAAAAAAAATCCCAAAAAAGGGAATTTTTTTTATATGAAGTTTTGACATTTCGTGCGGAATTTCCCCAAAAAGGGAATTTTTTTTTTATATGAAGTTTTGACATTTCGTGCGGAATTTTTTCAAGCTGCGTATAGGCCTTTAAATAAAAATATGTTCTAACTTATGCGACAGAGAGAAATAATAAAATAAAAAAGTTTAAAGCTTTTTCTTAAAACTAAATTAATAGTAAAGCAAGAATAAAATTATAAAAAAAAATTTATTAGGCTTGAAAGCTGCTACCAAGCTGGCAAAATAGTAATATTTGGAAGATTGTTGACGTTTTGTTGATCCCGAACTCGGCTGCGACAACCCCAAAAGCCTAAGAAATCTTAAGAGCAATCATACTGTCTTGAAATTTGCGAAAAAACTTTCTTTTTCTTTTAAACTTCTAGATTCTAAAATGCGCCTTAGCAACAAAATTCAACTCCAAAGAGCTCTAAGTTTAGTTTCAAGTCACTGGCACCGAAAAAAAAAAACAAACAAATATCAATTTATAGAGAAATATTATATTTTGGTTGGATTTTAGTTACGAACTAAAAGTGCCGGAAACGCTTTTTAATGCCTATATTTTATGCTTACGCTTTGTTTTTTATTCCATTTGAATTCAGTCCGACAGAAAATATTTATCCAAGTCATAAAAACAAAAACAAAAACTGCTAGCAGAGCAATAATTGGCATTAAACAAACATATTCATATCATATTTATTTTGGGAAGAACATTTTTATAAGCACTGCTTCAGAGTTTTTCGTTCCATAACTCAAACTATGCGCTACCTTTGAAATCGTGAGCTTGGATATATTTTTGTATGCATATGAGAATATTGTTAAAAAAATAAAATTGTGAGAACATAAGTCCCTAATAGGTATTACTAAAAAAATCTGGTAGACAATAAGTCCCTAATATAAACTCCTAAAAAATCTGGTTGACCATAAGACCCTAATATGAACTCCTAAACAAATCTGGTAGATCATAAAACTCTGACACAAAGTCCTAAAAAAATCTGGTAGACCATAAGACCCTTATATGAACTCCTAAAAAATCTGGTAGACCATAAGACCCTAATATGAACTCCTAAACAAAACTGGTAGATCATAAGACGCTGACACAAAGTCCTACAAAAATCTGGTAGACCCCAAGACCCTAATATGAACTACTAAAAACTTTGGTAGACCATAAGACCCGAATATGAACTCCTAAACAAATCTGGTAGATAATAAGACCCTAATATGAACTCCAAAAAAAATCTGGCAGAACATAAGTCTCTAATATATAAAGTCCTAAAAAAATCTGGTAGATCATAAGATCCAAATATGAACAAAAATCTGGTAGACCATGGGACCCGAGTATGAACTCCTAAACAAATCTGGTAGATCATAAGACCCTAATATGAACTACTAAAAACATCTGGTAGACCATAAGACCATAATATGAACTCTCTAAAGTCCTAAAAGAATCTGGTAGATCATAAGATCCAAATATGAACAAAAATCTGGTAGACCATAAGACCCGAATATGAACTCCTAAACAAATCTGGTAGATCATAAGACCCTAATATGAACTATTAAAAACATCTGGTAGACCATAAGACCTTAATATGAACTCCTAAAATCTCTGGTAGACCATGAGACCCGAAAATGAACTCCTAAGCAAATCTAAAAGATCATAAGACCCGAATATGAACTACTAAACAACTCTGGTAGACCATCAGACCCTAATATGAACTCCAAAAACATCTGGTATCCCATAAGACCCTAATATGAACTCCTACACAAATATTTTAGTTCATAAGACCCTCATATAAAGACACATTAAAAAAATCTGGCAGACCATAAGACTCTAATATGAACTCCTAAACAAATCTGGTAGATCATAAGACCCTAATATGAACTACTAAAAACATCTGGTAGACCATAAGACCCTAATATGAACTCCTAAAATCTCTGGTAGACCATGAGACCCGAAAATGAACTCCTAAGCAAATCTGATAGATCATAAGACCCGAAAATAAACTCCTAAGCAAATCTGATAGACCATAAGACCCGAATATGAACTACTAAAAAGCTCTGGTAGACCATAAGGCCCGAATATGAACTACTAAAAAAATCTGGTGGGCCATAAGACCCTAATATGAACTCCTACACAAATCTGTTAGTTTATAATACCATAATATGAACCCCTAAAATATTCTGGTAGACCATAAGACCCTAATATGAACTCCTACACAAATCTTTTAGTTCATAAGACCCTCATATAAAGGCACATTCAAAAAATCTGGCAGACCATAAGACTCTTATATGAACTCCTAAACAAATCTAGCAGATCATAAGACCGAAACTCGAAAAAAATCTGGCAGAACATAAGACTCTAATATAAAGTCCAAAAAAAATCAGGTAGACCATAAGACCGTAATATGAACTCCAAAAAATCTGGTTGACCCTAAGACCCTTATATGAACTCCAAAAAATTTATTTATTGTAACTTAGAATTAATTCTAGGAAACAAAAGTGGTTTTAAAGCCAGAGCAACATAGGCCTTCAGGCTGTAAAATACCTAATATCGTATATAAGGAATATTTATATGTTTGTTTATTTTGAAATATATGATTTTTGCTATTTAAAGGGGTCTACGCAGTTCGAAATATTTCGCGCGGAATGACAAAACTTCATATTAAAAAAAAATCCCATTTGAGATATCCCATTTGGAAAATATTTCGAGCTGCGTATAGGCCCTAAGGCTAAAAAGCTAAGCTACAAGTTGCAGACTAGTTAGACGATTTTCGCTGTACGAACTTCTATCATTCTCTCAGTTTACCGAAGCAGCATCAAAAATTTGACGATAGTAATTGTTTTACAGCGTTGGGTTGCCTTAATTTTGTGCTCGTCCCATAGACGTATCGTTGGCACTAGTGTTACTTTTATGATTATAAGCTAAATTATCCCCATTTAGTTCATAATTACACAGACCAACATGGTTTAGTTGTTGAAGAGCTATAAGTCATTTCCGAAGTAATTTGCTGCGTAGAATCCGAATCCGAGACCAGAATTGGCCCATCACGTCAGGATTTTGAGATATTTGAGGTTATTTACCTGAAAAACTGTGTTTTTCCTACTTTTGAGGCTATTTACAGGGTGCAAAACATTTTTGTGGTTTGTCACTCCAGTTACATCATTTTGTATCACTCTTACCCTTTAATTTCAAAGTTCAAGCGATACTTTACGATTTTTTATCGCAAAGCTATGGCTATTCAAAGTTACCAAGTATATCCCTCGAAGTCATTAGCATTTCACAGGTCTACAAATACCGGAGTTATGTCAGTTGTTGAAAAGATGAGGGTCATTTCCGAAGTAATTTGCTGCCTAGAATCCGACTCCAAGGTCAGAACTTGCCCATCACGGCAGGATCTTGAGATATTTACAAAAAACGCAATTTTTCGGGTACATAGTCTCAAATATCTCAAGATCCTGACGTGATGGGTCCCTTAGCTTTCCAACAACTGACATGACCCCGGTATTTGTAGGCCTGTGTTATAATTATTAATTAACTCTTATTGGATACAAAGCATATAAATGGTTATAAATCGTACATTTTTGCCTCTTAAAGGCCTATACGCAGTTCGGAAAATTTCGCGCGGAATGACAAAACTTCATATAAAAAAAAAGTCCCAAATGGGATTTGGATGAAGTTTTGTCATTCCGCGAGAAATTTTTCGAACTGCGTAGACCCCTTAAAGCTGGAAAAATAGCGAAGCACTTTGAGACTATTTAGACGTATGTCACAGTTCGGGCTTAGTATCAAAAATGTTTATCCAAAAAGTACATTCTTAAACAGACAACAAGAAACGCCTTTGGTTACGATCTTATGATCTAAAATCCTTAAAATCACACACAACGTAGATAAGCAGATGTCGGAGACCCCTAAACTTAGCTAAGCTATGATGCGAGTGTCGATGAACCCAAGTGCCTCGGTTCGTTCATATGAACGCCTAGTTCTTAGAGCTAAAAAAAAGCTGGAACAACCAAACTTTCGATTAGATAGCTTATTAAGGGAGACAAGTTTTTTCTGAAGGGAATGTTTCGGACACGAAAACCGGCCTCGTGCATGTGCCACCGTTAAAAATTATCTCAAAGTCCTTCGCTCCCGAACTTAACATACGCCTACTACTACTACTACTAATTTGGCCATTACAACCGGTTATCGGTCTTGGCCGCAGAAATTATCCTACGCCAGCGGTTTCTGCCCTGTGCTTGCTGGCGCCAATTGGCAACCCCAAGGCTACGAAGATCCTCCGTTGCCTGATCTTCCCATCGCAGGGGCGGGCGTCCCTGTCGTCGTCGACCTTCCAGCGATTTCCGCTCGAATACCTTCTTGGCTGGAGCATTTTCATCCATTCGTGCAACATGACCTAGCCAGCGCAGACGTTGTAGCTGTATGCGCCGAACTAGATCAGTGTCGCCGTATAGCTCATACAGCTCGTGGTTCATTCGAATACGAAAATCACCTTCCACATTTATCGGTCCAAGAATACGTCGGAGGATTTTTCTCTCGAAAGCCCCTAAAATCGCCTTATCGGATGAAGACAATGTCCATGCTTCAGCGCCATAGAGAAGCACGGGTATGATGAGGGATTTGTAGAGGGTTATTTTCGTATGACGAGAGAGGGCTTTACTCTTGAGTTCCTTACTTAGCCCAAAGTAACACCGGTTAGCAAGATTAATCCGTCGACGTATTTCCATGCTGACGTCATTTTTTGTGTCGTTAATGCTGGTGCCCAAGTACACGAAATCCTTTACAACTTCGAAGTTGTAGCTATCTATTCCCCGTGGTGTCGTAGATAGCAGGTATTTCATCTTGTCCAGATTTACAGCCAGACCCATGTTTTTCGATGATGATGCGTATCACCCTGCCTGAAACCTCGTTTGGTATCAAATGGTTCGGAGAGGTCTTTTCCTATCAAGACGGAACTGCAGGAGTTACTCAACGTCATCATGCAAAGCGGAACTAACTTTGCAGGTATACCAAACTCAGACATGGCTACGAAAAACTTCTCTCTATCAGGCGTGTCAAAAGCAGCTTTGAAGTCGACGAATAGGTGGTGTGTGTCGATTTGCTTTTCACGAGTCTTCTCCAGAATTTGTCGCAATGTAAATATCTGGTCTATCGTAGACTTTCCAGGCTTGAAACCACACTACGCCTACATTTCTCAAAGATTTTGGGTCGAAGCCCGTAACCCCCCGTGGAGTCGCCACTGGTATAGGGCATCTCAAAGTCGTCCGCCTACTTTGCGCAAAGATTTTATTTAAACAAAATGTTTTCTCGTTTAAAGTAGGCTTCGGAACAAACTTCAGCCTAGAATTTTCAACCTCTAACTGATGTGAATATTTTTATTTCATTCTAACAACAACATTCTAACGTTCACATCAAAGTACAAAAAAATTTTAAATCTTTGGCAACAATAGTAAATAAACAAAATTTTTATCGTATTTTTATTTAAAAATTTTAAAAGTTTTTCTCAAATGTAAATAAACAAAATTTTTATCGTATATTTATTTAAAAATTTTAAAAGTCTTTCTCAAATGGATCGGTTCTCTCTGCTGCTCGCATTTCGCCTTGCTAAAACGGCCGTGCAACCCATGACGCACATGTTGAGCATCCGCGCTGCTGGAACCGCGAAGCAGTTCACCGTGCTGCAACAAAATGCAGGACTTGGCCGTCAGGAACTTGTGAGGCAACAGCCAAGGGAGTGGCGGCATGAGCGGATTCAAGAAAAGTCTGCACTGCCCCAGAGTTCAGATGTGGGCGTCAAACCCAAAGCGCCTGTTGCTAGTTACGCGGATAATGAAGCGGCTGCAAGGAAGAACAGCAACTGCACGAACCGGGCTGCAGGACTTAGCCGTCAGGGACTGCAACAGCCAAGGGAGAGCCTAGAAAAAGGTAGTCATAAAAAATTAGCTAAGAATTATTTTGATAGTGCCAAGAAACGGAGCATAACACAAAACGGCTCGATCGCTCGTCCACAAGTAGCACTCAAACAGTCCAAATCAAAAGTTGCATCCATAAATAAGCGAAACCACCAATCTGTGCCTGCGGACGTCTGCCAGAACGTATCGCCTAAGGACAATACAAAATCTGCATTGCCTCGACGCTCAGATGTGGGTGTGAGACCCAAAGCGCCTGTTCCCAGTTACGCCGACTGGTGCAAAGATAATGAAGCGGTTGCAAGAAAGGACAGTAACTGGAAAAACCGGACTTTTTTGTGCGGCGCATGGTCAGAGTTGCGACGCCGCTTAGTCAGCCAGTAAATGCCGCCCCCATTGTGGTTAGACGAAGTGGTGCCAACAGATGGTCCTGATCACATGCTTAGTAGCAAAGAAGTCGAACGCGTGCGGGTGCTGCTTGATGTTGTGCCACCGCCTGAACTCAGACCCCCTAATTGGCAAGGGTTTTCCGATAACCGTAACCGCAAGGTTGCCTGGCAGTGCTAACATTTAACGGCCTTAACTAAAAATGTCACAGCTTGGGACTACTATGTGTTGTGTTTCTTAAAGAATCTCTTAAATCCATACAAATATACATCCAAATTCATCTACATTGGTTTGAAATATTTTCAATTGATTATGTTCTCTGTTCTACAGAGTTGAACAATTCTTGGGAAATACTTTATTATAAAGTTATACAATGGAATTGTTTAAGTAGCCCGCTCTGTGTCCTTGTGCCTAGTTGAACCTGTTCAGTGTGCCTAGCCAGGACAATTGCCTGTTGATTATCCTAACATGTGTTGGCAGAGGTCAGCTTTAAACTGGGGCTTTCCCACACACGACGGCTAGAACAGGGCTCGTTGTGTCTGCCTCTAACTTTCAGTTTAGGCTACCATTAGCAAACTTCTAACCAAGTCAGTTCAATAACTTGTAGCACCATCCGGCAGCATTTGTTTTGGATTTCCCGTCGGATTAGGCAACTTAGTGCACAATCCTACACATGTGCCTAACAAACAGACGGACAGACAGACACAGTTCCGTGTGCACTTTGCATACCAAGGCAGAGTTCGAGGCTCGAGCTACTAGGCCAAAAACCCTGACCCGCTAATTGTAATCGTGGGAAAAACCAATCAGACGTAATATAGTTTGTCTGTGTGTGTGTGCGTCCGTGTTCATGTTTTTATTAGGGCCAATATTAGCGTAATCCACTTTTAGGGTTTGTAACGAAGCCGTAAAGAGCTTGGCTTGCGTTTACGCTCGCCTCATAAAGATTCTCTATATCTTCCTGCCTGCCTGCCCGCCTGCCTGACTGACTGCCTGAGTGAGTGATAATTTTTTTTTTCTTCTCCTTTTTTTGGTCCCTACGACTGTCAAAAGTAGGCAGTTCTTGAGGATTATCGCCTGTGCTTCTTCTCGTGCCCGCAGCGTAACGCATTAATTCATGCATCCTGCTCGCACTTGCACTTGCTTAACAGGATCTGCGCACCTGCTACCTGCACGCATCCCTTTCATATCTTTCGACACTTGAATTTGAATTAATGCGATCTCTTGGGATCGCTGCACTCCATTGAAAGTGCCGCGTTCTGGCTTGGCATACAAATCATCATAGAGCAGAGGGTGCTCCTAGCCCATAACTCTTGGCATCAAATGTTTATATTATGCAGCTTACATAACGCATACACTGAGCGAAATAACGCATTAGTTACGATTAAGGCCACACTGTACATAGCAAGCAATAAAATTGAGTAATTTGCAATCTTTGGCATTGCCATTTTGGCGTGACGTTACAGTGGTACGTTAAAAAGAAAGAAAGGCACAGCCTTTTGAAGCAGTTTTTAAATTATTTTCCGTAAAAAAACCAACAATCATGCATAACGCTTAAAAGTTACAAGCGTTAATACGCTTGGCGTGGCGTTACACAACACTTTTGGTTTCAGAAATAATCTAAGAAAAAAAAAATATGCCAGAATCCTAACATGCTTAGGTTTTTTGGATCCAGAATTCGTTTTCAGCGAACCTCTGGATCCGAAATTCGAATTTTTTATACTTTGTATTAAGTTTGTGCAAGCCGAAAATGTATGTAACCTAAAGAACGAGACATCGGAGACCCACCCCAAAGTTACCTAAAATATGATCAGGGTGACTAGAGAAGTCGATATAGCCATGTCTGTCTGTGCGTCTGTCTGTCTGACACCTAGATCTCATGGTGTGTTTATGAAGATATCGTAACCAAATTTGGCATATATATATATCTTTTAGAGTTCTGAAGCAATATATCGGATGGGATAGCAATATGGTGGTACAGGGTATCCCAAAGTCCTCCGTGCACGACTTTAAAGTATCAGCTGATTTCGAGCTTGCTGAATCTGAACATCTTTTTCGCCAAAAAAAATCACAAAACTTTAGGTTTCAGAGATCTTCTTTTATCCCTTTAACTCCTTGAGGAGCATAGGGCCTCTGTAAAACATCTAAATCGTATCCGGTTTTGTGCCAATTGCTTCACTTCTCTCCAGGAACGTCCTGATCCTTCAGCTTCTTTCAAAACAGTTCGGCGCCATGTTGTTCTGGGTCTCCGTCTGCTTCGGTTGCCCTGCGGGTTCCAATCATGAGCCTGACGACAAACTTCATGTGGTCATCCATCATCCTAATCCATCCCCATTTGTAACTGGTAATAATACAGGATATCGGCTTCATATTGCAACGCTGCATCAGCTCAGAGTTGCTGATCTTGTTTGGCCACCAGATTTTCCGAATGCGTCGTAGACCTCTTCCAACAAAGGCTTGTAGCTTGCTAGGAATAGCTTCTGTTGTTAGCCAAGACTCACTCCCATAAGCACATTAGATTTGTATAGCTGGATTTTCGTGTTTGTCGACAGAAAATTGGAATTCCAGATCTTACGGAGCTGCGCTAAAGCAGCTATGGCTTTTCTATGTCTGCCTTTGCGCCAAAGTCTGCGGCTATGACACTGCCAAGGTACAAGAAGGAGTCCACTAGTTCGATGCCCCCATTACGTAAAGTCAATGCCTTTGTTTTTTCCGCATTTACCTCGAGACCGTGCTTACCAGCTTCTTCGACTGATCTAGTCCAGTTTACCTTGCATATCATTATGTCGAACAGAAAGGAAACAGACGACATCGGCGTACTCTAAATCTTCAAGCTGCTCTGTAAACGTCCAGGGAATGCCTCTGTTTTTTCCATCTAGTATATTGCACAGGATTTCGTCGATGGCGATTAGGAATAGAACCGGTGACAGAAGGCAGCCCCGACGGACTCCAGAGTCCGCATTGCGGATGGATGAGCGATGCACACTGTCGAAGGCTGTGCGGAAATCGATGAATATCAGTTGGAGAGACGACTGTCATTCGTTGACTTACTTACTTACTTAGGTGGCCTTCACAACCCGTTACCGGGTTACAGCCGACCTCAAGAGCTCTCGCCAGGAGCCTCTGCTTCTAGCGCGTCTTCTCCAATTTATAACACCAAGTGTAGACAGGTTCTCCTCCACTTGGTCCTTCCATCGGAGACGCGGTCTACCTTTTCGTCGTCCATCGTTGATTCTCGTTACAACATCTTTTTCGCTGGAGCTTCTTCGTCCATACGAACGACATGTCCGAGCCAGCGCAAACGTTGTATTGTTATATGCGCTGGACGACATCGATGTCGCCGTACAGCTCATACAGTTCGTGGTTCATTCTTATGCGATAGTCGCTCCCAATACGGACGGCACCGAAGATTTTGCGAAGAATTTTTCTCTCGAACACTCCAAGCGCTGCTGCATCCGTCTGCGACACAACCCAAGCTTCTGCGCCGTAAAGTAACACGGGTAAGATGAGTGTCTTCTAGAGTGTAAGTTTTGTCTGTCGAGATGAGTGTCTTCTAGAGTGTAAGTTTTGTCTGTCGAGATGAGTGTCTTCTAGAGTGTAAGTTTTGTCTGTCGAGAGAGGGCTCTGCTACACATTTGCTTACTGAGCCCAAAGTAACACCTATTGGCAAGTGCGATCCTTCGTTTAATCTCCAGGCTGATATAATTTTCGATGCCAAGGTATATGAATTCCTTGACAATTTCAAAAGTATATTGGTCCGCTACAACATGCGATCCTAGACGCCGCGTATCCCTGTGCGTAACCAGCATATACTTCGTCTTGCCCTCATTCACGGCCAAACCCACTTTTGCTGACTTCTTTTCGATTGCTGCAAATTCATCAGTAACAACTCGCTTGCAACGTCCAACAATATCAATATCATCAGCGTATGCAAGGAGCTGGACACTTTTGTAGAAAATAGTGCCATTATGATGTACACCGGCCTTACGCAGCACCCCTTCCATCACAAGATTGAGGAGGTCGCACGATAGACTTGCTCTACTAATATTCGTGTGCGCTGATCTGGTCTAGGCAAGAGCGGTTTGTTCTGAAGCCTGCCTGTTGTTTTCGGCTGGCATTGTCTAGTGTGGCATTTATACGCTTTACCAGAATGGTAGTGAGAACAGCAGCATATTGCCTCTGTAGTTTCTACATAGCGATGGGTCGCCCTTTTTGGGGATTTTCACTATGGTGTCTTCGAGCCAATTTGCAGAAAGACGATTCTCGCGCCAAATTGCATTAACAACTGGCTGCAGGAGTTTTGCAGTCATATCTGGACATGCTTTTAAGACCTCTGCTGGAATGCCGTCACTCCCAGGAGTCTTCCCTGACTCTTGATAGCTTCGGTTATTTCTCTGGTAGAAGGGGCCTCCATCAATCGATGTCTTCGGAAAATACTCAGCATCTTCTGGCCTCAAACAATAATAAATGACGAGCTTCGAGCGCGAACCAAACACATTCCAGTATATGATGCAATCAAAAAACGCAAATGGGATAGGATAGGCCACACACTGAGAAAGCCTGAGTCGGACCTAGCTCGAACTGCAATCGTGTGGAGTCCCCAAGGACAAAGTAGACGCATAGGCAGGCCAGCTCACACATGGCGCAGACAAGTTGACCTGGAATTGGAAGGTCTAGAAATGAACTGGCACCAAATCAAACAAATGTCTGGCGATCGCCAACAGTGTAGGAGATTTGTAGCGGCCTTCTAGTCCTTGTAGGACTTATAGGAACTTGTATATAGAAGGGGCTTTGATGCTTATATTTGCGCTGACTTCGCCTGTTGGAGGTTGTTCTGCAGGAATGAATTGGTGAACTCTGTTCAACAGCTCCGAAAAATGCTCACGCCAGCGTTTGACTTGTTCATCCGTTGTGCGCAAAGGGACGCCTTGTTTAGATTTTATCGCGTGTTCCCTTCTAAAATTTTGGTTCCCAGTTAGCTGGCGACTTATTTTAAACAGGGTCTTGGAGTCGCAGCGTTGGGCCGCTGCTACTGCTGAAGTTGCAACTTGTGTTCTTGGAGGAACTTCTTTTAGGCCAAGTAACTAAGCATTTTATGGTGGCCAAGGACTATCTCGAATTCAGAGCTTTTGAGCAGATGCGTGGATGAGCCGGTGCTGATCCAAATTCGGCGTCGCAAATGGAAATGGATTGGTCACACCTTACGTAAACCAGCAGGCGAATTTCCTAAAGAAGCGCTGGACAGGAATCCGCAAGGCAGCAGAAGGCGTGGGCGACCAAGATCAACATGGCGCCGGACGCTGGAAGGGGAAATTAATGCTTCTGGAAAAAGCTGGCGGGAAATCAAAGCGATTGCGAAAAACAGAGAAAACTGGAGAAAGTTTGTAGAGGCCCTTTGCTCCAACTAGGAACCTAATATAATCTAAGAGGTTAAAAAACTTGGTAAGTTCAATTAGTTCATAAAGACGCAAAAAGATATTGTGAATCTTGAAATACTTTGCTTATATTCAAAAGCAAGCCAAAAAGTTGAGGATATATGTATGTACGTTTATGTATATCAGAGCTTATACATATTATGTGCATGGCCTAGCAATATTATTATGTAGCTATGGTATTGCAACAGTAGCTTGGTTTTATTCCGATGCGGGGGCTGGGCTCAATATGTTTCGCAATTCTTCTAGAGACGACACCCACGAAAATTGAAATTTGCTGAAATGGTTAAATTTAGTTATTTCGGTGAAAAACTGGCACAGCATTTCCTCTAAAAATTTTGCACATGTGCGTTATTTTTAAACATAATAAATGCGTGTGCATAAAAGTTGCCAATATATATAAGCACTATGTAGAAAGTAGTACATGTGTATGTATATACAGTGTTGATAAAAGCAGCAGCAACTTCTTAGAAGTCAGCGCAGGCTTGGTTACGCTTCCTGATCAAGTTTTCCAGATGTTGCGTTAGATCTTTAACCCCCGACCAGCTAATAGTAGTAGTAAGCATAGTGACCATAGCTTTGATTTATGGTCATGCATATTGGAACCCACATTAGACTTTTTGGGATACACAATTGAACAAAACATTAATTAGTATTTCATAAACGTTGGGAATTTGACACTATTCAGGAGGTTCGAGCGATTTATGGACAGGTGCCAGTGGCTACTGTGCGTTGGGCACTACAATGCAATGCATATGAATACTTATTTCGCCCATTGTTAATGCTAGGCGCGTGCCTCTAATCCCAAAAATAATGTCTAGAAATTATGAGTGACCCGAGTTTAGTTTAAGGGCTGCTTTATCTAAGCGTTACTTAATTTATGGACAGCTGTCAAAGACGACGTTGTCAATGCGGCTTCTACGTTGGTGCTTCACGTAGCATGCAGATGGATCTTGTGGTCGGAACTGCCGGATATGAAGTGATTTATCCATAGAGTCAAGCCGACGTGACAGCAAAGTATTTCTACGCTGAGAAAAATTACTCAGTGGGTCGTTGCTTCAAAAATGAGTCCGAGCTTAAGATTCCCATTAAAGGGTAACAACAGTCTAGAATCTTCAGAAAATCAATTTTCTTTCTAAGCGACTTGGAAGAGAATTATGTTAGAGAAGATTTCCTGAAGTAATTTAAAAATTTTTATTTTTTTTCAAGCTTTGAGTTCGGCTCAGTTTCAAAACATTAAATGCATTTTTCTCGAAACCTCTTCACGAATAACTCATCCGATTATCCGATCGATTTGAAATTTTGACACAATTTTTATAACATCATTTTCTAGTGAACCACGTAGCATTTGGTCAAAATAATAAAAACTTTTTATTCTATAGGGTTTTCCAAAAAGAGGTGTTATTTTGAATGGAATGATATACGCTTCAACAACGCATTGAAATTATTCAAATTTACTACAAAAATGGTGAAAATCTTGCAGTCACAGTTCGCAAAACTAAAGCATTTTTGGGCCGTCGTGAAGCACCTTGTCGCAACGCAATACAGAAATTGGTGGAAAAATTCGAGCTGTTGGGACAAGTTAGTGATGTGAAGAATAAAACCCGTGCACGTCGCTCAAGAACAACTGAGAATATTGCTGCTGTAGCTTAAAGTGTTGACGAAAACCCAGGTTTGTCTATTCCGCGTCGTTCTTTGGAATTGAGCATTCCACAAACGTCATTACACCGTACTTTGCGTAAAGACTTGGGTCCTAAGGCTTATAAAGTTCAGTTAACACAAGAACTCAAGCCGGCCGATCATCAACAACGTCATGTCTTTGCTGATTGGGTCCTTGAAATGCATGAAAATGATACGCGATTCCATCGAAAAATCATCTTGACTGAAGAGGCCCATTTTCACCTCGTTGGTCAACAAGCAAAGTTGTCGCATCTAGGGCTCGGAAAACCCAAGAGTTATTGTTGAGAAGCCTCTCCATCCTCAACGTGTGACTGTTTGGTGCGGTTTATGGTCCGGCGGGGTCATTGGACCTTACTTTTTCGAAAATGAGGTTGGATGGATTGCGCTATGGAGAGATGATTAATGATTTTTTATGGTCGGAGCTGGATGGTATTGATCTAGACAACGTTTACTTTCAACAAGACGGCGCTAAGTGCCACACAAGCAACGAAACCATTGCTCTTTTACGGGAAAAGTTTCCGGAGCGTGTTATCTCTCGAAGAGGTGATCACAATTGGCCACCGAGATCTTGTGATTTAATAGCTTGCGACTTCTTCCTTTGGGGCCACGTGACAGATAAGGTCTACGCCAACAGCCCAGCGTCGATTCAAGACCTCAAAGATAGAATTCGTGAAGGTATCGAGGACATAGGGCAGCCACTTTGCGATGTGGTTATGGAAAATTTCATTAGAAAGGATATGGTCCTGTAAGCGTGGTCGTGGTGGCCATTTGGCTGATGTTGTTTTTCATTATTAACGCCATACCTTCCTCTTTATTTTGAAATAAACATCCGATCATTTATCTCAAAAAATGGAATTTTTCTTTGAATACCAAAATAACCCTTTACAACTAATTTTTCGTGAATTTTTTTTGACGAAAAAAAAATTCATTTTCCAACTTACGCCATTTTTTTTTTAGAATTGATATTTTTGAAAAACCCTAGGTGGCTCACTTGTTCTTGCTGCATAGATTAAGAGGAAAACAATTTCTTTATGTTTCACATCATATGTTAAAAAGTTGCAGCCGTGGAAGCCTTTCCCAAAATTAGTCATGCACTCGTAGCTCTCTACAGGCGCCATTTTGTATTTTATTACTTTGGAAAAATTCATTTTTGTAGCTCAAAGTATGACTAATATCGTCATCTATTTGGATTATGAATATGTATAATAAAAAAGGAGCTTTGTAAAAAAAATCGAAAAATGAACTTAAAAGATGGCGTACGTTAAAGTCGAACGCGCACGACTTTGGAATACGCTCTACCACCTCGTTGCAATCAAAACCGCTTGTAGATTATTGCATTTTATTTTAAAAATTCATGCTCCGTTAAGAAAGTGCATCGTGTACTCCTACCATTTTGTGGTCAGTTTGGGCGACCTTCTGACGTGGCTATTCGGAATGTTGCGACTAAATTTCGCACCAAATTTAGATTATTGCACATTAAACCACAAACACGCATACGTAGCGTGCGAACAGAGGAAAATGTCGCAGCTGTATCCGTCAGTGTTGTGGTCATCATCATGAATTATCGATTCGGCGCCGTTCAAAGCAATTGGGACTACGTGGAAGATTTTTGCGCAAGGATTTGGGTGTAAAACCTTTAAAAAGACAGCTGGTGCAAGAATTAACAACGGCTAACTTTTGTTGAATGGGCGCTGATAAAGTTGCATAAAGATCCACTTTTTTATCGGAAAATTGTGTTTAGCGACGAAGCTCATTTCTGGTTCAATCGATACTTGAACAAGCAAAATTGCCGTATTTGGTGTGAAGAACTGACAAAAGCATTGCAAGAACTGCCAGTGTATTCCCAAAAAGTGTTGTGGATTATGGGCTGGTGGCATCATTGAAACGTACTTTTTCAAAGACGACGAAGGCAGGAATAATACTTTGAATGGCGAGCGCTACCTTGCGATGATTGCAAGATTGTCTTTGCACCAAATGGTAGAGCTGGACTTGCCTGACATGTGGTTTCAACAAGACGTTGCCGCATGCCACACAGCACGTGAAACAATGGCCCCAATTGAGAGGCGAGTTCGGTGAACACTTTCTTTCACGTTTGGGGCCGGCTGATCGTGCGCTTTAACGCCTTTAGACTATTTTTTATGGGGCTATGTTAACTCTCGTTTCTAAAGCTCGTGTCAATAGCAAGAAGCCAATATTGAAGAATTTATTCGTGAGATACCAGCCGATATGTTGGAAAGAGTATGCAAAAATTGGACCCAGCGTATGAGTCATTTGAAATCACATGAAATCATCTTTAAACAACAAATTATATAGATCGTGCTATCGACTCAAATAAAGATTTCATACATTTTTTTTTTGTTTTTAATAAAAACCGAAAGCTCTTAAAAAATCACCCTTTAGAACCAATCCTCTACAAATATTTCTCTTTATTCTTTTAATTAACATTTTATATTATTTAAGCAAAAATTATTGAAATATAAATATTATCGGTTGAAATATTTTAAGGGGTCTACGCAGTTCGAAAAATTTCGCGCGGAATGACAAAACTTCATATAAAAACAAAAATCCCATTTGGGATATCCCTTTTGGGATTTTTTTCGTTATATGAAGTTTTGTCATTCCGCGCGAAATTTTTGGAACTGCGTATAGGCGCTTAAGTAAGGAAAGCTCTTGATGAGCTTAGAAAATATTTGTAGAGGCTCTGCTGCGAATTGGTTGCCTCCTATTACCATTAACTTTTCCAAACTTACGAAAATGTCTAGAATCTAGTTGTATAAAAAGTTGTGATTAAAATGATATTATTGCATAATATTAATTGATCTTATAATTTAGGGATTTTTTAAAAACTCACATCTGAGTAAACATAAAAAACTGGGCTCTACAAAAAGATAATTTTACGAAAGGCCTTTCTTGAACTTTGCTCCAACTAGAAGCCTAATTAGGACACTAAAGGCCTTACTTGCTCGAGCTATAAATTCTTTATAAATAAGAATTAATTTGACAATGTATTTATTAAAAAAATGTAGCTTTTTTTGCTTATCTCCAGATGTGTCGATATATATAGATATCGGTCAACATTTACATGACATCATCTTTAAACATTAAATTATATAGATCGTTCTATCGACTCAAATAAAAATTTCATACATTTTTCTGAATTCTCTTAAAAAATCACCCTTTACAATGCTGGGAAACTCCAAAATACTACTAAACACCAAATTTGATTACGATATCTTCATAAACACACGAAACAACCGATTTCGATCTAGTCTGTTACAGTGCTGGGAAACTCCAAAAAACTTCCGAATCCCAAATTTGTTTTCAATATCTTCATAAACAAACGAGTTATTCATCTAAAACTTTTGGATTTTTTCAAGGTCCTCTGAAACGTGTCTCAGCTGACATTAAAACGCATCTAACCTAAAAATTTGGTCGCTCTAGCTCTTACCATCACTTAGATCTAGGCGTTCATACAGACAGATGGACATGGCTATATCGACTTCTCTAGTCACCCTGATCATACTTTAGGTAACTTTCGGGGGTCTACGACAATTTCGGAAACCAGGCGCTCTAGGTGTTTTTGGGCCAGAATCATCTTAAACAAATTTTGCCGAACAACTGGTCTTTTGCGGTTTATTAGGGTTTCAGAGATCAGTTTAAAAGTTTTTGGGCTCGCTGAATCCGTTGCATAGCTCTTATAAGCCTCAGCCTCAGTTGAAAATCATAAATCGAAAAAAAATTTATGAAATTTTTAGAGCTTACCTCTTAGCTTATCGCTAGCATCTCTATAAACTCCGTAAAAAAACACCCAACACATAGAAGTCGTTTTAAAAACTGGCCAGCTTCTCATATTTTTACCCATATTTACCATATGAAACTGAGCTTATAAAGGGTCACCAATCTTAAGGTTTTTTTTTCAATAGGGTTTTTTTGATAAATCACGCGTGAGTACTGTCATCTGTTTTTTATTCAGTTTTCATTATAATTTCATCATGGAAAGACTTACACCCGAACAACCTTTACAAATCGTACAATTATATTACGAAAATTCGCGTTCTGTGAAAACAGTTTTTCGCGCGCTTAGGCCACTTTATGGAAGCAATTCGGTGAACAATTAATTTCACGCTGCGAACCGTCGAATTGGTCACCAAGATCGTGTGATATCAAATCGTTAGCCTTTTTCCTTTGGGGCTACGTGAGGTCTAAAGTGTTTGTGGATAAGCCAGCTACGCTTGAAGCATTAAAGGCCAACATTAGCCGTGTTATTCGAACGCGTCATCGAAAACTGGAAACTCCGCATGGACGAAATGCGGCGCAATTGCGGCCAGCATTTGAAAGGGATTATCTTTAAAAAGTGTATGGCAAGCATGTTTCTTTCTATAGATAATAAAGATTTTCCGATTCATTTGAAATTTTCGTGTTTTTTTGCATTTGCAAGAAACCTCAAGATTGATGACCCTTTATAAAGCAATAATTATACTGAAATATGTTTGTTATAGGTATTCAGTTACGGATCCAGAATTTGGCCTTACGGCGGGCTCTTCACCACGAAGTGAAGAATCAGATCTCGCAAGAGACTATCCGCCAATTTTTTCAACTTTTGGGGGCATGGGCTTCGTACTCGAAAACCTCCCACGTGGATACGCCACTGTAGCTATTATATACTAAAAAATTAATTTGTCAAACAGCATGTATTCCCTTTTATATAAATATTAATAACAATGTTTATTCATTTATACAATATTTCTAAATTATCATTGTAAATATAATTTATATAGCATAAATCGTTTGATATGGATAGTGCATGTAAATTGTTTGCCTTCAGACAAGTTCATGTACATATGTTTAGCTATATTTATAGTTATGTATACATAGTGCATAGATACCTATATAGATTGTAGCTTTGTTTGCATATACTATACATATATGCATATTATATGAAAGCAAATTTGAATAGATTAAAAGCGTAATAGTTGCTCATAGTTGACTTTGAAGATTTTCGATACAGTTCCAAGTGAAAATTAATTTCAAGAATCTATAAAAAAGTTTTTTTTTTCCAAATTTGTATGATTACATGCAAAAAATTCTTAATTATATTCTCTAGTTTTTCTGTATCATATAACAAACTTGTGATCGTAGTCGTCATCGTCATCATTTATTTTTATACTGCTACCACTCAAGAAAATTTTTGATGCTTGTGAGTGAGATTTTTTTTCTTGCATCCTTTCGCGTGCCATTTTGGAACTCAACTTAGGAATACATTAGTGCTGGAGAAAACATCGATGTTATATCGATGCATCGATGTATCGAAGCTTAAAATATCTACATATCGATGTTGGCCAACAGAGACGTTTCTACAGCACTTCTGCATTCATCAAATGGATGTTTAGTAGTGCTAGAGAGACATCTCTGTTGGCCAACATCGATATATAGATAGATATTTGAAACTTCGATACACCGATGCATCGAGATAACATCGATGTTTTCTCCAGCACTAGAATGCATACAAAATTTTGTTATTGTAGTCGTCATCATCTTCAGCTGGAGCCCAGTCTCAAAACTTAGTATGGTCTTCCCAAAAAACAGCTAAGCAATACGAAAATTATATGCGAAAGGTGCGATGCAAAACGAAAAGTAGAAAATTTAGCGTCAGATAAAACACAAAAAGTAGAGTAAAGAAAAATGAAAGAAAAGAGAAAAAAAAATGGTACGTCTATAACGAAAACCAACAAAACTAGACTAATGTTAGGTTAGGAAGTAGGACAACCTGACACAAACGATATGGATTGAGAATTGGCGTGGATTTGCAAGCGAAGTAAACAGGGCGCGAAGCCCCCCTCCCAGAGATATCAAATAAGAGTTATGGGATTAAACAAAATCAAAAGGGAAACAAGGATTTAGTTGAAAACCACAAAATACCAGACTTTGGAAGACTTTTCTATTCAGAAAGGTATAAATATGTATTTTTAATTTAATCGATAAAGAAAATCAAGAGCCTTGTTAATCATTCTTGTTTAGTGAACGCATAAATTTAGGAAAATTTGTCTCGACTTAAGGCCCTTACGCAGCATGCAAAAACTCCGCACGAAATGTCAAAACTTCATATAAAAAATAATTCCCTTTTTTGGGATATTGCAAAAATTCCGCACGAAATGTCAAAATTTCATATATAAAAATATCCCAAAAAAGGGAATTTTTTTATGAAGTTAAAATATCCCAAAAAAGGGAATTTTTTTATATGAAGTTTCGATATTTCGTGCGGAATTTTTGCAATATACCAAAAAAGGGAATTTTTTTTATATGAAGTTTTGTCATTCCGCGCGAAATTTTTCGAACTGAGTATCCCTTTTTAAGGCCCGTACGCAGCATGCAAAAATTTCGCACGAAATGTCAAAAATTCATATAAAAAAAAATTCCGTTTCTTGGGATAACATCATATAAAAAAAAAAAATCCCCTTTTTTGGGATTTTTTTTTATATGAAGTTTTACCATTCCGCGCGAAATTTTTCGAACTGCCTATACCCCTTTAAATATAAATTTGGTCAAAATTACTGAATTAGAATTCGTTCAGGGAAAATTAGGCCGATCGTAATAAGCTGCCTATTTATTTAGCGATAGAAGCTAGCTTAGCTGCGGGAATGAACAAGAGTTAGAAAGCATTCAACACCTGTTGGGCGACTACCCTGCACTTCTTAAGCAACGCACCCAGCATCTGGGAAAACCTTTCTTTAAAGACCTGGGCAGTCTGGCAAAACTGCCCATAACGCACTTGGCTCTTTTTATCGAATCCTCGAAAAGGTTCTGCAAGCATTAAGCGAATTTTGGGCATCCACAGGCGATTTCAACTACGCCACACCCAGCATTTTTCGCTCCGCCCACCATACTCTACTCCTTACTCCTGCTGTCTCTTAAACAGGCATCGAAATGGGCAGGTCTTCGGGTGAGTTCGGCCTTGTGCCGAGCTGCCCCTAACTAACCTAGTCTTAAGTTTCATTTTAGACCATAGCTTGAACGAGCTTGAAATTCAAAACATCTTCGAGTTGGATTTTGTCTAAAAGAGATTTCTGTCACGCCACTGACTGCAGGGAGTTACTACTTCGTGGTTTTGAGCAATCTTGAAATCATTATCTATCTCAGAGAATACAGTGTGCCAAAAAGAAATACTATTCAAGAGACAATCTTTGCAATAGCTCTTTGAATTCGAAAACGCTCTCTTTCAATTTCTGACGCCTAAGTTTTGAAGATCACATGCTTAACCTTAAAGACGAAGTTAGTCTATGGTCGAGATCACCCCGACTAAGCTTCTTAGAAATTGCAGCCAGGATCTGGAAGCAGCTGTCTTTGAAAACCTGGGCAGTCTTTGCAAATTAGTGGATCTGGTTCTTCGTTTCGAATTCTCCAAATAGTTTAGCAAGCGGAACAAATAAGTCAATGCCAATTAGAAAGCTATCCCAATCAAGTAGACCATTCTACCCCTATCCTACCGAGACTGTTTGGTCTATTATGATGTCTTAAAAAAAAGAAGGTTAGTTAGGATAGGGGTAGAACAGTCAACTTGATTGGGATAGCTTTCTAATTGGCATTGAGTTATCTGTTCCGCCCCAAGGAGCTCTAGTGCTAGTAGGGAGCACAATAGATCCTAAGGGTCGAAGTGCAGCTTTCCCCTTACAATTATTATCTGTTCTGCTTGCTAAACTATTTGAAGAATTTGAAACGTAGAACCAGAAGAAGAAAGCTGCTTCCAGCTCCTGGCTGCAATTTCTAAGAAGCTTAATACTAGCATTAAAAGTTTTTGATATGGAGATCTCTTCTCCTCGTTGGGATTCTGTTTCACAGAGATTTCTGTCATGCTACTGACAGTGTCTCAAATCAGCAGATCAACAAAATCTGTAAACAATTATTTTCTTGTTTTCGGATTCGTTTTAAGTGAAGTCTTCGCAGATTGGCATTAAATCTCATTTTCAATATTTGTAAGAACTTCAAGCTTGAAAGTTTGAAAACGATATTTTTCGCTTCACTTAGATTTTGTTTGAAAAAGATTTGTTTCAGGCCTCTGACTATGTCTAAGTTCAACAAATACACTGGCAGCAATGGGCTGGGCCAGATCACCCAGATACTGTGTGGGGTTGGGAGTTTTAGGGTAGGGCCAAAATGGTCTACTTGGTTGGGATAACTTTCTAATTTGCATTGACTTATCTGTTCCGCTTGCTAAGTTATTTGTAGAATTCGCAGCACGCCCAGATTTTCAAAGAAAGCTGCTTACAGATCCTAAGCATTAAGTAAGCTTAGTTTTTGATATGGATATCTCGCTTTCTCGCTGGGATTCTGTTTCACAGAGATTTCTGTCGCACCAGCGACTGTCTCTCAAATCACTAGTTGAACAAAGTCCGTAAGCAAGTTTTTTTTTCGAGCACTCTTCAAAACATCATTTACTTATTGTCTGTACATATGTATAAATATATAACTATATACATACATACATGTACATACGTATAAAAGAGTGCTCCAAAGAGTATCAAAACTATGACTTGGCCAAAAGCAAGAAATGCTAGCTGGTTTTTTTTTGGTTTTTTTTTTATTTCAAGTTAAAGTCAACTTTGGGCATTTCATTGAAAGTAAATATTTAAATATGTAGTTATGTATTTTCAATACATGCTTATGTACATATGTATATATGTGTTATGTTTTATGCGTAATGCCGGCCAAGCAGTATGTTCCATTTTTTTTTTTTCTTTCGATTTTGTTTTTTTTTTTCGAGTTTGTTTATGCATGTGCTATGTATGTAGTTATATACATATGTACATGCATATAATATGCAACTCAAGTTATGCATGTGGCGTTGGGGGTACCTACAATACAAGAGAATCCATATCAACTCACAACAACAACAACAAAAACAACAACAAAACAAAACATTTATGCCCTGCCAAACGTACGAAAGTTCATGTACACACACACACACAGTTAAATATATATGCATACACCAACGCCATATAAAGACAAACAAACGTGCGGCGCAGCGTGCTACATGCAGTACATACATACATACATACGTACATACATAAAGACATGCATACAGTTGGTCCATTATTTATACGTACACTAGCCACGGGGAACGATCCAAAAACGGCCTTTAGACTTCTGTTTCAGGTTCGTCTCGTTTCGATGTCATCCAAATTTTGTATATTCTGCAGCTCTCATGCTTTTATATACAGGGCCAGCTTTAGCATATAGGGTGCCAAATCTTAAGTCGCTGCTCCGTTAATTTTGATCAGCGATCTTTTCTTAGATCTAAAAAGTTTTTTATTAAGGCCCATACGCAGTTCGAAAATTTTCGCACGGAATCACAAAACAAAGATCTTTACTTAGTTTTAAAAAGTTTTTCATTAAGGCCCATACGCAGTTCGAGAATTGCGAAATTTTTCGAGCTGCGTATGGGCTTTTAGACACAAATCACACTTTTTTTTCGCTAATCTAGACGCCTTTAAAGCTTAGCTTTAAAATACTCAAACAGAACTTCATTTTAGAAATCTTAGAATTTATGAAAATCTTGCGATCCTCAAATGGAAATTTGAGAGATGACTTTGAGATATCCTGGAGCATGATTTTGTTATGTCATATTTAGATTTTTTTTCAAGGGGTCTACGCAGTTCGAAAAATTTCGCGCGGAATGACAAAACTTCATATAAAAAAAAAAGTTATATGAAGTTTTGTCATTCCGCGCGAAATTTTTCGAACTGCGTATAGGCCTTCAAAGAAACTTTGTTTTATACTCAAAATCTTTTGAGCTACAAAAATGAATTTTTACAAAATAATAAAAAACAAAATGACGCCCGTAGAGAGCTACAGCCTTTTAACGTCATTGATCTGAAAGATAAAGAAATTTGTTTCCTCTTATTCTATGCAGCAAAAGCAAGTGAACCACGTAGGTGGTTTCAAAAAAGGACATAGTGCTTATATAGCCGAAAAAAAATTTGATTGCCGAATTTGCTTACTTTTCTTCGATCAATCGGTCCTAACCGAATTATCTCTAAAGGAAACGAACAAAAATCGAATTGAGACTTAAAAAGATTTTTTTCTTTGATTAGTCCTAAAGGGGCTATATGATACGGAGAATTGTGAAAAAATTCAGTATGCCAAATGGATGCTATAGTTACCTTAAACATACCTTAGGTAGGTTTGGGGAGTCTTTGGCAACTTCTTCTCTATTTTACAAACATAATCGACAGCAGATGCAGGCATACTTACCATCACATTGAGCCTGAGGCACATTTTTAACATCTTAAAGATCTTCCAAAGATCAGTATGTGCGATTGGTTACCGGGTCTGGAGACAACCGGTGTAAAAGGAAAGTCCATAACTAACGAATATCCATACACAAGTGCCAAAGACCTCACCTTTTTCAAATGCAAAAACATCAGCAACGAATGGGTCTTAGCGATGACCGGATCCAGGATAGGAATGCCTGCAGACGAATGCTTAGATCGCATACCCACACCTCAGAAGGAGCATAAGCGAGTTCGAAAAGAGGTAAACAAGGGTTTGGGAGAAGAAGAATCGACAGCTACAGTGCATACAAATTAATTCGAAGAATATAGTAGGTTCCTGAGGCAGCTGAAACCGAATTCAAGGTTCAAAAAACCTAGAACGTTAGGTTGCTGACATGACTCCACAAAAAACCGCATAAAAAACGTATTTCGAGTTTGGGGGTTTTATTTCGAGATCGAAAATACTTCAAAAACGTTCGGAAGTACAACGATGTTATTGTATAATTTGCTACTATAATAATAAATAATAATTCCCAGACCGACAATTTTTGGCAGTCGCCCATGGGCGCGGCATGGGGATCTCTATTAATAACCGTCAAAGAGAACAGGGACCTACAGTTTATAGCCGAATCCGAACGGCGGTGTCTTGAATTAATAGTACTACTTATATTCTTGACTCCTAAGTGGTGCATAGTGCCTCATAATACATATAATATAATGTTCCTAAGGGGAATTTTTGTTTTTATAAAACTTCAGCACGTCAGTGTTTTGTCTTTCGTAAAAATGTAGTTAGGTGTTCGAGCCAAATTCTCGTTCTTTGCGGAAAGTTTTGATTTTCTGCTACAATCGAATACTAAAAAATACTTTTAGTGAGATTGCGCTCAGTGAAAGAACACGACGTGAGTGATTTCAAAATCGGTGATCGACCTAGAGAGGGTTTTTGAAGACTTCGAAATGAAGGAATGGCTTGATGCAGACTCGTGGCAATAGCATTGGGAGTTATTCAAGAAGCGATTTAGAAACGCCTTAAAGCCATCGGAATGGTTTAGAAACAAGAAACTTAACTTCCGAATTGAAGCAGTGAGCGAATAGCTGCTTCAAAGACAGAATCGAAAGGGGTTTTTATATGGAATGGTGAGCGGCCACGAAAAATGGGTTCACTACAATAATACCAAAAAGCTATGGGGAATGAACCCAACTCGGTGGTAAGACCTAATATTCACGACGCTAAGCTAATGCTCTGTATTTGCTGAAGTATACTATGAGCGGCTGAAACCGGGTGAATCCATCACAGGCTGGAGATGCGGCCATGGTACCAACAAAGACACGACAGAGTCATACTGCAGCAGGACCTAGCCAGACCCGTCAAGACATACCTGAACAGCAATAAATAAGATGTCCTACCTCACGCGCCGTACTCTCCAGTAATGCTGGAGAAAACATCGATGTATCGAAGCTTTAAATATCTATTTATCTATGTTGGCCAAGAGAGATTTTTCTCCAGCACTTCAGCACACATGAAATGGTTGTTTGGTAGTGCTGGAGAAACATCTCTGTTGGCCAACATCGATATATAGATATTTTAAACTTCGATATAACATCGATGTTTTTTCCAGCACTACTCTCCAGATATTGCTGCTGCGGATTACCATGGGTTTTGATCCATGGGACACAGTCTAGCTGAGCAGTGCTTCCACTCTTATGAAAAAGTCCAAAAATTAAGCATTTCGTGGATGGCCTCAGAAGATTCATTTTGCCAGCAAGATGGAAAAAAGTATTTTCCCACTTTTTTGCAATAAATCCGGAAACATTGAGAAAAAACTCATAGCTTAAACTATAAATAAATTTCTTCTTAGCTTCTTCAAAATATTGAAGCTTTCAGCCCAATCTCTTCTAGCTTTCATTGCATTTTTAAAAAGAAATAGATATAATTACTTCGTCTTCACAAAAGGTTGTACAAATAATTTTTGGATCTACTGTATATAGTACTTATATCTGTTTGTTTGTACATATGCATGTATGTGTGTATCTATGTGCACACCTCGAATGCCAGGCACGGCACGGCTGGGCCAGAGACTCGGCGGAGAGTCGCGACGCGTCGCTTCGAATCGAGTCGAGTCGAGTCGAGTCAGGCCAGACAGTCTGTCGCCAGAAAAATCTACACAGCAAACCGAAAACAAGGGCAGAGGTACTAAGCAGTGCCATAGCAAGAGCGGCGTAGGGGGCGGAACGGAGGCAACGCGGCACGGCGGCAATGACGGCGCGGCGTTCAAGTTGTCTGCATGTTGCGCTGCGGTATCTGTATCTGGTTGAGAAATCGTTCATAAAAAAAAAGAATAAATAAATAAAAAATAAAAAAAAAAAACTACAACAACAAGCAGCAGATGCGGATCCAGTAAAAATTTGGGGGGGATGGGGAAATCCAAATTTTATTCAGCGTTTAAAATAGAGATCGAATCATATGGGTTTCGCAAAAAAAAAGGGGGTTGGTTTTTTTTATAACTCCAAAATTAATGCTGAGAAGATTAAAGAAAGATTTTTTTTGCGTATTTTAAAAAATATTTTGAGGTCTTCAAAACTATTCGAATAAAGCTCTAAAAACTTATTTGCGCGTTTTTTCATGATTCCGAAACTAACGCAATTTCGAAATTAATGCAATTTCCCGAAAGTTTTTATATTTTTTTTATAATTTAAGGGGTCTACGCAGTTCGAAAAATTTCACGCGGAATGACAAAACTTCATATAAAAAAAAAATTCCCATTTGGGATATCCCATTTGGGATTTTTTTTTTTATATGAAGTTTTGTCATTCCGCGTGAAATATTTCGAACTGCGTATAGGCCCTAAATATCAAAAGTTTCATTTGATATTTAAGCAGCTGAATTTATTTTAAAATAAAAAATATACTAAACATTTTATAATGAAAAATATTAATAAATAAATAAAAGAAAGAAAAAATACTATTATATACAAAAAAAATAATAATGTTAGTTTGATATATTATAAAAATTATTTATATATTAAAATTAGTGCACAACATATTTAATTTTATACCATATAAAAAACAATAGTAACAAATAAGTAGGGTAAGCTGGGGCAAATCCGACCGCCCATTTTTTTGGCTGATTTAGCACAGATATGAACTTTTAAGGGTTTTTCAATTATAAATCAAAATAACAATAATTTCTTTTGGCTTTAAAATGCTTATTTTATATCGGCTCAACTGGTCCGATATGCCAAATTAAAGCTAGCGCAACTTTCTAGAACTACTGATTTCTTCAAACCCATATTAATATGTATTTGAAATGACTATTTTTCAAAAAAATAAATTTTTGTAATTTTCACAAATGATGGAGTAAACCCGACCGCCTATTTTTTTTTTTTTTTGTCTGATTTAGCACAAATATGATTTTTTTCAAAAAAATATAAATTTTTATCATTTTCACAAATGATGGGGTAAACCCGACCGACTATTTTTGTTGTCTGATTAAGCACAGATTTGAGTATTTTTCAAAAAAGGAAATTTTTGTCATTTTCACAAATGGTGGGGTAAGCCCGACCGTCTTTTTTTTTGTCTGATTTAGCACAGATATGACTATTGGTCAAAAAATAAATTTTTGTCATTTTCACAAATGGTGGGGTAAGCCCGATCGCCTATTTTTTTTTTTTTTTGTCTGATTTCGCACAGATATGACTATTTTTCAAAAAAATACATTTTTGTAATTTTCACAAATGATGGGGTAAGCCCGACCGCCAATTTTTTTTCTGTCTGATTTAGCACTGATATGACAATTTTTCAAAAAAATACATTTTTGTCATTTTCACAAATGAAGGCCCATTTTTTTGTCGATTTAGCACAGATGTGATGTAAATTTAATGGTTTTTCGCTTATCTTAATCTAAAGAGCATGTTATTGTTTAACAAAATTGAATGTTTTTATTTAAAAATATCTTAATTTCTAGAAAATATAAATTGAAATAAATTGATTGAAGGTCAATAGAGAATGATTGGATTGAATAGCTAAGTAACTAAACAGAGTTTTTTGATTTGCTGTACAAATAGCTTGTTGGCTTATTTTTGTTTCGAGCTGGACTTCTGATTGAAACCAATATTAAGAGGTCGGATTTGCCCCACTGTGTTATTTTTCATGATGACGCAAATAAAAAAGTTATGCGAAGTTTCCAGTCAATACTATACATGCACTAGGTATAAAGGTCTATTTTTATGGTATATAAGCCATTAAGCGGTATTTTTTCCCATCACTTATTTTAACGAAAAAAAGTTTGTAATGCAATATACACAAAAATTGAATTGAAAATCGTAAAAATATGCTTCTTGTCGTTTGAAAACACTAATATGAGCTCGCTTAGTATTGCTGCTTTTGAGAAACAGTGGGAGGTCGGGTTTGCCCCAACTTAGACTATTGAAAAAAAATTATAAACAAACATAAATATGTATTAAAGGCCCATACGCAGCATGCAAAAATTCCGCACGAAATGTCAAAGCTTCATATAAAAAAAAATTTCCTTTTTTGGGAATGGGCCTTAAATACAAAATTTCATTCAAAATGCCTATAAAAAATTAGACACCAAATAATAAGAAGTAAAAACGTTGAGAATGGAATCTGGAACTTCAGTCGACTAAAAAAGTTATGCGACCAATGCTCTAAGGACTATTTAGTCTATGTGTGACTCCCCCAGGGGTCAACCGGTTCAACCTAATGCTCTACCAACTGATCTACGCCTCTATATATTTTTGCCAAAATTAATTATTATGCTACGAATTACTTTTGAAGAAAATGCAATCGAATTTCCCTTGACCATGCCATCTCTAAAAGTAAAACATGTTCAAAATTTTTATCACAGAAACTGAACATCTCGTTGACGCTCCAAATTTCCCAAACTTTGCTGTTCGCGCCCCCCGTTAGATGCGCCCCTGCTAAGCGCACACAAAAAACAAAACACAAAATAAAACAACAAAAAAACAAAAAAGCGAAGCGCAAAGCAAAGCAAAATTCCATTTATATTCTTAACGCTGTTGTTCTTGTTGTTGTTGTTGGCACTTTTGACGAACGCAGCGCAGCGCGATGGTGACGACGACGGCAGCGGCTTGGGAGGTGTTACAATACATACATAATGAACGCTGCTGCAGTCGCTGACGCTGCTGACGCTGCTGACGTTGGCGTGCCTCGGCCGCGCGAGCGCGCGTGTGTGTAAGTGTGTGCGTGTATGACGACGCGTCGCAACGTTGACGCGCGCGGCCAGACCGAACGGCGCGCTTTTTACTGCGCCGCAAAGCAGCGCCATAACGTCATCGCTAGCAGCAACAACAACAATTTGAAGCAGCCAAAGCAAAGCAAAAATGCAACAGACATGAGCGTCGCTAGCGCAGGGGCCAACGACAGAGAGTGAGAGCGAGCTTTGCTGTTCAACTCGCTTTTGGACTCCATGTTGCTCTGGCTTTAAAGCTACTTTTGTTCCCTAGAATTAATTCTAAGTTACAATATTTAAATAAATAAATAAATAAATAAATAATTTTACAAGCTGCTACAAGAGAAGTGCGCAGAAAACTGGTTCAACTTTTGTATGGCAGCTATATGAAATAGTGAACCAAATGTGATCAAACTTTAGACAAATGCTTAGACTTGGACAAAATACAACTGAAATAAAGACAAGGACATTTTTAAACATAAACAAATTTTTGTTAGATGGATTTATGTTAGTTTCATATAAATTTTCTTACTTTTTTTTTGTTTTCTTTCGTTTGGACCAAGCTTTTGAGCCAATTTCTAAGAGCTCAGTGCTGTAGCTGTGACTAAATAATGATCAATTTTTATATTATTGGGTCGTTCATTAAGTAATTTCGTTTGATGACAACAGCTGATCTTATAGAATTTTTTCGCAGCCAACTTCACACTTAACCGCTTTACCTTTATATATTTAAACAGCTCATATAGTAAGACTTTTTTGTAAAAAATTTTGTTACATTTTTTGGAATAGTTTTTGTTTGGCGCCCTATCGAAGATGGAAGATCGAAAACAACATTTTCGGCATATTTTACTGTTTTACTATCAAAATGTAAAAATTGAGTTCATGCAAGGCGAAAATTATGTGATGTGTACGGAGAAGATGTGTTGACCGAACGCCAATGCCAAAATTGGTTTGCAAAATTTCGTTCAATTTCAATCTTGAGGATGCACAACGTCCTGGAAGGCCTCTTGAAGCCGATGTGGATAAAATAAAGTCGTGGGTCGATGCAAATCGTCGAATAACAATTCGAGAGATTGCTGAAAGATTAAATTTGTCTAACGCGACCGTTCACAAGCACATGAAACGTCTAGGTTTAATTTCTAAGCTTGACATATGGGTTCCTCATGTTCTTACAGAACGAAATTTGCTTCGTCGCATTAACGACTGTGATTTGCTTATCAAACGTCAAAGAAGTGATCTATTTTTGAAGCGCATTGTTACTGGCGACGAAAAGTGGGTTGCTTACAAGAATGTAAAGCGCAAGAGATCATGGTCTAAAAAGGATGAACCAGCTCAAACCACTTCAAAGGCCGATAGTCACCAAAAAAAGGTTATGTTGTCTGTTTGGTGGGATTTCAAAGGGATCGTTTATTTTAAACTTTGGCCCGACAATACCACGATTAATTCTGAAGTGTATTGTGATCAGCTGGACAAATTGAGTGATGCACTCAAACAGAAGAGGCCAGAATTGATCAATAGAAAATGTGTAGGGTTCCACCAGGATAATGCGAGACCTCATACAAGTTTGATGACTCGCCAAAAGCTTTTGCAGCTTGAATGGGATGTGCTACCACACCCACCATATTCTCCAGACTTGGCACCATCGGACTATTACTTGTTCCGGTCTCTGCAAAATTTTTTGGATGGGAGAACCTTCACCTCAAATCAGGACGTCAAAAACCACTTGGACCAGTTTTTTGCCTGCAAGGATCAAACATTTTATGAGCGTGGAATCAATCTCTTCCCGAAAGATGGCAAAAGGTATTGGATCAAAATGGAGAATATATTATTTCATAAAATGTTTTACACAATAAAAAAATCGTGTTTAAATTGCACTAAAAAAACGAAATTACTTAGTGAACGACCCAATAGTTTAACAAACTTCCCCTAAAAAAGACATTATGGGCAACTGTCGTTAAAATTTTAGGGGTGAAGATGCCTATTACAGCCCATTATATTGTTATATTATAGCAACAAATAAAACTTCGCCTATCTTAGAATGAACGTATGCAGCCCCTTTTTCAAAGTTATGCGCCACCCATGCGCGCTTGCCATGGACTCGCGTTTAAATGTATCGCCCACAATATTTTTTTTGTTTGCTTTCGATATGGAATCAATGTGTGAGGGTTTGAGTTAGGAAAGGGGTAAGCGGCTGGAATAGATTGACTTCTAGCCACTGTGGGGATTTGCTAGCGAACTTTCAAAACAAGCAGCTTGATTTATTTCCATGTATGTATCTAATTTTTTTTTTTGAGAACTGTAGCTAGAAAGAGATTTTGGCAGCAGTAAGGATATCTTTCTCTTGTCACCATTATTATATCTAATTGTTCTCGATGATGTTCTATTCCAGGCGCTGAACAAGGAGAGGCGCGGCATACAATGGAACCTCAGGGAATACCTTGAAGATCTCGACTACGCCAACGACCTATGGTTGATCTCGTCTAGACACGCTGATATGCAAGAAAAAGTTGATGATTTGAACCGTACTTCCAAGTATGTGGGTCTAACCATCAACCGTGGCAAGACGAAAAGCATGTCTGTGCCAGCTGCCGGTGGGTCGCTACAATGTCGGAAATGAAAACCTAGAACATGCAAACACTTTCTGCTACTTGGGTAGCGTAATCACACCCGAAGGGGGGAGCTGCTGAAGATGTGAATAACCGCATCAACAAGGCCAAAGCAGCTTTGGGTCAACTAAATAAAGTATGGAAATCAACAGCGTTATCCACGGCCACCAAACAACGCATATTCAAATCAAACGTGAAGTCCGTTGATGACTGCAGTCTTAGCAGGAAAACTTCAGGTGTTCATAAACCGCTGCCTAAGACAAATACTGCGGATATGGTGGCCAAGGACTATCTCGAATTAAGTGCTTTTGAGCAGATGCGTGAGGAGCCGGTGCTGATTCAAATTCGGCGTCGCAAATGGAAATGGATTGGTCACACCTTACGTAAACCAGCAGGCAAATTCCCAAAAGAAGCGCTGGACTGGAATCCGCAAGGCAGCAGAAGGCGTGGGCGACCCAGACGCTGGAAGGGGAAGTTAATGCTTCTGGAAAAAGCTGGCGTGAAATAAAAGCGATTGCGAAAAACAGAGAAAACTGGAGAAAGTTTGTAGAGACCCTTTGCTCCAACTAGGAACCTACAATAATAAAGGACACTAACTAACTAAACCAAGGATATCTTTAAACTGCTAATCAAAGGATGTGGCGCAGCTGAAAGTCGAGAAAGCAACAATTATCCTACGCAAAAACAACCATAAATGAAACCAAGCCTTCAGTACTTGACTATTGTGTTTATTGGGAGTCAATTCCCAACGTTGCACTAAGGAAGAGCTTTGCTCTCGTTCTGTAGCGATTGACAACCCATGAATTTTTGATGCTTTTGTGATTTTACCAAAATGAATATAAATTATTTTTTTTGAATATTTTTTGCGCAAGTGAAGTACTATGCTCCATTAGGAGTCAGGGATAGCAGAAGACAAAAAAGAAGAAGATATATTTCGTATATCTTTAGACTCGCATGGAAGCCAGGCACAACGAGAGGGTGGGGGAAAGGGGGGGGGGGGGGGTTACCTTCGGGCCCGGAGTATTCTCAGGGGCCCGGTGTAATTACTGTCGAACTGTCGTGAGTCAAGCTAAAGGTGCAATAGAGGGACCGGTACATTTTCCCACCGGGCCCGGATTTTCTCTCTACGGCACTGATGGAAGCTAAAGCTTTACTTAAATTTTTTGTCGCTAAAAGATTAACACTATACAAGTTAAGGATTGGACTATACGTGTTAACAGGCGCTTGAAATTTTCCATATTCCAAAGCTGGTTTATGAGACCAAGAAGCTGGAATATCCATAGCCAGGCCCGACGAGAGAGTTAGGACTCCCCTGGGCACAGAGTATTCTCAGGGGCAATAGAATGTAATAGATGGCCCGGTACATGTACCGCCTCAGGCCCGGAGTTTTCTCTCTACGGCCATGTTCATAGCGTTAAAGTAATTTTCATATTTGTACCCTCCAGCTAGCGTTTCATGAGGCAATCAAGTCTTACGTGTGTGAGCATAATAAACATGAAAACGTTGATATTTTCAAAAAAAAACATCTCCCTATACTCACTACTCTTTTCTAAACATATCAGTGCAAAACTTGGTGCAAATAACTCTTTTTATGCGAAAAAATGAGTGCCGAACAACGCTCGGCTGTGCTTCGGAAAACGAATCGGAACATTTTGTTCGTATGGAAGATCACTATACATACATTGGCTCGGTGTGCTGTGGTATATGGCGGCGGCGGAGGAACTTCAACCGAAGTCAACGGCAGCGTCAACGGATTCAGTTAGGTAATCTATTGAGCCATTGTTCCTCTAGGCCTCTCAGGCATATTCTGAGTTAGGGCTAGTTAGAACATGACGACATCAGGGTAGGATGGCGTTCAAGGGTTTGGCCGCGGATGACCCATATCGATATGAGCAACGGCGGCAACCACAGCCTTAGTCAGATTAGGATACTACCCAACATGCGCTTGGTCAACAAAGGGCTGGTAGTACCCCTTCATCCACAAGAAATATCACAAAGTCACCTGGATATCTCCTGACAACAGAACCAGATAGACCATGTATGCATAAGCAGGAAATGGAAACACATACTTCTTGACGTTCGAACGCGGCGGAGTGCAGATATTGGATCAGACCACCAACTTGTAATAGCTGTTCTACAGGCAAATGTTGTTGCCGAACATTTTATTCGTATTCGTTTTGAAACCGCATGTTTGCAGCTGCCAATTTCACCAAATCGAATTTGATACCGAAAAGTTACAAATTTTATATATATGCCAAATTTTACGGAGAACGCAAAGACGAATCCGAATAAAATTATTTGGTTTGTTTTTTTCGTTTGCCGGAGCACGGCTGATTGATTTTGGGTCTCTAGCTTTTTTGGTCTCCGAAATTTAGGAGCTCATAGAGAAGGAACCTCCATCTGGGAGGATTTTTGTTTAAAGGCCCATACGCAGCATGCAAAAATTTCGCACGAAATGTCAAAACTTCATATAAAAAAAACAATTCCCTTTTTTGGGACATTTTTTTTATGTGAAGTTTTGACATTTCGTGCGGAATTTTCGCATGCTGCGTATGGGCCTTTAGTAACTAGTAATTAGCCCTTCAGGAAAATAGTTTTTCAAAATAAAAAGCTACTCTCTTAAATTTAAACAAAAATAAAGATAAACGCTTGAATTTTAGTGCAAGCAATGAGCTATCGCTAAAGGACTGGAACTGATTCCAGCCTAGGACAAATACAAGAGTCGCATACAGTGAGTATCTTGAAGGTTTTCCTTTCGTTCCACAGTTTTTGGTACGTCTACTAAAATCCTACGCTGCTGAGTTCATTTCCAACTAAGAATATTGGAACTGCCAATAAGTGAGCTAAGGACTAGTTCGTGGTGCTGAAGCGAAACACTTGAATGAAGTGAATCCATTGTTGAATCGGGTTGCTGCAGTCAAACTGTACCAAAGGAAACACGTTCCCTGCACATACACGCACACACATGCGCATAAATAGAAAGGCATACAGGAAACGTGTATATGTGGGCCCAGAGGGTCTCTGAAGGGACTTGAAGGGCAAGTGCTATAGTGTATGCATATGGTCTGAAACTTAACACTGTGTGCTGTGTGTGTGTTGTTGTTGGCTGCGAAAATTAAAATGCGTGCCACTTAAACTAAACAATAACAACAATTATCACATACTTATTTAGTGGCTCACTTAGGCCCACACGCACGCTCACACGCACACAAAAGTGCAGCTAAAAATTTTAGTAAATTATTTTAAAAAAAAACGAATAAAAGTGACCTTAACTTGGTTAAACTATGCAAACTATTACTAGCTAAAATTAATAAATTTTTTTTTAATTTTTGGCGCGCACTGTTAGAGCGCCATCTAGCGCTTAATACCTGCATATATTTGGCATATATTTAGTAATATAGCATTTAGTGATTTAGCATACACAACAGCGCATGCATACTCATACACACACAAGCAAGAGCAGCTAAAAACATTGTAAAAAATTAAAAATTTCACAATAATATATAATAAAAACACTTTTAATTAGTGTACATATTACAAACTAAACCTGACAATTACAGGCAAATTAAAGCACATTGTTTGTTTTACTAGCGCCATCTAGCGCATAAGTGCTGCAATTTGCATTTAAGCAACAGTGTGTGCACACTTGCGCAAGTGCAGCTAAAAATATTTTCACTAGAAAACTGCAAGCAAAAGCGAACGCTCTATGATAGGGTGATAAATAATTATTTATATATATAAAATAAATCATGCGTATTTCATGTCGCATTCATTGGCAAAAATTAACGTTTATTTCATAGAAGAGTCTTTATTTATTTGTCTAATTTAGGGTATTCACGCAACGCAGCAACTCAACTCATACGCTAACAAAGAGAGTATTCATGCTCAACTTAACAGCAGCCGTGAATAATTCAAATACAAAAAATGCGAAAAAGAGTTCAATTATACATAAACAAATTAATGAACCGATCGGTCCTATGTAACCTATGTACCCTCGGATAGGTATCTACAGAGTATAAAAAATCAGTTCGCAACATTTAACTGCTGTCTTAAGCGTTTAAGTAACACTGAAGGTGTTTAAAAACTAATTTTGTTTGTGACACAAATTATTAATAAAAATAATGCATTTAAATTGTTTGCTTTTGGCGCGCACACAGAACGCCATCTAGCGCATAATGTGTGCGCATATATTTGTTATTTTACAAAAAAGTGCATGCACACTAGTATAAGGTATAATTGCATAGCGCCATCTAGCGTTTTGTTGGTATGTGGCAATGTGCCCACACCATGCGAATCGATTGATTTGAAACTATATCGAGTGCAAACTATAATAGTTCCCATCACCAGCATGCAGCACAGTTAATTTTTTTTGGTAGTGGGTTTGAGTTTACATCAATTTATTAAGTTTACACAAAAAAAAAAGAATAATCGTAAAATTCTAATAAACAACAAATTGAGCATGTCTTACAGTTAAAACCTAATGAAAAAGTTGTACAGCTAGGCGTTTTGAGCACAGAGTGCAGCGCAGTAGCACACACAGGACAGCGCAGTGAAAACACAAACAAAGGCAACACACCTACACACACACACCCTCGCACAGAGACAGCAAAACAAATACAAACAAAGCAGCTTTTCCAGAAATTGGGTCGCGTTTTTGGCATTTGTTATGGCAACTCTTTCTACATGTATAGGTGAGTTTTCCACACACCGCACACACATTTACGCACACTAGCATTGCAGTTGTGAGCGCGTGTGTTGGCTGTGCCCATTTGTATGCATGACTTAATTGCCACTAAACACTTCATACCAATCCTCTGTACTCTGTACATTTGTCACCAACTAAACTTTTTCCAGTCATTAGCACATTTTTCATACCACTAATGATTAATATGCCTTTGCAGCCTAGTTGGAAGCATTGGACGTCGTCGCCACTAAGCTTCATACAATACAATATACAATACCTACAACAACCGACAAACAGCAGTAGCAGCAGACCCACCCAGTAGCAGCAGCGGCAGCAGCAGTAATAGAATATCATAACCACTCAAACCATGAGCGTAGTTGGCAAACAATTGAATCCCGTGCAAACAAACGCCTCAAACTCCTCGAGCAATAGCGATGGCAATAATGCTACCGGCGAAGCCAAGCGCCCAGAGGATGTTAGCATAAGTCCCGAGGATGTGCTGCATCTAACCAAGATAACGGATGATTATCTTTGCTCGGCCAATGCCAATGTATTTGAAATTGACTTTACACGCTTTAAAATACGCGATCTCGAGAGCGGCGCTGTGCTCTTTGAGATTGCTAAACCGCCCAGTGAGCAATTCCCCGATGGCCTTTCCGTAGAAGAAACTATGCTGGCCGCCACCGAAGAGCTCTCGCTTGAAGACACTGCCGATCCTAATGCTGGGCGCTATGTGCGTTATCAGTTTACGCCAGCGTTTCTGAATCTCAAAACCGTAGGAGCCACGTAAGTAGCGCTTGCTACCAATTATGATATTGGAGTATAATGAGACTGTTTGTTTTTTAGTGTGGAGTTTACTGTGGGCAGTCAGCCAGTAAATAATTTTCGTATGATCGAGCGACACTTCTTTCGCGATCGCTTGCTTAAGACTTTTGACTTTGAGTTTGGCTATTGCATTCCATATTCCAAGAATACTTGCGAGCACATATACGAGTTTCCTAATCTTCCACCTGATTTAGGTAAGTATGTTAGGTTCGAGACATATAACCTTATCGTTGCCTTTCTTTGTGTTTCAAAAGCTTTAAATTGGCAGGTCTTTGTGTTTTAATAAGAAGTAACATGCCTAGATTTTTACAAATTTGCCCTTGACTTGCTTTGCATTGAGCTTTACTTATAAATAGAGTAGTATGTAAATGCAAGGCGTGCGCATGAGAGCTGCCAAGAGTTTACTTCATCATCATCAGCGCAAGAGGTCAAGGCTTTATATAGATATATGCAGAGTTGTGCTCGAAATAGGACAAGCCCTTAGTACATGCCATTTAACTTTTAAAAATGTACTGATAAATTTTGCTTTTTATTTTGCAGTTGCTGAAATGATATCGAGTCCATTTGAGACGCGATCTGACAGCTTTTACTTTGTGGAAAATCGACTGGTGATGCACAACAAAGCTGATTATGCCTATGATGGTGGAATTATTGTCTAAATGAAGCAGGATTCAAGATGCAGCTACATGTTTAAGCAATGCAGAATTGAAACTAAAGCAAAAAAAAAAGAAAAAAAAAGGAACAAAACCATAATAACTAACTAAAAAAAGCTAAGACAAAAAATATCATAAATGAGTTACACATACAACACAAGCAACACCAACACAACACAACGGGGAGAAACCAAAGCAAAAACGTTAACGAAACGTTACCATTTTAGCCTTAGCACAAAGTTTTACCCACCATTCCTGTTTATTATTATGTATTTAAATATGTGTTACTACACACCGAAACAACAACATGACACAAAGAAAACAAAACATGCACACTAACACGCCCACCCGCCCACAAACGTAGTCACGAAAACTGTGTTCATATACATATATTATTAAATTTAAAATAATTTCCTTGTTTTTTACATATACTTATGTATTTTTAAGTGCAATGTGATTTCCATTTTTTGTATTTATTTATTTATTTATGTGTATTTTTAAGTAATACAAGCACATACCAATATACATTACATGCATATAGCATAGAATGTTTTTATTTGCTTCTTTGGATTTGTGTGTGTATATTTTTAAAAATTGTACTTTTACGAAACATATAATATGAAATTAAATTACATTTTAAATGTACATACCGTATAATGTAGTACAATGTGTGCACCAACCTTTATAAACAAAAAGAAAAAAGAAGTTATTTATCGATAAGTTATCGTTTTGCGGCCACCTGTTCGCTGCCGTGCTATTGCTTTCTCGCTCCACTTCGTGAGCCGAAAGCCGAATGAATGAAAACCAGCAACGTACGGATAATGGCAACTTTGTTGCTTCAATTTAATTTGCTATTTTGTACATATTACAATTCAAATTCATTTGTTTGTAAATAACTAAAAATTTTCTAAGTTTTCAAGCTTTGAGAAAGTCAACCACAGTTTGTAAAAACTTTTGCGGCTGCTCAAAGTGCACCAAATGACCAGAGTCAAACCAATGTATAGTCGCATTTGGATAATAACGCAGAATCTTTGGCCAGTGCTCATGCCTTAAATATAAAATAAAATTACTTAAATTATATTGCAATATTTTGTTGAAAAAGCGACCTACCGCATGAATTTAGACTTTGAGCCACAAAGAAATGTTGTGGGTCCTGGATAGGGTGTTAACTGCTGCAGCTGCGTCTCAAAATCATCAAAGTCGGGCAATGATTGCTGCAGCAGAGGTACATTGCATGCCCAGTAAAAGCTATACAAATAATATGCTTTAAACAAGTAAATTTAGTTATAAAAAAGTCATTAGTACCTACACGCCAGTTTGTGGATGTTTTCTAAGATTCAGCATGATAAAATCAACAGTTTCAAGCGAACTGGTGGCCTGCATCATTTGTTCCCTAACCAATTTGCGACCCTCGGCCATGGGTATTGTCGATGGCGCATTCATTGCCAGCATTGCATTAAAAATAGCATTCATTTCATAAAAGGTACGCGGTATGTGGATTGGTGAGATGTCCACAACGATCAGACGTTCGGTCATTTCCGGCTAGCAATAGTAGAACAAGAATTTTAGCTTGCAGCAGTAAGCAAACCGAATTTAAATACAAACATGCAGCATAGAAAAAAGCATCATAGTGCGCCCGCCCATACTATGACCCAATAAGCAGGCTTTGTTCAAACCGTTTGCTTTTAAAAAGGCAGCCACATCTTCAGTCATACCCAAAGAGTTGTGGGTGTTAGTGTGCGGACTATCGCCATGGTTGCGCGCATCCACCGTATAGATCTGCAAGTGAACATTGCCATGTTTATTATTAAGATACTTATAGAAACTATTTATGCTTACAGTACGATTGGTTTTGCTGGCTAGAGCTTTGCCGATGCCGCGCCAATTCTGCTTCGAGCCAAAGAGTCCATGCATTATGACAAGTGGTGCGGCATTTGCGTCTGTGTTGCCAGTGTCAAACTTATCAAAGCTCATGCTTGCAGTTTCCATTTGCGACGCATAGCTGCGCCGCGAATTTACTGTAGAACAGCATGTTGCATAGAGTGTTTTGCTAATAAGTAAAGAACGCAACGATTTGCCAAGCAGCTGCATTTTACCAGTGTGTGCACACCCGTGCGTAGGAAAATATTAATTCATTGTATAATATTTAAAATGCCAAACGCTTAAAAAAAAACAAGATTAAAAAAATTAAAAGTACACTGCTTTGGTTTATAGAAAAACAAATCAAATACGTAGTATGATGGCAAAATAAAATAATAAATTTTATTCCATAAAAAATATGGCGCAAGCTATCGATAAATGCCAAAATCGACTCGACGATAACAACGCTGGCAACGCCATATTTTACACAGCAGCGGCGGCTTGGCACAATAGAAGAGAAAAATTTCGGCAACATTTAAAACAATATAGTGCATTAACTTTTAACAGGTAAAATCAGCAAGTTGTTACAGCTTTGAGCAAAAACAAGATACAGGCGGCTAAAACCAATAAATTCTGGAAAATCGTAGGCCAAAAAAAATTTTGACAACGCTAATTGATTTGGCTTTGTGTGGTGGCGCTGACTGCTGCTGAAGAGGCTGGCCGACGCACGGAGACACGCCGCACAGCAAGCATTGCTGGCTGCCCACAAAACATTTGGACTTGAGGAAAAAGCCACTAAAAGCTGCTGCTGCCAACGCCAGCGCCGACATCGTCACTTCAGGTAAGCCACAAAACAATAAAAGCTGGCAAACCAACCAATTGATATATTTCAAGAATTCTATTTTTCCCTCCCCTCCAACACTACGTAAGTGAATAAAAAAAAATATAAAAAGTGCTAAAAAGCAAAAAAAATTTAAAATAAAAAGTATCAGCCAAAACTTGTCGTAACATATATTAGTGAAAAAGTTGTGCTTGAAGTCCGAAAGTTTTTAATTTTTTCGTAAGAAAAGAAATTGCTCCGCATTTTTCTATTGAAAGACTTGTCGGCCGCGTTAAAAAAAAAAAAAAGTGCGAAAGCGAATAACGTACAATATATACATATATATTACATAGATATATATATGTGTGTGTGTGTGTGTATGTATTAAAATTTTTTTTTATTTAGCTGAGACCACACGAGAGAGTAAAGAGCAAAGCAGTTTATTAAATATTCAAGTATACTACCGTTGCGTATTTCGTTGTCTCGTTATTGTTGTTGTTGTTTATATTTGCTCGCTCTCTGTTGTCTTTCGTTCGCGTAAAGTCGAAAACAAAGTAAAGTAAAGTAAAGTAAATAAAAATTGCAACTTAAACACACACTAAAAACAAATATAATAAAATATTTGCAATAATGAAGGTAAGAATTAAACAAGAGAATAAACAGAAATCAAAACTATTCTTTCCAAAAATAAAAGAATGCACCTGCGTCAGTTGAAATACATATATAGAGTACAAAAAACAAAAGCCAAGTGTAAAGCAGTCAAAAAAAAAAAAAAAACAAAATGACCATGAACTTGATACATAAATGGTATATGTATATACTATGTCTGTTGCATCTGCGCACATTGTCTTTATGTGCAAATGTATATAGTTTATAAGTATGTATGTGTGTGTGTGTTGCACGTGGATCTGCACTAGAGTAGAGAGTAGAGATGCACGCAGGCCTGACACGATGGGGATTGCCTTTTATATTTCGGGTACATGTTTCTTAGCTTTTTACTTGTTTGCCATGTGCCACTTCCAAATCGTAAATTTTTCTTTCTTGGCTTGGGCTACTGACTGATGGCACTAGCTAATCTTTCCAAAGGCGGACCGTGCGCTCCTTCGCCTTGCTACTACAACAGTCGTATTGTACAGAATTCTCTGTGAGCCAAGCCACTGGATGTTAACCCAGTTGAATATGCCAATGCCAACGCAGAGAGAGAGCTCGAGAATTTGTCGTTTCTTTAAATGGACCAGGACTTATATGCTCTATAAAGAAAAACTAAGATGTTCAGCTCTTTGTAAAGTTTTTATTCCGTTTCTGCGGTTTCTGGTGGTCTCTACTTTTGAATTGGCTGCTGGGAATAGAAGTTATTCAATGCCAAATCTGGGCTATATATGATATCAATCAATGGTATATTCAACGGGAACAAAACTTGTTGGCAGGGAATATTGTATATAAGAAGCAAGCATGGCAGTCCGTCACTATGAGACCATAGAAGCTGTAGTTATCCAATTTTACTTGGAACTTGCCAAGCACCGCCCCGCCCCGATTTATTAACATTTTGTCGAGCTACATAGCTACGCTATGTTGATTTGATCTGACTGAACTAGAATTACCGAAATATAAAAGGCAATATGTCCAATTGTTGACTTAGAATAAAAGAAAGTCTTAGTCGTGTTGGATTGGATGCTGTCCCTTGTCTTTCCACGTTAAAAAACTGCCATATTAATAGCTTTGGCTAAAAGTTTTCTAGGGTTTCACATTTTTAACTTGTAGGGTTTTAAGTTCGTTTCGTTGAAATCTTTTTTGCCGGTAAAGCGGCTTCATATTTTTCTCACTCCTTTTGACCAAGTAGCTAAATTCCCACTTCGTTACAAGACTCCAAATGTGAGGTTCTCTTATCATGTGGAAAATCTTTAGCAGTACTTACTGCCTTAAGAGAAAAAAGAAAACTTGGCCATGTAAATGTCACCTTGTGGCATGGGGCTTACATATACATTGTATTTGGGCCTATAATGAAAAGCTTGTGAAGTTTTAAAACACTTTAAAGTTAGTGAAACAAATGATACGTGCCCATCTTTACTGCAGATACGCGGAGGGATATTTCTATTTGCCGAATTTCCTCATGTGTGTGTATGCTGCTCTCTTCATAACCAAATCTAAAACGTCGCGAATTGAGTTAGCTATAAGCTACTCACAGCGAATTCAAATTGGAATTTTATGTCTGCTTCGATCGATGCTTATTCGGAGCACATAATTAGCTCGCTCTAACCATACAAAAGCTAGATTAAATACATATGTACTCATTTATTTTAGATAAATTTATTTTGACAGACCATATAATAACCTTTTGAATTTCCCAAACTTTCCCAGAAAAAAAGCATACAAGTTCTGAAAATAGTTGAACGAAAGTCGCAACTGTCAACACTCTATGGGCCTAAGTATGGAGTCGGATGATTCTCGTGGCAGCTCAGGTACCAATTCATCTGAATCGCCAACAAATTCGCGCCCAACTACGCCCACAAAGCAATCTGAAGGCGAGTTAGATGCTGTGCAAAACGCTGAAAAAGGTGCAGTAGACAGTCCCGTACGCACGCTTTCCACAAGTAGCTCGTCTTCAAACTCCAGCTCCTCGTCGAGTCGCAGTGGTGGATCAAAGACCAAGAAGAAAAGCTCAAGCAGCAGTAGCAGCAGTAGTAGCAGCAGCAGTAGCATTTCTAGTGACGAGGAGCCCGAAGCCGAGGCATCCGCTCCAGTTGAAGTACGCAACGAATCTGGCTCGCCAAATAAGTCACAGCAAAGCTCGTTCCTTTCTTCAGTACGCAGTCGCAGCAACAGCCCACAAATATACAATCAGGCAGCTGTAGATCTGAATATTAGTCATGAAGATCTAAGCGATGTCAGCGATATTGGTAGCGAGAAGCGTGCGCCCTCCAAAAACTCGCTCAATGCTGATGATGATGAAGAAGAGGGCGCTTTGTCCAATGATTCTTTGCCCGCCGTAGAATCGCCAAAAACAAATACAAACGGGAATCCAAGCAGCGAAGAGCGCATGTTTCCATTCGATCAGGCTGAGGATAAATCTCTTGGCAAAGATTCTAAGGTAGTGTATAATTTTGCATACTGCATTGTTCATCTTTTAATATCGATTTTGTTGTGCTACAGAGCGGCACTGCGACCAAGAGCGAAGACAGCACCAATGGCCATGTGGAGTTGGCTTTGGAGGACTTGGTAAAGACACACGATGATGATGCGTTGGATTTTGAGGCTGAAGAAGGCGAATGTCATGAAATTACCAAGGAAAACGTTGAGCCTGTAGTCGAGAACACTAAAGCCAATGAAACAAAAAAAGCGACCATCTCAGAAAATCTGAATGACGATGAAGGCGAGGTCGATGCCGATGGCGAAGCCAATAGCGGTACGGCGAATAGTGAAGATGCAGCAAAAAAGAAAAAAGACGAAGAAGAGCTGGAAGAAGGCGAAGTCTCTGACGAGGATGAGAAACGTCCGGAGGAAACAGAACCAAAGCCAGTGTGCCGATTTTATACACGTGGCCAGTGTACCTGGGGCATGAGTTGCAGGTTTCTGCATCCAGGCGTAACTGATAAAGGCAATTACACAATGTTCGAGAGTATGGTTAGGTCGGTGCCAATGCAGGGCGGTAGTACCGCCAGTGCACGTCCTGTGGCCAGTTCATACAATAATCACGCAGCAACGGCAGGCGAATATCATGATTATCGCAACGAAAGACCAGCGCTGCATCATCGTCCTGGTTTGCATGCACATGCTTCAAGCATTTATGCCAGCCATCAGGATGCGCGCAGCTTGATAACACCCGAGGTGCCGGTGGTGGTGGAGAATGCCTGGGAACGCGGTTTGCGTACCGCTAAGGAAATGATGCGTAAGGCCAACAAGCGCAAGGAGCAGGACATGGATTTCGAAGACAAGAAAATGAATCTAACCCTGTCGCCTGACGAATTGGAAAAGGATCCCTACTACCTCAAGGAGCGAGGCAGCTCGCCCTCTACGGTGCGTACTTATATGTTTTTCTACTTACAGCGATACTTTAGCTTAACTATGCTTGCTTCTATTTTAGTATTCAGTCTACAGTCCGCCGGAACGCTATGGTCGCTACATGCCTCAGACCTACGAAGATGTAGACGCCTATGGTCGCATGGCACGTTATCGTGAGCTGCCACCGCATCGCATGCCGCAGTACGAGGATGATCGAAGACTGCGTCCAGCGCGTGAAGTAATTGTGCAGCGTGTGGAAAATGTGGGTCGTGGCGATGAATGGAGCGACCCCTGGATGCGATCTAAATCGATTGGACGTGGTGCCTCGTTTGAGCGTGACGACCGTCGTCGACGTGATCGCCGTAGCTATAGCAGCAATTCGTCCTATTCCAGCTCCAACTCTTCACAGAGCGACTCTTCTTCGGAAACTTCGCGTTCCAGCAGCCGTTCAGAACACAAGCGCCGCTATGCTTCGCACAAAGCAGTGTCCTCGTCGCGTCGTCACGGTGCAAGAGTTGCGCGTTCGCCAAGTCAGATTCCTCGTCGACCTAGACGTTCACCAGGTGAGGTTTTTGGAACTTTGTTTGGCCACTTGATTGGTTTTTGCTAACGCACTATAATTTAATTTCAGCGGCTAGCCTTTCGCCTTCATACAAGCGTCCCGCAGTGGATAAAAGAGGTGTTCACAGTCCTGCCTCGAAACGCAAAAAGGTATCGCCTTCACCGAAAAAGTTAGATAAGTTAAGACGCCGTCACAGCTCAAGCTCCTCGGATTCAGGTTAGACTCTAAACAAATTCGAAGTTTTAAAACTTAATGTTTATATGCTATTTTTATTGCAGATTCTTCGGACTCATCATATTCAGACTCAGAATCTGGCTCATCATCGTCAGACAGCTCATCGGGCTCCCGCGATACGCCACATAAGCGCGTGCGCGCCACCGAAAAAGCGCTCAATGAGCGAAAACTTATAAAGAAACGTAAGTAGAAGAAGGCATAATCTGAAATTGAATAATAATTTATACGATTTGCTTTTTAGCCGCTGAACAAACTGTAAAGAAACGTTCACCCATTTCCATTGAGATTAAGAAACCCTCGACTATTGTTGGAGTTTCAGCGTTGGCGTCTCCAACAAACTCACCAGAGTCAGATAAAGACAAGGATAAGGATGGCAAAAAGTCGAGACGAGAGGAATTGCTAAAGCAACTGCGCGCCGTCGAAGATGCAATCGCAAAAAAGCGTTCCAAATTGGCTTGATAGCAAAACTATTGTACTAAATTAACATTTCAATCCACTCATCAGTTGCCACCAATACAGTTTTCCTTTAATCCTAAATGCTACATATACATTGTATCGTATATTATTCCCTGTTCCCAATTATATTACTATGACACAGATTGTTTTTGAACAAGCCTTAATTCTGATATAAAACAGTGTACGGTATGGCATCTAGCATAAACACCCGATTCATAATATCGTTTATTCGATTAGAACTAAGAGACTAAAGTTTTACTATAAAATAAAACTGTGTAATATGGTGAACTTGAGCGTAATTATGGCAATAATTTTATTCCGATAAAGTTGGGTCAGTTGGTGTAAGCCTAGCCATAGTATAACTACCAAACGCTGATTTACAAGTTTTGAAGGCAAATCAAAAAAAGCAGCCAATGAAGTGCAAAAGATTGAAATCAATCATAGTCTACCTAAGCAGGATTTTCACTTCGGAACGAATGATAAGGAAGGTTTATTATTGAATGTGACCACGAAAAACGTTTTGTGAACTTAAATTTTTTGAGAATTTAGTAAATTTCAAGTTTAAGTGCTTAAATACTATAATATAGAGCATTTGTTTCTTGAAGTTAAAGTTTTTATTTAATATTTTAATTAAATTGCTTTAAGGCCAACGAGTTTATGGCTTAACTTTGTAATTAAAGAATCTCTAGAGCTATGAAATCCATAATTAATTAAAACCGGATTCAGGATTTTGCAGTATTGACCAAGATGTGCAGTAAAAATACTACTTCGTGTGTTTTGGTTTTATTTTATACAGATTTCTATTTATATACTACAATAGATGGTGTACGTTAAAGTCGGGCGCGGACGACTTTGTGATACCCTGTACCACCGCATTGAAATCAAATCCGGTATATTACTTAAGAACTCCAACAGATATTTGGATGCCAAACTGGATCACGATATTTTCATAAAGGACTTATCTATATATATAAAAGAGAGTTAAGATTTATGTTAGTTACACCATTTATAACTCAAGAACGGCTGGGCCGATTTTGATGAGCTATGGTTTGTTGGATTCGTCTCCGCACTGGTTAAGAGAGTAACGCATAAAATATTGGAAAAGATCACATAAAAAGAAGTAAACCGCGAAATTCTCTTACGGTGGCTGGGGGTCAGATATTGACATAAACCAAAAATCTTCACCTGCGTCACTATTATGCGCATCTTTCAGCTCCATAGCTCTTATAGTCTCTGAAATTCTTTTACTCATACGGACAGATGTACAGACAGACATGGCTATATCGACTCGGCTGTTGATAGTGATTAAGAATATGTATAGTTTAAAGCGTCTACCAGGTCTCCTTCTGACCATTACATACATTTGCAAGAACTTATGATACCTTTGGTACAGGGTATAACGAAGTTGTGTTAGTTACACCATTTTTGACTCAGGAACGACTGGACAGATTTTGATGATCTATGATTTGTTGCCACCACGAAGAAGATCGAATCTTTCTCAACTAAGCCGTAACCATAAAACGTCTCGAGGCAATTTTCGACGTGCAATAAGAAGTACTTCACACATTTGCTCGCATCCTTTCGTCGGCATTGGCCCAAGGGCATTGTGGCGCATTGAAGTAATGGCAAAAAAAAATTGACTTTATTGACTCCGCCACCCGAGCCATTGCATTCATTGATTCGTGGCAGTATTCAGAAAATCGGCGACTAGAGCAAGTTTTCAACATTATACTTAGAACGCAGCAAAGAGAAGACATAGAGTCTACGATTGTAGAGAAGAAACAGCTCAGAAAAAAGTTGGAGTTAAGGACTGCAGAGCAGGAGTATATAATACAGTCAGCCAATTTTGATCTTTGGTATAGTCTTTGGGAACTCTAAAAAAACTTTGGAACACCACAGTTGGTTACGATATTTTCATAAACAAACGAAACACAACGAACTTGTCACTAAAACCGATCGGCCCGGCCCTATGGGAGCCATATGATATAATACACCGATTTTTATGAAATTACAATGCAGGAAAACTCTGGAAAACTACCAAACACTAAATTTGGTTACGATATCTTTATGAACAAGTGAAATTTCAATCTAAAACCTTGGGTTTTTGTGTCGATGTGGTCAGAAACACCCCTATGGGAGCTATAAAATATATCCCCGATATTAAAAAACTAAAACTTGTCTTCGGGGACTTACAAACTTATATACCCTTTGTACGTACCATAAGGTGCAGGGTATAAATATAAGCCATAAAGTAGTTTGAAATCAAGAAGCTATGAGAGGTAAATCTAGATGCTTGGAAGAGCACATCTCTCAAAAGAGGATTCAATTAAATTTAAAATGCGCTGTTTAAACGAGACCTAGAACTTTTAACATCAGTAATTGCCGATTAGCTTCAAAAAATTTCAAGGGAATCAATATAACCTGTTATAAGTTTATTCAGAAAAATAGCATTCAGGGGAAATCCTACGATTTTCCAATGAAGGAAGATCAATTAGAGGAGGTAATCGGATATTGGGGTGCCAATTTAAGCTACGAAGAGCAAACAGGAGAAACTGTTTCTGTACAGATTCGATTCGTGCTTGATTTTTTAAATTGGGGGCACCAAACACAGGAACAGTACTCAAGTCCTGGGCGAACGAGAGCAGAATAAAGAAACTTGGTCGTATACAGATCGTTAAATTCTTTTGATCAGCGTTTAATGTACCCTAAAACACACCTGGCTTTATTCACAACTGTAGAAATATGGGTGTTAAAGGTAATTTAGGGTCAAAAGTAACACCTAGATCAGTACATAAAGAAATACGCACCAAAAGAGAACCATTTATGAAGTAATTAACCAAGTGAGGCTTCTGTCGATGAAATGTCATAAACATAAATTTAGAAAGTTTTAAGTTCAAATGGTTAATCGAACACCAGTTATAAAGAGTTTAAATCATCCTGAAGTAAAAGATGCGACGTGGAATCATTAAACGAGAAACAAAGTTTAACATCAACAGCGAACATAAGAATACGGGCAGGATTAACCACATTTGGCAGATCATTTATAAAAAGTGTAAAAAACAGAGGACCTAGATGACTACCTTACGGAACACCGGAAGATACTTGAACAATTTTGGGAACAGTAGACCTAACCATAACTCTTTGGGCTCTATCAGCAAGGTTAGAAGAAATCCAATTAAGAAAGCTGGTCGGAAATCCTAAGAGCCCAAGCTTGAAAATAAGGAGCTTGTGGTGAACAGAGTCAAAGGCCTTGCTAAAATCAGTATAAATGAAATTTGCTTGAAGTTTATTTGAAAATCCTTTAAAAACTAAGAATGTAAACTCAAGAAGGTTTGTAGAGGTAGAACGACCTTTCATAAATCCATGCTGGCATGGGGAAATAAGGGACTTACAAAGATGCTGCAAATAATAATTGGAAACATCGGATCAATTACCCTTTTTGTGAAGTGGGACAATAAAAAACGATTTCCAAATGGTAGGGAAAGAGGCCGATTCAAGTGACAAATTAAATAGTTTCAGCAAGGGTACATGAAGCGCAAATGCGCAAGCTTTGATAACACAGGTAGGAGCGTTATCGCGTTTAGATAAGCTGTGCGGACTCAAAAGATGAATAAAAAAGGAGCTAATAAAACAACAAAAATGATTCCTTTGGTCAGAGTGAAGTATTGAGTCTCTCTTATCTGCCGCTCTTCGTTGTACGAAAAAAGAAAGCAATACAAACAAAAGCTCATTGTTATAAATGCCAGGGCGCGAAACTCACAAATCGTTTAATTGAAACTTTTCATGACAGAAGGGCTAAGCTAATGTAAAGCATAATAGAAAAAATAACTATTTTTAAATTTAAAAAAATGAGCATAAAATACAAAATGCGTTCACATAACGACGACGAGGAACAAGAACCGGCAAAAAAAATGGTTTCGTAAAGCACCAGAGCCTATGACACAAGATGAGGCTTACCAAAAGTTTTTCAGCAATCCGAACACAGTGACTAAACTGCCCCCGATAAGCGTCTTTGCACGTGGCTATGAACTAAAAACAATGCTGCACAAATTCATGGAAACAAATGAACAGCTCTTTTTTCTTATAAAATTCAAGAATCTACCGCAGCCAGAGCTAGTGCCCTACGCTGAGGTGCATCCAAATTGTTTCGGCCTTTTTGCGAAGAACAAACAAAGTAAAATTGCTTAAGCTGTTTTTATAACTGGGACAACTTGTTGCATTAAACTTGGCTTCCTTAACGAAGTATAGGATACCATTGAAGGTATTACGAAGGCACAGCTACTAGCCATGTCATCGCGCTGCCATGGTGTAGTGTATGTGATAGTTGGGTTATCTCTACGCTTCCATTTCAAGTTATCTCCACTAGGTATTACTCTTGTCGAGGGGAAAAGGCTTCCATTATATGCTTAACACTTCTGCCATGTTACTTATAGTAGACCAGTTGTCCTGCGAACTAAATGGGATGTTCACCAAGTCAGTGACTACGAATTCAATCGGCAAGGAATCTTACAAGTTCAGCGTCTGCTGTGGTCCATGCAAAGTGTGAGCAAAACGGATCCGTCTCATGCTTAAGCTTACGAGAACAATACGTAATTGTGTGCGTTTCTTTGCTATGCCGGCTTGCACTCACGATTGTAGGAATTGACCGCCATTACAGCTGCCCATGAAGCCGCTGCGTAGAGAAGGTTAGATTGTAAGACGTTTGCAAGAAGCCATGTACTTACTTCTCTGTCACGGGTCGCCAATATTCGCCATAAAGCCAGACAGTGTGTAATGTCTTTCGAAGCGTACTGAAGGTGGTAGGCACATAGTACTCGAAGGGCTTTTCTTTGCTCTTCCGGCTTGCACTCACGATTGTAAGAATTGAGCGCCATTGCAGGTGCCCATGAAGCCGCTGCGTAGAGAAGGGTAGATTGTAAGACGTTTGCAAGAAGCCATGTACTTCGCTCTTATAAGTCGCCAATATACGTCATAAAGCCAGACAGTGAGTTAAGGTCTTGTGAGGCGTACTGAAGGTGGTGCTTAAAGGCCAGCAAGTTATCGTATTGAATTTACAACATTGTTTTTGCTGTTAATAAAAACAGCCTTTGTTTCTGCGGCGCCAGAGCTGGAGCACTATCGCCTAGCCAGTCCAGCACTAAACTGATCGCTGCAGTGGCGATGCACGTGCCACCAAGCAGCTGCTTGAAAGCTGTCACCACTGCAATGCTATCTGTAAAGCCCACATTGGTAGCGACGTCTGAAGTTGACAGGCAGATCATCCAGCCGCATCCTGTTGCACAAATCAGGCAATACACATCATTGCTATCCATTTATATATGTATGTGATGTGCTGGTGTGAATTTCAATTGTGTCCTGTAGCGTGGTTTCAAACCATAAGTGTGTACACACTAAGAAGCAGTGTTAATTTAATTAAATATACAGCAGCCAGCTTGCTGTCAGATAGGCGAGCCATGTTTGAAACAAGGCACAACCAAATAAGATCAGCGCAGTATTTTATTTTAGATTTTTTTAATTTTATAATTTTTGAGAGAATTTAGAGCTTGCAGTGCAAGTGCTGTATTATAATTTTATTTAAATAAGCGTTTTGTTGTGTAAACAAATTTTAAATAGCAGCCGTTAATTGACAAGTAGGAGTGGGTACACATTGTACAAAAAATAGTGAGACACTGTAAAGCACTTAACGCAGCAGACAGCTAAATGTCAGCCAGACGATCAGCTGTTTAGACTAGGACATTTAACTAGCGTTGAGCAGATCGGCAGTTGAAAATGGTCAGTGCACTTTGAAATACTTATTTTTGCTGATTCAAATAAAAATATAAGCCGTAATGTATTTTTTGTGATTTACTGAAATTTAAAATTGGCATTTGTCCTTGTGTGTGTGTGGGTGTGCGTGTGTGCATGTAATGTGTTGTAATTTTATACGAACGCGCGCTTGAGTGTGGCAGCGAGTGCTTGGGAAAAGCTATTTAGATGACGAATAACTGAAATTTGGCCTCATCAATGTTTACTCTCAAATCTCAAACTCAACTCTGCGCAACTCGATGCCATAGTCAAAGTCAGTCAAAGCTACAACCAAAATCGCAATGCCAGCTGTCCCCCGCCGACGACACACCCCGACTCCCAAACGCACACGCATGTTTGGAGCACATTACCGCACACACGCTGTCGACTCAACCCAGCAAACCAACTTGACTATATTACATTTCAGGATTTTTCTTTTTTTTTTTTTTTGCAGCTGTGTGGGACAAAATTTGCAATTTCTTGTTCTTTTCTCGTCATCGTCGACGTCTTTCCCGTCATCGTCTCTCATTTTTTGCAATCACAGCCGCAAAGCTGTCAGAACACATTGTCATCATCAAGTGAACGCGCGCGCAAGTCAACGTCAAGCATACGACCAATACTACTATCCACCCAACCAAGAATCAACCCATTCCATGGGATCTTAGTGTCCCCTGGAACACCCCTACCTGTGCACATACGTTGCGTGTGCGTGAAATTTGTACATGCAGACAACGACAATACATGTGTCCGTAATCGCTGTCGGCTGTGTGGATCGGCCTAGCCAACGTTCCTGCCGGAATAGTGTAATAAAGGACAGCCAAACTACGCCCCAAGTGTCGCCTTGGCTGGATTAGCGAATTCCGTTGGCATTTTTTACACATGCGGCAGAACAAACAGCATGAATGTCCTACTCCTTGGACATATACATATACATACACACGTACGTACGTATAAGTGCAGCCAGTGGGTAGCAGTGCCGCCGCATGACGACCGGCAGAAAAAACAATCACGAACAGATTTATCGCATTCATATTCAGCGTGATGCGATATGTGACCGAGACCCAACCTAGATGAAAATGAAGCTGGGAGTTAGCAGTTGCTTATACAAAAGGGTGGAGACAGAGACCCTGTGTATGTGCTGCATGAGTTTACTTGCCCACATTTCCTGCGCCTGCCCAAGATGTAGACAAAACGTTCTTGGCTGGGGCAAAATTTAAAGAATTGTGTACGTATATGTGTGTCAAGACCGCAAAATGGGATTACATTACTCAAAGAAATTTATTTTGACAGAACTAATATTTTTCCACAGATCAGCCTGGTGCTGATGTGCCCGGCATTTGGGGCGCTTTGGCATTGCGTACATTAGTGGGGCGGCTTGTGGTTTAACATTCAACTTTTTATGCGCCTCCAAATGATGAAAGGGACATGGTTTTGTTTAGCTGCTTGGTTGGGCTAGTTAACAAGTATGATATGTTTGAAAGATTACTAGTTTCTATACCAAGGCAGTGACTTAAGGTAAGTGCTTAAAAAAACGAATCAAATTGTTGGGAAGTCTGATAGCCGGCTAACACTAATAGCCGCTGGCGGATTCATTTGAATGGTAGTGTAAAAGAGTACTCTGTTATCAAAGGGATTGGGGAAACGGGGTACTCTCTACCCGCGTACGAAGTGTTCTAAAAGAGCGCGTTGGCTTTAATTCTTCAGAATAAAGCTATACGCTTCGATAGGCACTACACAGCCCTTATTTTTTCTCGGCGGCCATGGCTCCACATTATTATAGTATATGATATAGTATATTACCTGGGAAAGAAAATTCCTTTACTTAAGAAAGAAGGGGTTGAGTTTGTGACCGACTACCTTTTCATACGGAACTTAAACTTTAAAGATAATAATTTTAATTCAATGATCAATTATTACAAGATAAGGTTTTGCAAGTCATTCGATGATGTTCCTTGTGCCCTTTGGTTAAGGTTCAAATCGGATTCTTAAGTAAAACTGATCCTAGCTAGGCAAGCAATTTCCTGGTATTGTAATTGAATATTGGATTGCGTTTTACGATGGACGGACAAACATATTTGAAGAGGATGATATTCACGAAATGTTCATGTGTAAGTCCATAGTTCCCAAGAGTACGGACTATTGCACTTCGCAGGAACACTTTACAACTAACTTCAAAACCCATATCCCAACCAGGGAGGAGTGGAGCTTAGGCGTACCAGGCCCAGCGGGCTCATTAAAGTTTTTCACGGATGGTTCCAAGCTGGACGACCGTATGGGTGGTGGCGTCTACTTTGAGGAATTCAATGTCAGAAAAGCTTTTCGTCTCCCGGATCACTGCAGTGTCTTTCAGGCAGAGGTCATTGCGATCCAGGAGGCTCTGACAACAATAAGAAACTTACGAGTACGAAATGAGAACATACATATGTATCTACTCGGACAGCCAGGCGGCTATTAAGTCCCTCGCTTCGTTGACATCGTGCATGAAGTCAGTGAAGAACTGCCGCTTGTCTCTGGAGGAGATGGCTGAGCAGTTTTCAATCAACCTCATATGGGTCCCAGGGCAACTGTATTGCGGATGAGCTGGCTAGACGAGGAACTACCAGCATCCTCCTTCAAGACAAGTAGGGCCTGGGTATACCCATGGTCAGCTGCAAACTGAGAATACGAAATTTCTTCGATCTCTTTGCAAATTAAACGTGGAATCAGATATCGAACACGTGTAGGATATCTCGGCAAACATGGGCGACATACTGCAGGAAAAGAACTAGAGAACTTTGCTGCCTAAATAGAGCCCAATGCTCGACCGTCATCCGTGCTATCACCGGACATTGGCTGGTGGGAATTCATGCACACAGGCTTAACGCTCCTCAACATGACTTCTGTAGAAGCTAGGGCGATGAGGAGGAGCTAGAGACAGTAGAACACATTTTCTGCCACTGCCCCGGACTGTGCAGGACAAGATTCCGTTTTCTAAAGTCACACTTCCTTGATGACTTGCCCCAGCTCTCGGAGCAGGGTCCAAAATGCCTCTTAAGGTTCATTCAGGCCGCCGGATGGCTGTGACTAATCTCATATAGGGGACCTCGTGAGTGGGGAAGAGTGGTGAACGGTCCACCGTAGCGGTATCACAACGGGCCAATTCTTGGCCTATATGAGTTGGGACTATGAGTCCCAACTGCCGCCCTAACCTAACCTAAGTCCATAGGGATCTCGGTTGTAATTCTTGTAACTATCGGCAGAACTTGGATCCTTTGGAACAGTCAAAGTAGTGGTGATGATTTGAATGCGCGTAACAATTACTTTATATGTCAAAAGGAGTTCCTTTTTACCAACACACAAGAGCTTGTTCTCAAACCCCTATGACATGAATTTAAAGAAATACTTTGGTGTATAGGTGGCAGGTATTTTGCCTGGCTTGAAGTAAGGGGATATGAAGAAAAGCTTTGAATATTTGAATTCCTAGGAAAAAAGGAGTGCATGTCGATAGTCCCCTGCTTTTCACTGGACGACCCTGGTAGATAAGCATAACTCAGGTACTCTAGTGGCCGTCGCGACGGTAGCGTACTCCCTTTGCAACCCGATGGTTGGTGGTTCGATTCCCCGCAGTAGCACTGATGCATTAGCCTAGCACAAGCTCAAAGACGCTATTTTGCCCAAGAAAATCTCTATTAATTCAAGATGCCGCCGTTCGGATTCGGCTATAAACTGAAGGTCCCTGTTCTGTTCGAACAGTTGTTAATAGAGATCCCCCATGCTTCGCCCAGGGACGACTTACAAAATAGTCAGTCTGCGGAATTATTATTATTATAAGGTACTCCCGCTAATTTGTTAAAGCCTTAATGCTCCGCAAAAAATGGCTATCCAAATCCAGTATTATTTCGCTTACACTTTAACCAAGTTCAGTCATGCTCTAAGTAAACATCTTTGGACTCCTGGCAACCATTGGGGGGCAGGTAATTTGCATGTGTCTGTGTGTAACTGCTGTGCCTTGGTTGCCAGCGTGTTTAGTGGAAATGAATTTTATGCCAGCCCACTTTTTATTTCCACTGCGACTGCGTGTGTGTCCAGGTTCATGTCCATGTTCGCATCCGTATCCGTGTGTGTAGCACTTTTTGTGTTTTATTTTTGCCAAGAGAACTTTTCTTTGATGCAATATGTACAAACGAGCTTGGCTGAGCAGCGACCCGGCCAACGACAGCAAACTGCGACAGCAGCAAAAAGGACCAAACAACGAAAGGATGTCGTCCTCGAAGCGACCCTCACGTACGAACTTTTGCCATAACAACAACTGTGGCCATTACGATGTGAACATGTGATGCGAAACTCACAGCATATCAATGTGTGTGTGTGTGTGTGTGTGTGTGTGTGTGTGCTTACTCTTTCGTCCTTTGGACATTGCCGCCTGCTGTCGGTTACCTTATAACGTGCACACACACAAAGTTTACAGTCCACACAGTCCACGATAGCCCAGGGACTAGCAGGGAGACCATCATACCATGGCCCACACAACAACAAGCCGCCCTCTAGTCACCACCATCATTGCCACCACTTGCAAAACGTAGCTATGTGCCACACCGACCAACACCACCACCCCCTTCTGAGAGCCCAAACATCACCATCAAAGGGCTTTCAATGGCAGCAGACATTGGACTTTTTGGTCCGTTTGGTCGCTTGGTCGACAACGCATTGTCCGTCCCTGTCGCTGTACCCCGTCCTCTTTCCCGTTCCTGTCCGTTGCCATGTCGGACAGCAATGGCGATATTTGCTTTTCGCCATGGCCGTCGTTATTCCTGTCCTCCCCTCCCCTCCCCTCCCCCACCACCCTGTGGGTGGCTGTTGGTCCTGTTCTAAGGTTCTCACACACTCTCATATCTCTACGTATGCATATTGGGGGGTGATTTTTCGCCATTATTGTAACAATTTTGATCAATGGCCCTATTTGGCCCGTTGTCCGCCTGCTCTGCCCGGCCCGGCCCGGCCATTCCCTGCCATCGTCCTTGCGTTCGTTTCGTTCATATTCATTCGCATGTAGGTTGTGGTCTTTTATGTTTTGTTGCGAGTATACTCTTTACGCTGTTCCGGTCTACAACGAACTGCAATGACTTCTGAAACTGGGCATTTAACATCAACAAGTGGGGTATTCCTTGAGAATGCTAAATTTTTGAAAGCAAATCCTTTAGCTAGTACCAAATAATCCAAATAATTCTAAAAAAAATGATTTCTAAGACCTACAAAAATCGAATTTTTCGAACAATCATAATAATATTTACTTCTTAAAATTCTTCGTTCATCGGAATATTTTTTGTTATGTGATGGCGTTTAGCCGTATCCATTGTCACATAATTATCCTCTACTGGCCTCTAATGAGGTTGCACATGAGTCTGCCAAGAACGGAATGCAATTCCAATTGTTCTTGTGGTTTCGAAAGATAGTGTGTCCAGCTCTTCAGCCTCTCGCCCTTCCCTATCATACGCTTTACTTACCTTAATTTAATTAGACATTAAAATGGATGTGATCTCGGTTTATACCGAGCAGCCTAACCAACCTAAGCTTAACTTACTATACATATAGGGTGGGCCATCTGTTAGTTAGCTTGTTATATATAAGTTCATATGAGTCTTACAAGGACTAGAGGGCCGTTAAACACTCATTATTTGGATTACACCCGTCCAAAGTGGACAAATGTGAAGCTCAATTTTGGTCATGGATCATTTAACAACCGAAAAGCGCGTAATAGTCTTACAGTTGTACTATGAAAATGGGCGTACAACATAGTTGAAGTCAGTGTCCAGGAGTCGTCGGAAACATAAAAGCGCCATCGTTCGCAAGAATCCAAATTTGCATGCGAATCTGCATTAAGACGCTTACTAACTTCAAGTGACGCAACAATTGAACAACAACAATTGATTTTCAAAAAAAGTCGTCGAAAATTACGATGTTCGCATACGGCTAGCTCTCGTGGCGGCAATTTAGACGATATTCGGAAATGCTGCAGAAGTTCGAATTTATTCGGATTCGTTTTGCAAACAAATGTTTGGTGCTACCAATTTCATCAAAACGTATTTTTTATGTGGTTTGAAACCGAATGTTTTGTTGCAAGAGCAACTAAAACGAATTGGCAAAATAGGTTGAGAAGTGTACGGATTTAAAACTGAAATAATTTTTCAAATATTCTTTGATACTTTTAGATTCTATTTATTTCTTTTTTTTGGTTTATTAAATTCAAATAATTACACAGGTCTACAAATACCGGGGTCATGTCAGTTGTTGGAAAGCTAAGGGTCACTTCCGAAGCAATTTTCTTCGTAGAATTTGAGTCCGGGGCCAGAATTGGCCCATCACGTTAGGATTTTGAGATATTTGAGGTTATTTACCCGAAAAACGGCGTGTTTTTAAATATCTCAAAATCCTGACGTCATGGGCAAATTCTGACCTCGGATTCGGATTCTCACAGCAAATTACTTCGAAAATGACCCTTAGCTTTTCAACAACTGACATAACTCCGGTATTTGTAGACCTGTGAAATGCTTATGACGTCGAGGATGACGTCGAGGGGATATACTTCGTAACTTTGAATAGCCATTACTTTGCGAAAAAAAATCTTAAATGATCGCTTGAGCTTTTAAATTAAAGAGTAAAAGTGGTACTAAATGATGAAACTAGAGTGACAGATCACAAAAATTATTTGCACCCTGTACATAACCTCAAAAGTAGGAAAAAACGCAGTTTTTCGGGTAAATAATCTCAAATATCTCAAAATCCTGACGTGATAGGCCAATTCTGGCCCCGAATTCGAATTCTACTCAGCAAATTACTTCGGAAATGACCCAGAGCTTTCCAACAACTAAACCATGTTGGTCTGTGTTATCGCTTTGCTCCTGGGATCATCCATTAACTAAGTGACGCTGATTTTCGTCAAAATAGGCCCCCCATGAGTCTAAGTTTTGTAGAAAAAAAGATATCATGCAAAAACCGTAGCAACATATAATGTCAGGGGGCGGTGCTACGCCCCCCCACGCACAAATACGAAAACTCGATTTTAACTAGGAACTAGGTCCCTATCGATCCCTGAAAGTTTCATCCATTAAGTATTTTGATCCAATAAACGCCTAGATTTACTGTACTAGGTAGAAATGACGTTAACAAACAAACCAACAGATGGCCCACCCTATACTCTGCCAGCTTTTATCGAAGACGGTTAATTTTTTTATTTCTTCGTTGTGCTGCTACAGAGTATCTCAAAGTCTTTCAACTTTGACTTTAAAGTTCGCCATATTTATGTATATTTTTTTATTTTCTTACCACATACAAATATACATAGCTTACATGCACATTCTATAGATGTACATATGTATGTATTATTTATTTTTTGCACCGTCTGCGTCTTGTGCATATTTTTTTTTCTTTGCTTCGTACAGTTTTTGGTTGTTTTTTTTTTCGCTTTTGGGGGAGGGAGTGGGAGTCTAACGGACGCGTGACTGTTATTATTTGTGCTTTGGCCTTATGACCACACACAAACACACGCACAGCACATGTGTGTGTGTGTGTGACCACAGCTCTGGCCATGTGTGCGTGCAGGCCATGACAACATTTTGGGCTAATCGAAGTTAACCCTTGGCTGCTTTTTGCCAATTTTTTTGTATTTTTTTATTTTCTATATATATGCAAGCTATGTATATGTGAGTGTGCGTGTGTGTGTGTGCGTAGCCATTCAATTCGTTTCGATTCCTTTTCGATTTCTGTATTTTTTTTTGTCTCCCCCCCTACTCGATGTGCCCATTAAATTTACGACTGTGACACAAAACGCAAACAAACAAACAACAAAAAAAAAAAAAAACAACAAACCAACCCATAGACAAACAAACAAGAAAAGAAACAAACATTTTTATATAGTTGCCATTGCCATAGACGTTGCCAATAAGCTGGGTAAGATGATGCCCAGCCCCCGCCCCAGCTCCAGTCTCAGCTGCTGATGCCCACCATCATCCTCCCGCTGTTGTTGTTGCCATGTCGAGGCCACACAACACATGTTTGTGGACATTTATGCAAAGTTGCCAATATGAGGGAGCAATGGGCGTTCCATCTGGACAGTTCTGGCTGGGCATGCCATATCACGTACATCTGTGTGTGATTGCGTGTGTATGTGTTTTGTGGTTTTTGCTCTAATTTTATTTATTTATAGGTTAGTTAAAGCATCAATAGAAATTGGCTGTGTTACGATTTTCAAAATGGTCAAAGTGAAATGAGCTGGAAAGCCAGATAAACCCACATGTATTAGTTTGGAATAGGTGCCTAATTGCAGCTGGGTTTGGGACGCAAATCTCGCGAGTCCCTTACAAATCTGTCATTTCGCAGCATAAGTATGAGCATGCCACTTTGCTCTAAAGTGATCACTAAGGTGGCAGCTGACCTTTTTTTATTACGTCATTTTTTTTAGACTCAGATCATATTTTATGGAATCAGATATTTAAAACTTCTCTTTTTTAGTCTTTCTATTGGTTTCTCATAAGGCAGTCCTTTTGCCATCCTCTTACGTTGCCTTTTGAGTCTATCATTGTAGCGACTATGTTAAAAAATTCCCTTTTTTGGGATATTTTTTTTATATGAAGTTTTGACATTTCGTGCGCAATTTTTGCATGCTGCGTATCGGCCTTTACACAAAGAAAATTTCGCTCATAACAAAAATAGCTACGTCGTGTTTAATTTTAATAAATATTGTTGCTAAATGGATATTTTTGTATAATTAAAAAAAAAAAAAATAATAAAATAATCGAGAACTAGCAATATTTTAATGAAAATTAAATGTAAACAACATAGAGGTAATAATAAAAAGTTGTAAGTTTTGTATCTAAAAATAATTTCGCGCCAAGACAACATTTAAATTTATAGGAAAAATAAGGGAAATATACGAATTTATCGAAAATAAAGAAGAAAATATATATCGCCAAAAAAATTCGTTTTCCGGAACGCGCAAAAACGAATCCGAATGAAATTGTTCGGTTTGAATTTTTCGTTTTCCGGAGCACGGCTGAATATGCCTCTGAGCTTAGAAATAAATATCATCATCACCATCATCATTGGCGAGACAACCCTGGTCGCCTCTATTCGACGCGATCTCGGGCTTGTCTTCTCCAACATCTCAGTCCAAAGTTCTTTGCATCTTGATCGACCCCATCCGACCATCTCAACTTCGGTCGACCGGTCGTTTTGGAGGATAGCTATCGTTTGCTCTAATTAGGTGGCCAGCCCATTAAAATCGGTTTGTTTTAAACACAAAACAGGCTGGGGCCGAGGGAAGTGACTGCTGCTCTGCGGTTCAGAAATGGAACGATAACTTAATCACTGTCTTCCCGGAGAGAGAAGATTGGACGCTTAAAACTCCCATTAGGGAAAACGAGCTTACAATCTTCACTGATGGTTCGAAGACGGATGAAGGCACAGGAGCGGGCGTTTTCTCGGAAGAGCTTGCAACACAGCTTTCATTCCGTCTTCCAAATTGGGGCAGTGTGTTTCAGGCCGAGATATACGCGGTCTGGCAAGCGGCAAAACTGATACAAACTTTGGATGACAGTCCGAAGAACGTGTCTATTTTTGTCGAAAGCCAAGCCGCTATCAAGGCTCTGTCATCGCACTCTATAAAGAGCAAACTTATTCGTAACACCTTGGCAGCGCTGAACCGCATCCAGCATCACTCGATCATCCTCTGCTGGGTACCTGGTCACTCTGGCATACCTGGAAATGAGGGAGCGGACGAGTGTGCCAGAAAAGGCTCGACGCTACCTATTGCCTCATCTGTTACGGATATAGCAAGACCTCTACAGGATGTGGTTTCAGAGATCACAAGGATAGTCAGATCCGAGGCGGAACGACAATGGGACACTGTATCCGGCTGTCACATCTCCCGAGCACTCTGGCCAAGATACAACCAAAGCGAACTTCCGAACTCCTGCGATTTCACAAGAGCAGGACTAGGAGGGTGACAGGGGTTGTAACGGGGCACTGCGCCATAGGCCTTCTGGCTGAGAGGATGCATGTCCCCCACAATGACTTCTGTCGGAGCTGCGGAGGAGATAGAAACCATCCAACACCTGCTGTGTGACTGCTCTGCACTTCATAGGAAATGCACCCAGTATCTGGGCAAACCCCTCTTTGAAGACCTGGGCAGTCTGGCAAACTTGCCCATAGCGGACCTGACTCTTTTTATCGAATCCTCGAAATGTTTCAATAAACAGAATACAGAAACAGATTAAGCACGTATAGAACTTACTCCCAGATGCGCGGATTTAAAAGAAACGATAAAGCAAATCCGAAAAGATTCTCTCGCTTAAAGTCAAAAATGAGTTATTTTGTAGGTTATCTCAGATTGTGTAGCGATCTTTGAGAATTCGAGAGCATAAGAAAACATTGTTCCGAAAATCGTTTTTTTACTTGAAGAAATCGCTTTAAATTCGAACTGCACACGTCAAGTCCCATGTTTAACTACTTTTTTGCTAAAATTCCAAGTTTATTAAACGTTTTGACGTAAAACCTGTCTAAAGCAGTTAATCAAAGTGTTCCAAAAGTATTATTGTCTCTGCTTGTTTAGTGTTGGACAGCGGCGGCAGCTGCTTCATGGCCAGGTTCAATATGCAGCCAGCATAATGGCATGAATGATAGCGCATATACATACTTGCTTACACATATGTATGTATGTACTGTGTATATAATACTATATTACCCAACGAATTGTCGAGCACAAGGTGCAAATTAAATGAATTCAAATGTGAATCCGTGAATTCGAATGCGGTTGCGAGAGAGGGAGGGAGACGGTCACAGATATGATATAGGGAAAACACGCAGATGTCCTTAAAAGCAACTTTTTTTTTATCAACGCACGGGCCTACCAAGTCCTGTGGTTATTGTTGTTGTTGTTATTGCTGTCGTTGTGTGCGTTTTGAATAAAATGAAAATTTTTTTTTTTTAAGCCCGCGCGATCTCATATAACCAAACGGGACATGCAAACTACAAAGGAGCATCTACATGAGGGCCACACAGATACACACGTAGATAGATACGCGCACACATACACAGATACACACAAACACGGCAGCCAGCTTGCCGCAAGGTAAAAAATTTAAATCAATTCGTATGGTGCGTGAACTGTGGCATACTCTTTAATATGCTACGAGTTAGCGATGACTGATGTCAGCAACGATAGTTATCTGCGAGATATAGGAACTTAGGAACTTTTAAATCAACATTTTTGGATGTAATCGGTGCCAGTTTGTTGGTTGTCAAACAGTTGGGCGGCTCAACTCCGAATGTAACGCGGCAAATATATGGTAAACTGACAAAAGATTCATAGAATTCTTCAACGACAATCTATGCTATCTGGAAATGATTTGGTTAGGTTAGGTTAGGTTATAGTGGTTGCCTGTCTTGTAACAGCCCAGACGCACGTAGGCACAATGAGGCCCTTTGTGATGCCACAGGTAACGCTGTTCGAGAGCTGACCAGGGATGTCTTTATAACTGCGTACAGGCATTCATGGTCAGCACGGTCAGAGGAACAGGCACGACTATTCAACTGTAACCATACTATTGCAGAACCAGCCTGAAAGTTCCATGAACCTGGCAATATCCCTGGGACAGAGATTGGAGAGGTCAGTAAGGACGTTCAGAAAGGAGGACCCTAGGGTTCTTAATCTTCTTCTCGATTGGGAGGGGCACTGACACATAAGGTGTAAAACGGTTTCCTTCCTCCTTCGGATCCGCAGTTACGGCAGAAGTCGTTGAAGGGGGCGTGTATTCTTTCGACTTTCCTGCCCATAAGGCAGTGTGCTGTTAGAATGGACGCAGTGGTCAAATGATTTGGTTGGTGTAGGATTTATTTTGCAACAAGACAATGATCTAAAACATATGTACATCCGGATTGTGTGCCGGCGATTTGAAAAAGAAAGCAGATCTTGATCATAGATTCGCCTCCGCAATAGCCCGACATCAATCCTATAGAGCTTCTAATAGATGAATGCACATTTGCAAGAAAATCGCCTTAGGTCATTTTTTTTTTTATACCACTGTTTATACAACTAGTCTTACTTACTTACTTAGGTGGCCTTCACAACCGTTACCGGGTTACACCTGACCTCAAGAGCTCTTGCCAGGAGCCTCTGCTTCTAGCGCGTCTTCTCCAGTTTATAACACCAAGTGTAGACAGGTTCTCCTCCACTTGGTCCTTCCATCGGAGACGCGGTCTCCCTCTTCGTCTTCCGTCGCTGACTCTCGTTTCGAACACCTTTTTCGCTGGAGCTTCTTCGTCCATACGAACGACATGTTCGAGCCAGCGCAAACGTTGTATTGTTATGCGCTGGACGACATCGATGTCGCCGTAGAGCTCATACGGTTCATGGTTCATTCTTATGCGATAGTCGCTCCCAATACGGACGGGACCGAAGATTTTGCGAAGAATTTTTCTCTCCAAGCGCTGCTGCATCCGTCTGCGACCCAACCCAAGCTTCTGCGCCGTAAAGTAACACGGGTAAGATGAGTGTCTTCTAGAGTGTAAGTTTTGTCTATCGAGAGAGGGCTCTACTACACATTTGCTTACTGAGCCCAAAGTAACACCAATTGGCAAGCGTAATCCTTCGCTTAATCTCCAGGCTGATATAATTTTCGATGTTGATGGCGGTGCCAAGGTATATGAATGCCTTGACAACTTCACAAGTATATTGGTCCGCTACAACAACGTAGGATCCTAGACGCCGCGTATCCCTGTGCGTAACCAGCATATACTTCGTCTTGCCCTCATTAGTCACTAGAAATAAATTCGCCATAACATGTAGCAGATAAAGTGATCTGAAGGGGTATCCATACTTTTAGGCAGTCGCTGTCAAGCCAATTCTATAAGCATAACCTGACGCCTTATGTAGCACATCTATGGGCAACAATTTTGAGTACCCAGCTCAGCTGGTCTAGGAGCTTTAGGTGTTCATACAGACGCACGTCAGCCGAGTTACCCCGCCATTTACATACTTTACATAAATCAGCACAATAGCCTTTACGCTTACAGTGTATAATAAAAAGTGCACACAAAATCAACGCCGAATCCTTTGCAGAGTTGTTGTATCTACTGTCCCATGTCCTGTGCGTGTTTGCGTATTTTTTTCGCTACTCTGCTGTTTTTTTTTTTTTTTGCATATCACATGTTTTGAGCACATGCCAAGGTAGGAAGGGGGTTAAGCGCCTGGCGAGGGGTTGAATTTGAATCATCATTTGAATAATTCGACATTTGCGGCGGGCTGCCTGACTACCTGGGCAACTTTTCATGCTCCGGTGTGTTCGTTCGCATCGAATGACGAAAATGTTGTAATAAATAAATAATCCTTCTCTTTGTGGAAAAACTATGCCGTGTTCAGATACGTATGTGTGTGTGTGTGTATAACTGTAGCGTGAAAATTCGCTAGCAGTTCGAAATTATGAAAATGAAAAAAGAAATATGTTTAAAACGAGGCCATGCAAATGCCGCCCTAAGCAACCAGTAGCACCCCCCCTACGTGCTAACCCTCAGCAAAAAAAAAAATGGGTTAGGGTTGAGCATTGAAAATTTGCAACATAAAAGCATCCAGTATCCGGCACCTGGCCAATGAACTTGTAACTTGCGTGCAATCCATAGATAGATAGCACTTATGTTTAGAGTTTTCCGATATTTTGCGCAGTGTATGGCAATGCATTGATGCATTTGACAGCGTTAATTTATTTTCAAAATGTTTGTTTCAACCCTTTCCAAAAACAACACAACCCTGCGCGAAAAAAACCCGCTTAACCCTTTTTTTTTTTGAGAGCTTCTCTAATGGAAAATTGCAATACTTGCAATTTGACAAAATGTCGGAAAATGCTTGCAAATATTTAATGTGAAGCGGGGAAAAACAAAATTACAAAATAGTAGCAGCAAAGTTAAGTTTTGAGAAAATCTTTCAAAATATGATTCAAACTATTTATTTATGTTTAGAGATGACTTGTGAAAAGCAAATCGACACTCATCATCGCTTTGTCGCCTGATAGAATGAGGTTCTAGTTCGGCTTTGCATGATGAGGTTGAGAAACTCTTGCAGCTCCGTTCTAATAGGAAAGAACCTCTCCGAAGCGAGGTTACAGGCAGCGTAATACACTATCATGTGACTTCTTCAATCTTTTGTTGGACGCCATCCTACGACCGATGTCAACAGCTCAGGCACTATCTTTTATAAGACATCATTGGCACCAGCGTACGAGCAGTAAGCGGAGCTTTCTCGAAAATTTAAAAAGAGTTGAAAATCGTGAACTTGGCGGTAAAGAAGAAATACTTCCTATCTAGAAGTAAGAGCACGAGACCACATGGCTTAGATAGGTACTACCGAAGTTGTTAAGAATTTCATCTACTTGGGAACAAGCATCAAGGATTTCAAGAGTAGAGCCCTCTCTCGACATATCTCGATTCCTTGTCATACCCATGCTTCTTTATGGCGCTGTTGCATGAACATTGTCAACATCCGATAAGGCAACATAAGGAGCTTTCGAGAGATAAATCCTGCGCGAAATCTTCGACCGATAAATGTGTATGGTGATTTCCGTATGCGAATGAACCACGAGCTGTATAAGCTTAACAGTGACACTGACCTAGTCAGACGCATGCAACTACAATGTCTGCGCTGACTTGGGCACGTCATTTGCATGGATGAGAAGGTTCTAGCTGAAAAGTTATGCGAACGTAAGAAAACAGGAACGCCCGCCTCTGCGATGGGAAGATCGGGCAATGAAGGTTGTTCGTAGCTTTGGGATCACCTATTGTCGCCGGCAGGCACAAGATAGATACCGCTGGCGCGGGATAATTTCCGTGGATAAAACCCACAATTAGCTGTAATGGCCAAATAGAAACGCGTGTGTAAAATTTGATCAAAATTGGTTCACTATTTCATGTAGGTAGGTAGGTAGGGAAAATCTGGGAAATAGGAAAAGTGGAAAGTGCAGGACGTGAGACTCGAACCCACAACCTCTGGGATGATAGTCTAGTGCACTGCCGCTAGGCTGTCAAGGCCGCCACTATTTCATTTAGCTACCATATAAAAATTGAACCAGTTTTCGCTGAAGCACTTCTTTGAGACACCTTGTAAAAATCATTGCCTCATGGGTTCCAGATCTTAATGAAGTTTCGGTAAAATAATTTCAAAAGAATGTACTTTACAAAATTGTTGTAGATTTTTTTTAGTATCACAAGTTTCTATTTAATATAGCCGGACGGTCCCTTGTGTAACTCTTTAAATCAAATCGAAACTTCCTTTATCGTTTTCTTGATTGAAAAAATATCAATTTTTACGAACAGGGAATAATTTGATCTTTCCCTCTGACGATAGCTGGAACTGGAAAGTATTTTCAAAAGAGCAAAATGATCAAAGCGTTCCTCAAGCAGCTTGGGCTTGAATCACTGGATAGTCTAGCCCAAAATCCAGATTATGGGAATTGAATGGTCTGAACGGCAAGAAGCGGAAAACAGTCACTGAGGTAACAAAAGCGTGGAATATGATATCATAGGAACTAGTGCTCGAGAAAACATCGATTTTATATCGATGTATCGAAGTTTAAAATATCTATATATCGATGTTGGCTAACAGAGATGTTTCTCCAGCACTTCTGCACTCATCAAATGGGTGTTTAGTAGTGCTGGAGAAACATCTCTGTTGGCCAACATCGATGTATAGATATTTTAAACTTCGATATATCGATGCATCGATATAACATCGGTGTTTTCTCCAGCACTAATAGGAACTTCTTCACATACTGTTCGATTCCGTTCTAGAACGCCTTAAAATGGTCATCACATATATATGTGTAAATGCAGAACATTTTATTCTTTAAGTGAACCAAGATTTCGTAATAGGGTGGGATATTCACTTCGAAGTGTAGAGCTCACAAAAAACTGTCAACCTGCTTTTGCAACTTTTGAGGGAGTGCGGACCGGAGTCCCGAAAACCCCACGTAAATCCGCCTTAAAATGGTCATATATGCAAATGCAAGACATTTGCATGAACCAGGTACGAATCCAGGATTTGGTCATGGGTGGGATATTCACTTCAAGGTGTAGAGTTCGCAAGAAACTGACAACTTTTGGGGTATGCCAGAACCCCCCCTTCTTCCGCTACTGATGTGAATTATCTATGGACGTCAGGGTTTAATATTTGCGTCCGCGCAGTTTTAAACAAATCTAACTGGAGTCCCTGTATTGCGGATGAACTGGCTAGAGAAGGAACTACCAGCATCCTCCTTCAGGACAAGGAGGGCCTGGGTATACCCATGGCCAGCTGCAAACTGAGAATACGCAATAACTTCGATCTTTTTGCAAACCAAACGTGGAATCGGGCATCGAACACGTGCAGAATCTCACGGCAAACCTGGCCGACATATAGCAGTAAAAGAACTAAGGAACTTTGCTGTCTGAACAGAGCCCAGTGCTCGACTGTTCGTGCTATCACGGAACATTGGCTGGTGGGGATACATGCATCTAGGCTAAATGCTCCCCACCATGATTTCTGTAGAAGCTGTGGCGATGAGGAGGAGCTGGAAACAGTTGAACACCTTTTCTGTCACTGCCCTAGTCTGTTTAGGACAAGATTCCGCTTTCTAAAGTCATACTTCCTTGATGATTTATCTCAGCTTTCCGAACAGAGTCCAAAATACCTTTTAAGGTTCATCCGCCGGATGGCGGATTCATCTCGTATAGGGGACCTCTTGAGTGAGGAAGAGCGGTGAATGGTCCACCGTAACGGTATCACAACGGGCCTATTCTGGCCTTTATGAGTTGGGACGTTAGTCCCAACTGCCTCCTTAACCTAACCTAACCTAACATAACCTAACATAACTGAAGTCCTGGTCTCTGGCGTAGCCCGATATAGCCGAATCGACATTTGTGAGTCTTCTTTTGCCATCCCGACTATGTTTTTTTGACTTCCCGCCATTATCTGTACCGTCGGTGACTTAAGGGGTAACACCAGTGTACTAGAATCTTGAGAAAATCGACATTACTTTTTTAGCTAAATTAGTTTCTTTGAAAACAGAAATCGAAAAACGAACTTGAAAAACCAAGCTCCTAATAGGTGTTACCTCTCAAGATCCGAGAGAGTGCACTCAAGCTAAAACTTTCGCACAGTACGATGTCTTCAAAATCTTTGACTGCTGCTGAAGCTTAATAACTTGCAGATATATCATAGCAATCTGGTACTACAAAACGCAGGACTCAATAGCAAGAATTATAATTTTAATATAAGGTTTTCGGAAACTGTAGGGTTCTTGTTAACGAAATTTTATTATTTTCGGGAAACGCAGGATATATAAAAAAATAAAAACAACTTTGGGGGCGAAGTTCCGGTTTAAAATACTTTACTCAGCCATCCAAAGAGTTTTCAACGAAAGGATATGCCCAAGAATTCTATGAAAACATCAGCATGGACAATAAATATCAATGGCATATGCTTTCAAGCGTCCACAGACACAAACCCAAAAAAAAAACCCAAACTTGGTGTCTCGGCTGTCTGAGTGTATCTCGGTTGTGTCGCTTATCCGATTATGCTCAACTCATTAACCACTTGACTAATTGCTCAGATTCTATAAATTTGCAGCTTCCTCAAGCGCTGAACTCTTTATTTTCGGTATATAAAGTAGCACCTTTTGACCCAAAAATGTCAAACGCACAATGACTGGGACAGGGACAGGGACAGGGGGTGCCCAGGCAGATGATTCGCTTTACCCTTCCATTGGCGCTTAGCGTCGATTACACGCAGAGTTTACTGGATTTCAATTGTTGCGCACTCGGAGCTCGGAACACGGAAACTCGGCTACACGGGAGAGAGAGATTTCCAGTTCGGCGTCCAGTTTTGTTGCTTAATCGTCGGTGTTTGACACCTTAACAACACCGCAAAGTTTTGCAGCATCCCAAGCCAACAACAAACAACCCAAATTTCACACGCACTTTGAACCCGACAAGGGGTACCCCTCTAGCTCGCTCTTAGTTAGGTAGACCCTAATGCTGGACCGGTTGCTTGGCAGCATCCCCTAACAATGATCTAATGCAATGAGTTTTTGTGTAAAAAACAAAGTTTTTGACATTAAACTGCAAACATTGTGTTATATAATGCACATAATTGCTCTAATGTGCTGATAGCAATAACAACAAGGATACGACGAACAACAACAACAGCATCATTTATTGGATTATTGCCGGCAAGAAGTCAAGGACCCTTGAAATGATCTGAAAAAATCCCTTTTCATTTAGCGCCTCTGTCGGGGTTCACCCATGTGCCTCTGTGTGTGTGTAATTGTTGTGTTTTCATTTATTATTTCTCCCATTTTTTCAGGATTTTTGTCCTTTTTTTTATATGCGTTTGTTTTTTTTTTTATTTTTGGTGTTTTGTTGCTCATAAATTGCTGGTAAATGGAGATAGAGGCTGCAACCGGAGGAAGCTGCTGGCTATGAGCCTGTCATTGGTTTGTTTAGGGTTTGATGTGTCAATATTTGACAGATCAAATTGATATTTATACTTTAATGGCATAATGTGAGAGCAAGTGTGTGTGTGCGTGTGGTGTGTGTGTTTTGGCAAGGACTACTTAAAGTTGACTAATTGCCTAATAAGCTATTAAATTGATACACTGGGTATAATATGCTGTCGTATTTGTGGGTTGGTCGCTTGACCTCTGCTCAAGTTAGCTCGTAGCTTTCGGTAGTGTAGAGTGGGAGAGGGGGGCAGTTGAATACCAATCCAGGCCCATAACAACTGCCAGCTAAAAAGCTTACACTATTACAACTGAGCTGGGTGGTGTGGTGGGAGAGCAGGGAGCCGGTAGAAAGGGGTCAATACCCACTTCCATGAGCTGTCTATGCATCCCTGTGAGCTAGCCGTCAGTCCAGCTTAGGCTCAATTCTGAGCCTAGATGCAGCAGCCAAAAGTGCAGTCAGATTCTGATATCTGAACTTTCTTAAACCATTTACTTTCGGTAGGGTATGGTGGAGAGGCAGAGGGGCCAACTGGAGGGAGACCTGCCCTTATCTATGGTACGGCCCATACCTTGCCAACTAAAATGCTGTCACAATTACGCCTAAGGTGGGTGGGGTGGTGGCAGAGCAGGAAGCTGGTGAAAAGGGGTATTGGAAACCAAAAGGCCCGCTAGCCGTCAGTCCACCAGGATGCAGACTCTGGTATCTCATGAGAAGAAAGTAATTTGTAAGATCTTTGGGATTTGAAGCATTGGTGACAACTCGATGGAGGAACTTACTGACCACATTGACACAATCAAGCGTCTTTGCTGGTTGAATAAGCTTCAATGGGAAAGATGTGCCATTAGGCTGTTACACTAACCCGGAACATGCTCCGCCTGCTTTAAAAATATAAGGAATGAAGAAGGCGTGCACGAAGCAAAGTTAGCAATAGAGACGCTCTACATCAGGCGTTAAACCGATAACAGGATGCTATGGCCAGTTAAGAAAAAAGAAGGCTCCATTTCAGTTCACAGCAATATTCCATATGAGATGGGTACAAAGGCTGAGAGCGATAGAATGAAGAAGGCCTGCACGCAGCACGCAGAGAGAGACGCTCTAGATCGGGCTCCAAACCTATAGCAGGTTGCTATGGCCAGCTAGGCAAAACGAAGGCTCCACTTCAGTTCACAGAAATATGCTACTTGAGATCGGTACAAAGCCTGAGAGCGGTGGAAAGGACCTTACCTTATTAAAGCCCATTATGAAAAATGCGGTACAGTAGAGGCGGCGTGATACCAGGTGTCAAGTGCGGATCTAGGCTTTGGTCGTGCAGAGCTCTGACGCGCTCGCAAAAGACTTTCAAGCCATTTTTCCAACTTTTGGGTGGATCTGAATCCGTAAACCCCGCGTGGATCCGCCACTGCCCTGTGCCCCGTTTTCTCTAAAAAAATCTACTCCTGCAGATTCCTTTTAAGAACTTTCCAATTGGAAAATGTACTACGATATTTATTCCCATAGGTTCCTTAAATTTTTAGGTGTCCATACAGACGGACGGATGCGGCTCAATCGCAGCCCGATGTTATGATAAGGTATAAAGGACTTGGGGTCTGCCACGCCTACTTCTGTCCGTTACATTCATTGCACAAATCTAGTATATCGCCTGTCGAGGAGTTACAGCCTCTCGCAGTAAAAGATCTATGCATTTTTTCTAGTACTAGCGCTTAAGCAGTAAGTGACTTTCGTCAAGGCGAACAAGATGATGATCAAAAACGTAAGAAATCATAGGAGTGGTCATGTTTTCTACAAGGTTAGCGAGCTAACTTTTTCACGTAGTCGCCAACGTTATTTAGATAGAGATGCAGTTTATCAAGTCGCAAATTTGAATGACAGCTTGGAAACTCCAAGCAGCATGCCACGATAGCAACAGGTAGCTGTCCAACCTGGCTGCAAAGTAACGAGAAATTAAATGGCTTAGTGTAATGGGGGTTCGAATATACAAAGACCCCCTAAGAAACTATCGATGATAATTTGCAAAAAGGCAGAGCGATAAAACGCCAAAGGAACATCCGAAATCCAACAGGATAAGTAAAATAGTGGAAGTCCTGATGAGCTACTGCACTATATGCCAAATGAAAACCCTGCTCTTTGGAGGAAATCGGTAGAAATTTTGTTGCCTCGGATAGAGTTACAGAGAGACATTATTTTGGTGGATACTTTATGGATTCTTGCTCGTGCCTTCCACTTTTACTCTTTGGGTCAACAATTGGGCATTTTAACCGTGGGTCGGTCTTGGAAACATCAATTCATACCTGATCTTTTGATGTAAGAGGAGTTCTCCTTCTTCCTCGCTTACCACCAGTGGGCACCGTTTCGAAGAGCATCACTCTTTGGGTATTTATCTTTTTTATGAGCTTCGTTTCTAAGATCCGTTCAATCAAATATTTAGGATCTAAGAAATATTTTTAATAAATGTTGAATTTCTGTCTCATCAAAATTTGTTAGCTTGGGCGCGGGGACTTTTGACTGTTTACCTATCAACAGACCTACCTAAGAGTGTGCTTGAGCACAGCTGTCACACACACAGACACACTCGAACACACACTAATCCCAAGACACCCTTTTTTTTATTGGGAAAACGCTAAGATGCTGCTGTGGCTGCCCCTCGCTGAGGGATGACGCCTTCAGCGCTGCTGGAACTGTCTCAGCCTCCAGGCTTCGATCGGCTTTTGTGGTAATGTATGTTGTCTGCTGTCTTTTTGCTGCATAAGATTGCGCCCTGCAACAGTTTCCATTTGTGCCACACAACGGTGCCTAATCATTATAAATTATGTGGCAATGGGCCATCAGGAAGGGGTTAAACTTTCTCACGATCTGCAATACAATCGAACAACTGACGTTTAAATGGAAATCTATAAGAAAAGAAAAATGCAATCTAACGGATTTTGTGCAGCTCAACTGGTTCAAAGGGTTTGCCTGCTGAATGGAACCTCTCCGAAGACGACAAATGGGTAAAAGTGTTTTTTGCTTAACCCAATCAATAGGGATTTCTTGGGTTTCTGATTAAGTGCAATTGTTGTGTGTCAGTCAAAAGGGGCCATGGTTGACATGGGATGCTAAAAAATCCCTTGACTATTTCACAATATTTTGTTAAACAGCAAAAGACGTAAGAAAAGTTTTGGATCGAGTCTGATGCACATAAATAATAAATTTGGAATTGGGTTATTGATCATCAGAAAAAAATTGCAAAAAAAATTTTATGGATATCAGAGAGAACAATAGATAGAGGGTCTCAAGCGTTTGGGCTGCCTGTTTAATTTTTTTTTTGCTTTTGTAGTATTCGGAGACAACTCTTTCGATGAAATGTTAGTAGGATCGTGGTTGACTATTTATAGTATAACTGACTATATATAGTATATCTGTAAAGTTTTCTTTTAAAAGATATGGTTTTATAGAAGTAGGTAGGTAGGTAGGTAGAAGTGGTTGCCTTACGACACACCTAGGCCCGTAAAAGGCCCGTTGTGATGCCACTAGGGATAGTCTCTCGACTCTCCTGGATCCTCGCTGAACCAACCTGTCGATTTAATAAACGAATTAATCTTATTTATTCTGATTCCGGTGAATTCAGTAACATTCCCAATAAGTTCGGAACCCAGTGTGTTCAGTCTTCTCCTGCATAGAGCCATACATCCACACAGCAGATGCTCCACTCTATCCTCCTCTTCTACTTCCTAACAACTTCTGCAGTAATCCAAATGAGACACCCCCAATCTGTTAGCGTGTCTTCCAAAAAGACAGTGTCTAGTAAGAACCCCTATCGTTGCTCTTACGTCCTGTCTACTGAGTTTTAAAAGCTGCTTTGTTCTATTTAGGCTCCATTTCAGGAATATTCCCCCTTAATTCGCGCAGATACACTTGCCAATTAGTCCTTTTCAGGTTTCTATTTTTGACCGTGTTTTGCGCTTTTTCTAGGAAATCGAATTCTATGTAGCGATGATCAGAGAATAAATGTTTTTTCGATACCATCCAGTGATCTATTTTTTCTAACAAAGTGTCTGAGACCAAGGTTATGTCTAAGACCTCCTGGCGATTGCGGATTACGAAAGTGGGCTCCCTACCTCGATTGCACAGTAAAAGATTCTTATTGATAATATAATTAAATAGAGACTCACCCCTTTCGTTGGTATCTGAGCTGCCCCATATAGTATGGTGTGCATTTGCATCACCTCCAAGAATGAGCTCACATTTGGTCTTGTCACTGTCCACTAGCAGCTCTCTCATCAGTTGCGGTGGTAGTGGTCCTTTATAGAAGTATATGTATATATTTCCTAGAGGACCACTTTTTCGTATCCTAGATTTCATGCTAAAGCTCGTCAACTTAACATCCGTTCGGTTTACATTATTTGTTGTGGTTTCAGTGCCTGGATAGCAACAGCATTTCCTCTGTGCAGGGTATTAAGGTTATAACGCCTTTTCGTCAGAGTCTCGTAAGTCTTAAACGGGGGGTACCGCGTGAAGTTGAGGTTGACTGTTGGGAGGGACAGGCTTTGTATTCGCGTCACTAACTCCATTTGCCCATTTAAGATGGAATTTAATGGGCCCTCCCATTTATAGAAGCATAAGCCTAAATGGTTTATTTTTTTGACCGATCGGTTCTATGGCGACTATGGGACATAAGAAGAAGAAGACAAAAGGTGCCCGTTATTCCAAACCAAAACAAAGGTCTTTTCCTACTTCTGCTACCCTGCGGATTCCAATCAATGGCGGTTCGAGCACTATCATCGTGCTCCTTGCGCAAAGTGTGCTCGACCCAGTTCCGCTTGCGCCTCAGCATTTCTTGACGGATAGGTTTTTATAGTAAACTTTTGACATCCTTAAAAGATTTCCCTGTAGACCAAAGTTCCTTCTCGTGTGTCCGCTTCCAAGTGCATCTAGGGCGTTCTTTCTTTCTGCTATCTTGCGGGTTCCATTCAAGCGCTTGTTTACATAGTTCTGTGGGATCCTTGCGAAGGGTATGGTCAATCAATCTCCACTTTCTCTGCTTTATTTCTGTCGGTATGGGTAACTGCTTGCATTTTGCCCAAAGCTCTGTGTTGATGATTGTTTTGGGCCACCAAATCCGCATCAAACGCCTTAAGCATTTGTTGACAAATACAACTGCAAGTATTTTGTTTGCGAGCAAGTGCGTTATGAGCCAGGTTTTACATTCATACAAAAGAATCGAGAGTTGAAGACACGCAGCTTTGTATGTATGGAAATCGATGCGGAGTTCCATATTTTATGCAGCTGAGCGAACGTACTGCGAGCTTTAGCGATTCTATTTTGTATGTCGTCTGTGGCACCTCCGTCTGTAGAAATAACACTCCCCAGATAGGTGAAGCTATTCACGTTTTGGATGGTGGAATTTGCCACGTTAAAACTGCGACTCAGATACGCCACATTTACTTTAAGTGTTTTAGTTTTTTCAGCATTAATCTTACCGACTTTTTTGGATCATCAAGCTTTTTTAGGCATATGTCATCGGCATAATCAAGGTCTTCAAGGTGATCGCTGAGATTATATTGAATGCCTCTGCGGCATCCGTCTACAGATCTTGTGAGAACATAATCCAGAACGATTAGGAAAAGCAAGGGAGAAATCAGGCATCCTTGTCGAACGCCAGATATAGAATCAAAAGTGCTGTAATCTACGAAGACGAGGTGTAAGGCAGCCTTCCATTTTGCCGACTGCTCCACAATTATTCTTAGCGTGTTAATTTGATCGACATAAGATCGGTTTTGCCGGAACCCTGCGCATATAATAATATTGTATTAGCAAGTGATATTTTCTTTTTCCCAAATTCTTAGGCGAAGTTGTTCTGCTCAAATGCACTTACAGATCACAATTGAACAATTTGATTCGAATAAAATATTGGTCATCCGAAATAAAAGTCAATTTTATTATCGAATTAAATGTTGCCAAAAAAACCAGTTTTGTCCCATAGTACGTCGCTATTTTCGAAAGCTCACTCGCACACAGGCACAACCAAATTGCACTAGTAGTAAGACATTTGTAAAAATCATCAAATTTAGAGATCGAGCAAAAAGGCGGCCCGCTTCACTTATTTTCGCCCATATACGTAGATGCACATATGTACTATATATATATAGTATATAACTAGACACTAAATAGGCATTCGGTTACTTACTAACTGTTGTTACATTGAGACATCAAAATAAACAAGGACAATAACAAAATGTTTTTGGTTTGATTTTTGTGGTCGTTTGTAGACATCATTTCCAGAGTAGACGATGGCAACTCTAAACTCCTAGTCCTTAGTCGCATTTGTTGTGTCTATGTCGCCAATGCCATCAACGTGGTGCTAGCAATGCGCTCCTCATGCCCTGCGCTGTCCTAAGGTTGTGACTGTCCGTCCTGGTCTTGTGCTCGTCCTCGTGCTTGTCCTTGTCGTCGTCGTGCTCGTTGTTTGGTTATTTTGCAACTTTTCCTATTTTCAGTTTGTTTGTTTATCGTATTTATTTACGTTCTTATTATTATTATTGGCATGTGTGTGCATTTGCGTGTTTGTGGTGGATAGTGTCCTTGTGCAGGGGTGCTGGGGATGCTGCAGCCCCCCGCCTTAAATGTTCAAGTTTCTAGCAGGCTCATATGTAAGTACTCCAAAGTATATTTGTAAGCCCCCTGGAAACATTTTTTTACATGCGCCACTGCTGTGTGTACATATGTGTGTGTGTGTGTTGGTGCGCGTTGTCCTGCTGCCATTATTGACGAGCAGCAGGAGCAGCAACAGCAAAGTGTATAATTTCATTTATGGTCGTTCTAAAAGTCATCTTCCTTTCGTGCTTTTTGCCATTTTTGTCTTCATTTTGGTTAGCAAAAATTTGGCCACGAATGTAACAAACTTTGGGAAAAAAAAGCAAAAAGAAAAAGAAACAGAAAACATCAACAGGACCAAAACAAGAGCAAAAATAGCAACAACGAAACATGTAAAAGTGGATAACATTTCAAGCGAGACAAAAAACCCAGCCAGGACCTTGTCGCAGTCGGAGCAGGAGCAGCTGAAGCTGAAGCTGAGGCTGTTGCCGGAGTAGGACGTTGCGATGAAGTTGCTACGGAAATTCGTTATTGTGTTACCACAGGCGATGTATTCCAATGCTGCGCCACTGCCATCACAGTCAGCAAACAGTCCAATGGCCCAACAGCAACAACAAGTACACACAGTGGCACAGTGGCTCAAATCTTATGAAAATGGCAGCAAAACAAAACGAAATTTTTGACTTGTTTTTTGTACCAAGATTATGAAAAATTAATTTTCTTCCTAAAGGCCCATACGTAGCATGCAAAAATTCCGCACGAAATGTCAAAACTTCATATACAAAAAAATATCCCAAAAAAGAGAATTTTTTTTTATACGAAGCTTTGACATTTCGTGCGGAATTTTTGCATGCTGCGTATGGGCCTTAAAATAAAAAAAAGAGAAACTATCAGCCGTGCTCTGGATAATGAAAAAACAAACCAAAAATATTCTTTGTGTAACGCGGAAACCCTGTCCCAATCGTCATGTATTCGTGTAAGATATGTGCACATACACGAACATAAAAAAAAAAATCCGTTTGAGTCCTATAACTTGAAGTTGGCAAAAATATAATGTAAGAATTTTTTTTTTTTCTCTTAGTACTCCTACAGGAAGCTTGGGGCTTCTACAGGAACTTTCCACCGGACTCTGTTAGGCGCAATTTGCTTTGCTGTGTCCCAGCTGATGTTGTGATGGGTCAATTCGTTAAGTATAGTACGTCGCCAGGTTGCCTTTGGTCTTCCCACTCGTCAGCTTCCTTGAGGGTTCCATTCCAGGGACATCCTGAAAATGCTGCTTCGATGTTTCCTGAGAGCATGGGTGTTCTTATCTCTGTGCCGATAGAAACTTCACTTGTACAGTGCCATAGTTCTGCGTTTGATATCAGATTGGGCCAGAAAATCCCGCATATAATCCTTAGGCACTTGTTGACAAATGACTGCAGTTTCGACATCATTCTTGGCGGGATCAGCCACGTATCGCTGCCGTACAATAGGATGGATTTGATGCACGCATTGAAGATACGCAGCTTTGTTCTTGTGCTTATTTGCTGGATTCTCCATATGCGGAACAAGCGTCCAAATGCTGATCGCGCTTTGTTGAGACGATTCTCTATATCCTCAGCCACCTCACTACTGGTGGATATTGTGGTACCAAGGTATGAGAAGCTATCGACAAAGTCGATAGTGTTCCCGCAGATGGTTATGCTACCTTGGCTGGTGTGATTGAGGCGCATCGCTTTGGTTTTGGATGCGTTTATTGAGAGCCCAACTTTGCTGGCAAGGATCTCGAGTTCATTCGCTTTGGCTTGGATATCACTAAGTTTATGAGAGATGAGGCATATGTCGTCCACGTAGTCTTCCAAGTGACGAGTGAGACTCCACGTAATCCCACACAGCGCCAGTGCTCAGTACTAAGCGTCCGTCCTTTTCTCTAATGCACACTATGCGCTTCCAACACACGATTGTGTGGAAAATGAAAAGTGGCTAGAGACGCCAATCCCCGATGGCGTCAGGTGGCAGCCCCACCACTGGGATAGGTCGCATCCGGCCAATCACCGGTTCGACCGAGTCACAATCGACTACTGAAACTCAAGCAAGAAGAATGTAAGAATATAAAAGAATATTTAAAAAAAAAAATTTCAGTTAACATGCGTAACCTTTAAACCTGAAAACATGAAAAATTCGGTTTGGTGAAATTGGCAGCACCAAACATTCGGTTTCTAAACGAATGCAAAAAAAAATGTAAGGAATCCCAGCTTGCATCATGATCTAAGTTCTTTAGTCGTTAGAGCGTCTTCTGCTATATCTTAGAATGTTGATGAGAGATCTAATCGGCGCAAATCGTATAAGAAGGCTAGAAGTAGATCCTTCAGATACATTTTTCTTGCCCTTTCAAGGGATTCTACAATATAAGATGGGACCTATAATGTGCTGTTCTATCAGTTCTCTACTTTGAGTTCTGTCGATATCTTTCCGATTACATAAATTTGGGATGAATTCGGTCTACTTTTATCAGATAAAGTAAATTCATAAAAAGTCAACATATTATATATAAAAAAAGGGTATCTCAAGCAAATGCTTTTTTAAGGCATTTTAACGAATTTATACCACTGTGCAGCAGTTGGGAGAAGAGCAGCGCCTGCCACCTTTGCCTCAAAATAAGAAGAAGGACCATCAGAGCGACCTTTTGCATACACGACGAATATATTTTAATATGCAAAATTTCAAATAGTACTAGCCCACACACACACACACACACACACACACTCGACTGCTTTATTCTTTTGGTCATGTGTATGGCGGGCCGGGCATTGGGCTTTTTGCTAGGCTGAGTTCCGAGTTTCTTTGGCTTGGTTCGGTTTGGTTTGGTTTGGCTTGACTTGGTCGGCAAAGTATCCAATTCAAAAATTTTGCAAACCAACCAAGCGGAATTGCCAAGCATGCTGGCTGAATATGGTTGGGTTATGGTAGTGGGTAGTAGGTAGCTAGGGAAGGTAGTTGGGCTAGCAATGGATATTGGTATGGTACTGGAGCTGTAGAGGCGGGCGCAACGCACGCTAGCTGCTTGCCTTTTTTCATTTCCTCTTCCGTTGGCAGGGTGGTGCATGGGTGGTCCGCAATGGGCGGGCTGCGAATGCTGTCGTCCAACGAAGCGCATCAACAAGCAAAGCAGCGACCACTGCACACACACATCCACACACACACACGTACACCACAATGGCAAAAAGAGTCACCCACACATGTGTAGAGCTTCTAAGGCTTAAAGGCAACAAATATACTCAGTGCCAAGGGCGTACGCAAAACGACCCTCCTGGCCAGACTCTGGCACTGCCACAGCCACAGCAGGTGGTATATCCCGAGGTAGCCAGGCGGATATTGATGTGGGTTCTGGTGGCATATTGAAATTATGTCTAACAGTTTTCATTTTTCAACGCCAGTATTTGCATTTGGGTTGCGACTTGGTCCAGTCGTCCTGCTCGTCGAGACGAGCGTGCACACTTGAGACGCTCTTGACCAGCAGTGGATGAGCTGGAAACATTCATTCAATAAATCACATTTGCCTAAGTAATTGCAAGTTTATGATAAGCAGCAATGGGGCGTTGAAAGAAATACATGTAGCTGGTCAATCTGGAACACATTTTGAAATTAAAGTAAGCGAAACAGTTTGTAGCAAGGGATGTATGAGTCCTAGTGCGGACTTATTGCTTCTAAGGAAGTGGCTCGCAATTTCGCGGCTTTCTTTTTAAAAAATGTTTGACTTGCGTCTATCTCGAGCTACCCTGCAGCTAACCTTGCGGTTACAAACATAGAAAGACCATTCAGGACGTATTGTACTGCAAATCAGGGAGACGGCCAAAGCTCTGGCGGGAAGAGTATGGGACACGGTGTCCGGTTGTCGCATCTCTCGAGCACTCTGGCCTAGGTATAACCCAAAGCGCACATCTGAACTCCTGCGTTTTCATAAAAACAGGACCAGGATGGTGGTAGGAGTTGTTACGGGGCCACATAACTGAGAGGCTGCATGTTCCCCATCACGACTTCTGCCGAAGCTGCGGAGACGAGGAGGAGACAGAAAGCATCCAACACCTGCTGTGCGACTGCCCGGCGCTTCTAAGAAGACGAACCCAGTTTCTGGGCAAACCGTTCTTTAAGGATCTGGGTAGTTTGACTTATGTTCCCATTGCGGATCTGGCTGCGTTTGTCGAATCCTCAAAATGGTTTTGTAATAGGAGAGTCTTAGGTGATTAGGGATGTCCTACAGTTCTGATCCTCCTCCCTTTCCTTCCCCACCCTTCTCCAACTCCTTTCTACCTTCTCTCAAATTAGACAACACAATGGACCGCATGGTCTCTGGGTGATCTCAGTTAACTGAGCTGCCTACTTAACCTAACCTACCCGGATCAAATCCAAGTTGTGAATCAGCTCGTTCAAGTAAAAGGCAGTGAGAGACATGATCAGCACCGACTTGGGTTTCGATCCTGCGCCCGTTAAACTGACTGCTCCGCAGCAAAAGAAAGCTGTCCTAGCAGAACAAGCGATTCGTTCTCCACAACTGTCGCAAGACATCTTCAACAGAGAAAGAAAAAAAAACCCATTAAATCATTGAAAACAACTCAGAAAAACTAGGGGCTCCGACACCTGCTCGCTACACACGTCTTTCCTCGTATGGCTTGCTATATTTATTTCGAGATTTTCTGAGCATTGTAACCCCTGCACATTTCTGGAAGGTGTCTGCCTGAGTGGCGGATCTGCGGGGGGTTGTAAAAATAGGTTGAAAGTCTTTTGCGAGCTCTGAAATTTATACACCTCGAAGAGAAGACCCCCCCCCACCTCTTTGCTAGACCGATAACTTTTTAAGCCGCCCTCTAAGATTGGGAAAAAAATTCCTCAAGTTTTGGTGTCTTGGCTCTCCAAGGTCTTTGCGATTCCTTTGAACAGCGATTTGTATACATTGATGGAAGGGCAAAACTGTGTCCATGTTCGTGCTGCTCCCCCCGTCAAGCCCCCCAACAGGTGTCCATGAAAACGTATGGACTGCTGAAGCGTACGTAATGGACTTGGCTGGCTGACAATGCGCACTAAAACAACAACAGCAAGGACAAAGAGTTATAAAAGGACTTGCATTTGTCGCCTCATGTGACTACAAAAGCAATAGACAGTCAGCAAAGGATACATGGATAGACGGATACACGGATACTTGGCAAATGCCTTGGATTGGATGTTGGGCACAAAGGATGGACGCTTGGGTTTGTTATTTGGAGCGCGACTAGCGTTGTTTTGACAACTACGAAACCCTAGCCCCCCCCCCCCACTACGCCAGCGACAACCCCTTTGAAAAAAAAATTGTACATGCGTGGCATATGGTTGGGAGGAGTTTGGAAATATTTAACAGGAAGAAACCAATAAAACCTAATGATATGAAAAAATGCAATTTTCTGAATTTCTCACACACTCGCATACATACACTTACACTTACACACACATGAGCAGCGTTGGGATTTTAGGCACGTTTACACTGAAAGCTTTACATATAGGTTTTTCTTAGATATAGCTAGGGATAGATTTTGAACTGATGTCGTATTTTTAAAAAATTCCAAAGAAATTTTTGTTTGCGTAAATTTTGCAGTATCCAATGCTCTTGACTAGTTCTTCCCAGGGAACGGATTAGTATACTCCCAGTAGTTCCAGTATAAGGAACTCTTTGTCTGTGTGATAAGTGTAAACGGTATTTTGTGTTGATTTTACGCTTCACAAAATCACAAAACATCACAAAGCTGTGGCCAATGTTGGCCAAGACGCTCCTTGCCGCTCCTAGAAACTGCTTGCCACCGTTAAAAGATGTTCTTGTTTTTGTTGTTCTTCTATATGAAGTTCTTTTGCCGCGTGAGCTTCAAAAGAAAAAGTCGGTAAAAAAAAAATAAATAAACGACAACAGCAAAGCAAAAATAACAACAAGTATAAATATTACTAACGTAAAGTTGGAACGTAGCCGACTTTGAGATACACTGAACTTTTTTCCGCAAAAAGTGGGAGAGTGCTTCTCAAAACTATAGGACACCTTGAAGTTGAATCTCTCTTTTTTTGGTGGGGTTGATCATCCAAAGCTTTATTCGCTACAATAACTGTCTAGTATTGGAACTTTTGATTTATCGTTAGACCTTTGCATTATTGCTTCGCACGATTTTTCGTAATAGGTTAAGCATTGACATGCGACTGCTTCTGAAATTTTAAGCGGACAGTCGTCTATTGTAAGGAAATTAAGTGTAAGGATGACAGAAATAAAGGGTTTTGCAAAAAGAGGTGTTATTTTGGTATTCAAAGAAAAATGTAATTTTTTGAGATAAATGATCGGATGTTTATTTCATAATAAAGAGGAAGGTATGCAGTTAATAATGAAAAACAACATCAGCCAAATGGCCACGCTTACAGGACCATAAACTTTTCACGAAATTTTCCATAACCAAATCGCAAAGTGGCTGCCCTATGTCCTCGAGGAAGAAGTCGCAAGGTGTTAAATCACAAGATCTCGGTGGCCAATGATCACCTCTTCGAGAGATAACACGGTCCGGAAACTTTTCCCGTAAAAGAGCAATGATTTCGTTGCTTGTGTGTCATGTAGCGCCATCTTGTTGAAAGTAAACGTTGTCCAGATAAATACCATCTAACTCCGACCATAAAAAATCATTAATCATCTCTCGATAGCGCAATCCATTCACCGTAACTGTTGATCCAACCTCATTTTCGAAAAACTAGGTCCAATGACCCCGCCGGACCATAAACCGCACCAAACAGTCACACGTTGAGGATGGAGAGGCTTCTCAACAATAACTCTTGGGCTTTCCGAGCCCCAGATGCGACAATTTTGCTTGTTGACGTAGCCACCGAGGTGGAATGGGCCTCATCAGTCAAGATGATTTTTCGATGGAATTCCGGATCATTTTCATGCATTTCAAGGACCCAATTAGCAAAGACATGACGTTGTTGATGATCGGCCGGCTTGAGGTCTTGTGTCAACTGAACTTTATAAGCCTTAGGACCCAAGTCTTTACGCAAAGTACGGTGTAATGACGTTTCTGGAATGCTCAATTCCAACGAACGACGAGGAATGGACAAACCTAGGGTTTCTTCAACACTTTGGGCTACAGCAGCAATATTCTCAGTTGTTCTTGAGCGACGTGCACGGGTTTTATTCTTTACATCACTAACTTGTTCCAACAGCTTGAATTTTTCCACCGATTTCTGTATTGCGGTCCATTTTTAGTAATGGCGTAGTTTCTACTTGTCAAATTTCAAAGAATAAAAGCTTCAAAAGTGACAGCTACCGAAATACCGGGTGATTCAAAATAAAACCTCTTGTTAGAAAACCCTGTATATTATTTGAAAAATTGAGCAACTCGAAATTCGTTTTGGAGCTATAGCTTCTGGGGCAAAATTTCTTAGAATGATCCATAGAATCAAAATCGCGAAGAGCACCAGAACGGATTTTCGGCCCCATACAAGCTGATACTGTGATCAAATTAAAAGGTGGAAAGGAAATTTGTAATTTAAACTTCCAGGGTTTATCGATTGATAATTTTTTCTGTAACTTGATAGCACTGTGCGAAATTTCACTTCAAAATATTCATTAATGTTTCAGATACGATTCGTTTTGTGAGGTGCTACGATAATGCGCCATATCGCACGGCATTGGTTCTTCGTGAGCATTTCGCCGAAAATTCAACAAATATCGTTACGCAACTAGCTTATTCACCTGATTTGGCTCCGTGTGGCTTTTGGCTATTCAAGAAACTCAAGAGGCCGCTCCGGGGACACCGTTTTTACTCGATTGTGATGATAAAAGCTGAATCGCAGAAGGCTCTGAAGGCCATTCCGAAGGAGAACTTTGCCAAGTGCTATAATAACTGGAAAATTCGTTGGCATAAGTGTATTGTATAAGGGGATTACTTTGAAGACGATGAAATAGATTTAGATAAATAAATAAAGATTTTGGAAATATAAGAAAATTTCCCTTTCAATTTGATCAAGGTAGTAAGTATGTTCCCACAAATTTCTTTACATAGCGGCTATGATGGATTAATGCCTATTTTTGTATCTGATGGAGAAAATGAACTACTGATTGTGCATGGTATTCCGATTAAAATAACAATGCAAGGACAAATAACTGACGTACCATTCAGATACAGAAATAAAGTGCAGTGCCTTATTCTGTAGGACTTGGAAGCTGAAGCGGTTTGAGATCCATTGTAGATCCAATCTACGTTGCTACGATTTTTCACAAGCCAGTAAAGTTGATCCCTTATATTAAAGCATGATGAAAGTGCTACTAATATGTCGGTTCCATTTCTCTAATAAAGGAATTTTCACACGAAATTAAATGAAACTTCAAAAGTTATAGTTAATAAAGTGTGTTTTTTTTTTAGATACCCTCTTTTACTAACTGCTCTGTTGATAAAGCAGCTACAGTCATCAAAATAGGTTTGTAGACTAATGTGAACTTAGAATAGGGTCGGGATGCTGAGTATAGGATGCCTCAACGGGGTGCGCGTACGAAGCATGTAGGGGGTGTAGCCCCTTAGTATTTTTTTTTGTACACTATGGGAGAGAAGGAAACTTCTTTAGGCGTGATTTTCGCTTTTAGCAGTTGCGGCGCTAAATGAAGACGACAGAGTGTGATCTTTGTGCAATCTGTGCGGGAGCTTCAAATATTCTCAGAACTTGGGAACTCTTATGAGACAATTAGGCTGTGTCTTGTCGAATATATACTGTCTATTGTAGTTAATAAAGTGGGTCGGGAGAGTATAGGATACCTCACGTACAAAGCACGTGGGGGTGTAGCCCCTTAGTATTTTTTTTTTACACTATGGGAGAGAAGGAAACTTCTTTAGGCGCGGTTTTCGCTCTTAGCAGCTGCGGCGCTAAATGATGACGACAGAGTGTGATCTATGTGCAATCTGTGCGGGAGCTTCAAGTATTCTCAGGGCACTCTTATGAGACAACTAGGCTGTGTCTTGTCGAATATGTACCCTCTAGGCTCGGATGTGCTTCGGACGAACATCCCCATTTGAGAAGTTGGACTGCATTTCTGGATAAACTTAATACAAAGCTTTACATTATGAGTTACGGGTAAGGGAACAACAACAACAACACCAACGACAACAAACATATAAACATGGCAGCAACACTTGTGTCTGGTCCGTCCACTGTTTTGCAGTGTGCGGGGGATGTATGAAACTCATATACACTCATACAAATTTAGGTATACTCACCCATACCCACTCATACCCACTCGTACTCATTCATTCGTCGGATATGACAATGTATTAGCGTTAAATGGTAGGCCAGCGCAGAGGGCGGCATAGGCGAGTTGGAGTTGAAAAATGCTGCTTGGGGGAGGAGAGGGGAGCTGGCAACGCTGTCTATCTGTGTGTGGGGCAACGCATGTAAGCAATTTTGCAAAGTACTTAGTCAGCATCTTTTACCCTTTCTAAGCGACCAAAGAAGTAGCTACCCAGAGCAAGCAGCAGGCGCTGCTTGAAGGTGGTCCAGCCAACGGGGTGACCGTTCGTCACAGTCGTTGGAACAAGCAGCCACACGCATGGAGCGGTTTAGATACGCCAAGGGTAATGTAATGTCCTGTCACTGACTACCAAACAGTCAACGACGATAAGCCCACAGTCAGGCAGTCATCCAGTCAGCCAATGTTGCTTGGGTTTCAATTTTTTACTCTTTTCCTTTTTTTTTTTTTTTTAACATATTAAGCCGCAAAAATATTGCCTGACTACTACTCTACGCTACATAGATGCAACTCCTGCCACAACTTACACTGTGCTTGCCACAAAAAGCAGTACATAGTATATTTTGCAATACGCAAAACAAGCTCGAAAAAAAAAAATGGCACTGGCTCTCTAATTCACTCGATAGCCATTCATTGGAAACTCTTGATTGATGCTCTGCCCTTGTCTGCAGTAAGTTAGATAAGACGCAATGTGGCCACCACCCGCCGTAGTGGTAGCTAGAGCCATACTGCTTGATTTATATGTATATACATACCATTTTAAGGATTAGCTGCAGTGCAAGTTGTTAGGAGTTTATGTAAAAACAAGTTGGCTTGTTTGTTGCTCTCAAATTGAAATTTTATTTATATGTATGTCGCGACGCACTCTGTTATTTGTTGTTGTTTTTGTTTTGTTTTAGGGCATCCAGGTGTAAAAGAGTTCCTGCTTGCGTTTATTGGCAAAATCCAAATGTTGCGTCACCTTGTTTAATTTAACCTTTTTGTGCGGCGCCGTATTATTTGTTTCCTTAGTCTTGCGCATTCTGCGCTTGGGCCCTAGTCCCAAGCTGATCTCTCTGCTGGCCACAGTGGATTTTGATGGTGTTTGGCCCAACAACATGTTGAGCTCGCGCTGCAGCACCTTATGCACCATTTGCTCAATAATCTTGTCCAGATTGAGCTCCAGCAGCTTTTGCTCCACAGCCGTATGTACTACTTTATGCACAAGCGTATATATACTATTATCCAGACCAACGCCTTGTGACGTCATTGTCGCTGACTTTCCTTGACCCAGTCCATCGCCCTGTACAGCGTTGGCGCGTGGACGCAGCTGTTCCAGTGCAGCCTCTGTAATCAAAGCAAAGCGCAGTGTGGTCTCATTCTCCTCGCCAGACATGTTGTTGTTTGCTCCAAAAGTTATTAACAGAAAATTTTCAAATGTTTATTTTTTTTTTTTCAAATTAAATGATCTGTATGGTTTTTGAACCGACTATTACCAAATACGAATTTATATTAAGGCTATGACAGAAAGTTCCAGACGTTAATGACCAAAGATTTGAAAAGTAAAGCAATAAAGTCTTTGATGAATACAAGGATAGGATATAAGGCAAAGTTCTGTTAAGAATGTAATCGCATATCGAAGCGTTGCCTGATGAACAACTCTTAACAAAATCACTTGTTCCAAAATTCGCTAAAATATAAGTCAAGGTCGCGAAAACTAGACTTAACAATGATGTCTGATGATTTCTGTTTTTTTGGTAATGTATATATATTTCTTTAAGCGATTTTCAACACATCTGTTTAATAGTCAAAGTTCATAGAACTAGTTCAAAAAATTGCATTGCCTTAAAAGTTGACAAAATCACTTGTTCAAAAATTCGCTAAAATATAACTCAAGCTAGTGAAAACTAGACTTAAAAATCATGTCTGATGATTTCTGTTTATTTTTTTTCGATAATTTATATATTTTGCTTTAAGCGATTTTCAACACATCTGTTTAGTAGTCAAAGTTCATAGAACTAGTTCAAAAAATTGCATTGCCTTAAAAGTTGACAAAATCACTTGTTCTAAAAATCGCTAAAATATAACTCAAGCTCGTGAAAACTAGACTTAAAAATCATATCTGATGATTTCTGTTTATTTTTTTTCGATAATTTATATATTATTCTTTAAGCGATTTTTAACACATCTGTTTAATTGTCAAAGTTCATAGAACTAGTTCATAAAATTGATTGCCTTTAAAATTTACAAAATCACTTGTTCTAAAATCCGCTAAAATATAACTCAAGCTCGCGACAATTGGACTTAACAATGCTTACCCCACCAATTAATTGTTTACATCATGTCTGATGATTTCTGTTTTTTTTTTCATTCTATATTATATTTTTTTCTTTAAGCAATTTCTAACACATCTATGACTATTAGTCAAAGTTCATAGAACTAGTTCAAAAAATTGCATTGCCTTAAAAATGTGCATGAAATCGTGAAATTTAGCTAGAAACTAAAACAAGTTATAATTCGTCATGGAAGATTCTCCATACGAGTTACAGCGGCCGAAAACACTATAGTTGGGGAATATTTTTGGATTCTCTTGTATATACGGTAAGTTATCAAATAATTATTGAAAAATTTTGGCATTAAAATTCTAAACTTTTCCCACGTAATTTAAATTTTGTTAAGTTTCGATAAATAATTTCATGCTTTAAGAGTCTTTATATTTGTGGCACTGGCGTCAAGCAAGGGTGCCCCCTAGTAGTGGACGAGATTATGAGAGAGGTATGCCAGATAATATCGATTATTTTATATGGATGCGAAACATGGAATGCTAACCCTCGCCTCTTACAACCACTCCAAGCCTTCAATCGATGTCTTCGGAAAATGCTCAGCATCTTCTGGCCTCAAACAATAACAATTGACGAGCTTCGAGCGCGAAACAAACACATTCCAAGATATGATGCAATCGAAAAACGGAAGTGGGCATGGATAGGCCACACACTGAGAAAGCCTAAGTCGGACCTAACTCGAACTGCAATCGCGTGGAATCCTAGGAAGGTCTAGGAATGAACTGGCACCAAATTAAACAAATGTCTGGCGATCGCCAACAGTGGAGGATATTTGTAACGGCCCTCTAGTCCTTGTAGGACTTATAGGAACTTATATATACATATATGCAAGACCAGGCGTGGGATTACGTGAAGCTTCATTAAGCAACCTGAACACCTGGACTAGGCGGACGACATATGCCTCATGTCTCATAAACTCAGTGATATCCACACCAAAGGAAACAACGTCGAACGCCTAGCCAGCAAAGTCGGACTCACTATAAATACTATAACCATACCAGCCAACGTAACATCACCAACTGTGGGAACACTTCTCATACCTCGGCATCATAATCTCCACTAGTGGTGGTGTGTATGAGGATGTAGAAAGTTGACACATCAAGGCACGATCTGCAATTTGGAGAGAAAAACTAAGCTAAGAATCTTCAACGCGTGTGTCAAATCCATGGCTGATCTCACACCCAAAAACTTTCGTCATTCATAAACAAATTGCTTAGGACTACATGCGGGATATTCTGGCCAAACAGAATATCTAACGCAGTCCTCTAGCTTTGCACAAATAAGGCGCCAATCCACCTTCAAATTAGGAGACGAAAATAGATGTGGACTAAGGAAAGAACAGTCAGTCGGCCAGAGCTCTGGCGGGAAGAGAATGGGACACGGTATCCGGTTGTCGCATCTCTCGAGCACTCTGGCCTAGGTATAACCCAAAGCGCACATCTGAACTCCTGCGTTTTCATAAAAACAGGACCAGGATTGTGGTAGGAGTTGTAACGGGGCACTGCACCATTGGCCACATGGCTGAGAGGCTGCATGTTCCCCATCACGACTTCTGCCGAAGCGGCGGAGACGAGGAGAACACAGAAAGCATCCAACACCTGCTGTGCGACTCCCCGGCGCTTCTAAGAAGACGAACCCAGTTTCTGGGCAAACCGTTCTTTGAAGATCTGGGCAGTTGGACTAATGTTCCCATTGCCGATCTGGCTGCGTTTGTCGAATCCTCAAAATGGTTTTGTTATAGGAGAGTCTTAGGTGATTAGGGATGTCCTACAGTTCTGATCCTCCTCCCTTCTCTTCCCCACCCTTCTCCAACTCCTTTCTACCTTCTCTCAAATTAGACAACACAAAGGACCTCATGGTCTCTGGGTGATCTCAGTTAACTGAGCTGCCTACTTAACCTAACCTAACCTAAGGAAAGAACAGTCAGAATGGCTTCGGAATGGAACCCCCAAGGAACAGCACTCCAAGAATTGTCCCAAAACAATATCAGATGGAACACTGAAAAACAAACTTTGCCAAATGGAGTCAGATGAAAGGCTCTTGTAGAGGCTCTAAGCTCCCAAGAGGAACAAAGACGGAAAAAAAAGCTTGGGAAAATAAGTTCTTTCGTTTTTTGTCTGACTGACCATAATAGCGGTACCGGAAACAGGATTACGATATGCAGCAGAGTAAACCTTCAGGCGCCTTTATCAACGTATTTTTTATCTTGCTTTAACATTGCATTCCTTTTTGATTGGAACGCTTTTGTTTTACGAACGATGTGCCAGCGGAGTCCGCTTGTCTAAATGTCTTTGAAGAGGTAGACTAATTATCGCCAACTTAGATAGAATTAAAGCTCTGAAGGTGAAAGATTTTCAGTTTCAGTAAGAAAAAAGCTATTAAGGATGTGTTTCGTTTTAAAGGAATAGTAATATTTGTTATATCGGGTCAAAAACGCATTTCCAAGGATGTGTTTCATATTATAGAAATAGGGTAAAAGGAAATTGTATGATTTCTCATATTCCGGCTTTAATACCGGGTTAAAGAACCCATTTCCAAGCTCTTTTCCGCTAACTACACGATTATGGGTACCCAGCTGTAATGCCGGTCCTTACTACTACTACTACTGTCGTACTTCTCTCCTAGTGGAGCAAAGGGCCTCAACAATCCTACGAAAGCTGACTATGTTCGACGCTTGGCTATTAAATTCACTCCAAGAGTATCCGGCATCTTGTAATTCACGATCGAGTCCCCGGGCGGCCACTGCCTTGCGGCTTTGGGATGCTGGTGGAAGGTTTTCGCCAAGTGTGACCAATCCATTTCCACTTTCTTCGCTTAATATCTACCACTGCTTGTGGTAGAAAGCAGCTCCCTCCCTAGTACTCGGTAAATGTCTCACGTGACTATAGTGCGAACATCGAATAGCTGCATCTCTTAGTTTGGTTTATGCATTATATAAGGCTTTTTTTTTATTTTTCTTATTTTGGCCGCATTGTTGGTTGACATATGACAAGTCCTGCTGCGCCTGCTTCGTACAAAGCCATGTAAAACAAAAAATGAAAAAAAAAATATCCTCGTTCTATAGAGCGAGGGTGGGATGCTTGTCCAAACAATAGGCCGACTCGAGTGTCCGTCCAAAAGCTTTGAGCACAATTAATAAAAATGAATAAGTCACAAAGATTGCAGTGACATTTGTTCACCTTCGTCCCTTGAAGTGGCACTTACTTCCTTTTCGGCTTGTCGTGGTGACATTTCGGGTTACGCTGGGCCACAGCAGGCGAGACGGCCGTAGCGATCTCGGGGTCGTCGCACTGCGGCGGCTTCATTTGGCTCAAGACTTTTGCAGCTATCTTTTGATGACTTGTCACTGGATCGCTTCAACGAAGTACGTGCGTTTAAGGGACTGCGCAACATTTTTATGGGCCAACCCAGTTCACATAAAAACGCGCGAGCGCTCAAAAATGAAAAATGATAATTTCCATTGACGCAATTGTGCTGCATACCTGAACCGGGCTGTGCCTGGCGTTTTTGGGATTAACTCGATTTACGAAAGGGTTAGCAATAACAACAAAATACTAGTCGGGTTTTTGTTATGTCGCTGTGCTTAGGTAGCCGCCAGCCAGCCAAGCCAGATCGCTAATGTGAATTATGCGCAATGAACGTGCACAAAAGCGCGCTTCTTTGCCTACCTAATTCCTGGTGGCACTCGCATCCTTGAAACAAGGGTTAGCAGCAGCAGTGGCAACAAATTACGCTAAAACTAAATTAACCCCTTTGGAAAAAAAAAAATGTCCTGTTTGCGCTGATGCGATCCATTGTTGGGTTTTAGGCAAATGTGAAGCGTCACGATCCCAGCGCATATGTCGCCTAGCAGCGCACTCGTAAGCGGGTAGCTGCTGCTCCTTATCTTTGGTATAGCAATTATCTGGCACTCCAAGCGCGATCATTCGCAAATGAGTTTCATATCTATTGGATGCAATCTCTTTTTGCGCTTTTCTCAGCTCGTTTTACGGCTCAATACGATTCCGATCGGACGCACTGATCAAGTCAAGTGCTGCCTCCAAAGTGTGCACTCAATTAGGAAATTTTGTGCTTGCTGCGCTTTTTGCTCAGCTCGACAAGAGCAGGCGATAGCATCTTTCGAATTGCATTTGAGCGTACTCTCAAGTACTGCAAGTGAATATTGTCAAATAACTGGTAGGGTGCTCAGACAGCAATGAGAGTAACTCCAATAAGGTTAGTGTGTAAGTACAACTTTTGGACCTTAAGTCACAAACCCGAACGAGATTAGTGCGAAGTAAAGATTGGCTACAGACCGTAAGCTGTGTATCGAAGATAGCTTGAGAGAGTGAAACAAGCTGATTTTGGAATTTAGTACCAATCCGTAGAAGATTGTGCTGGTTCAAGAACTAGAGTCGGATGATCGCAGACAATCTGCTTATGGTGCGCTTAAAATGTTGATCAAATGTCGGGACTCAGTCATGGGAGCAGGGATAGAAACAAATAAGTTTGCCACTTTCAAGAGAAAAATCATGTGCAAAATTTCTTGACCTAGTCAGAGAAAGTGATGATTCATATCGAATACGTTATAACCATGTTATAAATGAATAGATGAATGGAGACACCATAATAAAATACATCAAGAGACAAAGATTAAAATGGGCAGCCATGTTACACGATTGTCTAAAGTTACGCCACAGTAAGAGAACAGACAACAGAAGCCACGTAAGAGATGGATAGATGGAGTACAGGAGAATCTACGAAGAATTGGGAACACTAACACTTGTTTACACGAAAAATGAATCTTCGTAAAAAAGTGTTTTTAGGTTCGAGAAAAACGAAAATTAAACGAAAGGGAATTCTTTTACGAACATTTTGAGTCTTAGATCTTCGAAATCGGATAGGAACTGTAGATGTTATGGAACCATGTACCATGTTTTAACCCCCCCTCCCCCCTCGGTGACCAAACGTAGCATTTGCTAAGACCCCCTAAAACGAAGATTTCCCTATAGGATACCGACTACGTGAAGCAAACCTAAGCCCCCCGTCCCCTCTGAACGCGTCACGTAGTATTGGTATATTCTCTAAGGTATCCAGAGCATAGATATCTGAAAAAGGAAAAGTCTTCATATTTGTTGCACCTTAACGCAAACGGAGGCATGATCTGTCTGGTTCGGCCAAAAACACAGTACTACAGTATCCAAAAAGAAAGACCAATTATTTTTCAAGAACTCTTCATTTATTCATCCAAGTGTATTTCGTAAAGTAATCCCCTCCGGACACAATGCACTTATACCAAAGTTCTTCGCAGTCCTTCATTCATTATTGGCTGGGATGGCTTTTATAGCGCACGTCGATTCATGTTGAACTTGAATAATCTACGATGTTCCGGAGTGGTCTTTTGAGTTTAGGGTATAGCCAGAAGTCGCACATTGCTAAATCAGGTTAATACGGAGGTTGTGGAACGATAGGCGTTTCGTTTCTGACAATAAAAACTGAAGGAATCAATGCAGCGTATTTCCATATTTTTCCAAAAATTCAGTATTGTCGGTACCGATTGCGATTTGATGCGTTTAAGGCTTAAAACGTCTTTTAATGAAACTGAGGGATTCTTTTGAAGTTCAAACAGTGTCACCAAGGTCGCTTATAGAATTTCGATGGCTCGTTGGGATATTCGACACGGACGAAAAAGATAGTGTCAGCAATTCAAAAAAAAATAATTTAAATTGAAAATTGGTCTTACTTTTTGGACACAGTAGTAAATGTGTATATTTATTTATTCTAAACGGCGGAATTTCGATTTAGTAACGACTACTTGCTTGAATACGTTTTAAAGCTGAAATCCATTTCCCTGCTTTTCAGATTAAAGAGTCTTCCGTTTTTGTTTGACTGAGCATAAGAGTGTGTTACCGGGTTACGAGCTGCAGCAGAGTAAACCTCCAAGTAATCGGCATAGATATACCCATAGAGTATTATATAAAAAAAACACGGAATACACCTCGATATCGGATGGGAACACTCTCGGGATGGGAACACTCTCGGGCATAATTTGCATAAATTCTAAGTGAAAAGTTATTTTAAAATTTATGCATTGAGTAGTCTCAGGGGGGTGAATACTAGGTTAGGTTAGGTTGATTAGGTGGCTCACTCAATAATTTAGATCACCCAGAGACTATGAGGTCCATTGTAATGCCTAATTATGGAAAGGAAGAAAGGAGTATGAGGAAGGGGGGGTGGGACAGAGGGGTAGATGAGGATTATTCCGAGGGTCAAAAGCTTGTCGGCATTCCATTTCAACGAAGTCTCTTTCCTTGTAGAACCATTTTGAGGATGCGACAAAAGTGCCCAGATCCGCTATCGGCAGATTGGCCAGTTAAAGATACTTACTAAGTTCTTAAAACTTTAGCTGCTTCAAAATATTGCGCATCTTTTAGTCAAGTTGGTCATCCAAGCAATATAAATAGAGACCTCGATATAGGCTAGCCTTTTTAAGGTCAGGGTATTGCTTGCCTTTGCGAGTAACTCCATATAAAATAATTAGCTATCGAAAGCTTTTAGTCCATGCCTTGCCCAACAATCGAATGATTCAGTAGTCTACATACAATAGCCAATATTGGCAACCATAATCTGCGTTACTTTAGCAATATGGCGAATAAATTTTGTGTGTATCTTCTTTTATATCAGAGCACAGCATTTATAAGTGTAATTGTATAAATGGGCTTATACCAATGAATGCGGCTTTGTCGTTGTTTGGGGGGGAGGGAGGGGGCAGCAAAGAAGTCGGTCCGAGTTGCAGGGGTCGGTAGTTTCTGCGGCAGGCTGTTTGGGAGTGGGTTGATTTGTGCTGGCTGGCGTAGCCAAGCGTAACGACGAGTCATAGGGTTGAAGTAATGGCTGCTTATGGCTAGCTAGCGTCCATGTCCAGGGACAGGACAATGTTGCTTGCTGGCCATTAGGGGTGGACTTCGATTTCCGAAAGCAATGAACAATGCATGAGGGAGCGAGATGGAAACAAGGTAAAAATATGTACAAATTCAAAGCCATTCTTACCCTGCCCACTAACGGGCAGCCACTTCAAGCTACCAGTGCCGTCCATCAACAGTGCTAACAAACAGCCCTGGATGGGTTGCTTGGTGTTGTGGGTTGTTGGGTTGTGTGTGTGTGTGCCCATGCCAAGAGCTTGCTCCAACAAAAGGGTCAATGCGCAGAGTTTGGACTGTCGCTTTGTATGACTCCCCCCCCCACCCCGCTCACCAACCTGACCAGAACTGGAAATCGCTGTGTGTACATTCAACCCCTCTATAGATTGACTTTTATGTTGATAACTTTGGCTCGCGAGTTGTTTGTATTTGTTGTTGTCCACTATGGAACTACGACGCGCGTGGATTTCCCACCCCTCAAGTAGCCATTTTGAATGTGACTGCATCACAGCTCGTTGCCTAACAATTGATTTTAATATTGAAAGGCAGGCACTCTTGTTCTTTCATTGACAAGCCATTGTTAATTTTCGGCCCCATAAACATATGCACATATAAATAAACAAGCGCCCCACGTTAGGCGCTGCACCAACTAACCTGTTCGCTGCCATACCCCCTATGCATAGTAAGCCGCCATAATACGTTGCTAAGCCATATCCATTATTCGCATCAAATGGTTCGAGTTCAACCGCCAATCTAAATGCAAGTAAGAGCACACATCACTATATCCTGGGGCTGTATCCATCTATTCATTCATCCATACATACATACATACATTTTGGACCCGCCGTGCGCTTTTTATGATGCGTTGCCTCGTACTCGTCGCGGAATATTAAGACAAAAGGCTAAATTTTTGAATTTGAAACGACAGTCAGTACCAGGCAACGGGTACGACGGCGCACGTACACATTCACGTACTTGTCCGTGAGCCGACTGCGTGCTCCAAGCTTCGGTCATACATTGCAATATGCTACTGGCCGCCCACCCCCAACGTACTCCCCAATAGCTCTAACTTGCTCTCGCTCTCTCTCTCTATGCCTCAGTCTAGTTTAACCCGGCTCTATTTAACCCGATACCCGCGTGCCTCGAAAGTTTTGCAGCTGAAGCAGCATATTGTTGACTTGGAATTGGATTGTTAGGTGTAAGGTGTAGCAGATGGTACGGATTTGGACGTCTCTGCATATGTGTGCGACTATGCGTGTGTGTGTGTGTGTGTGTTTGAACCAGGGGTAGCTGCTCGTAATTCGACCGTCCGTGCATCATACTCAGGGTTTGGGGCAAGTTGACTGTCGAGTGGTTTGTATGCTCAAAGAATAAAAGAAGAAACTGCTGCTGGAAAAAGAGTTCTTTGGGTATGGTCTGGTAAGGTCGTCGTATGCTAATGGACATTCGAGATTTTGGTTTGGTATTTTAAGCAGTTCAAGCTACGTCTGCTCAACTCTTTTTCCGACATACTGTGTGTTGGGTCGTCGTCGTCTTCGCTTAGTTTGGTTAGCCCCCGGTTTGGTTGGGCTTGAGCTTGAGCTCGGGGAAAAGCTGATAAGTACGTTTTATGCCTTTAGAATGCTACGTGTGAGTGGCGAACTGGCGTACCGGCGAACTTTGGGCCAAGCTGGCCCAAGCAAAGGCCATGATACTCGTTTTGTGATTGTGTGATGATGGATGGGACATGTTCCAAAAAGGACTTTTGGCAACAAAGGCAGGCGGCAGGACTCTGGCATTTGAAATGCCGATAGCTGTCAAAGCTGGTCTTGCCGGGGCCAGTTGTATGTCCTTGTGGTTCTTGTGTGCTATTGAGCATGAGTCTAAGTCCCGTCCACCCCCCCCACACCGCACTCTCTCTGCATATGTGGGTGCGTATGTGTGTGTGCTCAAGTGTGCCGGAAAAAGGATTCAAACGATTTAGCATTCGAAATAAGTTGAACTTTGCAACCGTGTGTCAATGTGTGTGTGTGTCCTTCTGTATTTGCATTACCATTACCTGATACCTTCGCTATAACGTCGATGCCCATTAAATTCATAAAATATGCATGTGGATAAACATAATTTTGGGCATGCGAGTAAATACTTTTGTCAAGATTTGACCATGATTGAGTGTTTGTTCTACAGTTTGTTATGCCATGGACTGTGGGTGGGTTTGGGTAAGAGAAGTTGGCATAACTCACATGCTCGATTGGCTGGCACATTGCAGGTATTATGCTATGGGTCAATGGGCAAGCGATGCTAGAGATAGTCGCATTAAATTGATGGGATAAAGAGATAAAGTGAGCAGTGTGTGTGTGGGGGAGACTGTCTATTTCCGATACCGATTTGGGGTTTTGATTTGTCGAATTGAGTTAGGCTTTTAGATCAGCCATTTTTTTTTGTAGAAGGGTAACTCTGAATGCTGAGTTGGAAATTGTTTGAAATTAAATTATAAAACTGTTGGAGGTCCTGACTATCTGAAACAAAGTTTCGGAGCTGTGAGTTGGATATACTATATAATTGCAGCATTTCAAGGTTACTGCATTCTTTCTTATTTTCAGCTACCATGTGATTATAAATAGATGCAGTTAGTTTAAACAATTGCAGCTAGAGTGAGAAAGGTTAGGTTAGGTTAGCTAGGCAGCTCGGCACACGGCCCACATCAACCGAAGACCTTGCAGCCAATTGTGATGCCTTTTAAAGGAATAAGAGGAGTAAAAAGAAGGGAAAGGTAGGGGCAGATGAAACATCCAGTGGTTGCCCAAAAATTCGCTTAATCATCCTGCTGACTGAACCATTTCGAGGATTCGATAAAAAGAGCCTAGTGCGCTATGGGCAGATTTGCCAGTCTGCCGAGGTTTTCAAAGAAGGGCTTTACCAGATGCTGGGTGCGTTGCTTAAGAAGTGCAGAGCTTTCACACAACAGGTGTGTTTAATGCTGTCTATCTCTTCCTCAACCCCGCAGAAATCGTTGTGGGAAACATGCATACTCTCAGCCAGAAGGCCTATTGCGCAGTACCTCGTTACAACTCCTATCACCTATGTAGTTCTGCTCTTGTGGAATCGTAGGAGCTCCAAAGTTCAATCAGGGTTGTGTATTGGCCAGAGTGCTCAGGACATGTGAAAACCGCAGACAATGTCATATTGTCGTTCTGCCTCGAATCTGAGTATCTTCGTGATCTCTGTAACTACATGTTGTAGGGGTCATACTATATCCGTAACAGCTAAGGCCACAGGTAGCGCTGCTACTTTCCTAGCGCTATCGTCTGCCTCCTCATTAGCAGGTTTCACACAGTGACCAGATACCCAGCAGAGGATGATCGAGTGGTGCTGGGTGCAGTTCAGCGCCGCCACGGTAAGCAGGGAAGTTTATAAAAAATCCAACCAGAAGTGAAGAAAACGGCGAGCCCTACCGACTACATTCATCTTTTTGAGGTAGTTGGTATGAGATATTGGGTACTATGGAATTTTTTTTTGAGTGACTCTGAAATCGGGCTTAAATTTTCAAAAATAAAGAACTAGTAAGCCGTTTAATAAAAATCAGATCTTGTTGAAAAAAACGGAATTAGAACACTGTACTGCAAGACTTTCGCAAATTCACGCAAATTTTACGTTTTTAATTGTGTTAAGTAAAAAAACTAGCTTGACCGTAGCTTAAAATACTTGCAGTCTTTATGCATCTTCTATGCCCTCCTCCTCCCTAACTACTCTCGCTCCAATACCAAAACATAATGCTGCCAAAACAGTTGGCAGTGCAATCATTAAAAATAAACGTTAACATTTTTCAGCCAATTTCAACTTAATTGGCCCGTATTGTGTTCGTTCTGTTAAATAGTTGTTGTTGTTGTTGATGCTGTCAAAATTTTGTAGTGGAAATAAAAAAAAAATAATAACAAAGCAATTCATATACAACAAACATAAAAAAAGAATATACTCACTGTAGTAGATACATAAATAAAATGCGAGAGTAAAAAAATAACACACACACACACAAGCAGGCTGACTTGTTCCAGACATAGCGACTATTGTATACACTGAATGCTTGGGAGAAGTGCAGTGTAGGACGGACTCTGGGCTAAAAGATGTCTGCAGTTTTGAAAATAACTTTATTTTATATTCAAATTCCAAATAGCTGACGCTCTAAAACATATTTTGAGCTAGGTAGGTTAGGTAGGTTAGGGCGGCAGTTGGAACTTAGCGTCCCAACTCACTTAGGCCAAGAATAGGCCCATTGTGATACCGATAATGGGAGTAAGTGATAAGGATATAGAATACACAGGAAAAATTTGGTGAATAGGAAAAGTGGAATGTGCAGGACCATGGCTTTACGTGGGATTCGAACCCACAACCTCTGGGAGATAGTCTAGTGCATTGCCGCTAGGCCATCGAGGCCGCCTATTTTGAGCTACAAAAAAAAAAAAAAAAAAATGAATTTTTCCAAAGTAATAAAAAACAAAATGGCGATGGTAGAGAACAATTCTTCTTCTCCCAAACCCTTGTTTACCTCTTTTCGGACTCGCTTATGCTTCTCCTGATGTGTGGGTATGCGATCTCAGCATACTTCTGCAGGCATTCCGATTCTGGATCATGTCATCGCTGAGACCCATTCGTTACTTATATTTTTGCATTTTTAAAAGTTGAGGTTTTTGGCACTTGTGTATGGATAATCGTTAGTTGTGGACTTTCATTTTACACCGGCGGTTGTCTCCAGACCCGTTAACCAATCGCATACACTAATCTTTGGAAGATCTTTAAGATGTTAAAAATGTGCCTCAGGCTCAATGTGATGGTACGTATGGCTACATCTGACTAGTTCTCTTTTAGGGGCCTCTTACGCCAGGTAGATTCTGACCGTGGTGCTAAATTCTATTCTACAATGAATTGTAAAATAAAAAGCTTTTATTATTGTCGTTCACTAGAATATGTTGTTTTAAAGATTATGTCAAATTTCAAATCGATCGTAGTTATGCGTGACACATTCGAAAAAAAAGTCATTTCGAGAAAAACGCGTTTAAAGTTTTAAACTGTACTGACCCGACACTTGTGGCAACAATTTTTTTTTTTAAAAATCACTGCGACATCATTTCTAACATAACTGTCCATCAATTTAGCTCTCAGTAGACGTAGGAATAAACACCTAGGAAACTACTTCCTTCATGACCTAGCGGAGCTAGATCATATATGTCCGAGGATCGCAAGTTACATTGCAGCAACGGGATGGGAATCCCTTTAGCATTACTTTCTCAGGAGAGGGTTAAAGAGAGATTCGCGGTGTCACAACGGGCCGGTCCGGGCCTAAGTGTGCTGGTTTTTCAAGCCAGCAGCCGCCCTAACCTGCCTGCCTAGCTAAAAAACAAACGATTTTCTGAAGATTCCCAGAGGCTTCCACTCCCAAGAGCCTTGAAGCTTGCATCTTAAGAAATATGCAAGAAACCGACACTTGGGAACAAGTAGGGCCGTTGTCAAATACACGTCAGAGCATAGAACGCACCTAATGTTCTTCGGTTCGTTTTCTAGCCATCATTGTGGTAGCTGCATTTACATTAAACTTAATGTACTGCTTAACCCTTTCGAGTGCAGTGTATAATAAGTGAAGAGCGTAGAAAAAAAAAGCTGTGTCATTTCTTATTTTTGAGTGCTATTATTAAGCATTTGAAATATCATACCATGATGCGGGACATGTCCTGTTCACAGTGGGCTGTTTCACACACACACACACATGCATATTGCGTCTGTATGTGTGTGTGTGTGTAGGGGGGGCTTCTGTATTTGCACGATATCCATTAGCTTATATTAAAATCATTTTTTGCAGACTGAATGGCGCTCGGCACTAACCACGGCCTTTTGGTTGCACCCAAAACCCCGGCCCACAGTTGGAAACCCCAAACTCATGCAACAAACAAACTGACAACAGACGCGCACACACGCACACAACACAACAAGCACGCATTCACAAACTCACACATTTACACACACACACGCACACAAACACTAGATGAATGGGCCGGGCACAAATGTACCAATTTGGTAGCATTGTTTAATGAAAGTTCTTTCCAAAAACTTTCTATGGCTTTGTATGTAACCCAAGCCGCTTACGGGCACGTGGTTGGGCTCTTGACGGCCAAACTACCAAAAGTCCGTCCGTGCGTCCGTCCGACCGACCAACCGATCCTACCGCCGCAAGTCCATTCGTTCGTCTCTGTTGGTCCTTAAGGTGGCTCCGTGTGTGTGCGTGTGTGTGTGTGCTGGGACGTTGGTCGCACGTATGCAAATGTGGCAGCCACGGGACGTGCGGTGTCAGACGCCAGTTGACAGCATGTTTATTTGTTTGTTGCCTCAAGGCCCACATACTTGCCACACTCCCTCCCCCCCAAAACGCACACACACACACACACACACACACTCTCAACTGTCAATCTCTGACCGAACACTGATTAAGTGGGCCCAAAATTTTGCATATTACCATTTGGCTAGTATTGTCAACAATTTGAATGCATTCATTATATTCACTGCATTCATTGCACATTGTTTTGCGTATGCAAGAAAAACAGTGTTGCCCTATAGTTTTTTGCGAAATAATAAACAGCTGTTAACTTTTACAGGTGACGACTAGCAAAAAATCGTTGTTAATTATGTAATAAATATGCGCATTTACATTTTGGCGTGGCGTTACGAAAAATATAAAAAACAAACTTTCTGAAAAGTTACATATATTATAGGGGCGAAAGAATTTTTTCGAAGATTTTTTGGAGTGACAAAAACAATTTTTTTTTTTTCAAAATTTAAAGTTGTGTCAATCAGGGCATTGAATAAGCTACATTGTTTCTAAATTTCAGATAGATACGAAGATTTTTTGTCGGCTAGATTGATCTTCGAGCAAAAATACAAATTCGTGCCAAATTCGTGATTTTCGATTTTTTGCTGTGAATGCGAATAAAAACCGCCATACAATTTCATCGCAAACAATTTATTTCTATCTTTTTAGGAAAAGATACATTTAAAAAAAATTAATTTGGAATAAAAATAATTGTTGCCTAGTGAAATGGCCAAAAAAATGTTTTTTATACCCTGTACCGTATGGTACAAAGGGTATATTTTGTTTCTGCAAGCCGAAAATGTATGTAACATACACAAGAAGCCGTCGAAGACCCCCCAAAGTTACCTAAAGTATGATCAGGGTGACAAGAGAAGTCGATATACTCATGTCCGTCTGGCCGTCTGTCCGTCTATCTGTCTGTCTGTCTGTCTGGTAAGAGCTAGAGCAACCAAACTTTCAGATTAGATCCCTTATTAATCCATAGGAGACAAGTTTATTTTATTTTTTGTTTGATATCGGTATTACATTATATACATAGCTCCCATAGGGGTGTTTCAGACGACCTCGAAAAAAACCAAAAGTTTTAGATGGATAATTAGTTTGTTTCTAAAGCTTTTGTTACCAAATTTGGCAATCGGAAGTTTTTGGAGACCCCCAGCACTGTACCAAATTTTATCGAAATCGGTTGACTATATCATATAGCTCCCATAGGACCAATCGGTCGAAAAAATGTTTTTTGTACACAATTCGTTGTGTTTCGTTTGTTTGTTAAGATATTGTAACCAAATTTGGCATTAAGAAGTTTTTTAAAGTACTTAAGCACTGTACCAAATTTTATCAAAATCGGTTGACTATATCATATAGCTCCCATAGGGCCCATCGATCAAAAACCCGTTTTGTGCACAAAATTCGTTGTATTTCGTTTGTTTGTGAAGATATCGTACCCAAATTTGCCAATCAACTGTCTTTTAGAGTGCTAAAGCAATATTTCGGACTAAATTGCTGGGGTACAGGGTATCCCAAAGTCGTCCGATTTTATTCTTAATCGTCGCAATTTTCACATCTGAAACTACCAAAAAAGCCGATCCATTTCTTGTGGAATGAACGGTCAGATGTGGCGTAATGGATCGTGTTCTCGGCTAAAATTATATTCAAAATAATTATCTGGCTATTTTCGACACTTCCGGATTCAGCCCAAATCGAGCTTCCGAATTCACCCCAAATTAACTTTTTCGAAACAGAGCAGCGTCATTCTGTTGGCTTGCAAAAATCGAAGCAAATCCTTTAAGCATTTTTGAAGTATAGAGTTTGAAAACCAGCGTCGATCAAGACGTTTATTTGCAAATCGGTGTCACAGTCAAATGTCGACTTTTCGAACATTTTTCAAAATTAAAAATTTGTAGTATGCTTTTTATAGAATAGAATTTAGCACCACGGTATTCTCTACCTGACGTAAGAGGCCCTCAAAAGAGAACTAGTCAGATGCAGGCATACTTACCATCACATTGAGCCTGAGGCACATTTTTAACATCTTAAAGATCTTCCAAAGATCAGTGTATGCGATTGGTTACCGGGTCTGGAGACAACCGCCGGTGTAAAAGGAAAGTCCATAACTAACGAATATCCATACACAAGTGCCAAAAACCTCACCTTTTTCAAATGCAAAAACATCAGCAACGAATGGGTCTCAGCGATGACATGATCCAGGACCGGAATGCCTGCAGACGAATGCTGAGATCGCATACCCACACATCAGGAGAAGCATAAGCGAGTCCGAAAAGAGGTAAACAAGGGTTTGGCAGAAGAAGAAGTCAAATGTCAACTAAGAAATCCGTCAGGATGCGTTTCCAAATTCACCCTACTTGTCTCTACTTATGTAGCTATATTTGGTAAAAATATAAGAACAATCGTTTTTATTGATTAAAGGCTACAAGCGAAAATACGCATGGCGTTACGTTACTCAAAAGAGCGAAAATACGCATGGCGTTACGTTACTCAACATAGCAGTGGTAGTAAAATGAGCAAGTATTTTTATACCCTTTACCTAAAGGTACAAAGGGAATACTAGATTTGTGCAATGTATGTATATAAAGTACAGAAGTAGGCGTGGCAGACCCCAATTTCTTTATACCGAAACGCTTATCATAACTACGGATAGCGATTGAGCCATGTCCGTCCGCCCGTCTCTACGTCTGTCTGTACGCCTAGATTTCAGAGACTATAAGAGCTAGAGCAACGAACTTTTACCAGCTGATCAGATGAACTTTGTCAAATCATCTCAATATCTTACCCCGTTCCCCTCTAGTAGAATTTCGCGCTTTTAAGCTACACTCTTTGATATTTCGATCTGAAACTCAACAGAGCTATGCGTCAAGATCACATGCTGTACAAAAATATGCTCATTTCACCCCTCTTTGACCATAATGACCCAGAAACAACAATTTTGGTAAGATTATTGATGTGGCCCTTATGAACTAGCACACGTGCAAATCTTAATGATGCGACCTACATGCCCATCGCCAGGGCCGTAGAGACAAAATCCGGGCCCAGGGGGGAAAATGTACCGGCCCCTCGATTACATCTTTAGCTTGAATCACAACAGTACGACAGTAATTACACCGGGCCCCTGAGAAAGCTCCGACCCGGGGGGTAATCCCCCCTTTCCCACCCTCTCTCGTCAGGCCTACCCACCGCAATCGATTTACCATGTTTTCTGCCACTCCCTTCAACATATGAACTTGAAACTTACACCAATACTTTAAAAAACTTTTTTAATGTAAATTTCGATTTTCAGCAAAATCGTTAAAAATTTACGAAACGTATAGGTATAAAAATCGTTTTGCGACAAAAAAAAAAAAAAATTGAATTGGAAAGTACTTAGAAGAAACATGCAGAAATCAAAACGCCTCGACTGTATCACATTTTTTTTGAATATGATTTGAAGTAATTAGTTTTTTTTTAAAAATATAATTATAAAAAATTATAAATAGAAAATGTTACTGAAACTAGAAAAATCTGTTCAAAATTTGAACTTTTAGCTTTGTTGCCAAATTTCTGGCAATTTTTACTTTTAAAATACTTTAAATTATTTACGCATAATTCTGACTGTTTCGATTTTGCATTCGATTTTTCGATTTCACAATGCAGTTGTTGTTTATCGATAAAAAATGATGGTGATAATAATTTTGGACAGCTGTGCAAAAAAAGCTAAATGCTGTACTAATTCTGACATACGGCTTGGTATTAAAATAATTTGTCATTAAAAAAAAAAAAAAAAATCGGACGAGTTCGCAGACGTGTTTGTTAGCCGAAAAATTTTCATTTTATTCATAATTATCTGAGTAAGTAGCGTTTCTTGACGAGTAGTAACATATACGCAAAATGTTATTATATTAAATTATGAGCTTATGTTGTTTTGCCAAGCTGCTTGCATTTGCTTTGAAGTTCGGCTCTATGCTTGTGGACCTGATTGTGCCTAGATAAACACCACCCACAATTCTGCTAACCCATACGTCCAGTCCTTTGTCCACCATACGCTTTTGAGACATGCGCGTATTGCACACATTTATGCATGCACACACACACACACACACACACACGTAAAATATTCACACTCAAATACTCACTCACTCACATAGACAAGACTGGCACAGATAAAATACACATACGACTCTTGTGCCTGGTGCGTCCATTTGCCCAGCGTTGCGTCCGTGTGAACTGTCCCAGCACAAATGCAAGGTCATGGCTGCAACTACTCCGAATGTGCTTAGTTGCGTACAGGTTGAAAAAAGCACAATTTGAGGTTAGGTGAAAAATTGAGAAAAATGGCCAGTGGTCAGCTGTCAAATTAGTTTCACTCTAAGAGTGAGTGAGTTTTTTTTTTTTTTGACATGTGTATACACTCCAAAATAACTCAATTGAGTAGGTTCAATCATTTTACATAATTTAAAATGGTAGTTAGTTAGTTAGTTATGGTAACGCAGTTCGAAAATTTTCGCACGGAATGACAAAACTTCATATAAAAAAAAAAACCAAATGGGATATCACAAATGGAATTTTTTTTTTATATGAAGTTTTGTCATTCCGTGCGAAATATTTCGAACTGCGTATGGGCCTTTAAATAGAAAAAAATTTGTATAAATTTGTTGGTATGAAATTCGGGATTTTGGGATTCCAAATACTATTTATTCTATTATTTATTTCTTTGTATATATATATATATATACCCTGTACCGTATGGTACAAAGGGCATATTAAGTTTGTGTAATCCAAAAATGTATGTAACATACAAAAGGAGACGTCGGAGACCCCTCAAAGTTACCTAAAGATAATCAGGGTGACTAGAGAAATCGATATACCCATGTCCGCCTAGAACGCCTAGATCTCAGAGATAGTAAGAGCTAGAGCGACCAAATTTTCAGATTAGATGCGTAATTATGTCAGGGGATACAAGTTTATTTTATTTTTTCGATATCGGGATTATAGTATATAGCTCCCCTAGGGGTGTTTCAGAGGACCTCGAAAAAAAACAAAAGTTGTAGATGGATAATTCGTTTGTTTATGAAGATATTATAACCAAATTTGGCACTCGGAAGTTTTTTATAGTACCCAAGCACTCTACCTGATCTCTGATCAAAATCGGTTGACTATATCATATAGCTCCCATAGGACCAATCGGTCAAAAACACGTTTTTTGTACAAAATTCGTTATGTTTCGTTTGTTTGTGGAGATATTGTAACCAAATTTGGCAGTAAGATGTTTTTTAGAGTGCCCAAGCACTGTACCAAATTTGATCAAAATCGGCTGACTATATCATATAGCTCCCATAGGACCGATCGTTTAAAAAAACATGTTTGGTTCAAAATTCGTCTTTTTTTGGTTGTGTATGAAGATATCATAACCTAATTTGGCAATCAAATGTCTTTTGTTTTTCTTAAGCAATATACCGGATTTTATTGCAAGCATGGGTACAGGGTATCCCAAAGTCGTTCGCGCCCTACTTTAACGTACGCCATATTTTTAAGATGGTTCTAGTCTTACTATTATTATTATGTGTTGTTAATTTGTTCAGGATGTCTATTGAGTGTACATATTAAAGTTATTTTATTTTGATGTTTTCAGCAGTTATTTACTATATGAATGAAATATGGTTCAAAGAGGATCTAGGAGAGTAAGGACAAGCTCAAGTAGCATCACAATGCGCCTTCTGCAACCTAGGTGTGTCGAAAGACAACCACAACTAACTACCTACCTACCTACCTACCTGGTATATGACTAAGATTAAGATATGAGTAACAGAAAGAGCATATTATTGCGAATGTAATGAAGAATTAATTAAAAAATATTTCCTTCCTTTTTGAAAACGTCAATTGGGTTGGCGGAATAGTCAAATTCTAAATATTCTCAATGACACTAACATCTGGGGATAAGCGACTGTTTTTTTTTCACTGTTTTCCGTTTAAAGGGGTCTACGCAGTTCGAAAAATTTCGCGCGGAATGACAAAACTTCATATAAATAAAAACCCCAAATGGAATATCCCAAATGGGATTTTTTTAATATGAAGTTTTGTCATTCTATGGCAAATGGAATATCCCAAATGGGATTTTTTTTTTAATATGAAGTTTTCCGCTTTTTCGAACTGCGTATACCCCTTAAGATTTAATCATCATTTCGAAAAGTGTGGAAATGCTTTTTGCGTCATAGTTTTATTGACGCATTCGCTCACAAGTTCTAACGCCACCTGCACATCCCTTCGTAGATCCTTAAAGTCGTAGTTGCAGCCTAATTCACGTGTTCCTTTATCGGCTTATTGATATCGGTTTGTAGGTTAGACATATGCCATTATGCACTGCGACCAGCTTGATCTATTGTGCATTATTATGGCATATCAAAAAATGCATTTTATCAAAATCGACAAGTTGTTTGAAGAGTTAGTATTCTAAGACTTACAGAACAATTTGAACTGGTCTTGTTCTACCGAAACGAATGCAAACGCAAGCGATTTGTTGCGTTACAGTGCTAAAGCAACTGGTATTATTTAAGACGCAAGCTGCACTAGTTGACAAACGGTGTTAAAGCAACTAGTCACACGTTTGGAGTGGTTGGTAACCAATTCACTGCTAACAATATATGCTGCAGGGTCATACTCTTACATATGCACATAAACTATGCATATATATATACAAAACTTTATATATGTGCTGCTACTATTGTTGACTGCCGCTGCTTCACAGGACTTTTGGTCCATTTAACATGTCTCATAATAATTGTGATTGGGGTTTATTTCGCATTCATTTGAATATGAATTAGCATCGTTTCGCATTTGAATGTCCAAAATGGGGAATAATAATAAGAAAATTGTAGTTTGAGTATTTGGTGTTTGGGGGTGGGGGGGAGAGATGACAACAACGCAAAGGACAACACGTTGCCAGGGCCGTGAATAGAATTTTGCCAATTTAGCAAAAAGGGAAACGTTGCGATTGTATCTACCAATGGACGGACACATAGATACACTCACACTCAACCACTCACGCACTCATACTCAAATTCCACGTGTTACAACGCATGTGTGTGTGTGTGGTAGCCCTGAGCTACTACCAACTGGGGGGTTGTCTGGTTGGCTTGACACTCCTAAGGACGCAATAAAAAACTATGCAACATTTTTAACTGTCAGTTTTGCACTCGCCTGAAGTTCTTCACACTCTGGGTGGGCTCTGGCTAGACCCACTTCAGCTCACTTTCCATTATTATATAAATGTGCCTTGTGATGTGTGCTCTCCAACTAAATCTGTTGGTCTGATGCTCCTGATGGTCTCATGGCTCATCCGTCTGTCTCTCGTTTGGGGAATTTGCTCTTATTAATTAGTGCAAAACGGCCCTTGGGGTGTTTTCTTCTGATGCTCTGCGTGTGTGTTCCATACGCGTATGGTGTGGTATGTATTTTGTGGACTTTTTGATTAAAGAGTTAAATGTGTCGAGGCTGGACAACTCTGCATGATTGTTAGTTGCGAGGGCAGGCTGAGATGTAGTTTGCAAGTCAATGGAAACTGCTTTTAGAGCGCTCTACACCGTTTGGACGCACTATGTTCCAATAGGAGATAAATGAAATCATATATATATATACACCGTTTACTATTTTTGTTTGCCTTCCAGCTGAACTCATCTTTGTTGTTAAGTACTTTCCAGTTAACAGTCAATTAATAGTTGAACCCAGGCGCGGCTTATGGATTTGCTCTTAGGAGCGCTTTTCCCTTCGAAGTGTGGGTCAATTTGTAGGGGTCCGAAGAAGGACAGTCAATATTTTTCGATTAGATTAATAAGATTTTGGGAGTGTTAGCCCTGTTACCTGTTACCAACTCCAGAAAGTTAATTTTTGACGTTGAGAAGCACCAAAAGCTACTTGGAAAATACAATGGCAGAGAAGCGGCTGTATGGCCTTGCTTCTTTGAATATCCATACCCGCATTGAACTTACCGAGAACGAAATTCTTCAAGCATTTTTCCTCATTCCACCCAGTGGATTCGAGAAACACAGGTTACCAATGGCGGATCCACGGGGGGTTTGCGGCTCAGGACCCCCCATCCCAAAGTTGTAAAAATGGTTTCAAAGTCTTTGGCGAGCTCTGATATAGTTATATAAACTTTGAAGTGAAGAGCCCCCCAAGACCAAATACTAGATCCGCAGCTGGATGCTACCCTTTAAAAGAGTTACACAAGTCCTGTTGTAGTGTTGGACTTCTCTTGGTCTATCTGGTTGCTGCTCAGCTGTCCAGCGTACCCGCAAACATTGTCCGTAAGTTAGTTTATTAAACAGTTTGGAGTCTGTCGTCGATCTTTGTTGAGCTGCGCTGCCCTTTGGCACTTTTGTGGTTAACGCCTCTATTCCATGGGATTCGAGGGAGATAAATCGCATAAATTTTGCTTTCTTTTAGCTTGCCAAAATGTTGCACCTTCTGTGTTGGGACGACGGGATGTCTATCCACAAAAAAACATGCCCTTTCACACCGCGTTATCAGCGCCCTACTCGAATGCACCCCGCGATATGTTTTTGGTACGGTTTGGTTCAGGTCGGGTCGTCGTGCTCGTCATTGGGAACACATTAGATCATAAATAAAATTAGAGCGCGCTGTTGCTGCGAAAAAAGATATCGATACGCGTTCTATCAGATACGCTCTGTACACGTGTGTGTGTGTGTGTGCGAATGTGTGTGTGAATGGGTTGTGTAATATTGATTAAATTGGTAAGACTTTTTAAAAATTACTGTAAAATTTTGCACACTCACCCAGAGAGTGCGAGAGAGTGTGAACGGGCAGGAGGGTGCTCTGGGTATCACCCTTCAGCATTATCCTTTCGATTGCTGCTGCTGCTAATAATATTGACACAAAGAATACTTTCTGGTCGCTCCTGTCGTTTCATACAAAAAGGTATGAAAACGAGGATGAAATACGGCAACAACAACAGCAGCAACAGCAACAAGGACAACAACTCCTGGGCTTTGATCGGTGAAGTCAATTGTAACACATCGAATTGTTCGCATTGATAGATTTTGATTTATTTGCAGTTATTTATAGGCCTTCAACTGGCACCAGCAGCAACAACAACAACAACAACAGCAACAATACCAACAACAACTGTTCGCATATATGAGTCCTGTGTGTCCTGCGAGTCAGTCCCCCACCCCTGCCATACCTAGCCATATAAGTCTTGTATTTTTGTGTGTTTCAGTCGATGACTCGACGGCGACGGCGACAGCGATGGCTCATTGACTGACAGCCGCGCCTTTTACCTACTTCAGTGCGACATTAGATAATCCGTTCTTATCCTCGATTTTTGGTTTTTACCCTTTTAGTCATATTTTTACTTTTTTATTGTAGTTTGTTCAGCTATTAGTTACTTTTTGTGAAATTTTTTAAGAAACTCACGCACAAACTAGATACAAATCTTAGAGTTACTTGAAGGCGTTAGTTTTAGATTGTATAAATAACTTCTAGGATTTATGAGATTTTTTCTTGTCAATACATGCCCTGAACTTTTAGTTATAAGAGTATAGCAGACTAGTGTGTAATTTCCCAGAAGTAAACGTATAGGATCCAACAAACTCTATAGCCATATGAACAGAACGACAAAATATTTCGATTTAGGCAAACCAGCTTAATCGTTTGTCTATCCATATTGCCAGTTACTCGAAGGCCAAAAGAACTAGTAGCATTCGACTTTGCCACAAAGTGTTACTTATGAACTAGTTGCAACTTATGAACTAGTTCCGAAGTCGGCCAACTTTTCAGGTCAGTAATGTTTTCATCTTAAAATAGTCTTTAAGTTAATGTTAAATTCAAATTTATGAACTAGTTCCGAAGTCGGCAAACTTTCTTTGACTAAAATTAGAGTGTTACTCCTAACTCAGGTCATTAATATTTTCATTTTAAAACAGTCTTTAAGTAAATAATAAAATTCCAACTTATGAACTAGTTCTGAAGTCGCCAAACTTTTTTGGGCTAAAGTTTGAGTTTTACTCCTAACTCAGGTCAGTAATATTTTCATCTTAAAACTGTCTTTAAGTTAATAATAAAATTGTAACTTATGAACTAGTTCCGAAGTCGGCACACTTTTTTGGGCTAAAGTTTGAGTTTTACTCCTAACTCAGGTCAGCAATATTTTCAACTTAAAACAGTCTTTAATAAAATTCCAACTTGCCGAAGTCGGCAAGCTTTTATGGGCTAAATTTTGAGTTTTACTCCTAACTCAGGTCAGCAATATTTTCAACTTAAAACTGTCTTTAAGTTAATAATAAAATTCCAACTTATGAACTAGTTTCAACTTATGAACTAGTTCCGAAGTTGGTAAACTTTTTTGGGCTAAAATTTTAGTTTTACTCCTAACTCAAGTTAATTATAAAAGTTTAGTTAATTATAAAATTCCAACTTATGAACTAGTTCCGAAGTCGGCAAACTTTTTTGGGCTAAAATTTGAGTTTAACTCCTAACTCAGTTCAGTAATATTTTCATCTTAAAACAGTCTTTAAGTTAATTATAAAATATATTTTATTTGAAATATAATTATTATATAAAAATTGTTGTATGTACTAAATGCATAAACATTCTTCTCGATAACAATGGTTACCCTAGTCGAGTCTGGTTTAAAAAAGTGACTGAACTATAGGTAGCTAACTTGTACCTGTGCTTGGTCAATATTAATATCATTTGTGAAAATATTTGCTCACAATTTTAAGTTTACCCGAATTGTATATCGAATTTTTATTTTTTTTTTCAAAGATGCAGTAAAGTGTTGCCCTACATATGGATATCATAAAAAAGTATTATGTTTTTTTTTTCAAATTCTTTTGAATTTTCTTGAGTTTTTAAAACCAAACTTTTCGGAAATAAAATTGTAAATTTTCTTCTATATTCTCGTGCCTTATTGTAAATGTAAAAATTTCTTCATTTCTTCTTCTTAAAACTACGAAACCGGCTCTTCACTTCGAACTTTATATATAGCTAAGCTTTTGAGCTTTTTTTTTAACCCATTTTTCCAACTTTTGGGGGACTGTTGCCGAAAACCCCCCTTGGATACGCCACTGGTTACAAGCAACCAAAGTCGAAAAAAGTGACATTTTCGAACATTTTTCAAGATAAAAAACCCTCAGTTGGCTTTTTATTAACAAAAAAAATTTGTTTAAATTCTTTATCGAACATTTCGTGAATAAGATTTTCAAAATCGTGTAAGAACTGTATATGCTATGGAACCAACTGGCGTGACGTTTCTCAAATTTTTTTTAACTACTTAGCTCAAGAAAATATAAATTTTGTCTTCAATATTAATAACTTACATGAATATATTTAAATTTTTTTTTTTTTAATTTAAAGGTTTTCAAACTACCTATTCTGTTAACCCTTATAGCATTGACCCTAACTATCCCTATAACCTACCTCATTCAAATCTTTTTGCTTATCCACAAATCTTTGAAACCGACTTGTTGCAATCCCTAAATCATCCTTCTCCCCTGGCCCTGATGCCCTTCCTAGTTGCGTCTTAAAGCATTGTGCTCGCTCTCTTTCTATGCCTTTATCTATTCTTTTCCGCAATTCATTAAAATGTTCTTGCCTTCCGGCCATCTGGAATGAATCCTTCTTAATTCCTATTCATAAAAAAGGTTCCAAGTCCAACATTGAGAACTTACGCGGTATTGCCAAGCTTTCATCAATTCCAAAAGTTTTTGAAAGCATTGTCACTTCACAATTGCAACATTAGGGGCAATACCCAAATTACGTGACCTGTTTAGGGGGGGAGGGGGGTCTTGAAAATACCACGCTTAGAGGGGTTAAAAAATAGTAAAAATCGGGGAATGCAAGCTGCTTCTTGCTATTCTTTTGAGGATAATCTTCGCCAAAGAAAGTATTTCGTTGTAAAGAGCGTCTTCGTCAACTTCAAGATCAACCGCTTCAGCCGCTCGAAGAAATAGTTTTCGGTCTACTATTTCGTCTTCAAGGTTCAACACTGAAAAGTGTTTTCAGTGTTGAAATAGAGATTTTTCAAAATCGTATCATTTTCCCAAATAAGTAAGAGCTCGATGGTAAACCAATAATGCCTCTCTCTCGAATTTCGATCGTTGATGCTGTGCCAAATGAGGTAGACTTTTGTTGACTTTAGATCCAAAGTACTTGTCATCCATACTGGTTTACAACCCATCTCTCAATTCAGTCATTAAACTGTGATTATAATTGAAAATTATGAACGAAGTGCAAATAGCATTCTGGGAACGTTAAATTTTCGTTTAGATCGTCGTTCAGTTCATTCTCTTGATCTTTCACAAAGCTCCAAATCGTTTAGTCAACTTCATCTTCTCCTTCATTGATAAAATATTGCTTTAAAAACGGCCAGTTTTTCATAATCCGTTCGGTACGCGGGAAATTCGAATTTACTTAGTTCATATGGCGGCCTGGCAATATTTTCAATGGCCCGGCGGCCCGACGACCACTTCCTAGTCCCGGCATTGCCGGGCGAGGCCCGTGCAGGTGGCAACCCTATGCATATCATTAAAAAGTTCAACCACTGGGCTAGAGACGCGGATTAGTTCATATCTAATTCCAATAGCTTTAGTTCTCAATTGACTAAGCTCAGACCCATCTGCAAATATTCTAAAACCAAACCACTAAGCTGTAGAGCCAGCCCCGCAGTACTTCCCCCATAACCAAGTACAGACTGACCCAAACCACACACACACCAGCAAAAAAAAAAAAACAGAGGCGGCACAAAAAAAAAAAAAAAACATTACACAAGTTGTAACAGGGCCATTAATTTCCCAATTTACAGTCTATTCGCAATCCGTTACAGAAATTGTTTAAGGTTTTAAAATCCTCCCACACACGCACACACACTCACACACTGATAAATGTGTGTCCGGGCACGCCAATGGCCATATGTCCATTTTGAAAAGAAAAAAAAAACCCACAACAACTCAAAGAATTTCAAACAAACTGACGCAGTTGATGCAGCACACACACACATCCACACACACACACACACACACACACACACCTATGCACATATATATGTCTGTGGCAGCATCCACTTGCGGATCCAGCAAATGGGGTGGTAAATGCTGCCCAAGGGACTTGTAGCTGGATACCAACAAACTTTTTCAAGAATAAACGAAACGAAGACGCAAAAAAAAAGCAGAAGAGCCGCTTCGGCTCTATAGACATAGTCCAGTCCGCTACGGCTAAGGACTTGGGCAGCAGACTCTTAACATAGTACAGCGTATACGATGATTTTTTAAGACTGGAACAAGTCCTGCTTGCCGCTGGCCTGAAACGCATATGGAACGCCGGCACCGCATGCTTTTTCTTTGCCTCTTTTTTTTTTGTTGCTGTCTTTTATTATATTGTGAATGTGATTACCTTAAGGATATGCAATAAGCAGGCCCACACACACAGACACGCATTCCTGGCGATAAGAAAGGGTAGTGCCCAGATGAGTGACAGCCTGGACAGACCCCTGCCCAGCATTCCGTCGTAAAGATGATTTTATTCTGTTTTATTTTTTTGTATCTTGTATTTTGTAGTAACAGAGATATGCTACATACTAAAAATGTATCTTATAGATACAAGCGCGTTTTCAATTAATCGCTGTGGCTTGCAACTCGGAGGGGGCGTTATTTTTTTCTACCAACTTTTTAATGTTTTTTTAGTGCAGAGTGTGTCTAAAAATTGCAAACGACTGTAATTTTATATATATATAAATACATATTTGTTTGCTAAAATATTTCTAAAAAACCCAATAATAACACAGACCAACATGGTTTAGATGTTGTAAAGCTCAGGGTTATTTCCAAAGTAATTGGCTGCGTAGAATCCGAATTCGGGGCCAGAAATGGCCCATCACGTCAGGATTTTTAGATATTTGAGGTTATGCACCCGAAAAAAGGCGTTTTTTCAAATATCTCAAAATCCTGACGTGATGGGCCAATTCCCCGGATTCGGATTCTACGCAGCAAATTACTTCGAAAATGACCCTGAGCTTTCCAACAACTGACATGACCCCGGTATTTGTAGGCCTGTGTAATTAGTTACATAAGTCAAAATTTTCAACTTTTTAAGACATGGCGGCCGAAATGTTTTTTTTTCGAAAAAAAAAAGAGTTTTTGAGTTGAAAAAAATCAAAGCGAAAAAAGTGCAGGCCACTATATATCATATTTTTGAAAGTACTATCCGAATTAAAGGCCCGTACGCAGTTCGAAAATTTTTGCACGGAATGACAAAACTTCATATAAAGAAAAGGTCCCAAATAGGATATCCCAAATGGGATATCATGAAGTTTCGTATCTCTAGCTCTTATAGTCTCCGAGATCAAGCTGTTCATACATACGGACAGACGGACGGACGGCCGGACAGACAGACGGACATGCCTCAATCGCTATCCGCAGTTTTGATAAGCATTTTGGTATAAAGGACTTGGGGTCTGCCACGCCTCCTTCTGTCCGTTACATACATTGCACAAATCTAGTATACGCTTTGTATCTATAGGTACAGGGTATAATAATACGAGACATCATTCGTCAATCTTTATCCTACAAGTAAAAATCCAAATTTTTGTTATTTGTTGAAAACAAAAATTAGCCTCTAAATGAAATCCCTAATTCTATATTTTAAAAACTAATAAAGTTTGTTTTCATTTCACACCATATAGGGTGGGCCATTTTGTAAAATACGTTTTTTTTTAGCCTAATCTATGCACTTCATCTATAAAACTATAGGGTGGGCCATCTGTTGGTTTGTTTGTTAATTGCACTTTATTTGTATATTTTCCAACAGAATTGGGCAAATGTATGCACCAAATGCAAATTTGGAACTACCTATTTATGTAGGCCTATTTTTCTGAAATCCAATCTTAAGTTAAAAAAAAACTGAAATACGATTAAAGGACTAATTTTTTTGGTTACTTATGCGAAACTTACAACTTTTTATGTTTTTCAGTTTTGATACGCATAAGCTAGTGCTGGAGAAAACATCGACGTTATATCGATACATCGATGCATCGAAGTTTAAAATATCGATATCTGCTCTCTTCAAAGGGGTGTTTAGTAGTGCTGGAGAAACATCTCTGTTGGCCAACATCGATATATACATATTTTAAACTTCGGTACATCGATGTATCGATATAACATCGTAGTTTTTTCTCTAGCGCTAGCATGAACATTATTAGCAGGCGCCAGCACGTAAAAAGCTAAGTTCATTGAAAGAAAAATTTCAGATCAAAGCTCCTTAAAGAAAATTATGCCACTGACAGCGTTTTTTTTTTGAAGCAGTTTTAATAAGTTTCAAATAAAGGGGTCTACGCAGTTCGAAAAATTTCGCGCGGAATGACAAAACTTCATATGAAAAAAAAAGTCCTAAATGGGATATCCCATATAAAAAAAAAGTCCCAAATGGAATATCCCAAATGGGATTTTGGTTTTATATGACAAAACTTGTCATTCCGCGCGAAATTTTTCGAACTGCGAATAGACCTTAAGAACACAAAAAAATTTAGAGTTGTTCTTAAAAATACACTAAAAAGTTAACAATATAAAAAGAAATAAAAACCAGCTAAAAAAACAACTTTGGAAACTGCGAGAATTTCGGTATCATAAAAAATACCAGCCATTTTGAAAAGCTTTGCCTTCCCGAAACCCACTCTTTAAAGCATTTGCAAACTGATTTACTTTAGGCTCTAACGATTTGAAATTCTCTCTCATTTGGTTACTAATTTATTGTCTCTAGCGCTTTTTGGCGTTACTTGAAAAAAATAAACCGAAAAATTTCCCCTTTAAGTTTACAGTTAGAAAAAGATAGAAACAAAAAATAAAACGAGTCAAGCGAAAAATAATCAAAAAAAAAAAAACAAAAAAAAACATTCACTACTTGCAAACATTCGCAAGAAATACACCCGAAACACAAACAAACAAACAGTAGGTTGGACCAGGGACGGATTGACGGACAGGACGGTACGGTACGGGATGGGATGGGGACGGACAGCCGGACATATAGAGTGAACGACACACAAACATATGAACAAATTTTAAATAATAACAACCCAAAGGAAAACAACATTTGCAGATGATATTTTTCGTTTTTGGGGGGGTGCACATACCATATAAGAAGTATGTGTATATAGAGTCGGGTGCTCGACTTTGGGATACACTGCAAAAAGTTAAACTTCTAACTAGAGGCGTTAGCAGTGTCGAAAGCGGGTTTCTATAGATTTTAGGGCTCAGTAAAGCGTTTTTCGACTATCCAATATTCGATAAATCGTTTAGCAAGTGAGCTTAGACTTTTATTTTGACATTTGTTAAGCTGCCATAGATGATTGTAAGCGAGTTTACGTAAAGCGTTTTGGCATAGTGGGATGTCTGAATTCGGGCCTAAAAAGTTCACCACTTAAGCCCTATACCCAAATGGGGTTTCACAAATGGGATTTTTTTTTATATGAAGTTTTGTCATTCCATGCGAAATTTTTCGAACTGCTTATGGGTCTTAAGCAAACGAACTTCTGCAACTCTGGGGAAAATCGTTTGTATTTGGTATATAAAAGCCTTCTTCGTGCACCGCCTACTACTCCTTGTTCATTGGCGAGTCTTCTAGAATAAAGTTTCTTAAATAATGTCCCTGTTGGATAAAGCTCGTTTTAAATAGTGTTCCGTCAAGTTGGGATTTCCGAAATCTAGGGTTCCTTGTTCCTTCGCGACTCTTCTTCTGACACCCGAACGTTCAAAGCTACTGCTTGGGAAAGTAAGAAGCTGTTGCAATACCTTAAGTATCCTCGTCACCAGAACAAAGTTTCTTAACTAATGTCCCTGTTGGAAAAAGCTTGTTTTTAATAGTGTTCCGTCAAGTTGGGATTTCCGAAATCTATGGTTCCTTGTTCCTTCGCGAGTCTTCTTCTGATACCAGATCTTTCAAAGCTACTACTTGGGAAAGTGGGAAGCTGGTGCATTACCTTAAATATACTCGTCACTAGAATAAAGTTTCTTAAATACTGTTCCTGTAGGATAAAGCTCGTTTTAAATAGTGTTTCGTCAAGTTGGGATTTCCGAAATCTAGGGTTCCTTGTTCCCTCACGAGTCTTCTTCTGATACCAGATCGTTCAAAGCTACTACTTGGAAAAGAAGGAAGCTGGTGCATTACCTTAAGTATAATCGTCACTAGAATAAAGTTTCTTAAATACTGTTCCTTTAGGATAAAGCTCGTTTTAAATAGTGTTCCGTCAAGTTGGGATTTCCGAAATCTAGGGTTCCTTGTTCCTTCGCGACTCTTCTTCTGACACCCGATCGTTCAAAGCTACTGCTTGGGAAAGTAAGAAGCTGTTGCAGTACCTTAAGTATACTCGTCACTAGAATAAAGTTTCTTAAATACTGTTCCTTTAGGATAAAGCTCGTTTTAAATAGTGTTCCGTCAAGCTGGGATTTCCGAAATCTAGCGCTCGGTAGCTCCAAAAAATTGGTATACAAAATCTGTTATACTCGTATAGGGCAGATGCAACAAATCTATAATGCCCCTGGATAGACCCTATGGGAACAGGGTATAAAAATAGCAGTAGCAGAAACATGTAAACACAATCTCACACACACACACACGCACACATAGCATATACCCACAAAAGTATATGCTACATACTATATGCACATATGTATATGTAAAACGGCGCCCAGATCAAGTGATACACATTGAGGGTCCAAAAAACGGACGTTGGTCGTCGGCAGGGGGCGCGCCAGGGCAACACTGGGTGGTGGCAGTGGCAGGGTAGTACACCCCATAGCGGGCGGTTGGTGGGGCTGTATGGGATGATGTTTGTATTTGTGCACGGTTTGGGCAGCCGGGGACGTTACGTTTTATATTTACATGTCTTAAAATTTTAAAAAGGACACATTGGCGACCGTTGGCGTTTTCCAAAAAGAAAAGGACCTTGGCAGCTGTTTTGCATATACATATGTGCCAGAGTGTGTGTGTGTGTGTGTGTGTTTGTGTGTACTTTTGGGTGTAGTTTTGATTGTGTGTGTTTGTGTATTTGGCCAGATACTTTTGCTTGTTGTTGGTTATATATTTTGTGGTCCTTTTGGTTCTAAGGTCCATGGTTCCGTTTCATTAGTTGGACTGTCGTGCCGTTTACCTTGGCGCTCTGGGGTTGCATGCCACATGTGTATATATGTCGTTGTATTGGTGTGTGTGTGAGTGTGTGTGTTTGCGGCTCCGCTGAATGCCGAATTGGATTTATACGTGTATAATAAAAGTACTTGACGGGAGGGCCAAAACGCTAAATGACTATAAAAAGCACTTTGAAGAGGGTCAAATGGAGATAAATTTGTACACACACACATATGCGTGTGCGTGTGTGTGTGTGAGAGAGTGTGACCGCACTCATACATATGCGCATAATGTTGTTGTTTGTGTGTGTAAAGGATATTTGCTTCTTGTATCTAATGTGTTTTTATTTTCGTGCTCGTTTTGGACTTACTTTTTACGATTTCTACGGTCACTTTGCAATGACAAAAACAACATTTAAATAAATGGTGTTGAAGTTAGCCGACAGTGGAATACTCTGCATTTTTGGGGACTTCATTTATTGGCTTACTTCTAAGCTTCAGAAAGTAGAACACAAGGGCGGTCAAGAGTCTGCCCAGAACACGTACTTTATATGGTATATCTAATCTAAACACTTTGTCAGCGGGTAGGGGTAGGGAAAACATCTCTGATGTACCTCCTTTTTAACCATCGTAAAGGATTGCAAATGATGGACCATAGGGGCTCAAAAACTAGAGCGTGCGTTAATTTGTAGCTTCAGGGAACCCGGCCTAAGCAAGTGATGCAAATTGGAGTTTCTCACGGTCTCCAGGCCCCGGGTGGGGGTAGGGACAACATCTCTGATGTACTTTCGTTTTGATCATCGTATAGGATTGGAAATGATGCAACTTCTCGCCTAGCTATGCTGATGACGTAGAAGACGTTCTTTGCAACAACTTCTTTTTCTGTCATCCTCGACTCCCAGTGGACCATAGGGCCTCAAAACCAAGAGCGTGCGTTAATTTGTAGCTTCAGGGAACCCGGCCTAAGCAAGTGGTGCAAATTGGAGCTTCTCACGGTCTCCAGGCCTTATTTGGCAGAGCTTTTGTTTTAGTTACTGATGACGTAGAAGACGTTCTTTGTAACAACTTCTTTTTCTGGCATCCTCGACTCCCAGTGGACCATAGGGGCTCAAAAACTAGAGCGTGCGTTAATTTGTAGCTTCAGGGAATCCGGCCTAAGCTAGTGATGCAAGTTGGAGCTTCTCACGGTCTCCAGGCCTTATTTGGCAGACCTTTTGTTTTAATTTTTTGATTAAAAAGCAGGGATCGCAACTCTTTAGATCGCAAAAAAAAGTAAAAGAAGTACTAATCCGTTCTAGACATATCATCGTAAAAGCTTTTACATAAAAAAAAGGAACAATTTTTTTTCCTTAGAGATTTTTTGTTCCGTGAATTTATTCGATGTTTTAAGAGTTATTTTATTATTTTGAGCTGAGAGAAGCACAACAAATCAAAGATCATAAAAATCGGTTCAATAGTTCCTGAGTTACAGATGGTACAGGTAACACGGTGCCCATTCTTCAGTGGCCTGCCGTTTCTCCAGAGCTTAATTCTGTTGAAAATATTTGCAGCGTGATGGTTCGTAAAATTTTAGACAATGCTAGGCAATGCTCAAGTATTGCAGACAGCTCGGGTGAATATTTGCTTAGCTTCTTCTTCTTTTTCTCCCAAACCCTTGTTTACCTCTTTTCGAACTCGCTTATGCTCGCTCCTCCTGAGGTGTGGGTATGCGATCTCAGCATACGTCTGCAGGCATTCCGATCCTGGATCATGTCATCGCTGAGACCCATTCGTTGCTGATGTTTTTGCATTTGAAAAAGGTGAGGTTTTTGGCACTTGTGTATGGATATTCGTTAGTTATGGACTTTCCTTTTACACCGGCGGTTGTCTCCAGACCCGGTAACCAATCGCATACATTGATCTATGGAAGATCTTTAAGATGTTAAAAATGTGCCTTAGGCTTAATGTGATGGTAAGTATGCCTGCATCTGACTAGTTCTCTTTTAGGGGCCTCTTACGCCAGGTAGAGAATACCGAGGTGCTAAATTCTATTCTATAAAAAGCAAACTAAAAATTTTTAATTTTGAAAGGAAATCATGTTAAAATACGATGCATTTTTAATTTAATTTTAATGATAATTTATAAATAAATTTTCAGAAAAACAAATATTTTTTTTTTTTTGGAGCTAGGTGTAAACCGCCTAGTCATTAGTACTCTCGACAGTGTTGTATCCTGTAGCCGATATATCCACAAAAAAGTGCATTAAATTGTTTGCTCTTAGTCTTATGATTTTCGAGCTGTACGCGTTCAGACAAACGCTTTTGCTAAGATGTCGCAATTCTGCTATAATAAGCTTGATGCCTTGCTGTTTGTAGGGTATAAGAGTAAGAAGCAGCAGCAGCGAAGAGTGTTTATTGGTATAAAAGTACTATTTGTGTGTGTGCGTGTGTGAGTAGGCAGTTTTTTTATGGCCAATGTTAGGGCTTTTGTGGCAAACAGCATTTTTTGACGTCTGTCACTTGCCATCCCCTCGTTACCCCCGACGAGCCAAGCAACCAACCCAGCAACCACCCGGCTCGTGTCCATAGCTTATTTGAATAGTCTGCACTCTTGTGTCCAGCCCGCTGCCCCCCCCCAAAAAAGGGTTTTTCTTTTGCTTACACGGACAGGGTAATATTGAAAATTTGAGCCAATAACTTATAGAGCTAAAGTGTGCGCCCAAAATTCCTATGCGCTACAAAACTAAAGTTAACCCCAGAGTCTGTTGAAATACGATACTTTTGGGGCACTACGTTAGGTTTTTTTTCTTATTTTTTATGTGTTTGCGATGTTTGCAACATTTTCTAATTGCAATCTGTCAATTATAGTGTCTACAGAGAGAGAGAGTTATGAGCCAAAAGTTTTTTATTTTGCTGCAGTCCCCTGACGTCTGCCGCCAGTCAATATTGGCCCATCTGGCAAATGGACAACGCAGTAGAAATATATTTTTTGTTTTTTTTTGTAAATTTTTATGGCATATAAAAAACCAATAAGAAAAACAAGCAGTATGCTGCTTCGTGGAAATTTGATATCTTCAAAAGTCGAACTCTACGTGTGTGTGTGTGTGTGTGCACAAGCTCGCAAAATTTTGATAGAAAAGCATAATTAATTTTACCCTTAATTTTCACGCATTTTCAGTGAGTTCGTGTCCGTTTTCACCTTCTTTACTAACTTTTATTATTATTGTATTTTAATCATTGCGTTGAAGCAGAAATCAAATCAATCATTTTCATTTTCCTCTTGGGTTTTTCACTGCCTAATTGGGGTTTTGCCATTTGCCCCGGCTAAGGTCCAGTGTCTAGTTGACCAAGGGGCAGACGTGTGCTGGCACGCAAGACGTGCCGTGCAATGCTAGAACTGCTTGCTTAAGCCAAACTCTTTAAGGGTCTTTAAGTACAAACTAGTTTTTTCTAGCCGGTTTGTGGGTTCAGCTCAGTTCCAAAGGGTGGCACAAAAATGCCTGCACTTTTGGGTCACAAAAGTGCTGGAATCTTAAGACTGACCAAAGGGTACGATAACCCAAACTAGAGTCAAGATGCAAGTCGAGAGATCAAATCAATTTGGCTTGTTTGATGCTCAGCTTTATGACCTTACCTTATTATAATAAAAATTATTATTAATGATTTGAGGCCTATACGCAGTTCGAAAAATTTCGCGCGGAATGACAAAACTTCATATAAAAAAAAGTCCCAAATGGGATATGCCAAATGGGATTTTTTTTATATGAAGTTTTGTCATTCTGCGCGAAATTTTTCGAACTGCGTAGACCCCTGTGAATCCGCCACTGGTCAGCTACTTTTTCTTAATAAAGTTTTGAACCTCAACTAATTTAAAAACTTTTAGATCTAATAAAATATTTTATTTTGGTTTTTTTTACAGCCATTCTAAACGAGAAGTGAAAAATTTTTAATTCTAAGAAAAATTCAAGTGCCTTGTAGAACAAATAGACTGTTTAAACTCGACTTAAGAGTAACAAGGAACTGGGCAGCAAATTTCTGTAAAAACGAAATATATTTCTTGAAATCAATTTTTCCATCAGTCGTAAGACTTTTTGCGTAAGCAAAAAGCAAGCTCATGAAAGATTCAAGTGCCTTGTAGAAAAGAAAGTCGATTGGTGCTCAAAAAAATTTAAAAAATTACCCAAACGAGAAAATTTCCAACCAAAATTAAGAAGCTAAATCGTAAAAAATACGAAAACTTAAAATGCAAAAACCTAACTTAAAACCCGAACAAAAGGAAATAAGTAAGTATTGAAATTCGACAACAAAATTTTTTTGATGCAAAGTCAAAAAAAACTAAAGCGTCAGCCTTCTAACACAATCTCCAAAAAAAAGTGATTTTGTAGTTTATATCAGAAGCCCGACTTGCTAAGCACTTTTTGACTTAGAATTCGAATTCAGCGAAACCGAAAACGTATAAAAAATATCTTTGTACAATCGGTCTCAAAAAAAATATTTTGCGGTATTTGGAGGTTAAGGCCCATACGCAGCATGCAAAAATTCCGCAAGAAATGTCAAAACTTCATATAAAAAAAAAATTTCCCTCCATTTGGGATTTTTGTTTTTTATATGAAGTTTTGACATTTCGTGCGGAATTTTTGAATGCTGCGTATGGGCCTTTATATCAGAAACCCGACTTGCTAAGCACTTTTTGACTTAGAATTCGAATTTAGCGAAACCGAAAACAGTTAAAAAATATCGCTGTACAATCGGTCTCGAAAAAAATATTGTGCGGTTTTAAAGGTTTTTATTTTAAAGGCCGATACGCAGCATGCAAAAAAATTGCGCACGAAATGTCAAAACTTCATATAAAAAAAAATTCCCTTTTTTGGAAAAACAAAAGTAGGTACTTACTTAAAAAAAATTAGTGTACACTGATAAAAAAATAAAATCTTTAATCAAGATTTTGGAATGTTTGATTTCAATTCTTAAAATGAGACCAAAAAACATTGAAATAAGATTAAAATTCTTGAATTTAGAAAAAGTATTAAACCAAGAACAGTAAAAAAACTTGCGATACTTGCGTGACCGATTTTATGACCAAAAATCTTGAAATCAGACCATTTTTTTATTAGTGTAGACAAGAGCTGATGCGTGTGGGATATTCCCTGTTTTTTGAACCAGTTTGGATTATTACTATTTTTGCAGCTCTGGAAAGCTTTTTTAAATTTGGCGCAAAAAGAGTGACTAAAAAAATTATGATCCAACTATTCAGGCAAGGACAGTTCAGAGTGGAGTTTGTCAGGGAAGCACCGTCAATAATAAAATTAATAGGCAATGGAATAGGGTCATTCAAAATTTCTGCTCTGCGACTAAGGATACTCTAGATTTGTGATAGGCAGACGAAAGTATGTTCCTTATACAAAAATGTTTATCATAAACTCGCTTGGCGATTAAGCAATCTCGGTCTGTTCATTTTTTCGTCCTTTCGTTCCTTCCTTGAACATATAGATTCTCGAGACCATAGGTACTGGAGACAGCAAAATTTACCCAACGGTCCGTACTATCTTTTATAGGTTTCACAGGCCTACAAATACCGGGGTCGTGTCAGTTGTTGGAAAGCTAAGGGTCATTTCCGAAGTAATTTGCTGCTTAGAATCCGAATCCGGGGCCAGAATTGGCCTATCACGTCAGGATAAATTTTGTTGATCTAGCATAATCAAAACCCAAGTTATAAGGGTTCAAAAAAAACGACGAAGCGCTTCGAGAAAAGGTAGGTAGTGCCCTTGCGCTTCGCTTGTCTCGTCATGACGGGGGCGCACTACCGTGCCACCAGATCAATAGAGAGCACCATTTTTGCCATTCACTTTTTGAAGATAATCCCTTTCAAATGTTGGCCGCAACTGCGCCGTAGCTCGTCTATGCGGAGGTTCCAATTTTCGATGACGGTGTTCGAGCATAATCGGATAATACGGATAATGCTTGCCTCTAAAGCTTCTATCGTAGCTGGCTTATCCACAAACACTTTAGACTTCACGTAGCCCCAAAGGAAAAAGTCTAACGATGTGATGTCACACGATCTTGGTGACCAAATCACCATTCCGGAGCGTGAATTTCATTGTTCACCAAATTGGTTACATAAAATGGCGCGAAAAACATTCTTTACAGAACGCGAATTTCGTAAAATAAACGAACTTGTAAACGTTGTTCGGACATAAGTCTTTCCATGATGAAAAATGAAAACTGCATAAAAAACGGATGGCAACTTGACAGTACTCACGCGTGATTTATAAAAAAAGACCTCAAGATTGATGACCCTTTATAACGTAAAAAATTTTGTTTTCGATAAATGATTAAACTAAGAAAATAATGTTAAGTTGAATGTAAGATCGCGATCAACTACAAATATGATTTCTTCTTTTAACCATTGGTCTAGTAATTACGTATTACTTCCGAAATATGGGATAATACTGTATAATTACTAAAGCATATTATAATATTTTTAATAATAGCAAGTTTAGGTTAAAACCATCGCAATATGAATATTTTAGCGAAATGATTCTTTTCGCTATTTTCGAGTTCAAAAATTGCAAAAACATCGTTAAAATCGAGTTCGCTGTTAGAATCTCTCTCAAGACTAGGCAGCAGCAAAAGAAACACGTCGCTCTTTTTTCAGAGCAATTCCAAAACGATTTGTTTTTTATTTATGTTTGACTCATTTTTTCGTAGCCTAAGCCATGACGCTGGTTACTAACTGCCTTTTGTCTCGTGCTATCTCCAAGCAGTCTCATCAATTCTAGCACTGAGTTTTATTTTGCACACAAAATACGATTTTTTTAGTATATTTTCAAAATTTTGCAAAGCAACATAAAAAAACACACATCTAGCCTTTAGAGAGCCCCAGCAGTTGAAAGTCACCTTCATTGTGAACAGACCACATTTAGTAAGTAGTTCACGTTCTACGAACTAGAACCAAAAGTACTTCTTATTAAAAGTTTCGTTCATAAATTAAATAAATAATTAAATTCACGATCTACTCGTCTGCCTACCCGTTGCTACCCATCCAGCAGAGTTTGAAAGACTGTCACTGATCGTTTTTCAGTTCAGCTTACAGTGTGCCTTACACTCGCGCTCAAAATATTGTTACACTCGTGCTTTTTAGAGGTCAACCAAAGGTAAACTCCCTGTTCTGATCAGAATTTTTTGTGCACCAATAGCAGGGGACTTGACTCATAGCCAGGGGTAGTTTGAACGATCTTTTGTTCAAAAAATGCAACCCTTAGTGTAAAGAGCGTGATATTTTTAATTGCAACAAAAAGAGCAGGAGAGCAAGCAATATATGATGAGGGATGAAACTGCTTATAGCTGTAGCGCGGGGAAAAGTTGATGCGAGTAAAATTTTAATTAATATAATTAAATTAAAAGTTTGGTATATATGTAGGTGAGGCTCTTTGCTCCAACTAGGAACCTAATATAGGACACTAGTATATATGTAGGTACCTACACGATTTAAAAAAAAAAATCGCATTATTTGGTGTGTCTTATGAGTGCAAGGTCGTAAGAAGGTCATACTGAAGGTTTTAAGCAAAATTTTAAGCAATACAGCACTTAAATTATAGTAACTTTAGAAATCATAACCTTGAGCAGGTTCTAGGAACTTATACGAAATTTTGTCAACCCCCTTCCATAACTCTCTCTTACTATTCAACAACTATTCCCGTTTAGACATAAGCTGCTTCTTAATTCCAAACTCAGATTATATGCTTTGGAAAAGACTCTGAAAGATATGCTTACAAAAGCAATACTTTCTATATTTTATATTATGTTTCACTGCCAGCAGCTGAAATCAATCGACATATGCGGTAAGACGAGAGGTTTGCGGGATTCCAGGACTCCGTCAGCAACTTGCAGCTTATGAACAGCGATATGAGGGTTTTTGGGACAAAGGCATAATTTGTGACTACTGCTGGATGGAAATTCGTAAAGACATAGCTGAAAGCAAACGAAAAACTTAGAGTGAACATTTTTTTCTACCAAAAATGTGATTGAGTGAAAACTGGAACTTTCGCATTTTTCGTTCAGGGTTCCATAACATCTACACTTCTTAAACGTTTTGAAGATCTTAGACTCGAAATGTTCGTTAATAGAGAATGCATCAGTTCAAAGTTTAAAAAAATTTGTTTTTCCAGCAAAAATGTGATTGAGTGAAAATTGGAACTTTTGCATTTTTCGTTCAAGGTTGCATAACATCTACGCTTCTTAAACGTTTTGTAGCTGGTAGGTTCGAAATGTTCGTTAATAGAGAATTCATCAGCTCAAAGTTTAAAAAATTAGTTTTTCCAGCAAAAATGTGATTGAGTGAAAATTGGAACTTTCGCATTTTTTGTTCAGGGTTCCATAACATCTACGCTTCTTAAACGTTTTGTAGCTCGTAGGTTCGAAACGTGCGTTAATAGGGAATTCATCAGCTCAAAGTTTAAAAAAATTTGTTTTTCCAGCAAAAATGTGATTGAGTGATAATTGGAACTTTCGCATTTTTCGTACAAGGTTCCATAACATCTACGCTTCTTAAACGTTTTGTAGCTCGTAGGTTCGAAACGTGCGTTAATAGGGAATTCATCAGCTCAAAGTTTAAAAAAATTTGTTTTTCCAGCAAAAATGTGATTGAGTGAAAATTGGAACTTTCGCATTTTTCGTTCAAGGTTCCATAACATCTACGCTTCTTAAACGTTTTGTAGCTCGTAGGTTCGAAATGTTCGTTAATAGAGAATTCATCAGCTCAAAGTTTGAAAAAATTAGTTTTTCCAGCAAAAATGTGATTGAGTGAAAATTGGAACTTTCGCATTTTTCGTTCAAGGTTCCATAACATCTGCACTTCTTAAACGTTTTGTAGCTCATAGGTGCGAAATGTTCGTAAATAAATTCTCTTTCAGCTTAAAGTATAAAAAAAGCAAGAAATTAAAATCAAACTGAAAATTTGTTATGTTGAAAAAAGCTCGAAAATATCACTTTTTTCGATTTTGGTTGCTTGTAAACTCAATAATCTTTATTTAATATGCAGCTTAATACCTTACGATCTATTCGTCTCTCATGTTGATCAAAAATTTTGTTTACGAAAAATTCACGCATAACTGAAAAAAATACACAAGAACAATTTTTTCGAAAAAATCTCGAAAACGGTTCTTAAGAAAAAAACACTCTTAATTTTCAAGGTTCACTGGATAACACTAAAATTTGTAAGCTAGTTTAGTCAGTGATGATGAAAAAAGACTTTTCCAACTTTGCGGAATTAGAACATGATATGTTGATTATAAATATTCTAATTGTCAGCAAAAAAAAATCAACAATTTTATTTTTTTACTTTGAGGCAGATCGTTCATCGGAGCAACCTCAACAAAATCAGAACAAGTTTCCGAGAGCTCTGACAACCTTCAAGCGACATTACTTTCACCATCTTAACCATTATTTTGGATAATAGTGTGATGATAAGAGGCTGTACCCAAACTACGTGACCCACTTTTTACAAGATTTGAACCCCTCCCCCCTCCTCGGTGACCAACCGTTGTATATGGATCCCCTCCCACTAGTTGTCACGTAGTCATAGGGCATTCGACTACGTGACCAAAACCTAGATCCCCCCGATCGAGTGACCAACCGCGGTATTTTGAAGACCCCTCTCCCCCCTCAAACGGTTGACGTATGGGTACAGCCCCTAAGTCGCTAATTATATGGAACCAAGTTACACAAATCTTGCTGAAGGGTCAGAAAATCGAAAAATCTAAATGCTTTCAGATTTTATGAAACTAGAACTTAAGATTCAATGGAAATAGTTTTTTGAATATTTGCTTATTTTTATTTTGGCTGCACTTTTGGTAGAAGAATATATTAAGTTATAATAGTACCGACAAAAAAGTCGGGCGCGGACGACTTTGGGATACCCAAATAATAATTACTAGTCTGACTGTACCCATATAAAGTGCTTATTTTTTAAAGCCTCTTTTATCAAAAAAAATAAAAAAATAATTATATCTTATATCTGTAGACAATTAGGCGTAATATTTTTATGCTGTAGCATTTGAATAATGATGTGAGAAACTGTGGGACGTCTTTCAAGCTTTGGAGTTAAGGGGGGCTACTGGGGAATCAAATGTCTAGACATAATACAAAGAATTTTAAATATCTGTTTGTGATTTGTTTAGAATACTTTTCACTCACACACACACACACACACACACACACATGCATATTTGCTATATACAATGTTCTCAAATTAATTTACACCCAAAAACACATATGCACATATATATGTATATGAATATATGTACTCGTATAATCGTCTATTCGAATACTTTGTGTGCACTGAATACTGAATGGGTTGTCATATTACGGTTGACAGCAACAAAGAACAACAACAATTAGTAGCTGGCCAACAAATACAAAAGATGCCGTCGGCTTAACTCATATTATTCGACTAACACTCATATACTCAAAAAACTCATACACACACACACACACGCACACTCATTCGCATACATACACATGTGTTTTTGGGACATGGCTGCCTTGAAGCTCAAACGAGTGAGCTCAGAGAACAAAAGGTTAAGTTCGCTTTCAAATGGTCAGAACTTTCTAATGAGGTGGGTTTCGGATGGGTTTTTGCACACTTTGATGGCGTACAGACAGGCGCACTGCTTATCCGGGTGGGCGAGCTATAGCCAAGGACATCAGCAGACCAGCACACTGCGTGTGTGTGCGTGTGTATGTGTTCGAACGAGCTCTCTTCACAGTAAAGGGTTATTATGACCGGGTAGCAAACACCACCGGTTCTTACAAAAATATAACCCACCAAAGGACCATTCAATCGTAAATCCACCCGCTGCCGCCATTATGGAACATATCTCTACTACATCGAGTGTGTGTGTGTGTGTGTGTGTGGAACATTGTTGTTGTATGCAGGTTTTAAATGGCTTTTCCAACCACTGGACAGTGCTGTATAAATTTCAAGATGTCCGGCCACTTTGACTCGTAAAGCTCATATGTTTCAGGGCATTCTTTAACTAAAATGGCATAACTTGTATTCAGAGAAGTAAGCGTATTATAGAAGTGACAAAAGAAGGCAGCAGTTGTAGGCGTGGCAGAACATAAGTACTTTAAACCAAAATGCTTATCATAATCACGGTAAGTGATTGTGCTATACGCCTATGATCAGCTAGATCTCAGAGACCACAAGAAGCTTAAGATGTCGATATCAGACTGCTTTTGGACTGTTTTAACCGATTTAGAATCACAAAACTAGATGTGTGTGTGATTTAAGAGAAAGAAAGACTCATCAAATCTGCTGACTGAGAGCGCCACACGTTAATGATTCCATGATTCCGTGATTCCTTGATAGTACAATGGATTTCATTACAATGTGGTGGTACAGGATATACCAAAGTCGCCCATGCTCGACTTTAACGTACGCCAAATTTTTTTCTGTATGGCAATCTATATATATATATATAAGTTCCTATAAGTCCTACAAGGAATGAGGGCCGTTACAAATCTCCTCCACTGTTGGCGATCGCCAGACATTTGTTTAATTTGGTGCCAGCTCATTCCTAGACCTTCCAATTCCTGGTCAACTTGTCTGCGCCATGTGTGAGCTGGCCTGCCTTTGCGTCTCCTTTGTCCTTGGGGATTCCAAGCGATTGCAGTTCGAGTTAGGTCCGACTCAGGTTTATCCATGCCCATTTGCGTTTTTTGATTGCATCATATACTGGAATGTGTTTGGTTCGCGCTCGAAGCTCGTCATTTGTTATTGTTTGAGGCCAGAAGATGCTGAGTATTTTCCGAAGACATCGATTGATGAAAGCTTGCAGTGGTTGTAAGAGGCAAGGGTTAGGGTTGTTTCGCATCCATATAAGATAATCGACATTATGTTCGAGTCAAAAATTTTTAAATTCGTTCGAGTCGAAAGCTGATTTGATTTCCATATGGACTGGAGGGATCCAAACGCTTGCTTTCCTTTTTTTATGCGGTTGTCAGTGTCTGCTGAGGAACCACCGTCCTTGGTTACGATGCACCCTAGGTCACAGAAGTGGTCTATTGCTACCATTATTTGCCAGTAAACGTATAACCTTGGATTTACCAACATTGATTTTCAACTTAGTCAGTGCTGCTCGCTCAACCACTGCCTGTAGCTTTCCTGACATGTCGTTGTAACTATGTGAAAGTAGGCATATATCATCTGCAGAGTCAAGATCCTCTAGGCAATCGAGAAGGCCCCATGATTTGCCTCTGTTAGATCGCAAAGCAGATCTCAATACAACATCCGGCACTATGTTGAAGAGAAGTGGAGACAAGACGCAGCCTTGTCTTATGCCTTTTCCAACTCCCATCCTTTCGCCCAGGTTTTGGACGTGCAACACTCGACAGGATGCACTGGCATAGAAGCCTTTAATGAGCGTTATCATTCTCTGCGGAACTCCTTTACAGTATAACGCATTCCAAATAGCTGCATGCTGGCGATTGTCAAATGCCTTTCCAAAATCGATGAATATCATATATAGTGGAGAGCGCCATTCCACAGACTGTTCAACAATTATTCGCAGGCAGTTTACTTGGTCGACGCAGGATATACCGGTGCAAAAACCGGCTTGTTCCCGTCTTAGCTGGGACAGCGTAAAGCCTTCTGTTTAGGATATGCGCTATAGTCTTGTTAACCTTGCTCAAGAGTGTAATGCCTCGCCAGTTAAGTCGCCCTTTTTTGGGATCTTGACGATTACGCCTTCTTATAGATCGTCAGGTAGTGTTCCTGTTCTACAAAATGCTAAAATCATAGGGTGGATAGTCGGGCGCTGGTTTGCGCATCAGCTCGGAGTAACTACGGAGCGACATTGTCGGCACCGGGCGATTTCCGGTTTTTCAGAGCTTTAAATGGCGTCTGTAACCTCGTTCAGAACAGGGCAATCGATGTTGATGTCATCTCGCGTAGTATGCGAGACACAGCAGCAACACAGCTGCTGGGCGATTGGAGCTGATGGTGAAAGAAGCTCAGAATAGAAGCGGGTCCATATTTGAAGTTGTTCTTCGAGGTGCCCGTTGGTATCCCTAAGCGGCTTATTTGAGAAAGAGATAGAGGTCCCTTGTGCGATTCGTTTCAGCTGCTGCCTGTGCTTCAGAGGCAATGTTGTCTGCCCACTGTCTTTTGTCTCTGCGTGCGCTTTTTTTCACTTGCCGCTCGAGGTTGGTGTATTGGCAATCTATATACATATAAGAAATTACTAATAAATTTAGTTTTTAGTAGAATCAGTTTTCTGAACTTTATATACTTTAACGAAGCATTTCAATCTTTTTTTTTGCAGATTCGAGCGAAATTATCGTCATATCGAGCACGTCAGAAGATTCAAGCGATAGCTCCGATTCTTCGGATTCGGACAGCAGTAGCTCTTCAGATTCAAGTAGCAGTGGCAGTAGCAGCAGCGGCAGCACCAGCAGTGGTAGCAGCAGCAGTAACAGCAGCAGCAGTAGCAGCAGCAGTGATAGCAGCAGCAGCAGCAGCAGCAGCGGCAGCAGCAGCAGCGGTAGCAGCAGCAGCAGTAGCAGCAGCGACTCGTCTTCAAGTTCAGATGAAAGCGCGCGTAGAAAGAAATTACATGCAAATCCTTTTGCTCATCTCGGTCCTGCTAAAAGTATTGCTGAAGTCGAAAAGTTATATCAGGCTCAACACGTGCCGTGTACCTGCACTTTTATAGAACTGCCAAAAAAATCAGCTAGTCCATTATTTATTGAAGCTAAGAAAGCTAATGTTCAAACAAATGCAGCTAAAGTTGTGGATTGTAAAATAGAGCCAGCGGCTACAGCTGCTACAGCGGCTACAGCGGCTACAGCTGCTACAGCGGCTACAGCTTCTACAACTCTAAACAAAGTCAACACAAGCACGAAACTTAATAAATCCATTTTTGATATAGATTTTGATGATGATGAAAAAGATCCTTTGGAAATATTTCTGAACGAGCTGCAAACGCCGACCGATGCTCCAAAAGCAGCCAAAGAAGATAATCCATTGTTAAACAACAATACTAATAGTATTAATATAAAGGATAACAATTTAAAGCAAATTCATTTTTTTGATGATGCTGCCAATGCACCAACCATTTATGAAGTAAAACCTAGTTTCGAATTGCCCGAATGGACCATTCAAGAAGATCCAAACTGCGCAGCCAAGCAGCGCTTTGAGGTACAAACAAATTGTGTAACTAACTTTCATGTAAATGCTTTACATAATTACTATATACCCAATATAAATGGCAACTGGAATGGCGTAGCTATACCGCTTTCCAAAACAGAGTTCACGGATACCAAAAACTTGCAGGCTACTGTTGCTAATGAACAACTTAAAAAGAATCTGGGACATTCAATTGTTTGGAAACCAAAAAAGCGCTTGGTACCCTTTTTAGGCGTTGCCAAATGTTTGGAAATATTTCGGCAGCATAACAAGTCGAATGAAACTAAGCCAAAAAAATCCAAAAAACGCCGAAATATTGAAGACAAGTCTGCTACACACAAAGTCAAACGCATTAAAACTAAATCAAATAAAAAAGAGAAAATAAAAAAGCAGTCAGCTGAGCAGGAAGACAAAGAGAACCAAATGAAAGATGATAATCTTAAGCTTGAGACAAAAGAAACAGAGCAGTTTGAAGAAAGGTTATCGGAACTACCGCCGCATAACAATGGCATGTTGCCAACATTTAATAATATTTTTGCTCCAAAACCTACCAGAGATGTTTTAGCCAATAAAAATAGTGCCATTTCCAAGGTCAACACTGGGTTGGAGGAAACTTTTGAAAAAGATCTCTTGCCAATGCCTGAATATGTCAGCGGTATGAAGGTTGCTGAGAATATGCCAAACCATATACAGGAGTTCAAGAAATGGCATCAGGATGTTCAAATAAAATCTTATGATAATCAACTTTTGGTCATTGCACCATATGTTTATCTTGAGTAAATTTATATTTTAGCTAAATTCTGTTAAATTCAACAAAATATTTAATTGTGCAACAAGTTGCCAAAAAAAAGCATACGAAGAATAAAAACGATTAGAGTATATGTTCGTCTGTTTCCTCCTAACTTGTAAACCGCTGATCATAATTTGACAAATGCGGTATACTTGGAAGCGTCTTGATTGCCCGCTGGCTATAGGCTAAATGCGTAATGTGTTTGACGCAGAATCTAAGCCTATCTTGGATTGTCACGACACTTCTTAACAAAGGTTTACTACTACTACTACTATGAATTCTGGACTCCTAAGTGGAGCAAGTGCCCCAACAATCAACTAAAATCTAACTTTTTTATGCGCATTAACATTGACGTCATTCCATGTATAATTGGCTTTTCTCATTTCTGCTTCGATTGTACGCCACCATGTCCCAGCTGGCGCCCCGGGAAGTCTAGAACCTTGTGGGTTTCAGCGTAGAGCCTGTCGGGTGATGTTGTCATTTGGTCGTCTTACTGTGTAGCCGATCCAGTTCCATTTGCGGCGTTTGATCTCATACGCTACTTGTGTTTGCTCGGTGTGTGACCATAAATCATTGTTTGAAATTCGTTGGGGCCACCAAATTTGCAGATCTCTTCTTAGACACCGGTTTACAAACACCTGAATCTGAGAATTTATGCTGGACGTTTCTTTCCAGGAGTCGCACCCGTAAAAGAGTACAGACTTCACGTTAGAGTTGAATATGCGAAGTTTCGTTTTGGTGGTAAGTCGACTAGATTTCCATATGGGGCCCAGTTGTGCAAACGCAGATCTCGCTTTGCAAATGCGTGATTTGACGTCTTCGTCCGCACCGCTTCTGTTAGTAACTACGCTGCCCAGATACACAAAGGATCGAACGCTATCCAACCTTTCATTCTGTAATGTAATATTAGGATCTGTAGTGGCGGCGTATCCGCTGCACATGATTTTCGTTTTTGATCTTTTAATTTCCAGTCCAACTTTACGCGAGCAGTTGTTGATTTTTTCGAGTTTATCTTGGAGATTGGAGCACTTATGGCATAATAAACATAGATCGTCTGCGTATTCAAGATCTTCCAACTGAGTAAACGGGCTCCATTGTATGCCTTTGCGCCCCGTGAGTGAAGATCTAAGTAACTCGTCTAAAGCCAGCACGAAGAGTAAAAGCGATAGCATGCATCCTTGCCTGACTCCAGTTTTAATTGAAAATGGATCAGAAAGTAGACCAGAATGACTGACCCTACATGTGAAATTATTGTTCGTGGCTTTGATCATGTTGATAATCTTTTCTGGCATGCCTCGGTTGAGCAAAGTGCTCCACAGAAAAGGGCCTTTCAGGCTATCAAACGCTTTCTTAACATCAACGAAGGCTGCGTAGATTGAGCATTGAAACTCGTTGCATTGCTCAAAGATGGTGCGAACTGTATTTATTGGGTCTATACTGGAGCGATTTGGTCGAAAACCAAATTTGTTTCCCTGGAGCGCACCTTCCACAGCAAGAGAGATGCGGTTCATAATCAGCGACGTTAAAATTTTGCTCAGAACCGAAAGAAGTTGTATTTCTCTATAATTGTGGCAATCTGAGGCGTCTCCTTTCTTGGGAATCTTAACAAGAATCCCCCTACGTGCCCTAATAATAGCTAGAATTTCATTTTTCGTCGGCGGACCAATGTTAAGACCGTGGAAGATTTGGTGGCTCAGTCGGTGTCTCCGGGTGTTCTTCGAACTCTTCTAAGCCCAGCGGATTGTTAAGAACTTCGCAAAAATGCTCAGCCCATCGTAGTAGTTGCTCATCTTGATTTGTGAAAAGGCGACCGTCCTTCGCCCGAATTGGTTTTTCGTTACGACACCTTGATCCCGATAGTTCTCTTGTAATGGAGTATAGTTTTCTAATATCGTGCATTCTCACTGCCGTTTCTGCTTCTTCAGCTAAGGTGTCAGCCCATTTTCGTTTATCTCGCCGAGCTGATATTTTAATTTGCTTTGAGAGAGCCTTATATTGTCCGGTTAGGTTGGCAGTCAATGTTGACTGATTACTGCCATGGCTAAGAATTGCAATTTTTTTTTAAAACGTTTACTTAAGCGGTAAGACCAGTGTGGAGCGGATAAAAATTGACTGAGTTATTCGTGAAGCCATTTGAAAAAAGTGATTTCGAGAAACACGCGTTTAAAGTTTCAAAACTGAACAGACCCGACACTTGTAAAAGTAGGACAAACTTTTTTTTTTTCGAAAAATAAATCGGGACATCATTTCTTACATATTTTACCATTTAACCATTTCCCTAAAACAAAAAAATTGATTTTCTGAGGTATTTTGACGATCAGCTTACTCTGCGCTTATCGCTCTCTTGCGAAGGCTGCCATGCCCAGCTGTTCTGACCGCTCTCCACTGCCAAGAAGACGCTCTGCCCGCCAAAGATAAACATTCTTCTCTCTATAACTTGGAACTCTGCATTTAATTTACTTTAAACAGCGAGAGAGTATTCCTTTCGAAGATTGAGTTTTTTACAGACTTCGTTTCGATGAAATTCTACTAAATTTAGGATCAAGTAGCTGCTTAGAAACTTATATATATATATGATTTTCTTTATCTCCTATTGGAGCATAGGGCGTCTTCAATTGCCATCTTCCACCGAACTCGATTTCTTTCTTAATTCGTTCCAGCTTAAACCCAGAGATTTCATTTCAGTTTCCGTAGATCTTCTTCAGGTGGTACGTGGTCTTCCAACTCTGCGCCCTGCTTGGAAACTTAGCTGCTATAGTAATTACTTTTTAATCATGGGAAGCTACAGACTTAAGCCTCATCCAAGCCCCTGGGGCAACTGCATAAGATTTAGCTGCATCAGCATGGGCAGACCCTTTCGCTTTTATGTATTTATAATGTATGCTACATATAGCTACAGCACATATTTGTACCACTTATGTATACATAAAGCACTGACCGCTGCAAATTCAGGGCAGTTATCACATTTATTGAGGGTTGTTGCCGGACCTTATAATGAGAGCAAGAACTACACGCGTGCCTCAAAATATTTACACACAACGCTCCTAGACTATGTCCTGTGTATCCTGTATGCGTTTGGTGCTGCCTCGTCCGGTCGTCCGGTCAGCTACAAAGTTGGCCTTTGGTAATTTGTTGAGCTTTTGTTGCAAGCAACGTTCTGTTAGCTTGACTACCTACCCTTATGGAACTCGTTTGGCATGGGGCAGCACCAAGCTGGAACAACTAACGTACCTACCTATTACTGGTTACCGGCAGCCGGATCGGGTCCAAAGCCGAACCACAGCAACTGGGCTGCCAGCTCGGAATTGTTTCAAAACATTGCACGTTCGTTTGTTGCTTGGCTCAGCTGGCGGCAACTGTTGGCGGCAACAATCCTGCCGCGTCTGGGCCGGCACGCACGCACGCAAAGATTAAAGGTTAGCACTCACGACCTTGCCTCAAAAACGAGGCAGCTTCGACAAGCAGACGACGACACAAGCAGCTTGTGGCATGTACGTGCGTACGCTATTACCTCGCCTCTAAGCCGGCACATCCATTAGGAGTCAGAATCGTAAATCATAAATGAGTTGCATAAATGCTAACAAATTTTTTTTTTTTTAATGTTTTGGATTCTCCAACCGCGAACTCGAACTCGGCGTTTGGTGCAAATAGTTTAGTAGGTTTTTTGAGACACCCTAACTTGGGCAATCGAAATTCGCAACGATTTCGAGATTCACTTTAAACAAAAATGATTTAAAGATACTATGCTCGAAGCGATGAGGAGGTTCCGTCTCTATGAGCTCCTAATTTTCGGAGACCACAAAAACTAGAGACCCAAAATCAATCAGCCATGCTCCGGCAATCGAAAAAACCAAACCGAACTATTTTATTCGGATTCGTCTTTGCGTGCTCCGAAAAATTTGGCATAAATATAATCTTAGAATATCAAAGAATATTAAAGAAATTAGTATTTAGTATTAAGTTCGCATTCGCTTTCAAAACGAATCCGAATAAAAGGTTCGGATTCGTTGTCCGGAGCACGCCCGAATGTATCTAAACCCCTTTCAGATGATGTTTGTTGAATTATGTCTGCTTAATATTTTGATCTGGAACTAAACAAATCTATGGAAGATGGCTATCTGAATCTGTGCATCAAAAATAGTAAGTCATAGTCAACATTTAGCAGAATTCGAATATTTCAATCTTCAACGCAAGCAAATTTTTTCCCCTAACTTTGGAATGAACTCTCGTTTTAAATTTTTGGAAGTTATACAATAGGTGTAGCCCACTAGCGGACTTAACTGCAACACATTTTCATAAGCTGTAAGGTGCAAATGTCGGAGACCCCCAAAGTAGTGCTGGAGGCCAACATCGATATATAGAGATTTTAAACTTCGACCATCGATGTTTTCTCCAGCACTACCCCAAAGTTACCCAAAGATCCGCGTTTCTAGAGAAGTCTATATAGACATTTCCGTCTGTCTCTTCGTGCGTATGAACGCTAAGATCTCTAGGCGATACGGTAGATAATTTCATTTTATTTTTTTTTGATATCGATTATTTCATTTATTATTTTGTTTTGTGTGATGGTAAAGGGTATGGGCCATATCCATAGTACGTGACCCGTTCAGGGGGTCACGCTTGGGCATTGGACCGGGGGGTTTAGGTTTTTGTCGAGTAGTAGTCTAGTAGAATCATGCGCTTAATATTAATATTTTGTTTTGCAATTTGGTAAATTTGGAAAAAAATCGAATATGTTGATCAAATACTTAGTCAAAAATAAACAAAAAATGTTCTTATTTTCCTTTGCCTATAAACTACATCAATTATCATCCTATCCAGGGCCGAAGAGAGAAATATGCGGGCCTGGGGGGGTAAATGTATTGGCCACTCTATCACAACTTTAGCTTGAATCATTGTGTTCTGTAAGTACGTCAATAGAAAACAATCTTTTCAACAATCCAAGAAATAGCGTAAAAAAAATTAACCATCTAAAGGGGTCTACGCAGTTCGAAAAATTCCGCGCGGAATGACAAAACTTCATATATAAAAAAAAAAATCCCATTTGGGATATCCCTTTTGGGACTTTTTGTTATATGAAATTTTGACATTCCGCGCGAAATTTTCCGAACTGCGTATAGGGCTTAAAAAAATTTTTTTTTCAAAATTTTATCACGACAGTAACTACACCGGGCTTCTGAGAAAACTCCGTGCCCGGGAGGAATCCCCCCGTTTCCCACCTCTCTCGACTGGCCTGAACCTATCATATGGTAAAAAAGTCCTAGAATCACAAATTTTTGTAAAAATATTCATGTGGCCCTAAACGAACCTAAATTTTATCGATACGACCACCCTACCCCCTGCAAACGAGATTCTTCAAATCGCAAAAAATGTACGAAACTTATAAAAGTATCATTTTTTTTTTTAAGCAATATTTTAAGTTTTTTTTGTTCGAGAAAAAGGGTTAAGGTTTTCGCAACCTCTTCGATTGTTTTACGTTTTGTTCTTTTTTTTCGTTTTTTGCACCTGACTTGATGAACTTCTAAAAATTGTTAACCGTCTCGGTACATTTGTGTACTGCTTAGTTTTTGAATCTTCTGCAAGAAACTTATTAACTTATTATAATTCAAAACTTTTTCCAATAAAACCAAAACAATTACATAAACAAATCAGTGCATTTGCTTTCAAAATAAATGTAGTGTTCAGTTTCGGTAGCAAAAAAATTCATGTAAAATAAATTCAAGACTTTTAGCATGTAAGTATTTGCATATGGCGTCAAGTGTTGGAGAGTTTGGGGAGAGGGGTACTGGCTGGGGGTGTACGCATAAAACCTAGTCAAATAAAACACTTTCTAAAATTTGACTTTGAGCAGAAACCGCATTCATTACTCTTAGCCGCCCAAAAGGAAAATGGCGTGCTGGAAGAGTGCGGCGCTGGATGAACGGACGGTTTTAAGGAACCCTTGCTGGAATTTACCGTTTTTAATCTCATTTCAAAAGTCCTTACCAACACACACACACATGGACACACACGCATGTGTGTATGGTGTAAATATGAGTATTGGTCTAAGTTGGCTAGTGTCAGATGGAAAAATAAGTTCCGGTCGAGGGCTCATTGGGTTGCGGTGTTTACATATGCGTGTGCGGCTGTGCGTGTGTGTGTGTGTGTGTGGGGTCGCGGGCCATGAGATTGAAAATGATGGTCCGACAGATTTTGAAAATTGCCAGCCAACCGGCTGCCGGCGGCGACGGCGGTGGCAACAAAAGTAGCTACAGGGTAGAACATAGAACGCAGGACGCAGGACATCGACCACAAGCAACGACCAAGACCACGGACCAGTATCCAGAGCATTCGAGGACCAAGAGCAATGGCGTTAGCAAGTTTTTTGTTGGTGGGTGTGGAGGGGATGTGGCGGCACAACCGACCACAGACCTGAGCCTTGAGCTGGGTAAATATTTGTGGTTTCCGAAAGGATACTTTTAGCTATGCGTAAATTCAAAAAGGCAAATTGGCAACTTTTGTGCGCCCCTCCATAGCCAGTTGCTGCCAGTTGCCACCGCCTGCTGCTTGGGTTCATTTGCTAGCCAAAGTAGAGCCCGGAGTAACTGCCTCACTATTTGTTTGTGTCTGCATGAGTGTGTGTGTGTGTGTCTATGCGAGAAGATACATATCTCCTGGCGTTACGTCAAAAACACAAACAAACACACATGGGGCTGCCCCTGCGGCGCTCTGTGCCAGGCCAACACACACAGACACATGCTGCACTCGTGCTTGGACTGATTTCTAGCAGATTGAATATGCCCAAAACATGCTTAAGACGCAGCTCAACCCAGAGACAACCCACCCACAAACCGCCGCCTTTTTACTTCTGCCCGTTGGTGATTTCATTAAGACGGTGACCAAATAAATTTATTAATCCTAAGGCTAATAAATAGTGTGACATTAAAACACAGCAAACCGCAACATATACGACCGACCTTATGAACCGGTTCCTGCTAAGGGTGGCTCCAGCTTCTGCTGCTCCTGTTTGTTTTTGCTGCAAAAAAAGGGCAAAATTCGCTGCCATTTCAGAGCAGCAACAGCATCCTTATGATGCTGGAACAGCCTCAGCAAAGTTTAACCCGACCCGACTCGACCCGTGGTCAGTTTTGGGTGCAAATCAATTGACCTCCTCAGAGATGCTGTAGCAAACATGTTTTTCAAGTACTTTTTGATTTAGGGGTTTTTCTGCCCATTTCTCGTTTTTGATGCCGAGCTTGACCCCGGTCCAGGCGGGGTTAATGATGTTTCACACATTTAATATGCTTGTTATTTCTTTTAATTAACAGCTTCCACCATGCCAGCTGTAAGTTCCAAATTATATCCCGCCTACACACTGGCAGGTGTCAAAGCCCGCTCCAAGTCCATATGCTCATGCCGCCTGACAACAAATCCCGAGGGCATGCAAAAAGCCAAACGTCGTCATCGCACTGAATTGGAGCATACCAAAATGTGCCGCCCGCGCCGTCTGCCGAATCTGGACACAAGTAGCACCAGGTAAATGCAGCCATTGCCATTGACATGCCAATAAGTGCGTCTAGTTAGTAACGCTGAGAATTTCATTACAGCCCTAAAGCAAGTTACCCATAAACCAAGTCCTCCCCACTCAGCAACTACAATTGGGCAACACTGGAACGTGCCACAATGTGGCAACTCTTTCGCACTACAGCTCTGACTACTGGCAAATGTTCTGCAAGCAATAGACACGAACATTCCACATAATCGTATATTTTTGGAAAAAGTAATATTAAAAAAAAAAAAATAAAGGCTCACAAGCAACAAAGCCCAAAAATGCGACTTTTTATTTAATTAAATCTGAAATTGGAAGGGGCTTACTAGGTAATTGAAGAAGAGGTCGACCACGTAAGAGATGGATAGATGGAATACAAGAAGACCTACGAAGAATTGAAATCACTAATTGGAAAGACAGAGCGAGAGATAGAGAAGAGTAGAATGCTGTTATACGACAGGCTTAGGTCCTTCACGGAATGTCAATGCCCTGGAAGAATTGGAAGGGGTTGCTAGAGTGGACTTTATAAAGCAGCACTTGATTCCCATGGGATACTCCTATAGCACCCTATACGGGGAACGTTGGGGTCAAACAATCCTTGGTAAGTCGAACTCACTGCGAATAAGCATGAGGCAACGTGTTTTCACGATCCTTAATAGTTCACCTCAAGCCGACTCGAAGGTCTTGCGAACCCTCTTGCTTGCAAGGGTCTCCCCGTGGTGTTCTTTAAGTACACTTCGTGTAAATGAAGAGATAGCGAGTTCGAGCCATCAAAAAAAGGTTTCGTTGGGCTAGTAACCCGGCCGTAACACAATACATACTCAAGAAACGGAAACCAGCCTTGGATTCTGCCCAATGCTCCACCTAGGTGCGACTACTCCTAAACGCATAATTAAGCTCTACAGTAGTCTAGGAATAAAGACACTTAAGTTTCCGCAAAATTTTTAATCTTCATCGATATTCATTTTATCTTCTTTAAAATATGCCGCCTTTGAAGCGATACACAAATGCCACTTCTTTTCCAATCATTAAAACATGCCTTGAAGGCGTCGCCCGGTGTCTTAATAGCACCCCGAAGGTACCTAGTTTTGGTCTTCCAGGTAATATCTAGTTGTGGCACTTTGAGAGGGAAACGGAAACATGAAACTTTCATCAACTGTAACAACAAAAAATAGGGGGCGTCAGGGGGACGGAAACCAGCCTCGGATTCTGCTCTAAGCTCCACCTAGTGGCGACTACTCGTAAACGCACAATTAAGCTCTACAGTAGTCTAGGAATAAAGACACTTTAGTTTCCGGAAATTGTAATTTAAACTGCCCGCGCCGAATACTTTCCAGAAATTTTGGTTTTTTTAAGTTGGCAGGACTGTCCTTAATCAGTCTACCTCAGTAGTGTTTTGCGAATTCTACAACGGAGAAAAATATCGAACAAAGAATTTGTATCAAATTTGTGCGTGTGCGGAGTCGTTGCGAATGTTGGAAAAGGCTTATGGTGAATCAGTTCTGTCGAAAACCCAAGCCTACGACTGGTACAAAGCGTTTAAGGATGGTTGAGAGACCGTTGAAGACATGCCTCGTTCCGGACGTTCTTCGACGTCTACCACTGACGATAACATTAAAAAAGTGAAAGAAATCGTGTTCGAAAATCGTCATACGAGATAGACAGCACATGAGCTAAACATCAGTCGTGAAGTAGCTCGTTTAATTTTGGTGGATAATTTGAGCATGCTCGGCTCGTGCCGAAAGAGTTGTAATTGTGAATGATTTTAAGGCCAAAAACTCATTCAATATCATCGATCAAGAACCGTATTCGCCGGATTTGGCCCCAAGTGACTTTTTTTTGTTTCCAAAACTAAAGTTGCCACTCGGTGGAACCCGTTTCGCCATAATTGAGGCCATAAGAGAAAATTCGCTGAGGGTGCTGAAGGACATCCCGGTCGACGCCTACAAGGCATGTTTTAATGAGGATGAGGATTATACAGGATGTCGTATTGCAAATGAGGGGTCGGTCAGAGCTCAGGCGGAAAGAGACTGGTACACTTCGTCCGGTTGTCGCAACTCTCAAGCACTATAGCCACGGTACAATCCAAAGCGAACATCTGAGCTTCTGCGTTTTTACAAAAACAGGACCAGGATGATGTTAGTTGTTGTAGCGTGACACTGCACCATGGGCCTAATGGCTGAGAGGTTGCACAATCCCCATCACGACTTCTGCCGCAGCTGCGGAGATGAAGAGGAGACAGAAAGCATCCAACTAGTTTCTGGGTAAACCATTTCTGGAAGACCTGGGCAGTTTCGCAAATGTGACTATAGCGGATCTGGCCACTTTTGTCGAAGCCTCAAAATGGTTCTGCAAGGAAAGGGATTTAGGTGACTAGGAATGCTCACCAGTTTTTGACTTTCAGAATAATCCTCTTTTACCCCTTCGAAAATTCTCCATACTCCTTTTTTCCTTTCCACAATTAGGCAACACAACGGACCTCATGGCTTCTGGGTGATCTCAATTATTAATTGAGCTGCCTGATGATCCTAACCTAACCTACATATCATTGTTATGCGATGAGTACGGAATTACGTTGGAGTTACTTAAAAAATACTTAGCACTTAAAACTATTTTATTATTTGAAGTCTAGAACCGTGTTCCGAATTCGGGTTAGTATTTTTTAAGGTACAAAATATAGGATTTTACAATATAATCAAAGATCTAAAAGGTTATATCTACTGTGGGATTAGAGAACAATGAGGACAGAAACACATTCCTGCAGCGTATAGAGCATTGGCTAACAGAGAGATTCGTAAACTAGCTAAGGAGCTTTAAGGCCTGGAAGGAAGCACAATAGATTTTGAGAGTCGCAGAGCAGAAAGGCAAGCAGGGCGCGAAGCCCCCTAGTTAAAAATTAAATTATTTTTAAAACCATTCCTGGCCTCCTACATATAACTTGGCAAGTTTCAAGAAAATATTCCAATTATGCAAGAACTTTCTTATGCGATACTGGGAACTTTGGAAACGCCTGAGCAATATGATTATAGTGAATTCAAACACTTGTATTATAGCTAATGTGGGACTAGAGAGGAGTTCTTGCAACACATTCCAACAGAGTATAGCGCATGGGCGGACAGAGAATTTCGATGCCGAAAACTGGGTGAGTAGCTATAGAGCTTGTAGGGAACACAATAGAGCCTTAGGGTCGCAGAGCAGCAAAGCGAGCAGGTAGCGAAGTCCCCTACTTTAAAAATTAAATAATTTTTCTTTCTTCAACCAAATGGTTCAGGAACTACATTTAAAGCGACTTCTTAAGTAAGGCTGCATAGTACGTCTTCCAGAATTTACACTTTAGGTATACTCATAAGCTGAACAATACTATGTGGCTTCATGTTGCGATCTCAAAGCTGCAACAGATGCCTGAAACAAAACAAAAAAGCGCCTAACAAAGCTAAAAAGAGTTGTTGGAGAGTGTGGAGTGAAGCAAGGGGGGAGTCCCCCTTGTTGTTTTAGCTAGAAAAATGTTGGACAAATGGATTTTCCAAATAACTGAAGCTGCTGCAGATGAGAGGAGATGTGTGAGTGCTATGGGCTTAAAGTTGCATTCCCATTCCGCGTTCCCCATTCCCCATGCCCAATTACTTTTGCAGTCGTATTCGCATTTTCGCATTTGTTTAAAAAAGTGGAAAGAACAACAAAAAAAAAAAAAAAACACCGCACACCTTCAACACACGCAGACACACATTGGCAAACGGCAGGAAAACAAAAAAGTGGAGTAAAAAGAATTCGCACAACCCACGGAAAAGTTAGAGAAGTCATTGAATGTCAGCCAAGCAGCACGGAGTGGGTTAGGCAGCATATGAGCTGGAGTTGGAGTCAAGAAGCGGACGCCTGGACGCCTATAACAAGCGGCAGGAGGAACAGCAGCTCACATATATACGCCGGCTTAATGATTCTTTTATTCTTTATTTTGCTTCTTTTTTTGTCTGTTTGTGTGTGTGTGTGTGCGTATTTTATACCCTATAAATAGAGCTACAAGAATCTTATAGCTATCTGCAGATCGTAAGCTTATTGGGCATCGGGTATAATCTCGAATTTTCGATCAAAAGATAATATTGAGTTTTTCAACCGGTGCTCCTAATTCCGAATTTTTTGCTGGCGCCATCTACTCATATTTTCCTTGCTCATTGTTGGCGCAGCTTTGCAACTTTCGAGGGAAATTATCTAGTCGCTATTCCTATTACAAGGGAAATTTTTTTTATGCAAGACATCAGCTAAGAAGGAAGACGGGAACACCTCCCTGTGTATATATATCAGAGCTCGCAATAGACTGTCAACCCATTTTGCCAACATTGGCGGGGTCCGGACTCGAAAAACTCCCGTGGATCCGCCACTGTCGTTGGGAAATAAAAGGAAGACCCTCAGAGATCTTTTCCCTCTTTCCAACAAACCAAGTGCCCTGACTAGGTGATCTTCAAAATAGCATCCCATTCTGGGCGTATACTAATCAGTCTTTTGAAGCACTTGTAGGTAGGGGAAAAAAGTTTCTGCTCGGTTTGAAGCCTGATTTGCTCAGATGAAGTGCAGCCATAAAAAAATGAAAAAGGATTTCCCATGCATTTGTTAAATTTGTAAAGGAATTACCCATTTAGAGAAATTCTACAAATATTAACTGGCGCTGTAAATTATCAGGTGCTTGGAATTGGATGAACTGCTTGCAATTGGATTTGGACTGAATTAGTTTAGCTACCAGTCCATTCTTGGACAAACACATATAAGCAGCAGCTGCAGAGTATTCCAGTCTCGTATAGTGGGCCATCTGATTTTCCCACTTTTTGTGTTTTTTATAGATATCATATGAGCTCTGGACAGCGGAGCGCATTTAGCCAGAATACAGAGCACGGTGGGCCGTTGGGAGCACACATGGCCCAGAGGGGCGGCTCGGAGCTTTGGGGGCTCTTATTAACGAACCAGCGAGTGCGCGAGCGAGCGTGCGGTGTCCTGCCGGCGTATGTATGTGTGTGGGAGTATGTGCGAGTATGTGTGTGTGTGTGTGGAGAAGACAATGTAAGGACAGTGCACTCCACACGCCGTTTTCAACAACACACACACACACGCACACATGCTTGGACAGTCGGCAGACGAACAACAACACGAAATTTGTGTGCGCGCCAAAAAGGATGCATTGAAAGGACTTCTCGCTGTCTCTATCGCACGGCACAAGGCACAACAGAGCCCAGCAGGCAGGACCGTGTGTGTGTGTTGCCAAAGCGCCACAAAGGTTCATGGACAGTATGAGAGTCCTTAGCTGGCACAAAAGAAAGGCTTAAGTTTCCATTTGGTCTCTAGAGCACGATATCCAGCGTCAGGACGTGCACACACATATATGTATATTGTTCGCACATGTGTGTGTGTGTGTGTGTACCTTTGCATAGAAGTGCTGTCCGTGTCCGGGTGTCTGTTGCGCGTGGGTCGAGTCGGGTCCGGGTCCGGGTCGCTTTGCGGTGGCAATGCGCGTGCATCCTTTTTGGTTTTTCCTTTACGAATGTGCTACTGTCCATGTGTGCGTCTCATGCATCTCTGTGCTGTCCCGTACCTCCTTATCTCTCTGTGTATGTGTTGTAGTAGATATTTGTTCTTTGACTTTCTTTGCTTTCCGGGTGCCACTCCCAGCCACGCGTCTAGGCAAAACTTTTACTCTGAAGCTAACCAGGCATGGGCTAGTCTCGTTCCATGTCGTCATCGCCCACATCATCGTCGTCGTCTCCGTTTTTCTCCAATTTATTTTCGTTTTTAATGGTTTTTTGGCTTTTTGGTTTTGTTCACAAAATGATAAAAGTGAAAAAACTTTGCTTGATTATAATATTTTTTTTTTTTTTGTTTTTCTACGTAGCTTCAGACGATTCGGATTTCCGAAATCGGAAATCTCTTATAGAACTTTATTTAATAAGCGGTTATGCATTACTGCAATTTATTAATTTAAAATTTCAGTATTTTATTTCGCTGCTGATCATTTGCATTTATTAGTGTGACCATATTACAAGAAAATTATTTTTGGCCTCAATACCCCGTTGAGACGATCCGGATTTCCGAAATCGGAAACCTCTTATAAAATTATTAATTTAAAATCTTAACATTTTAGTATTATATTTCGCCGCTGATCATTTGCATTTATTAGTGTGACCATATTAGAAGAAATTTATTTTTGGGCTCGATACGTACTTCCGGAAATCCCATATAACATTTTATTTAATAAGCGTTTACATGGGTCTTATACGTAAATGCGGTTGATGTCCCCATAAAATATTATTATTTTAGTATTTTACTTCACCTCTGATCATTTGCTTTTACTAGTGTGACCATATTACAAGAAAATTAATTTTGGCCTCAATACCCTGTTGAGACGATACGTATTTTCGAAAGCGGAAATCGTATAAAGAACTTTATTAAATAAGCAGTAATACAATTTATTTATTGAAAATTTTAACATTTTAGTATTTTATTTCACCGCTGATCAGTTGACTTTATTAGTGTGACCATATTACAAGAACATAATTTTTGGCCTCGATCCACCGTTAAGAGATTTCAACGCAGTCATATTTCTAAATTCTTCCAAAAATATCCAACAAAATAGTTTAACCTATAACGTATAATACATAATCTTAAGACAGACCTAATATCCTCTGTTGATCTGGCAAAAAAAAATCTGTTGTAGTTTAAGGCCCATACGCAGCATGCAAAAATTCCGCACGAAATGTCAAAACTTCATGTACAAAAAAAATATCCCAAAAAAGGGAATTGTTTTTTTATATGAAGTTTCGACATTTCGTGCGGAATTTTTGCATGCTGCGTATGGGCCTTTAGAATAAATTGAATCTTACAACTTAATTTTCACGAAATTCCCAATGCCCCTGATACATTTATAACTTTTTCAACATTTTTTGGGACAAATCAACTTTTTTCGTAAAAATATACCAAAAAAAAACTATAATTTTTATTTTGAAGCATAACAATCTTGGCACTTGACGCATCTAAAGCAATTTCCTTAAGGCCCATACGCAGCATGCAAAAATTCCGCACGAAATGTCAAAACTTCATATAAAAAAGAAATTCCCTTTTTTGGGATATTTTTTTTTATATGAAGTTTGCTGCGTATGGGCCTTAATCAGGCATTTATTCATACTATCAACGCCCTTTTGGAAACTCGGAGATCCAACTCAGATCTGTTTCCGTGCTGCCCCCCAAGCGTCGCTTGTAAAAGCCAAACATAATTCAAACGCTTCACAAGTTGAGAACTCCCCGTACCGGGAATATGGCGGCGTGCATTTAACAATTATTTGTAGCTACGAGTGTGTGTGTGCTTGGCATAATCCCTGGACGCCGCCATGTTTGGCTAACTGACTGCTACCCACTCATGCACATGGATGGCTCTTGGCACAGGGGCAGCCGCCATATTCCACCATCCACGGCAATGCTTTCAATTAAAACATCAACCAAGCGTTCGACCAACTGCCCAACCGCCCAACAGCTCGAGAACCCTGGCACCGGCCGGCTCTTTGAAAATTATGTATTCAAGTGGTCAGATGGTGTTGTTCATTATTTCTAGAGCGATGGGGTTGAAAACAACAAAAACACTCTCTGTTCAACAGACGGACCTTAGGACAGACAGACAGACAATAAGAGATACGCTTGCGTAGATACGGCGTACCGAATCCGAAAGCAAATACGAATCCCAAACTGAATCCGAACCCATTGCCCAGGCTCATGTTATTGTAGTTACATCCGCACGCTTTCACATTGGTAGCCAGAGAGTGTTTCAATTCGAACATAATAAATTAATTTATCATCAGAAAAGAATCTTCTTTAGCTACAAAGCAAGCCGTAAAAGTTTCACCCCTTATGTGACATATACCACACACACACACACACACACACATACCATCCATATGTATACAGCCCATATAAGAGTTTACTACTACTTGTATGCGCGTGTATATACATGCATATATTGACTATCTGTGTACTTGTAGTAATGTGCAGACACACTTGCATTTCAAGAACTACTTCTCCATTGCCGTGCTCCAAACAGCCCCAGTCAAAAGTCTGACTCTTAGACCGTAACTCAGTCTACTTTTAAGTCTGTCCAACACATTAGCCTCATTGGTAGCTGCTCTGAGTAACTGGAGCTGCAAATGGGCAGCAAGTTAAGTTCAACTGGAAAAACTTCTACGTAGTACTTAAAATTAAAGAAATTGCAAAGTTTTTAAACAACAACAAAAACCACATTCAAAATATCGTAAATTAAGTAAGTGATTTTTGCGGCAGCACTAAAAATATTCCTGCCTCGGAGTAGGGTATGCTCAGGCTATCTAATTAAACTTTTTACTTGGGCTCTGAATCACTTTTGTTTCATAGACATAGTATAAGCTAGAGGGCCTTGCCGACTGTTTCTGCTTTTTGTGACCTCCCAATATCCATTACAATTTCACTTATTTTTATCGAATTGGGCATTGTAATCGTTTGTGGGTAAGGCATAGGCCTATACGCACTGCGACCAATATGATCTATTCTGCACTCCTTTACATTTAGACATTTAGACCAGCTCCTTTACAGAGAGCTTTTGTAGCCTTACATCTTCTAGTATTTTGTATCTCCTGTGGCCTAGTGCTTCACAATTTGTGATCAGGTGTTCCATGGACTCTTCCTCATCACAGCAGAATCTGCATGTATTTGAATCTGATAGACCTATTCTGTGTAGATGTTTTTTCAGGCGAAGTGGCCTGTTAGTGCTCCAGAGAGTGTCTTCAGACTTTTACTGTTTAGAGAGAGAGAGTAGTGTTCGCTCTTTTGGCGTCGAAATTTAGGAATTTCTTGGAATGGTTGAGGCCTTCAATGCCATTCCAATATTCCTTGAATTTTTGTTGAGTCCATTTCTTGTTCTCATGTTTCATATTATTCTTGTTGAAGCCGAAAAAGGGAGTAGGGCCTATAAATGGCTATTCCGCCCCCTTTTTGGCGTAAAGGTCCGCCTTTTCGTTGCCTTCGTGTACTTCGTATCCGGGCACCTAAATCAAAGACTCTTGGTTGTAGATGGCCAGTTGGTGTGTAGCTTTTTAGTGCTTTAAGGACTGATTGACTGTCTGGGAGTATTTTGATCTTAACTATCTTGAATCCTCTTTTGGATAGGATTCAAATTGGGTATGCTACGAGCTCAAAAGTATCGTGTACTTCACAGATTATTGCTCGAATTCTTTTCCGATTGTTCAAGCAACTACAACTATAGTATCGTCTTGAAATAACTTGTTTTTTTTTATTGTGCTTTTATTTACAATCTGTCTGAGAACAATCAGCAAATTTTATAAGTAATATAAAAATGGCAGGATTGAATGTGCTCCACTGAGTCCAATCAATATAGAACAATACTATTTGCTAAAAAAGATTTTTATACAATTATTTTACAAATTGATCTTGAAGTTACAGAATATGAAATTTTTTTAGACGTCTAACATCCACACTATTGTCTAGTAGGTTGATTGCTAGTGAGTTTTCATGATAAGAAAGTCTCTCTAAATATCTTCGTGATGTTTTGCTGATTTCATCTTTGACGTAAGGAACATTCAAGTCTTTGTATATTTCTTGGTTGCTTACATATCATGGAGCGCCTGCAATGTGTCTTAGTGTTATAGATTGATATCTTTGCAAGATTTCAATATTAGAGGTGCTCGCCGTCTCCCAGACTGGCTTAAGGACTGCCTTGTATAGCCGAACTTTGTTTTCTAGGCTGAGTTGCGATCGAGGGCTTAAAAGCCAGCGCAACTTTTAAGTTTTTAATTTTGGCTGCTTTTGTTTCGCTTTTATGTGGACCTTCCACGTCAGTCTTCGGTCTAGATGAACCCCGAGGTATTTTACGGTTTCACTTTCGGGAATGATGGAGCCATATAATGATACCGAGGGACAGTTGCCGCATCTAAATGAAAAAGTCATTTGAACAGATTTCTGCGTATTTACTTCTATGCATTTCTTTAGCCATTTTTCAACCATAGTAAGCTGTTCCTGTAAGCGCAATGAAGCGTCATTTCTATTGTCGTTTGTGGCAATGAATGCTGCATCATTAGCATATGTTGCAACCATGGATACATTGGCAGTCGGTAGATCAGCTGTAAATATTGTATATAAGACAGGACCTAGTACGCTCCCTTGAGGAACTACAGCATTAATAGAGTACAGCTCAGATGTTGCACCTGCTTCATGTACATAGAACTTTCTATCAGTTACATAAGATTTTATGAGTAAAAAGTAGGGTGTGCCAAACCTTGTCAAATGCTTGCTTTACATCTAGAAAGACTGCTACACAATACTGCTTGCTTTCAAAAGCACTCGTTATAGTGCTGATTACTCAGACCAACAAGGGTCAGTTGTTGGAAGGCTATGGTCCATCTCCGAAGCAATTTGCTGCGTTGAATCCGAATCCGGGGCCAGAATTGGCCTATCACGTCAGGATTTTGAGACATTTGAGGTTATTTACCCGAAAAACAACGTTTTTTCCTACTTTTGAGGCTATGTAAAGGATGCAAATAATTTTTGTGGTCTGTCACTCCAGTTACATCATTTAGTACCACTCTTACCCTTTAATTTAAAAGTTCTAGCGATCATTTACGATTTTTTTTCGCAAAGTTATGGCTATTCAAAGTTCCGAAGTATATCCCTCGGAGATTGAAAGCGCTTTTGACTCCAAGAACATAGCTTTGTGCGCCTTCCTGGATGTCGAAGGAGCTTTCGACAACACTGACTTTGGTTCTATCTCTAGAGCGCTGGCACGTAGAAACATAGAACCACACGTGATCGCATGGATCGAATCCACGCTCCGACAGAGGGACATAACTGCATCTCTAGATGGCACAGCAGTCAGCATAAGAGCTGTAAAAGGTTGTCCACAAGGAGGTGTGTTATCTCCCCTGCTATGGTCTCTCGTGATCGATGAACTGTTAACTAAGCTGACAGTGCTTGGTTATAAAGTCATTGGCTACGCAGATGACCTGGCTATCATAGTGACGGGTAAATATGAGAACACCATCATAGAGATGATGGACAATGCTCTTCAGATAACCCTGAACTGGTGTCTAAGCGAAGGGCTTAACATCAATCCCCTGAAAGCTGTGATTGTTCCCTTCACGAAGAGATACAACATTAGGCTTCGAAACCTCGTTATAAATAACACTGAGGTGGAGTTTTCAGAACAGGTCAAATATCTAGGTGTGGTCCTAGACAAGCGACTCAACTGGAACTCCCACTTAGAACAAGTGCTCTCCAAAGCTACTCGAGCCATGTGGGCTTGTAGGAAATTCTTTGGCAACACTTGGGGCTTCAGCCCAAATATCATAGAATGGATATACCGTATGATGGTACGGCCTATCGTCACATATGCAGCCCTTGTGTGGTGGCCCAAGACGCAGCAAAATGTGGCAATTAAGAAGTGCAGCAAGCTTCAAAGATTAGTATGCCTATCTCTCTCGGGAGCTATGCGTACCTGTCCAACAGCTGTCATGGAGTCGGTCCTTGGACTTACACCACTGCACATTTTCATCCAAAAGTCAGCCATGCAGAGTCTACTGCGTATCCAGATCACATCTAGTCTCTTAGCAAGCGACACTGGTCATGCCGCACTTATATATTCCCTTCCTGACGTATCCATCTGCTCTAGATCAGATCTTATGATCACGGAACTATTTCATAACAAGAAATTTAGATCTCTTCTCCCAAGTCGGGAGACTTGGGCTGATGGCAGCCCCTGTGGTAACCTCCGGTGGCAACAATGGTTCACGGATGGGTCCAAAACTGAGCAGGGTGTAGGTGCTGGAGTCGTTGGGCCCAACACCAGAATCTCTAGTGCAATGGGCATCTGGCCCAGCATCTTTCAAGCAGAGATTCATGCCATAGAGATCTGCGCTCATAGTATCCTTAGTAAGGGAACTAGGGGAGCAAACATCTGTATCTACTCAGATAGCCAAGCTGCTATTAGGGCACTATCATCATGGAGCATCTCCTCCAGGATGGTCAAAGAATGCCATAATTACCTCCAAACCCTGTCCTCCCGGAACAAAGTCGTGCTATGTTGGGTACCTGGACACTCAGGAGTGGATGGTAACACGATCGCTGACGATCTAGCACGACAGGGTGCCTCCACCCTGACCACTGCCCCTGCGCCCTTCTGTGGTATTGGTTGGTCCACAATCAAAACTATGGTAAACAAATGGGCTGCAGGTGAACATAGGAGATACTGGTTCTCCTTACCGGGGTTGCGTCAAGCAAAAGCGCTTATCAATCCCCTGGATATGATCAAGACAAAAGGTCTTGGCAGAGAGGACTTAAAACTCCTGGTAGCTTACCTATCTGGCCACCACACTGTTAGATACCATCTTCAGAAAATTGGCCTATCGGACTCTTCAGAGTGCAGACTCTGCCTCGAGGACGATGAAACCACCAGACATATTCTCTGTGACTGCCCAGCGCTGGTATGGGACAGAGCCTGTCACTTGGGAAAGGAACGGATTAGTCCCTTCCATCTTAGGTCAATACCAACAAAAGACCTACTGCTATTCATGCGGAAAGCGGAAAGTCTTTTGCTTTAATTTATGGGTATGGTACAAGAGATCTTCTGGTCGCAGTGCCCCACCTCTTTGTGAGGAACCCATAGGGGAGGAAAAAAAAAAAAAATCCCTCCGACGGTATTAGCATTTCACAGGTCTATAAATACCGTGATCATGTCAGTTGCTGTAAAGCCAAGGGTCATTTTCGAAGTAATTTGCTACGTAGAATCCGAATCCGGGGAATTCAGAATTGGCCCATCACGTCAGGATTGTGAGATATTTAAAAAAATAACGTTTTTCGGGTACATAACCTCAAATATCTCAAGATCCTGACGTGATGGGCCGATTCTGGCCCCGGATTCGGATTCTACGCAGCAAATTACTTCGGAAATGGACCATAGCTTTCCCACAACTGACATGACCCCGGTATTTGTAGGCCTGTGTTATTCGATGACATTGCTCAGGAGTCCCATGTCCTCTTCTAAACCCAAACTGGTGTTCAGGCATTATATTTAAGTCCTCCAAAACAGGCAACATTCAACATCGAGTCTAAGCATGGCATTGAAAATGAATGTAAGAAGTCTGATGCATTTTGGAGGTATGTTTCTTAATGTGAATCCATCAATTTTGTCAAAGCCAGGCGATTTTTAAAGTTTTATTTGCTTTATTTCCTTTGTTACCGCCTTAACAGTAGTCTTGCGAAGAGGCCAGCTCATCTGAAAAGGCGAGTTTAAGAAGTTATGCACATGAATAGTATTTTCATTGTCAGATGTTAAATTTGGCTGAAAGACTGAATGCAAATGCTGGGCAAAAGCCTCAGTTTTCTCTTCATTACTTCTACACCGGTGACCATTTCTATCTTCTATAATTGTGCTTCTCCTGATAGGCCTGTTTAAATAACGGGTTGCCTTCCAAAGGTTGTGGTCAGGATCTAAATTTTTTAGGTATTCTGCAGTAGCTTCATCCTTAATATCGCGCGAAATACTTAAAATTTTCTTAAGGAAAGCTTAAAATAAGCAGCTCATAATTGCAGCAGCATCCAGAAGTCAATCCATTTGATAATGAAGCGCTCAAAAAGAAAAAAGTTTCATAAAATCGAAACACTTTATGAGCAAATTTCGTGCTTTCAGTTCTTTTCTTTGAACTCTTATGCCGTTCCGATTAAACTAAGCCTATCAATCAAAAAAGCTTCCAGTCCAGTCTTCCCATTTATGATGGAAGGCTCTTGTAGAGGCACTTAGCCTTCAAGAGAAGTAACAAAGGGGTGCAAATAAAATAAGGATAACACAGTCACATAGGAAGCCATATTTATATAGGGTGCTTGTTCTGCGTTCTTCTACATTGTACAGTAGAGCTGTTGAAACATCGATGTTTTCGATATTTTTTAACTTCGATACATCGATTTTTTATATACATCGAAGTACATGTGGCGGCCATTTTTTAAATGCTTAAATTAATTCAGAGTGGGCCATCTGTTGGTTTGGTTATATAAGTATTTTCAAATAAAATGGTATTAACAAACAAACCAAGAGATAACAATATTTTTTATAATATACATTTCAAAATTAATTACATTTCATAGAAAAATAAGCAATGAAATAAAGAATAACAATCCAAAAGTTTATACAACGAAAGCAAAAGATAATACAGGCCACAAAAAAAAGTGGTGTAAACTTAACAGGTGACAGAGGAGCAGCCGAATCCGAAGTCCAAAAAAATCCTTCACACATGGGTCATGGATAACCACCAAAAAATCCCATAAAACGAGATGATTTGGATACTATCTAAGAACCCTTGCTTCGGGGTTTTTTGGACTGATTCAGCTGGCCAAAGTCCATAAGGGGTGCCTCTGTCATATTTAAAGTTTACACCACTTTTTTTGTGAGCCTGTGAGTTATAACAATAAAATGCTCTGTTCCAGCCAGAATTGCAGTCTCCATGGTATGAAATGGAAATGGATGAAATCTTTAAGCTCATTGGAGATCCAATATTGTCAAAGTGCCAAAATTGAGTCAACCCTACTATTTCGGATCTTTTGAGAATTGTTTTTTGCTAAAAATGCGAAAAGTGTCTGCGACGTGGATGCCGTTGATTGCCCATATTTTGTCCGTAGGGAATTTGGTCGATAATCGAAATGAAAATACCGATGATCGGAAAAAAATAAAAAACATCGAAGCATCGATGTTACTTCCAGCACTACTGCGCAGTCTAAAATGGTTGTTTTTTTTCCAACTTTTTTCTTTTTATAATCCCAATCTCTACTGCACTCTCTCTCATACTACTGCGGACTTTTCGAACTTTTACTTTAAATGTAACTCTAACTTATCGCTCAGTTCTTATGATCATATGATCATGACCACATCACCATCAACACAATCACATTATAATTCAAGCTTAGACATTCACAATTCGTTCCTACATCAGTTCAATTCAATATCGACTCATATATTTTTAGGAAATTCGTGCGCAAAATTAGCAATTTCTTGTAAAGTTAAGTCCCTTAATTAAAACAACTCAGCATATCAACACAAGCAGCTAAAAGTATGCTACACATATTTTCAGACTAACAAGTTTTTAAAAAATTGTTTCACAAATAAAATTGTATAAAATGTTGTTTTCCTTGTTGTGTTTTTTTTTTTTTAAATATTTTCGCTTTAAATTTATATCTTCATATATAATAATTAATTTTATAAATATAACATTATCAGCGACGCTCCGAAAACGAAAAACCAAATCGAACAATTTTATTCGGATTTGTTTTTGCGTGCTTCGGAAAACGAATTTTTTTGTCGTTATTTCCCTTTTTATTTTAGATTTAAATTAATTTTTGTTTCACACAAAACAGCTGACGTGGTTGCTATTTGTTGTTTACATTTTATTTTCATTAAAATATTGCTAGTATTCTGTTATTCTCTCTTTTAAATAAAATTACACAAAAATTTTACTTAAGCAACAATATTTATTGAAGTTCAACACGACTTAGCTATATTTGTTAGAGGGGAAATTTTCTTGGTGTAACGCGGTAACCCTGCCGCACCTATGTCATGTGTTCGTATATACATAAACACAAAAAATTAATTTTGTGTCGTGCATGCTAGTTTTTGGTTTAAGTCAGAAAAAAACAATTCAAAATAATTGTCAGTTAAAATCCAGCTTGAAGTTCGCATAAATAGAATCTAAGAATATCAAAGAATAATTTAAAAATTATTTGAGTATAGAATGCGTACCTTCTTTGATCATGCAGCAAATCATTCGGTTTTAAACTACATGAAAAATACGGCTTAGTGAAATTGGGAGCACCAATCATTCGTTTTCAGGAGCACGGCCGTATAATTGGAAAATTAAAAAAATGCACCCAATGAAAAATAAATTTAAATATTTTAATGAAATAATTTAATTTATATCATTTCTGTTTTGTATAAAGGCCCATACGCAGTTCGAAAATAAAAACGATAAATAAAATTTAAATTTGTCAAAAGCAACAACTGGTTTTAGAGATATCCCTTTCGGGAATCCGGACGCTGTTAAAAAAACACCCTTTATGCATCCATAAGTACCAACACTTGCTGTAACTCCCAACTATATTCATAGTATCAACAGCGTGTTCTTTTTAGAGCTTCATAACTTTGAGTTGGCAACACTGCATTATCTGACAACTCATTTAACAGCTGATAGTTGCTTTTTGTTGAGTTTGGTTTGACATTGCACTATGGATAGACTTACACCAGAGCAACGCACAGTGGGAGAAATGGCCAATCTAGCTCCGTTTTATTCAAATTTCAAAATAAAAATTAGGTCCAATATCGTTTTGTATTCGATTACTAATATATCCGATAGGCCAAAAAAATTTTTCGTTTTCTTATTCTCTCAATATTCGCAAAGCTGTAAAGCTTCAAACACAACATTAGCTCCACCAGCTGCATACAACTGCTTACCCGCCAAATTTGACTAGTTGCTGCAATTGTTTATAGATTTTGTATGTATAATATTTCAATTTTACTTTTTGTTAATAAATAATATTAAAGGTATGTATTTATTAAAAAAAATAAGTGTTTGTGGCCTGTGATTGTGTTTCCTCCCAAAATTCGATGTTGAAAGTTGTGCTAGCAAAAAGTATAATGTTTACTAATAACCTAATCTTTCGTAGAGCCGAACTTTTGATGTTCGGCCGGGTTCGGTATCAATCCTTTTTTAAAAAATAGTTCAATATTTTCTGTTGTGAGAATATCCAAAATTAGCTGCTACTTTTCGCTACTTATTTTTCAAATAATTTTTTTAGCTACAATGTCAGTGTCCAAGCGAGTACTTTTTTCAGTATGGTATATGGAAAATTACGTTTCCTTTTTGCGGTGCAGACATATATCTATGAGATTTTATTGGTGGACCTAAGCTCAAATGCCAAAATTGATTTTGCAGAGTGTAAAAAAAACAAATACATAGCAAAATAGTTTCTGACATTGCTAAACAAATTCCGTGCAAGGAGCATATACGAATGCGGCCAGCACCAGTTTGTTCAATTCTGGCAAGCGAAATGCATCTCAGATGGTATCTTTTTTTAACTCCGACGAAATTTAATAGTTAAATAAAGTTAAAACAGCAGAGGAAGCCTTGTCCTTATATATTGATACACAAATTTGCGTAAAATCTCAATGGAAGACTTGGCACATATACTTTGTATTTCATTAGACCCATTCATTACGATGCTATCAAAAGGATCATTTCCCTCTTCCAAAGCGGATGAACTCATAAATAATGACGTTATCCGTCTTATTTTAAATAAACAAGTGCTTCCAAGAAGACTTATCAGATTATTTCTCATCAGATCAGATTATTTCTCATCAGATACAGAGAAAAAACTGCGGAAATATAATAATAATAAATAAATAAAATGTTTAATTAAAAAAAATATTTTTATATTATTTTATATTTGTATAATATTGATTTATAAAATAAATTTATTCTTTCAGAAAAGAAAATTTTTTTTCAAAGTTATAAATAAATTTCTGCTAGAATGACAATTTTTCTAACAAGTACATATGCGGGCAAAATGGACTTCAGGTGTATATTTTGAATTTATTTGGTTGTCAGATTCATGCCAAATTTTGTAAAGATGTTTATATAAATTTTTTAAACATTTATAAAGAATAAATTTTATGAAAATTGGTGAAAAAATGTCTTAGATTTGGGCCAAACTGGCCAGATAGCAGTTTTAACAGAAATTAAAAAAAAAAAAATTAATATTTTAGATAAAACAACAAATTATTTCTATATTAATTTTGATTTGTTTCATATTTATCTACAAAATAAAATTATCCGTACAAAAATAGCAACATTTTTGCTGGAGTTATTAATTAATCGCCGCTAAATCAGGCATTTCTCCCACTGTGCAACGCTTGCAAATTGTTGAATTTTTTTATGAAAATAATGGTTCCGTTCGTCAAACTTATTCAGAATTGAAAATTTTGTTCTCCGATGAAGCACATTTTTTGTTTAATTAGTACGTATAACTTAGTAAGGATAATCCACAAAGTTTGTCGAAACACCATTACATTCACAGAAAATTACTGTCACTTGGAAATCAACATTCGAAAAGTTATGGGCGAAATACGGCCGTAAATGCTGCGGAAAATTTGTAAAAATTGGTGTTCCAGATCGGCCACAGGGCCAAAACATTAATTTCATAAAATTGTCTATCCAATAATGCCCGTTTTTTTGATATTATAAATATTTCTTTGTTTAGTTATGAATTAAGCTTGTATAACTTAAAAAAAAAACACCCTTTATATACAGCCGTGCTCTGAATTTCACAAATCACATCGAATAAATTTTATTCTCATATTTCCCTTACTCTTTGCGGTAAGCTATCATATTTCCCATACATTGTTGCCACAGTTCTGCACTTATCGATAAGTTTATATCGCTTACATTTTAGTTTGTTTAAAATATTACTTATTGTATAGGTAATTTATTATGCTGTCGTTTAAATAAATTTGCACATCAGCAACAATATTTATCGGCGAAAGAAGTGAAACGGACAATTTTTCCCCCGACCTTCTCCGATTTTGATGATTTTTACAGATTTGGTAGAGCTACCTAGCCACGTTAAATTTTATTGCAAAATTCCGATTATTTATAGAGTTATCGATAACTGAAAATTGGGTTTTTCGTTTTTAGACTATTCTTTGACAAGCCATATCTTCTAAACAAATAAAATATTGACGCGATTTTTTTTGTCCATGATAGATAAAATATTAAATTTGAAAAAGAAATTTTTATTTATTTTTAAGATGTTTTTTTTTTTAATTTTTTATCAGTTTTAGTTTTTAATTTGAAAGTGCAAAAGTGATCTCCCACTTTTAAAAAAAAAGTGGAGATGTCATTTTATGCGTGGAAGTTCACTGCAAAAAACAAAATAAAAAACAATAGGTTAGGTTAGGTTATGGCGGCAGCTGGCTTAAAAAGCCAGCACACATAGGCCCAGATTGGCCCGTTGTGATACCGCTTAGGATCTCAATTTAAACCCCCTTCTCCAGGTGAATGTTCTTAAAAGGAATCCCAGCCTGTTGCTGCGATATACAATAGCTTGCAATCCTTCTCGGACAGATGGGACCTAGCTCTTCTAGGTTATTGAGGAAATAATTTCCCAGGTACTTCTTCCTGCGTCTGCATAGAGCTACACAGGAACAGAAGAAGTGCTCTACTGTTTCTACTTCTTCCTCGTCTCTGCAGCTTCTGTAGAAGTCATTGCTCGGAGCGTTCATTCTGGTCGCATGTGCTCCGAAAAGCCAGTGACCGGTGATCGCTCTAACAACTGCCGAACACTGTGAGCGATTGAGTTCACAGAGTCTGGCGGAAACTTGAAATGATTAATCGTTTTGACATTCTAAGATCAATTTTGAAAGCGCCTCCGTATATTTAAGGTCAAAGGTCACAAAAATCTGATTTTTTGCAAATAATATTTTACCCGTGCTTCAAATATGTTCTAAAAGGTTGTAGGGCGTAAAATTCTCTATCATCAAAATCGGAGAAGGTCGGGTGAAAAAATGTCCGTTTCATTTATTTTCACCGCTTTTCAAATTAACCACCATTTTGGGTATTTTTATAACGAGGGAAATTTCGTTGTTGTTCAACGCAACATCGATATGACAATGTGTGTGTGTGTGTGTTGTATACGTGAACGTATGCCCAAAATTCTTTTTGGGTTGTGCATCCTACTTTTTGGGTACAATTAAAAAAATTATCATTATCATCTTAATGGAATGTAAGTATATTAAAAATATTTGAAAAATTATTTTGAACCTTATACGCCAATTCGTGTGGATTTCAATTGCAACCGAACCTTCGGTTTCAAACCACTTGAAAAATTCGGTTTGTTGAATCTGGGAGTACCAAACATGTCAATATAAAGCTAATCCTTTTTCGTTCTCCAGAGCACGGCCGTATACAATTTAAATGTAATTTATGAAAACAATTAAATCAATATAATAAATAAATAATAATAATAATATATATCGGCCAAAATAAGTGAAACGCTTCACTTTTCCCGCGACCTTCTCCGATTTTGATGATTTTTACAGATTTGGTAGAGCTACTAGCCAATAGTAACCACGTCAAATTTTATTGCAAAATTCCGATTATTTATAGAGTTATCGATAACTGAAAATGGCGTTTTTCGTTTTTAGACTATTCTTTGACAAGCCATATCTTATAAACGAATGAAAATATTGACGTGATTTTTTTTTTCCATGATAGATAAAATATTAAATTTAAAAAAAAAATATTTTATTTATTTTTAAGATTTTTTTTTTTTGATTTTTTATCATTTTTAGTTTTTAATTTAAAAATTCAAAAGTGATCTCCCACTTTAAAAAAAAAAGTGTTAATGTAATTTTATGCGTGTAAGTTCACTGCAAAAAACAAAACAAAAAAAAGTTAGTAACTCTTAGAATTGTAGAAGTTACGCTTATTTTAGTGATGGCACCTCGCTCGTTCGCCATAGTAAACAGTACCTTGAAAAATACAAATAAGCATAACTCCTCGGAATTGAAAGATAATACGTTCAAACTTGACATGACTAATCGTTTTGATATTCTGAGATCAATTTTGAAAGCGCCTCTATATATTTAAGGTCAAAGGTCACAAAAATCGGCTTTTTGCAAATAACATTTTACTCGTGCTTCAAACATTTTTAAAATGTTCTACAAAGTTGCAGGGCGTAAAATTCTCTACAAAATTGTCATACAACATTATTTCATACAACTGACCCATCAGGAGATAGAGTTTTCAGAGTGCAACGCCAAAAGACGGAATTTTCGCATCAAGGCACTCCCCACTTTCCAAGCTATATCTCACGAACGGTTATATATACAAGATTATGTCTTACACCGGTTTTTTAGAAAATTTTACGCCCTACAACTTTGTAGAACATATTTAATATAGTTAAAGCACGGGTAAAACGTTATTTGCAAAAAACCGATTTTTGTGACCTTTGACCTTAAATATGTGTAGGCGCTTTCAAAATTGATCTCAGAATGTCAAAATGAATACTCATGTCACATTTGAACTTATTATCTTTTCATTCCGAGGAGTTGTGCTTATTTGTATTTTTCGAAGTACTGTTTACTATGGCGAACGAGCGAGGTGCCATCACTAAAATAAGCGTAACTTCTACAATTCTAAGAGTTACTAACTTTTGTTTGTTTTGTTTTTGGCAGTGAACTTAAACGCATAAAATTACATTAACACTTTTTTTTTAAAAGTGGGAGATCACTTTTGAATTTTTAAATTAAAAACTAAAAATGATAAAAAATCAAAAAAAAAAAATCTTAAAAATAAATAAAATATTTTTTTTTTAAATTTAATATTTTATCTATCATGGAAAAAAAAAATCACGTCAATATTTTCATTCGTTTATAAGATATGGCTTGTCAAAGAATAGTCTAAAAACGAAAAACGCCATTTTCAGTTATCGATAACTCGATAAATAATCGGAATTTTGCAATAAAATTTGACGTGGTTACTATTGGCTAGTAGCTCTACCAAATCTGTAAAAATCATCAAAATCGGAGAAGGTCGCGGGAAAAGTGAAGCGTTTCACTTATTTTGGCCGATATATATATATATGTCCTTTATTTTGCTAGAAGTTACTGGTAATAAATAAATAATAACAATAACTTAAGCAAAAACATTCATAGTGAACATAGGGCATCGACAATCTCTTTCCATCTTCCTCTGTTTCTAGCTAGGGTTTTTGCTTGAATCCACGAAATGTGGGCCAGATTTATTTCCTGTTTTGTGCACCGAATCCAGGTATTTCTTGGGCGACCACGACTACGCTGCCCTTGCGGGTTCCAATCTAGGACTGATCGTGCAATGTCACCGGCAGGCCGGCGTAAAACATGACCAATCCATGTCCATTTGCGTCTCCGTATCTCTAGCTGAACTGGGACGGCGTTCGATTGCGAAAGGAGGTCTTCATTTGTTATTTGATTTGGCCAAAATATACGCCAGATTTTTCTTAAACAGCGGTTTATGAAAGTCTGCAACTTTCCAATGGTAAGCTGCGTGAGGCTCCAGGTTGCACAACCGTACAAAAGTACGGATTTAACGCTGCAATTAAAGATTCGCAATTTGGTCCGATGTGAAATGGAGCGCGATCGCCATATCTTATGCAATGCGAGGAATGCAACTCGTGCTTTGTTAATACGGTCACCAATATCTGCATCGGAGCCGCCGTTTTTGGTAATTTTGCTGCCAAGATATTCAAAACTCTCCACGTTTTCGATGACTTCGCCTTCGACAACCAGTGGAGTGGTGTTAACTGTACCAATACGCATAAGCTTGGTTTTCTTTACATTTATGCGCAGGCCAACGCTATTTGCGTTTAGTACTAATCTCTCCAGCTTGGCTTTAATATGATCAAAGCTGTGCGCCATGAAGCATATATCGTCTGCATAGTCGATGTCACCAAGATATTCGTGTAAGCCCCAGCGGATCCCTATCGGCACTTCGAGGCTAGTCGCCTCCAAGACGGTGTCCAGGACGATAAGGAACAATGTTGGTGATAATACGCAGCCCTGCCACACCCCCGCTGTTGTTGTAAATGGTTGGCTTTCATTTCCACAAAAACGGACTGTGCACTCAGAGTTTGTGTAAAGTTCGCGTATGAGACCGACTATTTTCTCAGGGATACCTTTGCATAGAAGCGCATTCCACAGCCTGTCTCTATTAACTGTGTCGAAGGCCCGTTCGAGGCCCATATGTCAAAACTTCATATAAAAAAAAATCCCAAATGGTGGGATATTTGTTTTATATGAAGTTTTGACATTTCGTGCGAAATTTTTCATGCTGCGTATGGGCTTTAAGAATTAATTATATTTATTAAAAAAATAATATTTTAGTCTATGCATTAGAGCAGCTTTATTTTATTTTTTTATTATTATTATTTTCTTTATAATATTTTTTTGCTCAGTTGGTTTTTGTATATTTTTCCACAATCTTTTATATTATTATATAATTCTTTCATTGTAAATTTTCTGAGATCTTATAATATTATGATTAAGTAGAAAAGTTAATTAGAACCTGAACTCTTCACTATACATATTGGAGGTCATGTATGCTTTAAATATTATACATTAAAACCGTGAAATAAATTGAATCGAAAATTATTTCTTTTATAATCATAATTATCATTATTTTTTTATTAAAGCTTACAATGGTGAATTTGTTTGAGTTTTTCCTGCTACTAAGACTAATAAAAAACTGAACAAAAATGTTTTTTTTTGTTTTTTAATAACGTCAAATGTCACGCCAAAATGGAAATGCTTTTTTTAAGCTCTATCATCACACAACTAAAAAACTAAAACCAAATTGTTGTTGAATTTAAAATATTTATTTTTACTTTTATTCTTGCTATGGCTTTTGACTAAGCGTAGTATAGATTTGGCTGTCAAAGCAAGCAGGCGGTTGCGCCCCCTAATATAAATAAATACATACTTAATTTTTTGCCGCTATTTAAGCATTAAAAAAAAACTCTGTCTCTCTTGAAGAAGCTTTCTCACTCAATCATAACATTATTGTTTAACTGTAATTGCAAGTGTATTCGCAGTTACATATATACCTATATATCGATGTATATGCATAAATGTATATGTATGTATGTTTAGCAGTAGGTATGTGTGAACTACCCCAACAAAAAGTTGCAGACATCAAGTTTGGCAGTTGATTTGGCTTCACCTGGCACCTGGTTTGATGTTTGACAGCCAACATGTTCGAAACGTTTGTTTGAGCTGCGGTTGCAGCACGCACAAGTTTGAAGCCGGTTGAGTTGGGTTTGGGGTTGCTCTTAAGCGCAGCCAGCTTCGCTGCTGGCGTCGCTGCTAGCGTAAGCAGCATTGACCACCAGCGGTCAGAAGCGTTTGCTGCGCCTTCGCCCACCCACACGCACCACGCACATATGAAAGGAAAACACACAAACAGACACACACACACACACATGCACACATTTTCAAATATTTTGAGCATATTTTCGGGCGTCAACTATTTGCAAAGGACAGCATGTATGTGAGTGGGGCGCCAAACACATGCGCCACATATGTGGCATGTATGTATGCGTGTGTGTGTGTGGCTCCAATTTCAATTCATGTTTCCGTTTAGATTTTGGGGCGGCCAAAGGCATTGGATTGGTCACTGGCTGGTCGAGTTTCGTGTTGCATGACCATTGGCTTGCGGTGAGTGTGGGGGGGCCAGCATGACCAGCGGCCAATGGCGGCCATTGGCTACATATGTGTATTTTGTGCGTGCGTGTGTGTGTGTGTGAATGGACATTCATATGGACACTGTATACTGTATGGCGCTCTCTTGTTCGCTCTTTGGCTGCTGCTGCGCTGTTCACATATGCTGCGCTGTCGCTGCTTTCAAGAACTTTTCATTGCAAAGTGCTGCCAATTCCGCTTTATTCGCGATAGTTCTAGTTTTTAATGCACTGTAATATTGAGCAAAATATAAACTTAGTTTTTTTTTATAAACTTGGCATTTGTGGAACTTTTAAAAATAAATTGTTTTGCTTTCTGGAATGCAAGAACTGCTTTTGAGACCAAAAAAAAAATTAAAGTTAAGCATAAGAACAAAGAAAAAGCGCTAAAATCGCGAACAAACAAATATATATAGGGTGAGCCAACTGCAGGTTTGCTTGTTAATTGCATTTTATTCGTATATTTTCCATCGAAATTTGGCAAATTTATGGTATATATCAGATGCAAGTTCAAATGGGATATCCCAAAAGGGATTTTTTTTTTTGAAGTTTTGTCATTCCGCGCGAAATTTTTCGTACTGCGTATACCCCTTTACGCATGAAAAATAATATCGACCAAAGGGCGTATGCGAACATCGTTATTTTCAGTGACTTTTTTTTTGACGAAAACTCAGCTGGTTGTTCTTGCCTCCAATGAACGAATAAGCCACACTGATAATAGTCCGTGGGCTTCAATTGTTGCGTCATGCGTTGTGGATGGGTGCTTAACAACCAAACAAATAGATGGCCCACCCTGTATGCATTATTGTGTCAAACTTTTAAAATTTACCCTTAGTGATAGGCTTGAGAAGGAGATCGCTTTCACTCCGTAAGAAAGGATTATAAATTATGCGGCGTTGGCGGAATTAATTTTGAAGTACATATCCAAAAAGTCTTTTTTTTTTTGCACAATAATTTTATAATAACAATTTTTAACTTATTGCATAATTATAAGGCTGTAATGTTTTTCCGCATTTTCCCTATTGATTTAACATTAAATTAAGCACAAAAATAATATCTCAGCTATAAAGCCATTATATAAGTTAAACTTTATGAAATGTAAGCATTTACGAAATATTAGGATAAATAAAAAAAAAAATATTCAAGAATTTTATTCAAGAATTTTTATTTTTATGTCAAACCATTCGTACTTGTCCTACTGCGGCCATCGAAGTATTAATGGATGTTACACCGCTTCATATCGTTGTTAATATGCAGCAGAAAGCAACGTTAATAAGAATTGGGAGGGAAGGAGTTGATTTCAACCTCATCAGAAAAGACGCAAAGGACATACGTATATGTGCTTCTTCTGCATATGCTTCTGCAACCAAGGGATGAAATGCCAGCTGAATACAAGCTCAATCGGAAATTCGATATAAAACTCAGCACGAAAGAGGCCTGGACAACTCTTTCGACAATTCACCCAATAAAACCACAGACAATAAAGTGGCATACGGATGGATCCCCAATCGATGAAGGAAGTGGCCTGAGGGTAGTAGGACCCAGGACTAAATATCATGAGTCACTAGGCAGACACACCAGCATTTTTCAAGCTGAAGTCTGGTGCTATTGTAAGGTGTGCAGAATTCAATCTGCAAAAGAACTATAACGACAAGGATATAAAGGCAATAAGCAGAGCCAAGAACACATCAAGGCTGGTCAAAGAAGCGAGAACTGCAGTTGACAAATAAGGTGCCAGAGACAAGCTCACAATTAAATGGGTTCCAGGACACAACAATATCCCTGGAAATGAGCTAGCAGACAAACTAGCAAGGACGCTCATTGGACCTGAACCATACTGTGGGATTGGCAACCACGTGGTAAGGCACCTATTGAGGAAAAAGGAAGAAAATAAACGGCTGCTTCACTGGGCACAGACACCAGGATTCAAGCAGTCAAAAACCCTACTCTCTAACTACAACCGCAAGAGGTTCAAACTTTTGATAACTCACGGGAAAAATACCGTGAGGATCCTGACAGGCCTCTTGACGGAACACTGTAGACTCCGCAGCCACTTAAATAAAATTGGCATAGCGGATAGTGGACTTTGTCGCTGCTGTAGTATGGAGGAAGAAACCTCAGTGCATCTACTATGTGAATGCATAGCAGTCGTCAACAAAAGAAGCAAGCTTCTAAGCATGCACGTTATCTCACCGGAGAGCATTGTTACCATAAATCCAAATAAAATACTGGAGTACATGCAAACAATTGGACTTTTGGAAGAGCCACTTGGGTCGCAGTACATACATATTACACCCATTACAAATAATAATAATCTGTATGAAAAATTTGCTTTGACTGAAAAGAAATACAAAAAAAAATATAATAAAAAATTTTAGGCTTAAAAATCAGAAATCTAAACTAAAGCAGCATAAAAAAATTATTATAAATATAACAATATTGCTTTTAGATTATTTAAACCCGGATGACAAAATACTTAGTTTAAGCAAACATTCAAATTTATTTTTTCATACATATATATGACATATATACATAGGTATTATTTATAATACAAAACAAATTTTTTTTGGTTCTGCAACTGGGCCTTCAAAAAAATATATATATATGTACCTGCTTTTGAAATTTTGTTCCTCTACGCCTCTCTAGTAGTAGTTGGCAACGCTGACATGCAGCTGCAGTGATATGCAAATGCGCGCACACTGGCGCCATCTGTTGTCTAACACAGTGCACTAAATTATTAAACGCGCGCTGTAAAGTATGCAGCAAATTTTTTGCCATAAAGCAAAAACGATCAGTCGATCACTTACGCTTTGCTATAAAAATTAAATAAAATATTTTTTTAATAAGTTTAAATCGAATTAAATTTAAAATGCTTTGTTATACAGTTTGCAATTTTGTATGTATTTGTATTTGTATTTTTGTAACACAGACAACTATTTTTAATTATTAATTTAGTTTTTTGTTTTTGTTTTTTTTTTTAAATTTATTATTATTGTTACTTCAAAAAATTACACACATTTGAAAAATATTTTTATTTATGTTTTTGTTTGCTTATACATTTTATAGTTGCAAATATTTACGCGTTTTTTGTTGTTGTTTTTGTTTTTGTTTTTAATTTATTTTTTTTTTTAACTTGCGTCTTTTGCTATTATGCTGCCAATTAACAACAAATTTGTTTAAGTTTGTTTTTGTTTTTATTTTTAGTAGCTACATTTTAATTTTCTAGTTTTTAATGATAGTATTTGCTGCCAAAAATTTTGTTTATTCAATTTTTTAACGCTGGTTTTTGCTGTTTGAAACAAGTTCATTTAAAATAAAAAAAAAATAATAAAACGCAAATATTTAATTTCAATTTTTTTATTTAAAATTTATTTTTTTTTTTTGGTTTTTTATTGTATATGCCTTAAGAAAAATGTCTCACTGAAATTAGTTTTTTTTTTTTGAAAATGTGCACGCTAAACTTCATGGGAATTTTTTTTAAAAAAATATTAAAAATGTTTTAATTATTATGGCAGCAGCGCATTGCGGCAGCTGCCATAATAGCAAACATTTTGAGTTTTAAATTTAGTTTTAAATTTAAGTGCTATACAAAAACAAACAAACAAACACATAAAAAAAATATATATATATATATGCTCGAAATTTGCACTAAAAACTTGAATTATTAAATATTAATCAAATTGTTTGTCAATCAGATAACGAAAATCAACAGCAAAAAACAACTTTTAATTTTAAGTTAAATTTAAATTTTAAATTGTTTGCTTTTCAAACGCGTCATGCTCTTTTCTACTCACTCTCCTCACTCCTCACTCTTTGCCTTTGTTTTGTGTTTTGTCTTTTATTAACTTTTCGTCTACTGCTGCTGCTGCTGCTTCTTCTTTGTCTGCTTGCTATACATAAGCCAGTTATTTACTTATTTATTTATGTATAGCAAGCAAAACAAAAAAAAAAAAAAAAAAACAAATACATAAGTTAGTTCCTCAGTCTTCTAAATCTAGTTGTTGTTGTTGTTTTTGTTTTTGTGTGTGTTTTTTTTTAAATTTTTTAATTGCTTTTCACTTGAAGTTTTACGTACAAATTTTTTGTTTTTAATTCGCTTTTCTTTTTTATTTAAGCTTAAATATGTGTATGTGTGTTTGTGTTTTTTTTTTTAATGTAATTTACTTTTATTTTTAGCGCTGCCTTTTTTTTTTACTCAACTTCTGTGTACTGCTGCTCTTAAGTCTATAATTGTTAAAAAAAAATGTTTACATTACATATATATATTTATTTATTTATTTATGTATATAAAAAATTTGATTATTTTTCGTTTAAATTACATTTCATAATTATTTTCTAGGCAAAAAAAGTGTGTTTGTTTTTTTATTTTTTAAATTTAAACATAAAAATAAATCATATTTATATATGTATATAATATTATTTTATGTAATAAAAAATTTTTACAAGTGTTTGTTTTTTTTTTTTAATTTTTTTTATATTTTTTAGTGCTAAGTTGCTAGTTTTACGATTCACTAAAAAAAAAAAAAATGTACATTGTCTTGTTAACGAATAAAAAAAGGCGTATATACTTTTGTTTTTCTTTTTGTTTCATATAATAATATAATTATTAATTTGAAATTATATATATATATATATATATATATTTTATTTTGTTTTTACAAAAAGCTTAGGCCTAAAAATACACTGGAAAATGTGTGTAGGCGTAACCTACGTTACCTACGCCTTTGCTGTTTTTTTTTTTTTGTTTTTTTTTTTTTAAGTTTTTTTTTTCAATATTATTAAATTTAAATACATTTTATATAAAAAAAAAAAAATTTATGTTAAAAAAAAAAATGCTTTAAAATTATATTACATAACGGTTATTGCTTTGGTATTAAATGCCTCTGGTTGTTGTTGTTGTTGTTGTGGGTACGAGAGCGGCTTGTTGTACAGAGAGCGGGCGGGGCGGGGCGGGGGTTGCAAGAGCGGTTATCTTTTTGAAAGATGCACAGGGAACACTGGGGACTTGAAACTGGGCCGTAGTGCTAGAAACTGCGCAACTACTGCGAGGCTGCGATTATATATATATACTTATACATACATATATAAGTAGTTAGAGCTATTTACAGTGGCTTGGGGCTGGTGAACATCTTTAAAAGATGCGTGACATGATGCGACTGCGACTGGCCAGCTGATGATGCGTTAGCTGTGCCTGCGTTGCCGCTGCTGCAGCACCCAGTGGACCACGCAGCGGCGGCAGCTGCGCATGCTGATGCAGGTGATGTGGCGGTGGCGGCGGCGGTGGTGGCTGTGGCGGGTGTAAATGCGTATGATGTGGACTATTCCAGCTGCCAAAAAGTCATGCCTCCTCTTTGAGCGATATGGAATGCGGTGGCAGGCTGGACGAAGCATTTGAATCATTATCTCCGCTCACGCTGCCCGGCAGCGAGAGATTATGTCCGCCAAATTGTGGCGCATAGGAGCCCAGTGAGCAGGGTGGAGATAGTTGCGACTGTGTTGGCATCTGCTGCTGCTGCTGTTGCGCAGCCGCTGCCTGTAGCTGTTGTGCCGCTGCTGCAGCCTGTGCTGCAGCAACAGCATTGGCGGCATTGGCCGCGGCGGCGGCTGCCTTGCCCTGATTGACCACACACTTGCGCATGTGCTTCTCCAGCGTGGATGGCACGCTAAAGGGCATATCGCAGAAACGACAGCGATAGACATCTTTGCCGGTGCGTCCATGCGTTTTCATGTGACGCGTCAGCTTGGAGCTCTGTGCGCAGGCATAGGAGCAGAGCTCGCATTTGTAGGGCTTCTCGCCGGTATGACTGCGACGATGCACGGTCAGATTGGAGCAGTTCTTGAAAACCTTGCCGCAAAACTCGCAGGTATCGTTGCGTTGGCGGCTCTCCTTTTTGAGTAGCGGACCCTGCAGCAACGAGTTGGCGCCACCCAGACCCAGCGGTTTTAGCTTCAAGTTCTCGAACAGCGCCTCGTTGCGATGTAACGCGGACATGCCCCACCAGTCGCCACCGTCCATTTTGATGCGTTTGGAGAGCTCAAAGGGATTGGGAAAGGGATTGAATAGCGGCACTTGAGCGGGCGCATCTTGTGGTGCGGGCTGCTGAAACATGGAACAGTTCTTGGCAAACTCATCGCGTAGACGCAGCGCTGCCACGGGCAGTCCATTCAGCTTATCGCCTATGGGCGGCAGTGGTGAACGTGCGGAGCCATGATTGTTATTGTCCAAGGCGGCGGCGGCCGCAGAAGAGGCACTGGCTGCATCTTTGCCCGAGGTCAGATGCTTTAGGCTGCCCGATTCCTGCAAAGCCTGCTTGTAGGCTTCGGAATATTGCGCTATATTGGACAAACCAAATTTGTCCATGAGCTCACCCACAAGCGATGTGGCGCCTGAGCTGGTGGTCTTGGGGCTTTGACTTTTGCCATCGATGCGATTGTTGACGCTTAGATCTTCAGCCTCATAGTCCACATCGTCGCCTTCGTCCAGCTCATCATCGTCTTCTTCGTCCATGGCATTGCCATCCTCATCGTCAAGATCTTCTTCGGGCTCTGACTCATCCGGATCTGCATCGTTATCGGCATCCGCCTCGTTTGTTTCCAAACTATCCGCATTGCTGCCGCCATCCTGATTATCATTACCATCCTGGCCTGCGTCCGGACTGCGATGCACGCGCATGTGCTTCATCAGCTTTTGTATGTGCGAGCACTCAAAGTCGCAGGCCGTGCATTTGTAGGGCTTCTCACCTGTATGCGAACGCTGATGTATAATCAGATTGTTCTCGAAGCGAAACTTCTTGTCACAGTAGCCGCAGGCATAACAATTGCTGCCCGCCTCCTGGCCAGAGCTCTTCGAGGGCGGCGTGGATGCCGAACGCGGTGTGCTGTGCAAGGCGCCATTCTCAGCGCTGGACTCTAGCTTCTCGGGCGGCGTCAGCGAGTGCGGACGCGTATTGTTGTTGGTCAGCGGCGTGGGAGGTAGCTGGGAGGGCGAGGGGCTCGCAAAGTGCGGCGATTGCTTTTGTCTGGGACTCGGCGAGCTCGAGTTAACAATGCTGCCAGCTCCAGGGCTTGTTGTGCCCGCAAGCTGACGCAATCGCTGCGAATAAAAATCCATCTGCTGCTGCGGTTCCAAGGCGCTCAATCCGCTGGACTGTGTGCCCGCCGCCGCTGCCGCTGCTGCTGCTGCTGCGGCAGCCACATTCTGCTGCGACGACAGCGAAGGCGGTGGCAGCGCTGCGGGCGGCACAGAGCCACGATGACTGCTATTGCTGGAGGGTGGACGCTCTCCGGTGCCTGCACCGCCGGGCACCAGCGTAGGAACATTGCCGCCAGCGGCGGCGGCAGCAGCTCCACCATTGGCGCTAAACTGTGCCGCTGCCGCCGTATTGGCAGCGGCCACAGCAGCGGCAGCCAAATTGAAGCCATGATGACGGAACTGCTCGGACACGAGCTGCTCCATGCGATAATGATCGGGATGCGGGCGGCTAAACAGCGGCGCCACGCTAGGAACTACAGGGCTCTGTGCTAGCGCCGGTGGCAGTGGCATGCGCAGCAGATTAAAAGGATTCGCATGCATGCCCTCCGGCGGCGGCAGCAGCGGATGATGACGCATGCCAGCTGCGGCTGCGGCCATGGCAGAGCTGAGTTGTTGTTGCTGCTGCTGCTGTTGCTGCTGTGCCTGGTGTTGTTGTTGTTGCTGTTGAGCTTGTTGTTGCTGCTGCTGCTGCTGCGCAGCGACTGCAACCTGCTGCTGCTGCTTGTGATGCTCAGCTGCAGCGGCTGCAGCGACGGCGGCGGCGGCACGTTGTTGCTGTTGCAGCAACTGCTGCTGCTGTGCAGCCAGGCTGGGCGGTGAGCTGATGCTGCTGTTGTTGCTGGCGCCGCTGCTGTTAATGCTGCTGGCGTTGGCGCCACTGTTGCTGCTGCAGCGCTGCTTGGACACGGGCGAGGCCTGCAGGCGCGGACTAGCGCTGGGCGTGCTGCAGCCTGTGGCTGATGTGGCAGCAGCGGCGCTGACGGCGGCATTTAGCGAGGCGGGCGTGGCGACGGTTAAGGTGGCGCAGCCGGAACCGGATTCAACATAGATTTTCACGCCATGCGAGTGCTGTACATGCTGTATGAGACGCCAGGCGGATGTGTAGCGTGTCTTGCAGGTGGAGCAGGTGTAGTTGCTGGGCTCTGTAATGACGGTTGACGGCGGCGGGGTGGTGGAGAAAGAGAGAGCGGAAATAGTTGGGTTAGTTATTTGCCAATAAGCTTAAAATGCAAATTATGAAAAGTGGCGAAAATTACAAAAACCCAAATGGGGTTTAGGCGCATCCGTTGCAATTTCATTAAAATCGGAACGTAATTATGGGGCCAAGCGTTGCCAGACGCAAGCAGTTTGGTGTGGCCCACTACGCTGACAAAATATTTATTTATATATTGATTTTTGCAGCCACATATCGAACACGCACACATACACGCATGAGTGTGTCGTGCATTGCATATAAATGTGTGTGTAGACAACACAAAAAAAAAAAAAAAACATACCCACACACAGGCACACACACACATAAAATGTAATAACGCTGCCAATGAGGAAGTTGTCTATTATAGGCCTTGGTGTGGCAAGGATGTTGCCAAATATGGCACCGCATGTTTTGACGACGAACCCCCTCCCCACACATACACGTGTGTTTTTTTTGTTCTCAATAGTTTTGAGATTTTCAATTTTCATTCCATTTCCATACACTTTGAAGCAGTATATGCCATATTGTAAGCAGTTTCAAGCAGTTTAGTAAGTATAAAATGTCGCTATCATAGTAAATCGTCCTCGTCATCATTTATTTTATTGCGGCCACTAGTTGGCGCTAACAGTTTAAAGTTTATGCTTTGAATCACAAAAGCAAAAACTTAAATACTTGTTAGCAGGCACGGATCCTGGATTTGGCAAAAAACTGTCAACCCAGTTTTTCATCCACACGCCACTGCTTGTTAGGATTGTTGAGCGAAGTAAACAGGTTGGGAAGCTATGAAGTATATTGCATATCTATTTATAGAGCATGCAAACTGCGTATAGCTCAAAGCTGAAGCTGCCAACTTGCTTTAAAAATGTTTGGCAGTTTCTTAATTTCTGACGGACTTGACTATTTTCGGAAACTGTCTCTGTTGTGGACGGCTGTATGGATGAATGCGCTGCCTTGGAAATATGTTTTTCCGCACAAGTGATAATATTTTACGCACATGTGTAAATAACTATCATTTTGGTGGCCAAGCGTACAAGCAACAGATGCGGTTTTACAAAATGAAAAATGTGAAATTTGCTACGGTAAGGAAGGAGCGCGTACTCGTCCATAAATCGAATACAAAATTTCCAATAAAAAACGTAAAAATTCTTGAAACCCAAAGAAAGCGAGCGAGCAAGAGAGAGCGCGAAATTGGCTAAACGCACGTAGCCTTTAATCGGCTAAACCATGGGTAAGAGGCAGTCCGAAGGCGGGGGCAATGCCAACACATGTCACCAAGAAGCGTAAGGGTGTGAGAGAGTGAGACTGGCACATGCGGGCAACAAGGTGTTAACGCTCAACTACTATAATAATATTACTACCCCCGTTTTTTTTCGTTACAATACCCGATTACACCCCGCAGTAAAACGACAACATTCTTTGCATTTAAATGATGCTTTCAAAAATTTGGACGAAAAATTATAAAAAACAAAAAAGTAAGAAACCCAAGTCTGTCGCGTGCTCCGGCTGCTGCAGTTACTCCGGCTACACTTTTGCTTTCAGCTGTTGTAGTTGTTGAATTTTATGACGTTACGCGCCAGTGTGCCAGGCTGTATAACAACTCTTTTTTTCCACTTACTTCAGCGCTTAGAGCTGCTGCTGCTGCTGCTGTCAAAGGTGAGCCATGTTTAACATGATTTTGCCACGACCCCGACAATAAACTAAAGGTTACGACCGTTGGCACTCGCCTAAATCTAACCATGCGGGTCTTACGTAGCGGAAATGCAAATGAATCTGACAGATAATTTGTTTTCCAAAAACAAAAAAAAAAATACCAGCCAAGGGTTGTTGCGCTCAAGGGGTTGTTGCGGATGCGCGCTGATCTTGGCTGCCGCTGCGCCGCCGATCATCATCATAATCAGCGCATAAAAAAAGGTAAAAGTTCTACTAAAACTACAGGCATTTCCATGAAGCGCGTTGCGCACGCGTCGTTGGCTTGCGACTTAACCTTTTGTTGTACATATTTTGTTTTTTGGGTGAAGGATTCCTTTTTTTTTTGGGCATAATTTATATGCTGTTTAGCTGCTGGCTAAATGCTGCAGAGCGCACGTACTGAATTTGACATTTCAGCTGTTCCGAAAATGAATCTCAAAATCAAAAAACAAAACGAACTAGAGCAACTGGAGTTCAGCAGCACAAAGGACAACAAAGAACGTGTGCTGGCTATCATTTAATGCAAGATAACGTGCCTGTGCCTGTGCCCGGACCAGGATGCGCTATTGTTGTATGTCGTGCTCAACCCTGTCTACGTCACACCCGCTAAGTGACCGCAATATTCAAAGCAGCTCGCTGACGTAAACAAACAAACCCACACACACACACACACACACAGGATGCATGGACAGCGGAAATGGCAAATTGACCGCCTGCTGTACTAAGCGCAACTGAAGCGCACCAAGCGTACCAGGGAGAGAGCGATTCACTCAGTCAGTCAGTGTTTAACAAAAGGCAAAAGCCCAAGTTTAAGTTGTTACCAGCACAGACAGGAAGCTAAAGAAGACATACGCTGCGTATGAGCAATGCCTAGCAGCGGGTGACTGCGTCTAGCTGGCTCGCTGACCCCCAAAGGGTTTTCTGCACTGTGCACTGCCAACCCGATCCTAATGGGATAATTGTTGCAGCTTTGCCAACTGCCAACTTTTTTGTGTGGCGTCAGTCAGCTCTCAGTGTTCCGTGCCCCGTGTGTGTGTGTGGCAAGACAATTTTAAAAGACAGGCAAAAAAAAAAAGAATAAGAAAAACAAGTAGTACCTCCAAACCCTTCCCCCTACACACACACACACATTTGCATGCCATTTGCAACCTTTGACCAACCCCAATAGCTGGATAAGCCGTCATGTGTCCTTTCTTTGGCGTTTTACACTTTGCTGGTGCGCAACATCAGCTTAGCGAACCAGTTTGCTACGGTTTGGAAATGCTGAAAATTGAGTATTTCAAAGAAATCGATACCAATGTGATCGATATCGACGGTTTTGGTATCGAGTTTTTGACTTTTTCGCAACATTTTCTAATCTTTATATTAAATTAAGATAGCAGATGTTCAATGAAACTAAGAATGACGCAAACTTTTTGCTTATTGGCATTTTTGGTAAGCTGCAAAATTTATTCAATCGATTAATTACACTAGCTTTAAAATTTTTAAAAATGTTGGTATCCTCAACGAAAATGTAGTTAAAAAATCTTTCAATGAAACATCGGTTTCGCGAAACTACAAAAAAAAGTGCCTCTATTTAACAGCAAATATCGGGGGATGTACTAAGCTGATTTCGATAATTATCGATTATATTTAAAACATAATTTTGTCAAACTTACGGTTTGGTCGCTATTTATGCATTCATATGAAAATTTTCGTAATTTTCGACTTATTTTTGCGACCATTTTACAGGCGCTATATGCAGTTAAAAAGGAAAACTTTTTTGGAGATGTAAAAATGGCTACTCTAGTGCTCAATCTGTCAAGCATGCCAGCTTGACTTGGAAATCTCTTAGGTAACCATAAAACAGTGGTCGGAATAATATACATATATAAACATATGCATTTTTTTTCTGCCTCTGTGACGTATTTCGACGCTGACGTCGACTAAAGATAAACTGACTTTGTGTTTTTGCCACACAGTGCCAAAGCTACGGCATACTAATGCTGGAGCGCTTTAGTTTTGTGAGAGTAAAAAAGCAAGCTCGCTCTCTAAGCAAGAGCCGAAGTCATGCACAAGCAACTTCGTGTCTGTTGCATTGCAACAAGAGCGTGGCAATACCAGAGAATTGGCACACGCACACATGCATGCGTTTTGTGTACAACACAGTACGTGTGAACCATAGGCCCTTGGGATAGGGCCGTGCCGACTTTTTTGCAAAAAAAAATTTTTGTTTTATCAAAAATTAACGAAATTTAGCTCGATATTGATACTAAGCAAACTGCTATCAGATCGATAATTATTCGAGAACGAAAATATCGGTATCGAATATTCAGCATCGACTTCGATAGTCTTTAAAATCAAAATACCGAATCGTTAACGCGCATCCCTGCTGCATATAAATGCAAGAGTTATAAGCTATCGATAGCATTGATTTTTATCGCTTTGTCTGCAGCTTTTGCTTGGCGCTTAAAAATAGCAATATCGATCAAATTTGTTGTTACTGTTTGTTTTAAGCGTCACTAGACACTTTAAAAAGTTTTTAAAAAATCTTTTTGATTCGTTCGAAACTTTTTAGAGACTACTAATAATGTAGCAAAAGCAAAAACACGTAATTTTAGCTTTTTTGCTGGCACTGCTTTGCTAGCACAATGGAAATAGCAAAAAAAAAGTTGAATTTTTTGCTCTCAAAATGTAAAGCAGAGGCAAAAGCAGTGTTTGCTAGCAGATGTTAGCTAGCAAAACGAAGCACACTTTAAAAAGTTCTTAAAAATCTCTTTGATTTGTTCAAAACTTTTTAGAGACTACTTATAATGTAGCAAAAACAAAAACACGTAATTTTAGCTTTTTTGCTGGCACTGCTTTGCTAGCACAAAGCAAATAGCAAACAAAAAAGTTGAAAATCAGCAAAGCGCAAGCATTTTTAATTTTTTTCGCTCAAAATGTAAAGCAGAGGCAAAAGCAATGTTTGCTAGCAGACGTTAGCTAGCTGGTAATATCTATTTGATGTGCTTAGGAACTTTTTTGTCTAAATAGTTTTCTAGTGACTAGCTAGTGAACTGTGTGCCTGTTGTTGGAGCAAAGGCCTCTAGTGACTGCTGAGCAAAAATAATTTCTACAGCCTAAAGTTTGCTAGTTAGTTTCTTGGCAATACTTAAATTAAATATTATTGCCGCTCTTAGGTAGTGCATAGGGCGAAAGCTAGATTTCTCCAGTTAACTCAAATTTTTGTACTATACGCACAATAGTTTACTAAGCCCGCTGACGTCATCTGGCAGTGTATACAATTTTGCTCTAACTCTGTGCTTAACCCCTATGTGCTTTGTGCTTTTTAGAATACGATTTTTTTGTTGTGCTAGCTGCTTTATGATTTTTGGCCGTTGATTTGGCGACAACATAAAGGCGCGTAATCCTTTGCCAAGGAGTCGACGTCTTGAGCGCTAAGCTGCCGACGGACGTATGTGTTTATTGAAAGTGCGGGGAGTAGGGGGGTGGCGTTAGAAGTCGTTAGGTGTGTTGTGTGTACGTGAAATTGCATAAGTTGAGCGCATTAAGCTAAGCATTGAACTTTGGCCGATCGAAGCTGGACGCTTAGCCTTAGAGAGCATTGAAATGAATTCAAATGTTTGTTGCCTTTGCTATTTTATATATAGAAGGACATAAGGGTTAAGCGGTGGGGGAGTATGCGCTAATATTGGCTTAGTGCCAGCATGAGTCAATAATTGAATGAATGAGCCGGTGTGTGTGTGTGTGCGAGTGTGTCCTGGGTAAATGGGTTTAAGCGTCGTTGTCCTTTTTTGTTGGTCGGTTGCTGGGCGGTCTGCTGCTGGGTGAGATGGTCTTTCATTGTCATTGCGGTCGCGACACGCTGTGCATTGTAACGCGCAGCAAATTGATAATTAACACACAGATACACACACACACGCACACATGGATAGATACAGATACACAGCTACCTACACTGCGCATTAAATTTAAAAAAAAAAAAGAGCGAATTTTGTGACATACATCGCATTGCTGACAGTTTTTCATGTACATTGAAAAAGTTTTTTACTAGCAGCAGGGGTGTCAAGCTAATGGGGGTACGCCGGGAGGCACAGTCTGTCTGTCTGTCAGCCAGTCGTCATGGCAAAGCTCAGGACCAAGCTCCATATTTTAATATAATTATCAAATGGTTAAAAGGACAACTTTAATATATATACGCGAGTACAATGCGTAATTAATGCTACAGATACATTGTAGAGAGCGCTCTCCTGCTCCTGCTCCTGGCTAGATCTAGATCTGTTACATGAATGTGTCAATGTGCTGAAATACTGACAGTTTGCATTGTCAGTAGCCAAACAACTTTGTCACTCATTCATTCAGTCAGTCAGTCAGTCTGTGACTTGTTTGTTATTGTTGGCTCGTGTCAAAAGCGCAAAAGTTCAAGGGTTAAATGTGACTACATGTGAGTACATACATCATATATGAGTGTATGAGTGAGTTGTTGACTATTTTATATATTTATATTCATTTTATTTTGCACTTAATGATTCAACTTGATTGATATGAACATAAATTGTTATAAATAAATGAATGACAGCATGAGGCAATATCCTTTAGACTGTTAAGTCGCTTGGTCAATTGCTCAATCAGCTGGCACACTTCCAATGCCAACGCTCTGTTTAACTTGAGCTTGACCTCTAGAACCCCGCGGTCCCTAGCTTGTGGCACGTGCCCAACCAGCGGTCAAGCTGAAAGTCAAACTGACCGTCTCTACGCGCAGCTCGCTCTGCTCTCTGCTCAACTCACATGCTTACGTAACCTTTTGTATGCGTGTGTCAAGTCCAGTTCCAGTTGAACCAGCGACGAGTTCTTTTGTCCAGCATTCATTCAAGTGGCAGCTTACTCGTCGTCGTCGTCGTCGCATTCCTTTGCTCACATTCGAATTACCCTTAAGGGCAGCTTTTGCCCCTTTGCCTTGTGTTTTTTGTAAAATTTTTATGCTGCCAAGATTTACTCTAACTCTGTTGCTGACTCTGATTCTGATTCTGTCAAAGGGCAGCTGTCGGCCTTTGCATTGCCCCAACCCGCGCGTGCCTTGGGGCAGCTTCGATTGTCACGTTCAACTGTTGTTCAACTGTCCTTTTGGTCCTGCTGCACTTCACTTATCAACATTTGCGTCGCGCTTTGATGTCGCTCTCACTCTCTTCACCGCCTTTTTTATCACACAACAATTCGCATTGTTGTTTGAATATTTTTTATTCGTAGCATTCGTACCATTCATTGCATTTTTGCTTTTGTTTTGTTTTCTTGGAGCGAATTGGTCGAGCTCGAGCTCGAGCTCTTTGCACAGCTGCAGCTTATCGCTGCCTGGCCCGCGGCCTGATCATCATGTACTTATGACTTGCAGTCCAATACAGTAGTCACTCACTCATGCTCACACTCACACTCACACACGCCCATATTCATCCATGTTCACATCAAACACATTTTTTGCATACGAATTTTGTTTTTGATGTTTTTCTGTCTGGTCAGCAGCTACTCCTATCCTCCGCCAGTGTTCCCGCCCAACCCAAGCACCTTTTACTGAATTTTAATTTTAATTTTTTCTGCGCTCAACTCACCTGTATGCACTGTATTGGCCTCGGCATCGACCACCTCGATTTTGGGTCGCTTGGCCAGTGGCTGGCCATCATCCAGGCCAGACGCTACCTTGTGGCTGTTGTGTTGCTGCAGCTCTTGCTCATCCTCCTCGCCATATGGCTCCTGTTTAACCTTTGGCTTATCATCGTTATGCACTACATCGTCATCATCATCATCATCAGCAGCAGCAGCGTCATTATCAGCTTGTTGCTGCTCATCGGCAGCGTTGGCTTTGACTGTGGAGCTGGTATCGTTGCAGTGTGCTTCCAGCTCGCAGCTAGCATCAGCTGTTTGCTGCTGCAGACGCTGCTGCACTTGCTCATCCTCGTCCGCCGTCGCTCGACGTGATATATCCACGCGCGGACTGTCGCTTAGACCAACTGTGGCCACTGTGGTGGATTCCAAGGCATTCACGCTGCCCGTTTCGCTCTCCTTGGGCGTGGTATTGTCGTTCTCTGTAAGTGTGTATTTGTTGTTGGGTCAGCAAGTGTTCCAAGCAGAGTGCTCTCTGTAGCTATGACTGGACTTACCATCTACCAGCCGCTTGGGCGTGCTGCTGGCACCATCGGCCAGCAAATCCGCTGGACTTGGTGGCGGTGTGTGTATGCGTGAGCCACTGGCGCTGGCTGTGCTGCTGGCGCTAGCCGTGGCCGAGGCAGCACCATTTGTGCCGCCGGGCGCAGGCTTGCGACTTGTTATAGGCGCCGATATGGAAGGACGACGATTAACCAGACTCAATGGTCTGCCCTCCTCCGCGTCGCGATCCATGGTGGGACCTAAGTTCAGACAAATATTAGCTTACCCAGCTAGCTAACTATTAGTGGCTAGACTTACCCTGCGTCGTGCACTGGCCATAGTTCTCCTTGTTGCACTGCAGCACCTTGTGTTGTATGAACTTGACAATGTCCGAGAGCGCAAAGGTTTTCTGACACGCTCCGCACGTGAGAATATCCTGCGCAGCCACGGCATCGTTCTCTGTGGAGTCGGAATCTGTATGGCAAGAGGCAAACAAATGATGTGTCTAAGTTTAGTGAAATGTTGCTTAGCATGGATATCTATAAATTGTTGTCTACTTTTATGGGCTACGTTTTTATGGCCATCAATTTTGGCTCACTAAAACCCATATGTATCTGTATCTATGTAGCTGTCCTATCTGTAAGATTAAAGCAACCAAATTGCTTTGGCGTTTCCCCAATTTGTGGCCACTAATTTAGCCAGTAGTCGATTTTATGGCCCAGTCAATTGCCTTTTGCATAATTTTTGCACAGAGACAGTGGGCCAGATGCCATTAAATGTGTTTAAATTTCGTTTTGACTGAAATTGTGCGCCATAAATGCAGAATTTATGCCATGGTTAAAGGCGTGCGCATTTTTGGCATTCATTAAGCGCCAAACAGCTACTAAATATTAAACACACTCACATAGATACACACACACACACATACAGTTACAGATACAGATACACTGACAAAGCGTCACAATTGATTTGCAGCAACAACTACTACATACAAATGCCATACACTCATTTACTGCCCCCTTGTATCTGTATGCGTGCGTGTGTGTGTATCTGTGTGTGCATTTGCATATGTATGTGTGTTAAGCAGCTAGAGATCTATGCACTTTAATTTATTTGCTGCCGCTGTTAAGACCAAAAACCAAAAACCAACAACAAATAAAAAAAAAAAACAAAAGCAAAATTACAAACACATACAGTTGCAGCTGCGAGGGCCGTTTCAATAGTTAGACAAGGGAAAAAAATGTATTTAGCAAGCGACGAAGTGCCCCAAACTGAATCGAGGAACTACATATCTTGTCATTCAATACAGTCGAACCTACTTAGAACGAACGCACGAAGTAGAATTTTGGTTCAAATTTGTTTCAAAGATATCAATACAGCAGAGATAGAGAGAGAAAAATTGAGAAAAATTCGTCATACGGAAAAATTTCTTCAGATTGGATCTTCTATGTCTGCTAAAATTTTAAAAAACCTGAAGAAATGGTTTCTAATTAAAAATTAGTTCTATGATATAATTATATATAAAAAATATGAAATTCCATTTTTTTTTCATTTTTGTATAAAGTGCACGCTATTTTTTTTTATCAATTACTTTGCAGCCTGCCCTCGCAGCCTAAACACGCACACACACATGCTAACACCCACTTTTTGCCCCTTGCGGCAATGGGCAACAACTGTCAGTTGACAACAGCAGCAACCCCCCTTGCCAAAAAGCAGCCAGTATTTGCATATGTGTGGCATGAAGCAGTAGGCTGCGGCATGTGGCAATAAATTCCAGTAGCTATCAACAACAACAACAAATGCAAAAATTTTGCGCTGCAATTAATTCGAGTCGCAATAGACTCAACTCGAATCAACTCTGATTGCCGTTACGGCCATTGTTGCCACCTAATGCTGTTGTTGTTGTTGTAGTTGTCGTCATTTTTGTTGTTGTTGGTGTCAACAACAACTAGAAAGCAAGCTTTTGTTCAGGAAAGGAATTTGATTGACCATAGAGAACGCAAAAAAAACTTATCGAATGTTACGAATATGCCGCAAGCAATCGAATAACTAATATTCACAATTTGCATATGTGTGTGTAAGAAAACGCCGCAAGTTAGGCAACAAAAATTGAAGAAAAAAAACAAACAAAGTCAAGCCGAAAGGTTGATTGAAAGCACAAAAGTTAGTTTAGTTGGTCAAACGACTAACTTTTGACCCAAAAAAAATTTATAAAAATAAATTGAAATTTAGAAAAACAAAAAAGTTTTTGTTTTTGTGCTAGAGCGATCAAAGCATAATAATCGAAAAACGAATACGAACATTTTAATCGGATTCGTTTAAAAGCGAATGTTTGGTGCTTCCAATTTCGCCAAACCGAATTTTTCAAGTGGTTTGAAACCGCATGTTTTGCTGCAAGAGGAATTAAAACGAAGCGGCAACAAAGGTTTACGCATTTTAGACTGTAATAATTTTCTTAATATTCTTTGGTATCATACACGAACACATGACGATAAGTGCGACAGGGTTCCCGCGTTACACAAAGAAAATTTTGCCAAAGGCCTACATTGCCAGTGCTTTAATAATAATAGTCTTGAAGCTAAACTATAATTATATATAAATAAATAAATAAAAAGGGAAATATTGACAAAAAAATTCGTTTTCCGGAGCACGCAAAAACGAATCCGAATATTCGGTATGATTTTGAGAATAGATTAGATATTAGCTTTAAAAATATTTAAAAAAAATAGTTTTCAAGCTTTTATTTTTATTAACGCAATCTAAATATTTTGTATTTCTAACGCGTGGAAATATTTTGCAATAAGTTGCGGCTAAAGGGGTCTACGCAGTTCGAAATATTTCGCGCGGAATGACAAAACTTCATATAAAAAAAAAATCCCAAATGGGAACTGCGTATAGGCCCTAAATTAAAAAACTCCTTAGAGAAGAGGTTTGTGGAACATCACTCTGGATGTTATTATTTTTGTCATTTTCTCTTTAAAAGGGGTCTATTTGGGATTTGGGTCCCATTTGGGATTTTTTTTTTATATAAAGTTTTGTCATTCCGCGCGAAATATTACGAACTGAGTATAGGTTCATACGCAGCATGCAAAAATTCCGCACGAAATGTCAAAACCTCATATAAAAAAAAAATCCCAAAAAAGGGAATTTAACTTAACTTTAAATTATTTCTGTTGCATTAATTTGGTTAGTTTGAAAAACGTTTAAGACTAAGCGATTTTCGGCACAGCACTCGTGCTGTAATATGTAGTGTTTGCTTGAGGCCCAAAAATTTCGCACGGAATGACAAAACTTCTTATAAAAACAAAAGTCCCATTTGGGATATTCCATTTGGAACAACTTTAGTTGGAAATATTTTGCTGTTGGTCTGAATATAGATTTATGCAGGAGGTTTCCAGCACATTACCGCGCTTATATATAAGAGCTCTGCTCTGATTAAAGCTAGTTTGAAAAACGACAAAGGGCAGAGATTTTTGGAACATCACTCTGTTTGTAAGTTTTGCTCTTAAGGCTTACTCAAACTTATTACTACAGTATGATGGCCTGAATTTGAACTAGAACTCGCACTAATTGCTGTTAGTTGAAAAAATTTGTAAAGATAAGAGATTTTCGGCACAGCACTTGTGTTGTATGTAATATGAAGTGCTTATGAATAATTTGCTGCTACTCGTCTAATTGATATAAGGTTTCAATTTCAGGGGACCGCTATTAATTATACATAACTGTAATCTATGTATATACTTATGTACATTTTGTATATAAATGAAATTGTGACACATTGTCACATTTTGGTGCGAGTGTGTCCATTTGCACTTATCAAGTTAGTGGCATGTGGCATGGGGCATATATAGAATTATTGACACTTGTCACTGTCGGCCAGTTTGGCCAATTTGTGGCACACACATACATACACACACTCACTACAAAAGCAACAGCAACAACAACAACAATGGCTTTGGCATTAGTAGGCAACACTAATGCGCCCTAAGCGATAAACTTTTGCTCACGTCCGGCTGGCAACCCTGCACCCTCGGCACTGCTTGGGTTTGGGTCTTTTTTTTTTCGTTTTTTTTTCGTTCTATGCTTTTTTTTATCAATTGATTGCCGGGGTGACAACAAGGTCCTGAAGTCAGACAGGACATAATACACGCACACACACACGCACACACACACATATCATATTATTTATCTTTTGGTAATTTTTTGATTGCATGGGTGTAGTTAGCAACAACAACAACAACCACAACGTCAACAAGCAGCATTCGGTTTGGTTGCTATTAAGCAACAACAAAAACACCAACAACAAATATTACAAAAAAAATATGTTTTCCGTATTATTTGGTTGCTTTCCTACTTTTTTTATGAACTGCTTTTTTTTATTATTTATTTATTGATTGGCAATCATTGGCGTGAAATTGATGCCGGAACAGTGGAAACTGTGCGCCGCAGGGCAATGACCAATTTGTGGCAGGGGCGCGCTGCAATTAGCCCAAAGCCATACAAAACGTCCTAAGCCTTGTTGGGCTCTAGCTGCTATTGGCCAGCAGCAGGTAAGAGCGCACAGGTAACAACAACAACAACAGAGCAACTGACCAAGTCTTGTTACCTGCCACATTTTGTAGGCGTTGCTGTGTGTGAACGTCGCGACGGCGGGCAGGGCGTCAACATTGTTTTGTTTGTGGCTATTTGCTCAAGCGATTAGATTAGATGTTTGTACAGATTAGCGGGTTAAAGTTATTTATGAATTAAACTTATTGACAGTTTAGCTGCTGCTGCTGCTGCAATATTGCCACAAACTGTGGCAGACAACTGCTGCAAGGGACGTAAGGTTATATAGCAGCAGCAGCAGCTGCTGCAAGTAGTTATCAAAAGGTGAAAGGGTGTTTGGCGCTCTCGCGCAACTCTCTGTGCAACTGTCAAATGTCAGTACGTCTGTCTAACAAACTGACAAGTGTCAACAGACTTGACTCTCTCTCCCACCAACAACAACAACAACAACCAAGTGTGACCATATGTGCGTGTGAACAATGAAAAGTTCAAGCACTATACCCCGACCCTACTGCTACCCTCTCCGCGACTCCTCTCTCTCTCTAATGAAACAATATATTTTCGTTGTCGTCAGCTTTACGTTGCTTATAGCTCATAAATTGAATTATCAAACATGACAATAAGCAAGGATAACTAACGCGCTTTTAACCCCTCGCCCGCTTTCTCTCTCTTCATTGTGCTATTGCATAACCCTTTTGTCCAAGTCTCGAGCTCATCTTTGCCCTTTTTGCCAAAAACTGTCAGAATCATCAGCGTATTGCCAGCTTATTGACTTTTTTGTTGTTTTTTTTTTTGGTTGGGTAAGGTAATAAGTTTTCTACGGTAGCAGCTCAGAAAGTAAAACAATGTGTAGAGTCCAATTGAATTGTCTCGTAAGGCATGTTGTATCAAAACGATATCAGTAAGAGTCTAACATTAGCTTGAAATACAAATTAAAAGTGTGACAAGATGGTGTAAGTACCTTTGAAAGACACCTTGAGCCCGCCTCGAATTGCTTCGAAAGGAAAACTAATAAACTTAGCTTAGTAAGCGCCAGCAAGCTACTTGAGTTAGTTTTCAACATGAGTTACTAGCTAAAAGTGTGACCAGATTGTGTGAGGTGGTATCTTTAAAACTGAACATACAGCCGTGCTCCGGAAAACGAAAAAACCAAACCGAATAATTTTATTCGTTTTCGTTTTTGCAGGCTTTTTTATCGAATCTCTCGGTTTGGTGAAATTGGGAGCAGCAGACATTCGTTTTCACAACGATTTCGCATAAAATGTGCGGATTCGTTTTTCGCAGCACGGCCGACAGCAAAACAGAACTTAACAGTAACCAACTGAGAGACTGAGTGCAGTCAAGTGCTGCGTTGTCTCACTTGCGTGTGTCTACTGTACTTAGTTTGCTTGGTTTTGAGAGTTATAGAGCTAAAGATAGTTTTCACATCCTTATCGACATTGGTCGAATGAAATGGCACTTTCAATTGTCTTTCTAATCAAAATGGCCGATACAAAAAGCCAAACATAAATGATGTCATCCACGGCTGTTAGCACATACACGGACACATGTATCTAAGTATCTAAGTATCTCAGTGTGTGTGTGTGTGTGTGCTGGTAATTAATTCGAGCTGCTTGGCTGCTGCTGCTGCTGCCAAATAAATTGAAGTGCCGTCGATTTGTAAACCGCGCAGCTTAAGAATATTTACGACAAACTGCTTTGGCCTTCGCTGCCGCGGGCCATACAATGCAAGCAGCAGAAGGAGCAGACTCTATAGATACATGCTGCAGATACAGGGCTACTACAGACGACCGTGCAGCTATTAATATGCGCATAAGTGTCCTGTGTGTGTGTGCGTGTGTTGTAGTTGTCGTCGAAAGTAGGACAATTAAGAATTAACATATTAATAGGACTTTTGCGCAAATTATCAGACAAATATGAAATTCTATACAACTCTCGAGACTCGCTCTCTCGTTGAATTTCGACGGTATTTATGTTATTTATAACATTTTCATATTATTGACTGCTGCTGCTGGCAGCCATATTGCTGGCTCGCTGCTGCTGGGCAGGGTTGCCAACTATATGCATGAATTTGTTTTTGTGTGTGTGTTTGGTGGGTGGACAGGGTTGACTGCTGGTCCGAGCTACGAGTCTGCTCACTCGGCTAAAAACAATACGTTGATTGTGCTAATTTATGCCACACATGTGAGTAGCTGCCACTGCCACTGGCAGCCCCCCCTTACTAACCCCATCTCTTGGCTGCTGGTATCCTAACTTTCAGTGCTTTTGGTTTTACGGCTCTATGACCAAAACGGCCGAATGGTGGCGCCCCCCCCCCCCAAAAAGGTTATAACTCGACCTGTGAGTCAAGCTCTTCTGGTTCTCGTTCTCGTTGTTGTTGGCCATAAAAACCAGGCGAGCTGTTTTTAGGTGCCGCGCACTCTGGCTCAAATGAAAAATGGCGTCCTTCGTTCCGGCTCACTCTTGCACTCTGTCCTTCTCTCTCTCTCTCTCTGTTGCTAACGCTCCCGCATTATCTAAGATCCTTGGACCACAAAAAGTAGACCAATAGAGCAAAACTGCGCGGTATTTGAAATATTATAGCATACTATATAGCATATATTTTGACTGTGTGTGACGACTGTATATTTATAAGTAGCTGTATCTATGTATGCACACACGTATAAACGTTTTTTTGGTATACCAACTAAAGCTACTTTAATTAAGTTGCGATAATATGGCTGCAGTGAAAATACAATTTAAAGTTTATTTAAATGTATCTACATGGTCTGTACCAAAGTATCTTCAAATGTTATAGGCAGACTGTATTTAAAAACAATACTTATTAGCTGCTACTACAGCAATTAATGTTAAGCTTTTAGCCTGCACAACTTAAGTATCCATAAGATACAACTAGCTGCTAAGCTGGCTAAGCCCGAAAGCAAGCTTATTAAATCTAAGCTAAAATATCTTTTATAATTTTAAGATATATCAAATTCAAAGCCAGCTGAAGTCTTTTTGGGAAACGACTGTATAATGCATATAAGAAATATCTTCAGCATATACTTTAAGTATCTATTCAGTTCAGAGCAGTTCTATTTGGACACTAGCTTGAAAGATATCGCCATAAAAGTCAAAAAAGTATGCCCATCTATCGTTTTGTCTTTATGCACGCTCAGATACCTACAACTATAAAAGCTAGAAACTTGTAAGTTTAATAATAATTGCATAAGATACAGTAAAGATATCACAGATAAAGTCCGAATTTATCTGTCCCTTTATTGTAATGATATGCAAGTATGTATCTGCTGAATAAATATATTTCGATTTCGGAAACTACCAAAGCTTGAGCTTTCAGTAAAAAAAACGAAATCTTAGCGGCTTGTGAATTAATCAGAACTTTTATGGAAAAAATCACTTAGTTAGTATCTGTCTGTATGAGCGTTAAGATTTCAAAAATTTGCTTGAGCTATAGTAGAATTTGTTGAAGTATGCTTTTATGTACATCTATTTATTTGTCTATCATATATACAAGCTTAGATATCGAAAACTCTAAAAGCTCGCATCTTCCAATTTTTAGTTACTTTATTCTATTAATTTTCATAATAATTGTTCAAGGCATCGTTTTAAGTATCTGAATTTATTAGTTCCATCTGGCTAGCACGTAGTTTTATTTTGAAATAAAAGTCAAATATTTATCAGAACCTGCTGGCTCGAGCTCTAGCAAAAAAAATTGATTTTATATTTAAAAATTTTTTTTATTATAAAATATACTACACAAGGCTTAAAACTAATTATTTAGAAAATATAGCTAAATCTAAAGACTTCTTTGAGATAAAGCTGTGTGTTTCCCAACAAATGTATCTACTTTACTCTCTATCCAAGAAGAATCATATTTAAAAGTTTCTGAAGCTATTAATTGTTAATTCAATTTATTACATTATTTAACATATTTATTATATTTATTATAATTTTTATATTTTTAATATTTATAATGTTTATTATACTCATTATGTTCATTATATTCATTATATTCCTTATATTCCTTATATTCCTTATATTCCTTATATTCCTTATATTCCTTATATTCCTTATATTCCTTATATTCCTTATATTCCTTATATTCCTTATATTCCTTATATTCCTTATATTCCTTATATTCCTTATATTCCTTATATTCCTTATATTCCTTATATTCCTTATATTCCTTATATTCCTTATATTCCTTATATTCCTTATATTCCTTATATTCCTTATATTCCTTATATTCCTTATATTCCTTATATTCATTATGTTCATTATACTCATTTTATTATTGAATATAAATTGATATTCATTATGTTCAATATATTCATTATATTCATTGCATTCATTATGTTCCTTATATTCATTGTATTCATTATATTCCTTATATTCCTTATGTTCCTTATATTCATTATATTCATTTTATTCATTATATTCATTATATTCATTGTATTCATTATATTCCTTATATTCCTTATATTCCTTATATTCCTTATATTGCTTATATACCTTATATTCCTTATATTCATTATATTCCTTATATTTCTTATATTCATTATATTCCTTACATTCATTATATTCATTATGTTCATTATATTCATTATACTCATTCTATTCATTATGTTCATTATATTCATTATGTTCACTATATTCATTATATTCATTATAATCATTATATTCAATGTGTTCATTATATTCCTTATATTCATTGCATTCATTACAATCATTATATTCAATGTGTTCATTATACTCCTTATATTCATTGCATTCATTATATTCCTTATATTCATTATATTCCTTATATTTCTTATCTTCATTATATTCCTTATATTCATTATATTCATCATACTCATAATATTCATTTTATTCATTGTATTCATTTTATTCATTGTATTCATTTTATTCATTTTATTCATTTTATTCATTTTATTCATTTTATTCATTTTATTAATTTTATTAATTTTATTAATTTTATTCATTTTATTCATTTTATTCATTTTATTCATTTTATTCATTTTATTCATTTTATTCATTTTATTCATTTTATTCATTTTATTCATTTTATTCATTTTATTCATTTTATTCATTTTATTCATTTTATTCATTTTATTCATTTTATTCATTTTATTCATTTTATTCATTTTATTCATTTTATTCATTTTATTCATTTTATTCATTTTATTCATTTTATTCATTAAATTTGCTGTATAAAGAGTTTTCAAACAAGAGGTGTTATTTTGAATCACCCAGTATTTCGGTAGCTGTCACTTTTGAAGCTTTTATTCTTTGACATTTGTCAAGTAGAAACTACGCCATTACTAAAAATGGAACGATACACGCTTCAACAACGCATTGAAATTATGAAAATTCACTACAAAAATGGTGAAAATCTTGCAGTCATAGTTCACAAAACTAAAGCATTTTTGGGTCGTCGTGAAGCACCTTGTCGCAACGCAATACAGAAATTGGTGGAAAAATTCGAGCTGTTGGGACAAGTTAGCGATGTGAATAATAAAACCCGTGCACATCGCTTAAGAACAACTGAGAATATTGCTGCTGTAGCCCAAAGTGTTGAAGAAAACCCAGTTTTGTCTCCATTCCTCGTCGTTCTTTGGAATTGGGCATTTCACAAACGTCATTACACCGTATTTTGCATAAAGACTTGGGTCTTAAGGCTTATAAAGTTCTGTTAACACAAGAACTCAAGCCAGCCGATCATTAACAACGTCGTGAAAATGATCTGGAATTCCATCGAAAAATCATCTTGACTGATGAGACCCATTTCCACCTCGGTAGCTACGTCAACAAGCAAAATTGTCGCATCTGGGGATCGGAAAACCCAAGAGTTATTGGTGGGAAGCCAATGATTAATGATTTTTTATGGTCGGAGTTGGATGGTATTGATGTGGACAAAGTTTACTTTCAACAAGACGGCGCTACGTGCCACACAAGCAACGAAACCATTTCTCTTTTATGGGAAAAGTTTCCGGACCGTGCTATCTCTCGAAGAGGTGATCACAATTGGCCACCGAGATCATGTGATTTAACACCTTGCGACTTCTTCCTTTGGGGCCACGTGAAAGATAAGGTCTACGCCAACAGCCCAGCGTCGATTCAAGAACTCAAAGATAGAATTCGTGAGGCTATCGAGGACATAGGGCAGCCACTTTGCGATTTGGTTATGGAAAATCGCATGAAAAGTATATGGTCCTGTAAGCATGGTCGTGCTGGCCATTTGGCTGATGTTGTGTTTCATTATTAACGGCATATCTTCCTCTTTATTATGAAATAAACATCCGATCATTATCTCAAAAAATTAAATTTTTCTTTGAATACCAAAATAACACCTCTTATTGGAAAACCCTGTATATAATATTTAATATTTAATGTTTACTGCATTTTTAGTGTTGTCTACTGTACTTCATATTTATTGCTTTATCAAAGCACTGCCCAAAACTCTATAAAAAATTTGCGTTTTCGCTCACGATTTGGCTTAATTATTATATTATATGCTAAAGCTATTTAAATATGTGCCAAAAAATACAAAAAAAAAAGAAACAATACTGATTAAACTAGCGTAAAATTATTATGACACCAAGTGCTCCATTTCGTTGTCTATAGGCAAATAAATTACTTAAAAAAAAAAAGTATAAAAATAAAAATATAAAAAATAAGCAAAGAAAGAAATGCTGTTTAAATATTTAAAAAGTGTGAGCCACATTTTGTTTGCTCTGTTTGTGCTTGTTGTTGTGGCTTTGTTTTTTTTTTCTTTCTGGCCAACGTTGTATTAAAAATTTCATTTTTTAACAGAAAACGAACAAAAAACCAAAAAAAAGGTTAAACAAATGTTGTAGTTGTTGTTCTTTTCTTATTAACGATAACACGTAAGAAAGCGACCAACGGCCGCGTGGGCGTATGTGTAATTTAAGCCAGTATCTGTGTGTGTGCGCATACAAATAGTGTGCGTGTGCGTGTGTGTGTGTGTGTGTGACAGTGACAAAGCGACGTCAGCAGCAGCAGCTGAAAAGCGAGCGGCCAACTTAATTTGTTTAAACAAATTACCAACATACACACAGCTACAGCTACACAGATACAAAAGTTGTTTAGCAGCTGAAACTACACGACACACACACAGCTACACATGCATCTGGTCACGTGTGTGTGTGTGTGTGTGTACAACTAGCATTATATACATACAAGTATTTTATGTACAATACTTTGGTAGCCCCAAGTTGTGCCCATTCCCGTTGCCAGGTACAAACCCGGTTTGCCGCCCCTACTCAAAAACCCACTAAAGCAGTAGCTGTGTGTGTGTGTGTGTGTGTATCTGTGTGTGGATTGCCTTATCAGCGTTTAACGTTGTGGCCCTGGCCGCAGCTACGCAAAGTGTTTTTAGCATACAAATTTGGTTTTATTTAACTAGAATTGTGGGTTTGTTTTTTCAAGGGTATTTATTATAGTCGATCATCTTTGAGGCCACTAGTACGTTGGAATAACTAGATCTCTATATAGTCCAGCATGCACCAAAGTAGCTTAAAAGCTATAAGAGCGAGTTGATATCCTGCGCACGAAAGCTTCAAAAGATATATGGCTACAATATTTAACTTTTTCTCGAAGTCTATTTGAATCAGTATGGAGACGCATATAAAGCACAGTGGGATGTCCCGATTTTAAGCGTTCAGGCGTGCAGCGTATCCCACTGTCGGACACCGTACCAACAGCCCCTTACTATCAAGAACAATAACCTAAACAGCTGCCCAGGCTACCGCTCCAGTTCCAGTTCCAGTGTGTTGCCCCCACTTTTGGAATATCTATCATATTATTGGTGGCAATGAGTTAACTTTATGTTAATGCATGCATGCATATACTACCTTTTACATATATGTAGTATGTGCTGTACTATCTATGTATGTGAGTGAGTAGCTATGTGCATGGCGGTCGGTTCGCTGCTGCTTGCCCGCAGGCCATATCAAAAAAAAAAAAAAAGTAGTTAAGTTGAGGGTGGCGAAGCGGTTAGCCAAAAGCTAACGTTGACTGATAACACCCGCATATAGTGTATGTGTGTGTGAGTATCTGGACAAACAAACAGTCCGTGGCACAATGTATCGCACAGTTGTCGAGGCCGAGCTGAGTAAAAGAGCCATATGCAAATATATATATATATGTATATAGCGTGTGTATATAGGCCCCATGACATTTAACACAACAACAACAACATTAAAACACGTATGTATGTGTGCGTGTTAAGGCTGGACATACATATATACCTCAGTTGACACTTTGATAAGCAAATGAGTAAATGGCTAAACCTAACCAAGTTCTTGACGTCAAGGGGTTATGGGAAATACATATATATATAATACATATACCCAAAAGATACAAAGCTACGAACTACATTAAAAAAACCGAAACATAGGCGCCTAGACTGACTTAAGGGTCAATTAACCCAAGCAGCTCGTGGATTCAAAAAAAAGCAACTCACTGTGTTTGCGCTCAATTTGGAGCGCAGTTTGAACTGGTTCAAATGAACGTTTAGATGTTTCGGTACGCAGAATTTTAAACATGCCTCTTAGGTTTGGTTACTGTTTCAAAATTTGTACTACAAAGAACTTTAGTCAAAAAAAAAAATGCATTCATCATGCATTCATCTTTATTGGAAGTACACATTGTGCTGTTCCGAATTTCGAAATCACTTTCGATTTGTGGATTTTACAAAGCAGCTTGCCGTAGTTGCTAGATGGAACAAAGTGCCTCATAGTAATACCTATTCAAAAATGTCTACAATAGCATTTGGGTTCATCAACATCTGTATCTATATCTCACATATTTTGGAAAAGGATTTGTAGAATAGAAAACCATTACAGACCTATGAGACTCTGTTCCACAGCACAAGTCTATAGTTTAATATTTTTATGTAAGACTTGTTAATTTCCAGCCTGAAGGCCCAGATTGCTCTAGCCATAAACCTACATTGTAGCTTAGTATTAATTCTTAAGGCCCATACGCAGCATGCAAAAATTCCGCACGAAATGTCAAAACTTCATATAAAAAAAAAATTTCCCTTTTTTGGGATATAAAATAAAAATTTAATAGTTTAATGCTAAACTTTTTGTAGTTTTTCGAATATTTTCTTTATATCATATTAAAAATAAATAATTTTTGATTTTTTCAAAACTCATTAATTTTCAATTTATATAAATATAAATATTGAATATACTTTTGATGTTATTGTTAAAAGTAAATTTTGATTTTTGAAACTGTATTAAATAATTAAATAGGTTTTTAAGACTTGCAATTTTTGGTAGAACCAAATTGTCAAATTCTTGTCAGTTTTGAATTTTGAGACTACGCTAAATTGTTTTTTATTTTTTTTTTAAATTAAAAATTTTTTTTTTTAAATACTATAATTTTTTAAATGGATTTTGGTTACGAATTTAAAATTTCTATGCAAATATATTTTTGTTGTTAAACTAATGCTGAAATTCTATGCAGCTAAAAACCAAAAAAAATTTAAGAGAAAAATTCCAAAAAATAAACGAACAAAAAGAAAATTCGACAAAGTATTTGACGGAAATTAAATTTTTAGCAAATATTTCGATTAGCTGCTCGAGTCAAAAAAAAAACTATATAAATGTGCTTATAATATTTGAGAAATTTAGATTTTTGTTTCAATCCCATACATAAGACGTAGTATACAGTATTTTCTCAAGGGGGGACTTGGAATTGTTTATTTAATTTATTTTTTAACTCAAGTAAGTCGATGAGAACTATTCCAACTTTCATTTGATACAATATTTAAGAAATTAATTTAAGAAAAAATATATATCTGACTAAAATATTAGTTAAATGGAGCTACTACGCAGTATACTATATAAAGGGTCATCAATCTTGAAGCTTTTTTCAATAGGGGTTTTTTTTTTGATAAATCACGCGTGAGAACTGTCCAGTTGCCATGTGTTTTTTATTCATTATTCATTGCCATTTCATCATGGAGATACTTACAACCGAACAGCGTTTAAAAATCGTATAAATATTTTACGAAAATTTGCGTTCTGTAAAGAATGTTTTTCGCGCGCTTAGGCTATTTTTTGGAACCAATTCGGTGAACAATTAATTTCACGCTCCGGACCGTTAAAATGGTCACCAAGATCGTGTGATATCAAATCGTTAGATTTTTTCCTTTGCGGCTACGTGAAAAGCTTTTGTGGATAAGCCAGCTACGATTGAAGCATTAACCGTGTTATTTAAGAGATATCGCCGATTATGCTCGAATGCGTCATCGAAAATTTGAACCTCCGCATGGACGAGCTACGGCGCAGCTGCGTCCAACATTTGAAAGTTTATCTTTAAAAAGTGAATGTCAAGAATGGTGCTTTCTATTGATAGTAAAGATTTTCTGCTTCATTTGAAATTTTTGTGTTTTTGCATTTTAAAAAAAAAACCTCAAGATTGATGACCCTTTATAAGCAGCAAAACCTAAATTTATTTGAAAAAATTGTTCATCTATTTTGATACTTGCTTCGATTTTAGAAGTGTTGCATTTAAAAAAAAAACCTCAAGATTGATGACCCTTTATAAGCAGCAAAACGTAAATTTATTTGAAAAAATTGTCCAACTATTTTGATACTTTCTTCAATTTCGGAGCTCGCAAAAAAAATTTCGAAAAACAAACTACAACTCAAGCCCAAACTCCAAATCTTTAAGTTGCGACTAAAGAGCGCATACACAACTGTACCCAGAGTTAGGAGCTGGCAATAAGATACTTATTGGAGCTGCAGGTATTTACCAAGAATTCTGGTACTGGCTGGACTAGGGTCTAGGGTTTTATGAAACGTTGTTATTGTTACAATATGATGATTGTTGTTGTTGTTGTTGTTGTGTGATAAGACATGTGCGCACTGTTGTTGTAGTTGTTGTAGTACATTTTGAGGTCGCTTTTTGTGCTAAAATATTTGTTATTTACTTTTTGTTGTACTCTTGTTTGCATTTAGAGGTGAACAGTTTGTTTTATTTCACCGAAAGTTGAAGACAACAACAATAACAACAACGGACAGACAACGCAGCGGTTTCATATGTAAATAAGCAGAGAGTATCTATGTGCTGGTGTTGGTGTGCGTGTGTGTGTGTGGGCGGGCATTTGCTTATTAATTGTTGTGCCTATGTATTTATATCTTTGCAGGCTTATCAAAAGTCACAGAAATTGTCTGCACATTTCCTTTGAATACATAGCATGTGTGTGTGTGTGTTTTATATATATTTTATGTAGCCACACACACAGACACATACGCTTATTGTCAAGCGACGGCAAATGATTAAAGGGCCAAACAAATATACACAGAAATTCATTTAGTTTGCCAACAGATACACTCTGTATCTGTCAGATACATAGCCCCAAAATACTTTTAGTTCGTAACTAACTTGTTGACACTTACGACTCAGCGAACGGAATCCATGATCCTCACTGATCGACAGCACTTTGTTGTACATTGTCGAGTAATTTGTTTTTTTTTTTATCACTTAAGTTTTAAGTTTAAAAAAAATCCTTTTTTTTTTTTTTTGCTTTTTGCTTATATTGGTTTTAAACTTTAACACATCACAAATTGTTTGCAGTTTTAACAATAAATAAATAAAAAAAAAAAAAAAGTGTCGCAATTTATTGTTAAACTAAACTGCAAGGCACAAGGCACTCAGTAGCGCGCGCTTAGAAACGTATCTTTCGATAGTAATCCCAATAGTCCTGCGCTCTGGGCTGCATTTAGCAAGCAGTGCCTGTCAAACTGTTAAGGTTAAACACACTTCTTCTTTACGCGACTCAACACGTTTCACGACTTCGAGAACGTAACGTCTTCTTCGTCTGCGTTTTCTTAATGCAGTTTTTTTTCGTTTAGCTGCGTCAGGAGCTCGTTAGGTCCTGTTGCTGTGTCTTGAGGGCAGAGCGCGTGTGTTGTTGACCCCACAGAGGTTTCACGTGGACTGACAATTGAAAGTCTTCCTGTGACCGTCGCCGGTCCTGAGGCAGAGGCTGCGTTGCTGCGCTGCCGCTGCGGCCAACAACAACAAGCATGTGCATGCTACTCTGAGGCTGTGCTGTCGACGTTGGCAGCAGCGGCAACGTCAACGTTGGCCGCAGCGTTTTTTTTTTCTTTTTTTTTTTTTGTTTTTGTTTGTCTGTGTGTGTGAGCGGACGACGGTCTGCCATTTGGACTATAGGGGAAAAAAATGTGTGTAGTCAGCACTACACATACGACACGTTCGACCCGGGGTAGTTTGTGTGTGTGTGTGTGCCCTCTCACTCGCTCCCCTGTGCGTATGTGTGTGTGTGTGTAGTGGACGCCACCAAAGAAAAAGGGGGATGAAAACATCATCTTCTCACTGCTCCCATAGTCCCATACTCTGCCAGCGTTAACGTTGACGTTGTCGTGACCGTCGCTGCCTAAGTTGGCGCTTGAACGGACAGAGCAGTTCTCTCTATACGACTGTGGACCAATGGGTCGCTGCTCCGGCAGCGGCAGCAGCAGCAGCACATGCGTGCCAGCCGCTCTCAAGCACAACAACAATAAGAAAAACAATCTTAAACCAAATTGAGTTGTAGCCAAGGCATCATATATTATAGTTAAGGTGTCTAGGTGTATGGGAAACCATAAATAGCATAGTTTTTATTGTATCTTTTGAAGAGAAGGAGAGAGAGAGAGTGCAGTGCAAGGGTTGAGCTATAGCTACGAGGGCAGGTTGAACAGTAAAAAGGAAACGCTCAGTAATAAGAACATTTGAGGAATATCTCAATAGGAGCAAGCCAAAACACTTAAGCACTTTTTTTTTTGTAACTTCCCATGATCGGACTGTGAGTAATTCATCAAAAATGTTGAACTTCTAATAGTAGATTGTTGGTACAACTGATCCTAAGAACATCCTTGGGCTCAAAAATCGAATGATCGTAGCTTACTGAATGCTGCACAGGAAAGCAGAGATAGTTTGAAGAAAATCACTTGCCACGAGCACTTGTTCGAAAAATTTTTGTTTTTAGCCTCGAATCGGTCTTTGTTAATGGTTGTAGAAGAATTCCAGAACACTGCTCAGCCTACCCTCGCATTGTAGTTGACCATAGTGTATAGATAGCTCGTTTATTTTTAGTTCAATGGGCAGTTACAAAAAGAGACTTACAATAAGCATGTTCAGAGATCCATGTTCTGGAAAAACATACATAAATACGATAGGCAAGCCATCGGATCATGACTGTAAATGATTGCTCAGATGGCAAGCTCAAAGCTTGTTCAATTGTTCGGTTTGAAGTGATTTACTAAAAGTAAAGATTGCTTCCAGTTTGGGATTAAAGTACTCGAGCTGCCATGCGGAAAGTGAATACCTATTTGAGACTTTTGCTCCAGAGCGAATAGAATAGTTTCTTTGGCGTTTTCTACAAGCCACAGCTTACTCCCTGCTACCTCTCAGGCTTTCAGCAAAAATCTTTAATAGTGACAAAAAGTTTGGCTATGTGGATACTAACTGAAGGTTGAGCTTCGTTTTAGCTTAAGTAATCAAAGTTCCCTTTTGACAAGAAATCAAAATATCCAAAGGTATAGGGTGCTCCAGCGAAAAAAGGCTGCCCCTGGCTAGGCTTGATGTTTCCTGCAGAAACAACAAACGAAGGCTTCTAGATGTGGCTAAGCCTGAGCCACTGTTGTAATGGCCAATTGATGATGATGATGATACTTTTATCTAAGCTCCCTGGTAATTCGGCAACGACACTAGGACAGCGACTTATGGCAAAGATCTTCGTTTGGAAAACCAAAGGACCAAAAGTTCACTATAAGCTGTGCTCCTTCACGCGACGGTCTAGCTTTAAGCAGAGTTTTGCTTGGAACTCTCTGCAATAATCGGGAAAACAAAAAGCTAGAGATAGTATGTTGAGTTACACTGTAGCATTTGTAGATCTTAGAGAGAGATTAGAGATCTTAGAGATCTTTTAGAGTTTACCAGGTAATCCGTGCTCGACCTTGGGGTGGCCCCCAAGAGTCTACTTTGTGCTGGGCTTGCATGATAATAACATGTTCAGCTTCGCTGAGTGTAGTACCTATATATGCTTATACCTGATGCAAACCGTTTATAAACCCTTATTTAAAGGCTACTCATTTAACATATAATCTCCCTTAGGGGCCATACCCAAATTACGTGACCCGTTTAGGGGGGGGTCTTGAAAATACCACGCTTGGTCACTCGACCGGGGGGGGTCTAAGTTTATGTCACGTAGTCCAATGACCTTTTTTTTTTTTTTTTTTTTTACACATATTCCTTCCACAAGTGATACTTTTCTATGTTTTTTGGTTTGTTCGACCTTTTTACTTGTTATTCATTTTTTTAAATGTAGGACCACGTGACAATTAGGGGGGGAGGGGGGGGTCTTGCCATATACTACGGTTGGTCACCGGGGGGGAGGGGTTCAAAAATAGTGAAAATCGGGTCACGTAATTTGGGTATGGCCCCTTAAATACTTTTTAAGTGTGGCAACCCATTACATATGCATATGATTAACAGCTCATCTCTAGCCATTCCATTTGGCACACTTATGTTTTTTTTTTGGATGTCCTCATCAGCTGTCAGGTTAACTCCCGCTTTGGACATAATTTAAATATGATAGTAGACCATGCCACTACAGGCGAAGCTCTAAGTTAATTACAAGAACTCTTTTTCTTTCTTAGCATAACAGTCCTGGGTAAACCAGTGCTTACTCAACCAATTTTTGCCATCTGATTCTACCCGATGCCAAGTTTTTCCAATCTCTCACGCGCAGCCTTCTTAAGTCTTCTTCAATGTCATCTAGCCACCTCTTTCTGGGTCTACCCCTTCTTCGAGATCCAATTAGGTTTCTCACAAGCGCTTGTTTTGCTGATCGTTCCTGAGTCATACGTTGAACGTGTCCTAGCCATCTTAGTCGTTACAAGAACTCCAGGGTAGTCAAAAACGAGGAAGTGGAAGTGGATAGGCCACACACTCAGACAGCCTAGAAGTTATATCGCCAGACAAGCTTTAACATGGAATCCGCTAGGCAGTAGAAGACCTGATGCACCAGCGAAAACGTGGCGAAGAACTGTCGAGAGTGAACTAGCTGAAGCACAATATACGTGGAGCAGCACCCAACAGAGTCAGATTTAAGAGAATCGTCGAGGCCCTATGCCCCACTGGGGGAAGAGGACACTAGTAGTAGTAGTAGGGTAGTCAGACTTATAAAGTTGACGCTGAGCTTGGACACCTCTGACTTTAAAGCTTGTTTTTTTGGATTGGTTCAAGTTAAGACTTTTGGAACTTTCAGTACGAATTCGAAGCATCTCTCGATATCCATCTTTAATGCAGCGCACAATGTCTCTTTGTACGCTTTCAACGCTCCCCTTTACCGCACAGATACATTCCCGTTTGTACACTACTCTATCTTATGATGCTGCCAAGATACAATCCTTGCATAACGCTCTCAGCTCACAGTTTGTTGCCCTTTGTCTTCCGGATGTATGAGTGTGTGTGTGAGTGCGACTTAGCGCACGAATGCTGCGCAATAAGATTTGGTGTTGGCTTCTGGACGAGGTCGGTGCCTAATAATAGAATTCAGCATCTCGAATCTGGCCTAGGCTAATGTAATGTGCGAGCGGTAGAGCGAGTTAACAGCGGATGCCACAAGACTGTGTGTGTGTGTGTTGCGTGCGTCCTGGCAGTGATTTTTTTTTTTTTTTGTATACCTTACTTAATCCTTTTTGGGGGTAAGCGTTTTTTTTTGCGCGCGCTTTTCTTGTTCTCTTGCGTTTACCCCTAAGATGCCGCGCAGGCGCCTTAGAAAAAAAAAAACCCCTGGTCGCTGGTCCTGCGCGTAAAAGGATGCTGCTAATGTGCTGGCAGGCAAGCAAAAAAGAAAGAACTAGGAATTACAAAGCAGGACGAAAAAAAAAACACGCTCGCCTTTGTTGCGCTTAATCAAACGCAATTCATCTTGGCAACGGTGCGAAACGTGCCGAGAAAATCGAATATCGGCACAGAGCCTGCATATGCGGCCGTGTCCTGTTCTCTCCTGTCGCCTTGCAATTTTTTATGCAATTTGCTGATCGCCGCCTGCTTTTCCTGTTACTACATATATTTATTTTTTTCTTACTTTTCTTCCCCCTGTCCCCCTAGATGTCTTTAAGTTTTCTTTTTATGTGTGTGTCCTGTTTTTTCTATATTTTTTTTTTTTTGCACGTGGCCCGCGGCGTTAGGTTTTCGCAACCCTGCTTCGAGGGTGAGACGTTGGCTCGTCTTAGATCGACGGCTGTGCTGCGATGCTTTGCCGCAGCCCCGCAGCCCTACAGCTCTAGTGTGTGTGTGTGCGTGTTTGTCGTCCTGGGCCGGAACTCAGGTAGCGGTAACACATAGCGTGTGTAACGGCATTTTTTTTCTATGCAAATTTTTTTCTATATTAATTTTTTATGCTCACGTCAGGCTGTCTGTGTGTGTGTGTGTGCGCCCTTGTTTTTTTTTTTGTTCCTTTTTTATTATTGTTTTTCTTGCTGTCAGTTGCTTCAGTGTGCAAGATTTTCCCAAGATATAAAGTATCCTTGGTAGAAGAAAAAAAAAATCTTCGACAAAAAAAGGGGGAGTTAGGATTTCTGGCCCGGGCGCTGGCTCTGCCTCATTTCGGCAACTGTCACATATGAGGCACAAGATTTTGCATTTGATTTAGGATGTGACCCACCCGGCGTACCCGAACCGGTCGGGTACCCTCTCAGAATGCAGTCTCTTAGGGTTGTGTCTACTGCATTGATTACCGTACGCTTCCGCTATTTTAATTCAATTCAATGATAAAAAAGAAGACACATAAAAAAAAAAAAACAAAACACAACAACACAATGAGTGTAAAAAAAATTAAAATCCTAGACCCTACTAGAAAGACGGGCAATTGTCGCAGCGTAGCTGCTTTTTTTTTTCTACTTTTTCTACGAGCCGATATTTAATTTTATTTCACAAGTTTTGGTTTAAATGAGCAAATCCTCTAGAAATGCCATAGTTTTTAACGGAAAATTTATGGTTATGTGTGAAAGGGTTGTCCCAGGCGCTGATGGTTTTGATTTGCGTGTTGCAGATAGAGATCCTTGCGGCTGAGCCTGCCACCCAGATTAAATGTTGCGCATTTAAAGCGTTACAAAAAATTGTACTTCTTTTTTTTTTGGTTTTTGGTTGTGGAACGAGTAGCTTGCAACTTGGCTACAAAAGAATTGGAAATTTGATCGTCAAGTAACGGATATGCAAATGATAATTGTGGGAAATGGAAAAAAAAGCAGCAGCTACGTTTTTTTTTTTGGGAAAATCTAGCAAGTTAGTAAGCAGAAATTTTTCGGTTACTTTGAAATTTTGAAGCTTAAAGGCCTATACGCAGTTCGAAAAATTTCGCGAGGACTGACAAAATTTCATATAAAAAAAAAAAATCCCAAATGGGATATCCCAAGTTTTGTCATTCCGCGCGAAATTTTCCGAACTGCGTATACCCCTTAAAGCGTCTTAATGCGTCTTAATAAAAAAGTAGGGGTGTTCACTTTGTCAGGCAAAAATGCAAACAAAATGCGCATTTATGCCCAAACTAGATCCTTGACTACAAAAAGTAGGGGGCAAGAGTGCCCTAAAAGGCTCACAAAGCGCAAATATCTACATATTAGGGTGACCATATTTTCTTTAACTTTTTTTTTATTACCTATTGGATTATAGCCTTTGTTTTAGGTAGGCTGTTTGCCAATAAATTAAAAAAAAAGAAGCTATTTGATTGAAATTTTCAAGAAACATATTTTTATTAGCCTTATCTTTTAGAAATTTAGTGAGCGAATTCTTCTTTATAATTTATTTTCAAATCAGCTTAAGGATTTGCTTCACGTCTTTTTTCTACACGGTTTTTTCTGGAACGTATCCACCGTGTAAAAACAGAACAAGCTGTATTATATTTATATCCTGTACCGTATGGTACAAAGGGTATATTGTGTTTATGCAAGCCGAAAATGTATGTAACGTACAGAAGGAGACGTCGAAGACCCCCCAAAGTTACCTAAAGTATGATCAGAGTGACTAGAGAAGTCGATATACCCATGTCCGTCTGTCCGTATGAACGCCTAGATCTCAGAGATGGTAAGAGCTAGAGCAACCAAACTTTCAGATAAGATCCCTTATTAATCTATAGGAGACAGGTTTATTATATTTTTTGATATCGGGATTATATTATATAGCTCCCATAGGGGTGTTTCAGAGGACCTCGAAAAAAACCAAAAGTTTTAGATGGATGATTCGTTTGTTTATGAAGATATCATAACCAAATTTAGCATTAAGATGCGCTTTAGAGTTCCCAAGCACTGTACCAAATTTGATCAAAATCGGTTGACTATGTCATATAGCTCCCATAGGACCAATCGGTCAAAAAAAATTTGTTGGTGCAAAATTCGACTGATTTCTGTTTGTTTATGAAAATATCGTAGCCAAATTTGCCGAATAAAATATCTTAGCAATATGTCGGACATAATTGCAATGTGGTGGTACAGGGTATCCCAAAGTCGTCTGCGCCCAACTTTAACGTACGCCATCTTTTTAAATAGTTGACGCTGTAATTTCCTTACAGTTGAAGATATGAAAATATATATTGTGCTGGCAAATATTCAAGACTTTATCTTTAAGTTTCTAAATAACTTTTTTTCTCAGGTATACTTTCTTTGACAGAAGCAATTGATTTTTATTGCTCAGTCGAGCCTTACGAGTATGATAAGTTGGGCATTTTTGCCTTCATATCTCGTGCTTACGTCATATCTCGTGCATTTTTGCCTTTAGGCATTTCAGCACGACAAAGTGAACACTCCTACTTTTTGCAGCATATAGCAAATAAAACATTTTCAAACATTTCTCATACTTTTCAAAAATTTCTTGTTCAGATTGGGTTCAATTTTCAACTGCTTCTGGGCTATTGCTGTTTTCCATGATTACCTGAATTTCAATTGGAGCTTTCTTATTCTGAACTTGTATGTATATTCAGGAGCACTCGGTTGCTTGGAATCCTGCTAGTTCCCATTGCTGCTAACTATCTCAAGTAGTTAGTTTGTACTACATAGTATATTCAAAAAAAGTCTTTTATAATTTTTAGAAACTGTCTTTAAGGCATCATCTAACATCTGTCAGATTTTTTGTGCATAGACTTTTCGAACGATCCTAGTTTTAGGGACTAGGAACAAAGTATCGTATAATATGTTAAAATCCCTAAACGTTTAAGAAACTTTTGACAAAAAAGCCAAATGGAAAGTGTAATCCAAATAAAAATTACCGATTTCGTATTCTCTCCATGGCGAACTAGTTCTTTCAAGCAAAATGTTTTCTTTATCTTGTAAATATGACAAATCACACGAGGTAAAAAAAGTCTTTTATAACTTGAAACCGAAGCGTTCGATTTGCTTCAGTCTCCTATGAGTGTTCGTCTTCGGCCAGCCCAATCGTGAAACCGATTTAAAGAACTTCGAGAAGTCAGAAACATTTTTTTCTATAGTAACATTTGATTCTTGAGGCTACGTAATTTTTTAAAGAAAATTTTGAATTCTTTTGTAATTTCTTCCTAAATAGTGCAGTTTCTTGAAAAAGTCGCACATTTTTTTCTGCATTCATCCCTCTTAAGAACAAACTGTTTTTTCGTAGTTCCCTAGTCAACTTGCACTTTTCATAAAAAAAACAATTCACTAAGGTGACGCTCGGCTCTCAGTTGTTGTTTTCACGCATTTTGTCGGGTAAATCAATCAGTTTTGAGTGGCCAAGATGTAAGACTAAGGCTTGGCTAATTCCCAAAAATACATAAAACAAGATGCGTTTGTGTGAGTGTATATTTGTGCGTATCTGTGTGACTCCCATGCATATTTTGAGGCCAAAAACTTGTCTGTCCGTCAAGACCATTCAGAGCTCGTCAAATATGTTTTTGACAATTATTGTTAAGGTGCTCCTTATATATACCTCTATTTTTTTTCTTTCTTTCTGTATGTTTCTCATCTTTGGCCGAAACAAAATTAACAACAAAACGACAATGATGACGATGATGAAATGTTGTCGTTGGACGTGAACGTGGACGTGGATATGGACACAGGTCGTTGTCGAACGCTCACCTAATGCTGTAAAGCGTAGCGCACGTATGCAATGCACAATCAGATACAAAACACTCGCAACGAGATACAGATACAGATACAATGCCAAGCAGCGATGTAAAGATACCAGCAGAGGAAGACAGCGGCGGACAGGGGACAGGGCACCGACTATGGAGACAAAGTGCCCAAAATAGCTGCACGTTGAGTTAGTTACGTCCAGCGTTTTGGACATCCCGAACGATCATAGCACACCCGCACAAGTTCGTTTGTTTGTTTGCTTTGGTGTCTCTTGGGAGCGTCTACGTCTTGGTTCTTGTCATCATCATCATCTGTACATACACATCATTGTCGGTTATTGCCTGACCGCTGCTGCTGCCTCTGTTAGCGTCTCTGCCAGCGTCGCGCTGTCGCTGCGTTTGTTGTGATGGGATCAGGCAGGAACGCATTGAAACGCAGATTGTGCAACTGCCGCCGAACAATGCCACATGCTGCACATGTCCAAGAGCCGACACCCCCTCTCTCTCTCATCATCTTTGTTGCTGCATTGCTGTCCATTCAAAAACAAACTTTCCAGCGGCTTTTGTTCGCATACAAAACGAGAACGAAATTGAAAATGGAAAAATAAGCCACAAGCAGAGTAGCTGCTCTACCCCGCCAGAGCCGCCTGTGCCGCCCCAGCATATGACAACAATTACTCAAGTGACATCTCCATCAACAGATCTCTCGAGCGTTTTTTTTTTTTTTTTCTTTTTTTGGACTTTTAACAACGACATTGGCCATGCGAACGTGTCAAGCGGATTTACATAAACTACTACTTGGGCGCAGCTTCAGCCGCAACTTGGCCCCGGTTGGCTACGTGTCCGGCATATTGAATACTCATCTGCCGGACCAAGGCAGTCGTCAGTCAACTGCTTACAGAGTTGTGTGCTACTAAAACACTTAACTATGGCAACTATGGAGAACGTAGGCAGCCACAGGATTTCGAAGCTACATCTTAAAAGTTTTAGGCTCTCATTGGGTTCCTGGCTATTTTAAAGATCTTTAAGCCGGGCCTAACCTTAGCTTAATATAACAACTCTCATCAAGCGGATTTTTAGGAAGTTCAGATGTGCTCGTGCTGTCTCTAAGGACAACCAACTACTTGTCTTTAATATCCTTTATCTAGAAACTCGCATCAATGATTTATGTAAGCAATAAAAAATCAATGTCAAAGCAAGCAGGGACACACTGCAAACTGTTGCAACACTTTTAGCCGCATTTATTTCTATTAAGTACAACAACAATGCTGGCAACAAAGGCCACAAACAGCAACTGGAAGAGCCACTGTAGTAGTAACAACAACTGCAACGCCCACGGCAAATGGTCAGAGGTCCAGCGGCTTTTGTTTGTACTCGGACGAGGGCGTTCGAGATCTAGGTATTAGGTATAAGAGCAGGCAGGACACAATAATCATAAATAAGTTGCAGCCACAAAGAAGATGATCGTGAAATGATCATCATTAAATAAAGTAAAAATAAATAGCAGACAGTGGAATGAAATTTGTGACTCGTCTTATTGAACCTCATGGAAAGCTGCAATTCGGAAGTACGATTTGTGGCTAATTCGAGCTGCCAAAAAAAGATTGTTTAAGAGTTGAAAAAAAGTTCCGGCATAACCTCAAAAAATCACTCAAAACGAAGTATGGTGGGGGCTAGACCACACCCTGCGAAACGAAGCTACGGCAGTTTGTCGCCAAACACTTGCTTGGAACCCGCAAGGCAGCCGCAGGAGACAGGCCGCCCTAAGACTACGTGGAAAATAAGTCTACAAAAAGAAATCGACGAATGTGATAAATCGTGGAATAAAATTGAGATGCTAGCTAACAACTGGACCAGATGGAATTGCTTTATTGAGGAGGTCCTATGACAAAGGTCCAGAGACAAAGCAATTGATGATGATGATCTCTCTCTCTCCCTGCAATAGTGTTACAAACTGGAGTAGGTTTTAGCTTTCTCCACGATCGTCCTCCATCGGTCTCTATCCAGTGCCAGTCTTCTCCCGTTGACCACTTTCAAGCTTTGAATATCTTCTCTTATGCTGTCTTGGGAGCCCCCTATGTCTCGTGGCAATAGGCGCATCCATTCTAAGCACATGCCCAATCCATACGTAACCGTTGTGATTTCATGAACTTTACAACATCCTAACCCATTTGATAACTAGAGTTATTCTGCATTGGTTATTGTTTGGTATACACCATCCTCATTTCTTTTTGGACCAAAGGTTACCGAAAGATCTATCTTTTAGAAATGCGCAGAGAGTTTTCTACTAATTGTTGATGATGATGATCTCAGATTCGAATTCCACGAAGTCTAAGCTGAAAATATTTCAAAACTGTCTTTATGATGGAATCCGTCAGATTTTTTGTGTATAGACTTTTCGAACGAAACTAGGGCCTAGGAACAAAGTATTTCTTAAATTCCCCAAAACGTTTAAGCAGTAAGACATATAAAAATTATCGATTTCGTGATCTCCATATTTTTATCGCGAAATGGCGAACTAGTTCTTTCAACGAAAATGTTTTCTTTAACACTGAAATATTACAAATCCCACAAAAACTTTTATATCAACGTGTTTAGCTTACAACTAAATCAGGGTTATGGAAAGAATGTTCGAATTATTGCGCCTTTGCTGCAAACATTAATCAAATTGAAACGTTTGCAATTGTCACAATTTCTAGTGCTCGACTGCTTGATAACCCAAACATGCGCCTAATGAATATGTTTAGACGCAGCACCTTGGATCTGCAACGAATTGCATGGGATTGCATGGTCTGACATTATTATGTCATGCGGGTCAGCAAAGGGTTAAAACCATGAGCGAACCAAAGCACGAACGATCAAGATCTAGGGAATTTTATTAATTTTATTTTACAATTTAATTAGCCAGGATTTTCACATGTCCCGCATTTTCGACGACGACGCATGCGCCATGAATTAAATATCGAATGGAATATTATCGTCATATAGCCCGCCCGCCCCGACCATCAAACGGCATGATTCAGTGGGCAATTGTGACAAGGCGCTCGAATTGAGGTTGACATTAATTGGGTCAGGGTGCGAGACCCGTTAAAAACGAAAATTTTATAAATTTAAAAACAAAAAACAAAAAAAAGTTACCGATAAAGTCGTAAAGTTTAAAAGCTGACTAACTAAGCAAATGAGCGAGTGAGTGAATGAATGAATGACTCAGTTGTGGCGCCAACATCCGGTAGGTGTGTGTGCCTGTGCCTCATATTTCACGCCTGATTGCGCGTCTATGAGTGCTTACAAAGCTGGTTCCATAGTGGGAGAGGGGGTTAGGGTTAATATGATTGAGATTGACCCCGCTAGCGGTCAAAGAAATCTAAGCGGCGCAGCAAGTTTAACCAAATTTGGCATTAATTGCTGAAAATGTCGTCTTTGTCGTCGTCGTCTTCGTTGTACTGGACTGCATCCCAACTGCTAGCTAGCTATAAGCTATGCCCACGTAAGTTGCAAGCTGGCAATAAAGCAGCCAACATGAGGCAGCAAAGGTAGCTTTGGAGCTCTTGGAGGACAATAAAAGTTCGTGAGAACTTGATGCTTATCGAACTGAACTTGCAGACAGCGTTTGTGGCATAGTCTGGAGCGTACCAAAGAGTGGGCAGCATACAGTGCCCGCTTCCAAGTGGTGGGGCATAGTGCTGGCATGCAGCATTGCCAGAAGTCAGGTGACATTTGGCCAGCCAGGCATTTGTGCGCTGCTTTGATTAACATTCGAATGCCACGCAGCGCCAGGCTATAATGGGTTCAACTAGTTAAGGGGTTCTCACAGCAGTCACTCAGCTGTCCAAGAATTTGCTGCTAACCCTTGTAAAGGTCCTGCCTGCCTTTTGTGTGCATTTTTGCGACAATCCTTAATCCTTTTTCTCACGCACCAAAAAACAGACGCTGCAAAAAACAAAACCAACCATGGAAAAAGATTCTCTCAAGCATCTTTCGCCAATTTCTGCCACTGCGACACGTTGCAAGTATTCAGCATAAAATGCGCACACTCATTGTATGCGTCGGCCAGGTAGCAGCAACTGCATCCTGCGTGTCTATCAAATCCAACAATGCCAAATCATGATCAATTCAATTACTTTGAGCGATAGATATAGTGCAGCCAGCGCAGACTGGACGACGACGACGGGGACTGGGACGGGGACAACGCTGAGCCTAGGCAACTGGACACCTGCTCGTTTTTCCCATGACAGATTTGGGCAAAAAACACATTTTTTTTCTTTTTTCGCGAAATAGCCCCCATTGTTTATTGCTCCTGCTGCGGAGTATTCTTTTTTGGCTAATCATGCGCAGTCTTTGGGCGCTTCTTCAAGGATTTTCGCGCCCCTTGTTTTGCTTTCACTGAAACATGAAGCGTTGCGGACAAGTGCGCAGAACTGGTACCCTAGGTATTCTCGGGGCGCTCCTTTGTTGCACTTAAGCGCTCAGTGTAATGGGATAAGTAGCAAGCGCGTACACACAAGTGCATTTTAATGAAATTTTATACTTGTTCCTGGTCTCTTTTTTGGGAAAATTGTGGGAAAATCTTTTTTAATCCTCAACTGATGTATGCTGTAGCTGTCTAGGCAGGTGACGCGTACGCGCTCTCGCTCTGCCTCTCAATTTGCACAATTGCATTGAGAGAGCATTTGATAGAACTGCTTGGATCTGACAGCTCCCGCCTTCTGTTGGCAACACTGGCTCTTACCGTTACAGCTGCAGCATAAATTATTAATTAGCTGCAACAAGTGGCACTGACTAACTGTTGGCTGGGAACCTGGGGAACCTGGCTTAGCCACGTGTTGCACGCAAGTAGTACCTTTAGTAGTTAGTGACCAGTAATGACCTCTTAGTGAGTGTGTGGTACATGTGAATCTCACATTTCGAGTAGTAGCTTGCAACATAGCCGTAACAAAAGCAGCAGTTCGCATAACTGGAATTAAAGTTGCAGTTGCAACAACAACAGCAACACCAACTCTCTCGTGGGTAGCTGCTAAATGGGCCAACAAGCAAGCAACCAACCAACTTGGCGCTGGTGGCGCTCACATGCAATCGAAGCGCCCTAGGACCAAAGTTGCTACAAGTTGCAAGAGTGACGGCGCCGTCGCTTGTTTGTTTTTGGGCGTCCGAGTGGACAACACAGTTTCTAGCAGTCAGCTGCAGCGTCAGTTTGTCAGTTCGTCATGTTAGTTAGTCGTCGGTCGAGTCACTCACCCCAGGCCCAGGCCCAAGCCAGGCACAGACCCCGACCCAGGCTCATCTCATCAACAAAGACAATGGTGGGAATATTCTCATATTATGAAATCGCAAAATCTTCCGCGCGCCACCGATACACTCACATATGTGCCAGTGTCTGTGTGTTTGTATTTAGTGCAACAACAACAACAGCAGCAGGTCAACGTTAGCCCATTGCACGCCCTCCCATCGACGCCTCACAGCGCCCAACTTTCTGTCCCCTGCACCAGCTTGTCTCCTCCGCCCCATGACTTGCCGCATTTCGTGGCAAATTCGCAACGTGTCGTGGTCGTGCCTTCGTTGTCATGTCCGAGAGTGTAACAAAGACCTCTCTCTACCGCGCACCGCCCATCGCCCTCCCCCCCACAAAACCTCAAAGACCCCACTACCCTAAGCTCTTACCGTTACAGTGGCAACTGCTGCTGCTGCTGCTGTGGTTGCAACGCCCCCGCCAAGTAGCGCGAATAAACATTAAACACAAAAAAAAAAAAAAACACACTAAAAGTAGCGGCTACAACAACAACTTGCAACAGCGGCAACAGCTATGGCAATAATTGCATTACACATAAAAATAAATTGTAATGAACTTAAGGAAGAGCACAGAGGCAAGAAGCGCAGCACAGCAACAACTTGCAACAACCTGGCCAATGTGAAAATCGATGCGGAAGCTTGCAACAAAAGCAACAACAACTACAACAACAACAAGAGAAAAGGGCAAAAATACCGCAACCGCACGCCACTTTCTTTACTTCTCACTCAAACCGGGAGTTAGCAAGTCAGCCCCTTGGTTATCAGAGCTCTTGAAACACATCCATTCATCTATCTCTTAACCAACTAACTGTATTTGTTTATTTTTTTCTTCTTCCTCTGCTTCTACTGCTTCTTCTTCACTTATATGAGCTTAATTACAACACGCACCCAAAGACCCGAGGGCCCAGTTGACCCAAGCAATGCCAAATGAGCGTGGACTCATTTCAAGTGACTAGCTGCATTTTTAACTACTCAACTGAGGTATACGAATTGCTCCAATAAAAATATATTTCAAAACAAGAACGCATGGAGAAGGAATTTCTAAACAGTGGAGCTAGTTTCAAGGTTATAATAAATTCCGTATCATAAGCTCTCTTAGTCGGATTTCGTAGAGCTCAGAGTTAGTGAACTGAAATGTTATCAGCAGATGCGCATAATACCTCTTTAGGTAAAGAATTTAGTTGATATTCATATAACCGCATTGATTTGGTGACAACCCTCAACCTGCCGCAAGCAAATTGTCGCGTTTTTTTTAGACACACTGCTTAATGTCTGGACTTAAAATTTACCAAAGATTTTCCAACTTTTACACTGTACTCGAATTGACTGTACAGCGCTACGTTGCAGGTCAAAGTGAGAGAGAGAGAGAGAGAGAGAGAGAGAGAGAGAGACTAAATTTTGTTGTTGTACACACTGCCTGTAAACAAATGTACATGGTCGCTTTCGATGTACACCAAATAAAATTATGAGTACAGTCAAAATTAAATGAGAGTAACAGACTCGGCATGACTGAAGTTCAAGAGATTCCTACTATTAAATATCATCATCGGGAGACTTGGGCTGATGGCAGCCCCTGTGTAAACTTACGGTGGCAACAATGGTTCACGGATGGGTCCAAAACTGAGCAGGGTGTAGGCGTTGGAGTCGTTGGGCCCAACACCAGAATCTCTAGTGCAATGGGCATCTGGCCCAGCATCTTTCAAGCAGAGATTCATGCCATAAAGATCTGCGCCCATAGTATCCTTAGCAAGGGAACTAGGGGAGCAAACATCTGTATCTACTCAGATAGCCAAGCTGCTATTAGGGCACTATCATCATGGAGCATTTACTCTAGGATGGTTAAAGAATGTCATAATGACCTCCAAAACCTGTCCTCCTGGAACAAAGTCGTGCTATGTTGGGTACCTGGACACTGAGTAGTGGATGGTAACATGATGCCTCCACCCTGACCACTGCCCCTGCGCCTTTCTGTGGTATTGGTTGGTCCACAATCAAAACCATGGTAAGCAAATGGGCTGCAGGGGAACATAGGAGATACTGGTTCTCCTTACAGGGGCTGCGTCAAGCAAAAGCGCTTGTCAAAAGTCTGGATATGATCAAGACAAAAGGTCTTGGCAGAGCGGACTTAAAACTCCTGATAGCATACCTATCTGGCCACCACACTGTTAGATACCATCTACAGAAAATTGGCCTATCGGAATCTTCAGAGTGCAGACTCTGTCTCGAGGACGATGAAACCACCAGACATATTCTCTGTGACTGCCCAGCGCTGGTACGGGACAGAGCCTGTCACTTGGGAAAGGAACGGATTAGTCCCTTCCATCTTAGGTCAATACCAACAAAAGACTTACTGCTATTCATGCGGAAAGCGAAAAGTCTTTTTCCGTAATTTATGGGTATGATACAAAAGATCTTCTGGTCGCAGTGCCCCACCTCTTTGTGAGGAACCCATACGAAAAAAAAAAAAAAAAAACCGACTCGGCATATTAATAAATTTTTACTAGCTTATATTCTCTCTTACAATGCTCTCGCGCTCTCAGCAGTTTTTTTCTTCTTCAATTTTTAACCCTCTCTCTCTCAATTTTTAAAACTGTCTGTGTGCAGAGAGAGAGCCACAGCAAAAGACAGTGGGGAATATGGTAAACATATGTACATGTAACATGTAGCAACAGCTAGGTTTACGAGGTCACCTTAGTTAGAGTAAGGAAATATTTGCCAAAAGTGTCGTCAAGCTAAAAAATAATTGTCTTCTAGACATAAACTTATAAAACAAAATCACTTTCTTTGAATTTTAAGTTTATATTTACTCAGTTTCTCAAATGAGTGCACTCATTACAAATGAATGTACTTAATATAAATGCATATACGTCTTAATTATAATTATTAACTATGTATAAAAGCGTTGATAACCCAAAAAAAAAGTTAAAAATTAGAATTTGAATATTAGAGTGCAGCCTTTCTTTGACTGAATGAACTCATTTCAAATGATTCTTCAAGTTTTATCATTTAAGCTGTGCCTTTATACAAAACGAAAATACTTGCTCAATGAGTGCACTCGTTTCAAAAAGAATGCATTCACTTTGGCTACATTTTTGTTCTCCGATTTGGGCTACACTTAAAATATTTGTCCTTAAAATTACTTGTAGTTGGTTGGTAACCAAGGTGTACTGCTGTCAGTCAGCGAGTCAATTAATTAGCCATGATTCTCACGACCTCAAATTAAGAGAAAAGCCCTAACAAATAGAAAATAAACAACAACTACAACAGCACCCACACAGAAATGAGACCAACAACAACAACAACAGCAACAACAACAATAAGCGCCCCCAAAAGCCCCCAACAATGGGTATAGCCAAAGGCAAACGGAGGCACTTCGAAGTTGTCAAATGGCAGCATTTTCCAGCAATAAAAGCGCATATAGATTGGCAGAGCGTACTCTGGTTGCTAGGGAGGGGGGGTGGAGTGCCCAGATGGGTCCAGACAATGGCTTGGGAGTGCGCCTGTGCAAGCGCCTTGGCAATTGAGAGGAAATCAACAATTAGTTCATGAGTAATGAATATGGGATACACTAACTAACAGCTTTGTTGGGAATATGCAGGAAGTTTTAGATAAGGGGAGTGGGCTAACGTCAGCGGGGACAAGTTTTAGATAGGTGCAGGGTTCGTGTGTTTGACGATGTTATATGCTGAATGCCGAGTCCAATGTTATATCAGTACCCTGACGTGCTGATGATGCTTTTACAGCTCGTATTCAAATTCGAAGATAACAAAAATACTCCAACTCGGGAAACGGAAATGTATTTTTATACCCTTTTCCTTATGGTACAAAGTAGTGCTGGAGAAAACATCGATGATCGAAGTTTAAAATCTCTATATATCGATGATGGCCAATAGAGATGTTTCTTAAGCCCTACTAAACACCCATTTGATGAGTGCAAAAGTGCTGGAGAAACATCTCTGTTGGCCAACATCGATATATAGAGATTTTAAACTTCGATCATCGATGTTTTCTCCAGCACTAGTACAAAGGGTATATTAAGTTTGTGCAGTCCGAAAGTGTATGTTACATAGAGAAGGCAACGTCGGGGACGCCCACAAATTACCTAAAGTATGATCAGGGTGACTAGAAAAGTCCATATACCCATGTCCGTCTGTCTGTCTGTATGTTGTGTGAGTGTTTCTGAGGACCTCGAAAAAAACCAATAGTTTTAGATGTATAATTCGTTTGTTTTTGAAGATTTCGCAACCAAATTTGGCAAACGAAAATTTTTTTAGAGTTCCCAAGCCCCCATAGGAACGATCGGTCAAAAAACGTTTTTTTAGTTTGCTTATGAAAATATCGTAGCCAAATTTGGCAAATAAATATCTTCTGGAGTTTTTAAGCACTATACCGGATTTGATTGCAATTTGGTAGTACAGGGTACCCCAAAGGCCAGCTTTTCTTTTGGTTGTGTAATCAATCCAGACCTTTGTTAAAATCGCAAAAACTGACTAAAATATCAACCACTAGTAGGTTTAAAGATTGCGATTCTTAAGGCAGGTGTTTTCTGCGAATAAGAACATTTTCTTATAATATAAAACTAATTGACGGGAAGACTATCACGCGGGCGGAGGTCCTTAATTCCATATAAAATCAGCAACACTTAATTCACTATCCTAACGCCAGGGAAACTTTGGAATGTAATTCTACAAAATATTGGTGCACTTACGAACCCCAGTTTCAACTTTTTGCTCGGCTACTTCTGTGTAAGCGCTAGTGAGTAAAATGTTTGGCTATGCTCGTGAGAGCATCTGACGAAAGTTCGGCCCGTGCGGTCTGTGGCTGCACATGCCTGCTCGAAGGGAAGCCGACTGAGATGCTGGAAGATCTGATTTAAAGCGAAATTAGGAATAATGGCACACACACACGAACACTTTAACACATATCAAGAGCATTCACACACACACACATAGATACTGCTAAGCGTTGACAGCAGCAAATACGAACAAGACAGTTTATACCCACAATAGACAGCAAAAAAAAAAAGTTAGTCAGTCCTAGTACTATAGAGGGGCCGCCAGAAAAAACAATCCAAACCAAAAGCAAACCAAACCAAACCAAACTAAACCAAAGCAAAGTAAAGCAAAGCAAAAAGAGAAAAAGAAATTATCTCACGGATAATCCGAACAACACGTTGAACTTTTTTGTTTTTTTTTTTTTTTTGTATTCTACTTTAGTATGCCAAGATGCCAGCTACTTTGGCGGCCCCCAACCTTCACCCAAATGCTATCCAACGGAATTCACATGGCTATAACTCTGGCGCTGGTCTAGCTAGGCTGGCCAGGCTTTGGGCCTGGGTCTGCTATGACTGCAACTGGGCCTGTGTGCACCCTTTTGGGCCTCTGCTGCAACTGTGCGGGGGCGCGCCAAATAAAATGAAAAAAAAAGCACATATATATATATATAGGAAAATGGAAAAACAATGGCAAGCACAAATACACCTGACGACGACGACGACGACGACTGACGCTGAGTTGGAGACGGGCACTGCAACTGCGACGGCAACGGCGACGTCAACTGCGTCTGTGACTGAGACTAAGACTGGAAAGTGTTTCAACGCTGTGGTTGGTCGTCTCCAACAACTGGATGATATTATTGTATTGTACTCCATAGCTGCACTTCTATCGCACAAAAGTTATTTTGTATTTTGTATTTGCTTTGCGAGCGCAGGCCGAGGAGAGAAAGGGTAACAGATTCCCACACTCTCGACAAGTTGGAGCGCTGCAACGGGCCAGACGAGCTGACGGTACCAAAGATCGACACACAAACACACACACACACACACGCGAAATCGTTGACAACTCTGCCGCCACCAAGAGCCATTGTGCACGAGCAGCAGCCGCGGCAGAGGCTCAGCCGAATGAGTGAATGAATGAGTAGTGAGTAGAGCAGCCCAGAGTTGAGTGTGGAGCGAATCTTGTCTACGTCTGCGTCTGCGTCGGAGTCTGACAAACGAACCCGTTAAATTGTGTGAACATCTAGCTCCCAGTGAACCGCCCGCGAACTGGCCTAAGCTCAAGCTGATTGATGAATGTCAACCGAAAGTGTGGATTCCACGTTGAGCAGGTGTCATGGGAACTCAATAGGCAGCTGGGTTAGTGCGTCTTTCAGCACTGGATATGCCTTGAACAATTTTGATAACAATATGAAAGCAAATGAATTATATTTGAAAAATTTTACTGGACTGCGACGAGATCTAAGTTAAGCTGCATTCAGCTTCCAAAAACAAACAAACTGTTTTCTGTTTTCTGGCAAGCTGGTTAGAGCTTTGTTTTGTAAAAAGTAAACATTTCGTTGTTCATTGGGCTCACATGAGGGTTTGAGATTAATGCATTTTGTTAAGTTTTATGCACTATGCGGAAAAAGATAGCTGAAAACAAAGTTTAGCTGTGCTCTGTTGTCTATGAGTTCAAGCAGACATAGGCCTACGAGGGGTCCAAAGATTGGATAAAGGAAAATTATTGATTTTTCTTCAAAGTCGAATTTCTTTATGTAAATAGCGAATTATTAAGTATAAGTATGTATCATATACAAAAATACGGCCGTGCTACGGAAAACGAATTCGAACATTTTATGCGGATTCCTTTTGAAACCGAATGTTTGGTGCTCCCGATTTCAACAAGCCGAATTTTTTATGTGGCTTGAAACCGAATATTTTGTTGCAAGCGAAATTAAAATGAATCAGCAAAATAGATTTAAAAAATAACGCATTTTATACTGGACAACCCAAAACGAATTTATTTTTTGTATCTTACACGAACACATGACCGATCAGTGCGACAGGGTTTCCCTTGTAACAAAAATAGCTAAGTCGTGTGAAATTTTCGCAAATATTGTTGCTAAAGTAATGCTATTGTATTTCGCGTCAACACAACATGAGAATTTATTGCATAAATAAGGGAAATATATGAATTTATCGAAAAAAAAGGGAAACATGGACAAAAAAAAATCGTTCTCCAGAGCACGTAAAAACGAATCGAAATAAAATTGTTTGATTTTTTCGTTTTCCAGGGCGCATGGCTGATAGTTCAAATTCTTTGGGAAAAACGCGGGCACTTAGTGTCCAGGTCGTTAGTCCACACTAGGCGGACATGTAAGGCAAATTCAAATTCTTTATTTTTGATATTTCAATTTACAAGACGAGCGCTGTTTTTGGGTAAGCCATTCTTTGAAGGCCTGGGCAGTTTGGCAAATGTGCCTATAGCGAATTTGGCATCTTTTGTCGTATTCCCAAAATGATTCTGCAAGGAAAACGACTTAGTTGACTAGGGATGCTCACCAGTTTTAGACCCTTGATATAATCCTTAACTACCCGTACCCGCCTTCTTCATTTTACTTTCTGCCTTTTCACAATTGGGCAACACAATGCTGCTCATGGTCTCTGGTTGATCTAGATTATTGATTGAGCAGCCTAATCAACTGAAACTAACCTATATTTAAATATTTAATTGCTTATTAAAACGTTGCTAAAGTAACAAAATTTAACTTAAAAAGTGTTTTAATTACAATGCGCCAAGATTTGCTTTTCAAACGATATTGAAAGACATAAAAAGTAACGTACGTCGTTTAGACGTATCGTTATCTTTTCTGGGTTAATCTCAAGCTACTACCAAAAGAATCATTAAAACTGTCAAATAATTTCATATTTTAGACCAGAGTTGTAGATGCGTCTGCCTCGAGAAACTTTGGATAAAAAAGACGTAACGTAAAGGCTTGTCACTCTGTGAGCTGCAGCTGATGAAATAATCAATTGAATGCAAACGAATGCAACCAAATGAATCATGCCAAAATGACATGCGACATGCAACAGGCGACAACGACAACAACAACAGCAACAACAACAACAACAACTTGAACAACTAAAGGCAGCACATCTAACTGTAACTGTGCCCACTAACCCAAAAAGTTGGCTCCCTTAGCGCCTCAAACTTAACTTGCCACAACTTGTGGCAAATGCAAACAAATAAATCGCGAAAAATGCAAAGTTGAAAGTTTAAGTCAAGACTGTCTGAAAGAGTCGATGAATCGACAAGTCGCCACTTCAACAAAACTAAAAGATAAAAATAAAAAATAAAAAAAATCAAAGCCTTGTATCTGACAGATACTTAAAAGATGCGCTGGCCGCTTGTAAGCCCAAAACAGCAACATGCTGCATGGTGCATGGTGATAGTAAGTCAACGTGATCGACCGGCAAACTGCGACAACAACAACGACCTAGGTGCCAGCTTGTAGTACTATGTATAAGCTGTTTGTCTTACTTAGGTTTGAAAGTCATGTTGCAGATACTTAAGATACATTTGTATCTGCATATCTCTATGCGGCACCTGCCCGCACCGTACCATGTTCCAAATGCATGATATCTGACGCTTAGCCCAGCCAGCACGATTACAATACCAACAAGATACATTGAGTATGAATGTATCGTATGAATGCACTTATACGAGCTGCAACTATTTGCTTATGAGCATATGAATGTATCTCAGTCTGATGATGAACTTAATAACGATAATGACGTTGATGATGCTGATGATGATGATGACGCAAGAGCTAAACATATTGAATAAACAAAATACATAACATTGAAAGTGCAACGACGATTGCAACTGCAACTGCAGCTAAACGGGGCATGAACCCGCCTGCGCCTCAGCCAACGTCAGCGGTCGGCAATTGAATTCATTCAGCCAAATATAGGGTGACCAGCTAGCAATAATAGTATCTTTCAGTAGCTGTCGAAAAGTTAATCCAACAAAGATACAGCATCCATATCATATCTCTTTATTTAAATATCTTCTGCTGCATGGTCACCCTATGCCAGCTGGCCAACAAAAAACCCATGCAACCTACTCTTCAGACTCTGCTGCCTGCAGCTTGATTTGCTTTTTGGCTTAGTCGACCACAACAACGGCGCTATTTTACGAGCATGCCACATTGACGACTTGCTTGTGTCTGCGTCTGGGATTGAGTCTGGTACTGCATCTGGGCCGGGACGGGCCCTGGATCGCGGTTACTTTGCAATTTGTATTAAGGATTTGGGATTGAATGGCATGCGGGCATTTGGCTGCGGTCTGTGCAACGTCCGCGCATTTAACTAAAGCCCCAATCCAATTTTCGGCTGCCGTCCGTGCATTGAAAACATTTGCATTTACACGCACTTGCCACAAGTTGGACATGCCACAAGCAAGCCGAACAAGAACAGACCCAATATTCATGAGTGTCATGAGTGTCAACTGTGTGTATCTGTGTGTGATATCAATCGGATTGCGGTGCAGTTTAGTGTAAATGACACTGGTGCAACATTTAGTGGCAAACACAGCAATGCGTGTAGTTAAGAGTTGTCTGTAAAAAGTTCTCAAAATATGTGAATTTGGGTAACTTTTTGGTAAACGAAAATAGTCATAAGCAGAAAACTTTAGACGATTTACTATTTATTTGAAATGTATCTTCAGAAAATCGATTTTTTTTTTAGCTAAATTGGAAGACAATTGTGTTGGAAATTATGTTCCGAAGTGAACCTATCGTTCTTATTGGTAAACCCTTTATATCTAGATTCTTTGCTGATGAAGCTATCTTCGGAAAACAGCTTAGTATAAATTTAACTGCTAAATCTAAATGCAGCGAAGATGCAGTTGGAGTGAATGACTTTGAAAAAAAATGAATTTTGCACCACTGTGATTCATGTTGTAATGTCTCTATAAGTGTGTGTGTGAGTGAGTGTTTGTGTGAATTCATTCTGAACTGCACACGGAAGGAAGTAAAAGAGCCCGGCGCCACGCATTGACACCTTTTCAATAATTTTGAAGCACTGCTGCGGGTTCCATGTGCGTGGGCGGTGGAGCATAGTTCGGAACGCGGGGCAGACGATTTGTTTCACTTAGTCTGGAAAATTTGCGTATGCTGCTGAGGAGTAGTTACTGCTGCTGCTGTTGACATTGGCGTTGGTTACTCCTGGCAATGTCAGCTTTGGGATTTGAATTGTGTAGACATGTACGCAACATTACCGCACCGTGTACGTTGTAAGTCAACCGAGTAGGACACAAAGTTGCACCAGTTGGCTGGCTGGCTAGCTGGCTGGCATTGACATGGCAGTTTGGCAGCGCGGCATGAGTTGTGTTTTGGCCAGGTTAAAAGCCGACTTGGCCTGGCGGTGGATTTAACAAAGCGGACCATTGGCATTGAGTGGATGTGCTTGTCATTTAATGTCCACCAACCAACGTATCAGCCAGTCAGCCAGCCAGCCATCCATCCCAGCAATCCCATCCATCCGTCCGTCAGTGAGTGCCTTTAGTCAAGGCCACTAATTAGGCGCACTCACTGTCCCGCTCGCTCACACACTCGCTCACTCACTCGCACACGCTAGTACACTAGCTGTGTCTTTGTTTTTCCTTTGCTAATTAAGCGACATTTACAGAAATCAAAGTTGTTGTTGTTGTTGTTGTAGTTCGTACACGAAATGAAAATTCTGCGTTTGAGACACGAAAATTCCAATCAACTAGCCACAGTTGCCGTTGCAGTTCCCAGCATTTTGGCTAGGTTAAGAGCAACAGCACGAGGGCAGTCTAAAAAGTAATTGGCTTGACAAAGTATCAGACATATTTTGGTACATTAACCCAAATCCAATGTTGCTCAAATTCTTTTATGATGCCATCTCTCTTTCCACTTACTCATTTCTTTAAGTTTGGAAGTTCGGAAATCTTCGCATAAATATGTTAGGATACGTTGGTTGGCAGGCAGTTCAGTTGTCCTAATTTCAATAGTTACTATTAAAGATGCTCAGTCCAAATAACATTAGGGACAACTAAGTCTACCAAAAGCTTTCTTAAGCAAGAAACTCTACCTATCTCATTATTGATTTTCCATTTAAAAGGTATAGGAACAAGTTGGCCTGCCCTCGCAGTAGCAGCAGCAGCAGCAACAACAAAAGGCAGCTACTGACAGAGCTGCTGCTCTGGATTGGCTTCGTCATTGGCCTCGGACATTGACAATGCTCCCTCAGCGATTTGACATGGGAGGCCAACTATTGAGATGTCATCTAGTAGTGCCCCTGTGTGTGTGTGTGTGTGTTTGTTTGCCTGTATGTTTTTCCCAACGATCACGGGCTTCTTGGTATCAAACACACCGACCTAACGAGCAGCACTGCAGCACATTGAAGGATTACCTGGCAAACTCTGCCCTGATCATGGACAGCGTCTTTGAATATGCTGCTCACATAATTATACAAACCCGAAACCAACTGCCAAACATGTTGCGATTACACGTGGTGGCCCATGTAATGGTCTTGTTCAGCTTGTACCAAAGCTGGTCAACATCATCTCTGATTAAGGGCTAAGCGCGTGTAAACGCTCTCTGGAAAAGTATCCCAGCACAACGGCGCAGAAAGGATGCAATCTTTAGCTTAACACTTGTCGTGCGGCTGCAATGACATAAGTGAAAATGTTGCACAACAACAGCAGCAACTATTGCTGCATTTAGAGGAAAAGTATCTTTGAGATACTTTTAGTATCTTTGATATACTTTTTGTATCTTTGAGATACTTTTTGGTTTTTGAAGTATATGAGAAGCGCTAACTAGGAAACGTTCAAAATTATCACTTTACTATAAAATCAGACAACTAAAGCAGGTATTCTTTATTTAAATGTAAAGAATTTTTAAGATACTTTTGTATCTAGCGGCTGGCAAGTATGGCTAGTGTTGGCAATGGGGAGATAATTGTATAGTGATGCTGAACAAGCAGCTTCTATTTCGTTAAATAATATTTCTGATGATTTTAAGAAGCTTTTAAAATCTGCCTGGTTGTGTCATATATGTACTTCTTACCGGTTTTAAGCAAATCAATCGTATAGTATCGCTTGACCAACTCACCTGTAAAGAAAAGAGCATTATAAAGATTTTTTAGTTTTCAGTTTAACTCAAATCAGGGGTGTATCTATAAAGGGTAGCTGTGGACGACGATGCCTAAGCCCGAACTATAAGATGCATAATGAGACAATAAATAATTAGAAAGTTAAAAAAAAAGCATTGATTCAAAAATTTGTGAACTTCTGATTTTTTTTTTTAAATTCTATCTAGAGATCCCTTTGAGAAATTCGGGCTTTGAAAGAATTCCACTGTTCCCACTTTCTCATTGAAAGTCCTGGGTGTGTTAGAAATCTCTAGACGGTTGTATCTTAATTGTAACCTTTGACCATAGAAGCCTAGCTTTAAAAACTTTCATTAAAAGAGTCAAAACTTAAATTTTTAAGAAGAAGAGTTGTGTGAATGTTCGCCTCAGCAACTAATCCGAAAAGTCAAATTATGCATGACTCATTTGTATAGAGCAGGCGCCGATCCAGGATTTATTCATAGGCGGGTTTTCACTTGGAAGTGTATATACTAAAAGAGTTCGCAAAAAGCTGTCAACCCATTTTTCCATTATATAATAGCATGAACATAGCCAATTAAAAATCAAGGCAAAAGCAATTTTATACTATATGCCAGCGTTGTCTTTTTTCAAAATTATTGTCGTATCCGGCCAGTTGGTACAAGTGCCTCAGAATTTCCAGATTGTTTTAGTCTACAATTGGCTATCACAATTACTTAGCCATTAAATTTTGAATCCATTTTTTCGCCGCTTTTTTTCAAACAATTTCAGCGTTGCCACTTATTAAATATATACAGAGTTACCAGCTGCCAAAGTTCAACTATTGACAGTCGCTATGTGTCTTGGTTTTCATGTAGGTACAATCTACATAGCCCAAAATGAAAATGTGCTTGTTTTTGTGCCACCATTTGGTGCAAGTCTTCATTAAAATTCTCCCACGCATTTGAAGATGATGCTGCTTGGCCGTTCGTTGCACATACTAAGACAAAAGATACCAACAACAACAACAGCAACAAAGGCATTTGGCCGGGCTGTGAATGTGGCCAGTTGCTTATGTAGTTGTTGTTGTTGTTGCAATAAAATGAAACGTAAATGAAATCTATTGTATTCTATATGAATAATGAGACAATTTTAATAATTTATAGATAGCTTTCGGTTAACCGCAATAAGCCCAAGCAACGAAGGCGACCAAGACAACGACGACGACGACGACGATCGGCTGGCAGACAATGGATCAAGCCTCAGACTAGACTATAGCTGAGGCAAACCAATACCAATAACAACACAATACCAATACTCCACAGCCACACCACAAAAAGTTCGATGATCCTATTGCTCTGAAATGTCGGATATGGTTTCTCAATCTCTGGCAAACAGCAACAACTGCAACTGGGCAATAGTTGCAGACTGCAGGCAGCTCCAAGTCAAAGTAGTTGGAGCTGCCATCGTTAGCCATGATAACAAATCGCGATTGGCATCGCTTCCGATTGCAGCAGCAGCAGCACAGGCCACAAAAGACAAAGGTGAGAAGAAAACGTATGGTAGGTGTAGATGAGGGGAAGATCGACCAAGTCTCAGCTCAAGTCTTGGGGCCCTGACTTTGCCTATTCATTGATTTGCCATTCATTTATTGACCGCAAGCGTCTGCCAGGACTGTTCAATATACTCGTATTGTTTGTAATTGTATCTGTCGCAGCCATAAGTCAAAGTTGTCGTCGCCGTTGGTCGCAGAGAGACTGCTGAAGACGATCGATCGTTCGTTTCAATTACCTAGGAGCTTGGTTATATGATCCAACTGTGCGTTGCAGTACTATTTGGTTTATGGTTAAGCCAAGTTTTACAACTAAAGGGGCTTCACACAGGTGCTAACCAGCTAAACTCTTTCGATTTTCCAAAAAAACAAATGGGCGGAGCTCTGGCTGACCGTAGCGCTGCCCATTCGTTTCATGTTATCCATAGAGCTACCCCCAAACATATTTACCAGCATTTCGCACCCAACTGAATTCTGCACAACGCAACGACGTAGCCAAAATCGATAGACCCCCCACCACCCTGCTGCTGACATCAGCAGCTAGCCAAAATGTTTGGCCCCCCAGCTCATGTGTGGGGTCTAACTGTTGCCATCTCGCTTTGGCGCTTTGGTGGCAAGTCCGACAATTCGGTGCGGCCGGATGCGGCACTTAAACGTTGCACACACACGCACACTTATAAGGGCAGACACATATACTATATATGTGGTATATGCACACACATGGGCGTTGCACGTCCTGCAATGGACTTTGGCTTTATTTTTCGTTGGCGCCCAACTTGGGGCCAACACAAACTCAACACAGCACTCGGCCCGGGGCCACAATAAAAACTTGAGTTTTGTTGATTCTATTTTCGTTGCCTGGCGACTGGCAAATGTTAGGATGTTAGCTGGTTGCCGCTGCTGCTGCTGCTGCTAGCTGGTAACTGGTAACAGTTTCCAACATTCGCGTCAAGTTGGCGACTCTGCCGGCGGCAACGGCGGGTGGCATGCAACCGAATCGAACGAGAACAAGGCACAGCGCACACAAATGTAGCTGGTGGCAGCATCCACAGCAGCTTGACGCCCAACTTGAACTTTATGCGCTGCGGATGAGTGATTCGTGCTGTCGCCAAAGCCGCAGCCCGGCGAATGTGTCTGCTGCAATGGCAACCTTAACTTTAAAGTGGACTCTGGACGGCCACAGTCAGAGAACCGCAGCTACTCCTAGAGCCCGCTCCATTTGCTTGAGCTTTTTCAAAACAATTTCAACGCATTGGCAGCCAAGGCAAAGATGTCTAGATAGCACGCGCCTGGTTTTTGCCACTTATTGGACACACCCACCTCCAGCTGGTATTCTTAGCCAGCCAGCTCGCTTCCAACTCTGGGCAAAATCTAAGCGCTATTGCTATATACAGGCAAACCTTATGTACTATATATGTAAGTATGTAGTAGACTACTACGACTGCAATTTGGAGAACTAACCGCAACGGCAAGCTCCAAGTCGAAGCAGCAAACGAACGAATGGACAAAACGTTACGTATTGTCAGGACGTTGTCGGAGTTTGTAGAGTCGAAATCAGACAGACGACCGCAGGGTAAAATGCAGCGGCAGGACGCAAATTGCGAACAAATGAAAGTAGGGAAAATGTTTGTACCAACTGCGTATGTGTGTGTGTGTGTGTGTGTGTGTGGCGCCCAAGTTGGGGCGCGGAGTAAAAAAGGATTTCTACAGCTACGACGCGACATTTTCAGCTTTTGTTTCTTTTTTGTGTTGGGTTTGATTTTGCTCGTTTTTTCGGCAGTTAAACTGGAGGTCAACAGAAATGCAATGTGTCTGAGTGTCGCTGTGTGCGTGTGTGTGTGTCGTTGGTGTAACACCCGAAAATGTTGACGCATACTTTGGTCATTGTGCCATGTCTGGGTGATGGCTGCATCCACTTTTGTGCTACAACGCTGCGACACAGTCAAGTCATGTTAAAATTGAAGCTACCAAAAAAAAAAAACACTGAAAATAAGTAAAAATTCGAGATGCCGAAGCTATAATGCTCTTTGAGTAATAGTGAAGACTGTACTTTTTGCTTTAAAATCAACATCTTGAGCTTTGAACTACATTTAAATTTGTAACAATTTCCGAAAAGCAATTTTTAACTCGAAAACTGCTTGAGCACTGCTTATAAGCAGTTTATGTGAAGTGAACTTAAGTTGGTATAAAACGTTTTTTGACTATGTCATTGTATTAACGTTATCTTTTTTTTTCTGTTTAGTATGGCCGCTAGACGGCGCAAATAAGCTGTTGCCGCTAGATGGCGCAAGCAAATGTTGCGTATTTGTCCTTACAAATGTTTATTGTTATAAATATTTATATTTTAATATATGATAGTTTCAATTGACTTCTTGAGTAGCTGCTATATGTGATCTTAAATCTCTTTTAGAGTGGTTACAAATAGAGGAAAGTGTGGTGAATTCGGAAGTGGGATGTGCCCGAAAACGCATTTCTGAATTGACATGTGACTATGACAACAATTTTCAAATAAACGTCATAGCCGACGATAAGTACCTAGGCTCAGTTGTAATTAGCGAAGCTACATGCGATGATGACATCAAACATCGAACCAGTGTTGGGTGGAAGAAGTGGCGAGGAAACTCTAGCGTTTTCTGCGACAAGAAAATACCACGGAAATTGAAAGGCAAGCTGTACGCGACAGTCGTTAGACCCGCACTCTTGTATGCGTTCGAATGTTGGACGATGTACAAAACGTACGAGAGTAAATTATCTGCGACTGAGATGAAAATGCTAAGGATGGCGGCGGGTGTGACCAAGCTTGATCACATTAAGAGCAAACACAAAAAAAAAAGCATATCACTGAGACACTCAAAGTAGGTCAGATGCGTTGGTATTGCCATGTTCAAAGGCGACCGCCGGAGAACCCCGCTAAGAGGGCAATACTTACCGTAGTTCCAGGTACCGGCCGTAGGGCAGGCAGACCGAAAAATACGTGGATCGGTCAAATGCAAAAACATCAGCAACGAATGGGTCTCAGCGATGACATGATCCAGGATCGGATTGCCTGCAGACGAATGCTGAGATCGCATACCCACACCTCAGGAGGAGCATAAGCGAGTCCGAAAAGGGGTAAACAAGGGTTTGGGAGAAGATGAGGTAGTCTATAGTCGACAGTGTAATCCTATACAGATGTACGCTAAAAACCAATCACAAAATTTGGCGGATTGACTTTCTCTCGATGCCCCATCAAAATCGCTGAAGGCACATGAGCGCTCTTTCAGACGATTTTTCTCTTTAGTTAAAAACAAAATTTTTTCAGGCCATTTCACTAGGCAACAATTATTTTTATTTAAAATTCGTTCATTTCAATGTATTATTAAACATTTTTTTTTATCATTTTCGGATATTTCCGAATTCACCCCAAAAAAATCGAAAATCGCAAATATGGCATTTTCACTCGGAGAACAATCTACCTTGCGAAAAATTTTCCTATCGATCTGAAATTTGACACATTGTAGCTTATTCAATGCCCTGAACGACACAACATTCAATTTGAAAAAAAAAAAATTTTTTTGTCACTACGTAAAAATCCTTCCGAATTCAGCCCACTTTCCTCTACTGCTAAAACTTTGCATTCAAAAAACAATCAGTGTACGTCCGTCATACTGCTGCTAGAGTGGACCAAAAATGCAGAATTCAACACCAAAAGTTTCTTTAGCAACTTTTCATTTTCGTTTTGCCAACACATCTGAGATCTGTTCTATACAAATGTGCGGTTTGGCACTCTTCAATTTACAACAAATCGTTTACAGCAACAGCAACAAACAACGTTGACGACCAGGAGCAGAAACAGTACCGGGACTAGGACCACAAAATGCCTACATAAATCACACTTGTATATACATATGTGTGCATATAAATCCAACACTCATTCATAGAAAGAGAACTTCACTTGCATTTCTTACACACAATTGTCTCTTTTCTTTAACAGCTCACAATGCATACTCCTGCACACACACACACATCCAGCTAGCCTGCCCTACCCTACCCCACCCCAGCAGCTAAACGTTACTACGTCCATGCTCGTCTCCGGCTTTTGTGAATTGGTGTCCAAGCGTTTTATGTTTCAATTATGCGCAACTTGTGCCCAACAATGGCGACGCTTTCTTGCTTCTTGCTCGCTCGCCTGAGCTAAATGATGCAAAGTGACTTGGCCGGGTACCAGAAACAGCAACAGAATCACTACCAGAACCATTCCCAGTGCTGTAGACCCGGAGTGCGCTCTCTTCCTGCTGCTGCTGCTTGTGTGCTGTAGGTGTGAGTGTGTTAGTTGATGCATAAATTCCTACAACATATGGCATATAAAGCATGCACGCACACACATTTTGTCGCTTTTATGGCCACATCCCAACTCCAACTACTGAGCATCATCTTCGTTTATTTGCTCTGAGTTAAGCTCTGGGTTGTGGGTTGCTGGTCGCTGTTAGTTGTTAGGTGTGCTCAAGTAGCCAACGCCGAGGCCTTTGCACTTTTCATTTAACCCCAGTTGACAGCGAGTTGAGAGAACACCCAGTTTAAAGAGTCACCTACTCGATGCCCACTTAAAGCTAACTCACTCTCCTTGCTCTGGGTATTCTGTATTTTTTAGCTATTGCCGCACCTGTGCCACACCCCTACCAAGACATAACTATGCTGATGTCATTCAGCTGTATTTGCTATGCGGGTTTTATTATGCTGCCAACCGAAATGAGCTACCATTGATTTTGTACCGAACCGGTTTGAAAATCGGAATGAAGATTATTTCAAAAAGTGCACACACGCTGCAGAGAGATGCTACTCATATGCTAGTCTTAGCCCTTGCTAACATAAAGCTTTATAAAGTTAAGCAAAAACTTTTCAACAGCTCTTAATTATACAGCCAAAATACCAAAATGTTGGAAACGATCCCAAAATCGTATACAAAAAAATCAGCTCCGAACAATGCGTCACCAAAAACAAAAAAAAAAGGGTGTTTTTTTTGAGGGAATCTTTAAAAATTGATTTACAAATTATGTGTACCATATAAGCTAAGTACAGTCGATGCTGTAGGAATATCCAAGTAAAATGACTTCGATTTGCTTTGCTTATTAAAGGCCCATACGCAGCATGCGGAAATTCCGCACGAAATGTCAAAACTTCATATAAAAAAAATATCCCAAAAAAGGGAATTTTTTTTTTATAGGAAGTTTTGACATTTCGTGCGGAATGTTTGCATGCTGCGTATGGGCCTTAAAGCTGTAATTAATGCACAATCTTTTGAGGGGAACTGAAGAAGACTTTAACTCTATCCTCTAAGGACAAACTTACAGTAAAACACTTTTCGATATAACCTATTCAATGTATTTTGTTAATTATTTTATATTTAACTCTTTGTACTCATCCATAACTAATTTTTCCATATTATTTTCGCAAAGGTATGGCTATTCAAAGTAACGAAGTATATCCCCTCGACGTCATTAGCATTTCACAGGTCTACAAATACCGGAGTTATGTCTGTGTTGAAAAGCTAAGGGTCATTTCCGAAGAAATTTGCTGCGTAGAATCCGAATCCGAGGTCAGATTTTGCACATCACGTCAGGATTTTCAGATATTTTACAAAGCTCAGTTTTTCGGGTACATAGCCTCAAATACCTCAAAATTCTGGTCCCGGTTTCGGGTTCTACGCAGCAAATTACTTCGGAAATGACCTTTAGCTTTCCAACAACTGACATGAACCCGGTATTTGTAGGCCTGTGTAATTGGTCCGACTATAATGAGACTTATGTCGGACCAATTACGGTCTAATTTCCAAAAAGCAAAAATATGCACGAAACGCCCTCTGGCGGCAATCATAAGTGAAAATAAACATTGCTTGACCCCCCAAACCCCCTATATACACATAAAAAGATGAAGTTTTGGTTTAAAATGTTATGTTTTTGGCGTTATAGGGGAAAAAATCTATTTTTAAAAATCTGCAGGCTCGAAGTTCGAGATAGACCTATGGTTTCTTCGGCAAAGTTGTTTAGAATTGTCGGTAGAATAATCCTAGGGAGCTCCGCGAAAAGACTTTTTTGGCTCCATACAAATTGACCCACCCTAGCGTATATCCATATAATAAGACATAGGTCGGACCAATTACAGTCGAATTTCCAAAAAGCACAAAAATTTAAAAAAAATTAATCTTTCAGTTTCAAAAGTTTTGGAAAGCTCTTGCTAAGCTTAAATAAGTCATATGAACCTTTTTTTTGTGTCAGTATTTTTAACAAGCCACTTTTTTTTTGCATTAAAAAGAAATAATCAAGCCCAATTATTAGCATATTTTTATTATGGGAATTTCAGCTTTGCCCCTAGTTTTTGGTCAGCGCCGAATTTCTATAAAGTCACTCAACCAATGGGCTTTAATCTCATGCTGTGCGCGCCAAGCTTTTCAGCTTATACATACACACACGCACAGACATAAACACACATGTATATATACATTTATGTCCAGGTAGCACACTTACAGCTCATTGGACTTGGCCAGCCAATTGCGCATAAAATGGCGTCAATTTATGCGTATATGTATGCATACAAATAAACTTTAAAGTAAATAGGTATTTGTGTGCGTAGATGTTAATTGGCGCTCAATTTGTTGCCCAGTTGCAAGCACACAGATACTCAGACTCACACAGTTACTCAGACTTACAGCGATACTCATACCAATGCACAAAATGTGGCATGCTGCGCAGACGCAGATGTAAATGACAGTCTTAAAGCTAAAGTAAGTCCCAGCTACAGAGCTAGAGATGGGCGTGTGCTGCATATTTGTGGCACGATATTTTTGGGCAGATACATGAATAACGATAAATTGTTGTTTTTTGTATATATACATATTTTAAGTATTTTTCTTGTGTTTGCGCTTTGAATTATGAAAAGTTTTATAATTATAAAAAAAAAAGAAGTATTTTCTGAAAGAACTTAAGAACTTTTCTATAACGAGTTGCTCTATAATATATAATATAGGCAATATTTGTATATACTGCTTCATGCGCACTTGAACTCGATGACTGTACGTAGTTTCTTTAGTTCTCTGAACTAATAGCGTAACTTAAAGCTACAAAATGAAATAAGTAACTGAGGCAAGAAATTAAAAAAACAAGCAATTCAAAAGTTTTTGTTTCAATCTTTAAATAATATAAGTGAGCCAAGCAAAGCCAATAATATAGACTTCTGTTATAGGGTGTCTGCTCAAAACTACAGCGGAATAACAATTCCAATAAGTAACAAATATCAACACCAATGAAAAGACTTGGCCAACTTTGGAAGTCCATGGCAACACAATTTACTATCAGTCTCTTGTACAGAGCACGCCTACCGTGTAACTTGATCAGTGGCATCCGCTAAAAACGGCTGTAGAATTCTTTACAGATAAAATTTCTTTTTATAGGTAAAAGAAAAAAAAACAAATTCCATTTACAATCAATACAGGGCACTATTTTGAATCGTATTAGCCATAAAAGACGCGTGTAGTGCAGCCTTTAAGAGCGTATCATCGTATACGCAGAGTCACAAACTCTAAACCAGGGTCTCTGAGTTAAGGCCATAAACAAAGCCAGCCGTTGGCTGATGGCATTTAGATGCGACTCCGGGGCTCGGCTAGGTAAACAAGCTATCAAGGTCTGGCCAATCAAAAAGCCAACTAAACGAATACATATCGACAGACGCACCCATACACACACACACTAGACCCATTGGGGCAGAGATCTTGGGCACTGCGGACAACGATCGACAGGTGTGAAGAGCGGCGTCAAAGCAAAACTAAATCGTAACACAGCGGCAAAAAATTGCAGCGCCGGCAGCGACGTCAACGCAGCCGATAAGCTTTGCAGAGACCACAGCAGCGGGTGACAGCAGTAACAGTAACAGTAACAGTAACAAACGACAACGCCAACGTCGCTGCTGCCGCTGCCTCTGCAAAGGTGTTGGCCAGATACTGCTACAACAACAACAAAAACAGAAACCTGCTCTTTGCGCTGATATTCATTCAATGTATTTGTTGTTGTTGGCAGTTGCCGCTGCGCAAGCTGCGCTCACTTCGGCTACGCTTCGGCATGGGTCGGCTTTTTGGTTTTGGTCTCGCTCGCTCTTCGTGTCATGCGCTCGCTCGCTCGCTTGCACGACAGCTCAGTTAGCCAGCAGCCAGTTGGCCAACCAGCAACAACACAACACACACACACACGCATGCACACAGCGAGCCAGCGCCAACGTCAGCGTCTGGATGGTCGTTGGGGACGTTAGTACGGACGGACGGATGGGCTAAGCCAAAAGCAGCGCACCAACGGCGAACAAACGGTCGACAGGGGCACAGACGCACGGATGGACGGACAGACTGACAAAGCCAAAGCCCCCAAAGTAAGTAAGTTATCAGTTGAATTGTAACTGGAAACTCTCTCTCTCTGTGTGTACTGACTGGCAAAGGCGAACAGAAAACAAAAAATAAAAATGAATAAATAAAAAAAGGGGAGGCGTCAATAATAACGCCAACAACAATAACAACTACAACAACGACAACAAATTGAGAAGACAACAACGAAGATGACGATGATGAAGTCGACGCCGACGACGACGACGCTCAGCTCAAGCCCAAGCTGTAGCTGTAGTTTGTTTCTTTGAAGCTAATGTTGACAAAGATCGGAGCACGGAAGAGATCAGAGCAAAGCGGAAGAATGAGACACACACACACTTTATATAAAGTGTGTATTTGTGCGTATGTGTGTGTGTGTGTGGAGCAGCGAATGGCAAAAGAGCGAATTAAACTGTCGCGCGTGCCCATTTGATATGAAAGCCAAACTGGGCAATACGTTTGTATGCATGTAGTATGTACATCTTATGTATATACATAGGCACATACAGTGAAACAAAATAGTCTTGATACAGAAGAGCCGTGGTAGTATATGTTATTTAGTATTCTATTGCTTGGAGATTCTTGCAGATGAGTTTGTTATTATTGCAACCTTTAAACTATTTGGGAAGATTTCAGGAATGTTTATAAGACGACTTATTTCTTGTGTAGACTGATGGGAGCCTTTTGAAAAACAGAGCGTTTACTCTTTTTAATTATATACCCCTCGCCCCTCTACCGTAAGTGTATTAGTTCAAGATTTGGCGTATATATAGACCGCCTTTCTGTTTAAAAAAAAAAGGCCTATACGCAGTTCGAAAAATTTCGCGGAATGTAAAAACTTCATATAAAAAAAAAATGCCAAATGGGATATCCCAAATGGGACTTTTTTTTTATACGACTGCGTATACCCCTTAAGTTTGAACTGAAAACGGATTACAAAACTTTTGTCAACAACAAGGACGAGGTCAAATAAATGGAAGAAGACGCGTAATAGTTTTTTATTTGTAACTTGTTTTGAAAAAAAATGTATTAACCAATTCTTCTACTGAACGTAAGCCAAGTAAAAGTGTGCTCCAATACCGGAAATCAGTTTCTTAAATCGACTATGCATTAAATTATACGTATAAAGGAAAAGTTAAATGGTTAAGAAGACTGTTAGGTTAAGGCCCATACGCAGCATGCAAAAATTCCGCACCTAAAAACTTTGGTAACACATAACATTAAACAAGACCCCAACAAGTTTATACCCAAAGGATCAGACGTTAAAATAAATAGAAAAATAATAATAAACATAAAATGTGGACAGCCTTTTTTGAATGCGGTTCCAAAATGAACCAAAATGTGATTATAAAAAAAACTTTTAGGTCAGAGATATATTCGTTCTACAAGATGCATTTAATATTATTTCTTATATTTTTTCGAAAGTGGGTTACTTGAGATAATCAGATGGGCTTTTCAACGCCTTGCCACAACTTTTTTTTAGAAAGAATTTTTGCACTTTTCTTCCAAACTTTTATACTAACATATACCAAATTCCTTTCATTTAAAATTATTTATGAATCGATTTAAACACAACAGTGTCCAATTATCACCTAACATTAATTCAATCCAACTTTTATGCTCCCAATAAGCGTTTTTTCTTCAGGCTAGACTCACAATTGAACTCAGATTTAGCAGAATATAATAATAATACGCTGCGATAACGATCCGAAATGTTAAAAATCGAATATTTCGTGGTCGAAACTGAACATTTGCTGCCGATAACTAGGTTCTCGGTTTATTTTGGACACGATATCAATTTGTCTAGTAAACAATGTGAAACTCATTAAGCTCGATTTAAAGGCAGTATCTTTTAAATGATTTACTACACCTACCTACTGCCAAATATAGCTATCAATCCGATTATAAGCTATCGATTATATTCGATAACGTGGGAGTACGCCATAGTCCTGGTATGCAAACTTTATGATGACTGTGTGTACATTAAAGCGAATGTTTACTGTGAATAAAGCTAACGATGTTTAGGTTAAGTGATTCCAAGAAGAGCAACTTCTAGAAACAAACACTGATTCGAAAGTTTCGCTCATTGTATCTGTATCTACGAGTATAACTATCTTTGCTAAGTTCTTGCAATGTGACAATGGCATTTTAATGATAATAATTATGTTGATGATAATGATTGGGGCCTGTGTTGATATTAATCGCAGGCAAACGGAAATGGGGAGTGCCAGTGCAGACAACACAGATGCAGATACAAAGTTACAGATACACACACACACACACACAGAGAGACAGCTACAGATACACAGTTAGCTGACACGCATGGGGCATTGGCACGCGGGCGTCACAATTCGAGGTGGGTCCCTTTTGATGAAGCTCTCCTGGCGCATCCCATGATTGATTTATTTATTTGAGTCTGACTCTGACTCCGAGTCTGAGTTGGAGACGCACGCGTCGTCTTGGTGTTTTGTCATTGTTGTTGTTGGCTTCATTTTAAATCAGTAATCATTGAATTAAATTATGCCAAGAAGAGCACGCCAAACCAAACCTATCCAAGCCAATCTGCCACACCTACGACGAGCAATCATAAAGAGTTGAGCTTGTACATAGTAGAGACGGCAATGATGACGACAATGACGACAACGTCCACATTTTAGAGACCATGAAGACAACGTCCAAAGACGACATCATCGTCGTCTGATGACTACGCCTGACGATTCCAGCACGCGCCGGTTGGTCACATGCCACATGCTTTGTGGCAACATTGCGTTGAAGTTTTTATTGAATTCAGCTGTAAAAGACGCGCGCGCTCTGACTATGGGTACACTCGCTGACTATGACACCCACATCAGCAGCGGCACACCGCATGGAGGCCCTCATGCCACATGCCCCATGTCTCAAACTAGCCCGGGCATATATCCCCACACCTTGGACGCTGACCGAAGCTGGTTCACGGATTGCGGTCGCTGGGTGTGTTACTAGAGAGCGCATATGCTATGCCCGGCCCCGGCTTGGTGCTCTGCTCCGGTCTGGCTGGCTGGTCTTTGGTGCGTGGGCTGCGTTTTCAATCTGCGGTTCGTCGCGAGCTATTTATAAATCGTTTTGCCATTGAATTGACTGACGACGAACCAAAGAGCAGGCCAGATCAGACAAGACCAACTAACTCAATGAATGACTAAATGAATGGAGCTAAAGCTGTAGCTGTAGCTCTGGAGTTGTGGCTACTCAGCGGGACTGCGGCAGTGGCAGGGGCAGGTTATGGCAGTGTGGCATCAACAAATAATAATTGCGCTGCTCAATTAAAAACTGAAGGTAAAAGCAAAAACAAAACAAAAAAAACCAACAACCAACAACTGCGACTACAACAATAACGAGGGCAGGCTGAAAAGTTTTGAGCTTGGCTAAGCAATCAACTTGGCAAATATTTAGTCATGGAAGGTTGAGATGGGAAGCTGTATGCCAGAGAAATTAGAACTTATTGTTGATGAAACTTGGATGCAATACATCGGAGAGGCCCAAGAAGCCTACTTTCTTGTAATCCTAATCGATACCAAGGACGTTGACAATAGAGTACATGAAAGTGAACAAGATTGAGATGGGGTAGAAGCATCGTGATTGTTTTAAACTAGATAAAGAAGGAGATTTTCCATTTTAAAAAGTTGGACTAATTGTTGATACAACTTGGATGCATCACAGTACATCGGGGAGGCTCAAGAAGCCTACTTTTTTGTAATCCTAATCGATACCAAGGACGTTGACAACAGAGTAGATGAAAGTGAACAAGGTTGAGATGGGGTAGAAGCATCGTGATTGTTTTAAACTAGATAAAGAAGGAGATGTTCCATCTTAAAAAGTAGGACTAATTGTTGATGAAACTCGGATGCATCGCAGTACATCGGGAAGGCCCATGAAGCCTACTTTCTTGTAATCCTAAGCGATACTAAGGACGTTGACAATAGAGTACATGAAAGTGAACAAGGTTGAAATGGGGTAGAAGCATCGTGATTGTTTTAAACTAGGCCCAAGAAGCCTACTTTCTTGTAATATTAATCGATACCAAAGAAAGCAAAGACACGTCTGATAGCCAAAAAGATGATGACTTTGGAAGATCTGAGGACCATGTGTGTTACTCCCAAGGAAGATAATCCTAAGATTTAAGAGAAGACTGTCAATAAATATTGAAGATGAATCACGTAGTGAAAGTAGATATTTAGATGGGTCTGAGCTGTAAAGTGATTCAGATGAGCTGTTGGGATACTCTCGTCCAGCTGATGTTTTACCAACAAGTACTTTTCAGCCGGCCCACGTGCAACTAAGACAACTGTAGACTTGGCCAAGCCAAAAGCTAAAACAACAAGACACAAATATAGGTTTGTCTGAAGTTTCTATATTTACAGTTGATTTCTTGTTGTTGTTTTTTTTTTTGTTGCGTAGGCGAGGACATTCAACACCAACTGTTGTGGGACAAGCCCTGAACGTCATGAAGCTTTAATGAATGACTTGGCCAGCAAGTAAGTCTGGAACTAATCACTTTGATTGCCTGCATCCAGCGCAATGGTCAACTGAAGTCAGCCACAGTCAAAAATAAAGCGTCCGTACGTCCAAGCCCGAAACAGTGCACTATGCATCATATGCAAATTGACAAGTAAATTTTCGCTTTTTCCTTAAAAAAAAAAACTTCCAGACAAAAATAAAAGTAATAAATAGTTCTAAATAGGGAACTGAGCTGCCACCTACTTCCGGGCAACGGGTTCCCGGCTTGCAACCACGGCAAGGGGTGTAGCAGACGCGAGGCGCCTCTTAAAAACTTTAAAGCGGCGTGTCATGTTCGCCGCGCCCGTCGCCGTGTACATCCTTTTCCAGGGCCGGCTGCACAGTTCCTGAATGTGGCACGTGCTGCCTGCCAGCGTCAAAACGCGCCAAAAGAAATACTATATTTCAAGGATGAGCGATAAAAAGGAATAAAGAAAATGCTTGGGAATAGATAATTTACAACTGCTGAGTTTGGCATACACTGAAAAAAAATGCAATAGCTATTTAACTAAGTTCGGAAAAAAATTATAGTTAGAGAGAATTCAAATAATATAATAAAATATAAAAAAAAAATAATAAAAAAAAAATTTTATAAAAATGTATCAAAAAATATTAATTTAAAACAAAAAACAAAATATTAAAAAAACTTTATATATAGCTATAGTTCGAATATTAAAAAAAATTATTGTTGCTCATTTTTATTAAAAATTAAAATAAATCGTCATATTTTTTATAAACTTAATTATGCATGAAAAAATATTAATTTTTTTGCACTATTACTAAAGTTAAAAAAAAATAATATTATTTTTAAATTGATAAATATATAATAATAAAATGGCTAGTTTTTATATCTAAAAATAAAATTGATTTTTAAGAAATAAAATTTTCTTATTAAATAAAACTTCAAAAAGCGCAGCTGCTCGATTTTTTTGATATAAGAAATAATTTTTATGTGCAATAATTTTAAGTAAAACATAATGCAAAAATCAATAAATAAAATTAAAAAAGGATTTTTTTTGTTAAGCTTTTAATGATTTAAAAAAAACATTTAACATTTATTTATTTTATTTTTTACCCATAAATAAAATTAAAAAAATTATTTAATTTATTTTTTTAACTTTTAACCATTAAAAAATCATTTAATATTTGCAAAATTTGTTATTTTTTTTAATTTATTTTTTTTTTCATTTGCGCAGCAAGGCTGAATATTTTGTTTTCAAGAAGAAAAGTGTCCTATTAACCAAATAGACTTAACGAAAGAGTATACAAAACAAAAAAAGAAAAAGGGAAAAAGTGTATGAAAACAATTTGAAATTTGCGTAAGGTAAACAGCAGGTAAAAAAAAACCGAAGGAAAACCCATTGAAATTTTGTTTGTTTGCGCTTGGGCTAAGTCAGGAGGCGCGTGTGTGTCAATGACAACTTCTAGGTGGAACTTCTTGCAGCAGCTGCAGATGGAGATGAAGCTGAAGCTGATGCTGTAACCGGAGCTGCAGCTTCTGCCTTTGCTGCAAATGATGATGATGATGATGACGCTGATGATGATGATGATAATGATTTTGATCAAATTTAACACACTTGCTGCAGAGATGTTGCATGTTTTTGCTGCTACTGCTGTTATATGGCTTCTAGCGTTGCAATGTCAAGAGATGCATTCAAATGCCATACAATTCTTTAAACATTTATTATGTGCATGCATATATATAGGGTGATTTTTCATGCAGGCAAGCTGCGAGCTGAATTGCTCAACAAATTATTATAACAAAGTTATGGATCGACAACGAAAACAAATGGGGGCTACAAACAGCAACAAGTAGAGCACTATGCACACTGTTAACAAGTCGCAACATTTTTTTTTTAATTGCAATATTTTATATCCCAGCCCAACTAGAAGTCATAAAAATTTGTATCTTATTCGCTTTCTTAACAATATTTCTTATAACTAGAAAAACTTACTTAAGAACTTTAAAAAAATTTTAAAATACGCTGAAGATTGAGAAGCAAATATAAAATGCTGAGTAAGCTCTTAACTTGAAACCAAACAGCACAAAAAATTACCCTATATAAACAGCTGTGTCTGTGTATGTGTTGGCCTGTTGCATAGATAGCGCTGCTTGCAAGTGCCAAGGCGTATACATAATGTATAGCCAGCCTGGCGTATACTTACTTGCACGCACACAAACATACACAGAGCAGGTGCCAAGCGCCCTTTGCTTGCATTTGTGTATGTGTGTGTGTGTGTGTCCGCAATGAAAGTGAAAAGTTTACAAAGTGCAAAGTGCGCGGCCGGCAGCAATGTTGCTGTCTACGTCAGCGTCAACGTCGACGTCAACATCGAAAGCGCGTCAAAAGAAAATCAGCAAAAAAACAAAAAATGTTTTCATTTTGCTGGTCAAGAGTTTTACATTGCGCATACGACGCATGGACTACAATTTTTCGTCATTTGCTTGGCTAGACTAAACTGAGCTTTATATAGCAAAATTTTATATTATATACTATTTGTATATGTATGCTAAAACAGTCAACTTCTGCGTACTTCATTTTTGTTGCTATTTCGCCACGCTTTGAGTCGACTTTTATTGTACTTCGAACTGCTTTGTTTGGGGTTTTTTTTTTGTATATTTTCTATACACTTTTTTGTGTTGCTTTCTTTTTGTTTTGGTACGAAAAGGCAGGCAGGCAGGCAGACGCCGCATAAAACAGCAGCACAAGGAGTTAACAAAACAAAAGCCAAAAGCGTATTTAAAACAAAAGAAAGTGCAAAACAATTCCTGCGCTGGGCACAAAAATTGCATGCAGTTGTCTGGACCAAGCGACCAACCCAATCCAAACCAAACCAAAACGTACCGAACCCAACCGACCGCCCGCGGATCCACAAAACGCTGTGCGGCAGTCAGTGGCAGTGTCGAACAAACGGACATGAGCCACGGATGCGGATGGGTTTGGGTTTGGGGAGATGCCGTGTTTAACTAAGAACGAGTTGGCAGCCATATTTCAAACAGGCTGAGTCTCGGGACTGAGTCGCCGCAGCGGAAGTAACTTGCTGCGCGCTGTTGTGGCTGATTATGCTGCCAGAAACAGCAACAGCCGCTGCGGCAGCGCCAGCAGAGCGGCACACACAGTTGTCCGGCCTGCTGACAAGAACTCTGACTTTGGCGGCGCACACACTGAGCCGCCGCCTTGTGACATTCATATGCGACTGCCGGCGTCACTCCTGTGGCGTGCACCCGCATGCCCCCTTTGCTGCACAGTCAGTGCATGCTGCACACAGTTTAATTATATGCTTGCCTCTCTAGCCAGCGCACAGGCCAGCCATAAGGCTCCACCACCCCGAACAGAGAGCCAAACAGCTGGACAAAAAGTTTGAGCAAGCAACAACATGACGCTGACGACCAGAACAACCAGGACGACTCACTTGCTGTTATTTGTTATAACAATTGCAATAAGCTAAATGTGGGCTGCCAGGTTGCCATGACAATGGCCAGGATACAGCATAATACTATATACAAAAAAAAAAAAAAAAAACGGCCACGGACGCGGTCTGCCGCTCATTTAATGGACACTGTTTGGTCGATAATCAAATTAAAAGAGTTATATAATAATAATAAAAAACTGCACGACAGTGGAATACCCTGAACTCATCTAACTCAGCTAACTTTTTGCGACTAGTTGGTGCTCAAAGTCAGCGTTTGGTTGTTTGTTAGGCTCACACAAGTACAAGGTTTGATATCGGGCTCTCATTATGCATCAGCACACTTTAATCTTTTGCTTTTGGCCTTCGAGAACTATAATGCTCTACTTACACACTGTACAGTGTATAGAAAAGCCAATGTATCAGGCAAGTTAGCTGCCCCTTACCCCTTACCAACTGCCGCTACCGCTGTGAATTTTTATTTCTTTTGGTGGATAGGTCAAACTGGGGTCCATTTGGCATAGAAAACTTTTAACGGCTATTATTATGCATATAATCTATAAGCCATGCCATGTGTAAACTATGTGGCATGCGCAAAACTTTGGTATCTCTAGCTGAGGCAGGTGCTAACACCCATGTGTGTGTGTGTGTGTGTGTGTGTGTGTTGGCCAGTTATTGCAATCGATTTAAGGACAGCTGTTAAGGGCAGCGTGCTGCAGAAATCAAGCGGAACGGCAAGTTGCAACCAAAAAAATATTAAAGTGTATCATATGGACTGGACTCTATTGACCTAACAACCCTGCGATGCATTCAAATCAACGCATTAATGAGTTTTCAAAACATTCAAAAGTTACACAAATACAAAGTATTTTGACATTTATTGTACATAAAAGATTGACTGTCAAAAATTGGCCCTATGCTCTACTGGGAGCTAAAGAAACAATCAATAATCATCATAGAATTATTCGAATCATTCATTAAATCACATGTACATTATTCGAATCATTCGTAATACTCCTATAACTGTGCTCTATAGCAACAACATCGATTTTGAAAAGGCATTTGACAACCTCCACCATGCAGCTATTTGGGAAGCGTTATACTGTAAAGGAGTTCCGCAGAGAATGATAACGCTCATTAAAGGCTTCTATGCCAATGCATCCTGTCGAGTGTTGCACGATCAAAACTGGGCGAAAGGATGGGAGTTGGGAAAGGCGTAAGACAAGGCTGCGTCTTGGCTCGACTTCTCTTCAACATAGTGCTGAATGTTGTATTGAGATCTGCTTTGCGCTCTAGCAGAGGCATATCATGGGGCCTTCTCGATTGACTAGAGTATCTCGACTCTGCTGATGATAGTTACAACGACATGTCAGGAAAGCTACTGGCAGTGGTTGAGTGAGCAGCACTGGCTGGGTTGAAAATCAATGTTGGTAAATCCAAGGTTATACGTTCACTGGCAAATAATGGTAGCAATGGACCACTTCTGTGACCTAGGGTGCATCATAACCAAGGACGGTGGTTCCTCAGCAGACATTGACAACCGCATAAAAAAAGGAAAGCAAGCGTTTGGATCCCTCCAGTCCATATGGACGTCGAATCAGCTTTCGATTCGAATGAAAAATTTTTGACTCGAACATAATGTCGATTATCTTATATGGATGCGAAACATGGAATGCTAACCCTCGCCTCTTACAACAACTCGAAGCCTTCATCAATCGATGTCTTCGGAAAATACTCAGCATCTTCTGGCCTCAAACAATAACAAATGACGAGCTTCGAGCGCGAACCAAACACATCCCAGTATATGATGCAATCAAAAAACGCAAATGGACATGGAGAGGCCACACACTGGGAAAGCCGGACCTAGTTCGAACTGCAATCGCGTGGAATCCCCAAGGACAAAGGAGACGCAGAGGCAGGCCAGCTCCCAAATGGCGCAGACAATTTAACCTGGAGCATTTGAACAAAGATAAATGGAATTTCTACTCCAAGGGATAATCATACGAGTAATCGCTCTGCTACGGCTGCTGGCAAAAGGATTATGGAGGTGCCTAATCTATGCGAAAACATTTGGATGCTCCACTGGGAGTCAATGATAGCAGAAGCAGAAAAAGAAGACAACTTTAAGCTGAAACAAAATATTTTTTTGCGCTGCTTATTCATGGGCTAAGTCAGTCCCAGCGTTCGTTCAGGTTCCTCTGTTTGCTAAGGGCTTCCGAAACATTTTTTTAAAGAACAGATAATTTCTTTTTGGAAGGGCCGTTTCATTAAGCTTTAGATGGGTGGGTTAAAGTGGGTAACCATATATTGTTTGCTCTTATGCAGAGGAAATAACGTTAAAAGGAGGTCCTTCAAAGGCCTTATCCGTTTTCCCTAGGGAGCTAGGCGCTCTATAAGATGGGATGCTGATTTTCTGTGCAGACCCCACTTTGTCTCTTTTATATTTGCTTCAGTAACATTTTCCTGTATTAATGCATACAAAATCATCTTACTAGAGTTTTTATAAGATGGAAATATTGATTTCCTGTTACCTGTTCTGGGCAGATTCATATCAGTGCTGGACTAAGTCACATAGAGGCGCCTAAGTAAAGCTATGCTGAGCTAATTCCAGCTATCACACAGATAGTTTAAAAAACTTGTTAACAAAAAATTTTAACAAAATTATAATTCAAAAAAAAAAGTTTTTTATTTTTTTTTTAATTAGAATTATAAATTGTACGATCTAATATTATAATTTTTAAGAAATTATGTGCACAAAAATAGATAAAATATTTATAAGAAAATATTTAAAAAAAATATATAATTTATATATAATATATTTATTTTTCATAGCCTTTTTTCAGCAAATTTTTGCAGCACATGTTGAAAAGCAATTTTTTTTTAAAATTTTTTTTTTAAATCATTCTAATTATCAAACATCAATGAAAATTCTTGGCCAGCTTTAATTTTGCAAGACTTCTTTTTACAAGCAGCTATAAGTTAGATGTGTCCAGCTTCTTGGCTACGCCGATGATATTGATATCATTGGTGGAACCAAGCGTGCGCCTTTGGAGCAATTGAAAAGGAATCGGCGAAAGTAGGTCTTGCGGTAAATATGGACAAGACAAAGTTTATGGTGTGCTCCAGCAGGGAATCCCGACGTCTTGATTCTCAGCTAACAGCAGGAAGCTATAGCCTTGAAACGGTCAAGAAGTTTTTATACCTTGGCTCTGCACTTGCCAACAACAATTATGTCAGCCTGGAGATTAAGCGACGGATCAGGTGCTACTCTCTTGCTAACAGGTGCTACTTTGAGCTCAGTAGGCAAATGAATATCAGCGCTCTCTCTCTCTCTCGACAGACTAAGTTAACACTTTACAAGAAGCTCATCCTTTCAGTGCTTCTATATGGTGCTGAAGCCTGGACAACGACTCAATCAGATGCAGCTGCCCTTGGGACGTTTGAGAGAAAAATTCTTCGCAAAATCTTCGGACTTGTTTGCGTTGACGGTACCTTCCGCATTCGATGGAATGATGAGCTATACGAGCTGTACGGCGACATGGACGTGATAAGGAGAATGAGTGGCATGCGACTTCGCTGGCTGGGTCAAGTCGCACGCATGGAGGAGGAAACACCAGCTCGTAAGGTATTCGACGCGCTAGTTGGCGGACAACGAAGGGGAGGGCGGCCTCGGATACGTTGGCGAGACCAAGTGATGTTAAAGCACTTGGAGTTACCAATTGGAGGAGGCGCGCACAGAGCAGCAACATGTGGAGGCAAATTGTGCATCAGACAGAAACCCAGTAGGGTTGTTAAGCCAAATAATAATAATAATAATATAATGAGTTTAGAAAGCGGTCGATATATTTTTAAATCCCTCTGTTTGAGCTGCATTATCAAAAATAAGCTTAAAAGAGTTTTCCGTAGGCACTTTTCTACCAAACGAAACGAAATATTTGAAGTAAATTTTTTTCTCTCAATATCTTTGGAATTATATTTGTATAAAATTTGCACTTGGTCTGTCTGGTTCTTTCTCTCTTTAGCTGCCTGGCTGCTTAAAAAAAAATTTTTCACACTGACAAAATTTGCATATAGAGAAAATCCAAAGTGTTTGGAACTGGAAAAATTAAAAATTGTATCATAGGGGGTGGAGGAGGATCAAAACAGTAGGACATCCCTAATCATCTAAATCTCTCCTATTACAAAACCATTTTGAGGATTACTAGATTAGCACTAGACTATCATCCCAGGGGTTGTGGGTTCGAATCCCACGTAAAGCCATGGTCCTGCACTTTACACTTTTCCTATTTCCCTAATTTTTCCTGTCTATTCTATATCCTTATCACTTACTCCCATTATCGGTATTAAAATGGGCCTATTCTTGGCCTAAGTGAGTTTGGACGATAAGTCCCAACTGCCGTCGATTGCCTCGATTTTGGACTATCTTTCCTAATTCGTTGCAGCTTAACCCCAGAGATCTTATTTCAGCTTCCGTAGATCTTCTCCAGGTGGTACGTGGTCTTCCAACTCTGCGCCCTGCTTGCTGAAAGGGTTTCCAGTGCATTGCTTGTTGTCGTTTTTGCGGAGCGTCTGCCCGATCCACTTCCACTTTCTTCTTCTTTTTTCGGACGTACTTATTGTACCATATCATAAGTAAAAAAAAATTAAACTTAATTTCGACAAGTTTTGCTCATACTGTCCCGTATTCTTGGAACTTGCTCATCAGCAACAAGTGATAAGAGCTAACGGACCACAAAACGGAATGTTGTAAATTCGGAGATCAAAAAGATTCCCCAAAAACAAAAAACAGCAACACACCAAAAAAAAGTTGTCAACAAGCGAAAAAAAACTGAAATTGTGGCAATTAATTATGATAGAACACACGCACCCCCGCGACAAGTACTAGTTCTAGAATGGGTTACTGCGGTACGGAAGGGGGGCGTAGTTGCTAGACGTAGTAAAACGAATTTCGTATGTTGCTGTTGTTGTTGTTGTTGCTAGAACTAACAACACCAATTTTGGGGACAGCAGATATCGATAAGAGTTGTTGTTTTTTTTTTGTTCTTTGGTTTTTTGTCGGTAGGGTTTGTGTGCGTTGGAGGGGGCGGGGACGGGGTTCGAAGACAGCGCAATACAATTGGGTCCAAGTGGGTAGCTGACGCGATCGTCAGAGCTGCACAGCAATTAGTCCAACATTTCAGCACTGATGCCCCATCTAACAATTGTGCCTCCCCCCCCCACCCACAGGTTCCATCAAAATGACTTTATCTGTACCAAGAAAAGAACACGTGTGTGTGTGTGTGAATGTGTGTGTTGTGTACCGCATGTTGTGTTTTTTTTTTTTGGTGTCGGTATGTGTATGGCTGGGGGGCTGCGGAACCTTTGTTGGTTTTGATTTGTAACGCAAATAAACCAAAAAATATCGTTATAACAATGACAACAGCAACCAAGAAGACAAAAAGGCAAACAACTTTTCAAGCAATTAAAATTGTTTCCCCAAAGCGAGCTGCAGTACAGTAACGCTATGGAGTTGAGTACGTCCAGCCACCCGCAAGTTCAGCGGGGTTAGCAGGGAAACGCAAATGCGTCACCGGCCGTTGGTCTGTGCACGACGCTATCTAGATAAGAACTAAGATAACTTTGATTGCGCCTGAGAGAGAGAGAGCGGCAAGTGAGCGACCCCAACGGAGAGTGAGAGTAAGCAAAAAAAAAAAAAAAAAAAATCTGTGCAGTTTGCACACGCTAAATCACAGTAAGAAGAATAAATAAAATAATAAAACAAAAAAAATGAAAATGAAATATATAATATAAAAAAATAATAATAATACGAAAAACTTGCTGATGGCTTTATGACACTTGCTTCATTATGACAATATGTTATTATATGCCCGGAGTTTATGGATTTACGGCTTTGATTTTGCTTTGAACTAAGCCGTAGAACTTCAGCAGCGCCAGCTGCTCCACCTGCAGCCCCTTACTATGGTAGTATCTACCCCCCACCCCCCCCGCCACCACACACACAATTATTTGTCATGTTAATTGCGCCAAAGGCAAACAAACAAACCCAAGCGACGGACCGACGACCAAAAATCTATGCATACATATACATATGTACTTATGTACTATATATGTCGGAACAACAAAAACAAAAACGAAACGAAAAAAAACCCAACTAGATTGCGGCCATTGCGACCATATGAATTTTACAACCGCCAACGCACGGGGCAGCAAAAATCTGAGAAATTATTGCGAACACACCTATATAGACGGGCGGCTCTGATTTAAACATTGCGATATCGTAGCGATAACTGCCATATGCGACTATAGATACACACACACACGCACACACGCACATACATATGGATATACATAATCATATATAGTACATAGATACTAACTATGTGCGTTTGCGTGTAAAAGCTGCGCCCATAGTTGTTGCGCTCCCTCGATATCTAAGATATCATAAAAAAAAACAACGTGTAATTTTTAAGTGCAACTCCAAGTGGTCAGCTAGTTCGGGGAAAGATCTGCCCATTAGAATCCCAATATATTACCAAATTATTCGTAGAAAAGATAAAGCTTATGGTAACTTGTTGAGAGATCTCTCTTGGATCAACATAGAAGACAACAAAGCTAACATATGAAGCTCATGCATGACTTCAATCTGGGATATATCGATACTACCAAAATGTGGTTTACTTGGAGCTAAGCAGTGACTTCCTTGAAATCTCGTGGTAAGTTCATGTAGCTTTTCAAGCCCATAAAGCTCGAGTGCCCTTTGAGAGCACTAACTCTAGGTGGGAGTTCCAGTTTAGCCGTTTATCCAGGACTATTCCTAGGTACTTAACCTGACTGGAGAACACCACCTCTGTTCCATTAATGGTCAGGTTCCTAAGACTCGTGTTGTATCTCTTCGCAAAGGGAACAAACACGGCTTTTTGGGGATTGATGCTAAGTCCTTCACTTAGGCACCAGTTAAGGGTTACTTGGAGGGTTTGTTCCATCACATCTGTGATGGTGCTCTCGTATTTCCCTGTCACTATTATAGTTATAGTCGTCTGCGTAGCCGATGGCCTCATAACCAAGCCCCGACAGTTTGATTAGCAGTTCATCGATTACCAGGGACCATAGCAGTGGAGATAACACACCCCCTTGTGGACAACCCTTTACAGCTCTTATGCTGACCGAAGTACCATTCAGGGTTGATGTTATATCTCTCTGACGAAGCATGGCCTCTATCCATGCAGCAGTGTTACGGTCAATATCCCTACGAACCAGCGCCCTGGATATAGAACCGTAGTTCCAAATAGAATTATTTTCCAAAATGTTTCGAGGAAAAGTTTGTATCAGTAGCTTAATCTGACTTCACAGAGATGCTACTGGATTAGGAACCCAATAAAATTATTATCCACAATGTATCGAAGAAAAGTTGGAAAGTAAAGTTTGCAAGCAAAGTTGAGAAGCTTTAAATAACTCCAGAGCTTTCGAAACTTTTTCAGAATGTAAGTAGGATCTTTGTATTAACCGATATATTAAGACTATATCTATAGTTTTATATATGCCACTATGTTTGTGCTACAAAATGCTTAATAGAAAAATTTTAAACATGGTATTATAATTTAAGGGTTTTCTGAACAGCTGCATGAGTATCTTGAGTTAGAGCAGTAGTTGAGAGGGATCTTAAAAATTAAGCTTTAGAAATTTGCTCAGAAATGTAAATGTAAATAAATGTAGTTTTGCTTAGAGAAGTACTTTCATATTTATTGTGGGATACAGTGGCGTATCCATGGGGGTTTTCGGGTACGCAGCAGAGTTGTGAGTTTTTTGGGTGCTCTGATATATATGCACTTCGAGTTGAAGAATCTCCACTAAAAACAAATACTGGATCCGCAACTGATGGGCTTTAAACTTTTTCTAAAAATTAAAAAAAAACAATGTACTTTACTCTAACAATATATGCAAAAGATCAGTGGAAATTCATCAGTAGCAGATAACTCTATTCTTCTGGGTAGTGCTGGAGAAAACATCGATGATCGAAGTTTAAGCCCATTTGATGAGTGCAGAAGTGCTGGAGAAACATCTCTGTTGGCCAACATATATAGAGATTTTAAACTTCGATCATCGATGTTTTCTCCAGCACTACTTCGGAGCATAAGCAGTAAAGTCCATTAATATCTGGCATAATAAAGTATTTTTTTATTTATGAATATTATTGAAAAACCGCAGATATGTTTATCCAAAAATATACTCTCAAGGCTTACAACTAATCAGCAAAAGGAATTTTTTTTTTTTGGGGGGATTTTTCGTAGAAGCTGCTGATACAATATATGGGACAAAAAAATATCTAAAAAAAATTAGTCTGAAATCAATGTTAGATATAGAAGATTTAAAGAGAGAGATTTTCTCAGCTTAAAGCCGATTTATTCCAAAACAAAGTATTATAAATACTTTTATAAAAATGCAGCTGCCCACAAACTGTGGCTCAAAAACTTTAGTGGCATATAATGAAATTATTATCATAAAGCACACGATTTGTGTAAAAAACACTTTTTTGTGTAGCTTAGCAACAAAGTAACTTTTTTTTATAGCTTAATCAAACAACTTTAAGACAAGAAGTTGAGCAACATTTACAAAAGTTCGATCTAAAACGAATTCTTGATTTTCAATACGGTCAACTATAAACCTAGGTAATAAGGTAGGTTAGGGCGGCAGTTGCAACTTAGCGTTCCAACTCACTCAGGCCAAGAATAGGCGCATTGTGATACCGATAATGGGAGTAAGTGATAAGGATATAGAATAGACAGGAAAAATTTGGGGAATAGGAAAAGGGAACTTTAAGCCTAATTCTCAAGAAAATAATTTTAAAATATTAATAATGCAAAATAAGCAATAAAAAAAAATATCACATTAGCTTTGGAACAAGCTTATTTTTGCAATTCATCAAAGCAGCTTAAAATTAAATAAAAACTTATAAACAGCCCTTTAATTTTCAAATCATTTAAGTAAAGTTCAAATTTTCTTCTCTATTTTCAACAATAAAAGTTAGACAGAACAAAAAGCTTACCCTTAATAGGCTCAAGAAAAAATAATTTATTTAAGATAATAAATTGATATAAAAATATTTTGTAAATTTTATTTATTTTTTTTTCATTCGCGAATCAACATAAAAACGGGGAAATTTATTTTCATAAAATCCTGCCGAAAGTTAAATTCGGTTTAAGTCTAAATACACTATACTCCTGTGAAAATCCCACTCTCAATTCGAACTTTTTTTTTTAAATTATGATATCTTTATGGAAAATATGTTTGATTAAATATTGTTATAATAGTACAGTAAAAATAGACAAAAATAGGTTTGGACCAGGAAAAAATTTATTGCTGGACTTTCTCTTGCTTATTGTATTAAGGACCATCCAAAAAGTCTAAAACCAAAATGGTGAACTCCTGCCCCTTGCTTGTTTTTCAAGGTTTTATAAAGCTTTATAACTTGGAAACTACTAGAGATACTTACATGATTTAAAAGCCAGACTTGTGTACTTTTTTGAGATCTAAAAATTTTTGATACACACCAAAAACAAAAAAGGGCAAGGGCGTGGTTAAAAATACGAAAAACTGCGTTGTAGTAACTTTGGCGCGCTCTACCGCCTAAAATATGAACTTCTGCGTATACCTTTCAGTACAAATAAAATTTTGAATTCAATTTCAAACATTTTTTGTCTTGGAAGTTTTTATGTATGACTCATATAATTCGAGATAAATGGGCCGACACAAATTTCAAAATAAGGGAAAACCCCACGGGGGCAGGAGGTCACCATTTTGGTTTTAGACTTTTTGGATGGTTCTTAATACATTAAGCAAGAGAAAGTTCAGCAATCAATTTTTTCCTGGTCAAAACCTATTTTTACTGTACTATAAAAAAAAAAAATAATTTTGTTCGTAAATAGAGTATCCGTCAGGTCAGTTTATTTCGGAAAAATGCCAACAACTAGAGATCTATTTGACATATCGAATTGGATAATGTTGGTATCACAAACGAAAAAGAAAACAACCCTGCTTACGTGTCGTTAAATAACGCGAAGTTTGAATTCTGGCGAAAAAAATTTCTGATAAGCTTGTCAATCTTCGTTTTAAGCTACTTCCAAGACTGAATTTAAGAATACTCAAAAACAAATGCATAGCTTTAAAACTTTTTCCAACCAACCGGCAGTTGGGTTTCAGAACCTACAGAAAAACGCATCCGATAGCTTGGCTGTATCTTATAGGATGGATTTTAGTGCTGGTACGCACATCAAATATGGTGGCTCTAGCTTCCATAGGCTTCAAGATCTGCGCGTTCATACGAAAAATTTTGGAACAATTTTATTTGGAAAATGCTTCAAACTCAACTATGAGTCTTGGAACAATTTATTACCAACACGAATCTTGTAGCGAACTAACGAACGAACCAAACCAGTATTACAGAATGCTACCGAAACCGCATCAAAAACCTTAGACGTACTCACCTTGTGCAATTCGAACCGCGGGCATTTTAATTCTCATTTTTGTTCAAATTTCCAAAGGGTGTTGTAAACTTTGACGAGCACCCCGCAACGGCTGCTGGGGCGTCGGGCCCGCTCCTGCCTGGCACTTGTCAAGCTTAGTGGCGGCAGGCTTAGGTTGACGGGACGAGTGGGCGGCAGGATACTTTTGATCCGTTTCGGCTTTGATAAATGTTTGTTTTTTTTTTTGGTATGTGCTTTTGGAGCTTTGCTTTTTGTTGTTCTAGTCGTCACTGTTTAAAGGTGATTGTTGCACTTTGTTGTTTGTGGCAAAAAAAATATATAAACAAAAACACAAAAACAAAAAAAAAACAACTAATATATAGCAACTTTTTGTATGTGTTGCTTGCTTTTTGTTGTTTGCTTTTTACAAGCTGCTTGGCTTTTATATACTTTATTTTGCTAGCTTGCTTTGTGGGGGCAAGGGGGCTGGTTGCACTTTAGTGTCCTTGAGTGCAACAAGGTTTTGTTGTAAAGGCCCTCAAATGCATTTTGTGGCACTATTCAGAAGGCTGCTTGCTGCTGCTGCTGCGGCTGTTTTTTGTATCAACAACAAAAAAAAAATAAGATACTGCACTTTAAACACACTTTGCTTTAAATATTTTATTTATTTATTATTAATTTTTTATTTTTTATTATTTAGGAACCTTTAGCAGCTTATGTACTGATTTGTAATTGTTGTTTATGCACTATTGTTGTTGTTGTTGTAGTTTTGCTTTTAACTCCAATTGGCTGGCGGTATGTTTTTAGATGTACTTCCAACTGGACACTGAGTCGTCTAAATTGACGCCGCTCTAGCTCACATATACATGCATACATATGTGTGTGCGTGTGTGTGTGTGTATACACGGCACACCAATACAGACTTGGAAAAAAAATTGCACTGCTGTTTTTTGTTTGTTTGCTGTTTGTTTTGCTTCCGTTTCGGCTAGTTACAAACAAACACAAAAAAAATGTTGCCTCTTTTATTTATTTGTTTTCATTTTGTTATTTGTATTTTTAATTTTTTACGCGACGCAAAATGTCGTTTTTTTTTGTTATATTTATTTCTATTTGCATATAAAGTTTTCTCGGATTTTTTGATTTTTTATTGTTTGTTGTGCGCTGCTGGCGGCCAACTGATTGACTAACTAACTAACTGACTGACTGACTGACTGAGTAAGTGACTGAGAAGCTGCTGACTTCGTTTTGCGTGCGCCGTGCGCCGTGCAACGGTAAACTGTGGTCCTAACGTCAACGGCGGAAGTACGCGACTGCGACCGTCGAGCGTCTTCGCCGCTCTGCTGAGCGCTTTCTGCTGTCCAAGTCCAACCAACAAAGCGCCGTGTAAAGTCTGACGCGTCACACCAACACCAACAACAACAACAGCGACAGCGAACTTGGTCGGAAGCACACGACAAAACAACGACAACGCTGACGCCGACGCCGACGCCAACGCCAAAGCTCAAACACAGTGGACAGCAGCAACTGCGACGCTTACAGTGCACAGTGCGTATGCGTGAGCGAGACAAGTTGGTGAGAGTGTGTATGTGAGTGTGTTGTCGTTGTCCTGCGAGCTGCGAGCGCAGCGCAGTAGTACAAATAATTCAATTTTATTTTAGGGTTTTGCACTTTAATGTCGACGCCAGCGTTGGCGTCGGCGTCAAAGCTAGCGGCGACTGCGACCAAAGGGCTGGCTGCTTGGTGGTGGGTTGTTGTTGTTGTTGTTGTTGGCTAACGGGTTGGCGGGGTGGTTGGCCTGCTGGCACTCGTTGGTCCATTTGTCGCATATGTGTGCTGCGTATGTGTGTCGTATGTGTGTATGTGGGGGTGGACAGCGCACACACACACACACGCAATAAGAGAGCGCAAGAGAGTGACAGCAAACGAGAGCGCGCAAAACGACTGCACACACACACACACACGCACACGTACAGGTTAACAGCTAATGTCCAGCTGCTGCGTCAGCTGCGACGCAAGCAGCGCAACGACTAGCCAAAAAGCGTGCTACAAATTGTACGCTCAAATGCCGCCGGCATTTGCATAAACAACAACAACAACAACAGCAACAACTCAACTATGTGGCAGGCGGCATGCGGCAACCCCCTCCGCTCTTTACGCTAGGCAGCGGCTGCATTTATGAATGAATGCTGCTTAAAGGTGTCATACAACAACTTCCTTGAGCTGCCAAAAGGGTTTCCCTTCAAGTCTCTTCTACATAACAACAGCAAGTACATAAGCAGAGATCGGGTGCGCGCGCGCACGCAGCTTTAGCTTAAGAAACGCGCGCGTTAAATTTCCAAAAAAAAAAATTATAACGCGAAAGCCAATTAGAACAACAACAACAACAGCAATAACTTGTAAATAAACAACAACAAACAAAACAACACACACACACACTATATGCATTTCTGTAGTAGTATATAATATACTCTACAAACTTTGTTGTTGTTTACCAGCTTTTGTTTTCAAGTTTTTTTTTTTTTGTTTGTTTTTTTTTTTCTTTTTGGTTTTTTGTTTTTCGAAATTCTAACCGCTTAACGCGCGCGTTGTTTCGTCGTGCCCTTTTGCCGACAGACGAAGCGACGAGAGTCGCAACCAGACGAGACGAGACGTGACGGGACTGAGAGCGAACTTCTATTCAAGCACGTCCTCACAACGCGGCAGCTCGTGTGCATCTAATAAACTAAACTTAGCTTATGCTTATGCCCATCTTCCATGCTCAAACAGACGCCGCAGTCGCCGCCGCCGCAAACTTTGCACAGCCAGTTCCAACCAAACCACTGGCATACGACGACCGACGACGCCAAAGCCAACGACGACGTCAACAACCATAACAACAACGACAACTACGACGACGGCCGACGGCCGACTCTTTTGGAGCACACTCTTCACAAGCAGTTGTTGGAGCAACTTGCACCAAGTTGGACCGCCAAGTGCCGCAAACTGATTTTGCGCTATTCTCGTTTTGTATTTTATTTTTATTTATTTTTTTTTCGATTAATAGACGAACACTTTAGCAATCCATGGGAATTCCTTTGGACCCTGCATTAAGTCACGCTGCTCATACGCAACGTTGGTCTACATATTTTTGTTGATTATTATTTAGAGTTATGTGTGGCTTAAATAGCGCGAGAATAAGTCGAAAGTTTTAGAACACAACTATTGCATTTTTATTTACAAGAGTATTTCGTTTAAATAGCATCCAATAAGCATGCACAGAAATCTTGTTTAAATAAATTTCCCATCCACCTATAACTACCACTGAAGTATACGGTCTCAGGCATATGGCAAACCAAAAATTTTGATTATGATACTTATATAGCCTGTATATATGGTCGGAGTCGGCCACTTCTTACTATATGAAGATTTTTAATAATTTTTTAACAAATGTTATTAAATTTAAACTTTAGAAGAGACCTCAACATAAAGAAATCGTTAACTCCTATAATTGAGAAAGTTATGCTTATTTTGATCAGGGCACCTGCAATGGTCCAATGAGCATAACTTCTCAAAACAGATGACCGCGTCTCAAGATATTCATGGATCGATTACATGCGGCACATTCCTATAATAGCTATACCCTACCCAGTTCCAAAAGTGTTTTGATACATACTACTTGAATGAAATCCAAGATTCCATAAAAAATGTCACTTTAAGTATTTTTAATTGATATTCGCAAAGAATAAAAACAAATTTGTACATCTAAAGTCCTCATATTTTGGTGAGTACTTTTTTAAAAATAGTTGAAACTATTATTTTGCTTTTAAAACTTTTGGACAAAAAGATTTAGATTTTTTTGCTCGTTTTGTATATTTGAAACCGATTTGAAGATAATATGCATCGATGCATGGATAAAAAAAAAAACGATTTGACAACAAAAATATTTCTCACTAGTATTTTTTAGTACTTTTTTTGTAATTGAAATTTTTTTTATATATGGTCTAACCCATAGAAGACTTAAGGCAAGGCAGTCCTTCCAGGACAAGCCGGCATGGGGAAGCTTCCCAGACCGGCACTTGGAAAACCTGGAGGTCGAGATGACCCGAACCGAAAGGGTCTGAGTGGTGCCAAGGTTAAGTGGTGCATCAGATATCTTCATCAGGGCAAGACACCTGATGAAGCACTGGCTCTGGCAAAACAGCCACGCCAGGAGGAGGTGCAGGGCTCCACCCCTGCCCCGAAAAGGCTGAGCAGCGCCCTCACGCCACCAACGGACACCCCGAAAAGGGGTACGGAGAAAAGGACCGTAGAAGGGCCATCGTCTGCGGTAGTAGTGAGCACCTCCGTAGCTGCTCTGGATGCCGAGGGACCCACGTATGCTGCCGTAGCCAAGAGGCTAAAAGTAGCAATTGTACCAGAGGATTACCCTCAGGTGGTCCTCAGCAGCGAGGAGCTTTCGCTGCTTGTGGAGGCAATATTGGAGGAGCTAGTCTCGTCAGGGTGGCCCATCTAGTCGTGGACTGCTTAGACGAAACGTCGGCTGAGTGGTTGCGGCTGGCTGTACACAAAATTATTCATCGCTTTTTTCCTAGCTACAACTAGACCTTAAAAGCTAAAGAGAAATATTTAAAATTTGTAACTTATTCTTAGCTTAATGTCCTTTGGGGAAATCCCTGTTCTAAAAAATCACCTTTTTTTCGATTTTACTTGTCTAGCGTATGTTTGGTATTTAAGAGAAAGAAGTTCTTATTTTCAGCTCGGTAGCTTATTGAGCCCCATGTGTGTGCTTTGCTTCGTAGTTAAAGGCCCGTAAGCAGCATGCAAAAATTCCGCACGAAATGTCAAAACTTCGTATAAAAAAAAAAATTCCCTTTTTTGGGATATTTTTTTATATGAAGTTTTGACATTTCGTTCGGAATTTTTGCATGCTGCGTATGGGCCTTAAAACTAGATTTCAAAAGCTATAAAAAATACAAAGAAATATTTACAACTTATAATTGATTCTTAGTTTTCCAAAAATTATTACCATCAAAACTTTAAAAGATGCAGGCAACCAATTTTTCAATTTTGGGACCTTTAACAGCAATGTTGCGCCTCCTTTTTTCCCACTTTATTTTATATAACTTTGCCTATTCTCCAAAAACAAACTTCTGTCCAAATAAACCTAAATTTAAAGCACAAAATAATTATTTTTTTTTGTGCATAAGTGCTTGCAGTGTATCGCACTGTCGTATACCGCCCCGACTTATACCCTATGTTGGTGCTCTTAGGACGACTAACTATATCAAAAAATTAGCTTGGTTAGCTAAAAAACTGTCTTTATAATAGCTTTAAATAGTTGTAATCAATAGATACGCTCTCTATATACATATTGTATGCAGCTGAAGTAAATAATGTGCGTGTGTCGCCTAATAACGCGTCTAGCACAGGTTAACACCAGATAATGAACTTTAATTATATTGAAGTTGCAGTCACTTTGCCGCTGTTTGTGGCATGCGGCTAGCTTGAGCGCCAGCGGAGCAATAAAGTGCTGCTACAGGGGCAGGTGTTGACCATGCAACTGCCTCAGCAGAGTGGTTAACAAAAAGCCCAAGCGAACCGCAACTTCAAACGGGCGACAAGCTTGCGGCCAACATCGAACATGTTGCGAGCTCGCAGCCAACAACCCACACTCACACACTAACCCAAACATGCATATAAACGCGCTGCTGCGGCTGCTGCTGCTGCGCTGCTAGCATTGCACTCATTAATGTCAGCTCTTTGATATTAAAAGCGAGCGCTTATGTGTGTGTGTGTGTGTGTTTGTGTGTGCAATAAAGTGAATGTGAATTGTTTTTATTGCAAAGGATTTTTGTTATGTATTGTTAATTGTGCATAGTTGTTGTTGTTACATGCATGCGCATGTATATAAGTATGTATAAACATATACCTATATGATAGAAAGGGGTACTTCATATGTAAAGCGTTTGTATGTGCGTGCGCTGTTGTCCATCGTGAGCATTTAGAGCGCCGATAACCTCAAGCTAAACCATTGAGTACCACCTCCCGAAATGTGCGCAAACCACCCACACACATGCACACAGCATACACTTCATGGCACTTGAATAGGAGCTTGAAATTTTATTTATTATACATACATATATCTGTTTATGATTTTTTATTTATTTATACTACAATATTTGGCAAACTATTTGAACCTCAATAAAGTGTTAACTTTAAACAACTTGTGGACTAATTTTAAGCCCTGAGAACATTAAAATAGTGATATTGTAAGTTGTAATTTTAAAGTTTCATCCAAAAAATTAGTGTTATATATGATACTAGGGGGCTCCGCCACCTGCGTGCTTCGCACGCCAAGCCCCGTGCGGTCTTCTTTATTTAATTTACATCATGCTGACCATAATGTTTCCGTAATCTTTAAAGCATTGTCATGCTACAGTCGGTCCTGCCCGACTTTGCAGTACTGTGGGACAGCAGCGACCTGTATGCTGCTATGATTCGCAACTTTAATAGGAACGTAGACAATGAGTCCTTTGATACTGGTGCTACATTTTTTTTTTGTTATCTTGTTGGGTTTGTTCGTCTGTTTCTTCTGGTTTATGCATTATAGCGTACATTTGCCAGCGTTGCTCGGGTTCGTCAAGATGTTTTCATTGCTTTCATCTCGTTCACCTTTTCGTGAACGATTAGAACGTGACCTTGCTGAACGTTCCCTTTTAATGTTTAAACGACGTTCCCCCGGTCTTCATCAGACTCCCCCCTTACGTCTTCTTGACTGTAACACATACAATTAAGACCAATGTGTTCTTTTAGTATTTTACCAACCTTTAACAATCACAAAACACGAAAAATTTAAATTTTGCACGCACCTCGTTAAAACGTCAAAGTGTCGCGACACTGCCGGGTTGCCAAAATAGGTTTCTTTTTAAAGTATTAAAAATCGGATTGGATATCTATATTATTTTTTCCATAAAGAAACGCGTTTTTGTTCAAAATTCGCTTTTTTTCTCACAAACCTTAAGAATAAAAATACCTTTAATTTAAAAGTGGTTTAGATAAAATCGGAGTACGCATTGTCAACTTCTGAATTTACAAACTTTTGATGAGGCTACTCTTTTATATATATAGTTAGATTATAGGATAAAATATAGTAATTAATAGTAGTATATATATATATATATAAAAAATTTGTTTTTGATTAACCCAGAATTAAGAAGATAGCTGAAAGCCTTAAGAATGAGTGTTTTATATGGTTCGTTTTACAATTAACTAAACCTGCTTCAATAATAAGTGGAGATGCATTACATATAGAATTATGGATGGTTTTTCCTATGTGTATTTTAGTTAAAAAAAAACAGAATTCCACTCGTAATTCCAAATTTGCCGCATGAGATATAGTTTTAGCCATTCAGTTGCTCTCTTGTACGGAGATCGCAAATTAAATAGATGGTGTAGGTTAAAGTCGTGTACGGACGATTTTGGTATACCCTGTACTACCACAACGCAATCGAATCCGGTGCATTGCTTAAGAACTCCAAAATATATTTGATTGGTAACTATATTATCCTTATAAACAAAGAAATTATGCCCGAAAATCTTTATTTTTCACCGATCGGTCCTATTGAGGCTTTATGATATAGTAATCCGATATTGATCAAATTTGGTGCAGGGCTGGGTCACTCCAAAAAACTATCAAATATTAAATTTGCTTACCATAACTTCTTAAACGAACGAAACAGCAAAATTTGCACCAAACGCTTTTTTTTTTTATTTATCAGTCTTATGGAGGCTCTATGATATAGTCACTCGATTTTGATCCAATTTGTTAAAGTGATTGGAAACTCTAGAAAACTTCCGAGTGCCAAATTTGGTTACGATATTTTCAGAAACAACCAAAAAACAGACGAGTTTTTAACAAATCTGATTTTTGACCGATCGGTCGTATGGGGGCTATGTAATACAGTCAACCGATTCTGTTCAAATTTGGTATAGTGCTGGGCATAAAAAACTACCAAACACACCTAACGATATCTTCATAAACAAACGAAATATCCATCTAAAACTTTTGGTTTTTTTGGAGAACCTCTGAAACACCCCGCTGGGAGCTATATAATATAACCCCGATATCCAAAAAAAAAATAAGCTTGTCTCCCCTGAAAAAAAGGCTTTTTATCTGAAAATTTGGTTTCTCTAGCTCTTACCATTTCTGAGATCTAGGCGTTCGACTTTTCTAGTCATCCCGATCAAAATTTATTATTACTAATAAGTTCCATACAATTGTGTGACGTCTGTATTCATAAAAAGAAAGCCACAAATTAATACAAAATTTATTTTCAAATTTATTAATTAAAAAATTATAAAATAAGTAGAGTACCAGCAATAATGGCTTAAGACTTAATGCTACAAAGTTATTTCGACCATTTCAGACTTTAATTATATTAATTTTTGAAGCAGAATTTTTGAATGTTTTAGTTAATAATCTTGATCTTGTATATCTTATAGAAGTAACATTGATTGGGGTAGATTGCTTTTAGGCTACGTTTAAGCGATTCCTTAAAGAACAATAGTTCGGCGAAATATCTTGGCTTGCATCTGACATGAAAAATCGCAAAAAGTCAAAGAACAAAAAATTAATGGAAAATAACTGAAAAACATGATGTTGTTAGGTCGAAAATCTTAAAGCACTAAAAGGACATACGCGATTCAATTGCGGGGCAGGGCAAGTAATTAAAATTCAATTAAAGTTGCGCGATATAACGTCACGCCAGATACTAAGGCATGTAGAAATCTACGTATATTATGTGTAATGACACTATGTCACTAAACTATGGTATCACTATTTAGCATAAATGTATTTCATTACATCCAGATCAATAAATATATTTGAAGTAGTCAATATTTATAGTATTTATTAATGTGTTTTCATAATGGGCAAAATTCCTTCTTATATGGTTTCTTATTAATTCTATAGTATGAACATATTTATATACATATTTATGTAAAGGTAATTTCTAGGCTTATAAAGATTTAGCATCAAAAATTGATTACATGTTCTATTCAAGTGACGAGGAGTGTACAGCACACACTCGCTCAAATACGCAGGACATGTGTGTGCAGCAGCAATCGAAAAGGAGCACGCAGGAGCGCGTTATGCTGTGTGTGCGTGTGTGTGTGTCTGTTTTTGTTGTTGCCTTTGTAAAGCATATGAATTGGCGCTCACAACACACACACACACACGAGCGCCACACACATATGAGCGTAACGTCGCATCGCGTCGCACACGCGCTCTCAGCATCGATTGGCCGTCGCTCTCGCATATTTGTTTTGACACAAAAAAAGCAAAAAACAAAAAGTAAAGCAAAAGCCAAAACCAAAACCAACTTTAGCGCCATCTTGGCAGCCATTAAGGCCCACTTGGCCCACACACCCACCTGCCTCACACTCTGCCCCACCAGGTGGCCGTCTCTCTATCGCACAGGTAGCGAGCGACGTCACAGTCGTTTGTGTTGTGTTGTGGAGGCTGGCAGGAGGCAGGGGGCAGCAACACATGAGCGCACTCAACTTGAGAGACAAATGCTAATGCCGTTTCTGATTCCGTTTCTGATGCTGTCCGCTGCATGCGTGAGAGCCAGCTAGCTGCTACCCTTGCCCGGCAGCGCAAGTGAGATGGAAAGCGCTTAAATGAGCGAGAGAAAGCGCACGTGAGAGCAACTTAGGCCAGGCTGAGCGCACATAGAACACACACACACACACACACACACACACACAGTGTGACAGGTTGTCGTCGGGAAGACTACTTTCTGCCTGTCTTCGGATGGGGTTAAGCCTCTGCCGCTGCTGCTGTCGCTGTCTTTGCCTCTGCCCAATGCTTATCACACACAGTTAGCCAGCGTCGCAGTTGGCAGCGCAGCTGGCAGCGCAAATGCCGGCCAAGTGATAAGCGCTGACCAAAGCGTCAATTTGTGTGTTAACCCCCTTGTCCCATATATCTGCTATGCTGCTGCTGGGCTCGTACCTTTTAACCTGGCGGAACTAGGCGCATCAATAAACCAAGTTTATTGGCATTTCCATAAAGTGTTAAGGGAGTATAATACTAAAAGGAAACGAGTACGCATCCCAAAACAAGCACTTAATAATGACATACATACAAAGGACTCAACTTCTATGCTATAAATATTTATTTCACGGTATATCCTGACTGACATTTATGCTAGGCTACTCATCATGTTCGGATTACTACAGTTTTCAATCGATTTCGAGACGGTTTTAAGAATGTTTTAAAATTATCCTTTAATTGCTATGTCACGTTTAATATTTTTAAGTTTTCTTAAAAAAATTCTTTCTAAGAGTTCATTAAATTTTTTATAGCCCAACAAGATTTGAGCGGGAACACCCTTAAGCTATTGCAAATAAGTTTCAAATATTTTCAAAAAATATTTTCCCCGAAAGACCACAACATTTCAATACAAAACTTAACGACAATAATAGCTTTTCTCCAAAATCCTATCACAAGAACAACAGTGACCCCACTGACCCATGAAAAAAATGTGGTGTAAACTTTAGGGCCACTGAATCCATCCAAACCCTAGCACATCGGAATTCTGGAATAAACTCAGAAATAAATCGTTTGGGGGTTGGCGCTCTCAGGTGTTGGGATTTGTTGGACCTTGGATTCGGATCGGGGTACTTCCCTTCGGGTGTGGAGTTTTTTGCAGTGCCCGTAGACTTGAAAAAAAGCATGAAGTGTTTAAATTCTTCAGCAAAGAGGTGGGCGCTTATAGCCCGACGATAGTTAACACCAGGCCAGTAGTTTCCTTTTGGCGAACATGCCGATAAGGTTTTCTACTGGTAAGGATATCTGCAACTAAACCTGTGCATAGCGCTCTTTTAAATATTTATGATAAGGATGTCTGCGCACAGATGCATCTGACCATAAACAAACCTAAATACACATCGTTAAGTTATAGTCAGATCGTCCTAAGTACATATATGTATATTGCTATCATTACATATGACGGTTATAAGAAACATATACTTATACATGTGGATGGAAAACCTGAACAAAGAGAGCGGACTAGTACTTGAAAGAGCATTATCCGTACTCAATTATTATAATACACACAGCTAGGAACTTTACAAGGTTTTGGCTATGATGTATATTTTTCCGAAACTACTGGAAATGTCGAATCATGTGAGCCTAACAAATAATACCATGCTGAAATTTTGTGAACATAATGGGATAGGGATAATCCCTCTTTTGGATTTTTTTAACCCAACTCCCAAACATCTTAATAGGTAGAGAGGTTTGGGGAATATTTTGTGAAAAAGTAAATGTTTTATTCATCATTGGGCTCACATGAGTCTACATACAAAATGTGTTGGTTACATCTCAAAACACCGTGGAATATGACTAGTGTTTGTTGGGGTAGGGGGGGTCTGTAATTAATACATTTTTCCTATTTTTTTCAGTTTTTTATCCGATGTATTCTTAGCAACAATATAACTAGCCAAATTTCGACTTGCTGGCTTATTTAAAGAGGATGTAGGATGTTAAAGACACATTCATTACAAAAATCCTTAATATTCTTGAACTTATGGTACCAGGGCTCTGAGACTAAACAGCTGAACAGACTAAAACAAAAATAAATTGGATTAAAAGATCTATAATATCGGCTTGAAGAATCTCGCGATAAGTCCCATACTACCAACAAAAAACTTTCTATCAGGAGTTAACCCCCCAAAATTATATCCTTGGTGCATGGTGAGTATAGATCAGACTTCTTCTTCATCTGCGTAACCAAGTTCAAGGACTTATAAGTAAGTGAAGCTTTCTCGAAAATTGGAAAAGAGTCGAAAAACATGGGCTTGGCGGTAGAGACGAAATACTTCCTATCTACATGTAAGGACACGACACCAAGTGGCTTAGATAGTTACTACTACTAAGATTTCGTCTACTTGGGAACAAGCATTAATGATACAAAAAACAACGTCAGCAAAGAGATACGTCACCGGATAACTCTATCAAGCCGGTGTTAGTTTGGGCCCCGAGTAGAGCCCTCTTTTGACATACAAAAATAAACCCTGTACAGATCCTTTATCATACCTGTTCTTTATGGCGCTGAAGCATGGACATTGTCAACATCTGATAAGGACGCCCGACTCTGCAATGGGAAGACCAGGCAATGGAGGATTTTCGTTGCCTTGGGATCACCAATTATCGCCGGCAGGCACAAGCTAGCAGCTACTGGCGATTGTAATGGCCAAATAGAATAGATAGATAGATAGATAAATAAAGGGTACACCACTGTCGGGTATAGCAAGCTTGCTTGGCGTTTTTCTCAGTGTATAAATTGACATTAAGTTGGCATTTTAGAGTTTTAGTGTCAAAGCAGTGCCCTAGTAAACCCACCCTTACCCTAAATGGTTGGACGTAACCATGCTCCCCCCGGCCCCTCTGCTGTACGCACGCAATCGAATGCTATGGCAAACAAGATTCCAAATTGGGGTACGAGTTATTATAGTTGTGGTTCTTGTTGGTATTATTGTTGCTGTTGTTGTTGGTAGCTTCATGGCCATCGAATGTATAATCGATCACTTGGGTGGCCGGCAAACGTGTCGCTTTGCCCACGGCCCACGGACCGAGTTCGAGTTTGTTGGGTCATCTAAACAAAGCCAGAGTAAATGTGGCACTTTGCTCTATGTGAAATTTGTTAAATCGATAAACTTTGTTTAGCCCTCGGAAACAACAGAGCGAGCGAGGCCCAAGAGCCCAAGAACCCAAACCGCACAGTGCTGCGACTTACTCCCATGGCTACCGCTACCGCGATGACGACGAGGACGACAACGACGTCGAGGCAGGCGACGGATTGCGTCAATCAACAATTTGTCAACGGAACGGACCAAAAAAACAAAAAAGAAAAAACACAAAAAAATTCTGCTGGAATTTTTTGCTTTGCGGCTTGGGCCGAGCAGCACATACGACACAGGTGCTGCTGCTGGCATTGGAACGTCGGGAATTGGTGCCAGGGGCATGTAGTGGCGGGCGGGTTGGTCTGAGTGGGACATAGCGGTGCTATCGGAACTGTGACCCGCAATCGATCTAACAAAGCTGTTCACGCGACAATTAATAGCTGGGCAACGGCTGTGACGGTGGCCTGGCACTGCCAGCAGCAGCAGCGGCGTAGTCATCGTCCCGTCCGCTCCCTCATTCACGTGAAATGCGAACGTGCCAGGCGAGCTGCTACCTGTACCAGTAACAGCAGCAGCAGCTAATCCCCGCCTGCTTATGTCCAGCGGGCATAGGTAAATTGCCGTTGATTGCTGCCGTGGTAGCGTCATCAATGATTACCACTTAATGTGTAATCATCCGCGTCCAGCGTTGCACGCATTGGCTTTGACGCGATCAATATCAAAGTTACAACTAGCCAGTAGCCAGTAGCCGGTTTCATGCAACAACACAAGTGCGCCCCTTAGCACCAGTTGCAGCAACGAGGGCAGTTTCAAAAGACGCTCTTCAGCTGATGTTTGAAATGAGCTGCAAACCAAGAGCAGAGTGGCGAAATTACTTTTTTGCCTCATCCACAAGTTCCCGTGACGTAGAAGAGTTTGGCTTCGTATGCGGATCCAGGATTTGGTCTTAGGGGGGGTTCGAAGTGTATATATATCAGAGCTCTCAAAACACGTTCAACCCATTTTTACAACTTTGAAGGAGGGGGTCCGCACCCGAAAACCCCCCGAAGATCCGCCACTGGTATGCCCATTTTGTAGTTGGACAGGTTTCAGTCATCGGTCATGATGGGGTAGCGGTTCGTAGCCCAACGCTGGCACGATCATGGTGTATGATGGAGCTCCAACGATTAAGTTTTTCAATGCGATTGTTGGCGCAACCCGGCGAAGGAGTGTCGAAGTGCATATATATCAGAGCTCTCAAAACACGTTCAACCTATTTTTACAACTTTGAAGGAAGGGGTCCGCACCCGAAAACCCCCGTGGATCCGCTACTGGTATGCCCATTTTGTAGTTGGACAGGTTTCTGTCATCGGTCATGATGGGGTAACAGTTCGTAGCCCAACGCTGGCACAATCATGGTGGATGTTGGAGCTCCAACGATTAAACTTTTCAATGCGGTTGTTGCTGCAACCCGGCGTAAAAGTCTCCGTTGGAAGCAACAGTTAGTAAGTTTCAGTGGCGGATCCACGGGAGTCTTCGGGTTCGGACTCCCCCAAAAGTTAGAAAAGAACCCACCCAAGACCAAATTCTAGATCCGCAGCTGGTAAGTTCATTAGCTATCTTGGATATAACAGCAGGGATGTTTTAAGTCAAAGTTCTTATGGTTAAAGCTACTAGCTCGCTTTAACTTATCAAACTGCCCTCGTTGGCTTTGCTGGCTCGAAAAAAACAGCAGCAGTTTAGGCGTTGGCGTTTCTGATTGAGCTCTGGCCAAAACGATTGGGGGCTCAGAAGCGCCAATTTGTCGACACTTCTATTGCTGGACGCAAGCAAGCACACGATCTATCATAGATCATAGATCATAATGATCTTGCTGCCAAGGGGAGCGCACGAGTTGGGCTGAGTGCAGTTGAATTGGGTTGAGACTACTGGCCATTAGCGGGCTGATTTTTGGCTGATTCCTGCCTTTGCACGCACTTGGCCACGGAGAGTAGTGGTGGTGTGTGCAGCACTCGAATCAATCTCTTTCGAAACTCAAGCAGATGCAAATACGGCCCTCTTCCAAAGCCTCTTCCGTAGCCTTAGCTTTTAATGCCGCCGTAATTGGCTGCAATTCCGTCTTTGTTTTTGGGTTTTTTTTTTGTTGTTTTTCAACGAACACAAAATTCTCACATCTCGCCGACGCGACAATTGTGAGTAAGTGTAACTACATATACATACATATATATATATCTAGACACTTATACATAATGCTGCACATACAAACAAACGTTGGTTGGCTAGCCCCAGTCAGCAACTGCATACAATACCCTCAATGCACCACATCATCATGGTAGTGTACCTAACATGCATATATTATTCCATCCAGCCATCGTATCGTGCGATCGTATAAGTTAGTTCGCTTATTATACAAAACTATATCTTAAAGTGCGAGTATTTTGCGCATTCGCTTTCGGGGTAATTACCCTTCGTATTTTTCAATTTTTTTGATGTTTCCGAAATCTTTGAATGTGGCACCGCCAAAGTAACAATTACAACAATAATCATTGGTAAGAAAAGCTCAAGTTTTCAGTATATATGTACATCGCAACAGTCCACAGCTGACATATAGCTGTAGCTATATAATACGATACGTTTGTAAGTCACTTTTAATTGACCCATTTTCGAGTAATTCGGCAGCAAATACTTTGAGAGATATGCGGCTGAAGGTCTAGCTGGTTAGGAAACTAATGATGCAGATCGATTGATAGTCTATACAAAAAATTCTTGTTTTACTTTGAATTTAATTTTGACTAAATTACTTAACTTTTTTAATCCCCTATGGCAGCTTTATAATATGACATCGATATCCAACAATATAAAATAGTTCTTAAAGACTATGAGTTCTAGGTGGCGACCCTGTCCATACCTGGAGGGTTTTCCGACGTCATCTTACTTACGCTTCTTAACACTTGAATAGGACACCCTGTATGCCCTTACATACCTTCTTTTTACGCAACTAATTTTAGCTCCAGGGCCGTCGAGAGTAAAGTACGTGCCCTTAGCGCGTTCCTGTTTTCCGAGGAATTTAATTGTTCAATGTTTTTTTCAAATCTACGGAAACTTTAGAAAAAGTTTCAGGCCCGTGGAGCATCCTATATCCCTAATCCCGACCCTTTTTTCTCTGTGACCAATTGCAGTTTCTTGAAGAAATATATTTCACTTTATGTAAGCTAAAATTTAGAGGATACTTGCTCAAATAGCCAGAAAAAAAATCGAAACAAGCCAGCTTCTTACATACCAATTTTTCTGTAATGAGCTAAAACTATGAAAGCAGTTACACAAATACCCTGCTGGGGCCGAGGAAAGTGACTGCTGCTCAGCGGTTCAGAAATGGAACGATAACTTCGTCGCTGTCTTCCCGCAGAGAGAAGATTGGACGCTTAAAACTCCCATTAGGGAAAACGAGCTTAGAATCTTCACTGATGGTTCGAAGACGGATGAAGGCACAGAAGCGGGCGTCTTCTCGGAAGAGCTTGCAACACGGCTTTCATTCCGTTTTCCAAATTGGGGCAGTGTGTTTCAGGCCAAGATATAAGCAGTCTGGCAAGCGGCAAAACTGATACAAACTTTGGATGACAGTCCGAAGAACGTGTCTATTTTTGTCGACAGCCAAGCCGCTATCAAGGCTCTGTCATTGCACTCTATAAAGAGCAAACTTAATCGTAACACCGTGGTACCGCGGTGAACCGCATCCAGCATCACTCCATCACCCTCTGCTGAATACCTGGTCACTCTGGGATAGCTGGAAATGAAGGAGCGGACGAGTGTGGCGCTACCTATTGCCTCATCTGTTACGGATATAGCAAAACCTCTACAGGATGTGGTCTCAGAGATCACAAGGATAGTCAGATCCGAGGCGGAACGACAATGGGACACTGTGTCCGGCTGTCACATCTCTTGAGCACTCTGGCCAAGATACAACCCAAAGCGAACTTCCGAACTTCTGCGATTCCACAAGAGCAGGACTAGGAGGGTGACAGGAGCTGTAACGGGGCACTGCGCCATAGGCCTTCTGGCTGAGAGGATGCATGTCCCCCATAACGACTTCTGGCGGAGCTGCGGAGAATAGGAGGAGATAGAAAGCATCCAACACCTGCTGTGTGACTGCCCTGCACTTCATAGGAAACGCACCCGGTATCTGGGTAAACCCTTCTTTGAAGACCTGGACAGTCAGGCAAACTTGCCCATAGCGGACCTGGCTCTTTTTATCGAATCCTCGAAATGGTTCAATTAAACAGAATGCAGAAACAGATTAAGCACGTATAGAACTTACTCTTCCCCCCCTCTCACTCTCTCCCTTAGTTATAACCTTCTCTCTTTATCTTTATTAGGCATCACAATGGGCCGCAAGGCCTCCGGGTGATCTCGGCCTTGTGCCGAGCAGCCTACACAACCTAACCTAACCTAACCTACACAAATATCCTGACTTATGCGAAAAATCAACTTATAACAAAAAATCCCTCAAATTCTCATCGTTGAAAATACGTTTTAAGGCATCTACCTCTATGGTATTATTTTAAGTGATTTCAAACTCACTTTTTGTTTGCCTTAAAACCGATTTTAATTAATTTAACACCCTTTGGAAGGGTACTAAATAAAACTAGGATGAAAAAAAAAAGGCAAATATCGACAAAAAAAAAAGCACGCAAAAACCAGTCCGAATAAATTTTGCGATTTGGTTTTTACGTTTTCCGGAGCACGGCTGTATATACCAAGTAGTAAAAATAGAACAAAATATGGCTACATAAAGGCCCATACGCAGCATGCGAAAATTCCGCACGAAATGATGATTTTTCAGACATTTGAATCTAAGCTTCGTCAAAAAAATCTTCTGGAAAAAATAAGGTTTAAGGTTTAATGTTTTCCCTTGTACCAGGATTAGGCAGACGTAAGTTCAATTCGAATAATTTATTATCGAAATTTATTATTATTATGCCGTGTCGCAAAATTTTTCAAGATTGTATGAAAACTTTTTGTAGTTGTATACATTTTTTTGGAATTTTAAGAAATTACTTAGATAAACCTTTTTTGATCTTTTAAGGTTAAAAAAAAAAAAAATTATGTTTAAAGACTAGTTTGTCGGCATACTTTTGAAGTTGTACCCTTTAACAGGTTAATTGATCGATTTTCCAAGATTGACAAAAAAAAAAAACATTTCTCAAGTGCCATCCTGCCTCCTGCAGTGTGTGTGTGTGTGTGTGTCTTAATGGTAACCCAAAACGCTTCAAGTTCAGATATGTATATGTATATAAGATACATTTCTTATGCTTGTGGCACTAACATACTACGTTCTTGAGTTATGCCACAGTTTTGCTTGCAACATCTGTTTGGCGTTTGTATTTGTGTGATTTTGAAATAGAGGCGATTTTGTGGTAAACCGAGTGACAAACTGTTTATCCAAGTGCTGCCCCCCACTTAAAAAAAAAAGAAAAAGAATTTCAAGTACACAGACGCACAGCTCCCTTGATGCTATTTGGAAGCAGAGCGAGCTGAGACCACTGCGCAGTGGCCAAGTGACAACTTGCCAGCCCTGGGACAATGGCAAACAGTAGCGCCCGAAATAAATAAACAACTAGCATGTCATAAGTCTATAAGAGCGCCTAAGTCGGATACGGCGGGGTCCAACAATCCCACAATCTCACAATCCGACAATCTTTTGAGCATCTCACACACTTGCAACATTGCCGAGAGCGCGCTGAGTTGCCATTTCAAATTTCGGTAAATGGGAAAATAAAATAAACATTTTCGAATTAATGGAATCTCAAGTGTGTCCACAAATGGAACATTGACAATTCCAAACTACAAAAACATAAGAACAACAACGAGATATGCCACAAGAGGCACAAATATAAAATAGTATGATCGGACGATTGCAAGATCGTTTGCTTGATCGCCCCCAGTGCTAAGGGAATTTCCTCAAATATACTCAAGGGGTAGAATTACGTGAAGCAGGGCAACTTTTAAAATCGAAAGCTTTGATAATGACGATTTTTTCTTATTATAGGTGTTCGATCTAGTCGTTTTTGTATTTTGTTTACTTTTCGCTATACTTACAGAATTCTTGAATGGAATTTATTTTAACCGATCATACAGCCGACACTTGAATCCAGAGCTCAGACAATGTTTTTGGAGTCCAGGGTTCTGAGATAACCCATAAATACACTGTAAAATGTAGTCGTAACAAGCTGTTCGGCGATATTTTTAAAATCCTGAAACTAAAGCCGATTTCGCATCTGGCCAATCACCGGATCAAATGAGAATAAAATTCATTACCGATAACCGACACAAAAGAAGGCTCTTGTAGAGGCTCGAAACTTCCAAGAGAGATAACAAAGGTCGAAAAAAAAAACCCGAATTCAAAATCAAAAAACTCCTACACATCAGGTTTCTGGGATAACCTTCATAATATCTATTTTGACGAAGTATTCGCTATGTGCTAGAATTATTAAGACCAAGTATTGGACCCTTTTGTCTGGATACCATTTCTTAGCCTGCTTCCTCATGCTCAGCATATGGTAGGTTAGGTTAGGTTAGGGCGGCAGTTGGGACTAACGTCCCAACTCACATAGGCCAGAATAGGTCCGTTGTGATACCGCTACGGTGGACCATTCACCGCTCTTCCCCACTCAAGAGGTCCCCTATGCGAGATTAGTCCGCCATCCGGCGGCCTGGATGAACCTTAAAAGGCATTTTGGACTCTGTTCGGAGAGCTGAGATAAATCATCGAAGAAGCAAGACTTTACAAAGCGGAATCTTGCCCTAAGCAGACCAGGGCAGTGACAGAAAAGGTGTTCATCTGTTTCCAGCTCCTCCTTATCGCCACAGTTTCTACAGAAATTATGGTGGGGAGCATTTAGCCTGGATGCATGTATCCACCGGCCAATGTCCCGTGATAGCACGCATGACAGTCGAGCACTGAGCTCTGTTCAGACAGCAAAGTTCCTTAGTTCTCTTACTGCTGTATGTCGGCCAGGTTTGCCGTGAGATTCTGCACGTGTTCGATGCCCGATTCCACGTTTGGTTTGCAAAGAGAGTGAAGTAATTTCGTATTCTCGGTTTGCAGCCTTGTCCTAATGGAGGAAGCTGGTAGTTCCTTGTCTAGCCAGTTCATCCGCAATACAGTTGCCCTCGATATCCCTATGTCCTGGAACCCATATGAGGTGGATTGAAAACTGCTCAGCCATCTCCTCAAGAGACAAGCGGCAGTTGTTCACTGACTTCATGCACGATGTCAACGAAGCGAGGGACTTAATAGCCACCTGGCTGTCCGAGTAGATACAGATGGTCTTATTCCATACTCGTAGGTTTCTTATTATTTTCAGAGCCTCCTGGATTGCAGTTACCTCTGCCTGAAAAACACTGCAGTGATCCGGAGGTCGGAAAGCTGTTCTTACGTTGAGTTCATCAACGCAGACGCCTCCACCTACACGGTCGTCCAGCTTGGAACCATCCGTGAAGATTTTTATTGAGCCAGCTGGGCTTGGTACACCTATACTCCACTCCTCCCTGGTTGGAATATGGGTTTTGAAATTGGTTTTGAAGTGTTCCTGCGGAATACAGTAGTCTGTGCTCTCGGGAATAAGTGGATTTCCCTTGAGAATCTTTGCGTGACCAAAGTCATGGTCATTCCATTTTTTTGCCTCTCTCATGCGTAAGGCTGATAGAACGGCTTGTTGTTTACCCACCTTGCCCAAAGGCAGGAGGTTCAGTATGATATCTAGTGCTTCATTTGGGGTTGAGCGTAGAGATACGCTGAAGGTCAGTTCTGCGGTCTGCTGTACCTTACTCAACTTTTTTAGGTTGCCCATCAGCATATGGTAACATGATATACTATAGATATTAACATTATAACTTTTATCTATTCGTAAACAGTAGCTTTAAGCGCCCCCATACTGGTACCATCGTACTCTTCATTTTGTGAGTATATTTCGGTATAAATTCGTAATTTTATCATCATCTGAAACAATTCCGTAAGCCTATTCTATCAAGCAACATAAATTTTTTATCAGCTGTTATCAGTGCTTTTATTTTGACCACTGCTCTATGAAAATTGGTTGCATATTTATATATTAACCTATAACGTGCGTTTTGTATAATGTCTATGCCAAAAATCTTAAGAATAGTTTAAAAGCGTAAAAAATCACGCTATATACTGCAAAAATATTGTCATCACTTTATTTATCGAAAATTCGAATATCGCATACAGAAATTTCTTCAAATCAACGGAATCAATTTAAATAGTGACCCGCTTCATGTATTTTTGCCCTTACATATAAAGATACTCATACATAGATACAAAGATACATAGATACATTTTATGTGTGTGAGAGTGGTTTCGCGTGATTACCAGTCGACGTCTTGGTCGTCGTCAGCGTCATCGGCTATAACTTTAGCTGCGTCTGCGACAATGTCAAAGTCGCCAGAGTGACACAAAGAGTGCAAGAGAGTCGAAGAGAGAGAGAATGGGATCGTGCGACAGAGTGGCATCTCTCTGGCATCTACCCCACGGCTAGTCGTACGTCCGCAACGTTCCAGTGAGTGCCCCCGTTTGCTGTGGCCGCCTCATGGACAAACATATGGCACACACATGTGCGCCCAGCTTGGCATCCCGAGCACTATGTAGCCAGCGCGCTGAATGCGGGCGTGTTGTTATTTTTACCGGCTACAAGACCGAGACGGAGACCGAGAACAACAGCGGCAACCAGTACTAAAGTATCCATAGTGGATCGCTTGACAAAGACAAGGCAGGGCTGCTTAATGTATGCTTGTGTTTGACCAGCTATACATATACATATGTATATAATATATATATATACCATATACCATGTACAGTACCAGTTGCAGTTGCAGCCCCAACTGCCAATGCATAGCAGGGGGTGAACTTGAAAATGCAGTCTTTAAAGTGTGGGATATTTTTAAAAGAGACATAGATATAAGTAAGTAGTCCAAGGTAGATATGTGAATGAGTTCAACACAAACTGTGGCAGTTAAGTGGCTTTTGTTAACAACAAAATTAAGGACACTTGAAAGTCAAATCCTTATGAGTAGCTGATAAACAAACTAAGTAAGTCAGTTTGGTTGACCAATTGCTTGTTTTATTCATTGTTTCGCTTACTGTGGCATCCAATAGAAATGCATTTGGTTGCCACAAAGTCACGTTGGTAATGGCAACAAGAACAACAACAACAACCCAATCCCAAACTCTGTTTGCTTAGAGTCAGCTTTTGGGCTAAGTATCTGCTGAGCAACTTTATCTTAATTGCTATATCTTTTGGATATCTTGATTGCAATCTGTGGCGCATCATACTGCACCAAACCGAACTTATCTACTAGCCTAAGCATGTGGCATCCAATGTATGTGGGTCTGGTATACTCGATACGTGTGTGTATGTGTGTGAGGCTATACCAGGTTACAGTAACAGGGATACCCTTTAAATTAGTGCATGGAAAAATGTCACTGAACACGAACGATCCCAACTCTAGATCTAGCTCTTATAAAGCAAAATCTGTTTCCACATAAAACCGAATAGAGCGTTCGGAATCAGCTGAGCTGCACAGTTGCAAACTCAGCTAAGTGTTTACACCAACTAAGTTGGCTTAGTTAAATCTCATTTTTCTTGAGGCAATCCGAAGGCCTTATAAAATAATCATCTTTTTAAGAGCTTTTTATTTGGCTGGCTGGGTAATGACGTCACTGCTTAGAAAATGGGAAAGTGATAGACAGATTGGCAATCATGGAGCAGTTCAGTGACAAATGGCTTGCTGTGGCATACACTACAACTGGAAAGTACTCTTTCTATTTATAGTGTATAGCCAAGTTGGCTAGGATCAAAAATTTCGATCTGTTTAAACTTGGCTCTTTCGCTTTGTTGGCTGAAACTGTGGTAACCCACGCAGTTTGTCTATGAATCGAATGACTCGCCTGGCTAAATTTAATGAATGAATGGATGCCTGACTGGCTGGCTGGCTGGCTGACTGGCTCAATGGCTGCTTGGCTAAATGTTTGACTGGCTAAATGACAAATGGGACTGGCAAAAATGTTGTTAAGGTGGCGCATGACACCAAAAAATCAACAACGACGACGACGACGACAAGACGACAACAGCAATTACTACCGCCAAGTTTCGTTTGCAGGGGGGGGGGGAGGGGCCGTTGGGAGTTGCACAGTGTACTAACACTACCAAGCCCGTGGATGGAATGCCCAAATTGAACCAACACAATAACACACCTGGACAACGCTGAGAGCTTGGCTCAAAGACTCAATTGTTGCCTAAACCGTTTTTTTCCCGCATCCTTTCAAAAGACGCTACCGCGACGCTACCATAGAAATTAAGATCTACGCCTAGGCGCACCAAAGTCCTACACACACGCAACAGCCCAGAGCCCAGAGCATGACTTGCGGCCGTGCCTCTGCTGGCCAGCTATTCATCCGGTTGTTGGGCTAATGCCGAGGAGGCTACAATCTCATTGCATATCCATAGCGGTTGCTCCACATCAATGAATATCAAATGAGCTAAGGCGTACCTGCGATATGTCTTGCTCCCATTCACGTCAAGCTATCGCTCTCTCCCGATCTAGCGCTGGCCCCAGCTCTGGCGGCGCTGAGCTAACTGCACACGCACACGACGCCAGCCAGCGATGAGAAATCAGAAATCAGCGCCCAGAAATCATCATCATCATCGTCATCGTCATCATTATCATCTGTTGGCTGGCTGGGATGGCTATGGCTATGGCTATGACAATGTCTTTGGCTTGGAGAGTTGAGTGCAGCTGAGCGTAGGCTGAGACAATTTTCTGTATGTAGCATTTGTAAGCGATCGCACTTTGGGTGTGCACGCGCGCCCATGCCCATGTTGGGGAGTGTGCCGGGCGACCACGCCCAGTTTTTCGTATACCCAGGCGGGCGGTCATCAATGGCTCTGACTCTGACTCTGGCTGTGGCTCTGTCTCGCTGGCAAGATTAAGCAAGCCCAGGCCAAGATTTAGTTGGAACTGTCGTTGTCATGCCTCGCTGCATCGTTGCCGATGACGATGTCGAACTAATCATATGGCACCCAATTGCGTACCCATCACTGGCTGACTCTCTAACTGACTGATTGACTAAACGACCGATTCACTGATTGACTGATTGACTAAACTGACGTTCAGACTGACGCTCCATCGCTGACTCAATCCCAACAGCTCAGCTCATTTGTATGCATGTTTTTTTTTTTTTTTTTTTTGGGAGCGTACAACAACGACAACGACGCCATCCATTGATCTTCAAAGCAAATAATAACAACAACAATCGGAGGACAGACGCTAAAGCTGCAGCAGCTGTGGAGCCAACTTTTAGATACCCTATATAGTAGTTGCTTTAGCAAGCGACTATTTTTAAAGATCCCCTAAAAGCCTTCGATTAAAGTTTGTGCCGGCCGCAAGGGTGTAACATTTTTGATTTGATGTTATTCAGAAATGTTACTCTTTTGGGGTTGTCCGGGTGACTTGGACCCACCGACGCTTATGGAAAAGCTTAATCGAATCGTTGGAGCTCTGAAACAGAGTAGCTATGGGGCTAGAGAGCACTTGGACCCGGCAGTCCCTTATGGAAATCGAAACGAGGAAGCTCTGAAACTGAGAACCTATAGGGCTAGGGAGCACTTGGACCCGGCGTTCCTTATGGAAGTCGAATCATTGAAACTCTGAAGCTAAGAATCTATAGGGCTAGGGAGCACTTGGACCCGGTGTTCCTTATGGAAATCGAATCGTTGAAACTCTGAAACTGAGAAGCTATAGGGCTAGGGAGCACTTGGGCCCGGCGTCCCTTATGGAAATCGAAACAATGAAGCTGTGAAACTGATAAGCTATAGGGCTAGGACGCACTTGAACCCGGCGTCCCTTTTGGAAATCGAATCTTTGAAACTCTGAAACTGAGAAGCTATAGGGCTAGGGAGCACTTGGGCCCGGCGTCCCTTATGGAAATTTTATATTTGAAACTCTGAAACTGAAAAGCTTAGGGCTAGGGAGTCTTGAACCCATCGTTCCTTAAGGAAATCGAATCGTTGGAGGTCTGAAACTGAGAAGCTTTAGGGCTACGGAGCACTTGGACCCGGCGTCCCTTGTGGAAAACTCTGAAACTATGAAGCTATAGGGCTAGGGAGCACTTGGACCCGGCGTCCCTTATGCAAATTGCATCGTTGAAACTCTGAAACTGAAAAGGTATAGGGCTAGGGAGCAATTGGACCCGCCCGTCCTTATGGAAATCGAAACGTTAGAGGTCTGTAACTGAGAAGCTTTAGGGCTACGGAGCACTTGGACCCGGCATCCCTTGTGGAAAACTCTGAAACTAAGAAACTATAGGGCTAGGGAGCACTTGGACCCGGCGTTCCTTATAGAAATCGAATCTTTGAAACTCAGAAGATATAGGGCTAGGGAGCACTTGGAGCCGCCCTCTCTTAAGGAAAAGCTTAATCGAATCGTTGAAGCTCTGAAACTAAGAAGCTATAGGGCTAGGGAGCACTTGAACCCGGCGTTCCTTGTGGAAAAGCTTAATCGAATTCTCTTCACCTGTACACCCTGTAAAATAGAAAAGTTCTTAAGATCCCACTAAATCTATCTCATACTCTCTCATTTGCTTTCTTTACAAAAAACTAAGATTTTTTCTTAGTTGAGGAGGAGGATGTTGGTGGAATGTTTAGGTAAAAGCGGTTATCAATCGGTTTAAATTGGTCACAAAAAAGTGTGCAAAGCCTCAACTTTCCATATGGAAATATTCAGTAAAGGACGGCATTCCCAAAAAGTAAAACTAAATATATTTTTGAGTTCACATGATTGTTCTAACTTGTATTCTTAAATGAGATTGTTTGAAAATCATAAATCAAAGATTTTAAAGCTTTTCTCAAAATTTAGCTTGCCAAAAGGCGAAAATCTGGCTAAAAGTTCTCATTTTGATCAAAGGGTCTAGCCCCCAGAGATTTTTGAAAACTAATTTGGTTTTGTTGAGCAATGCTAAAATTTTTATATTTACCTGCAAAATACAGTTTTCATCTCTGTTGGCCAACATCGATATATAGATATTTTAAACTTCGATACATCGATGCATCGTTATAACATCGATGTTTTCTCCAGCACTAATGTGAAGCATATAACAATGCTACAAGCCAGTACATAAATTTGTGGCAGGCTTCTAACTCTAGAAATCCGAAAAACTTTGCTCTCTAAAATTTTGCTTCGTAAACTTTTGGTTGAAATCCAGCCCTGGACTTGCAAATAAATTGACGCGACGAGCTTTGGTCTAACCAAAGAGCACAAGCTGGCCACGCACTATACTTTGACATTGTATCTGTGAGTTTTTGCTTGTATGGGTGAGTGTTTTGTTACAGTTATTTACTCCTATGTACATAAACATATACACATACATTTTGTATGTGTATGTATCGCCATCTGCGGGCACCTTTTGCAATTTCCCGCTTGAGCTGTGCCGGCGATTTTATTATTGCCTTTTTCCAGGGTCAAAGTGCGCGAAATCGGCACATATTGTAATTTGGACAGAGAGAGAGAGGGGAGAGTTATTCTTCAGCAGCAGAGAATGAGAATCAGAATGAGCACGAGTATGAGACAAAGCCCAACTGAGTGGACAACTGTCGATCGCTGCTCCTGGATGAGTTGGCACTTTGCATTCAGAGAATTTAAGCGAGAGCAGCAAATACGCAATGCGTGGATAGTGTCTATGTTTTGGGATACATGGATTGCTTAGATGTCTGGTTACAGGGATTTCTAATTAGTCATGCCACTGGCACATCATTAGATAATATCCATTGCCCATGGCGTTCCGTTTTACAGTTGCCCATTGCTCAATTCCCTAAAGGCAGCTGTAGATGTACACTGGCAGAAAAAATGCTCTATTGGATATTTTTGTTATGGATTTTAAAAAAAAAAGAAAAAGCGCAATTTGTATTTTTAATATAATTTTTAGAAGTAAAAATTCGAAAATTTTATTCGGATTCGTTTTGAAATCGAATCTTTGGTGCTCCCAATTTCACCAAATATTGACAAAAAAAAACGTTTTCCGGAGCACGCAAAAACGAATTCGAATAAAATTGTTCGGTTTGGTTTTTTCGTTTTCCGAAGCACGGCTGATTGAAGCATTTTAATTTCTTTCTCTTGTAAAAAATGATCAGAGTCATAATTTGGGGATTGTTTTTGGCTTAATTTTAATAGCTTTTGATAAAGAATTCCATTTAAAAGGTTTCCGGTTTCATTAAATACTATCTATATATAGGGTGGGTCATCTGTTGGTTTGGTTGTTAAACACTCATAGTTCGGAATATACACGTCCAAAGTAGATGCTCAAAAAAAATACACGAATAAAATGCAATTAAGAAACAAACCAATCGATAGGGTGGGCCAAATATAGCCTAGTGATATTTTAAGATGAATAGTAGGCGAAAGGCTTGTAAGTTGCCATACCATAGATTTTTTGGCTATGTCCCGACATTGAATAAGTATAAAAAGAAAATAATAAAAATTGTACTAAAAATATACCTTCCTTAAGCGTCTTTAATGTTTTTCGCTCAGTGTAGTTAGTCTCGCTGAAGGAGACTCGTTCGTTGCACGCTGCGTCCAAAATGTGATTGATACAATATGTAGACAAATATACAACTCTGATTTTGTCTGCTATTCTCAAGTAATATTCATAATTTGCCGCTTGTTTGGGCTGCAACCGCGTTGCATTCAACAAACTGGGTCGGGCACATTGTCGATGACGCTGCAGTTGCAAGATGCGGAGGTGTAGAAGCTGAAGCTGAGCTCTCTACTCTAGTCCAGGCTCATTATTTAAACGACGCTGGCTTGACTGCTAAAAGCCATCAATAAAAATGAGCGGGCTAGTCCAACTGACGACTGCCCTCCCGATGAGATGACGCTGACCAAAGAAGAATCGAAGTTGGGATTCACACACACACGAACACTGTTATATATTTAAGGCTTGGCAATTGCAATTGCATGTAAACGTGTGTGGGTGGCCGCAGGCGTGCAAGGGGAGTGTCCGTTCCTCCGTCTTTGCGTCCATTCATCCGTCTTTGGATGGGAGCAGCAGCAGCAGCAGCAGCCACAGCGGCCCAAGCAACAACAACTGCAACAGGCGGCTGACTGTGACTGACTGTGATCAGTGCTTAGATTTCTGGGCATGATGGGTGTCTCTGGCAGAGCTACCTGGCGTTAATCGCTTAGCGACATCATTAAAATAATTTCCAGCATTGTGGCATGTGCTGCTATGTTGTCAAGCTACTTCACATAAATATGTTGCAAAATAAATGAGCTCTTATTACTATTGGGTATTTGTAATTGCATGGACTATGGGAAACATTGGAGACTCTTTGTAGCTAATCTTTAAGCGAGAGACTCGGAGTCGACAACGGAAAACTGATTGGCACTGTACATCTGTTCGTCTGTATGTAAGCCGAGATCTCAGTGACCAAAAAAGAGCTACAGCAGTCAAACTTAAGACATAGATCCCTATGTCACGGGAAGAATTTTGTATACCCTATACTTATAGGTACATGGGGTATGGGAACGCACCCATACTATGTGACGCAATTTTTTTTTAATTTTTTTACCCCCCTCCACCCACTTGGTGAGCATCCTTTTCTAGAGAATATTGACTACGTGACGAAAACCTAACCCCCAACCCCCGCTCCTTTAACCAAGCATGGTATTCTGAAGATCCCCCTCCGCTGCTGAAAAAGTCATGTAGTATGGGTGCAATAATAAGCAGCCACTGTACATATTTCCCATAAGGACTTTTGTCAGAATTGAAAAGATTAGGAGCAGATAGAAAGTTTTCCACACTGCACTGCTTAGCGAAGCACTCAACTTTTGGGTAAACCCTTCTTCGAAGATTCGAGCAGACTGGCAAATCGGAAGGTAGCGAATCTTGCCACTTTTATTGAATCGTCAAAATGGTACAGCAAAGACAGAGCTTTATTGTAAAAGATTAGGAAAGTCGGCTTTGCCACCCAAGCTTCTCAAACCCTACTCCCCAAACCCCTTCCAACTATCCCCTCATGCTTGTTCTACCAATAATATAGTTACGCATCACAATGGACCACATGGTCACTGGGCGAAAAAAAATCCCTTTTTTGGGATATTTTTTTATATGAAGCTTTGACATTTTTGCATGCTGCGTACGGGCCTTAAGTTACAAATCTTTTGCCTTTTAAGGCCCATACGCAGCATGCAAAAATTCCGCACGAAATGTCAAAACTTCATATAAAAAAAAAATTCCCTCTTTTGGGATATATATTTATATATATATATTCATTTTAAAAAAAATATCTCAAAAAAGGGAATTTTTTTTTTATTTGAAGTTTTGACATTTCGTGCGGAATTTTTGCATGCTGCGTAAGGGCCTTTAAATTGAAACTTTTAAGGCAACAAAATTCAGACAAAAAAGTGCAGTGGATCAGGCCTGTTGAGTACAAAAAATGGAGTATCCTTATGCTTGACCCAGCTCCTAATCCATATCAGCTCAGCTTTGAACTTTGTCGGACGGGGGGAAAAAAAACCAAAAACTTGTCCACATGCTGCATTGTTCCGTAAGCCAATTTACGGAGTCCACAACTTACACATGTGTATGAGTTTTCTTTTGCGGACAAGACAAAGCGCAACGCATCCTTAGCCACATACCTCTATGTGCCTCAAGACTCCAGCCGGAGTCTTAAAAATGCGTGCTGCGATGCTTATCAGTACTACATGTTGCACGATAACCAGAAAAATTCGAAAACAAAACTTTTGTGTTTTTTCTGTGTGAGGAGGGGGTTAGGAGTTGCAGTTGAAAGTTGCTTCGGGTTAGGGTTTAAGTTCGAGTCTGTGGGGGTCGCCAAGTAACTGCTGCTGTCCGTTTTTGGTTTTGTTTGTGCGGGTCTTACTGACTGAATACTGGCCTCTGCTTGCCAACGCCCACACCTTATTTTTATTTTTCCAAACTTTCCAGCACAGTCTAAACCAAACAACGGCACACGGGTCTTCAAGTCTTCTTGTTGTTGTTGTTGTTCTGTTTCTGGTTGTTGTTGTTCACACTCGAGTGCCCGCAATTAAAATACAGCATGTCCAACTGATAAGCCTACAAACATTCTTTTTTACTCGCCGCTCTGGAACGTGTAACGTCACACCCCCGCCTACCAGCGCCTGTTACGACACAAGCAGCCAAAGAACAACGGACAAATTTTAAAAGTTTTGCAAAAACGGAAAATTAAAGTTGAAATTTCTACACCCCCCTACACACACACACACCCCAGCACACACATGACTTGTTGTTGTTGTTTATTTATAAGAATTAGCCAAAAGCCCGAACCAGTCTGAAGTCACTTAGGACTCAAATAAACTTTTAATTTGGCCATTTTCAAAGGTGGAAGCTTCATTTTGCGTGTCCCAGTAAAGTTCCCCCCAAACAATTTCTTATCTTAACCACAAAAGTCATTAGCAGCACAAGAGGAGCGGGTGACAAGTTTTTCTTATTGAATTATCATAATATGGTGGCCATGTGCTAAGTAAGCATCGATTTGAGCCAGAGTTGGGTCAGGATAGAAATAAGGCACTTTTTTTTTTTCTTCAAAGGTACGTAAGTTTGGGATAATGCTGGTTACGGGCAGAAGAAGGCATTTCCCTGTACAATTCTTGAGCAGCATAAACAACTGAATCGACATAGCCATGTGTGTTGAAAGGATCCTGGAGACTAGTGCTGGAGAAAACATCGATGATCGAAGTTTAAAATCTCTATATATCGATGTTGGCCAACAGAGATGTTTCTCCAGCACTTTTGCACTCATCAAATGGGTGTTTAGTAGTGCTGGAGAAACATCTCTGTTGGCCAATATCCGTATATAGCTTCGATCATCGATGTTTTCCCCAGCACTACTGGAGACTATACCTATCATGGTACATCCGTCCGCAAAATTGGATGAAATCGTTTAGGTAAAAATTTAGCAGCTTTAGACCATATCCTTCAAAAAGCTTCACCATTCCGGAAAACGTATCGGAACATTTTATTCGGTTTCATTTCGAAACCGAATATTTGGTGCTCCCAATTTCACCAAACCGAATGTTTTGAGGAATTAAAACGAATTGACAAAATATTACGAATTTTATACTAAAATAACTTTTTTAATATTCTTAGATTCATTTTGTGCCCATATAGAGTATATTAAAGTCTGCATGTGCCAGAATTTTCTTTGGTACAGGAATTATTTTTTTTTTAATCTTATTCAGACTTTTATTTAGTTCGAACCTCTTGCTTTATAGACTCTGTACCACTAAGATACAAAGCGTATGTTAAGTTTGTCCAATCCACCACGAAAGTGCTGCTCTCTCTTTAGGATTCCTCCACAAAGATAAGGCGCCTCTTTATGCCGTCCCCGTACTGGCTTACCTTTGAACAGCTCACCCACGTCTTTTCTCGTAGTGTTCTGGATACCCAGCTGACCACTGAAGATCATTATAAGGCATTACTTCGCGAAGAAGGGTAGCACTCTCCGACAAAGGTCTCGCCAATTCGCATTCTCGATTCCCCTTAGATTTAACCCATTACGAGTCCTGCAACCTCGGCGTTGGCACAGTAAGTGTGTTCCATCTGCTTGCCGCTCTTGGCAGCCAGAGGGATTCGCTCATGTCTGTGTGTGTGTGTGTGTGTGTGTGTGTGTGTCTGCCCCATATTGTGGCTGGATATGTGGCACAGTGCAAAACGATGACAATCGCCAGAGCGGAAGTCATGACTAGCCAAACACGATGCGATGAACTGTCATGTTGCAACAAAATCAAAATAAAATTAAATAAGCAAAAAATAAAAGACCTAAAACTAAAACATAAACAGAAATAAGAAAGTTTGTACATTATTTCGGGCAGACATAAGCACAAAATAAATAAAAACAAAAAACGAAAAAAAAAAAGCACCATATAATTTGTGCGCGTGAAAGTGAGAAAGGTCCCAATTACTTTGATGACGCTGCGATGCGACGCGACGCCTAAGCACAGCGGGCACAATCAAAGTTGGAGCACATAGATACAGATGCATGGGGCTAAAGGGACACAGTGACATAGGCACAAATACAGTTGCAGTCAATCAGGAGCGGATCCAGGGGGCGCGTCCTGGGGTAATCGGAACACACTTATAGCAATATGAACAAAGAAATCGCTACGTGAATAACGAAAAAATCTGTGACATGGACGGGAGAGCATAAAAAAAATCTAAGTAAAGTGCAATATTTAATTTGCTTTTATGTCTCTATCATATATGTATGTATTTTATAATGATTTTTTTCCTCGTCCTCGTCATCATTTACTTTTTCGCATAATATGGCCGCTAGATGACGCCAACAATATGTGTCGCTAGATGGCGCAAGCGGGTTATGAATAAAAAAACAATCATACAATACACAATAAATAATCATGGCACGGAATGTCTATTACGAGACGATATTGAAATTTGCTCTCTCCTCAAATGAAAAACTTTTCAGAGCTCACCGCCCTTCGAAATATTAAGCTTTCACTTAAATTAAGAGCTTTTTTTGCCTTCTAAAATTTTACGAAATTCGACAATGCCTCTGACACCTCCCCCTCCACCCACTGCAATATCAGTTTCTCACACATATTGTACATGCTCTATGCCGTTTTCCGAACTAACCCCTTTGCAATGTTTTTCCTGTATCCGCCACTGCAGCCGATGCATCCAAATTTGTCATAACCACGATTACTAACCCACTGATTGCTGCCACATGAGGCACAGTATGTGTGCATGTGTGTGTTTGTGAGAGAGTGCGGCGGATACATGAGCAGTGCACGTTGTACCGCGTGGCGCATTTTGCTCTTGTGTCCTAATCGTGCCTCAGATAGATTCGTGAGCTTAGCATATGTCGGATGTAAATCATTTGACAATTTTTGCTGACTCTGCTACCGTTTCTTGTTGTTGTTCCTGTTTTTGTTGTCGTCGTTGTTGTTGTTGTTGCTGCTGTTGTTGCCACCTCCGCATGCATTTCTAACAAGACAAAAGACAATCAAAATCCCAAGAGCGGAATCACTAGACAATTCCCATATAGCTAAACTTACTCCCACCAGTTGATAGTGCCTCAGCTCACATACATAGCTGCTGCAACTTGTGGTCCTTGGTCAGCATGTTGCCCCGTGATTGATCAAATTTTATCATTAGAAAAGCAACAGTTTCCGCTCTTAGCATTGCCTTTGGTTACTAATTAGAAAATGGATACAAAGTGGTTCGAACTTAGAATTCTGATTCAAGCAAAGTAGGGCACCCAACAACATTTCGGAATTTGCATATAAGTTCAAATTTTTGCAGATCTTTTACCAAGAATGACTCCATGAGACTTTCCATATAGGGACGACAATCTGAACCCCAAGTCCTTTGCATTTTTTAACGAAAAACCTTTAGCTTGGGTGTTGCAAGTTTCTTCACTTTTTTTAGATTCTGTCAGAACCAGTAACGGATCCACGGGCGGGACCGGATCCCACTCCCCCCAAAAGTCGCAAAAGTGGATTGACGGGTCCACGGGGGGGCAAGTGCTAGAGAAAACATCGATGTTATATCGCTGCATCGATGTATCGAAGTTTAAAATATCTATATATCGATGTTGGCCAACAGTGATGTTTCTCCAGCACTACTAAACACCCATTTGATGAATGCAGAAGTGCTGGAGAAACATCTCTGTTAACCAACATCGATATACACATATTTTAAACTTCGATACATCGATGCATCGATATAACATAGATATTTTCTCCAGCACTACGTGGGGGCTATCGGGTCCGGACCCCTCCCATCAAAAGTGAAATTGAAAGATTTTTAGTTCACAGGGTGGGCCATCTGTTGGTTTGGTTGTTAAACACTCATAATTCGAAACATACACGTGGATGCTCTTGGACAGATTTCAAGTTCAAAACTACTCAATTTTAGTCATGGATCGTTTAATTAACCAACTATCTGACTATGAAAATTGTCGTTCTGTAAAAAAAACATAGTTGAGGCCAGTATCCGAACCTTGGTAGGACCACTTTGCGTCGAATTTTTTACATGTGGATGTGCATTTACATGCTTACTAGATTCAAATGACGCAATAATTACAGCCCACGGACCATAATCTGCGCCGCTTATTCGTTATCCATTGAGGATGCGAGAATAGCCAGATGAGTTTTCGTTAAAAACCATCTTTAGCGATGAAGCTTATTTTCATCGCTCTGGTTACGAAGCAATACTACCGCATATAATAATAATTTCCCTGACTGACAATTGTGTCAGTCGCCCCTAGGCGGGGCATGGGAATCTCTATTAATAACTGTTCAAAGAGAACAGGGACCTACAGTTTATAGCCGAATCCGAACGGCGGTGTTTAAAATTAATAGAGATTTTCTTTGGCAAATAGCGTCTTTGAGCTAGCGATGCCAGTGCTTTGCAAATGCAGCAGTGCCACTGCGGCGATTCGAGCCACCGACCTTCGGTTTGTTAAGCGAGTACGCTACCGCATATGGGGAGCTGAAATTCCAAGGGAGTATCACGAGAATCCACTTCATCCACAAAAATTATTATGGGCAGGCGGCATCATTGAGCCGTAGTTCTTTGAAAAAGAGGCCGGCAACTCGGCTGGTGACACAATCGTATTATTTCGCGCAAGTTCGGCAACAATCTTCAGAAAATTCAAATTAACTTGGTTTCAAGGGCCCTCTTCAAGCACCCTAATGCTTTAAACTCGAAAAGAGCAAATTTCGGACGCCCGTTGTGCCAGAGGTTAAAGCGCGTTGTAGATAAGCATGTATTGATCAATAAATCGATAGATATCGATTTTTATATCAATATATGTATTTAAAATGTTCATCTGCAATTGGCCCAGAAAACAAACATCGCGACATCTTGACATATATGTAACCATAAGTACCAACATTTGCTGTAAATCCCAACTATGTACAAAGTATCTACAGCGTGGTTTTTTTAGAGGTTCACAATTTTGAGTTGGCAACACTGCTTTATCTGACAACCCCTTTAATAGCTGATAGTTGCTTTTTGTTGAGTTTGGTTTTACATTTCATTGCACCAGAGCAACGCTTGCAAATTGTTGAAATTTTTTATCAAAATAGTGGTTCCGTTCGTCAAACTGAGTCAAAATTCCAAAATTTTTTTCTCCGATGAAGCCCATTTTTGGTTGAATGGGTATGTAAGTAAGCAGAATTGTCGCTTTTGGAGTGAGAATAATACACAAGCTTTTATCCAAACACCATTACTTCCACAGAAATAACCTGGAAATCAACATTCGAAGACTTATTGGCGAAATACGGCTGCAAATGCTGCGAAAAAACTTTCTATCAAAAAAAGCCCGTTTCATTGATATTAAAAATATATTGCTTTGATTTATTATGCTTTAAACTTGTGTAACTCTCAAAAAAAAACACCCTTTACTATATATGATTTGGCTAGGGCCAAGAGATTACTCATGTTATGACAGAATATAAGAGGAATGTTACATTGAGTATTCCAGTTTTAAACTTGTGTAACTCTAAAAAAAACACCCTTTACATATTCCATTTCGCTCTGATTTGAGCAATTCGTGATTTATTTGATTTGATTTTTCTTTTCTTTGCGCTCTTTCCGCAAGCAAATTGTCGCCAGTAAGTCGCAACAAGAAGAAGAGTAGCAGGTAAAAAAAAAAAAATAACCAGAAGACTGTCACCAAAACAACAGCTAGAAGAAATGTAACGGGGCGGCATGGCTATAAGCATGGGGCTATAACAATTGCTGTAACTATTGGCCATGGCCATGTTCGGTTCGTCTCTCTCTCAAAAGATTACCAGCTACCACCTCCCTGATGGGGGTCTTGGCTTGCTTACCATGCTGGGATACGTAGTTCGGTCGGCTGGTGAGCAAATGTCGCATGTGATTACCAAAACTGTTTCCACGCTTGTTGCTCTCCAAAAAAAAAAAAAAAAGAAAAAAAGAAAAAAAACAAAAGTGGAGGGGATGCACCAGCCTTCGAACAATGCGATCCGACGCTGCCACTGCCACTGCCACTGATTATCATCAAAAGATCGGAACTTGTGCAAAGACAAACGGAGACGCTCTCTACAACACACACACACACACACACACACACATACACACATGTATATGCAATGCTCTGCCAGGTCGCTTTGCAGCTCCATCCGTCCAGCTGTCTGAAATCGCCGGCACCGTTGGCAGTCACTTGGCTTACTGGCTGGCTGGAGCTGCTTACCGGCAAATTGTTGGTGAAAAGCAAAGCGTTTTAATAGCAGTACAAGTATGTGTGTGTATCTGTGTGCATCTTTATATCTGTATCTATGTGTGTTGCTTGAAAGCATTTTCGTGGCAAATTAAAGTCCAAGTGCGAGTCAAATTATTTCTTTACAAGTGAGTTACTGTTTTCATTGCGGCTCTTAATGTAACTAACTGTTTAGAAATATTTATTATTATTATTATTATTATTGTTGTGGGTGATGTTGTCGTTGTCGTTGTTGTTGCCACTGCCTCATTTAATCGTCGCCAGTGCCTCGGCTGATGATGATGACAACAACAACAACTACGACAATTATAAACCAAACCATAAAAAAAAAAAAAAACGATTCCAAGTCAAAGAAAATTAAACGCTGGCTAGGCGCATCTAACCGCCGCAGAGAGAGAGCGCGAGAGAGAACTTACTTCCAGCTACAACGATAAAGCACCGCACATTGCAGATGCTCAGCTCCGATAAAGATACAAAGTAAGCAAAATGAATATATGGCTAACAAAATGTATTCAAAGTAGGCTAGCAGTAAGGGAAATTTTGGGAAATCACTTTGAGAGCATTGTTTAACTGGAGACTTTGGAAAAAATTTCGTATTTCACTTGATCATGACAAATCAACTGCTAGGTTTTCTTAAATATTATGAGGTAAAAATGAATTTGGGAATAAATACTATATATCTGTATATGTACATTAGTGTGGGTTCAAATTTTCGATTGCACCATGAGAAAGTGAAATATACGTCAAACATTTCGACAATTTCAAAAAAAAAGTTGGCGTACGTTAAAGTCAGGCGCAGACGACTTTGGGATACCCTGTGCCACCACATTGCAATAAAGTCCGACATATTGCTTAAGACCTTCAAAAGATATTTTATTCGGCAAATTTGGCTACGATGTTTGCATAAACAAACAGAAATCAGTCGAATTATGCACCAAAAACATTTTTTTTATTCATCGGTCCTATGGGGACTGTATGATATAGTCAATTCAAGCTGCGATTAATGCGGTGGCTGGCTTGAAGATTATTTCGAAGTTGGTCTGGGAAACAAGGAACAAATTGAACAGTCTAGAACAATGGAACAGAGTCTCGCTTAGATGGATCCCGGGACACAAGAACATCCCCGGGAATGAAGCAGCTAACGAACTGACGAGGAATGGTGCTGCGAAACCACTAATACGGCCTGAACCTTACTGTGGCAATGGCAGACACACTACCAAGCAGCTGCTAAGAGCTGAAGAAAAGTCCAGTCGGGAAACTGACTGGACTGGCACGGACGGCTTACGACAGGCCAAGCAACTTATTGGCTCCTACAACTTAATTAGGTTCAAGAAAATGTCCCGATTGGGCAAGAATTCCCTTGGGAAACACCTGTGTACTAATGGCATTTTGAATTCAAGCACATGCAGGTTTTGTTAATCCGAGGAGGAAGAAGGAATCCCTTCTTGGAGGGCATAGAATATTGATGCATGATATTACCCGACTAGAACCATCTCGGATAATCAAGTTTGTCACGGAAGTTGGGCTAGTATGGAGCACAATAGATCCTAAGGGTCGCAGTGCAGCTTTCCCCAACAATATTATAATTCTTTTATAGGTTAAGCCAATCTTGTAGGAACCAGAAGATGTTAATACCATAAGAAGATGATTAACTTTTGTGTTTGTCAAAGCTTTCTGCAGTTTCTTGAAGTTATCCACATTGTTAAACTTTTAAAATCAATCTTTGCTTCCTAGGAATAGCCATACCATTGTAAGAAGTGTTCTAGGCATATTTAGAAATCGATCGGCATCCACCTACAAAGGAAGTACCAGAATAGACTGACAGAAATATTTCGGTAGGATAGTCTAGTTTTCATAAATGCAGCATCAGGAACTTAAATAGAGTCACAATGTTTCTTTGGGTTCCCCTTCGAATTGGATCCTATACCTTAAGTAGTGCAATAAAAATTTGGTAAAACATCCTTAGTTTGTTGCTGGACAACGCAGACTGATAGCTGAGGACAGCACAGACCTTCACCAGAATGTTTTGCCACTTGTCTAAGTAATGCTCCTAACAAATTTTCATATCTAATCCTGTTTCGATGTACTTGGCACAATATAGTGATAGAGAGTAGTGCTGGAGAAAACATCAATGTTATGTCGATGCATCGATGTATCGAAGTTTAAAATATCTATATATCGATATTGGCCAACAGAGATGTTTTTCCAGCACTTCTGCACTCATCAAATGGGTGTTTCGTAGTGCTGGAGAAACATCTCTGTTGGCCAACATCGATATGTAGATATTTTAAACTTCGATACATCTATGCATCGATAGAGAGATATAAAGCTACTAGGGTATTATTGCAAAATTCCGATTATTTATCGAGTTATCGAAAACTGAATATTGGATGTTGCATTTTTAGATTTTTTTTTGACAAGCCATATCTCCTCAACAAATAAAGATACAATTTTTTTTATATATTTTTATAACTTTTTTCTTTTTTAATTTTAAAATTATCAAAATTCTACCAAAAAAGTAGCACACTTCACTTATTTTCGCCGATATATATGTATATATCTATATATAGACTTCAATGCCAATATTATAAAGACCCGGGGAAAACCCTTGGAAGATGTGGAAAAAAAATTAACGTTTTGAGGCCTAGACGCAGTTCGAAAAAATATCCCCATTTGGGACTTTTTTTTATATGAAGTTTAGTCATTCCGCGCGAAAAATTTCGAATTGCGTAGACCCCTTTAAGCGAGAAGAGGGATTCGTTGCCCAAAAATTACAAATTCTACTTTTAATATGTAAGCCTGATCAATTTAAATGTTATATTATATGTATATATAGTACAATAATATAGCTCGAAGATACCCCCTTCTCTTCCCTGTGACGCATTCAAATTAACTTGTAGATACTTATGGTAGGTATGAACAAAACGCGCCGCACTCTGAAGTTTGTCAAGCTTAAATATACAAAACTCATAAAGATACTTTGATATACATAGATAGATACAATATATTGTAGGTATATAGAGTAGATACAAAATAAAAGATAAGAATTTTAGTTTGTATTGTAGCAACACTTACTATGGTAAGTGGCAAGTGGCAAGACAAACAAGAGAGCTGGGAGCAGAGCCAGCCCAGTAAATGCTGGTCGGTGCACTCTTGGCTCTTGGCCATTAAATGGGCCCGTTAATGGCATAGCTGTAGATAGACTTTTCATGCTTAGTATGTGTGTGTGTGTGCGAGGCTATGTGGTCTTAGTGCGTGCAATTGTGACCAGTGGGTTAAACCAATTTCACGCCGGTAAAGCGCCAAGAGCGTTGCAACCACAGCTAAGAGACAGCATTGAGAAGGTTCTTGTGTCATCTACCTTGTCCATATTTATGCCTAAATGTGCATGACGTACACTTTTGGACACACAAACACAAACATACAATATACGAGGGCAGGCTAAAAAGTAATTGAATACTTTTGCTCTGTCTGCTCTCGCATTTGCTTGCATTAGAGCTCTTGAGAACGATCGTAGAGCACTGCTGGAAGAACGGCACCCAATTAGCAACCATCCAATCTGTCTTTCGAGGAAGCTATATATAGCATATAATCAACTTATTAAAAAACATACAACGTCTTCCACTAGAAATATGAGACAAAAAAGATGACGTACGTTAAAGTCCCGGGAACCCTCAAGGAATCAGACGAGTGGGAAGACAAAGAGCAACCTGGCGACGTACAGTACTTAACGAATTGTCCCTCCACAACATCAGCTGGGACATAGTAAAGAAAACTGCGCCTAACAGAGTCCGGTGGAAAGTTCTTGTAGAAGCCCTAAGCTCCCTGGAGGAGTACTAAGAGGAAAAAACAAATAAAAACGTTAAGGTCGGGCGCGGACCCTATACCACCATATTGCTAAAGAACTTTTATAGGCATTTGACTTACAGACGAATTTTTCACCAAAAACATTTTTTTGACCCATCGGTCCTATGGTAGCTATATGATATAGTCAACCAATTTTTATTCAATTTGGTACATTGCTTGGGAACTCTAACAAATTTCCGAATGCCAAATTTAGTTACGATATTCTCAAACAAACGAATTATACATCTAAAATTTTTGGATTTTCTTCGAGGTCCTCTAAAACACCCTTATGGGAGCTATATCATATAATCCCGACATAAAAAAATTAAATATACTTGTCTCCCCTGATACGACATCTAATCTGAAAGTTTAGTTCTTCTAGCTCTTGCCGTCTCTGAGATCCAGGCGCTCAGACGGACTTGGTTACATCGACTTTTCTGGTCACCCTGATCATAGGTACTTTTGGTAAATTTGGGCAGTCTCCGACATCTCCTTCTATATTTAACATACATTTTCGGCTTGCACAAACTTAATATATCCTTTGTACCATATGGTACAGGGTAGTGCTGGGGAAAACATCGATGTTATATCGATGCATCGATGTATCGAAGTTTAAAATATCTATATCGATGTTATATCGATGCATCGATGTATCGAAGCTTAAAATATCTATATATCGATGTTGGCCAGCAGAGATATGTCTCCAGCACTTCTGCACTCATCAAATGGGTGTCTCTGAGACCACACCCTGTAGAGGTCTTGCTATATCCGTAACAAATGAGGCAATAGGTAGCGCCGAACCTTTTCTGGCACACTCGTCCGCTCCCTCATTTCCAGGTATCCCAGAGTGACCAGGTACCCAGCAGAGGGTAATCGAGTGAAGCTGGATGCGGTTCAGCGCTGCCACGGTGTTACGAATAAGTTTGCTCTTTATAGAGTGCGATGACAGAGCCTTGATAGCGGCTTGGCTGTCGACAAAAATAGACACGTTCTTCGGACTGTCATCCAAAGTTTGTATCAGTTTTGCCGCTTGCCAGACCGCGTATATCTCTGCCTGAAACACACTGCCCCAATTTGGAAGACGGAATGAAAGCCGTGTTGCAAGCTCTTCCGAGAAGACGCCCGCTCCTGTGCCTTCATCCGTCTTCGAACCATCAGTGAAGATTGTAAGCTCGTTTTCCCTAATGGGAGTTTTAAGCATCCAATCTTGTCTCTCCGGGAAGACAGCGACGAAGTTATCGTTCCATTTATGAACCGCAGAGCAGCAGTCACTTTCCTCGGCCCCGGCGGATATACCTATTGTGTAGGACACTGCTATGGCCAGAAGTTGATGGCACCAGAAGATTCAGCGCCCGGAGCCTTGCTGCGCTTCTGGCTACCGTAAACTTCAGGAAGGTGTCCACTGGTTCTAGGCTCACAATAACATCCAGAGCTGCCTGAGGAGTGGATCGCAGTGCGTATTACCTTAAACATAAATAAAATTTAAATAAGGTTTGAGTATTTCGGAAAAGTTTCGTTTGACCAGAGCGGAGATGCCAGAAATAAGTGTTAACATTTTTTTGGAAAAAGTTGAAAAACTATCAAAATTTGCATGCATTCCAATGTGTGGAGTCAATATATTATATTATTGCCTGATAAAACGAAAAACGAAAATATGATGTAATAGATCTAAGCGTCACCCAAAGCTACGAAAGTGCGTCAAAACTCATGCCTTGTGCGCCTTTGAAATGTTTAAAAGATTGTGGTATCTCGCCAATCGATAGATTTTTCATATCGAAAAATCGACGCAGTATATTTTCCTGAATAGAATTATCTTTCAGCAATCGAAAGTGTTACATAACGCTCGATATTCTCATTACCAACTGCTTATTCGATTTTTATCGTTTTTGTTGAAGAGTTTGAGACATTCGGGCATGACAACAGTCAACGTGGTATGCAGCTAGAACCAATTACTTTTCAGCCTGCCCTCGTATGAGTTGAAATGGTTGGAATCGTCATTGTAGTCGGCGCACTTTCATTCAGTCAGTGGAGCGCAAACTGACGAATACCTGGACTACGACGATAGAGACGGAGTTGGAGACGTCTGTTGTTGGCTTGGTGACTTGGTGACTGGCTTTAGCTATTATCAACTGATGTGGTGCTGGTCTAAGCTATTGTCATACAGATACACACGCACACACACACACACACCATATGCCATTAAAAAAGAGCGATAAGAAAGTTCAGCGGAACTGAAGCGAGCAATTTCAGGCTGTTTAGTCTGTGCAAACGTCCCAGACGAGTCTCTGGTCTCTAGTCAGTCCCAAGTTCCAAGCACAGACAAAAACGCTCTCTAGACTGCAGACAAGACAAACGTGTGTCCACTACAAATATCACGATCTTATAGATACATCTGCTACATATGTAGTATGTACTATAGCTATGTGTTTAAAATTAAGTATCTAAGCGGCGTGCAAAACTTTTTGAATACAATTTTCGAGGGTCGGAGGGGGGAGGGGGAGTAGCTGCAGCGGCTTTAACAATTTTATTGATTAATGTACCATAATTAGAGACATTTACAATGAGCCACAATAATTCTTCATTACCAAAACCGTAGCGCGGAGCAGTCCAAAGACCATATTTCGACCATTTCTAGACGTTGCTCCAGCTACAGCTACAGGATCGCATTAGTTATGCGATTTTCATGTCCATGACTTGGCTGGGGCCAACCGTTGTCGGATCCTCCGCGATCGTGTTTAGCGCTGATGTTTCTAATGCATTTTGGCACTGTGGCGCATAATGCCCACTTGGTTTAGCCAAAAGCGTTGCGACCCGTGCCGAGACACTTGCTCATGACTGTGCACCACTGTGCACCCAATTGTGTTGGCTACTTTACGCAGTCAAAGTCAAGCCAAGTCAAGTCAAGTCAAGTTGCAGACTGGGATCGTGGCTCACGCGCAGCAAACTCATTCAATTTCTGAGTTGGACACGATTCCAGTGCATTGATATTTCCACATTGCCAATGAATGAATGAATTTCTCGTCTAGCTCTGCGTCTACATCGTGTTGGAACTTTCAGTTTTGGGGGGGGGAACGTGTCAATGCTACATGTAGCTATCTCAAGCTATGTATGTATACTAAGCGAACTCTAATCACTTCCAATGCTGCAAGTGATGCACATAAATTCCAACTGGTAAACAATTATTTTGAAGCTTTTCTGCGTAGGCCAGCAAACTTAAGCGTTCGATTAACGATAACTAAAGCCAAAGTAAGTAAGTAATTTTTTTTTTGTTGTTGCTACAGATGGCCATTTTTCGATAACAATTGTCTATGCATATTTATTTTGGGAAAATAAGTAATCAATGCGCCTAGCGAGTTGGCAAATAGAGCTGGGCCCAAGCAGCCCAAGCGGAAGCTATCTATGGCTTTGGCAAACCAAGTCGACACGACACGACACCCAACTTCAACAAATGAATAAATAAATAAAAGCTGATTTATGTAATTTCACAAATTGCGAGCAACCGAGCTGGAGCATCCAGCACCTACTATACCAAACTAGCCCTACCATGAATCCCACTCGCCAGATCTTCAGTCTGTCCTACGGTCTCTCGCTGTCTAGCGGTCTATCCCGCTGCTGCGGCTGTGGCTGCGGCTGCTCATGATCCAAATCAATGGCAATTATTAGCGGGGCTAGCAATCGTGTCTATGGGCTGACGACGCGGGGCTCGCTGGCTGACCAAGCCAAGCCATAGACCTGACCTGGCCAAAACCCTAAGCAGCGCCAACAGCAGCAGGCCAGAAAAAAAAAAATAATACTACATATTTAGGTATATATAAGCAGCAAGCGAAAACTTGAGCTACAACGTTGAAATTTGAATACTCTTGGGATTTTTGAGCTTTTACTGTGTAGAGGCAAGTGGGCTGAATTCGGAAAAGTTTTTTTGAAGATTTTTTTGGAGTAAGAACAAAATTTTATTTTTTTTTCAAAATTGAAAGTTGTGTCGTTCAGGGCATTGAATTGGCTCGATTGTGTGAAAATTTCAAAACGTTACGAAGATTTTTTGCCAGGTAGGTTGATCTCCTATCGAAAAATGCGAAATTCGTGATTTTCGATTTTTTTGGGGTGAATCTGTTAAAAAAAAGGTTGAAGGTTGAATTGAAAGTTGTGTCGTTAAGGGCATTGAATTGGCTCCATTGTGTGAAAATTTCAGATCTATATGAAGATTTTCTGTCAGGTAAATCGATCTCCGATCAAAAAATGCGAAATTCCTGATTTTCGATTTTTTTGGGGTGAATCCTGTAAAAAAAAGGTTGAATAATACATTGATATGTGGAATGTGGAAAAAAATAATAATAATAATTTTTTTATTTAAAGGCAGTTCGAAAAATTTCGCGCGGAATGACAAAACTTCATATAAAAAAAAAGTCCCAAGTGGGATATCCCAAATACATAATACTATAGATATACTTACACTTGATTTTACTCGAGGAAATATTGAAATCGCCTCTATAATTTCTCAAGAATTCCTTTTAAACTCAAAATGATTTGAAAATCGAGTATTAGGAATAGGAAAGTCGAAAACCTCGAATTGGTCATCCTCTAATAGTCTCCGAGATATCAGAGTTCATACAAACCTAGAGACAGAAATCTAGACTGACTCTACTGCTCAAATACTAGCAAGATTTTAAAGATATTTTTTCGATTTTTTTTCAAAGAAACTTTATTTTATATTCAAAATCCAAATTGTTGACGATATTATCCTTACAAGATTTAGTTTTTCCAAAGTAATAAAAAACAAAATGGTGCCAGTAGAGAGCTTCGAGTACATGACTAATTACTCTAGTTTACAAATTTAAAAAAAAATTTTTTCGTCCTCAACATATTTCCGTAGTAAAATTGCACGCAAAACCCGAAAATGAAGTCCAAAAATTTTTCCATGGAACCGATTTCGGGATATTTCGAAAAAAACACTTTTCGAAACTAAAAAAAAAGTGTGTCTACTTAATAGCAAATATCTCTGGTTGTACTAGACTGATTTTGATTATTTTTTTACCAAAGTCCAGATAATTGAATTATCTATCGATTACACTTGGAACATATTTGTGTCAAATTTACGGTTTGGACGCTATTTATGCATTCATATGAAATTTTTCGTAATTTTTAGAAAATTTTTGAAAAAATTATATTTCGAACGTAAGTTCAAAAAAAAATTTCATACAGTTTTTTTCATGGCTCGTAAAGTTTGATCGATTACGAAAAAAATTAGTGGTTTTTTATCAAAATCGGAGAAAAAATGTGGAAATATCAAGTATTTTTGTAAAAAGTGAAAAATGAAAATTTGTTTGAAAAACCAAAAGTTTTAGATGAATAATTCATTTATTTATAAAGATATCGTTACCAAATTTGGCATTAAAAAGTTTTTAAGATTTCTCAAGCTTTACACCAAATTTTATCAAAATCGGTCGACTAGATCGTATAGCACCCCTAGGATCGATCGTTCAAAAAAACGTATTTGGTGCAATATCTGGTATATTGCTCAAAAACTTCTAAAGATACATATTTATTTGCCAAATTTTGTTACGATGTTTTCAGAAACAAATGAATCAAAATATATTTAAAATAATAATTTCGCTCGTTTTGATACTTCCGGATCATTCTGGTGGTTTCGAAGCCTTCGAAAGAAAAAGGTTTCGTAAAAAAGCAACCACGCGGCGGGGTGCCATCCACCTGACGCTTATAATTAGGGGAATTTTTGTTTTTTTTTAGAAAACTTCGGGACATAATTTCTAATATAATTGTCTACCAATTTAGCTAAAAAAAAAAATTGATTATTTGATGATACTATACAGGTGTTACCGCATAAGAAATAAAGAGCGAGAGAACGCTTTCATATTGGGCTGAGAATAGACTTCTAAATTGCCACCTAATTATATAATGATAGCTTTTTGTAACATTGTCGTCCAGTAGAGTGTTAGTAAAGATGACATCAACTTCTCAAAGTTATTTATAGGGCTTATGTGGCCACACCAAGACTGAAGCTTCTAATCAGTACAGCTGTGACGTCAGCATAGCTGGCACTGAGCACATCGTACTTCTCTTCGGCAGATATTGAGTCTGAGGTTGGCTTCAATATACACAAATAAAGATATGTACTTACTTAGCACTTCTGCCCAAAACCTAATAAAAATCATAAATTTGTACTAATGTTTGGTCCACTGCTACCTACGCTTGTTTTAGCAGTCATTCATATAAACATATCTTTGAGATTGTAACTTATCAGACTTTCTTAATTTCTTGTTGGTTTATAGAGTAATGGGCCTTATCGGCATGCTGGTTTCCTGGAGTTCCTTGATGCCGTCTCGGACCGCTGACAGAGCTAATATACTTTATGCAAGAGTACTTAAAACAAAGAGCACACAACGGCGGCGCGGTGCGAAATTTAAATTTTCGCTTGAAACGCTTCTGGGGACAACAACAACAGCAACAATAGCAAAAGCAACAACAACAACCAGCGCACTTGCCGGCAAAGCGACGGACGTGGGAACCTTGTGTCTAGTCTGGCCATTGGCAGCCAGATTGGAAGCGGGAGTGGCAGCGGGAGCAGCGGGTACGGTAGCACCAGCAGCAGATGCAGCAGCCAAGAGGCAGAGCGAGGTGCTGCGCATGCCAACGCCAACAACAGTGGCTCTTTTTTTTTGTTTTTGTTTGCGCCCGTGGGCTGAAGGCTTGGCTAACTAAGCAGCAGCGGCGGCAGCAGCGACGTCGGCGACGGCAGCGCAGAATATCGCGCGCACGATTAAAGCTGCAGCAGAAGACAATGCTCAGCGATCACCGCGCTCTCTCTCGCTCTCCCCACTGCTGCACTCTCCACAACTGTATATGTACAGTTGTAGCGGCGACTGAGACTGCCCACTCATTGGTATTGGTTGGTGGAGCTGCCAATTCCGCTGTTGGCACTTGGTAGAGCAACAACAAGTTGTACACGTAGAGGAGCAGCAGTGTGGCCAGACTCAGAGTCAGCGTCGGAGTCGGAGTCAGAGTGTGTGGATCGATTAAATTGGTCGCTAAAGGTCGAAATTAAATCACGAAATAATTGTTACACCAAATAAGTTCTAGCCGCTGCAGCAAGCTACTAGCTGCTCGTCGTGCTGACCGCTGCAACATGTTGACCAAACTCGCTCCTTGACAAGCTGACTACCCTTTCTCCCCCCACCCAACGTCTAAACATTAGTGGCCATGCCAGTGACAGCCGAATACCCTACAGCAGTGGTGGGCAAAACTCATACAATCAAGCATTTCCTTGTGTGAGTAAGCAGCGCAGTAAGCAACAGCGCGCGAGAGAGTAAGAACCGCAATTAAGCAAAAACGAGAGAGAGATTTTACCGTGCATGAGCCGACTGCGCTGCGGCCGATTTTGGTGCATTAGCCTCGCGAGTTATGTAAATTGAGAGACTGCCCAGCGCTGCCCTGCAGTAAAGTATATTTTGATAGCTTTAGAGTGGTTTGCGATCAAGGGAAAGCAGCAGCCCTCTAATTTGAGGGCTATAGAAACTAATTACGAGTAATAAAGAATTTAATTACATTGCAGACTGGTGCTGGTGTAGGCCTCCGCGAGCATTTCCATAGGATTGGAAATTTTCAAGATGTGTAGATATCAGCCTGAATCGGCCTAACCGTAGAAAACCTGTCGATAAAATTTACAATTTTTAGCTTTTTCATTTCTTATATCTTCTGAATCGGCACACTTCACCTCCCTATAGAAAGCCTGTTGATAAAATTTAGAATTTTTAGCTCTTTCATCTCGGATATCTTCTGATATCGCAAACTCTACCTCCCTATAGGCTTGTAGTGACTGTGAGGATTGTTTTCAAGCTTTTTAAAGATTTGCCTGATCTCCGCGATGTATGTGTCTGCTGCCCAAGCGGGGGCTAGGCACGGCACTTTTCTGCCCTACAGGGTATCACAACTAACAGCCCCGTCTAACATCGAATGGACTTGGATGCAATCTGAAATGTAACTGCATTGCCCTTAACGAGTTGCAGCCAGCCCAAGGCAATTACCCCGTGTCACAATAAATTGTTTCGTTTGGGGCCACTCGAATGAGGCCGCCGCCGCATGTCAGTGGCGGATGGTGGTGGGGGGGTGGGCGTCATCCAACCTGCCCTAGCTGGCCGCAACAGCAGCCACAAATCTCTTGTAAGCCGCTCTTGTAATATGTAAATTGGCAATGCTAAACACCAAATACTAAATGCAATACAGCTACAGATATAGTATCTAAGAGAAATAGTTGATGCAAAAGATCTAGATACAGATACAATTTAGCAAATACTTATAACTAGAGTGTACTTGGGCGCTGAACTGAACTGTAAGGCCATTGAAGTTCGAATTAAGTTCGAATAGTTGTATGTAGGTACCATGAGCTCTATTGAGATTATCTAGCTCGCTGGCATTCACAGTGGTACCAAAGCAATGTTGCATGGGTCAAAGTTGTTGCCATTTTGGCTGCTCGAAATCTGGCAAATTGTGCACACAAACAACAAACACAAGACACACACCACATATTGTGGCCAAGTTGACGCTTCTTGTTGTGGTTGTTGGCCAAGTTTGTTGGATTCGCTTCGGGGCCACCACATTTGGCTCGTCTTCAAAGCCAATGTTGAAAATGCAAATGTGTCAATAGCTTCAGCTGGACATTTATTGCATTTGGTCGCCTTGCCATTTCAAATTTAAACTATAGATATCGTTGTTGTTGTTGTTGTTGTTGTTGTTGTTGTTGTAGCTGTTGGCCATTCACTGCTAGTAGTTTTGGTGGCATGCCCCATGAATAGACCAACAACAACAACAACTCGGAACAATCAGCTGGCTAGGTAGTTCGTGAGTGAGTATAGCATCTAATATTTTGACAATTCAAAGGATTTTTTTTTCACTTGCGCTCAACTTTGGAATAACAACAACTCCAACAACAACAACAACCACGCTTGTAAATACCCTCCGCCGGAACTTAGTAACTCCCTGCCTTAACCAACCATATAAGGGGGTTTATTGTGAAACTCGAAAGAGCATTCGCTTAACTTTTAACTGTTACTATATACATATGATTTTTTTATTTTTTTTTTGTTTAGACTGTAACTGTGAAGGCCTCCAAGAGGTTTCGATTTGCCACTCGTGCACATGTTTGATGATGACGACTGCATGGTGACTGGCAAAAAAAAAATCCTTCCCTACATTTTAAGAATTTTTTTTTTGTTTGATTTTGAAAACTTTTTGGCTACGATCTCTTACCTTGGCACAATAACGTCAGCGAGTTGGATGCAACTTCATTATCATCATTTACAAGCAGCAGCAACATTACTATCATAGTCATTATCATCATCATGATCAGCATCGACAACGAGAGTCGTATTAACATGTGGCTCGCTTTTTAAGCTAAGACTTGGACTCAAACAGCAACAACAATGTACTTCAGCTTTCGCGTCTCGAAGTCCAAATACTCTATAATGACTTGAAATAGGGAAAAGGCTTGTAGGTAGCCAACCCTGTGTGCGCAACTAGGTTCTCAATGTCTCAAAGTCAATACAAGGCTATAGCAGTAAGTGCTGGTCGATTTTGACATACCCAAAATTTCATGCTTCTCTAAGTGAAACAACGTGGCGTGATTTCGATGTTGACGACCATCCACGTAAAGGAAGACCCAAAACCTTCGAAGACGCTGAATTGGAGGCATTGCCCGATGAGGATTTGTGCCAAACGCAAGAAAAGCTAGCTTCAGCATTTGGACTTACCCGCCAAGCCATTTCCAAGAAGGAAGACTTTTCTTCATCGCAACGTGACGGGTAATAAAAAATGGTTTCATTACAGCAACCCAATGAGGTAAACCATCTCGGGGACTACCCGGTCATGCTTCCACCTCGTCGGCTCGGCCGTGTATTCACGCTGCGAAGGGGATCGTCACCTTGACGCGGTGAGGGGGCTTAGTAGCTGCAATGACTCTAAGAGCAACGCCGGCGGTAGCATAGCTACTGGTAGGGCCACCCTTGCCGGTAAGGTCTTCGAGGAGCAGTGAAGCGAAGAGCGATCCACAACGTAGCGTCTGTACTTAGAATGAGCGGCAACAAAATGCGTCTGTTCTCCAGGTTAGGGGCGGCCTATTTAAAAGTGACCTGTCACTGTGAGCAGAGTTGTCAGGACTGACTTTGAGCTTATAACTTACTGTCGGAACCATACTCCCTCACATATTTCTTTATAAACATAAGAGTAAACCCGAGGAATATTCATTCTCCAAGTGGTACCCGTGTTCCTGCGGCTAATCCACCTGCTTCGGCAGCATGCACGACGGATTTGCAGGTGCAAACCCCATGTTTAAGAAAAAACAATATAACGGAAACCAATGGCCCTATGCTCCACTAGGAGTAACAGGACATAAGAAGAAGAAGAAGGTTTTGCTGTCCATTTAGTGGGACCCGGTCGGTGTTATTTAATATGAGCTGTTGAAACCGAGCGAAACCATCATCGAAACTCAATTAATGCGATTAAGCCGAGCACTGCGAGAAAAACGGCCACAATACGAGCAGAGGCACGAAAAAGTGATTCTACAGCTTGACAACGCTCGGCCTCACATTGTGAAACTCACTTGGGAACTCTCAAATGGGAAGTACTACCCCATCCGCTATATTCTCCAGATATTGTGCCGTCCGTCTGGCTGATCAGCAGTTCCACTCATATGAAGATATCGCAAAATGGCTTGATTCGTGGATAGCCTCAAAAGACTAACACTTCTACCGTCAAGGTATTCGAGCTCTGTCAAAAAGATGGCAAAAAGTTGTAGCTAGCGATGGGCAATACTTTGAATGAGTCATTGGTAACCATTTTTTTTACCATAAAGTTACATTTACATTCAAAAACTAGCGATAACTTAGTTGTTAGTTAGCTATGGTAAGTCAACAAGCCTTTCCCCTATAATAAGTAAGGCATACAATTTCTGTTTTCTTCTAACTTTTACAAGGCCATGAGGCGCTCACTTACTTTTCATGCCTGAAGAAAGTCTGTTGTGCAGACTGAAAAAAAAAAGTAGCCAAGCTGTACAACTGATATCTTCTGCTTGCAAGATAGTGTATCATTTATTCCCTTTGTTTTGCGGCTGGTCACTTTAAATGAGGGTATCAAAAATTGTCTAAATTCTCTCTTGGTCTTATTAGATGAACAAATAAACGAATGCATAAGCATTGGTGCATCCAATTTTAACAAACCGAATTTTTCATGTGGTTTGAAATCGAATATTTTGTTGCAAGAGCAATTAAAACGAATCGGTATAATAAAATTTGTAATATTCTTAGATTATATTTATGCCAACCAGTTAGTTATTTACTGATGATTATATTTTATCTGACTCAACCCAAAAAATAGCATGAGCAACCCAAAACGAATTTTTTTTCGTTCGTTCATGCACGAACACATGACCGTTTGGTGCGACACAAATTGTGCGTGACACAAGGAAAATGGCCCTTGTAACAAAAATAGCCAAATTATGTTTAATTTCAATAAATAGTAAAGTTATATTTTTGTATAATTTTATTTAAAAGATAGAATAATAAAGAACTAGCAATATTTTAGTGAAAACGAAATGTAAACAACATATGGTAACGTAAAGTTACAGGGCTGCCATGTCAAAAATAATTTCGCGCCAACACAACAGGAGAATTTATCGGGAAAATATGGGAGATATACAAATTTGTCGAAGATAAAATGAGAAATAAATATTGACAAAAAAATTCGTCTTCCGGAGCACGCAAAAACGCAACCGAATTAAATTGTACGGTTCGGTCTTTTCGTTTTCCGGAGCATGGCTGATAGTTATAGACTTACTTAAAAATAAGTTTATCAAATTTATTCTGGCTTTATTTAGAAGTTACACTGATGCCACTATGTAAGCAATAGCACATTGATTGAAAAGTACGAGAAGCTAGTATTGTGGCCAAAATTCGGAAGCTGGTCTAAAACAAGTAGAGGCCCAAATATTAACGGGTTGACTCTCTGGCTGAGCGACATCGAATCGGCATACTGGACGCTAGTCGCAACCAGCTCCTACTGGTTGTATACAAAAAAGTGAATATGTTGATAGTGGGCAGCTTCTAAATGAAACATGACAATTGGAATAACTTTTATTGCCAGCTGGTCACTCTGTTTAATGAAGTACACCAATATTGGAAAACAAATATTTGTTTTTTTTTTTAGCACGACATGAAAAAATTGATTTTTCGAAAATCTCAAGTTGGTGTAACCCCCTTCTCAAGTATGACAAAGTGAATATACTCGTTTTGAAGTGTACAACAACAACAACAACAACAAGTTGGCAACTTGGCAACATAGCAGTCATGATTATTTCGTTGTTTTGGTTGTTGTTGTTGGTTTTGTTGTTGTAGCTAGTGCTGGTTGTCATAGACGCCTAAAACACTCATCATCATGTCGGACAAACAACCTTGTTGCCATTGCCTTTGCCTTGCCATGGCTCAAAACTCTGGCTCTAATACAGACGAAGTGTGAGGAGTACTCAAAGTCTATGGCTATGGGGCATGTGGCATGGTGCAGAGGCTTAACGCTGGCTAGTACCTGGGCCTGTCATTGCTTCCTCGTGGCGCTAATGTGGACGCTGTCGTCGTCGCTGCTGCTGCTGCTCCATTAAAGCAGTGCGGCTGCCCCTGGCGCTGCCTTAGCCGCTGCTGTTGCATATGACAGCAGATGCACGATCGCTCGACATGTAAACAACAACAACAAGAGTACGCGAAATATGTCGACATGAATACAATCTTTTAATGATCGTGTGTAATTTACAGACATGTGGGGACCGACCAAAGACCCGTTGCACATTGCCGCCATGGCCAAGTCTCTCACTCCCCCGCTCTATCTCTCTCTCACTCTTAGCAGTTGTAGTCCATCATCTGACCTCACTCACTCAAGTGCGCGCCCCCTTCTGCTGCAATAGGCGTAGCTTCGCCCAAGCTACCGCAACAAACAACAAACTCTGGGGTCTACCACCTTGTATCACTCACCCACTAACCAGCCAGCCACTCTCTGACTGCTCTGCTCTGCACTGCTCTGTGCTCCATTCTCATTTCGCAAGAGTGCGGCAAAGACGCAGAGACGACAAGCTTCGTTCACATGCCACTCAAGAAGTCGTGTCACTGCTAAGATATACCCAGTAGTATCTTGTGGTAGCAACAGCAGCGCCACCAGCAGATGGATTTGGAACGTTTTGGGCAATTACAATAACTCAATTTGTTGTTTGCTGCACTGACTCCACTGCATCGTTTGTCAATGGTCGCTGGCAAAACAACTGGAGAGCGTTAAAACAAACGACCTAGTTATGGGACAACTAGAAGTATGCACTGGCTCTAACTTTATAAACAAATTTGTCGACTATAACGTCAGCTTACGATGGATGGATGTTACAATCATCATGAAATAGTTCAATAATTAGAAAATAAGTTTTATAGAAAACATTAAAGGAATTTTAAAAATCGCTAAAATAACTCGAATATAACTATTTGCTCTTTCATCTGGATGCCGCAAATCTACATAACTTTAAGCTGGAGACATCGCTAATATCGTGGGAAATAAGTTTATTATCGATATCGGGGTTGGGGCTCAACTTTCTATATAATCAAATTTCTTAAAATCGCTTAGTAAATGCATTCTGAACAAAGCTGTCTCTAATTTGAACGTTTTTCTCTAAAGCTGCCCAAATTTCAAACAGTTTTTATAAAATTGGGACCCACGGGTAAAATAATGAAAAAAAAGAAAAGTCGGCATCAAGCTTTCTTATTTCAGATACTCGTTTGCTTCTAGGCTTAGTATACCCATACCCTTGTACCCAGTGGCGGATCCACGGGGGTGGTCTTCGGGTCCGGACCCCCCAAAAGTTGCAAAAATGGGTTGAAAGTAATTTGCGAGTTATGATATATAGACAGTTCGAAACTTAGAACCCCCTCAAGACCAAACCCTAGATCCGCACCTGCTTGTAGCCAACGTATAGATTATAAAACACATAAAATTATGGAGAACGTTGAAGTGGGACGCAGCCGACTTTGAGATACACTGTACCAACAAACGAACAGCTTCAGTTTCTATACAACTCGGCAAAGCGCTGGTACTGCAAAAAATTGTTGGTTACATTATCGGTTTTTAAAGTGAAAAAGGAGTTGGGTGCTTTTGCTGCATCTTGAGGAACTGCTTAGTCAATTTCTTTAAATAAATTTGTTACTAAAACGATGAACCCTATTGTGCATTGTAATGACTAGCTCCTAACTCCTAGTTCCCAGCTCCTAGTTAAAACAGATGGCCGAACATGGTCAAGTTGATTTCGTTTATCACCCTAATTCTTTTGGTTTGAGCGGCTTCTTACACATTTTCTTCCAAACGTTTAACACACAACTGAAATTTGTTGTTCTTGCATCGTCTTGGAAAGCTTACTCCAAACTAATGGATTTGTGCGTGGATTCACACCAACCAAATGATGAGTTAGACTGCGGCGTTTTGGCCCAAGGCGCTGGCTCTATAAAAGATCATAGTTTGTCGTCGTCGTCGTCGTCGTCTCTGTGGTCTGTGGTGCCAACTGACAAGCCCAAAATGTTCATAATTTTCAAAGATGTCAACGGGAGCGGCCTCTGTCGACGTCGCTGCCATGGCCAGCAGTGGATGCCACTTCTGCTGCTGCGGCTGCTGTTGGCAGCTGCTTCTTCTCACTTATGGCCAGCCAATAAAAGCAATTGTGCCATTTTGCTAATGGCTAAGGTCCATGTTAGACGACGCTCCTAAAGTCCGTCAGCGGCTATGGATTTGTTTGTGGCTGTGGATGCGGCTTGGCTTGATGTCGTTGTTATATAGCTGGCAGGCAACTTGAATTGCTGTCCACAACAAACAGTTGTCGTTTTGCGGTGGCTGCGCATTCACCAAACTAAATGCCATCATGTGGCAGCAACAGTGGCACCATCATCTACGTCGTCGTTCCCTACTGCATCACGTTTTTGCTAGCCACCTAAGATTTTGACTTTTGATTACACCTCAAAACTGAAAAGCAGCCCAGAGCAAGAGGAAGACACACCATGGAACAGCAACAAATGCACAAAAGAGCGACAAGCAAATTTTTTTTTGTTTTGTTTTTCCAAAGCTTTCGAAAATCTTTGAAAAAAATCATCATCATCGGACAGTCGTTTCTAGTGTTGGTCCAGTAATATCCCAAAATGCTTAGTTTTAAGCCCCCTGGCTTTGGTTTGGTTCTTGTTGCTGTTGTGGTTGTTGTTGTTGTTGTTGTTGTTGTTGTTGTTGCATGCTTGACTGGCACTTGGTCATGCTCATGATCCCCCCAAAAAAGGGACAACCTGCAGTCAGTTTGGTCCGGTCGCTGCTGCTGCTGTCGCCATCGTCTGGTCTGGTCTATTTGGAACACCATAAAGTTCAACCAATTTGAACTTTTTACCAAAAACCATGAAAATCTCACTGCACGGCTGCAGCAGCGACAGCTTCGCTGGAAGAAGTGGCAGTGGCAGAAGCTTTTGTGGCTGCCACAGCCAGCTAACTGGCGAGTCGTGAAATTCACAGCAGTCACATTACGTGTTCGAGGAGCGAGCCGCAAACCTTGGACTGTGCAACGCTGCACCAAAGGACAGACCACAAAGTGTTATTCTGATTCTAAGCTGGCTTGCTTAAATTCAAATGTACACGAAGTTGGGAACAGCGCGCAACCCCGCTGCACACCCACCAGCTATGTCACTCTGCCAGAGTGGAGTCCAAGTCCAAGTCCAAGTCTATCAATTAAAAATTAGCTCGCCCACTTGAGTATTTCTTTTTGGGATTTCAAATATTTCTTGTTAATCGAACGTGATTTAGCTACTGACAGTTGTCCGATTTGCATTTGGCTAAAATCAAATGGATGCGACTTGGATCAAAATCGTGCCGCTCAAGACAGCACCAATATTTCATGCAAATATGCGTGGCTACAGTGAAGACTGCAAAGTTGCCACAGTTGGCTGATTAGTGACGTAAGCAGTCTGAAACTGAAGCTTAGGTGTATATTAAGAAGGAGACGCACTCGCGTATAAAACTCTGTGAGCTTTGTTGAGAAAAAGCGCTCTATTTTCGAGCTTGCTTATAGACCATACTAGTGGCTACAGTGAAGACTGCAAAGTTGCCACAGTTTGTTGATTTGTGACGTAATCAGTCTGAAACTGAAGCTAAGGTGTATATTAAGAAGGAGACGCACTAAAGCTAACTTGCATATAAAACTCTGTGAGCTTTGTTGAGAAAAAGCGCTCTATTTCCGAGCTTGCTTATAGACCATACTAGTGGCTACAGTGAAGACTGCAAAGTTGCCACAGTTGGCTGATTTGTGACGTAAGCAGTCTGAAACTGAATCTTAGGTGTATACTAAGAAGGAGACGCACCAAACGAAATAGCGCTCTATTTCCGAGCTTCCTTATAGACCCTACTATATGTTAAAGAATATATAATATAATAACAATTTGACTTATTTTAAACTTATTTATTAAATAAAAGACATTGTAACAATTATGTTAAGGGACATGTGTAATATGCTTGGATGTTACTACAATCTTATATCGGACACGTCAATCTCTTTACTGCCTGCATTCAGAGCGAACTGGTCTTTTTTTTATTCTTTTACGTTTGCTTGCAAATCCTTAATCCCATTGACAATGTTTCACATTTCTAATGGATTTTGCACACATTAGAGCGCACTGCAATTTGCTGGACAACAGATGCGTAGCACAGGTAGAGAAAGATTTAGTGAAGGGAACGGGGCAATGGATGTCCCCTGATCTTATCACTTATCGCTGATTGCAGTAGGCAAACGGTATGTTTGAAGCTGAGTATGTCCTGGATGCTGCTCCAGATATCGCTTGGCAAATAACATTACGACACTTGGCCGCCCTCAACTCAGCATCTTCAATTGACGCAATGAAGCGTTAGTTGAGCCATTGAAAAATGATCATCATCAACAACATCGTGCTGATCGTAAGCAGCTTCATGTGGTAAGTTTAATGTCCTTTGTTATTGGTTTTGTTTTTCTCAGCTACTCTCTTTTTTCTTTTCTTTTCATTTTTTTTTTTTTTTTGCCCATGGCCTGCCCTTTTTTTTTGTAAATAAAAATAAAACTAAAAAACGGACGGCGTGCGAAAATGAATAGAAACAGATCCTTGAACCTCGAGGAAACCCTAGAGCATTGTACAATATTTGTAAAAAACCGCTAGGCATTTGTTCTTGAAGTATGCGGCGAGTCCGTTTTGCTATTTGTAGGACCACAACAGCCCGAAAGCCTTGCGGCCGGCCAGCGGCAACTATGGATGGATGAATGATTGGGATGCTGGGGCAGGATGTTGGTACCGCTATAAAAACGCTGGCAGCGTCTTAAGTTTCCTTTTCTTTCTGCCACTAGAAAGCAGATACCATTTAAAGATGTGCGACGTTATGTAGGTGGATCGCATAAAAAAGAAAGAAAAAAAAAAAAAAACAGGGAACTGGATGCGCTTTGAGCTATTAACAAACACACACAGCTACAGATACAACAAAAGCAAAAATGTATTACAAAAATGCCGAAATCTTGTCAGATTATATTGAAGCTATTGTTGGATCAAGTATTTTACGTCAGACTCTTGGGGTATATGAACTTTGCTATGTGATTTGTAACGCTCAGCGACAGGTGAGTGGAGTAGGGACAACGCCCTACTTCATAGGTAGGTTAAGACGAAGGAATTTCAAGCATAGAATCCTTGCTGTGTTGTTTTGGGCAGACTCTACTCTGACTTGTTTTACCAAAAGTTACGCCATATCGTCAAGCAGTTAAAGTTTGCTGATTCATGTCAATAACTTGGCTCCGTTCTCCCGTGGGAAAATTTTGCAGCTTACACCCAAACTATGAACCCTAGTAATCACCATTTAATGTGGGCAAATGGGGTTGGTGATGCGAATACATAGCCTATACCTTCCCAACTGTCAACCTCACCTTCACGCGGTACCCCCTGTTCAAACAAACGAGGCTCTGACGTCCGAATATAGGCGGTATAACCTTATCAGCGGCGAGGAGGAAATAACTCGACCCCCCTTGCCAGCTTGGAGGCATGGCCGGCAGCCCCGGAGCCAAGCTCGGATGCGGAAGGCCAATCACCTACCCATCTTAAAACTCTGATTAACGAAACCAATGAGGCTCTTTATTGCATCTAGGAACTACGGGAAAATATATATATTAACCCTAGAGCTGTCCTTGGTACACTCAGTGCCTGCCCTAGATGAATTTCAAATTTAATGAGTTTTTCATTTTTTCCATACAAAATACACTACAAGGCACGGAATGCCTAGGACGGATAAGATCAAGGACAGATCTAGGGTTAAAGCCATAAGATTCCAATTTATCAAAGTTATGCGTTTCAGAATATTATGCCGCAAAAATGTTCAAAACAGGAAGAAAATCAAAAACGTTGTGAATAAGTTATAGGGGGGTATTTCGGAGTCGGGCAGGCACGCCTGTAGCATGCCAAAAAAGGCCTTACGAGAGTTGGTATGCGAAGCAAGCAGGGGGCGCATCCCCTAGTTTTCCTACTGAGTAAAGGAAAAAAATATTAAAATCTTCGTTCGGCGCTTATTTTATCAGATGAAGTGAGGTTATATGTGCTGCAGTGCTTGAGACTTCGAAACTCCAAATTTTGTTACGATATCTTCGTAATCAAGCGAATAATGCTCTAAAAACAATTTTTTGACCCTATTTGGAGCATAGGGCGTCAACTAATCCTCTTCGCCAGCGGACCCGGCTTTGTGCAAGGACTCTGAGTTCACTCCATGATAGATTGAGAGATTTCATTTCGGCCTCTGTTGAGCGTCGCCAGATGATACGCGGCCTATATTTTATATAATATATATCCATCTGTTGCTATCTTTTACGGGGTCATTATTTCTATTTTACGCTACTCCTTAAGAAATATCGAATATTAAAAATTTTATTACCTACACGTAATTAGATTTAATTACTTAATATATTATTTTCGGGATTGCCGACTTGCAAACATTGTATAAATATTTTGGAAATCTAGATCACGGAATATATACCTCTCTAGCTTAGCCACTAACAGATAATCAAGCTAATTTACTTTTATTTGCTAACACTTAGGTAGGTAGGTAGTAGTGGTTGTCTTTCGACACACCTAGGCCTACAAAAGGCCCGTTGTGATGCCACTTGAGCTAGTCCTTGCTCTCCCGTGTGCTCTCTAAGCCAACCTGTCGATTTGACGAACGAATTTATCTTATTTATTCTGATTCCTGCAAATTCAGTAACATTCCCAATACTTTCGAAACCCAGTGTGTTCAGTCTCCTCCTGCATAGTGCCATGCATCCACACAGGAGATGCTCCACTGTTTCCTCTTCTTCTACCTCCTGACAGCTTCTACAGTAGTCGAAATAAGGCACTCCCAATCTATTGGCGTGCCTACCGATAAGACAGTGTCCAGTAAGAGCCCCTATCTTAGCTCTTATGTCAAGTCTGTTAAGTTTTTAAAGTTGCTTGGTTCTATTCAAGCTCCATTGCGGCCAAGTTTTCCAACTAATAAGACAGGTTCCAGTTTGCTCCCATCTATAGTTCGCATCATTAATGATATTCTTATCTACATATTAATAATTCACTAGTCGCTAGCGGCATGGGGATCAAGGCCATGTTTGGCTGAAGTGGTACCATTGTACCCCGTCTAGCTAGTTCATCTGCTTTGCAATTGCCCACGATATCTCGGTGCCCCGGTACCCAAAGCAGCTTAATGTTGAAGAAGTTTGTAGCATCTAGTAAAAGCTCATAACATTCCAACACTGTTTTGGATGTGAGCCTTACTGATTGTAGTGCTTTTAAAGCAGCCTGACTGTCAGAAAAGATCTGAATTTCCCTTTCGGTTAAAACACTATTGCTAATGATACGAATACTTTCCATTATAGCCATGACTTCTGCTTGGAAGACACTACAATGATCTGGTAAACGGAAGGATTCGTTAATGTCCAACGATTACGAATAGACACCCCCTCCCACCTGATCATTGAGTTTAGATCCGTCCGTAAAAATGATAGTCTTGCTATAGCAGTCTATTATACCCTTGTCCCAATCTTCACGAGATGGGAAACTTACACTGAACGGTTTGTTTAAGGATAACTCCATTGAGTTAACACTAACACATAAGCTTTACTAATATATTCGTCACGTGGGGGCCCTAAGCCGTAGGCCAGTGCTTTGTTGCGGCACTGACTTTATATTATACCATTTTTTGTTTTTTTTCGAAACAGAAAGCAGTGTGCAGTGTATCCCAGTATCGGACTATGCCACGTTTATGAGCAACAGTCTCGCATATTTTTTGTTCATAATCGATGAGCGACTAAAATTTGCGTGGGAAACAATATGCATAGAGTTAGTAGATCAGATTAAAAACTTTCACATTTCACCTTTCACGCTATGTCAGGTACACTGATTGATTGAAAGGAGACGCCATGCTGTGGAGCCACTCAATCTCAAGGACAACATGTGTGTTACAAATTTTCAAAATTCGTAAAGGACCCTACAGTTTCCGGTGTTTCTCACAGTTTGTCAGTGTTCATCAATCCCTCAGCCGCAGCAGAGATACGCAGAGATAGCGAGAGAGCTGGGAGAGGCAGAGCCAAACAAGTGCGCCTAGCTGTAAAAATATACATATATACCAATGTAGCATTGTGTGCAGGACATGTTTTGAGAGCCAGGAGCTGAAACACTCGCTGCATGCTGATTGTGCCCACATATCGGTCATTTTGATCTATTATTCTATTTTCAGCGTGTTTACAAACACATCACAGTTTGGCAAGCCTAACTACCTGGCTGCAAGGATGGATGAGCGGGCACAGCTGTGAGCATACACAATCACAGCAGGTCAGCTGGACAGCGGGACGGCGGTACAGCTGGACCTGGCCAGACGAGAACACTTGCACTTGGCAGGCCATTCATTATAATGATAGTTGCGGTCAGTGGACTTCCTGATCCTAATCTGGTTGTTATCTTTGTCGGCTGTTCGATGTCGGTTGTTTTTTGGCTGCTAGGCGTGTAATTACTTACCTGGCTGCTGCGCCTTTTGCGGATCTACACCTTAATTGCAGTTGCAGCGGAAGCCAGGCTGGACAAAAGCCGCTCCAACTAAAAACTATTACAAACTAATGGCTTATAGCGAATCAATTGCTAAGCAATTGCCTGTAGCAGCTCAGGTTAGGTCAGGTCACTGCGCCTAAAAAAAAAACACAAATCACGGCGTTTTTTTTTGTTTTTTGTAACCTTTCGTGCAGGACCTTTTACAGTGGCTGCAAAAACGCGGGTCATCGAGGTTAGCCTGAAGCTGTGGCAAGCGTTGCTGGCATAGAGACAAAAAGTCGTCGTCGTCCTTATGCACCCTGCTTGCCTGCCTGTCTGCCTGCCCTTACCCTCTCTGGCATATGCAAAGGACGCATGTAAATTAATAAATTATAGTCAACTAATGAAAAGTTGGGTTGACAAAAAAAAAAAAAAAAGTGCCCAGCTGATCCCTGTCAAAGGCTCATAAAAAATTGTCTATGACCTTTTTTTTGTCTGTTGTTTCTTATTAGTTCCGGTTTATTAGGGGTAAACTTTTTGCAGCCCTTTCGCTGCACCACTTGGGATGAGCACATCAAATGGCATGCATATTTAAAAAAATAAAAATAAAGGGGCAAGATTCAAAAGTACTATGTCCTGCGTCCTGTGTACTCTGTCCCTAGCTAGGTTATTCAATATTCGCGGGTATAGGAAGCATATTTCCTGCCTGCCGTGCATATATTTCTGCATATGCATTTAAAAACAAAATCGAAATTGGAATCGGAATTGGAAACGTCAACGGCAGTGGCAGCGGCAGCACACTTTGCTGTAACCATGGTCAGGGTCTGGGGTGGCATTTCGTGGGAACTTTGCCTAGCTTGGAAATAAATCACAGCAGCAACACCAAACACATGCATCTTTTGGGCGCATCATTAGCAAGCGGATGCAGGCCTGAATGCCCCACTGGCTTGGAGCAGGGTGGGGGCATCCAAATGGACACACATGTGTCACATGCTGCAGGCTGCATGCAACCAACTACAGACATCATGTTGTGCCCCCAAAAAAAATTTTTGAAATGCTCAGCTTATGCTTGGTACACATCCTGCTCTGACGCTGAGCTCAGTTCCAGAGTTACAGCTTCAACTGCACTCCTGTCGTGCAAGCCGCCATATTCAAAATGTAATATGTGGGCAGGCTGAAAAGTTCTTGCTAATGGGGTATACGCAGTTCGAAAAATTCCGCGCGGAATAACAAAACTTCATATTAAAAAATAAATCCCATTTGGGAAATTCGAAATTTTTCGAACTGCGTATAGGCCTTAAACCTGGAGCGCTATTAATGACAACCAAAGTGAATCCAACGAAATCTGTTTAAACGATCATTTGAATCTCTTAGCTTGTTTGGGTGTACCAGATATCTCTACTGATGACGATTATTTCCTTTAACTCACAGGATCAATCACTCCCTTATTTGTGCAGTTGGTGCAAAAACCATCTCGGAGACTACAAGAACTAGCGTGGGTACGTAAGATTTTCTAAGCGGCCCCATAGATTTGTAAAAGTCTGTTAGCATTTAGGGACCCTATTTGGCTCGAAGAAGGCCCTGGGTAATCCGAAAAACAGTGGAGTATGCTGGGAAGCGGCAACTAGTTCCCCCAACGACTATCTGGACATTCACTTAGACGAAAAACTTAATTTCGCACCCCATACGCATTATTTGAGACTGGAAGCCTTAACTAAAGGGGTCTACGCAGTTCGAAAAATTTCGCGCGGAATGACAAAACTTCATATAAAAAAAAAATCCCATTTGGGATATCCCATTTGGGACTTTTTTTTTATATGAAGTTTTGTTATTCCGCGCGAAATTTTTCGAGCTGCGTATAGGCCTTAACTTGGGAAAAGCTCTTCTTGAATGAAAAGGCACAAACCCATAAAATCAGTATTGCTGCCCCATTGAAAGAACTCATTTGTACAAAATACATATGCTTCTAGCCAAGGCGGGTACGACTCATCAGACAGATCTCTGAGTCCATTCAACATGCTCTGACAGTTGAGCTGGCGAAAATTTCGATTAAAAAGCATTCTACTATTAGAAATATTCGGATAAAGCTCTCGAGAAACAAATAACTTTTTAGACTGCCCTCGCTTCGTCATATGTAACTAAATATCAAGTACAGTAACACACAATTCTGAACGGACACTAAAAATAGCCACCCTCCGCGTTGACGGCTGTGGCGCATCAATTGCTGGTACTGCTTGGGCTTTGGTTCGGCTTCGGGCTCTGGCTCTGGATCTCTTTGTAATATATGGATTGCATGGATTGGTATACCATATATATGGATGTGTGGCTGCCACTGCTGCTGGCTGGACGGTTGAATAAATGAAACACATTCGAAATGACATTAAGTAAACAGACGAGCAACCATGTCAATGTCAAACGCACTCGCCGCCACATGCCGCCTTACTACATAGAACTATATTATGCCTATATGGTATATGGTAAATGGGCGCATCTTCGGTCATGCCCACGCGGCGGCTGAAACTGTGGCTACGGCAACAACGGCCGCTGCAAGTCAAACGAGGCGCGGGACACTCTCAGACACAAACACATGTGGCATGCAACAGCAACGGAAAAAATTTATAGTTGGTCTGGAATGCGACTAAGAAATACCCTAAAAAGAGAATAAAAAATATTCGCATGAAATACCTGTGGTCTGATCGATAGCTGCTACCTAATGAACTCCGTAATTACTGCCCGGATTGGCAACCTTTTTTTTGTAACTTGAAGATATTGATATTGAGATCTAAATTAATGTTTAGTTAAAGTTAAATAATTACTATAGTTAATGAATAAACAATTTGTTTTGGAGATTAAAGTAACAGCGCGTCATGTAACCTATCTTCAAAGAGTATGACTAAAAAAATAAAAGTTTTTCGAATTTAATTTAATGTTTTGAAAAAATAGCTTCAAATATTTGAAATCATATTTAAATAGGTTTTACATAAAAAGTCTTGCGCAATTCGAAGAAGTCTGCGATGTCCGAATCCAAGTCAAAAACTACTTCCTTTTTTTTTTACGTCACGCCAAGCGTATTTTTTCATATATCTTTTAATCTTCCGATTTGGCATATTTTTTTATGGAGTAATAAAATATAGGTATTTTCATTAATTTCAACGTCAAAAATGTAGCTGCTTTCTGTTTTTTTATATGCTCTTGTGCAAGTGTAACGTCACGCCAACGCGGCGATGGAAATATTCATATAAAAATGTTGTCGCTTTTGGTGATCTTATTCCATATTTAAGCATGTCTCAATCCTACTTTTTTGACTAAATCCCAAATGGGATTTTTTTTTTTATATGAAGTTTTGTCATTCCGCGCGAAATTTTTCGAACTGCGTAGACCCCTTAAAGTCCCATACGCAGCATGCGAAAATTCCGCACGAAATGTCAAAACTTCATATAAAAAAAAATATCCCAAAAAAGGGAATTTTATTTTTTATATGAAGTTTTGACATTTCGTGCGGAATTTTTCCATGCTGCGTATGGGCCTTAAAGCGAAACTTTCTGGAACTGGTTTCTTTGGTATTTTCTGTGCTTGTTACATAACTTACAACAAAACCAACATGCTCAGCTATGAACTTTTATGCACACACTGTAGTGTAGTTTAAAAGAAAGTGAACAACAATTTGGACACCACAAGCAGGACGCGCATAAACCGGGAGCATCTTCTTTAGGCGCAACAGTGGAGGCAGCTTCCCCTTGTCTAAGTACACACGCACACACGCACACACATACCGAAAGGGAAATGCAGCCCTGAAACACGGTCACCATGCTGCGCGGCGTCCACGCATCATCTGCATGTTGGCGTCGCTGCCGCCGCCGCTGTTGACGTTGACGCTGACGCTAATGTTGTATCCAACGGATGCGTATGTTTATTTTGGGCACACACATGTTTGTGCATGTGTTCGTGTGTGTGTGAGTGCGTAGCTGTACCGAAACTGTTATGCAGCCGTAGTATCTATTTTAGTACCAAAAAAAAAAAAAAATGAAAGAACACGAGAGTAGGGTCTCGCGCTCTTCAAACTCAAAGTCAAGTTCAACGCGATCGCAAAAAGTAAATATGTTTATTTCCATATCATTTCCACAATTTTTCATTGGGAAACTCAGACAAAGTTCTGCAACAGCTGTGTGCTCTATAAGCCACTTGATGTGACTAGATTTTCTCATAGATCACAAAAATTCTTGTTCAGGTACGTACTAACTGTGCTAAATCTCAGCTGGATCCGTCCACGCCCAACACCATTTTCTTTAAAGCCCACTAGTACATTAGATCATCAATCAAATTAGTAAAACTATTATTATATATATCTTGAGACCCTATACTCCACTGGGAGATATTGGAATTGATGATGATGATTATTATATCTAAATCACTCTCAGGTTAGTCCTACTCCCAATAGTGTGCTCAATGAGCATACAAATACGAAAACGCGATTAAAGACTTAAAACAAGGTCCCAAACTAAGGGAATCTCTTGGTGAGAGATTTTCTTGAACCTATTCAGACCATAGGACCCGAGGTGCTGCTTGGACTGTCGTAAACCAGTCGTGCCAATCCAGTTTGATTGCCGTCTGGATCTCTCCTCTTCTCGTAGCAGTTGCTTAATGGTGTGCCTGCCAATACCACAAAAGGGTTCAGGCCCTATTAATTGGTTCGCAGCACCGTTTCTTGCCAGCTTGTCAGCAATTTCGTTCCCAGGAATGTTGTTATGTCCTGGGATCCATCTAAGGGTAACGTTGTTCCAGTGTCCTATATGGTTTTTAGAGGCCCTATGCTCCACAAGGAGAAGAGGACTACAGTAAGTAAGTAAGTAAGATGGATTAGTTTGGCTCTGGTTTCCTGAACCAATTTTGAATTTATTTTTGAGCCAGTCACCGCGTTTATAGCAATTTCTCTGAAATATAAGGATTTCCTAGATAGGTTTATGTCCACACACCTACCTATAGCATATACTTCTGCCTGAAATACGCTGGTGTACTTTCCCAGTGATTCTGACAGTCGCGTTCTTGGTCCCGCGACTCCCAAGCAGGTGCCTTCTTTTGTTAAAGACCCGTCCGTATACCACACAATGGTGTGTCTTTCATAGGATGTATCTCCTCTAAGGTGGTCCATTTGCTTTTGCTACTCATGCTAGTGCTAAAGTTATTTTTGAAGTTTTACTCCGTGGTCATCTCATCTCTTGATAGCAGAATTGAGGGGATCGTTTTTTCAAGTTCGTCAGCGTCTCTAGCACTAATTATGTTCCCCTTGCCGATTCCTTCGCTGCTTTCATCTGGAGTTTTATTATTATATGGAGTGGTGTTATGTCCATAAGAACCTCCAGCGCTTCGGTAGGACAGGTTCTTATGGCTCCTGTCATACATACACAGGCTAGCCTCTGTACTTTCTTGAGATCATTCTGGACAGAGGTAATCTCCACCCGATCTCCCCATGCGATGGCTCCATAGGTGAGCATCGGTCGTATGACCAAAGCAGCCAAAATACTTGCGTCATTTGTACTTGATTTTCGTTCCTGATGTCAGGACTGTAATACAAATACTTATCTGGATTATCGATATTAGGTACATTTTTTTCTCCCAAAAGTTGTGCCTTAGGACGAGGAAGTAGCTGGTATATACGGCGTTTTTTTTCCGTATGAGACGAACCTACTGGAAAAGCTTCTTTTACATTGGGAGATCACATTCCGAACGAATTTCCGTGGTTTTGGTTTTTCGTATTTTTTGTGTGTATTTTAAATATAGTCATGCCCATGTCATTATAGGCAGCGTGCTCCGCGAGGCACTGCGGACTCAACCGTTCGCAGTTGTCGGCAGTTGTCAGAGCGATCACCGGACACTGGCTTGTCGATTTTTGCAAAAGCTGCAGCGATGAGGAAGAAGTTGAGTCAGTAGAACACTTCTTCTGCTCCTATGAGGTTCTCAGTAGACGCAGGATACAGTACTTGGGAAACTACTTCCTTCATAGCCTAGCGGAGCTAGAGTTTATATGTCCGAGGAGGATCGCAAGTACATTGTAGCAACAGGATGGGAATTCTTTTAGTTTTCCTCAGTAGAAGCTTGAAAATAGTGATTCAAATTGCATAAATTAAGTTTTTAAAACGTGTTTGTTGTTTCAAAAACTGCACTGTAGCACTTACTTATTTCGCCATAAAATCCATTGAGTTGGTGATTTCAGGAAAAGTTACTAAAACGTAAACACATTAAAATTGTCTACTGTATATTTGCGATCGAAGACAGGTGGAACTTTGGTGTGTGCCTTGCTGGAACATCAATATTGAGCAGGGTTGGCAACTTACAAGCCTTTCCCCTACATGTTACAAAAATTTGTTTATTTTCCAAAATATCATGACCAAATTTATGACAGTTGTATATTGTTTAAGTCTAAGCATTTGTCTAAAGTTTGATCGAAATTGCTTCACTATTTTATATAGCTGCCATACAAAAGTTGAACCAGTTTTCTTGCGTACTTCTTTGCGACCCCTTGCATTATGACTTCACATGGTACTTGAAATAAGATGAATTCTGTGTTTTAGGATTTTCGACCAAGGCAAGCTTCGAAAAATAAGTCAACGATGAAAATCATAGTTAATATAGTAAGACTTTAGCTGACCCTGAAGTTAGAGTATATATATGCATTCCTAGACTACTGTAGAGCTTAGTTTTGCATTTGCGAGTAGTCGCCCCTAGGAGGAGCATAGGGCGGAAGATAGTGTGCCACTTACTTATTTCGCGCACCTTACCATTCGTGCATTGTTCACAATTAAAAAATCTTTACAATCTCACAAAATGTGGCGAAATTGGCGCCAAAGGCTTTAACCTCTAAATCATTCAAAAATGGAGAGCAGATGATATGGCTAATTACAATACAAATACAAATCACCATAGCGCAGGTAGGCAACGGATCCTAGAACGAACTGAGTCGAACAGAACTGCAAAAACAGGATGCACTCTGCGAAAACGATTTCTCATGGGTCTCGCAAGGCAACATTGGGAACTACTGCTTGAAGCAACTGGCATACAACGCTGCAAGCATATCTATAAAACCGGAATCTGAAAACCATTCTACGAATTACTAAGCGAATATTGGGCCAACTTTTTATGTTCTTGCACAAAACGCATTGGACGCTTGAGACCTTTTCACAAGCAGTTTGGAGCACGAAGGCTTTTAAAAAAAACAAAGACAAGTTATTTGTATAATTTTTAAGCGCCAAATTCGTTTAATTTTTTAATTTTAGAATTTTGATTATTTTAAGTACAATTTTAATAGAATCCCTTCTTAGCTGATGTATCTTTACTATCTATGAAACGGCGGCGCATTTCTGCCCAACTATTGCAAACAGGATGCTGATTCAAGTATTGACACCCATTTGCTGGAGCCACTTCCTTTGTTGCTCTTATGTGTTCCGAATAGCTCGGCGTCGGTGCCTTGTTTCTGGCGCAAGGCTCTGCAGGACGGGCCGGACTTTGTATCTGCTGGCAAGAAGGCATTACAAACGGTGCACATTCATTTGCAAGACTCTTCGAATTGGTGAAACTGTTCTTAGGCGATACATCCTGGCAAATGACCGCTCTCTCTGTAATTGTGCGTTGCTCCATTTCCTTAATCAGACTTCCTTGTGGATTCCTAGGAACCTTCTTGGGCTTGTTGGTTGATGGGAAGTCTACCCACGTCTTTTGGTATGTCCGTTTTTTCTCGCTGGGGCGATGGATAGGTATCTTCGAATTGGTGACACTGTCCTTAGGCGATACATCCTGGCAAGTGACTGCAGACTTTGAATTTGTGCGTTGCTCCAATTCCTTAGGCAGACATTCTTGCGGATTCCAAGGAACCTTCTTGAGCTTGTGGGTTGACGATGGCAAGTCTCCCCAAGTTTTTTGGACCGGATAAACACTAGATGATCCACAGAGTCTTTCCTTATTTTGCTGCGCCTGCTTGCATTCATCAGACCGTAGTCGCAACTGCGACCTCATAAGTCCCCGGCCAGATTCCAGAGTAGTCCGAGTAAAGCCAGTATTCTGCATCATAGCAATGGTCTTAGTGGTTCCAGTTACGCAACTGCTCCGCGTACCGCATATTAGTCCGACAGTATGCCAAATTGGTGAGAAAGTATTCCGAATAGTCTTGAACATATTGAAATTATTTATAACACTTGTAAATTTTGTTGTTTTTTTTCAAAATTGTTTAGTATAATTTGTTACGTGTGCTCAGCTCGGAGCTTGATGTGAAAATGAAATAAAACTATTCATATCAGTTGAAGCTTAGAAGTTTCTCCAAAGGCAACTTTGATCGACAAAATTTTTTTGAAATAGAAGTCTTTACACTGAACTAAGTCCCAAAAAATTTGATTAAGCTGATTTACAATTTAATTTGAAAAAAAGGTACCACAAAAAATCGCATATGTTGTACACCCAAGTTGCTGGCCCCAGATTAAAAGAAAACTACGCACGGCAACCCGCAAAGGGGTTTCTTTATTATGATATCCCCTGCACTATGCCTAATTTCCACAATTTTCCAACTGACATCATTAAAATCTAAGAAGAAACTTATATTAGGTGAAAATACTTTTTCAATTTATATGAATCCATGGACCAATCCTTTCCCTGGTATCCAATTCATACATCGCATATGTATTTTTTTCTCTTTAGTGCCGCTGGGATGTTTCGGCGAAAATGGTTCAGAGGTTCAAAAGCAAGTTCATAAAAACGACAGAAGATTACACACTGGAGAAGTCGTCCGATCCTCAGCTATTAAGTCTTCTCCAATATTTGACAAAAAGCCCATTCCCTCTTTTGAATGAGCCAAGATAATGTTGAGCCAGTTGAAACCAGCTGCAGACTTCGATGATGAGAAAGATTCTGTAAAAAGTTTCTGAACACTATTGCGCCCTATGCTTCAAATGGGAGTTAAAGGAACAAGAAGGTAATAATTTGCTAAAAAATAAAGCCCAATCTAGAGAAGAACACAAATAGGCCAATAGGGCTTATGTGGGAGATCAGTGGCGGATCCACGGGGGGTTTTCGGGCTCGGACCCCAAAAGTTGGAAAAATGGCCTTTTGCGAGCTCTAATATATTATATGCACTTCGAAGTGAAGAGCCCCCCTAAGACCAAATCCGGGATCCGCGCTTGTGGGATATGACTGTGAGCATGGTCGAATCGAGCTAAGATTTATGTAGCTCAGTCTACATCAGTGGTGGGCAGTCTTCCAATTTACATAACTCGCGAGGCTATTGCACCAAAATCTGCCGCAGCGCAGTCGGCTCCAAGTGTGTGAAATGTCTCTCTCGTTTTTGCTTGATTGCGATTCTTGCTCTCTCTGTTTACTCACGCAAAAAAATGTTTGTTTGTATGAGTTTCGCCCACCACTGGTCTACGTATAAGACATGTCTATGAAATATACCAATTGTCAGACCTTTACGAGCATTTTTGGAGTTGGACCGTAGTACACTTGAAAAAAAAAGGCGGAACTAAAACTTTTTTTTTTGAAGTTCTGGCTTTATATACTTTTGGTAAATGGTCTTAATGTACCATAAATACACACAAGTGCATCTTCTACACTTGTAGTAATGCAGCAAACTTTGAGCTCATCCTTTTCGCAATTGTTTTTAACTAAAATATTTAAATTTGTCTTAAAACTCATAACTCAAAATTACACAAAGTATAACCATATGTCTCTGCGACGTACTGAATAAATGGCTTTAGGCAATAAGCCGAAATATTATAACAATCAGCTGTTGTCAAGCTAGTTTCGCTATTTTCCAATAAAATACAATTAAAAAATTGGCTTTTGAGTCATAGTTACAATAATGCAATAAGTTTTATCTACTGTGGTGTCTGCTTAAATCTCATAAGACCAAAAAAAAAAAAAAAAAAGTGCAAACAATCCAGGCACAAAAACAAAAAGCCGTAAAACCCAAAAACTGCCCTAAAAACAATGGTCTGCATAGAGAGTCTGCAAATTGTTTTATTGGCAGCCGCATTTGGTACGGCGATAAAATCAATTTGTCGATCCCACAAGTCCAGTCAGTCCTGGTGCGTCTGTCCAGCCCGCTGTATGCCGTCCTTTCTGTCCAGTCAATCAGTCTCATCCAAGTGCTGCGCAGGCGTGAGGTTTTTATGTATGCAAAATTGACGCCGCACGCCCGATTTATCTAATCCATATTCAAATTTGGCAACCCTCCCTTCTCTGCATGCTTGCCAAATGCCAAATACCCTTAACTCAGACTCGACCCTCGGTTGGACTAAGGCTATCCAAATAGTTTCCATTGCCTTGTGTCCGTTCTCTGTCCATTCAGCCGTTAAACGCTACTTTGTTTGCGGTTGAGATTTATTTTTATTGAATTGCAAAAAATTAGTAGCCCCTGTGCCAGGACTCTCGAGTGTACAACTGAGCAACGGTTTGTGGCAATTGTGCAAACAGATCGACAGGATTTTTTTTGGGTTCTCCTTTTTTGGCATATGTTCTGCTCATTTGTGTTTAGTTCAGTGCTCTATTGAAGGATATTGCGTAAATGAAAATTATGCTAAGCACTCTTGGGCAGTATAATAAAAATATGACTAGACGACTGCAGCTGAAGCACTTTCCTTTTTTTTGGATTTATAAAAACTGTGTATATTGCCATTTGGGATTAGTAGTTGTTATTGTAGATATTTCTGTTTTTGGCGGCAACGTTTTAAGTTAAGAGCTGTCTCTGCTGGGATTGCATAATACGCAAAACACTCTTTTTTTTTTTTAAATAAATCGCTTGAAAATTATATTTATTAAAAAGGTTATGGTTATATTTTTTAAATAAAATAAAATTTGTACAATATAAGTTATTATTATTATTATTTGGCTTTAACAACCCTAATGGGTCTCTGCCTGATGTACAATAAATCTCGAATCCGTTCCGAGGCTCTTCTTGCATCTTCCATTGAAGAAATGGTTTTCCATGGGTGGATCTCAAGTCCTACACCAGAACCTAATTTAGAGGCTTAGGAAAACCCGCCGCGAACTTCAGTTTGCCGCCCAACAGTTGTTAGGCGGCATCCAGGAGGACCACGCGGAGGTAGAGCGTCGACTTGAAGAGAGCAGGAACAAGGATCATGCTGGCATTCACCAAGTTGCATGCAATCAGACACATTGCCCTGTATACTTTCCCCCTTCCCCCCAATATTAGTTATAAATATTTAATTATGACTATTTACAAAAAACTTACTAAAAATAAGCAAAAAGACGCATTAAATGAATCTTGTGACGTCACTCGCTTAAGTTCATCCTAGGTGACGAACTAAACTGCATAACGCGTTAGCTCCACTTCATGACGTCATCACAAAGTTTATGATATGCTCATAATGCTTAATGTTTTCAGGACCCTCCAAACAGCGAATCTTCCTCACACAGTAGGATTTTCGTTGTAATAGTGTTTACAAGATCTACATGAGGCTACTTAACCCTCTAATGCCCAAAATAAAAACTTGCTAAAAATTACGAGAAATTTCATATGAACGCATAAATAACGTCCAAGCCGTAAATTTGACAAAAATATGTTTCAAGTATAATCGATGTGTAATTCAATTACTACAATTAATAAAAAAAAATAATCAAACTCAGCTACGATCAGCACTTTAGCGCCCCCTGCCGTTGCTTGCATGTTTTTTAAGGCACGGGCAGAGTGTTAAAGTGTTATAACTTGGGAACTACTAGATATACTTACATGATTCAAAACCCAGTCTTGTGTACTTTTTTGAGATCTACAATTTTTTGATACACACAAAAAACGAAAAAGGGCAAGGGGGTGGGTAAAAATACAAAAAACTGCGTTGTTGTAGCTTTAGCGCCCTCTACCGCCTAAAATATGAACTTCTGGGTATGCCTTCCATTACAAATAAATTAATTTTAAATTCAATTTTAAACATTTTTTGCCTTGAAAGTTTGTATGTGCGACTTATAGAATTCGAGATAAATGGGCACAAACATATGTCAAAATAACGAAAAACCCTACGGGGGAGGAGCTCACCATTTTGGTTTTAGACGTTTTGGATGGTCAGTACAATAAGCAAGATACACTCCAGCAATCAATTTATTCCTGGTGAACCCCTTTTTTTTGTCTATTTTTAGTGTACTAATTAGTTATATCCAAGCCAAAGCGAATGACTTCGAGATCCTTGCCAGCAAAGTTGGGCACTCAATAAACGCATCCAAAACCAAAGCGATGCGCCTCAATCACACAAGCCAAGGTAACATAACCATCTGCGGGAACACTATCGACTTTGTCGATAGCTTCTCATACCTTGGTACCACAATATCCACCAGTGGTGGGGTGGATGAGGATATAGATAACGTCTCAACAAAGCGCGATTTGGACGCAAAAGCCAATCGAATACAATTTTTCGTTTTAGTTTTTTCGTTTTCCAGAGCACAGCAGATTATCCCTTATTCCTTTGTACTTGCTTAACGCTGGAATTACTATCCCTCAGTCCACCACTTGTGTGGGAAATCCTTCCTCACAATTGTCATTGTTCTGATAGCTACTAAAGCATAGCTTTTAGAAAAACTATCATAGCAACCTGGTCACTCTATACTCAGACAATATGTGAAACAATTTTGTTAAAAATTAATTCTAAAGTTCCTCAAGTGGTAAAGTCTTGAGCAAGCAGCTCTCTTCTGACTCGAACACCCAAAACCTTACAAAACTTTTCCATTCAATTAATCGAAAACTATTCAAAGCCCGGAAATTCAAACGTTTTGGGTGGCCAGCTGCTGCTGGCTGGCTAGCTGCTTTTGTCTTGATCTATGGCTAGCAATAATGGCTGCCAATCTTGCATTAAGGCACCGCTGCGCGGGATCTTGTGTACGTGCCCAAGCCAAAGTCCTTAGCAATATCCTTATATGCCGATTTAATATTGTACATGCTGGCTGGTTGCTATTTTTTTATTTTTCTTTCTTTCTTGAGTTATTTTTTACGAGTATTTGCGTCAGGACAATGCAATCCTGAGGTCAGCGTCCATTTATGTGCGTGTTTGTGTGTTGTTTGTTATTATTATTTTGTGTGTATGTGTGTGTGTGGTTTTTTTTTTCGCCTTTGTTTCGCATATTTTGCGGTTTTTTATGTAATCTCACGTTTGACGTATTGGTTTCAATATGTACCCAACGCTGCATTGGCATTGGGTGGTCGTCCAACTGTGCTCTCTGCTCCTTGCCAAAGGGTCTTTCAACAGGCAGCGGCAACACGTTCCGTTCGTGTACCCTTGCCCTTATGCTCCTTATGGTCCATATTTAGTCCCTTTTGCTTTTATTGTGCTGCCCATCATCAAAATCAATCAGCTGGCTTGCTTTTAGTTTTAGTATCTCTCTCTCTCTCTCTGGAAGCTGCATTCGATATGGTTCGGCGCTGCTAATTGGTGCAGGACAATCAGGACCATTGTCTGCCCGCTCCTATGCAAATTATCAACTGACGGCTAATCATAAAACATTGTCGTAGCACTTGTCAAACGATTCGCAATGCTCGCAGCAAGCGGGAGCAGAGTTCGCAGAGTTCGTAGAGTTCCCACATCCGCGCTAAACTCACCCCCCGAAGCATTGGCCCTGCCCGTTGCCCTGCAGCTTAGCTTCGTGCTGGTACCCTCAACTTGTTAATACGAATACGCAGGCTCACATTTCATATTTACAAAATGTTTTCCATGTGAGTTCTAGAAATAATCAAGTGCTATCAATTCAAAGCCAAAGCACTGCGTTTGACTTGGGCTTCCAAAGCGTCCAAAGCAACTAGCTGGCTTTTGACAAAGATTCAAATTTCTATAAAATTTTTATATGCAACTGTAGCTTTTTCCCAAGCATATTTACATCTTCACATTATAGATTACACAGATCAACATGGTTAAGTTGTTGGAAAACTAAGGGTCATTTATTTGAGGTTATGTATCCGAAAAACGGCGTTTTTTGATTTGATCTCAAAATCCAAACAATTTTTTGCACCCTGTACATAAGCTCAAAAGTAGGAAAAACGCCGGTTTCCGGGTAAATAACCTCAAGTATCTCAAAATCAATTTGGGCCCCGGATTCGGATTCTACGCAGCAAATTAGTTCGGAAATGACCCTTTGTTTTCAAACAACTGACATGACCCCGGTATTTGTCGGCCTGTGTTATGGGTCTAGGTACTACACAGTGGCGGGGGGTTGGTTTTTGGTGGTCGGATCGGACAGTTCTTCGCGAACTCTGATATAAGTACTATATAATCCTGGTTCTACACCAAACGGGAAAAAAAACTCTACAACATTTTTTTTTTAGACCAGAACCTCCAAGATACCTTGTTCTATAGTGTTTTTTGAGGTTACATCAAAATCCTTACGTGCTGGAGTAGTTTTGGAGCTCCCATTGATCTATAGTGTTTTTTGAGGTTATATCAAAATCCTTACGTGCTGGAGTAGTTTTGGAGCTCCCATTGTTCTATAGCGTTTTTTGAGGTTATATCAAAATCCTTACGAGCTGGAGTAGTTTTGGAGCTCCCATTGATCTATAGTGTTTTTTGAGGTTATATCAAAATCCTTACGTGCTGGAGTAGTTTTGGAGCTCCCATTGTTCTATAGCGTTTTTTGAGGTTATATCAAAATCCTTACGAGCTGGAGTAGTTTTGGAGCTCCCATTGATCTATAGTGTTTTTTGAGGTTATATCAAAATCCTTACGTGCTGGAGTAGTTTTGGAGCTCCCATTGTTCTATAGTGTTTTTTGAGGTTTTATCGAAATCCTTACGTGCTGGAGTAGTTTTGGAGCTCCGATTCAGATGCAGCGACCCTGTAAGCATAGTAAGCCAGAACATGGCCTCTGAACCTGAAAATCGATTTTTTAAGCCCCATTAAAGATCTATTTCGACTCCTCATGTCCGATAATATTTCTAGCATCACTTTGTTCATCTAGTCAGATCTCTCTCCAGCGAGCATTTTTTTTTTTTAGATAGCCAAAGTAGCATCACCAAAGCTTATGTAACTTGTGAACTAAACAACAAAGTGTCCTGAAATTTTCACGGGATTTTCTTTCTCTAAAAATGTTGATTCTATTCAAAAATAATTCGGGTAGAGCAGGGTGGGTCGATTTGTATGGGACCGAAAAAACTTTCTGTGGTTCTTCGAATTTGAAAATGCACCAAGAAAAAGTAAAATATTCGTAGATTTTCACATTTCATAAATTTTCAAGAAAAAAAACTGAAAAAATAAAAAAAAAGCAGCGCTCAAAATTAGAAATAGAAGCCAAAAATTGATTTCTGGATCCCAACAACCCCCCTCTAAAACACATTTGGCTAGAGAAAAAATATCTTTTGTTGGCCTTATGTCTCGCGTAGGCCATTCATACCGATAAAAATTGCCCCAGCCTAGGGTAGAGCGTATGTGACGTCATGCATATGTCAAATTGAGAACTTTTCAACCAAGTGTTAGATGGTCTGATTTGTCTCGTTTGTCAGCTTAACTTTTTCTTAGCCTCAATTTATAATGATCTGAAGCAAAATTACTTGAACTCAGTTAGGATTACAAAAAATCACAAACAGTAGTCCTTTCAGAGACACATATGTAGCTAAACCCTTATGCAGACAATCTGTAAGCTATTAATGCTCAAGAAATAGAAAAAAAAAGACATAAGATATTGAAATTCCCCAAGATAAGGAAGTAAGGGACACAGTGGGGATGCACATACAGTAAGCCTATCATTGGCACCTAACCGCCGCCGTCTGGCAGCAACCCCTTGGCCGTTGTCTAGTCCTAGTCAAGCTGCACGTGCAGCATTCAGACTTTTTGTTGTAATCTGTTGAAAGACACTTGAAGATGCGTTCCGGCATAAAGAAGCAGCCGTTCCATTCCCGCAGCCAATTCAAATCAAACGCGGCGCAAAGATCGAAGCGCCATTGACGACGGATACGGCCAACTGCAGGATGTTTATCGTTGTCACTTGAATCTCAAGTTGTCTGGGGTAACGTCCAGCGCGGGGGTGACTTGCTGCACGCACACAAACACAAATATCTATACATAGTATGTATATTGTATATATGTAGTGATATATAGACATTGATCCCGCTTAACCAACACGCTCCAAGTTCAGCTTGTTTTCCAAACAAACGACGAACGAGTGTTTTATTTATTACATCTTTGAGATACACACGAATAGCCGACACTGTAATTTGGAATTCAGCTTCCAGATTCCTGTGCAACCATTCCAGCCAATCCATCCATCAGCAATGCGCTCTGCAAACGGATTCTCATTTCCTTTGGTTGTTGCTTAGTACATGTACAGTTACAGATGATGCCCTTTACGAGGGCAGATTGAAAAGTAATTGGCCCAAAAGTAGAGAGGCCAAGTTTTTGTTGTGGGAATACTCTAGACGCTGAGAGAGAACAAAATGAATATGGTTATTCGTTTTATTTTAGCCATTGTGTATTTGACAAACATTTTTGATGAGGACATGTTCGAACAGCATCCGCTTCAGAACTTCGGGAGCAAGTACAAGCCCTTCTTAGAATTTCCTATAAATGTAGGGTTTTCCAATAAGAGGTGTTATTTTGAATCAGCCGGTATTTCGGTAGCTGTCACTTTTGAAGCTTTTATTCTTTGACATTCGACAAGTAGAAACTACGCCATTACTAAAAATGGAACGATACACGCTTCAACAACGCATTGAAATTATTAAAATGGTGAAAATCTTGCAGTCACAGTTCGCAAAACTAAAGCATTTTTGGGTCGTCGTAAAGCACCTTGTCGCAACGCAATACAGAAATTGGTGTAAAAATACGAGCTGTTGGGACAAGTTAGTGATGTGAAGAATAAAACCCGTGCACGTCGCTCAAGAACAACTGAGAATATTGCTGCTGTTGCCCAAAGTGTTGAAGAAAACCCAGGTTTGTCCATTCCTCGTCGTTCTTTGGAATTGGGCATTTCACAAACGCCATTACATATAATACGTATTTTGCATAAAGACTTGGGTCTTAAGGCTTATAAAGTTCAGTTAACACAAGAACTCAAGTCGGCCGATCGTCAACAACGTCGTGTCTTTGCTGATTGGGTCCTTGAAATGCATAAGAATAATCCGGAATTCCATCGAAAAATCATCTTGACTAATGAGGCCCATTTCCACCTCGGTGGCTACATCAACAAGCAAAATTGTCGCATATGGAGCTCGGAAAACCCAAGAGTTTTTGTTGAGAAGCCTCTCCATCCTTAACGTGTGACTGTTTGGTGCGGTTTATGGTCCGGCGGGATCATTGGACCTTACTTTTTCGAAATTGAGGTTGGATCAACAGTTACGGTGAATGGATTGCGCTATCGAGAGATGATTAATGATTTTTTATGGTCGGAGTTGGATGGTATTGATCTGGACAACGTTTACTTTCGACAAGACGGCGCTACGTGCCACACAAGCAACGAAACCATTGCTCTTTTACGGGAAAAGTTTCCAGAGCGTGTTATCTCTCGAAGAGGTGATCACAATTGGCCACCGAGATCTTGTGATTTAACTGATTAGACACCTTGCGACTTCTTCCTTTGGGGCCACGTGAAAGATAAGGTCTACGCCAACAGCCCAGCGTCGATTCCAGAACTCAAAGATAGAATTCGTGAGTCTATCAAGGACATAGGGCAGCCACTTTGCGATTTGGTTATGGAAAATCGCATGAAAAGTATATGGTCCTGTAAGCGTGGTCGTGGTGGCCATTTGGCTGATGTTGTTGTGTTTCATTATTAATGGCATACCTTCCTCTTTATTATGAAATAAACATCCGATCATTTATTTCAAAAAATGGAATTTTTCTTTGAATACCAAAATAACACCTCTTATTGGAAAACCCTTTATTAGCTAATTTTTGGTAGCTGAGTTCGAATTTGGAACTTTTTTTTACTGTGGGGTGGGTCCCCTGGGCTCCACGTGTTGTCCAATATATTGGACAATGTGACTATGTACCACCAAACTTTTTTGTTTCACATATAATTATTTATAAGGTATTTAAGTGCTTCTTTACTTTCTTTTTGGTTTCAGTAATCATGTAATTTCAGAAAGATGGGTGATTGGCTCAGGAATCTTAGTTCGCTGGTAGTGCTGCTACCTTGGCCTACGAACCTGCCAAGAGATGCACGTTTATATCGCGAGCCGCTTGCTCCAAAACAGACGCCCGCTGTAGCCGCCGATAACATGTGGAACAGAAGCTACTATGTGGATTGTTCTTAGCTTCGGCGCTCACCTACGAACCTTCATCTCCAGCAACGAAGACTCAGAATCTATACGATTCACTCTATACGAAAAAGATTTATCTCGCAAATCAGATTTTTGCTATCTTGGGAGCAAAATAACTGCCACAGGAGGTACTGCTGAAGACATATGTAGCTAGCAACATTTGGGCCCCTAAATCTATCTCAGTCAGCACCAAAACTTCGTATTTTAAATTCCAGCGTGAAAACAGTGCTCTTATATGGCTGCGAATCATAATCCTTAAGAAAAGTGCTTACGCGCAAACTACAATCTTTTGTTAATTCGTGACTACGAAAAATTTTAAGGATCTGGTGGCCTCGTATTATCTCCAATCAAGACCTATTCGAAAAGACAAACGAACAACCGATAGAGCTAACGATCAAGCGAAGACGATTTGGCTGGCTAGCACATACACTACGCAAAAACACGGACGAGGTTTGCAGAGCTGCCCTTTGAGGGAACCCACAAGATTCTAGTAGCTGCGGTCGCCCGAAAACCTCATGGCGTCATGGTGAATGCCGACTTGAAAAAGTCTCATACTAACTGGAATAGCTTATCACAACTAGCAAAAAACGTTACGTTACAAAAAATTTAAGTAGCTTTTGATTTGAATTAAAAAATCTGAAATTTCTACGAATTAAGCAAAACTCTTTTAATAAAAAGTTGACTCGAATTAATTCTAATTTATGCAAGTTCTTAAACCAAAAAACCTCTTCTCGTTTTTTTGTATTAGGCCTAGTACATGGCGTGACGAAACTCAAAATTGCATTAAAAAAATTCAATTAATAGGTTAGGGCGGCAGTAGGGACTAACGTCCCAACTCACATAGGCCAGAATAGGCCCGTTGTGATACCGCTACGGTGGACCATTCGCCGCTCTTCCCCACTCAAGAGGTCCCCTATACGAGATGAGTCCGCCATCCGGCGGCCTGGATGAACCTTAGAAGGCATTTTGGACTCTTTTTGGAGAGCTGAGATAAATCATCAAAGAAGTATGACTTTAGAAAGCGGAATCTTGTCCTAGACAGACCAGGGCAGTGACAGAAAAGGTGTTCAACTGTTTCCAGCTCCTCCTCATCGCCATAGCTTCTACAGAAATCATGGTGGGGAGCATTTAGCCTGGATGCATGTATCCCCACCAGCCAATGTCCCGTGATAGCATGAATGACAGTCGAGCACTGGGCTCTGTTCAGACAGCAAAGTTCCTTAGTTCTTTTACTGCTTTATGTCGGCCAGGTTTGCCGTGAGATTCTGCACGTGTTCGATGCCCGATTCCACGTTTGGTTTGCAAAGAGAGTGAAGTAATTTCGTATTCTCAGTTTGCAGCTGGCCATGGGTATACCCAGGCCCTCCTTGTCCTGAAGGAGGATGCTTGTAGTTCCTTGTCTAGCCAGTTCATCCGCAATACAGTTGCCCTCGATGAGGTGGATTGAAAACTGCTCAGCCATCTCCTCAAGAGACAAGCGGCAGTTATTCACTGACTTCATGCACGATGTCAATGAAGCTAGGGACTTAATAGCCGCCTGGCTGTCCGAGTAGATGCAGATGGTCTTATTCCGTACTCGTAGGTTTCTTATTATTATCAGAGCCTCCTGGATTGCAGTAACCTTTGCCTGAAAAACACTGCAGTGATCCGGGAGTCGGAAAGCTGTTCTTACGTTGAGTTCATCAATGTAGACGCCTCCACCTACACGGTTGTCCAGCTTGGAACCATCCGTGAAGATTTTTATTGAGCCAGCTGGGCTTGGTACACCTATACTCCACTCCTCCCTGGTTGGAATATGGGTTTTGAAATTGGTTTTGAAGTGTTCCTGCGGAGTGCAGTAGTCTGTGCTCTCGGGAATAAGTGGATTTCCCTAAAGAATCTTTGCGTGACCAAAGTCATGGTCATTCCATGTTTTCGCCTCTCTCATGCGTAAGGCTGATAGAACGGCTTGTTGTTTACCCACCTTGCCCAAAGGCAGGAGGTTCAGTATAGCATCTAGTGCTTCATTTGGGGTCGAGAGTAGAGCTCCGCTGATGGTCAATTCTGCCTGCTGAAGCTTACTCAACTTTTTTAGGTTGGCCATCTTATCTAGAGTTGGCCACCAAATCGAGACTCCATACATAAGTATCGATCTGACAATGGCAGTGTATAGCCAGTGGACTATATTTGGAGACATGCCCCATTTAAGTCCGATGGCTTTCTTACATGTATATGGGGCGATCGTGGCCTTTTTCCTACGATCTTCGGTATTCAGGTTCCAGTCTAGTTTGCTGTCTAGGACTAAACCGAGGTATCTTGCTGAGTCGCTGAATGGCAAAGTGATACCATTGAGCTTGGGATTAAAAAGAGCAGGAACTTTGTACTTCCTGGTAAAGAGCATAAGCTTTGTTTTGTCTGGATTGACTTCCAATCCGATGGCTGTGGCCCATTCTGAGAGCGTATGGAGAGCGTTAGTCATACTTATTAATAACTTTATTTTAAAATTATTTAGCTCAAGACAAACTTTCATTTTGGCTTCAAATGTATAACTTTAATAAATATATTTCATATGTTCAAAAATTATAATAATATAATGATGAAAAATTATAAATATGTGAAGAAGCGATTTCGTGGCAGTAGTATTAGCCTTAAACTTCAGCTTCAGGGTATCTCAAAGTCAACCAAGCGCGACTTTTTAAGTTTTTTATGTTCAACATAAAGTTCGAAACTTGAATAAATTTGCTTTGCGACTTAAGATCTACTTAGCCTAATTTTCAACAAAACTATTCATTCCTGCCACCCTTAATGCGCCCCTAACTCAGCTACACTATTACATAAGCCAAAAATCAATCTATTAGTATAAAAGTATTTTACAACATTTGTAACTCTTATTTTTATTAAAAACAAAAGAAAATGCAACTAAATTTCAAAATCGAACTCAATCACAAAAATAAATAAATTTCACAAAATCCTTTTGCTTTCAAAGGTATTTGCTGCCTGTTCGCACTCACATGTGTGCGCATATGAGTTATATTCGCGCTCACTCGCACGCACGCACAAATACAATTTGCCAATTCAAGCATTCCAATTGGCATTCACATGTGCGCGTGTCCAATAAGTCGCTGGCGCCACCTGTGGTCCAATTGCTGCAACTGCTGCGGCCAGCAGGTGGCGTTTAGTGCTGCATACACGCACATATGACGCTCATATGAAGCTGGCTAGTTGTTGTAACTGGTAGTTTTATGTGATCAGTTGCGCTTAGAGAGCACAGCTTGGTGTTGTGCCGCAAATCGTTTTCAGCTTTGTAAGTTTGTCAAGGCGCTGGAATTATGGTAGTTATGGCAGCAACAACAAGGCGCTGCGCTGTAAAGTATGCTGCATAATTTTACGATCGGACTTGCTATAAATCTTAGCCTAGACACAAACCTTAGATCAGCGGCTGATCATTTTGACTGTTTGGGTTTTGGCAAGCTAACAAATGCCCTACATTGACAGCCAAAACTAACCAAGCAGCTAATGCGAATCGATTCATATGTGAACTCTATAGTGGGGGTGGGGGGTTGAATGTGGGTTGAGGCAGCGAAACGACTGCAAGCTCCCCCAACGAAGACGCATTAAGCGAATGTCCTCGTCCATCCCCTAACTGGAGTCCAACAGTCAGTCGAGCACACATGTACATAGCCATATATATATATGCATAAACATATACATATATGTAATAAGAGAAGCAAAAGACTTTGGGTATACAATCCCACACACTCGCGCGCACACACATCGACTGAGATATGTGCGAGTAAACTTGCTCGAAGAAAAGTCCTGCGCTAGGACACCCCAACCCAAGCCAAGGCACTGTCATGGCTACAATCAGCACACACACACACACGCGTTTATATATATATATGTTTATGTATTATGTATACATATATATATGCGAGTCACCCTCGCCGCTGCTTTACATATGGCCAAAAGTTGACGGCCGTGATAAAGCGCAAGACGTGCCGGGTGGTTCAAACTGGAACTGGCACTGGGACTGCGACTGCGAATGGAACTCTGGGACACATGGCGTACATGTTGAAATATTTGCAAGTAGGTGTTCGTGTTGGTCTTGGTGTTGGTGTTGGCTCGTGGAGTGGGTTGCATGTTCAATGGCAGCCAAGTGGGTGGTTGGGCAGCCTTGGACGACTGACTGGTCATACGAGTCAGTGGTGGTTTGTTTGTTTCATTTTGCGAATGTTTGTCAGCCACACCACCTCATTGACTCACTGCCTCCATCAGCTCTGGCTCACTCAAAACAAGTTGTATGTTATGGCAATATAATGCCAGATCCAACCACCCTAACCCGCATCCGTTGTCCTTACCCAACCCCTTGCTGCTACCGAAGACAGCGACTGTTGGGATACCTTAGTGTTATTTTTTTTTGGTTTTTGCATCATCAGCGCAACAATGTTTGCGAAAAAAGGACATTTTTAGTGTATGTGTGTGTGTGCTGCATAAAGGCATTAGCATTATCGCTCGTTATGTCCTTGCTATGTATATGTCCACCCTTAAAGCTCTGCTCGCGGAAAAACATTTGCGGCATATGCAAATGAGCCGAGCATTGGCTTAGGGATAGCTGGGAAAATTGCAAAAAAAAAATGCCAATGTCGAGAAAATTCTGGCTTTAACCAAGTGGGAGCGCTTGCCAATGCCATCAATAGATAAATTCAAATCCAATTCGGCTACAAACAAAATATATAGTGACCAACAGCGACAGATTTATGCTAATGTGCAGCAAGAGCACCCTATATCCATAAGTCTTTGGCATCTGTGTTATCTTAATGATCCCAAGCACCAAGCGCCACAAAGTTCTTACATTTTTTTGAAGTTATGCACTATTTAAAATAAAAAAATTTAACACATTCCAATTAAATTTAAAACTTGAACCAACAATTAGAAGGTTACGCACTGCGCAGCTTAATTGTGTCTCTCTGTAAATGAGAGCGCTGGTTCAATTTTTGTATGGTAGCTTTTTCAAAAGATGAACCAATTTTGATTAAAATTGAGATTTGAAATACATATAAGAACCTAACATTTGTGCAAAGTTTGTTCAACATTGGTCCACAAAATCATATAGCTACCATATAAATATTGAACCATGCAACTACGCAGCATTACTCGCGCACTTCTTTGCGCCACCTTGTTACATTCATTATCCCACAAATTTTGGTACACTAATTTTTCGTCTTGTTCTTGAACTTATTCGAACTTTACACAAGCAGCCATGCTCCGAAAATCTAAGAATATTTGAAATATTATTTCAGCATAAAATTCGTGTTTTTTTTAAACTTATTTTGCAGATTCGTTTTCATTCCGCTTGTAACAAAACATCCAGTTTCAAACCATATGAAAACCATATTAGGGCACTATCATCATGGAGCATCTCCTTCAGGATGGTTCGAAATTGCCATAACCCTGTCCTACCGGAACAAAGTCGTGCTATGTTGGGTACCTGGACACTCAGGAGTGGATGGTAACACGGTCGCTGACGATCTTGCACGACAGGGTGCCTCCACCATGACCACAACCCCTGAGCCTTTCTGTGGTATTGGTTGGTCCACAATCAAAACCATGGTAAACAAATGGGCTGCAGGAGAACATAGGAGATACTGGTTCTCCTTACCGGGGCTGCGTCAAGCAAAAGCGCTTGTCAAACCTCTGGATATGATCAAGACAAAAGGTCTTGGCAGAGCGGACTTAAAACTCCTGGTAGCATACCTATCTGGCAACCACACTGTTAGATACCATCTACAGAAAATTGGCCTATCGGATTCCTCAGAGTGCAGACTCTGTCTCGAGGACGATGAAACCACCAGACATATTCTCTGTGTCTGCCTAGCGCTGGTATGGGACAGAGCCTGTCACTTGGGAAGGCAACGGATTAGTCCCTTCCATTTTAGGTCAATACCAACAAAAGACCTACTGCTATTCATGCGGAAAGCGGAAAGTCTCTTTTGCCGTAATTTGTGGGTATGGTACAAAAGATCATCTGGTCGCAGTGTGAGGAACCCATACGGGGGAAAAAAAAAAAAATCCATATGAAAAATTCGGTTTGGTGAAATTGGGAGCACAAAACATTCGGTTTCAAAAATAACTCGTGAACAAAATTTTGTATCGACATGATATTATTTTAATAATTAAACTTACCATATCGTAACCCCCCTAGAATTGATGATGAGTCGAAAAAACGTTTTCGGTGCATAATTCATTGGTTATCTGTTGCTCTACAAAGTCATGGTAACCAAATTTTTCATACAGAAACTTTTCAGAGTACCAAAGCATAATGCTGAACTGAATCCAAATCGGCTTACTATATCATATAGCCTCAATAGAACAGATTGGTCCCACGAAAGTTTTTGAGAATATGTAGGTATATGAATAAATCAAATAAGGCAATCAAAAGTTCTTAGGTGTACCAAAGCCTTAAGGCCCATACGCAGCATGCGAAAATTCCGCACGAAATTTCAAAACTTCATATAAAAAAAAATATCCCAAAAAAGGGAATTTTTTTTGTATATGAAGTTTTGACATTTCGTGCGGAATTTTTGTATGCTGCGTATTGGCTTTTAAGCCGCATATTAATCGAAAGTGGTTCATTTAGCTATTGCCCTACAGCAGGATATTCTGCAACCAGTTTGCCCAAAAAAAAAATGATTTTCTGCGCCAAGTTTTATATTGGTATAACCCTAGAAACGGAATGTTAGTAGAATCGACTAACATCGTATAAAAAAATTGTTTAAAAACACAAAAATACTTAAACTTATCCGGAAAACGAAAAAACCAAACCGGACAATTTTATTCGGATCTCGGAAAATATAACTTTAGCCATAATATTTGCTGAAATTAAACACGAGCTTAGCTATTTTTGTAACAAACGAAATCCTAAATGGGATGTCCCAAATGGGTTTTTTTTTTAATATGAACTTTTGTCATTCCGCGCGAAATTTTTCGAACTGCGAAAAAATTGTTGCATGCTGCGTATGGGCCTTAAGGCGGGAACCCTGTCGCACTTATCGGTCATGTGTTCGTGTATGAAAGAACAGAAAAAAATTCATTGTGCATGCTAATTTTTGGGTTGAGTCAAAAAAAAATATTTAAAAATAATTGTCGGTGAATATCTAACTTGAAGTTGGCATAAATATAATCGAAGAATATCAAAGAATATCAAACCTGATGAAAAATTCTGTTTGGTGAAATTGGGAGCAACAAACATTCGGTTGCAAAACGAATTCGAATAATATGTTCAGATTCGTTTTCTAGATAGGCCAATATTGTACCCAATTTTCATACTTCTGTTCTCTGTATTCTGTCAAGAGTTTGCCAAGATGAATCTGCAAACTTTTCAGGCTTGTGCATAAACGTACAAAAGGAAACTACCCAACCACGAGTAACTAACCCATAGCACATTATCTTCAAACAAAAATTCATAAAGATTTCGGCACATTTGTGGCTGGAGCTAAAACCGATTTCCCTAGCTACTTGCATATAAAGAGCAATATTTATAGTATACCAGTTGATAATGATGATGATCGCCCTTGATGGCCTACACTTCTGGGACAACGTGTAAACCAAGCATAAAAAATCCAAAGCCAAAGACTCTGTGAAGTGTTTGTCAACTTTGGGGACAAGCAATAAGCGTTCATTGTATGCACACTTCGTACATATGTATGCATGTACATATATGAACATGACTGCCTTTATACACACACATATAGTATATGGTAAATATATGTTTATATGTATATATAGATTTTATGTACTGGCAAGTTTCCAAAGCGCATTAATCTAACGACCACATCCGGCACAAAAGCGAAGGCCCAGACGACTGACTGGCTGCCATGGCCCAAAGCCTGCCAGCCCGACTCGACTCGACTCCCATCCACTCCACTACATCTCACTCGACGCGACTCGAGTCGTGGACTTCCAGCTTTGCTGTCACTCCTGAGATTGCCACTGCCGTTCTGCTTATACATTGCTTATGCTTATGTCCTCCGCATATTTGTCATTTGGATGGCAATGGAGCTGAAGCTGCAGCTCGAACTGTTCCCGATTTTGCACAAATCCATTGGGTTTGTCCATTCCTACAGCACACAACTCGGCTCTGCCCCGGTCTGTCCCGGCCTGGCCACAAAGTTGTTTTGCATATCAAATATATAAATCACTTGGCGTTAGACCAAAACCAAGCGCTCTCTGGCATTTCCTACTTTCGTTTCGTTTGGATTCAAATTTTTCTTTTTGTTCGACAGCTGGGGTCCCGCCAGCTACTACCCCGCTCGTTCCAACTGATTTCATATCAACTACTACTACTTCAGCCGGCATAAGAGATTCCGGCATATGTACGGCATGGTCTTGGTCGCCTGGTCGGTCGCCTTGCTAGATATTTTTGCTTCAAAAAAGCAACCACCCTCCCCATGCCCCGCCAATTGTCGCATTTGTATTGTGGCATCGCATGAGCATTTTGCGTGAACCAAAACTTTTTGCGAATGTTAAAAATTTACCAAGATTATTTTGCCAAGGCATTTGCAACAAACACCCGAACCACCCAAAAATCAGCATCCAAAACAAAAACACCCATCAGGCATCAGCATCCTCCTCCCTCCCCGCACCCAACTCCTGCTGCTGGGCTGGCTCTTTTTTGAACACTTTTTGCTCGAATGTTTCGGTTAGCAGAGCATTTGAATTCCGAAGCAGTACAGTTGAGTATGAAAATGGCATTTTCACAGTACTCCATATATATGTATATGTGTGCGAGTGTGTGTGTATGTGTATACACATGCGTATACTTCACTGCGCAAACACACACACTCACCCACACGACAATGCCAAGTTAACTTGTAAGCTTATAAAATGCAAAGAAAATAAATTTGTCACTTTATAAGTGCGGGGCGTGGGGCGGGGATTACACGTTATCAGCTTAAACTGGACTTTCAGCTTACATTGAGTGTGTACAGTAGGTAACAAAACATGCACATACTCATATATTCGCAAACCTTTCTCCTGTCCATACTGCGCTTTGGTTGGTCCTGCTGCTCTCAAATCACCCCCCCCACCAACAGCAGCACCAAACGATGACGACCTCCATTTTACAAAATTTCTACACAAACCAGCGTAGTCCTAAAATTTGTTTCATCTTATCCTGCTTTGTATTTGTTTGGGTTTCTATTCGGTTTTTTTTTTTTTTCGCACACAAAACCAAGGATTTCCACCCCGAATTCGCTTGCAAAGAGTGCGTCCAATGCAGTTGGTATTGACCACACCCTCCCTAAGGACACGCGCCCTCAAACGCAGTTCGAGCCTATTTTCAATTGCATGTGTGTGTTTTTTTTATATACACATTATGTGTGTATGTCTGTTTTGGTTTGACCAATGTGCAGAGTGTAGGCAATCATGATGGTGTATATATGTAGGAACAAAAATAATATGCCGCTTAGGGGTTGTCTATGCGTGGGATCTGTTAGATCTGTCTAGAAGCGATTACTAGAAAACCCAGAACCAGGCGCGGATGTAGGACTTGGTCTTTGGGGGGTTCTTCACTTCAAAGTTTATACATGCCAGAGCTCGCAAAAGACTTTCAACCCATTTTTCCAATTTGGGGGGTAACTACCTCCACCGTGGATCCGCCACTGATCACTTAGTACATATTTAATTCTTTACAATATACAGTACAGGCCAAAAATATGGATACCACTACAAAAATATAATTTTTTGGACTTTGTCAGCATGTTTCTATAATAAAATGCTATTGCTGTTTAATTTTTTTTTTTTTTCTATACAAATACAATATTATTTACCTATTGAAAGGATGTTCGTGCTCATTAAATTATTCTCCGAAATCGAGTAGTGTTCAGAAAACGTGACAAAGATACTTGAAATCGGCAGTAACAAGCATCAACCCGGCTAAGAAAAACATCCAAAACAGATAACAGCCATATAATAATGATCTGCAAGTTTGACCGATCCTAATGCAGCGCCGAAGTCAATCAGAATTCCGGGAATTTCTTGAAATATGATCAAACAGAGATTGCGATAAAAAAGAAGAAACAAAAAACAACAACAAAATTACATTGAAAATCTGTGGGCCAACAACATATATACACGCGCATTGCTGCCTATGCCTAAGAGCCATTACAAAAACAAAAAGAGCCAGATGAGCAATGGGCCTGGACACCCCTGATCTAAAACATACTTCGGGATTGAGTACCAGCGATTTGTAAAAGAAAGAAGACCTTGGCCGCCACAATCGCTTGACATCAATCTTATAGAGCTGCTTTGAGATGAGCTCGACCGCTGTGTGAGAGATCTGCGACCAGTTAGCCTTCTTTATATATGAGAGTTCTTTATATATACGTGCCAAGACATACTAGTGGAAACACTTTACAAACTCGTCCAAAGAATGCCAAAATAATTTGCCTGCGAAAATCGCCTTAGGTCATACTATTATATAATTTTTTTTAATATAACTAGCCACTTGAAGTAAATTCGTCATAACCCAGAATCGCAGATAAAGTGTTTTGTTTTCGTTAAAACGTCTTTTTTGAAGTGGTATCTATACTTTTTGCCTTTACTGTATAACGAATAAGTGGTTTATTTGATGATGATTTCGGATCTGAACCCCCTTCAAAAGTTGCAAAAATGGGTTGACGGTTTTAAGTCCTTGATCCGCAGCTGACCAAGGGACTCTGCCCCCTGCATGCGGCGCTAAGTATTAATAGCATCCAACTTGCTTTCGTCTCCACCATTCAGGTTCGTTTTTTTATAGTGATTTTCGATATTTTTTTTAATGCCCAAAAAGCGCTTATGTGCCTAGTTGTAAGCTAATTTGTTGTTAAAAAAATGATGTACAAACATCAATCCTACTTTTCCTCAATACGAAATTTTTCATTATTTTTCTTACTTCAACACGCAGTGTTCCATAATTTTCGTATTTTGGTACCCCTCCTCCTACAGCTCCTACAGTTTGGACTATTCGCCAATCGCCAATAGTCTCCCTCCAATTCCTACTCCTTCGAAAGAGTGTGAGAAGTGTTTTTTTTTAATCCCTAAATAGAGCACTCTGTCTCTCCTATTCGATGCTCCCCAATCCGCCAGGTCAAGCAATGTTACATAAAATATATTTATAACATCTATTTAGATTCCAACTACGACTTGAATAAATTCATGGGTACATAGGTTAGGTTAGGTTAGGCTATGGTGGCAGTTGGGACTTATAGTCCCAACTCACATAGGCCAAGAATTTGCCCTTTGTGGACGGTGGACCGTTCACCACTCTTTCCCACTCACGAGGTCTCCTATATGAGATTAGTCACAGCCATCCGGCGGCCTGAATGAACCTTAAGAGACATTTTGGACTCTGCTCCGCGAGGTGAGAGTCATCAAGGAAGTGTGACTTTAGAAAACGGAATCTTGTCCTGCACAGTCCAGGGCAGTGGCAGAAAAGGTGTTCTACTGTCTCTTCCTCATCGCCACAGCTTCTACAGAAGTCATGATGTGGAGCGTTAAGCCTGTATCATGGATTATATGGTACATATAAGTTCTAATAATTGCATCCATGACAGCCCATAGTACCAAACATACCACCATAATAATGAACCGGTAGTAATATAGATTATCCACAACGTCCTTCAGAAGCTTTAGTGGAAAGAAAGAAATAACTTTTCAGTTGCTCTTGTAAATTATTATTAAATTTTTCAAAGTTTTTTTATACGAATACTTATAGCGTCGGAAACGTGATTTTCTAGGCCTACTGAAAATACTAAAGTTCTTCAAGTGAAATTCTTTTTAGAAACCCTACTTTGCTTTGAAAATTTTCCTGTTTATACTCCTAAAGATTTTCCAAGTTGTATGACTCACTCTCTAAAATATTTTATTGTTGTATAAAGAAACTAAAAGTTTTTTACTTTGTGGACATTACTCTTATTAAAAATTTGAAGGTGGATTAGGAGTAAGTTTTAAGAAGTTGATTAGGCTTACATAAGAGTATATACCAAAAACAGTCCAAAACTTTGATCAGGCTGACGGCTAGCGTCAAAGCAAACTTTGCGACTGTGGCAATCCTGGCGCATAAAATAACAATGAAAAAAGGAATAAGCTCTAAGGGCCAAGTGCAACAGTTGAGCCTTGATAAGTTTATTTACACTCTTAAGGCCAGTATGCAGCAGCCCGAAACGATTTCGATCTTGAGTATTTCAAGAATGAACAGTCTGCAATGTGGTATTTTTCTGGTATTATTTGAGTTGTGACAAATTCTTTTGAGACATTTCGGGTTGAACAAGCATATCAAGTGTTTCAAGTTAACCAGTTTGTTTGGAGACGAAATTTTTTTAATCGACCATGCTCCGGAAAACGAATCCGAACCTTTTATTCGGATAAATAATAAAAATAATTTCGCGCCAACACAATATGAAAATTTATCGGAAAAATAAGCGAAATATACGAATTTATTGAAAATAAAAAGGGAAATATCGACGAAAAATTTCGTTTTCCGTAGCACGCAAAAACGAATCCGAATTTAATTTTGCGGTTTCGTTTCTTCGTTTTCAGGCTGCTGCGTACTGGCCCTTAACAAGCGCCCATAATTTTAGTACAAATGGAATATGAAATCATGGCTTATAAATACAGTGAGACTATAAATTATTCGAACACAGCAAAACTCAAAGTTTATGGCTCTTTAACCTAGTGTAAAGTAGTCATTATTTTAATTTGCACATTGAAAGAGAATATTCGTACTATATGTCTAACAAAAAAATAAAAATACTAAAAAAAAAATTTTTTACGAGTACAAAACAAAGATATTCCATTAAAAAAAGTTCTAGTAGAATTTCATTTTTTGTTATAACTTTTATTAAGAGTTTCAAACGACGTCTCATATTTTTCATTAAGTTTTGAGTAACTTTTGAGGTCAATTCTTTTCAACTCGATAGCTAACTATTTCTTTTTTTTAATAACTAAATGTTATTTGGAGCTACCTTGTAGTTTTTCATATTCCTTTGTAATTTTTAATGTGCCTCCTTTTCATTATAAAAACTTCTAGCTATTGCTTGGAACTTAAGGGATAATAGCTGTGTGGGGCGCATGGTTTTTTAAGCTAATTTTTCGGTTTTTTTTTCAAAGAAACTATTTAATATACAAAATCTAAAGAGTTGACGATATTATACACATTTTGAGCTACAAAAATAAATCCTTCCAAAGTAATAAAAAAACAAAATGGCGCCTGTAGAAAGCTAAGAGTACATGACTAATTTTCGGAGAGGCCTCCACGGCTGCAGCTTTTTGACGTCGCCATTTATCGCTGCTGAACACGTCCCAGAAAATTGTAGCCGCCATAATGCTGAATAGGATTCGACGCGAGCACAACGGTTTTAAATTCCCTTAGAATTATCGTGGAACAATCCATGGAATGGAGATCACCTCTTCTACTTCTCTTTATAGACTTTGAACGCGCCATCGACACAGTAGACTGGAATGCGATCTGGGACGCTCTCACTAGCCTCGGAGTACCTGATCACAACACCGACTTAATAAAAGCTCTCTACAGTAACTCCACATGTTCCGTACGCTACAAGGGAAAGAGTGGCCGGACGCTTTTATTGAAAAAGCGTGTTCGACAAGGCTGCGCTTTATCACCTCTACTTTTTCTTATCGTCTTAGATATGGTAATGAAAAAAACGAACCAAGACTCCGCGACAGGCATACAATGGGGCCCATTCGAAGTGCTTTTTGACCTGGATTACGTCGACGATATCTGTTTACTCGATCATATGAATAGCAAGCTATCCGCGCTAATTCAGAATGCTCAGAAAGTCGGACTCAAAATCAACTTTTCAAAAACCCAACTAATGCGTTTGCAAACTCGAAACAGCACGCCTCTAACCGTGCTGCACGAGGGAAGAAATCAGACAATTGAGGAGGTCGAACAATTCTGCTATCTAGGCAGTATTATTACAAAGGATGGCGGGGCCGAAGTAGATGTGGGCAGCAGAATTAATAAGCATACTATAAGCTCAGCAAAGTTTGGCGGGCGCGCAACGCACAAAACTCTGTATTTTTAATACTACCAGCGTTAAACCTGTCCTCACGTATGGCTGCGAAACGTGGAAAGTAACAAATGCTATCACCCAGAAATTGCGAACTTTCGTTAGCCGATGTCTTAGAAGAATATGCGGTATATATTGGCCGAACATCATTAGCAACGAAGATCTGCAATTTCGGACTGCTACTAGACCCATTCATCTTGAAATAAAAGAAAGAATGTGGCGGTGGATTGAGCACACGTTGCGAAAAGAGCGAAGTAATATAACAAGAATGGCACTACAATGGAACCCGCAAGGCTCAAGAAGAAGAGGAAGACCCAAAATAACGTCGGGGTGCTATGCACCCGAGGCTTATAATTGGGGAAAAATTTTTTTTGTTAACAGTTGGGGATATCATTTTCTACCAATTTGGCTGAAAAACAAAATCGATTTACTGAAGATTCTACACAGCTGTTATCCCTTAAAAGTGTAGAGATTTAAGGCCTATACGCAGTTCGAAAAATTTCGCGCGGAATGACAAAACTTCATATAAAAAAAAAAGTCCCAAATGGGATTATTTTTATATGAAGTTTTGTCATTCCGCGCGAAAATTTTCGAACTGCGTATACCCCTTAAATAATAAAAATAATCTGCTTTCGAAAATTCAAAAGCACTTTATCTAATATAATTAGCTGCAAACCAAGCATAGACTTGATAGTTTCAAATGTTGCCAGAGCTTCTAGGAACTGCTTAAAGCAGTTTACCATAAAACAAGGGTCCTTAGACAGAGCCTTATAATTTCACATTCCTTGCTCAGCTTTTAATTAATTAGGTTCTAGATTTCAGCTAATGGGCCAAAAAAAAAAGCGTTTTTTGGGTTGACTCGTTAACACCTTGTATTTACTTAGCGAGTACCCTCGCCGGAAGTGTTTCAAGACTGTTACAATGACAAGAAACAAGAAAGCGGCAAAACGCAAAAAAAAGGGCAAAAAAAAAAGACAAAGAGGAAAAGAATTTTTGCGTACTATTTGCACAAGAAGTAAACAAGCTGATAAATTATGCAGTACAATTTCATGAGTTCATTTTACTTTTGCTATTTTCATGCCAGCCTCACACTACCCAAGCAGCACAGCCCCCTCCCACACTGCCACTGCAGTGCTGCGTGCCCCATCAGCTGCCATACAATGTTGGCGTCAGTGGCACTTTCACTTGCCAGCAACTTGCCACCAACTTGTTGCACAGTCAATTTAAATTCTTTTTTTCACTCTAGCTGCTGCTGCTTCTTCTACTTATCTCATTTGAAATTATTTGCTTTAATAGCGACAACGCAGACAGTAAAAAAAAAAAAAGCCGCTTCTGTGTGTGTGTAAATGAGTGTTGGGTAAGGCAAAAACAAAACATGGATAAATATGTCGCCTGCCTCATTCCCCATGCCGCACAACAAATAAAAAACTTTTTCATTACATTTCCGCATTAAAAAAAAAAAAAAAACGCGCGACGCACGACGACCTTGAAAAAATAAATACCAAAAGAAATAATAATAATAATAAAAATAAAGCAAAAAGACGCAAAAAAAAAAAAAAGTCTGAAAATAAATCAGTCTAGAGCGCGCTGCTATACAGCCAAAACCCCAACCCCAACCCCAGCCCCAGCTCCAGACAGCACCCCAACCACACAAAGGTCACAGTATTTAAGGGCTGTCGAGCCTTGGTGCGATTCTTTATACTACATTATCCACAGCGTAATTTCTAACAACAAAAAGCAAAGAGAATGTAAAAAATAAAAATAAAATATAAAAAAAAAAAGAGGCGCGACGCTGCTAAACAGCCGCAGACATGGCTAAGTGCGGCGGCATGGTGCGGCCGGGGCATGCCGGCTTGCTACTGAGAGTGGGGGGGCGTCCGACTGGGCGTCTCAATGTCGTCAATTAGAGACTCATTACGCTCTCATTGCAGACAGCGGGCAGACTTAATTTTTTTTTTTTTTCTTCTCTGCTTCTACTGTTGACTTCGTCCTTGGTCCTTTTATTGTTTCTTTTCTTTACTTTTTTCCTGTGCTTTTCTTTATGCGCTTGCTTTTTAGAAAAAAAAAAAATTTCATTCATTCACTGGCAAGCGGCATTCAAAAGCAAAAGAAAAGAAAATGTGCGCCACTTGCAGAACTCGGACAACTTTTGGTGTTTCCCCAAGTTTTCATAGTTACGCAGCAAATCGGCCAACGCTCCTAAGCACAGTGGCACCAAGTCTATCAAAAATACTAAGCCAACTAATTGAGGCAATTATTCAAAAATACTTTTGTAGGCAGTATGTAAAAAGTTGCAGAAGCGTCGTCGTTTCGACGACGATGACGTCAAATCGATAATGCGAACCAGTTTTTGCACATTTTGACCCCTTCCCCACTCGTTGTTCAACCGTAGTATATGCCCAGACCAGCCCTCTCTCTGTAGTATTAGTTGCGCTGTCATTCGTAGTGTAATTTTAAATAATTTGTTGGACTAAGCTCGAAATTTCCCTTAAAATATGAAAAAAAAAAAACCACTTCCCTACAGATTAATTGTCTATTGAGTTCGTCACAAAAACCTAGACCCCCCTAGAAACCATTAGTATCTTTTCACTGTGAGTAATATTGGGTCGTTCACTAAGTAATTTCGTTTTGTGTAAAACATTTTATGAAATAATATATTCTCCATTTTGATCCGATAGCTTTTGCCATCTTTCGGGCAAGAGATTGATTCCACGCTCATAAAATTTTTGATCCTTGCAGGCAAAAAACTGGTCCAAGTGGTTTTTGACGTCCAGATTTGAGGTGAAGGTTCTCCTATCCAAAAAATTTTGCAGAGACCGAAACAAGTGTTAGTCCGAAGGTGCCAAGTCTGGAGAATATGGTGGGTGTGGTGGCACATCCCATTCAAGCTGCAAAAGCTTTTGGCGAGTCATCAAACTTGTATGAGGTCTCGCATTATCCTGGTGGAACACTACACCTTTTCTATTGATCAATTCTGGCCTCTTCTGTTTGAGTGCATCACTCAATTTGTCCAGCTGATCACAATACACTTCAGAATTAATCGTGATATTGTCGGGCAAAAGTTTAAAATAAACGATCCCTTTGAAATCCCACCAAACAGACAAGATAACCTTTTTTTGGTGAATATCAGCCTTCGAAGTGGTTTGAGTTGGTTCATCCTTTTTAGACCATGATCTCTTGCGCTTTACATTCTTGTAAGCAACCCACTTTTCGTCGCCAGTAACAATGCGCTTCAAAAATGGATCACTTCTCTGATGTTTGATAAGCAAATCACAGTCGTTAATGCGACGAAGCAAATTTCGTTCTCTAAGAACATGAGCCCATATGTCAAGCTTCGAAATTAATCCTAGATGTTTCATGTGATGTTAATCTTTCAGCAATCTCTCGAGTTGTTATTCGACGATTTGCATCGACCAACGACTTTATTTTATCCACATCGGTTTCAAGAGGCCTTCCAGGACGTGGTGCATCCTCAAGATTGAAATTGCCGGAACGAAATTTTGCAAGCCAATTTTGGCATTGGCGTTCGGTCAACACATTTTCGCCTTGCTTGAACTGCATTTTACCCTTTTGATAGTAAAGCCCATACGCAGCATGCAAAAATTCCGCACGAAATGTCAAAACTTCATATAAAAAAAATATCCCAAAAAAGGGAATTTTTTTTTTGGTGGGCTACATCAATCCACTCATTGAGATGTTTTTCTTTGACAAAGTTTGAGATTTGCCGAAGAAGGTCTGCCTTTTCTACTGTTGCTTATGTTATGAGACTTTACTTAACAATAAAATTTTTTTTGTAAAACCTTGCCATTTATAACGTTCAACCAAGACTAATTTGTTAATGTCTTCAGCTATTACCACTAAAAAACAAAAAATATGAATATTTAGATGCACATAGGGACAAGATGCACCGTGCAAATTAAATATTATTGAAAATTTCATAGCTAAAAATATATATTTGAGTGAAAGAAATTCGAATTGTCTTAAGCTGCATTGTGCTTGAATCACTTGAGAATTACAAGCTGAAAATAGCGAAATTTCTTAAGCTGCACTATAAATGAACTATGTTTAAACCACTTGAGAATTGTAAGCTGCGTTAAGTGAAATTAGCCCAAAAATATGCTTTGATAAATACAAATTTGTTTTAAGCAGTGGCGTCTAAATTGACAACACATTGTAAAAGAATGCACAAACTTTGGCTCGATAACTTCTGAAAATAATTTTAGCAACTTTTCTCACTTCCCCACTCGAAGACCACCCCCTCTCTATAGCATTAGTTACGCTGTCATTCGTAATGTGATTTCAAATAGTCAAAAAAAAACCTCGAAATTTCTCTTGAAAATAAAAAAAAACACTTTCCCTACAGAATAATTGACTACGTCACAAAAACCTAGATGCAATAGAAACCATTGGTATCTTTTCACTGTAAGTAATTGTTGCTTATGTTTTAACTTAACGATTTTTTCAAACCTTGCCAATTATAACGTTTAACTAAGACTAATTTGTTAATGCCTTCAGCTGTCATTAAGCATTTTACGAAACAAAAAATAAATAAGGACTTCCAGCGTCTAGTCCGTGACATACGCACCGCGAAAATTAAATATTATTGAAAATTTTATAGCTAAAAAAATATATTTGAATGTGAGAAATTCGAATTGTCTTAAGCTGCACTGTGCTTAAATCACTTGAGAATTATAAGCTGAAAATAGCGAAATTTCTTAAGCTGCACTATAGATGAATTATGTTTAAACCACTTGAGAATTGTAAGCTGCATAACGTGAAATAAGCCCAAAAATATGCTATGATAAATGTAATGCAAAGTTTTTATTTCACAAAATAATTTTTACAACTTTTTGTTGCTCTTAAGTAATACTTAATGTTTTACATCTTAAATTTTGTATTTTTTCTTTTATGTTTTAAATTTTATATCATAAAAAAGGTTGCCAACGTAGCAGAGAAAATTTGCTTGCATGCTGTAAAATTCTGTAACCACTGTGCAGACGGCGCGTTGCCGCCATGGAAAATAGGTGGAAAATTGTTGCATTTAAAATTAAAATTCAAATTGAACGACTTGAGAGCGCAGAGAGCGTAGCAGTGGGATAGAACGCCAAGGACGCTGTAGCTACCGGCTACGGCTACGGCCCCGGCACAGTAATGTCTACGTACATATTTGCATTTTGCTTTTATTTTTTTTTATGCTTTTTTTACATTTTACACTTATTTTTATGAAGTTGTTGTAACTTTCCCTAGTTTCCCAACTGTTGCTGCTGGCAGTGACAGCTTCAAGTGACCTTCACTGATGACGTTGGACTTTTGTCAAGCTCGTCGTCGTCGTCGGCGTCCTCGTCGCCAGCGTCATTAATGCCATGACCAGCCAATGTCTGCCTGTGCCTCTGCCACGCCTACTTAAAAGAGGCAGCCTCTACGATTTTTTTTTTTGTTTGATTTGTACGTAATTTATGCCAAGTGCCCAATGATGCTGATGAGAACACTCGAGACGGCGGCGGGGTGTGTTCTGAAATAGTTTCAAAAAAAAATAAAAAAATTCCAATTGATTTAGTGTCGCGTTTGGCTGCAATGGCGCGTTGAAGACCACTTGAATAATTTACATTTTAAGGAAGCGGCTGCCATGGTGGTGACTCTCAAATTGGTATCTGCATCTGGATCTCAGCAGGGCAGGAAGCTGAGCAGCAGCAGCAGCTGTTACCAACCAACTACAAGCAGACAAGCTACAGAGTATGCTACATTGTATGCTACTATCGATCCTGGCAGGCGACAGTGTGTAAAGAAGTTGCTCAAGTGCGGTCCTCGAGTCTTGGCCACGCTGTGATCGCGATAAGATTCCAGTTTTTTTGTTTTTTTTTTTTGTGAAATTGGTTGTCACACTTTAGGGCATAGTTGGCATAGTAGCTTAAAAGGCTTAGGGCATAGATCAAGTTGTTGTGGGGTAGGTTGCAAAGAGTTAGCTTTCACTAAAGGTTACTGACGTTTTTGATACCGCTCGCTGAAATCATTATTCTTGTTGCATCAAAAATTATTCTGCGAATGGAATAGATGTTGAAACATGAAGCGCCGAGAGGGCTGGAATCCTAGTACATACTATAGTTTGATTTTTTCTGAATACTAAGCTCTCAACAGTATGACCTGTAAAAATAGAGACAAGAATATTATATAATTATGGAATCTATTTTAAAAGAATAAGGCGACGCGGCAGTTTAGGTGAAGTTTATCGGGTTATGTTGATGGCCTAGCTCCGTTCCGCCGTAGCTTGATGCACTCCAGGGTCTTTTAATTATGACTGAGCGTTGGAAAACTTCAATCTGGAACTCGAGACCCTAAAAGCAAAAAAAACTTCAAGTAAAAATAAAATTGTATTATCTGTTCGCTTCTTAAGTTTACCGATTTCAGTTGATATCGAAAACCAATTCGCGGCAAATTTCGAACAGTTAAAAATATTGTTTCGAAAATGAGAATAAGAATTTTTATTTTCTTCTTCTCCAAAACCCTTGTTTACCTCTTTTCGGACTCGCTTATGCTCCTCCTGAGGTGTGGGTATGAGAATAAGAATTTTTATAAATTCGAAACCTTGTCACATATAGTATTTCAGACTTTCATTTAAGAATACATCAAATAAATCCCACAAGTAATGGCAAACCACTTTCTTAAGAAATCTGCGGCCTATTTTTGGGAGGAATGCGTGCAGGTTCTCACTCTGTTCTAGACATACTAAGCCATCTTTATTGGAAATAATCAGGGTGAAGGCAGAAAAACAATTAGACTTTTCGTTTGGTTGTCACATCTCTGGAACATGCGAAATAGATCAATGTTTCCATCAACGGTTATATGAAGGCTCTCTAAGGGAAAGCACCCAATAACTGGAAAAATCAATCTTCCATTTGGGGTTTCTGGCTACTTTAAAGACTCCTCAAAATGATTCAATAAGGTTTATAAATTCTCGCCCCTCATTGCTTCATATTGGCATACAATGGGCTAAAAGGCCTAGGATGATACAGTGTGTTGAAAGGTGACGTATCCAATTTGATACACGCGGGCATTGTAAATCGGTAAGACATTATTGCCAGTTTTTAAGGCAGAGAAAGCGTTAAAAAAAATTTCGTTTCAAATCATGCGGGCATCAACAGATAAGCATCATGTGAAAAACTCAAAGATTTAGTGAGAGCAAATCGTCCATTTTTCGAGAAATTGCAAAAATTATTCGCGTCACCTTTTTAATTTGTACCCAATAAAGCTTCCAATTTGCCAAGCGACTTTATTGTTGTGAATTATATGTACGTCAATGAAACTACTTCAGAAGTCGTAAAAAAAAACAAACAAAATTACATACTTTCCAAGTTTCAAAATTTTTGACTTAAGGCCTATACGCAGTTCGGAAAATTTCGCGCGGAATGACAAAACTTCATATAAAAAAAAAAATTCCATTTGGGATATCCCATTGTACTTATCGTTTGATTGACAATAAATAAATAAATCAAAAATAATTAATAAAAATAATAAAGCACTAGTAATATTTTAATGTAAATAAAATGTCAACAACACATAGTCATAAAAAGTTGCAGAGCTGCGGCAACCCTGTCATTTGTTTTATATCAAACAAATAATAATATCGAAAATACAATCGATATTTCGACCAAAAAAAATGCGTTTTCCGGAGCACGCAAAAACGCATTTCGTAGGTAACATCATTAAAAAATCTGAGCAGGAAATATGCGAGTAGATTAGGAACTCATCCAAACTCTTTGGCCTATGCTCACACCTGTCTTGAAAAGTCAATAGGTTTGATGAAATAATAGGTATTGTCCTACGTGATAAACGACATTATTTTGACCACATACCGGTGCGAATGATAAAAAAAATGTATTTCCGCGATATCTTGAGAAGATGATCAGCTACGATTTCAGGACTTGCATTTTTTTTAACTTAAAACAAGTACAAATCAAGCCCCGAAAGCCGATTTTAGCTATAATTTCATTAAACCTATTGACTTTTCAAGACAGGTGTGTGCTCTTGCGGTTCATAGGCCAAGACAATGACTGAAAAGTCTTCATCCCTCGGTTCTGAGACAACGGAAAGTTCACTAACATCCCAATTGAAGTTTATAACATTAATAAAATGGTAGCCACTCACAATTTTGTAAATCATGTTAATAATTTTCTTTGTTAATAATCTATATTAGTTTAGTATGTATGTATGTTTATAACAGTCCTCGACGCCGTTCTCGAGGCAGAGGAATAAAACCCAATAGGCATCAGCTGGAAAATTAATTAAAAGCTTGGTCACCTCGAATACGCCGATGACATGGTACTGATGGCTGGCCGACACACTGACATGCAAGATCTTGTTGACAACGTATCTGGGCAAGCAGCTAAAGTGGGTCTTAAGATCAACGCTTCAAAAACGAAAACAATGAAAGTGAAAGCAAATAACCAGTCACCATTTCTGCTGAATGAGCACAACATCGAAGATGTGCAGCAATTTGAGTACCTAAGAAGTATAGTAAGCAGCGATGGTGGCACGTCAATGGATATTGATAGCAGACTGAGAAAAGCGAAAAGCTCTTTTGCGGTGCTTAACAAAGTTTGGAATGCCATCAACATCAACATCGATACAAGAATATTCAACGCCTGTGTAAAATCGACGCTATTGTATGGCAGCGAAACCTGGTCGCTAACGAGATCGTTGGTTCAAAAGATCCAGACTTGCGTCAACAAAAGTTTGCGGCGTATTTTAGGCATCTGGTGGCCCGCGAGAATAAGGAGGAAGTCTTGCTTCGTAAATATGGCTGGCTCGGCCACACATTAAGGAATCCTACAGACGCGATTGCCCACGCAGTCATGGAATGGAACCCGCAAGGAGCAAGAAGACGCGGCCGACCGAAAACAAACTGGCTGAGAACGGTGGCAAACGAAACAGGAAAGACATGTAATCAGCTACGTTTTGTTGCAAGAAACAGAGACGAATGGAAAAATTTCGTAAAACTTATTTGTGAATAGACTAAGTTCAAATTTATATATTTTGTAAATTGTGAACATGTCATAATAATAATAATTAATAATAATAATAGTTTTACAGATAATCATAGTGACACTGATAATTGTAACACTTCCATAGATGATGGCACTGATCATTCTGAAGACGAAAATGAAAATCTCTTTTCGTCTGAATTATATGTGGAAATCGACTGTTAAAAATTGATTGTTGCTTAAAAAAACTTGCCTACAAAAGCATTACATTTTTATCGGTTTTATTCAACAACTGCATGAAACTGTGCTACTTTCCATTAGAATGGAAAATAGCCAAAATCATTCCGATGGCAAAGCCTGGAAAACCACCTGACTGTCCTACAAGCTATTGACCAATTAGCCTACTTTGTGGATTTTCAAAAATTTTTGAACACCTCATTAAAACCAGATTTATTCATCATCTGGAAGAAAACCACATCTTACCTAAAGTTCAATTCGGTTTTAGACCTTCCCTGAGCTGTATCCACCCTCTCGATATAGTTGCAAATTTTGTCTAAGAAAATTTGGCTTTGAAGAGATCTATCGGCTTGGTAACACTTGATGTCGCAGCTGCATTTGATACTGTTTGGCATAATGGCCTTATATACAAACTAGTTCAATGTAAAACTAGACTTATCTTAAGTTTTCTCTCGGACAGATTCTTTTATGTTTCTTTGGATGTTAATATGATCAGGTGAAAATTTCAAAACATATGCGTTTTGAGAAGGATACGTTTACTCTTTCTCAAAACACCGCCCTAAAACCCTAACACTATTAAAAGTTTATCAAATAATCATATTCACAGCTGAAGCGGTTTAAAGTTTTGATTTTATTTTTGACTCAAATACCAAAAAAAAAAAAATCTTTAGTTTAGTTTTAGTTTTCTTATATGCATGCTCCCTTCGTGGAGCTAATATACTCTTACACGCTCTTCAAGATAAATGTTAAAAATGTATCTATGCTGCTTGTGACATCATATTATACGAGGCACAAAAAAAAAAAAATAACCCACTCACACACACACACGCACACTTAGCCACATGCATGATAACTGTGCTCTCTCACACCCTTTCACGGCGCCCTTGGAACAAAACTAGACTGAAAATAAAAATAAAAATAAAAATGAAAAAAGAAAAGCTGTAAATAAAAGGAGCGAACGAAACTCAAAGGAAACCTCATCACTGCAATTTGCATGGGTAATAATTTTCGGCAGCTAGTTCTCGAACATTGTGTCTACGTTACAGTTATAAATACAGTTACAGCTACAGTTACCGCTGCCGTTACCGTTACCGTTACAACGGAGCCAACGCCTGTCAATCGCGTTCAAAGGGAAATTTATACCTTTTATTTTTTTTTTTCGAATTTTAATTAAATGGCTGAAGCGCGAACGGAACGCATGTTGTTTGCATATTGCAATTTTTCTTCTCCAGCACCTCTCATTGTAGAACTGCCAAGGGTCGAGAGACGGAGATAGAGTGCTACGGGGAAAGCCAGCCGGCATGTAAATTTTCCTACGTCTAATTGCGGCACACTCAGCGCTTGGGTTTGGTTTTTTCACGTCTTGGTTTTGTTTAATCCTTTGAGGTGTACATCGTGACGACGACGCCGAACACATTTTGATGCATTTGGAAATCGTAATGGAAATATTTTGCGTTCGGAATCGCATCCATCAAACGATCCCATGCATAGTGCTTGCATCCGGCCGAGTTAATTGACATCGGGCGCACCAAAAAATTTACATGTGCGTCTGTCTGCAACCCCTTGCCAACCCGTTAACCCCCTTATGCCAAAGGCCATATGCCACAACTGCGTATGTTTGTGTGTGCGCGCTTGTGTAGCATACCCTTCGCCCTGTGGTTTTTGCATTGAGCTTGTAATTTGATTACGGCAAAGACGCGGGTCCTGGCAAGACATTTTCAATGGAACTAACGAGCTGCCGCTGATGCAGGTTGACGGCAGCTAAATTTCCCAGGCATATTGGCATGCAAAATAACCGCCACCTCTCTCTTACCTAACCCGTTCACCCATTGTTACCAGCGACAAGCAACAGCAGAATCTCAAAAAAAAAACAAACAACAAGGGTGCGCAAGATTTGCAAAAAATGTGCAACGATGTGTGCGATTTCTGTCACCGAATGATCCCAAGCAAACTGACAACCAGGTGAGACTAGAACACCAAAGAACCGATGATGAGCAGTAAAAAGTAGATCAATGCGCTGGCATGTAACTGCAGAGTATTTAAGCCAGCTGAAGTTGGCAGTTCGACTGCGACTAGGAGATACCTGCAAATTATTACATTAACTTGTATCATCGGTATTTAGAGAATCAACTTTACAGACATATTCGTAAGCAATGTATTGTCCAGCTTTTAATAAAGGGTCATCAATCTTGGGGTTTTTTTTCAATAGGTGCTGTCAAGTTGCCATGTGTCTTTTATTCAGTTTTCATTGGCATTTCATCATGGAAAGACCTACACCCGAACAACGTTTACAAATCGTACAATTATTTTACGAAAATTCGCTTTCTGTAAAGAATGTTTTTCGGCGCTTAGGCCATTTTATGTTACCAATTTGGTGAAAAATTAATTTCACGCTCCGGACCGGTGAATTGTCCACCAAGATCGTGTGATATCACATCGTTAGACTTTTTCCTTTGGGGCTACGCGAAGTCTAAGGTGTTTGTGGATAAGCCAGCTACGATTGAAGCATTAACCGTGTTATTTAAGAGATACCGCCGATTATGCTCGAATGCGTCATCGAAAATTGGAACCTCCGCATTAGTGCTGGAGAAAGCATCGAATCGAAGTTTAAAATATCTATATATCTATGTTGGCCAACAGAGATGTTTCTCCAGCGCTACAAGCACCCGTTTGATGAGTGCAGAATCGATCTACTTATTCGTTAAAAAAGCCATCTGCGCTAAAGCTGAAGATATTTTTTCTAAAACAGCCAAAAACCTCTGCTAATACTTTAGGTTGGGTTAGGTTATGGCGGCAGTTGGGACTCATAGTACAACTCACGTAGGCCAGGAACGGGCCCGTTGTGATACCGCTACGGTGGACCGTTCACCACTCTTCCCCACTCACGAGGTCTCCTATATGAGATTAGTCATAGCCATCCGGCGGCCTGAATGAGGCCGAGGCATTTTGGACTCTGCTCCGAGAGCTGAGACAAGTCATCAAGGAAGTGTGATTTTAGAAAATGGAATCTTGTCCTGCACAGTCCAGGGCAGTGGCAGAAAAGCTGTTCTACTGTCTCTAGCTCCTCCTCATCGGCACAGCTTCTACAGAAGTCATGATGAGGAGCGTTACGCCTGTGTGCATGAATTCCCACGAGCCAATGTCCGGTGATAGCACAGAAGACGGTCGAGCATTGGGCTCTATTTAGACGGCAAAGCTCTCTAGTTCTTTTCTTGCAGTGTGTCGGCTATGTTTGCCGAGATATCCTACACGTGTTCGATATCCGATTCCACGTTTGGTTTGCAAAGAGATCGAAGTAATTTCGTATTCTCAGTTTGCAGCTGGCCATGGGTATACCCAGGCCCTCCTTGTCTTGAAGGAGGATGTTGGTAGTTCCTCGTCTAGCCACAGTTGCCCTCCATATCCCTATGCCCTGGGACTCATATGGGGTTGATTGAAAACTGCTCAGCCATCTCCTCCAGAGACAAGCGGCAGTTGTTCGCTGACTTCAGGCACGATGTCAACGAAGCGAGGGACTTAATAGCCGCCTGGCTGTCCGAGTAGATGCATATGTTCTCATTTCGTACTCGTAAGTTTCTTATTGTTGTCGGATCGCAATGAACTCTGCCTGAAAGACACTGCAGTGATCCGGGAGTCGAAAAGCTTTTCTGACATTGAATTCGTCAATGTAGACGCCACCACCCACACGGTCGTCCAGCTTGGAACCATCGGTGAAAATCTTTAATGAGCTCGCTGGGCCTGGTACGCCTAAGCTCCACTCCTCCCCGGTTGGGATATGGGTTTTGAAGTTAGTTGTAAGGTGTTAATGCTTTAAAAGTTTTTCGTTTAAAAATAGTTAGCTCAGAGAAGAGCAGCTACTATGGAAAAGCAGTATTATTCCAATCGAATTTACTAAATTCAAGAATCCTGAACACTTAAGGCAATATGTCTGCGACTTATACAGCCATTGAGAAAATCAAATTTGCGTTTCTCAAATTGCATTTATCGAAATATTTAAGAACGACCGTAAGCAACGATAACAATTTTTATTTTTTCCGCTCATTTAATAAGTACTTGGAAAGTTTTAGGTTAAAAAATCAAAAAGAAAACTTGGAAAGAACAGCTCCTTTTGTTTTTGGAGATTTTGACCAATTTCCATCAGCTTACAGCTTTGCCACTAACTCACTGAAAAGTTCAAGTTTAAGACTCTTGAAATTCTTCGAAATAAACGAATTGTATCTGATTTCAAAATATATGGAGGAAGAACGACCTCAAGCATTAATATTGTTTTTTATTTTTTTCAATTTTGTGCGCTGTCAAAAGCTGTGAACCGTTGCCGCAAATTGAAAACTGTACCTTCTCACACACACACACATACACACACGCATGCATATACACACACACACACACATACACTCTCTCTCACTTCATCACACGTCAGCAAAAAGTATTGACTTTTAACTTGAACCCCATCCGCCATTTTGGTATTGTTATTGTTTTTGTTGTTGTCGCTGTTGTTGTTGTTGTTTATAGAAGTCACAGCAGCAGCGCCGAAGATGAACGAGCAAAAATAGCACCCACAACCCCCCACACAGCTCCCTCATGTATGTTAGTATATATGTGTATGCTTATGTGTGTGATAACAACCCAGCACATACAGAGAAAATATATATAAACATATATGTACAGTGAGTAAAATAAGTTTATGTACAGTGCTTTTTACTTATCATATACTTGGTGTTAAGTTAATCAATTGATCCGAGAATTGATGTACTTCAAGTTTTTGCAAAACTTTTGGTATCATAAGCAAACAATGTTAGATATTATATATTTTTGTTATTTCTTCATCTTCTCCCAAACCCTTGTTAACCTCTTTTCGGACTCGCTTATGCTCCTCCTGAGGTGTGGGCATGCGATCTCAGTATTCGTCTGTAGGCATTCCGATCCTGGATCATGTCTTCGCTGAGACCCATTCGTTGCTGATGTTTTTGCATTTGAAAAAGTTGAGGTTTTTGGCACTTGTGTATGGATATTCGTTAGTTATGGACTTTCCTTTTACACCGGCGTTTGTCTCCAGACCCGGTTACCAATCGCATACACTGATCTTTGGAAGATCTTTAAGATGTTAAAAATGTGCCTCAGGCTCTATGTGATGGTAAGTATGCCTGCATCTGACTAGTTCTCTTTTAGGGCCTCTTACGCCAGGTAGAGAATACCGTGGTGCTAAATTCGATTCTATAAAAAGCAAACTACAAATTTTTAATTTTGAAAAGTGTTCGAAAAGGTTACTAGGAAAATCGATATTTCATAATGGACAAATCAAAAATGATTAGAAAACGTATTTTGGCATACATATAAAAAGCCCGTGTAGAAATTATGGAATACAAAGGGGCTATAAAAATTCTTACAAAAAATTTTTAAGGAAAACCCCTGGTTTCGAGAGGTGCTTAAACTGCTTAACTCCACTTGGCTGCGCACATGCACTTCTGCAAAAAAATAGTAAAAATCCGGTCACGTAATTTATGGCCCCTATATAATAACTTAAAAACGTATTTTTCAAGAAAATGTATTTAAAGTTTTTGGTCGCTCCCTTTATATAGAAAAATTACTGATTCCGTAACTAACTAGCTTTCTATAAATAAATATTATTAAAAATAATGATTATATAAAATTCACAATAATAAGCCATAAATGCCGTTTCCCTAAACAAAGTTGTGGCTATTAAAACTAAAAAAAAAGAATTTCAATATATTTGTATATTATTTTTTTTTTAAATAAAAATACTCAGAAAAATTTTAAAAAAATTGTTTGGAAAAAAATGTAGTTTTTGAAAAATTTCTTAAGGCCTGCGACAACAGAATGTCTTGCAAATATTTAATTAAAATTTTTGGCAAAAAAAAAAAAATTATTGTTGCCAAACTTTTTGCATACACTGTATATTTGTACATATATATATACACTACATACAATCTATTTGGTAAGCAAGTGAAATTTCAGTTGGGCTTGCAAAGTTAACAACAACGGACGATGTCAGACTATTATCTTCTTGAAATCGATTTGAACACACACATACAAACACGCGCGCACAAACAAACATTAATTAAGGCACCAACACACACAGGCATTATACATGCAAACGTATTTATATATATATATGTGTTGTATGTGCATGTATAAGCTGCCGCTTTGATGCTGGTCAAAACGCCCCTTTTTGTATGCTATACAAATGTACACACTCACACACATGCTTGCCAATTGGTAGCACACACACACACACACACATGCTCATATTGGCAAGATGGCCGTTAGTCGATTCGTTTGTCGCTCGGCGCTCGTCACTCGATGCCCGATGCCCAAAGCCCGACGCCCGATGCCCGATGCCCGATGCTGATGACGGTGCCCCCAACATACACGCGGCAGCATCCCCGCACCCCTTCATTTGGCAGCATCAAAACTAATTTATGCAAAAGCAGCGTATGAGTGTGTGTATGTGTGTGTACAGACAATCAAAATCCACACACTCACACATACGCACATATTGCTGCCATGGCAGCTTAATCACCTAGCAGCTCACCCGCGCACACTTCACTCATCACTGCCCCCCTGCCCAACAACTCTGTCGAACTGAAACTTTCAAGCCGAAAGAAAGCATTTGAATGTGTGTGCGTTTGAGATATGTGTGCATATACAGTGGAGCCTACATTTAAACGACAACAAATGCAGATACGAGTAAGCAGTCTAGTGGGAATTATGCAAGTTTTCATTTTACATAAATACTTACTAGCATAGTGGGTTACTCAGGGTCTTTTTTTTATTTATTTATATAGATTGCTTATACTTAACAGATATATACTAACTCATGACTACCACAAGGCCTTAAGGCTCTTTACGTCGGAAGCATGAAACAGTACTTATTAGTTAGTTTCATACTATTCACAAACTAGTGTAATCCGAACGTACTTTGAGATCTGCCAGAGTTTTAACGGGACGGGGGGGAAACGCAGCCTTGGACCGGAGCCGTTCACTTCGGATTTCACTCCGTCGCTACTAGGTCCGTAAGTTACGTTCACCAGCACAAGTTAGTCAGAATGTTGGAATCGAAAATCAAAGTCCGTGAAGGAAGCAGGGTCGTGCCGGTAGGTCATTTAGCGTTATCCAGGACGCACCACATGGAGGCGGCCTACATTACATCCCATAGTGTAATCCGTACACAAATTAAAGTTGGCAGCTTTACTAGAAACTCCTGTGACTCTACTAAACATAAACAAAAAATACATCAAAATCGGTTTTTTGCTTAATAGAAGCTTAGTGTCGTATATATACACAAGTATACCCGTAGTTAGCGCTCATCAGTGTTTAAGAAGATCAATGCCAGCCCATGATTTTGTTTTCGTTTAAAAAATAAGTTTGGCCAGTAAAATTTTTGGTTAAAAATAAACTGCTTCGAAAAAAAGCTATCTACGCCACTGGCGCTTAGGAATATAGTATATATATATATATTCCTTTTTTCATACAATATAAAAACTTGATTATGCTATATGAAAGCTCATCAAGAGCATAGGGCGTCAACAAATTCTCTCCATCTACTTCTGTCTTTTGCTAATACTTTGAGCTGGTTCCATGTCATATGTTGACCAGCTCCTTCATTTCGAACCATTCTTATCCAGGTGATTCGTGGTCTTCCGGGGCGTCGATGGCCCTGCGGATTCCACTCGAGTGCTGCTCTTGCAATGTCTTGGACTGGCCGTCTTTGAATGTGGCCAATCCATCACCATATCCTTTTTCGTATTTCTAGCTCGATCGGGTGGATTTCAGTGGGCCAAAAAATTCTCAAGATCCGCTTGAGGCAGATTGACGAACGCTTGTAGTTTTCTGCGTGTTGCTTGTGCTGTGCTCCATGTGGTGTAGCCGTAGAGAAGCACCTACAGTACGCTGCATTTAAAAATGCGGAGCTTTGTTTTGGTGCGCCTTGTGCGCCCGCCAGATTCTGGTCGTTGATAGGAAGGCAGTTCGCGCATTGTTGATGCGTTCGGTTATATCTGACGTGGATCCACCGCCCTTACAGACTATGCTGCAAAGATACGTAAAGGAGTCAGCGTCTTCTATGGGTTGGTTGTACAATAGAAGTGGTGCTGTGTTGTTGGAGACGATGCGCATTAACCTCGTCTTCTATAGTAGGGGAATATAGTATAGTATAGTACTGTTTTATTCCGAAAAAGATAGCATCGCCTAGATTGTCAAAATTGTTTCAAAGTTGATACTAGCTAACTCTACTCCTGCTCAGAGCCGGAAAAAACATGGTTTTTCAATCGCATATCATTACTATAAGGGTATTCACGCTTGTTGAAGTGTTGCAAAGTTGCGCAAACACTCAACAGACTAATGCGTGAATCCCTTTTTGTTAGTTTATGAATTGTGTTGTTGGGCTTAAGCTTCTTCTTCCCTTTTGTTAAGATATTAAATCAACCAACCACTTGCCAAAAATAATATTTAATTTATTATTTTTTTATTTTAACAAATTAAATCTAGTATTTAATTAACGAGTACTAGCTACTCAATTTAATTTAATTAATTTAGTATAAAATTGCAGAAGACTTACTTCTTTTTACTTTGTTTACTTTCTTGTTGCTGCTGTCCATCAAAGAGCATAAGGTAACTCGTTGCTTTTGCCATAACAAAATCGCAAAAAAAATCCGAAATGTTGTTGTGTGCAAAATATCGCAAGGCGCGTATTATGTAACACTTACTAAACAAATCAGCAGCTACAAAGTAGAACAGAATCTTGTGTTGAAAGTTCACACTCAGCCCTGTATATTTTGTTGCTATAAAAGAACTTAATATTTCAACATCTCAACTCTCTCAATATATTTTCCTAGCCACAATTTTGTTTTAATTTTACCTTACTGTAAGAGCAAGGTCGATCATTTGCTCTTTTCCTTTTCATTTTCATTTTTGAAATTCGATTCAAGTTTTTTACATTTTCTGATATTGTTCACAACAATGTTTTCTTTCTCTTCAACTTCTTAAATGTTAATGTTAGACTCGAAACAAAAAATTGTATTATTTTTTATTATAATTAATATTTGTTGTTGTCCCACAGTTAGGTTAGGTTAGGTTAGGTTAAGGCGGCAGTTAGGACGTGACGTCCCAACTCACTTAGGCCAGATAAAAATTGGCCCGTTGTGACACGGCAGGTGGGCTTTACTCCACCCTACCCCACTAAAGAGTTCCTTAAGATACTCTACTTTACAGCCATCCGGTGGCCTCAATAAACCTCGAAAGGCATTTCGGACTCTTTCCTGAGAGCTGGGATAAGTCAGGAAGTGTGACTTGAGGAAACGGAACCTTGTTCTGCATAGTCCCGGGCAGTGACAAAAGAGGTGCTCCACCGTCTCCATCTCTTCCTCATCACCACAACTTCTACAGAAACCATGATGAGGTGCGTTAAGCAATAATGCATGAACTCCCACCAGCCAGTGTCCGGTGATTGCTCGGATTACTCTCGAGCACTGGGCTCTGCTTAGACAGCAAAGTTTCTTGATTCTTTTTCTGCAGTACACCGGCCAAGTTTGCCGTGAGATCCTGCACGTGTTGGCAATTCGATTCCACGTTTCGTTTGCAGAGTGAGCGAAAAGGGTCTTTATGCTTAGTTTGCAGCTAGCCATAGGAGTACCCAGACGCTCCTTATCCTGAAGGAGGATGCTGGTAGTTCCTTGTCTTGCCAGTTCGTCCGCAATATAATTTCCCTCAATATCCCTGTGTCCCGGGACCCATATTAGGTGGATAGAAAACTATTCTGCCATCTCCTCCAGAGACTAGCGACAGTTATTCACCGACTTCATACATGAAGGCAAGGAGGCGAGAGACTTAATGGCCGCCTGGTTATCTGAATAAATATAGATATTTCTGTTTCCTATAGGTAATTTATTATTATAAAAGCCTCCCGGATTGCAGTGACCTCAGCCTGAAAAACACTGCAGTGATCCGGAAGACGAAACGATAATTTTACATCGAGCTCCTCAATGTAGACGCCTCCACCGATTCGGTCGTCTAACTTGGAACCGTCCGTAAAGATCTTAACTGAGCCAGCTGGGCCCGGTACACCAACATTCCACTCATCTCTGGTTGAAATATGGCTTTTGAAATTTGTTATGAAGTGCTCCTGTGGGGTACAATAGTCCGTACTCACAGGAATGAGAGGGTTTCCCTTAAGAATTCTTGAGTCTTTCCATTCCAGAGCTGATATCGTGGCTGATTGCTTACCCATCTTGTCCAGAGGAATCAGGTTTAAAATGGCATCTAGAGCTTCGTTTGGGGTCGAGCTTAGTGCCCCGCAGATATTATTTTTCAATTTACAAGGATTTACTAAACTTTTGTTAAAAGCTGTAAACACGAGGAACCACGCAAGTTTTTCACAAATTTTAATGAAATTTCGAATAAAAACAGAAATTTTCCAGTTTTTAGGACATATTAAAAATGCATATAATCCATCAACAAACCAATCTTCTAAGCCTTAACTCTTAAAAACGCAAAAAATTCGTAGATGCTCCAGAAATATTATTGTAGATAGAATTTTGAACGATACAATTTTGTGTACAATAATAAAGCGATTCGACATAGATGCTATTTTCGAAGGAAACGCTCGCCTTCTACGTCCTTGTCTGCGAGAATTGTTCATAAAATTTATGGAATAATATTGGAAGTTTACGAAAGTCTACAGTCGCTAAGTAAGCATAAAAAAAAATGACGATGTAGATTACGTTGGGTTTGGGGAAAAATCTAAATTTAAAGATATACATATATCTATCGGGGTGCGGAAGAAACTAGATTGACAAAAATATATGCAACACAATCTTTATACAAATCTAGCCTATCGCCTATTCAGCAATTTGGTACTTACACAGTGTCATCATTTATTGTGCTCACTGTACACGCTGTATTCACTGTATTCACATATGAGCTGGTCGCCATTAAAGCATCGCATCAATTTTGCTAAGCGAACGAAAAATAGGCAAGCAATACTCGTATGCACGCCAATGGTCGCTCGGTTTGGTCGCTGGTTCGTTTGGTCGGTCGGTCGGTCGTTTGGTCGTTCGTTCTGCTTCTGCTCCTCGCCGGGAACCACCCCCACACATATGAGAGCTGCTGCTGCTGCCGTTAGTCAAACGGGCGACAGCGAGGACGAAGACGACGAAGAGGACAACGACAACGATGGCTAAGTGGCCGGAGACGGTGAAGTCAACGGCAGCGCCAACGTTGACGCGAGCATCGACGCAAGCATGACAAAGCGCACCCTTTACCAAAAGTTGAAGAGCCGTCCGGGAGGGGGGTAGGCAGGGTTGGTCGTTTGGCTTGTTTTTGTTGCTGATTGAGTGGTTGGCCGTGGGTGTATGGATAGGGAGAGGGTAGAGCTGGAATGAAAGGCCGATTGGATAGATGGAGTGACAGCAATGGCAGCAGACAAACATATGAGTGTATGTGTGTGCGTGTGTGTGTGCTGGCTATATACATGTCCTGCTCTGCTTTTGTGCACATGAGGCATACGATGAGTAACACACACGAGATTCACATGCGAGCACGAAGGCGTAATACATATGGGCAATACACATACAGTCACACACACACATGTGCAGTGCGGGTGAGCTCGTTTTTAAGGGAAGCAAAATGTATTGCTCATCGAAGGCTATCGAATGTGGTCGTCGATGTGCTTCGTCGTGCCGCGCCTCGTATTCGTTGAGTCTCTCATGCAACAATGGCGTCAGCGGGGGTGTCTATGTGGCTGGCTGGACGAACATGTTGCGTTGTATGTGTGGTGTCCATTTTGTGTGCGCCGCTGTATGTGTGGCATACACATACATGTATGTTGTCTCATATGCGCGTGTCTGACGGACGCTTCGTGTTTTATTACTCGACCTGCGTACTATTCGAATGCGAACGCACGAAGATGGCGACGCTGCGGCGTAGGTGAAGCGCATCACACACGCACACACACACACGCAAACAATAAGGATGTATCCGCACACACATAGAATATTAGAACCGAAAGTTGCTATTGCCAGAGTCAGAGTCAGAGGGCATAAACATACATAGGTTCCACATCTGCTCAGGATCTCTGTGCGTGTGTGTGCATGTGTATGTGTGTACGCATTTCGGCATTGTCGCCGCACTCCGCTCCCATACATACATACATACGATATTTCAAGTTTTGTATTCGCTTTCGCACATTTTGAACTTTCGCTTGCTCCATCTCGCTCATGGTATCGTATCTTTAATTGAAGGACTTTGCTTGCTAGCTCGTACATATGTACACACACACACATATGTGTGTGTGATGAGACCATGTGAGTGGCGACCAGGGCATAAACTTGCGCGCAGCCACCTTTTACTCCTTTCCTCCTTGCACACACACACACACGCTCCACACACTAACTCATTCGCCATTGCTGTGTGTGTGTGCTTTGGGTTTTGCTAGCTCGCTCTATCATTGGCAGTAAAGCTGGCATCTGGCAGCTGGCAGCTGGCTCTGGTCCATGGTCCATGCCAGTGGCTATGTGAAGAATGGAGCAAATGAATATCCCATGCTTATAATGGTCGCCCGGGCAACAAAGACTACGCTGTCGGCGTCGACGTTGCTGCCAATGCTGACGCCGCTGCTTTTACATACATATGTGTATGATGAACAAATGGCAGCAGAAGCAGCAGCAGTAGCCCTTTGAGAGTCCCCAAGTATCGCAGAGCCCCCTTTGGCAGAACGCTAGCCGACCCCATACACTTCATACCACATTGTCTTGCTTTTGTGTGTGTGTTGTATCTGTGTGAGTCCTTAAACATATGCACATTTTTTTTGCTATCGGCAGCGAACATGTAGGATACCAAGTGAAGGCAATAGAACGCTGCACATATATCGAAGCCCGTCAGGACACTCAACCCCACATGAACCACCCACACAAAGCTGTATAGCTGTAGTACATAGTATGTGTATACACATAAGCCAATACATAAAAAGTTGGCTATATACAAATGCATAGCCGCTGTTTTTATTCTATATGTGTATGCGTATGTGTAAGATCTTTCATATTCGATTTTTTCTGACAAACACTTATTGTGGTTCGACGACCAAAAATGATTTTTTACTTTTGATGCGCAAATACAAGGGTTACTTTAAAATGCATTTTATTTGTAAAACTGTTATCGATAATTGATTATGAGGAATTAGGCTTGAAATATTCGATTTATGGCTAACTAAACTTTTTTCGAACAGCCATGTCTTTATATCCGTATGATCAAGAAGATTTCGCAGACTAGAAGAGCTTAACCCAAGTTTTAGCAAAAGATAGTCCCATCTGCAGGCAGATTTATGTCCATTTACTCATTTTTGAAACGAGTGGATAGATGGACCGCCGACATATTTTATGCCTTGTACTTAGAGATTGGGGTCTAACCAAGAACTCTGAAAAAGGCAGTTGGTTCTATTCTAGTTTGGCAACCTTGCAGACCTAACGTTGCCCCATCAGGCATATTGTACTTCATTATCACGGATGGAAAGAAGCGCTACGACAGGCCTTGAAAAGAAAGCTCAAGAGCATTCCAACCGCTACTTGCAGAGAAGCAATAGGGTGGGAGAAGAAAGTACCTATTTTTGTAGCTTTCTGTGAACAAACCCGCCTTCCCCATTAAACAAAAGTAAGTTTTCTTTTTAAAGATAATGTTGTTCCTTTGGGAACTTGGCAGCGTGAGCGTTCGCGATTACAAATCTACACTGCAATAAACTAGACGTTTACTTTCTAACATCCTCTCATAATATAGCCTGTACCATACCTATCCATTCATCCGGCGAAAGTAGTCTTCACTTCTCAATTGCTGACTGAGACCAAAGTAGTTTAGATAAGCAGCTGTCAGCGGGTAGTTGCTCGATCTGACAGTTCTGCCGAGGTAGACCAAATCCTACCCGTTTTACTTTATGGCGCTGAAGCATGGGTGATGACCCAATCTAACGCTATTGTACTTGGATTTATTTAGAGAAAAGTAGTCCCTAAGATCTTTGGCCACGAACGACGAACTGCATGAGCTATACATAGAGAGACATTGATATAGTCTTCTTCTCCCAAGCCCTTGTTTACCTCTTTTCGGACTCGCTTATGCTCCTCCTGAGGTGTGGGTATGGCATCTCAGCATTCGTCTGCTGGCACTTCGATTCTGGATCATGTCATCGCTGAGACCCATTCGTTGCTGATGTTTTTGCATTTGAAAAAGGAGAAGTTTTTGGCACTTATGTATGGATATTCGTCAAGCTGACAAATATCTAGAGACTCCTTTGGCTGGCTCTTGGCAGAAGAACCTCCAGCGACTAAGATTTTCAATGCAATTGTTATCGGAACAGGTAGTGAGTTAACTTGTTACATGCGCGAAGTATAACTGCCAGTCCCCCAACACTGTTGCATCGATTGCGAAAAAATGTGACGGAATTTTTGTCAAAGCTATTGCCACCAAAATTATTAAAAAATTGAAGCCCGAGAATACATATAGTTAAGATCCCGATACCAATCACCATAGCCCAGGTAGGCAACGGATCCTAGAACGAACTGAGTCGAACTGAGCTGCAAAAACAGGATGCACTCTGCGAAAAGACCGATACCAAAATTAATGTCTTGCCTTTCGGTTTCTCATGGGTCTCGCAAGGCAACATTGGGAACTACTGCTTGAAGCAACTGGCATACAACGCTGCAAGCATATCTATAAATCCACAATCTGAAAACCATTCAACGAATTACTAAGGGAATATTGAGCTAACTTTTTATGTTCTTTCACAAAACGCATTGGACTCTTGAGACCTTTCCACAAACAGTTTGGAGCACGAAGGCCCTTATTCGCCAAATTCATTTAATTTTAGAATTTCGATTATTTTAAGTACAATTTCAATAGTATCCCTTGTTAGCTGATGCATCTCTGCTGCCTATGAAACGGTGGCGCATTTCTGCCCAACTATTGCAAACAGGATGCTGATTCAAGTATTGACACCCGTTTGCTGGAGGCACTTCCTTCGCTGCTCCTATGCGCTCAGAATAGCTCAGAGTCGGTGCCTTGTTTCTGGTGCAAGGTTCTGCAGGACGGGCCGGACTTTGCTGCTTCTGGCAAGAAGGCTTTACAAAACGTGCACATATGTCTGCAAGACTCTTCGAATTGGTGACACTGTTCTTAGGCGATACATTCTGGCAAATGACCGCAATCTTCGAATTTGTGCATTGCTCCATTTTCTTAGTCAGACATCTTTATGCATTCCAAGGAACCTTCTTGAGCATATGGGTTGACGATGGGAAGTCTACCAAAGTTTTTTGGACCGGATAAAGACCGGATGATCCGCAAAGTCTTTTCTTATTTTGCTGCGCCTGCTTGCATTCGTCAGACCGTAGTCGCAACTGCGGCCGCATTAGTCCTCGGCCAGAATCCAGAGTAGTCCAAGGAACCTTCTTGAGCTTGTGGGTTGATGATGGGAAGTCTACCCACGTCTTTTGGTATGCCCGTTTTTTCTCGCTGGGGCGATGGATAGGTATCTTCGAATTGGTGACACTGTCCTTAGGCGATACATTTTGGCAAATGACCGCAGTCTTCGAATTTGTACGTTGCTCCATTTCCTTAGTCAGACTTCCTTGTGGATCCCAAGGAACCTTCTTGAGCTTGTGGGTTGACGATGGGAAGTCTATACAAGTTTTTTGGACCGGATAAAGACCGGATGATCCGCAGAGTCTTTCTTTATTTTGCTGCGCCTGCTTGCATTCATCAGACCGTAGTCGCAGCTGCGGCCGCATTAGTCCTCGGCCAGAATCCAGAGTAGTCCAAGGAACCTTCTTGAGCTTGTGGGTTGATAATGGGAAGTCTACCCAAGTTTTTTGGTATACCCGTTTTTTCTCGCTGGGGCGATGGATACGTATCTTCGAATTGGTGACACTGTCCTTAGGCGATACATTCTGGCAAATGACCGTAGTCTTCGAATTTGTACGTTGCTCCATTTCCTTAGTCAGACTTCCTTGTGGATCCCAAGGAACCTTCTTGAGCTTGTGGGTTGACGATGGGAAGTCTATACAAGTTTTTTGGACCGGATAAAGACCGGATGATCCGCAGAGTCTTTCTTTATTTTGCTGCGCCTGCTTGCATTCATCAGACCGTAGTCGCAACTGCGGCCGCATTAGTCCTCGGCCAGAATCCAGAGTAGTCCAAGGAACCTTCTTGAGCTTGTGGGTTGATAATGGGAAGTCTACCCAAGTTTTTTGGTATACCCGTTTTTTCTCGCTGGGGCGATGGATAGGTATCTTCGAATTGGTGACACTGTCCTTAGGCGATACATTTTGGCAAATGACCGCAGTCTTCGAATTTGTACGTTGCTCCATTTCCTTAGTCAGACTTCCTTGTGGATCCCAAGGAGCCTTCTTGAGCTTGTGGGTTGACGATGGGAAGTCTATACAAGTTTTTTGGACCGGATAAAGACCGGATGATCCGCAGAGTCTTTCTTTATTTTGCTGCGCCTGCTTGCATTCATCAGACCGTAGTCGCAACTGCGGCCGCATTAGTCCTCGGCCAGAATCCAGAGTAGTCCAAGGAACCTTCTTGAGCTTGTGGGTTGATAATGGGAAGTCTACCCAAGTTTTTTGGTATACCCGTTTTTTCTCGCTGGGGCGATGGATAGGTATCTTCGAATTGGTGACACTGTCCTTAGGCGATACATTCTGGCAAATGACCGCAATCTTCGAATTTGTGCATTGCTCCATTTTCTTAGTCAGACATCTTTATGCATTCCAAGGAACCTTCTTGAGCATATGGGTTGACGATGGGAAGTCTACCAAAGTTTTTTGGACCGGATAAAGACCGGATGATCCGCAAAGTCTTTTCTTATTTTGCTGCGCCTGCTTGCATTCGTCAGAGCGTAGTCGCAACTGCGGCCGCATTAGTCCTCGGCCAGAATCCAGAGTAGTCCAAGGAACCTTCTTGAGCTTGTGGGTTGATGATGGGAAGTCTACCCACGTCTTTTCGTATGCCCGTTTTTTCTCGCTGGGGCGATGGATAGGTATCTTCGAATTGGTGACACTGTCCTTAGGCGATACATTCTGGCAAATGACCGCAGTTTTCGAATTGGTACGTTGCTCCATTTCCTTAGTCAGACTTCCTTGTGGATCCCAAGGAACCTTCTTGAGCTTGTGGGTTGACGATGGGAAGTCTATACAAGTTTTTTGGACCGGATAAAGACCGGATGATCCGCAGAGTCTTTCTTTATTTTGCTGCGCCTGCTTGCATTCATCAGACCGTAGTCGCAACTGCGGCCGCATTAGTCCTCGGCCAGAATCCAGATTAGTCCAAGAAACCTTCTTGAGCTTGTGGGTTGATGATGGGAAGTCTACCCACGTCTTTTGGTATGCCCGTTTTTTCTCGCTGGGGCGATGGATAGGTATCTTCGAATTGGTGACACTGTCCTTAGGCGATACATTTTGGCAAATGACCGCAGTCATAATTTGTACGTTGCTCCATTTCCTTAGTCAGACTTCCTTGTGGATCCCAAGGAACCTTCTTGAGCTTGTGGGTTGACGATGGGAAGTCTATACAAGTTTTTTGGACCGGATAAAGACTTGATGATCCGCAGAGTCTTTCTTTATTTTGCTGAGCCTGCTTGCATTCATCAGACCGTAGTCGCAACTGCGGCCGCATTAGTCCTCGGCCAGAATCCAGAGTAGTCCAAGGAACCTTCTTGAGCTTGTGGGTTGATGATGGGAAGTCTACCCACGTCTTTTGGTATGCCCGTTTTTTCTCGCTGGGGCGATGGATAGGTATCTTCGAATTGGTGACACTGTCCTTAGGCGATACATTCCGGCAAATGACCGCAGTCTTCGAATTTGTACGTTGCTCCATTTCCTTAGTCAGACTTCCTTGTGGATCCCAAGGAACCTTCTTGAGCTTGTGGGTTGACGATGGGAAGTCTATACAAGTTTTTTGGACCGGATAAAGACCGGATGATCCGCAGAGTCTTTCCTTATTTTGCTGCGCCTGCTTGCATTCATCAGACCGTAGTCGCAACTGCGGCCGCATCAGTCCTCGGCCAGAATCCAGAGTAGTCCAAGGAACCTTCTTGAGCTTGTGGGTTGATGATGGGAAGTCTACCCACGTCTTTTAGTATACCCGTTTTTTCTCGCTGGGGCGATGGATAGGTATCTTCGAATTGGTGACATTGTCCTTAGGCGGTACATTCTGGCAAATGACCGCAGTCTTCGAATTTGTGCGTTGCTCCATTTCTTTAGTCAGACTTCCTTGTGGATTCCAAGGAACCTTCTTGAGCTTGTGGGTTGACGATGGAAAGTCTATACAAGTTTTTTGGTATGCCCGTTTTTTATCGCTTGGGCGATACTTATGTATGTCTAAACGGGTTTCAGAATCGTTTTTTTCTTTAACTAGATACTTTTTAATGTGCGCGGTATTAGCGTCTATTGCCTTATCATTAACTTTCTGGGCTTGCTTCTTTTCCAGTGGTGTAGACCTTGCAGCACTTCTATAAAGACCAGATGATCCACAGAGTGTCTCCTTATTTTGCTGCGCCTGCTTGCATTCATCAGACCGTAGTCGCAACTGCGGCCGCATTAGTCCTCGGCCAGAATCCAGAGTAGTCCAAGGAACCTTCTTGAGCTTGTGGGTTGATGATGGGAAGTCTACCCACGTCTTTTAGTATACCCGTTTTTTCTCGCTGGGGCGATGGATAGGTATCTTCGAATTGGTGACATTGTCCTTAGGCGGTACATTCTGGCAAATGACCGCAGTCTTCGAATTTGTGCGTTGGTCCATTTCTTTAGTCAGACTTCCTTGTGGATTCCAAGGAACCTTCTTGAGCTTGTGGGTTGACGATGGAAAGTCTATACAAGTTTTTTGGTATGCCCGTTTTTTATCGCTTGGGCGATACTTATGTATGTCTAAACGGGTTTCAGAATCGTTTTTTTCTTTAACTAGATACTTTTTAATGTGCGCGGTATTAGCGTCTATTGCCTTATCATTAACTTTCTGGGCTTGCTTCTTTTCCAGTGGTGTAGACCTTGCAGCACTTCTATAAAGACCAGATGATCCACAGAGTGTCTCCTTATTTTGCTGCACTTGCTTGCATTCATCGCACCGTAGTCTGAGAGTTTGCCGAATTGGTGAGAAAGTATTCTTTAAATTCTTGAACATATTGAAATTATTTATAACACTTGTAAATTTTGTTGTTTTTTAAAATTGTTGAGTAAAATTTGTTACGTGTGCTCAGCTCGGAGCTTGATGTTAAAATGAAATAAAACTCTACATATCAGTTAGAGCTTAGAAGTTTTTCCAAAGGCAACTTTAATCGACACAATTTTTTTGAAATATAAGTCTTTACACTGAACTAAGTCCCAAAAAATTTGAGTAAGCAAATTTACAATTTAATTTGAAAAAGAAAGGTACCACAAGAGTGGAGTTGTACACCCAAGTGGCTAGCCCCAGATTAAAAGAAAACTGCGCACGGCAACCCCCAAATGGGTTTCTTTATTATGCTGTCCCCTGCACTATGCCAAATTTCCACAATTTTCATCGGATTGAGCTTACTACCCTGAATGACATCATCAAAAACTAAGAAGAAACATATATTTGAGTTTTTAAGCTTAAGACCTATACGCTGCTCGAAATATTTCGCGCGGAATCACAAAACTTCATATAAAAAAAAATTCCCAAATGGGATTTACCCCTTTAAGGCCCATACGCAGCATGCAAAAATTCCGCACGAAATGTCAAAACTTCATATAAAAAAAAAAATCCCCTTTTTTGGGATCTTTTCATATATACTTCCCTTTTTTGGGATATTTTTTTTTTTATGAAGTTTTGACATTCCGCGCGAAATTTTTCGAACTTCGTATACCCCTTTAGGTGAAAATACTTTTTCAATTTATATGAATCCATGGACCAATCCTATCCCTGGTATCCAATTAATACATCGCATATGTATTTTTTTCTCTTTAGTGCCGCTGGGATGTTTCGGCGAGAGGTTCAGAGGTTCAAAAGCAAGTTCATAAAAACGACAGAAGATTACACTCTGGAGAAGTCGTCCGATCCTCAGCTATTAAGACTTCTCCAATATTTGACAGAAAGCCCATTCCCTCTTTTGAATGAACCAACAATATATGATAATGTTGAGCCAGTTGGAACCAGCTGCAGACTTTGTTAATGAGAAAGATTCTGTGAAGAGTTTTTGAAGCATAGTGTCAAATAGGAGTTAAAGGCACATTTATCGCAAGAAGGTAATAATTTGCTAAAAAAAATAAAGCCCAATCATGAACAGAAAGCAAATGGCTCAATAGGGCTTATGTGGGAGATCAGTGGTGGATCCACAGGGGGTTTTGCAGGTGTGGACAGTCTTTTGCGAGCTCTGATATATATACACTTCGAAGTGTATAAGATCAAGTCCTGGATCTGCGCCTGTGGGAGCTGACTGTGAGCATGGTCGGCTCAAGCTAAGATTTATGTAGCTCAGTCTACATCAGTGTTGGGCAGTCGCCCAATTTACATAACTCGCGAGGCTATTGCAGCAAAATCTGCCGCAGCGCAGTTGGCTTCAAGTGTGTGAAATCTCTCACTCGTTTTTGCTTGATTGCGGTTATTGCTCTCTCGTGCGCTTTTGCTTACTGCGCTATTTACTCACACAAAGAAATGTTTGTTTGTATGAGTTTTGCCCACCTGTCTATGAAATTTACCAATTGTCAGAACTTTACGAGCATTTTTGGAGTTGGACCATAGTACACTCATAAAAAAAAGTCGGAATTAAAACTTTTTTTTTGAAGTTCTGGCTTTATGTACTTTAATTTGCAAATCGACAGAAACCTTTTAACCAAGTTAAGAGCTCTCAACTAGTACTTAAGAACTTTCCACTTGTTCTTAGGCACCTAGTGCTATATCTTTGATAAATTAGCAATATTTTTGTTTGTTTTTGTTTTTGCGAGTGCTTGCAATTTTAATCGTGTCTTATCTCAATCGTTGAAAAGTATTTCACACCTTCGAAAACAATTCTCGAATGGCACGAATCGTGCAAACAAATGGCGACGGCAAATTCTATTCAAAAACCAAAAAAGAAAAAAAATTTTGCAAACAAAGCAAGCAGAGAGAGAGGTGTAGCCTGAGCCTGTAGGTAAAGAGGTTGCAGCACGGAGACGTGTAATTTGCAGTGAAATGAAAAATTCGCTGGGATTTGTGCATTGTACGGAACGGGGTAGCTCTGCAATGCGAACCTGCCTTATATGCAAAGTAGTTAGCTACCTAAGCCAAAGCAAAAGGTTCATCAACCGGATGTACAAATACCAAATGTAATTTGAATATTCAAATTTCACAATTCACAGTTCACATTTGAAATGTCAAACTCGTATCAATTATTTGCCAAAATCGTGAAAATTAGGATACATTGGTTTTACCTGGGACAGCGTGTCCCCTGCGCCTCCTAAATCGCATTGTGCGCAATGTTGCAAAAGGATAAAAAAACAGCAACAACAACAACAACAGCTACACAAAAATTTGCAACCAAACGCATTTGCATATTTATTGATTTGAAATACAGAAAAAAAAAGGGTCCCAGTGCGGAGGGAAGGAAGCATTTATTTTTTTTAATGACAGGGCAGGGCATTTTGCCGAATTTCATTTTTTTTACCATGCTCTGCTGCCTTTGGTTCATCATAATCGTGGGGTATAACATTTTTGCCATTTAAGAGCTCTGGGCCACTGCCGGCTGCTCGTACGCTTCCAACCAAATAGTTTTTCCTCACGTTTGGTTTTTTTCTTTTTTTTTTTAATCCCCATTCACAAAAAGACAAATAAAAAAAAATTGTATGCAAATTTGCATAAGTTTTGCGAGCTCACATAGAAATTGATATATTGAAGCGAATGTAACAGATGTCCTTGAAATATCCTATAAAATGTAAACCCAAACGAGTTGAATTAGAGCAATATGTTGAATCTTCACTGTGGGATTGTACTTTGAGATACGCTTGAGTGTTTTATGCAGTTAGGAAAACCAAAGAGATTGCATTTTTGTATCCAAAGGTAATATCTAGAAGATAACTAATGAGAGATCCCAAAAAGCTTAGACATTTATCCATTTGAACGCGTCACTCCGTCTGTTTGTACATCGAACTAATTATTTTTGGAAAACTTTTGTTACAGTGCGCAGTCGAAAGTAATCTATTATAGATCTTAGAGATTAAACGATTATAGCCTAACCCTAACTGCACGGCGCTTTATAAGCTCGAGCTACATTTTAAGTTCGAGTTTGCGCAAAATAATATGCGTCCCGAAATCCATATGGAAAACTCTGTTACATATAAAGGGGTATATGCAGTTCGAAAAATTTCACGCGGACTGACAAAACTTCATATAAAAAAAAATCCCATTTGGAATATCCCATTTGGGATTTTTTTTTCATATGAAGTTTGGTCATTCCGCGCGAAATTTTTCGATGGGGGAGGAGGATCAACACTGTAGGACATCCCTTATCAGCTACGACTCTCCTATTACAAAACCATTTCGAGGATTCGACAAACGCAGCCAGATCCGCAATGGGCACATAAGCCAAACTACCCAGATCCTCAAAGAACGGTTTTCCCAGAAACTGGGTTCGTCTTCTTAGAAGCGCTGGGCAGTCACACAGCAGGTGTTGGATGCTTTCTGTCTCCTCCTCGTCTCCGCAGCTACGGCTGAAGTCGTGATGGGGAACATGCAGCCTCTCAGCATGTGGCCAATGGTGCAGTGCCCCGTTACAACTCCTACCACCATCCTGGTCCTGTTTTTATGAAAACGCAGGAGTTCAGATGTGCGTGTGGGAGAAAACATGGTATATCAACTGCATTGATTCTTCGTAACTCTTGCGCCAAAAATTAAAACCATAAACCGATCCAAAACCAAAGTATTCATCAGATCTGTTCTGGCTGTTCCCTAAAAGTAAAAGTTCATTTCAGGGACACCTTTTTGAATCCGTTGAATAGATAAGTGCTTTGTGTGCCGAGGGTATTATTTTGAAGGCCTTGAAATGTACTTGGAAAAACAAAGAGTTTTTGAAAAAAAAAAGTAACAAATTCGATTCGTGTGACTTTTTGGTAACAATATCAACAAAATATGAAATTTTTCTTGGAAGAGGGAATTACTGACTCGTGGGGCTGGTTCAACCTGAAACCAATTACGAGCGAATATATCGCCAATAATAACTTCAACAAAGGCAACTTTGGAACTGCAGCTATTCTGGGTAAAGTCTTAAGGCCAGTACGCAGCAGCCAAAAAACGCTTTCGATCTTGAGTACTTCAAGAACGAACAGTCTGCAATTTGGTATTTTTCCGGTATTATTTGAGCTGTGACAAATTCTTTTGTGACATTTCGGGTTGAACAAACATATCAAGTGTTTCATGTTAACCAGTTTGCTTGGAGACGAAGTTTTTTTAATCGGCCATGTTCCGAAAAACGAATCGAACATTTTATTCGGATAAATAATAAAAATAATTTCACGCCAAGACAACATGAAAATTTATCGAAAAAATAAGCGAAATATACGAATTTATCGAAAATAAAAAGGGAAATATCGACAAAAAATTACGTTTTCCGTAGCACGCAAAAACGAAATCGAATTAAATTGTTCGGTTTGGTTTTTTCGTTTTCAGGCTGCTGCGTACTGACCTTTAACAAGCATCCATAATGTTGGTACAAAATGGAATATGCAATTACGGCATATAAATACAGTGAGACTAAAAATTATTCGGACAACGCAAAATTCGAAGTTTATGGCTCTTCAAACTGGAAAACTTACTTACTCTTGTGACGTCATTCGCATGAATTTCTGGTCACCTAGTTCTGCTCTTTTACACAATTGAAGCCATTGGTTGCATTGATATCATGTGGATTCTCCGTTTCCCAAATGCAACAATAGCTCATCGAAATTTGCTACCAAAAAAGAATACCATTTTCATGTTCTTCACCTTTGTATGAGAAAACTTGTTAAAAGCATTTATAGACCACCTAGAAACTTTGAATATTTTGAAATTATATAAAGTAGATTGAACTACATCGAGAGTGAGAGACTAAAAAAACTATATTAAAATATAAAGACGTTTAGTAAAGAAATTAATAAAAATTCCGCCACTTCTTGGATTTTTCGGTTCTAGAACAGATGCGTAGTGTGGCCAGGGGTTCAGTGTATCACCGCGAAAGGGTGCAAAATTGTGCACAGCTCTGTGGTAACTTTGCGTCAAGGACACAGGACACAGGCTGGAATTAATAAATGCGGCACAAGGACATAAGAACAACAGGCCAAAAACCAACAGAGAATAAAGTACAATGTGCAAGTTGGAACTTGATTGACACGTTGACAGTTACGTCAGGTATATAGTGTGTATATACGTGGCACCAACAGATTCAGATCCTGTACCCCTTGCTGTGTGAACGATCTTTTCACCGAAAACTCTTTTACGCTCCTCAACATGTCTCCTGCTGTGGCATTGTTTTAATTTACAACTTCCAACAACTTGAGGCGCATAATGTCCGAGAAATCACTGTCAAGTCTTCTCGATTCCGAACTCGTGCAGCGCGTTTATGATAAAAAAAACGAAAGCGATCTTGGTATAGGCAAAATGTTCCACTTACGGAACTTGGAAGCGAATGTCATTTCATTTTTTATTTTGTTTTTTTTTTTTGTGTCGTATATGTCGTTATTTGGTTTGTTGTTGTTTTAATAAATTAAATTCCGGAAAATCCACAGGAAGTCTGTCTGTGCATTTCACTTACTTGTTAATTTTGGCAGGGTAAATAAGCTATGTCAGGGTGTTTGTTACGCATAGCCAAAGGAAAGTGAGCACAAAACCTTGGTTATTGATTTAAGCCGATTTCGAATGACTTGAAAGAGAAGAGCACTTAATTTTAAATAGTTATCAAGACTAAACTTTACAATCTGATCGCGTTTTGTATGATTTTAAGAATTTTTAGTCGTTATCGTGATACAAAAACTTGAAGATCACGCAATGCGCACGGCCAATTTTCATGTCTCTCTCAACTAGAGAGCGCTGCCTTAATTTTTGTATAATAGCTATATAAAATTAAGTGCTAATTTTGGTGCAACTGCACACAAATGTGTAGGCTAATATAAAACGCATACAAACACATCAATATACTATATTAGAAAAAAAATTTCATTTTCGATAAGTTCGTATATTTTCGATAAATTCTCACGTAGTGTTGGCGCCAAATTATTTTTGTTCGTGCACATACATGAGCACAAAAAAAATTCGTTTTGGCTCGAGAAAACAACGATGATCGAAGTTTAAAATATCTATATATCGATGTTGGCCAACAGAGATATTGCTCCAACACTACTAAACACCCATTTGATGAGTGCAGAAGTGCTGGAGAAACATCTCTATTGGCCAACATCATTATTTTTTGTGTTGAGTCAGAAAAAAAATAATTAAAAATAATTGTCAATAAATCTATAATTTTAATGGCATAAATATAAGCTTAGAATCTCAAAGAATATTTAAAAAAATTATTTCAGTAAAAATTTGTGCTTTTTTAAACTTATTTTGCTGATTCGTTTTAATTCCTCTTGCAACAAAACATTCGGTTTTCAGACACATGAAAAACTCGGTTTTGGTGGAATTGGCTGCACCAAACATTCGGTTTCAAAACGAATCCGCATAAAATGTTCGGATTCGTTTTCCGCAGCACGGCCAATTGTTTTACTTACCAAAACAACAATTAGGTTTAGTTTCAGTGTCTATGTAATGCTTATATAGGGTCATCAATCTTGAGGTTTTTGTAAATGCAAAAAAAAATGCAAAAATTTTAAATGAATCGGTAAATCTTTACTATCAATAGAAAGCACAATTCTTGCCATTCACTTTTCTAAGATAATCCCTTTCAAATGTTGGCCGCAACTGCGCCGTAGCTCGTCCATGCGGAGGTTCCAATTTTCGATGACGCGTTCGAGCATAATCGGATAACATGGGTAATGATGGCCTCTAACGCTTCCATCGTAGCTGGCTTATGTACAAACACTTTAGACTTCACGTAGCCCCATAGGAAAAAGTCTAACAGTGCGATATCACACGATCTTGATGGCCAACTCACCAGTCCGGAACGTGAAATTCATTGTTCACCGAATTGGTTCCATAAAATGGCCTAAGCGCGCGAAAATCTTTCTTTAAACGTTGTTCGGTTGTACGTCTTGCTTAGTAAAAAACACATGGCAACTTGACAGTACTCACACTATTGAAAAAAAAATCCTCAAGATTGATGACCCTTTATGTACTTGATTAAATCTTGTGTACATCTTTTTTATTTATAGTACATTATTTTACGAGCCATAAAAGCCGTGTTTTAATCTTTGCGAGACTTCTTCTTCTTGTTCTCCCAAACCCTTGTTTACCTCTTTATGGACGCGCTTATGCTCCTCCTGAGGTGTGGGCATGCGATCTCAGCATTCGTCTGTAGGCATTCCGATCCTGGATCATGTCATCGCTGAGACCCATTCGTTGCTGTTGTTTTTGCATTTGAAAAAGGTGAGGTTTTTTGGCACTTGTGTATGGATATTCGTTAGTTATGGACTTTCCTTTTGCACCGGCGGTTGTCTCCAGTCCCGGTTACCAATCGCACACACTGATCTTTGGAAGATCTTTAAGATGTTAAAAATGTGCCTCAGGCTCAATGTGATGGTAAGTATGCCTGCATCTGACTAGTTCTCTTTTAGGGGCCTCTTACACAAGGTAGAGAATACCGTGGTGCTGAATTCTATTCTATAAAAAGCAAACTAAAATAAAGTCAATATGGTGTCATCGTTAGCTGATGATATTCTTAATCATCTTAAGCATCCTCCTCTTCAGCCTACTTTTAGCGATATATCTGCTGGATAAAAAGCATATCTGGTGCTCTACGACCTCAAATCTAAATATGATATCTTTGATTAGGCGCTATCATCTGCTGTGTCGTCTTTTTTAAAGTACCATAATAAAGCGAATTTAATAAAGTGCTCTTGGTTCGTTATTCGCTGTTCTAGGCTCCAGAATAATGCCGAGATGTTGTCTGCTGTGATCTCAAAAATAAATTTTTATGCTGGAACTTTGAAAACTCTAGTCGAATTAGCAATCTCTCTCTCTCTCAATTCCTGTCATCCCCAGTGGGACATAGGGCCTTTACAAAACGTTTCCATCGGCTACGATCCTTCGCGATGACCTTGACCATCTTAAAAGATTTCCCTGTAGACCTAAGTTCCTTCTCGAGTGTCGACCTTTCTTTCTGCTACCTTGCGGCTTCCATTCGAGCGCTTGTTTGCATAGTTCTATGGGATCCTTGCGAAGGGTATGGCCAATCCATCTCCACTTTATCTGCTTTATTTCTGTCTTTACAATCATTAACAATACGATGACTATTTAATAATTTCTTTTCATATCTCAAATATCTCTAATAAGCCTTTTGTATAATAAAAATGTGTTAACCGCGAAGCTTTCCAGCATTCTTTATTTAAAGAACCTTGTGGGCCAACCTTGACTGCATTTCGTTTATTTTATGCTAGAGAGTATATAAACTTCGGTAAGCCGTAGTATATGGCTCTGCTCTTGAGCTTTTGCTGTTTTCTTTTACTCTCTGTATCTACATATATACAAAGCTATACATATTTACATAGACTGTTTTTTTTTTGCTTGCGAAAGGAACAACACAGCGCAGCCATTCATTCTATCCATTTCCTGTGGAAGGGTCAGCCATACAGAGTGTGGGTGCCAGCCAGCCTGGTACACTAGCTGCACTCCAGTCACAGGCATGCCAACACGGACTTAATTTCATTTCAGGACTTGCAGCATGGCTTCATGCCATACACACAGGAGACGGCAGACGACGGTAAATTTAATGTAATAATAAATAAATAAGCATATACTTATGTACATATTTATAAGGCTTGTCTGCATGCTGCCGTGCCGTGACAAGTGTTGCAAGTCATAAAGTTGCCAAGTTTGGAAAAGGTTGACCAACACATAGAACGACGGCAACAAGGACCCAAGCCCAAACCCAAACCCAAGCCCAAACAAAACACGTGCCATAATACGCGACAACATGCTAACATGGTAAGAGGTCACTGTTTACGGCTGCTCACTGATTTCTGGGTTAATTTTATGAAAAATGAAAAATTAATTGAGAAATAATGTTGACAAGCGCTGACCACCACCACCAACAGCAACAGTATGGAACGAGTGACCAAACGACCCCCTGCCTGCAATGTCAATGGTCTGTTTAATGGAGTTTTCAACAGAAAAACGAGGGCGACTACGCCTCGAGACGCTACGGCGTTGATTCCTTGGCGGCATAAACTCTATGCCAGCACGTGCTTGCCTTTGACCATTGGTCAAAAGTTAAGTCCAGGCAGCAGCAGCAGCAGCGTCGCCATTTTGCCAAAAAAAACACGCCTTGGCTAGGCCTCGAGTTGAGCCCTGAAAGGTCAGCCATCATCATTATCGCGCTTATAAACAGGCACAGGCAGGGGGTATGTTGACGGTCAGAGTTGCCAAGCGAGTGACCAACGGTCAGAGTGCTGCGAACCCCGAACTTCGCAGCGCTTACTTCCAGCTGTGCGATTTTAAGGGTTGTCCGGGGCACCCGGCACCAAATCAGACCAAGCAATTGGTATGCAAATTAAAGTAAACTTTTGCCTTGATCGTTGTGCGTTTAATGAATTTGTACCGGTTTGCAGCCCCTAAAGCGCACCAGGTCAGCAGCTAGGTTCAGCTTAACTCATTTCCGGGGTGAACAAGCGCACAGTGACTGACTGACCAGCGGTCATCAACTTGATTAGCGACGTGCCGCACGCGTTATGCCACTATTGCCTGCCCCAAGCTGTATGCAACCCCTAGGAGAGAGGTCAAAGCAACTGTCTGTCTGTCTGTCTGTTGCGACTATATAATGAAGCGTGCTAGCGCATGGGAGTGATCTCTTTGGTAAAAACATTGCATTTTCACATTAAACAGAACATAAATCATAGAATTAATGGCCAGTCGTTTGGTTGTTCCCTTTGGGTCCAACAAACAAATTGGTCAGCAGACCGTAGTCCAGCAGTGGGCTGGGCACACGATCAAAACATGGTTGGCTAATATGCTGAAAATATTTGACTTACTGCTTACACTGCTTCAAGCAAATGATTTATTTTTTGAATGTGAGTGCTGAAAGGGATGTGGGATGCAGTGCTTTGGGTATTATGGCTGCTTGTTGTCACAAAAGATATTACACAAGTCGCGGTGCAAGGAGTGGGTTAATATTGGATGTACTATGTGCATAATAGATTGCTCAACGATTTAGTCCTCTACACACACACACACACACAACTGCTAAATGCTGTTGACATTTGAACTAAGCAGGTTTCTTGTAATACTATTGCAATAAAATAATCCCCCAGAGTTACTTAAGCAGCAAAGGAAACTATGCCACTGACAGAGCTTATAGTGGCATCCGCCTTGAGCGTAAGACCCTACCTTCCACCCTACCAAGTTCTATTTGGAATACACTGTACATTGGTTATATGGATATGTTTAGTTAATGTGAATAAAATTCGATGTAAAGGGTCATCAGTCTTGAGGTTTTTTTTTCAATAGGGTTTTTTTTCGATAAATCACGCGTGAGTACTGTCAAGTTGCCATGTGTTTTTTACTAAGAAAGACTTGCACCCGAACAACGTTTACCAATCGTACAATTATATTAAGATTTTCGCGCGCTTAGGCCATTTTATGGAACCAATTCGGTGAACAATTAGTTTCACGCTGCGGACCGGTGAGTTGGCCACCAAGATCGTGTGATATCACATCGTTAGACTTTTTCCTATGGGGCTACGAGAAGTCTTAAGTGTTTGTGGATAAGCCAGCTACGATTGAAGCGTTAGAGGCCAGCATTACCCGTGTTATCCGATTATGCTCGAAAGCGTCAACGAAAATTGCAACCTCCGCATGGACGAGGGATTATCTTTAAAAGTCAATGGCAAGAATGGTTCTTTCTATTGATAATAAAGATTTACCGATTCATTTAAAATTTTCGGGAACAACAACATTCAAAGGGGGATCATCCATAAACTACGTGATGCTCCAGGGGGTAGGGGGGTCTGGCGAAGCGTCACGATCATTTGGAAAATCTTAAAAAATATACCGTCACTGTGTCACGAGGGGGAGAGGGGGGGGGGTCTATTTTGACGAAAATCAGCGTCGCGTAGCTAATGGATGATTCCAGGGCTTTTGCCAGAAGCTCGCATAAAACCAAACTATACATAAAACGTTTTATGAAGAAGACGTAGAGAACTGTAAAATAAAATTTCGAATTATTTTTTTGGGGATATCACCCACAGCTACCCGAAACATTTGTGGACTTTTCAGCAACAAACGCGTCAAAATCGGTTCAACACTTTAAAACTTAAGGGTATGTAAAAGTCGGAATATTCCGTCTGTAATCGGCCCACTTGTTTTTCCTTTTTTTTTTTTTGCATATATGTATACCAAAGGAAAGCAACAAAATTGCAGCCAAACTAGTACAAAAAAAAGTCGACGCAAAAAAGTGTAATCCTAGCGCAAAGTAAATTTTGTTTTTCTCAGCAAACTTGTTGATGTTGCTTCCCTGCGTCCTGTGCGCTGCGCTCAGACACGCAAAGCTGCTCCGTTTTAGTTCCTGCGCACCTAAATCTAAGTCCTCGAAATCCCCATCACGGATATGGTATTCGTCAACATAATCAAGTCTCGCATGTGCCAAGACAATGCCAAATAATGTTGAATTAGATAAGACCTACTTGGGTAAAAACAAAAAAAAAAAAACCCATTACATGGAACTACTTAACAAGCTTGTTAGCCAGACAGGACCTGCATTAGGGGCAAGAATAGAACAAAGGCTAGGATTTGGTCTGGTAGTGACGGCGGCCCCCAAAAGCACGTTTAAATAGTGAAAATAGTTTTTGAATAAAGTTCATATTTCTGTCAAGTTTTAGGTTGGTATGGTTGGCTGCTTTAGCCAAAAATATAAACACTTTTTATGTGTATCCCAGTGGCGGATCCACGGGGATGGTTTTCGGGTCCGGAACCCCCGGAAAAATGATGCAAAAATGGGTGGAAAGTTTTTTGCGAGTTCTGATATATGTATATACACTTCGAAGTGAAGAGCCCCCCCCCAAGACAAAATCCTAAATCCGCACCTGGTATATCCTCAACATATTTTAGTCATTTCCTTAGTAAAATTGGAACGCTAAAACCGAAAATGAAGTGCAAACATTTTTTCATGGAACAAATTTTGAGATATTTCGAAAAAGCTATTTTTCAAATTAAAAAAAAAGTGATCGATATATATATCCTATATTTTTCCGATAAATTCTCTTGTTGTGTTGGGTTACCCTAAACCACTCTATAGCGATCAAATCTGGTATATTGCTTAAGAACTCCAAAAGATATTTTGGTGCTATGCGGGCTATATGATATAGTCAACCGATTTTGATCAAATTTGGTACAGCGCTGGGGAATCCCAAAAAGCTATCGATTACCAAATTTGGTTACAATATCTTCATAAACATCGCATTTTTGACCAAACACATTTTTTTGGACCGATCGATCCTATGGATATACATAAACCGATTTTGATCACGTTTGGTACAGTACTTGGGCACTCTAATAAACTTTCGAATGCCAAATTTGATAACGATATCTTTATAAACAAACGAATTATTCATCTAAAATTGTTTTTATTTTTCGAGACCCCCTGTAACACCCCTATGGGAGCTATGAAATACAGGGTTTTCCAACAAAAAGTGTTATTTTGAATCACCCGGTATTTCGGTAGCTGTCACTTTTGTTTGGAATTGGGCATTCCACAAACGTCATTACACCGTATTTTGCATAAAGACTTGGGTCTTAAGGCTTATAAAGTTCAGTTAACACAAGAACTCAAGCCGGCCGATCATCAACAACGTCGTGTCTTTGCTGATTGGGTCCTTGAAATGCATGAAAATGATCCGGAATTCCATCGAAAAATCATCTTGACTGATGAGGCCCATTTCCACCTCGGTGGCTACGTAAACAAGCAAAATTGTCGCATTTGGGGCTCGGAAAACCCAAGACTCATTGTTGAGAAGCCTCGCCATCCTCAATGTGTGACTGTTTGGTGCGGTTTATGGTCCGGCGGGGTCATTGGACCTTACTTTTTCGAAAACGAGGTTGGATCAACGATTACGGTGAATGGATTGCGCTATCGAGAGATGATTAATGATTTTTTATGATCGGAGTTGGATGGTATTGATCTGAACAACGTTTACTTTCAACAAGACGGCGCTACGTGCCACACAAACAACGAAACCATTGCTCTTTTACGGGAAAAGTTTCCGGACCGTGTTATCTCTCGAAGAGGTGATCACAATTGGCCACCGAGATCTTGTGATTTAACTGATTAGACACCTGGCGACTTCTTCCTTTGGGGCCACGTGAAAGATAAGGTCTACGCCAACAGCCCAGCGTCGATTCAAGACCTCAAAGATAGAATTCGTGAGGCTATCGAGGACGTAGGGATATGGTCCTGTAAGCGTGGTCGTGGTGGCCATTTGGCTGATGTTGTTTTTCATTATTAACGGCATACCTTCCTCTTTATTATGAAATAAACATCCGATCATTTATCTGAAAAAATTGCATTTTTCTTTGAATACCAAAATAACACCTCTTATTGGAAAACCCCTTTTATACCTGAAAAAATAAAATAAACTTGTCTCTTATGCAATAATAATAGATCTAAACTGAAAGTTACCATCTCTGGGATCTAGGCGTTCATTCGAACGGACAGACGAACATGGGTCACTTTGGGGCATCTCCGACGTCTTCTTCTGTATGTTACATACACTATCGGCTGGCACAAACTTAATATACTCTTTGTTCTATAAGTTAAGCCGTAGAGCGAATCTGTACAAGTTTTTGAATGAATATTTCACGCCGTACTGTGTCCAAATAGAATGCAGTGTGTCCATGTCTACTAATTTTTGATTTAAACATATTTAACAAAGTTGTTAGAAAAATTTTAGCTGCTTGCTACTTGGTTCAGAAAGACATACACAGGCCCGTCGAGAGGGGGGTGGGAAGGCGGGGATTCACCCCGGGTCCGGAGTTTTCTCAAGGGCCCGGTGTAATTACTGTCGTACTGTCGGGGCCGGTACATTTTCCCCCGGTCCCGGATTTTCTCTCTACGGCCCTGGACATACCTAAAGATCATGAGATCTCCCAGCTCAACTTGTACAACTGCTGAACAATAGAACCCAAAGGTGTCGGCCCGTCCATCTTTCATTCAGATAAACCAAATCCCTAAAAACTGCAAATTTATAAACTGAATTAAAACTGTCCTAATCTAAAATGGGATTTTCGTAGACGAAACAAAGTTATATTCCAATCACCAGCAACTATCTAAGTCATATAGGACCAAGGCCTGGAGTATCTATCTATGCATCGTTTGTATACTATATACAAATATATTTATGTGGAAATACTCGTACTATATTTGATTGCAATGTTCCCAACTGAACTGAATATTCGTAATTGTTGGGGAGCCCTAATTGATGCACGCAAAATACGAGGAAGCAGCAGCGCCATATTGTGAAGTATGTGGGATTGGGGGCTGGCGGAAGCAGAGCTGTGGTGTTGGGTAGCTTTGGACGTTCAGCAAACTGTAAAGGCTTGGCTTCAGCAGCAGCAACTATGTATGTCATAAGGATTCCGTTCCAACGTTGTCCTAGCAGCAGCAGCCAAGTTCCTAGAGCGGAAGCAGACGCCATAGTCTTTTACGAAAAGTTCGAGCCTGACATGTGCCAGCAGCCTCTCTCTGTGTTTTGGCCCCCCCTCCATTACCCGCTTTAGAAGCCAGCTTACTTCATCCATACGTGAGCGTGTCTGTGTGTTAGTATATACCAATGCTGGAAGGGATGAGTGGTGTGCAAGTGTGTGTGTGTGACAACATGTGTATACATATTTATCGACTTTGTGAGCTCGTGAAAACATCAAGTGAACGGAAGAGCCAAACGAGTTCCGTCCATCCAAACGTCGCTCTGTCCTGCAGGAGGACATTGAAAATGCTTTGGTTGTGCTGCGAGGAGGCGGATGGCTGTTTGTGAAATCCTTTTGTTGTTCTTGCTGTTGCCTCTTGCAGTGTGCTTACCAATGTGTTCCATTAGTTCTGATGAGTAGAGCTATCGCTGTTGAAAAAAGGGTGCAGTTTGAACCATTTAGCGTTGTGGGCATGCATTATATATGTGTTATGTACTACAGTATATGAGCTTGTATGTACATAAATGGTATATAAGAAGCTATTTCGGACCACAGCTTTGACATTCGAGATACTTGAACTTGAATAACGAAGCTCAGTTAAATGCAAACATTCGTTTTTCAAAATTTTTAAAATCGATCTATTCGATAATTTGAATGATTTTTTACAAAGTTTGGCTTATTTGTCGATTTATCGATAACAAAAGTATACAAGTACTTTGGAACCGATTTGGAGTTAATGCGAAAAAACAATAAATTTGTATTGCATTCGATAACTCCTAAAAATATTTTATTTAAAGAAAGTTTTATAGAATATGTTTAAATTGTTTTTTTTTTTGCGTGCCTTCCATTTTGGGTACTAAAAAGGGAAATTTGACTTTTCAGTTTTAAGGCCCATACGCAGTTTGAAAAATTTCGCGCGGAATGACAAAACTTTATATAAACAAAAAAAATCCCATTTGGGAAATTTTTCAAATCGATCTATTCGATGATTTGGATGATTTTTTACAAAGTTTTGCTTATTTGTCGATTCATCGATAACAAAAGTATGCAAGTACTTTGGAACCGATTTGGAGTTAATGCGAAAAAACAAAAAATTTTTATTGCATTCGATAACTCCTAATAATATTTTATTTAAAGAAAGTTTTATAGAATATGTTTAAATTGTTTTTTTTTTTGCGTGCCTTCCATTTTGGGTACTAAAAAGGGAAATTTGACTTTTCAGTTTTAAGGCCCATACGCAGTTTGAAAAATTTCGTGCGGAATGACAAAACTTTATATAAACAAAAAAAATCCCATTTGGGATATTTTTCAAACTGCGTATGGGCTTTTATATGAAAATTCAGAGCTATTCAAAATATTCTTCTATCTTGATTGGATAGAAAAAACATTAATAAAATCCATGCATTTTTGTAGAATTGCAAAAAAGATGATCTTAAATTACAAAAAATACCTCTTATCTAGAGTTTTGCATATTTCTTTCATTGATGAGATTTATCAAAATCAAGTTATTTATTCGTATCGAGAAAATCGGCAGATTGGCAGATATTTTATAAGAAGATGAACTAGTTCATTTGAGTCTTTCCAGTTTAAAGAGGAATCTACTCCAATAACTCAATTGCTTTTATTTATTTTTATTTATTTATATAATTATAAAATAGAAGTTAATTCTAAATTATAAAAGATTTGTAGCCAGAGCAACGTAGGCCTTCAGGCTGAACTCAATTGCTTCTAAAGCATAATTTGTTCTTGCTGATGCACATTTTTGTAGAATTGCAAAAACGATGATCTAAAATCACATAAAATACCTCTTATCTGGAATTTTGCATATTTCTTTCATTTACGGCTAGCATGATGAGATTTATCAAAATCAAGTAATTGATTCGTATCGAGAAAATCCGCAGATTGGCAGATATCTTATAAGAAGTTGAACTAGTTCATTTGAGTCTACCCAGCTAACAGAGGAATCTACTCTGTGGCTTATCGTTATCGGCCCACTCGCATTGCGCTTGGGCCCTTATACCTTGCTTAATCCGGCCCTGATCTCAAGCGTATTGCTGACACTTCAAAATCCACTCGGTATCTTACTTTAGAATCAAATCAAAAGTAAATTAATTTTAGGATTTTCATTAAATGTAGCCTACTTATTGGAGGCTACTACAAGCTGGCTTAACTATTGCTGGTGGGTTGGGTTATGGGGGGTTTTTGCATCTACATGCAGTGCAAACTCTTTTATAGTTTGGGGGAAAATGAGGATTTTCAAATTGCGAAAATTTACAAGTTAGTTAGAAATTCTTTTTATTTTAGTTTTGCGAATTGTATATGATGATGCTTGTGTACACACACAAAGTAGCGCACATGCATGTCAGTTGCTTTATATACATACAAACATACATATTTGTAGTATGTACATAAGTGGAAATATGGTGCTTGCTAACTGCGCGCGTGTGTGTGTCTATCTCTGCCTGGTTTAAAAGGACTTTAGACCTTATTTTCTGCGGAGTACGTCAGTCGTTGTGCCACCGCACGAATTTTCAAACTTTTCTCAAACACACACACACGCACGCACACACACACACATAGTGAGGCAAAAATTCATTTGTGTGCGTATGTGTTTTTGTGATTTGAATTAAACTTTGGCACACACACACACACACGCACACATGCGCTGCGTTCTCACTGAGAATTTTACTGCAGACAACAAAAGGCTTAAAGCAGAGTGGGAGGCGCCGCAGTACGCAACAAACTAGGGAGCAAAGCAGAGCGACAGCTAGCAAAGTTGTTATTGTTGTTGCTGCTGTTGCCCAACTTCTGCCCATTTGCCTGTGCCCCCCACCTACCCCAAGCCCCCTACCGCTTCTACCACTTGCTACCACTTACTTGTCTTTGCTCTTTGCTTTTCTACTTTTTGGAAAGTTTGCAGCAGAGCTTTGTTGCTGCCGCCGCGCAGCATCTTCTTCATTGCTACAAGACTTTGACTGTCTTCAACTAGAGATGGGCGCGTGATTCGTTTTTTGAGCGCAACTCGATACGAGCAACAAATTTTTATGGCTTGCAATTGCCTAGTGTAGCTGAAATCATATAGGGTGGGCCATTTGTTGGTTTGTAAATGGGTACATGTCCAAATGGCCACCGCGGCTTACTTAAATATCTAACTTGAAGAATATTTAAAGAATTATTTCTGTTTAAAATTCGATCTTTTTTAAGCCTGTTTTGCTGATTCGTTTCTAATTTCTCTTGTAACAAAACATTCGGTTTCAAACCACATAAAGAAATCGATTTGGTGAAATTGGGAGCACGAAACATTCGGTTTCAAAACTACAGGCCCGTATGCGAACATCATAATTTCCGATGACTTTTTTTTTGACAAAAACACATCTGACTGTTCTCCCATCCATTGCACGAATAAGCAACGCTGATAGTGGTCCGTGGGCTTCAATTGTTGCTTCATTGGAATCTTAAAAGCTTGTAAATATAGATCCGCATGCCAAATTCTTTGCAAAGTGGAACTAGCTAGATGTAATTGTTCGGTTGTTAAACGGTCCACGACTAAAATGAACTAGTTTTGTACTTGACATAAGTCGAAGAGCATCCACTTTAGAATTATGAGTGTTTAACAACCAAACCAACAGCTGGCCCACCCTATAGATATCGCGTCACTGGATGTAAATTCTCCCAAGCCTAGTTGTGCTACTTTTTATAATTTTGCATGGTGGGTTAGATTCTTAAGGGTTCTGATTTCCAGCCTCTTGTTTGGAATTTCGTCTAGGATCGCTTTTGTTAGCCTATTTCAGTATGTTTGTTTATTTGTAGGTCAACGGGGTCATGGTGCAAAGTCGAATTTCTTTAAAGTTCTACAGCCCTATAGTTAGTATTCCAAAATTGTGTAACTGCTCAGACCACAAAAAGACAACATGAGCATTAAGCATTTATTCCAGGTAAAATTAAAATAAAAATTTTGCCGATTTTTATTATGTTGTTGGCCCTCAGCGAAAACATTTCGTAAAAGGATAATTTGTTAAGTTCGTTCACTTTACACCTAGAGCGTCCTACCAAGACTATTAGATTAATAAATTTTTATTTGCACGCAACATAGATAAAAATAAAGTTGAGAACATAGTGATCATGGATGTCGCTTAATTTGGCTTATTCTCTTCTAGTTTAGAAGTTATGTGAATCTTAAATAGGTCCGATTGGCTTCATATTAACAGCTAACATAGATCTCCGTGCGTCTCACACGAATCTAGGCCTATTTCGGCTAAATCTTTCCTATAATATTTAAAATGAAAATCATAAAATAACTATTTTACGATATTCTTTATTAAAATTAATGAATAACTCTTATTTTTTGACATTAAAATAAAAATCATAAAATAATAGTTAATCAATTTTTATTAAAAAATCGCAAAATAACTCCTGAAAAATAGTGATCAGGGATTTCGATTACATATTAACTATCTTAACTAAGCTGACAAGCTCGCAAAGGAAGTAGCCGGATCGAGTCAACCGTCACTTGAGGATCTGAAGATTCCTCTAAGGACGATCAACCACAGATCAGAAGAAAACGCTGCAGTTAGATCTGATAGAAGGTGGTACACCACAACGAACTGCAAGACGGCTCACACAATGTGCAAGAAAATAAACAGCAAACTAGCCCAGTATATTCTTGAACTCCCAAGAAGAGATCGCAGACATATGGTGGGCATACTCACTGGTCATCGTATCTTTTAATGTTTAAGTTTTAATCCGAATAGGACACTTACTCATTCAGCTTAGAGTGTTTAAACTATTTTACGTCATACTGAGCCTCTGCGGGTTTTAGAAGACGAAAGTTTATTGCAAGGCCCAAGCACGTCTTGATAGGCTACAGCCCACGAGTCACGAACAAAGTCTCACGCTCATCTCTAGCTCTTAGTTATATGGATACACATACTTACACACACACACGCGCGTATATATTGTACATTAATGTGTGTGCGTGTCGAGTTCCAGATATACCTAACAGAGAAGCGCTTGTGACAGCTTGTGGTCTGCCTGCGACATTTGAACATTCATTTTGTTTATTTTGAACATATATTTTGGGCTTAATGCGACACACACGCACACAGAGACATATGAAGATAAAGCGTATTCAACCCGTTGCCACTACACTACATTTTAAGTACATATATGTATACGCGTACAAATATATATACTATATACTACATAATAACGTATGTGCAGTTCAGCTTAACATTGTCAAGAGTTGCGACATTGATTAAGCTTAAAACAAAAGAGAGTAAGAGAGTAAGAGAGATTTCAACTAACCGTGACATCAACCGGAAGAGAAACTATATATAAGGCGCTAAAATGAGCTACAATGGAAAGTGGCCGTTCTTGTGACTGTAACTACCCAAAACGTAACTTGAAAATATTATCATAAAAAACTGAACCGATAACCAAAATTGCTAAGCTTGAACAAATCTTAAGTTTGGCTTTAGATACTAGATAACATCATCATCTTCATGATAGCAAGATAAGAAATAGCTAAAACTTTAATATTAGCTAGAACTTTTTAAGACGTCTCAGACAAAGTCTGAGATGATGGCAGAGATGATACTTTGATGCTTTCTATTGACGCTTGTTGACTTCAGATATCTCATGGATAAAAACATACCCACTCTATATAAGATATGCTCAAAATGTTGAAATAAACAAATTTAAAATATCTCAGTTAATGTCTAATATGATGACAGTGATAAGAGCTAGAACTTTTTAAGACGTCTTCGACAATGCCTGAGATGATGGCAGAGATGATACTTTGATACTTTCTATTGACGCTTGTTGACTTCAGATATCTCACTGATAAAAACAAATCCACTCTACATAAGATATGTTCAAAATGATGAAATAAACACATTTAAGATATCTCAGTTAATGTCTAAGATGATGACAGAGATAAGACCTAGCACTTATTAGGACGTCTTCGACAATACCTGAGATGATGGCAGAGATGATACTTTGATGCTTTCTATTGACGCTTGTTGACTTCAGATATCTCACTGATAAAAACAAATTCACTCTACATAAGATATGTTCAAAATGATGAAATAAACAAATTTAAGATATCTCAGTTAATGTCAAAGATGTTGGCAGTGATAAGAGCTAGAACTTTTTAAGACGTCTTCGACAATGTCTGAGATGATGGCAGAGATGATACTTTGATGCTTTCTATTAACGCTTGTTGACTTTAGATACCTTCCTGGTAAAAACAAATCCACTCTACATAAGATATGTTCAAAATGATGAAATAAACAAATTTAAGATATCTCAGTTAATGTCTAAGATGATGACAGTGATAAGAGTGATCATCTGAGATGATTTTTGCATACTTTCTATAGATACTTTGTCATCCTGATTATTTAGATACACACCAATTCCGTACTTCCAAGTCCACAACTACTAGAGCGGCACATAAAGTTTAGTTGCTATTTATATAAACTTGCTTCAACTGGTCATCGTTTAGCGGAAACTTTTTGCATAACTGTACACACAATTACAGTTATGTTTACCATTACCGTTACAGCTACAGCTATACATCTAGTCAAAATGGTGGCCAGAACAAATGCTGAATCACAGAAAGACCTGTGCAACCACAAAACACAGTACGTCCAACCATTTTCCGAGCCAAGAAAACACTCAGACACATAAACAACTAACATCGAGGGCCAGAGCCAGAGCCGGGGCCAGGGCCAGACGAGCTGGCTAGGCAGGTGGTGAGGCGAGGGCGTGAGTTCATATTTTACCCTTAAAGCGGACGAAGACGAGATGGAGCAACCAAAAAACTTGGCTACAAGGGAATGCGATGCATGCAAAACACTGTGGATAAGTAATAAATATTCGACATCACTGGGCATTCAATAGCCAGCATTTGAGTTGAGTTGCCGCTGCTGCCGCCACTTGGACCATTTGTCGTCTTCTTGGCAAACAAACACAAACCAAGAAGTTTTATACAAGTCTGTCTGTGTGTGAGTGCACCGGGGGCTGTCCTGCGCACGTAGTGCCGCCATAGTCCAACGGACAGCAAGCAGTTCCGTGTTGGCGTCAATCACATGCTACCCGCCCCCCCCTGTTGCCTGTTGGGTTTAGCTTGGACTTGGTCCGAAATAACAACGGCAGCGACCATGGAGAGATTACGAGACAAACAGTGATGGCAAAAGGTGGGCACTGGCCAGGGTAACACTGTTGCAAACAGTGCTGGCTGCGGGCAGGCAAGGCGAATTGGCTCGACGTCACTCAACGTTTCATACGCCCTTGAATCATTTCAATTTTAAGTAAATTGACATTAGATTGCTGTTAGAGAGAAGAGTGCGTGAGTGCGACCCCTTCTAAGATACCGTACCCCAACTTGTCAGAGCAATTGCGGCTTGGGTAGCCCAAGGCAATGGTCGAAATTGGAAATATTTTGCAGCTACCTCGGGGACTCAATAACTATCAGCGTGCTCAGCAAAAACCGTATCGAATGCGAAAAGCATTTGGAGCAGTGGGAGGAGTAACAAACAGACGGACGCCGGAACGGACAGAAGTTTGTAGTCGGCCACGGGGCAGCCACGCGTCACTTGGCAAGCGGTCAGGTGGCGGGGTAAGCAATACAGCAGCTATGAAGTTAGCAAGCAGAAGGAGAGCAGGGAGTAGTACATACACAGCAATTGACTGACAGCCATTGAGGGTGGCCAGCCATACTTGGTACGCGTCCTCGTCGTCGTTGTTGTCGTCGTCTACTACAGAAATGGCCAGACGTGAACTAATGCGATGACACACACACACACACACACACACATAAATACAAAGCGAGTTAAGCTAGCTCAGTACACGGACAAGCAGACCCGTACCCGTACCCATACCCATACCCGTGTCCGTGTCCAGGGACAGCAGTGCAGCAGTGTCTGTAGCTTGTTCAAAATGGCTGCCAAGCGACCTTCGTCCACCATCAATCGTTATGCCCTGTACTCCGTTGGAGATCAAGAGCATTATAGACTTTAGCGTACGAATGAACACCTATATCCTGGAGACCACAAGAACCAGAGTAACCAAATTCTAACAGATGCTGCCCCGTTTCCAAGTAGAAGAACTTAGCGGCTTACACCCAAAAGAGAGTATACTAGAAAAAAATTGCATAAAAACTTTGCATGGTATGGGCATGGATGGATAAAACCTTCTTCTATAGTACTTGCTAGAGCCTTGTGAGCCTAATAAACAAACAAACATTGACTTTTTCCCCAAAACATTTAGACATCTTTAGTCTAAAGGAGTCTATGCAGTTCGAAAAATTTCGCGCGAAATGACAAAACTTCATATAAAAAAAAAATCCCTTTTGGGATATCCCATTTGGGACTTTTTTTTTATATGAAGTTTTGTAATTCCGCGCGAAATTTTCCGAACTGCGTATAGGCCTTAAGGCTTGAAAAATTATTCTACTCTTGGGAAAGCTGGATGCAGAGTATCCCCGCGTTGAGCAACGTCTCGACTGATTTACATTTATTTTTATTACCGTTACACGTCCAAGCGGTTTTGGTCTCCGCACACACACACACACACACACACACATGCCAGCACTTCTTGAAGAAAATTAAAGTTGCGGTAACTTCATTAGGGCTTAAAGGTTGCTTAGCCAAAGGCAAAGCAATTTATTATATTTAACGTTTTTCTCTCGAATAATCGCTTTAAATACTGAAAACGGGTAAAGTGTGGCTTTAAATCAATTCCATACTTTCTTCATCGAAATCTATAACTATCTCTCATCTTTTTAGTAATTTCTAAGGTCAAAAAAGGTTAAGAAGTTAAAATCGAAAAATTTCACATATATTTTGGCTTAATAGCTTTTTTTTGTGTCACACTTAGAGTCATGGTTTTCAGATAGAAATTGCTACCAATGAAATTATCTATCAAATAAAACTTAAATCAAGATCGTAAATCAATTGCTCGAATTACATTGACCGCTCAAAGTTCACATATATAAATAGGTTTTGGTATTTTTTGAAAAATTCCTTTTCACTTCTAGGAATTTCTTTACATCTCAAAAAAATTTCGCGCGGAATGACAAAACTTCACTTTTTATTTCGAACTGCGTATAGGCCCTTAAGGCCCATACGATGCATGCAAAAATTCCGCACGAAATGTCAAAGCTTCATATAAAAAAAAAGTCTCAAAAAAGGGAAATTTTTCATTATTTAAAGGCAGCATGCAAAAATTTCGCACGAAATGTTAAAACTTCATATAAAAAAAATGTCCCAAAAGAGGGAATTTTTTTTTGTATATGAATTTTGACATTTGACAAACTTCATATAAAAAAAAAGTCCCAAAAGAGGGAAATTTTTTTTTTATATGAAGTTTTAACATTTCGTGCGGAATTTTTGCATGCTGCGTATGGGCCTTTAAATAATTAAAAATTAAAAAACTTTGCGAAACAAAAATTTTAAAAAAATCTTCTTTCCGAAGTTTATGTAACCGCTTAAGACAATTTCGACTTCTTCACTTTTAGTTAAGAACTGAGTAAACAAACATTTCACTTCAAGCATTTTCTGGAATGTTTAATCTGTGGACAAACTGGATTGTTGCTTCGGCCATTCGTCAATAAAATAGGATTCCTTTATAAAGTCACTTTCCTTTGTGTACAGTCATGAGTTTTTTGAACAGCTCCAAATCCCCGGTCAAAACAATCAACTCATGTTGGTCAAATCTGTCACGTAAGGGACACTGCGTCCAGTTGTTACATCTCCTAAGCATCTCCTTCGGTTTTATGATAACAAGAACAGCAGGGTTACAGGAGTTGTAACGTGGCACTGCAACACAGGCCTATTACCTAAGAGGATGCATGTGTCATATCACGACTTCTGTAGTAGATGCGGAGTTAAGGAGGAGATAGAAAGTGTACAACACCTGCTGTGAGATGGCCTTGCAGTTACGATGAGCACGCACGCGATGTCTGGGAGAGCCCCTCTTTGAAGATCTGGTATGGTAGGCGAAGCTGCGCTTAGCGGACCTGGCTTTTTGATAGAATACTCAAATTGGTTCGGCAAGAAGACAGATTACGTAGAGCTGTGCCAACCAACATACCCGTCCCTACCCCTTCCCCTCAAATTATGCTTTTTACTTCTCTCATCTAAGTTAGGCATCACATTTGACAATACGGTCTCTTAGTGATCTCGGCTTATACTAGTGCTGGAGAAAACATCGATGTTATATCGATGCATCGATGTATCGAAGTTTAAAACATCTATATATCGATGTTGGCCAACAGAGATGTTTCTCCAGCACTGCTAAACACCCATTTGATATGTGCAGAAATGCTGCATTAGATAGCAAGAAGTCAAACAAGTGACGTCATAAAATCAAGCATTTGCATGCGCTTTGTTAAAAAGTCATATTATTTTGCATATTATATAATTTTCGATATAATTTTTCCTTAGTAATTTAATATTATGTAACAAATATTTTAATTTAATGTTTTAAATATAAACATCTTAGTTGTAAAGCTATAAAGGCTAAACTCTGTATATGTTTTGTAATTAGTTAGTAAATGAATATTTAAAATATTAGGGTAAATAAAGAAATTGAAATTGTAAAATAATTTTCGAAATAACTTTGTTAAGCTTATGCATTGGAAATTTCGTGCTCAGATTAGTTAATAGGTCGATAACAAGTCGATTAAAGTAATCTTCTTCTTCTTCCAAACCCTTGTTTACCTCTTTTCGTGCTCCTCCTCTCAGCATTCGTCTGCAGGCATTCCGATCCTGGATCATGTCATCGCTGAGACCCATTCGTTGCTGATGTTTTTGCATTAGAAAAGGTGAGGTTTTTGGCACTTGTATATGGATATTCGTTAGTTATGGACTTTCCTTTTACGCCGGCGGTTGTCTCAAGACCCGGTTACCAATCGCATACACTGATCTTTGGAAGATCTTTAAAGTAATATATATTTAAACTAATGTACACGTAGAGGTTCACCAACTCATAAATGGGTCTAACACAAAAAAAATTGTAGAATACATATTAATACATAAAAGATCTATTTCTTGGTATATATGTTGCAAAAATGTTATAAAATATATGTAGTGGACTCTACTCAACGGGCTTGAAACGATCATAAGCTTTAAATATATCGAACCAAATACAGTAGAGTCAGGATAGAAGGCAAAAGTGCAGGCTTATTTCGAGCCCACTTCCCTATTAAAAAATGCAACTAAAGTAGAGTAAGATGGGGCAAACCCGACGTAAATAAAAACAAATAAATACATTCAGTTTTGTAAAACAATTACATGCTCTTTTGATTTATAATCGAAAAACCATTAAATTTCGTTCATATCGTTGCTTAATCCGCAAAAAAAAATGCGGTCGGGTTTACCCCAAAAATGACAAAAATTTACTATTTAGAAAAATGGTCTTATTTAAAAAATGAATAATGTCCAAAAGAAATCAGTAACGCAAAGCGTTAGCTACAATTGTATATCGGATCAGTTACTAGGTCGGATTTGCCCCACCTTACCGTACTGAAAGATACTGACAATAAAATAATTGACTACAAGTAGGCATAAAAATACATTTTGTTTGAGGTGTGGCCGCCAATTGGAAAATGATGAAATAAGCGCAAAAAAAATGAAGAAATAAACTTTTAGCACAAAGTATTATTTTAGATTGATTGAAGGTCACTGGAGCACAATCAATCCTGCCATTTTTGTAGTACTCATAAAATTTGCTGATTGTCTCATCAGACAGATTGCAAAAAACAAAAATTTGTATATCTGTGCTAAATAAGTAAAAAAAAATAGGCGGTCGGGTTTCCCCCAATATTTTGAAAATGACAAAAATTAATAATGGTTAGAAGAAATCAGTAATTTAAGAAAGCGTTAACTTTAATTTGCTATATCGGAAGACTTGAGCCGCATAGCCAAAGCCAATTAGTAGGTCGGATTTGCCCCACGTTACCCTACTAAAAACAAAGTGCGCGATCTTATGACGTCACTCGTAAAAGTTGTTCTTGTTATCAGCGTAACTTAGCTGCGTCATGCGTCTTCTTCTCAAATTATGACGTCATTTATAACTAAATGTATGATTAGGCTTAAAATCCAAAAGAGACTTCTCACGCACAAATTTTTGTGTTTTTTAGAGCTTCTGTAACATAAACATTGAGAAACCTCTTATTGCTAACTGGTCACCCTATATTTTTGTTTTAATAATTTATTTAATTGATATCAAATCACGTTTAAACTTTTCAAATTCCAATTAGATAAATAGCTTTACTATTGTATTTACAAAAAAAAAACCAATTCAATAGCTTAACTTCCCCCAAAAAACAGCTTATATATACATAGGTACATACATATGTATACATCTGTACCACATATATGTTAGCTGTTGGTGTGGGGGGTGTCAATCTTTGGATTTTTGATTAAAAAAGTAATTAGAAAACTAAATGAAAGCTGTATGGTAAATAATGTAAAATAGAATAACGCCTCATATACAGTTACTTATGTATATATGTGTGTGCGTGTGCGTGTGTGTGCGTGCGAGTATGTGCGTGTAATGCCTTTGTTCTGTTTTGTCAAAGGGTTACCGAGGGGACCCAATACCAAAACCCCCAACTGCCGCTCGATTTTGTTTGAGTAATGGTGTGCGTGTGTGACTATAGTACACCCGCACACATGCGCACACATGCACAGCACATGCATGTGTATACAACATATACACACACATGTGTGTAGGCAAGGGTGGCGTTTGATATAGGGTTGGGTTTTTGTTATGAGGGTGTGGTGGGCTTGTTGGTGCTGCTGTACTACATATAAGGCAGGTTCCTGGGTTGGTCGAGTATGGCTTATTGCCCACATGTGTGTCTGTGTGTGTGTGCGTGTGTGTATGTCCTCGCTGGCGCAATAAATGTTTTCGAATGTCATTTACTGCAAAAATGGCGACCATTAATATGGAACGAAAGGATTTGTTTTAATTTCGTAGCCCCATAGCGAACTGGGTTTTATGCACGTGTTGGGTCAGAGTTCGGGAGGGCGGCGGGGGTATGTGCTGACTACTTAGTGGGTTCTTAAGAGTTGGCTGGAAATTTACAATAGTTATGTATATGTGTTTTACTTGGAGCATGGTATATGCGTAAGAGTTACCCGCAACAAATAAGTTTATATGTAAAGCAGCTACAACTAACGTACAAAACTAATTTACACACAAATTACATACATGTAGACTCTTACTTTATATACAAATATATATGCAACTATACATATAACTATTCTAGCTGTGCGAATCACTGCGTGCTTTAGAGTTAGGAGCCAAGTGGATTGAGTAATTAAAGTGGCAGATACATTGGGATTGGGCGCTAAGAGCAAATCTTTGCCAAAGTTTTCCTCTATTGTTCACGCTGCTTATATAGTATATATGCTATATATACAAGCATGTATGGATATGTACAGCCTGCGTATATGAATTTACAAGCTGCAAATGCATAAGCTTTGATTTTTCTTTTATCATAAACTTTGCACATTTGATTTGTTGCAAGCGCCCAAAGTAGGCGTGGCAAGTTGCATACTCTAGACATATATATACAATATATAGTATATTTAGCGTTTAGATAGTCCTTTTATTGAGCAGCTTTAAGTTGCAGCAGCAGCCACAGCCCGGACCAATAGCTTAGCGCTGCTTTAAGGATATTCTTAAGCTTGGGGTCTATGTAACGTTGTGCAGTAGGAACCAGCTTTATATATAGTTCCTCTAAAGTTTCCATTTATTTATAGACGTCAACTCAATGCTTTTATTTTTAGTTGATTAAAAATAAGCTTCATATGCTTGTAAAAGTTACAGTCGGCATAACTCGACTTTTATATACTCTATACTCTATACTCTATTAAGTCTCTACGCCGACATATTTTAAAGCATATGGGTAAAAACAATTATTTTATTATTCGCAATAATTTTAAACTTTTGACGAAAATATATTTTGTGCAACCTCAATTAATCTTCTTAGCCGATGCATTTACTCAAAGGCTGTTCTTAGTTGAACTCTTTAAGGCAAACGGTATCAAAGTTTTAAAACTTTCTGCTTGTGATTCACAACCAATTTGAATAATATTTGAACCCACAGGCTCTGCCGAAATGTAACTTGCTTGAAAGATTTGCAGCTAAATACAGTGAAAAACTGTTGTGTAGTGCTAGAGAAAGCATCGATGATCGAAGTTTAAAATGTCTACATATCGATTTTGGCCAACAGAGATGTTTCTCCAGCACAACTAAACACCCATTTGATGAGTGCAGAAGTGCTGGATAAACATTTCTGTTGGCCAAAATCGATATATTCAGGTTTTCAACTTCGAACATCGATGTTTTCTCCAGCACTACTGTTGCGGATAGCTAGGTTGTGATATGTAGAGGAAAGTAGGGTGAATTCGAAAGAATTTTTTCGCAGATTTTTTGAACTAACAAAAAATACTATTTTTTGAAAACTGAAGGTTGTATGGTTCAGAACATTGAATAAGCTACATTGTGTCAAAATTTCAGATCGATACGAAAATTTTTTGTCAGGTAGATTGATCTTCGATCAAAAAATGCCAAATTTGCGATTTTCGATTTTTTTGGGGGGAATCCGGAAATGTCAAAAAATATTTTTGGTAAAAAAAAAGTTTGAACAAAACATTGAAATGAATAAATTTGGAATAAAAATAATTGTTGCCTAGTGAAATAGCCTGAAAAAAGAGGAGAGAGATTTTCACTGCCTTCAGCATTTCCAACAACTCAACAGAACTTGGAACCGGTCTACTGGGATTTGTTTCACTTTTTTGTAAGTTCTCGGCATTTTGACACAAAAACGGCTCAAAACCGTGCTGAAATTATATTCAAAATAATTATTTGGCTATTTTCGTCACTTTCGGATTCACCCCGAAGTTTTTAGCGTAGACGAATAAAAATTGGGATTTAAAAAAATACGAGCTGTTAATCTACGGAGGCAAAACAAATATATTTGGGACTCTAGAAGTGTCATTTCTTATCAAATTAAAAAGTTGTTCAATCTTGAAAAAAAGGGGGGGCCCCATGTCAATTGCCGCCAGACTTCTCTACTTATGGCGTTAACTACCAAAGTACCCAAGCGATTTAGAAAAAAAAACTCCATCCAATATTACATGAAAAGCTTGCGAGCAGAAATCGAAAAACAGTTGCATGGAATTGAGGGAAGACATCCTCAAAAAGACCAGAACTCTTCAAAATCGATGTCACGTAAATTTGAAAACAAATATTTATTGATCATCGCTCTGTATCGATCACCATTGGACGGTTACACGTTGCGAATCGATAAATTTGGATTTTCCTCTACACTGGCCACTACAACAGCAATATTTTGTTCGGACCGTGCTGTTCTCATTCTGATTGGTGGTCAGACATCGTGAAATGTCAAATGAGTTCGTACATGATCAAAAACACGACGAATAGCACGTTCTTATGGTAGATTATTCGGTCCATAAATTGAGCTCTATAAGTTTTTACAACAGAACACTGATTTTGTTTGTAAATCTCGAAGATTTGAAGACGTTGTTGTGATGTTAATTTTACCATGATGAATTCTTAGTCCTTACTGAATAAAATGAAATTTAAATTTGTCAAAAGTAGCAACTGGTTTCAGAGATATCCCTTTCGGAAATCCAGACGCTGTTAAGAAAACACCCTTTATAAACGAAAATAATGTTCGACAAATGTATTTGAGAAACACTTTAAAAACACTTTGAACTTATGGGGGAAATCGTATTAATCATTGAAGTTCTGACTTTAAAATCTCAGAAGTTTCAAGCATAATTTTAATTTTTCGCACAGTACTTAAAAAAATAAAAAAATTAATTAAAAAAGAACAAAAAATATTCAAAAACATTTAGTAGTTTAATCGCACGTTAAAAAAAAGAAAAAAATATTATTTTCGAAATTATGCCATAAATTTTTAAGAAAAATTTGTTTGTTTTAAACAATTGTTGCAAGCACTTTTTTTGGTACTTAATTTGTAAGACCTTAACAACATCTTTCAAATGCATTCAAAAATCTGGAACGAAACTCCAAAGCGGCGTGGCTAAAAATTAACACTGATGAGACAAAATATATGGTTCGATCCAGCTCTATTACTGACTCTAGCAATCTAGCCATTGGCGACTATGTTTTTGAGAGCGTAGAAGAATTCAAATACCTGGGTATAATGCTATCTGCTATAAAGGACTCGACAGTAGCAATTAAGGAATGAATACAGGCCGCGAACAAAGCATACTACGCAAATCTAAAGCTATTCCGATCAAAGATTCTTCCACGCAGCCAAAATTTAGAATGTACAAAACAGTAATAAGACCAGTACTCACATATGCCTGCGAACTCTGAGTCTTGAAGAACGCAGATGCAGCTTAACTGTTGTGCTTCGAGAGAAAAATATGGCGAAATATATATGGCCCTATCAAACTACTGGATGGCACCAACCGGATAAGATACAATCATGAACTACAATAGAATCGCTAGCAGGACATGAAACAATTATCAGATTTGTTAAAGCACAGAGAACAAGGTGGCTGGGTCATGTGCTAAGAATATCCACGGAGAGAATAGCTCCAAAGGCCTTTTTTATTGCAACCGATTGGAGGAAGAAGAAGAGGACGTCCAAAGAAACGATGACTGGATGATGTAGAAGCCGATCTCAGAAAAATACGAGTTCGACACTGGAGAGATGTCGTTGTAGAGAGGGACAAATGGAGAGAGATTGTTGCGGAAGCTATGGTCCACCAAAGACTGTAAAACTAAGAAGAAGAAGAACAACATCTTACACAATAAGACACCACTAAAAAACATAAATTCTTGTATTTGCTAGTGAAAGTCATAAGCTCCCAAGGAAATCCCAACTATTTGAAAAATTTAAAAAGTCATTAAGTTCCAGACAGCCGAAATCGTATGAAACTGCAAGAAAGGAGTACCTACTATATTGTATCATCTCGTAAAACAGTTCATAGTTCCAGTTTTTTGTAGCTCTACAAACGCAAACATTTAAACAAACGCAACAAAATTCTATTAAAGCAAACAACAACAAAAACACTAAGCGAGAAAAAAAAACAGCCAAAAAAGTATATTATGTATATAAGTTGCGCCGGATGGCTCCAAGTAAGTCGCCTGTCTGCCTTGGGGGCAGGGAGTCAGGGACAGCTCTGCGTGCCAGTTGGCCCATAACGGATATTTGCGTTGTCATATCAAAGTCCCATATGGCCCGTAAACGACAGCGCCAAGTGTCATCAAAGCCTAGGGCGCTGTGCTGATGACATCAAATATATTATGTATAGCTGTGTGAGTGTACACACACGCAAACACACACACACACACACATGGCTGAGAGCACGAGCAAAAGTTTAAACGAAATGTGATAATAAAATACAAAACCAATAAAGGAAAGAGCTCTTTACACTTCACTTGGTTACCAAGAGTCGTCGATGTTACCGTGCCCAATTTCAGGACTCCATCCTTGCTAGCCCGCATTGCCCAACGGCCCGTCATATACAGCCGTTACCAACACACACACACACACAGAGAGAGTGATGTTACTACACCCACACACACGCACTTAAGAGCGCTACTGTACGTCATTCGCTCTCTGGCAAAGACTTCCGCCATTGCATGTCAGCCTACGGTTATTCGATGAACTCAAGCCAGCCCAAGCGTAGCCTGAGCCGTAACCATAGCCATGGCCATGCTCCTGGACGAAACAGTTGGTGGGCGGGGGGGAGATGCGTTCCACATGGAAAAGTTCATCAGTCGCAGCATGCGGGGGGTGTGGTGGGTGTTCGGCATACTGGATCATCATTTTTTATTTTCCGCTGAGCCAAATGTGAAAAAGTAAAGCATCAAAAACAACAACAACAACAGCAAGCAAAGATCCCCAACTCGGCCAGCGGCAAGTGTTGTGTCTGTGCGTGTGTGTGTGTGTGTAGCCCATTTGTGTATATTACTTTTATTTTCGCTATCAGCCATTTAACAACAACACCTAACACCCCTACCCATCCCACACACACGTACTATATACTACCCCCTCCCCCGCCTGTCATGTTTACTGATGCCTGCTCGCTCTCTGTGCCAAGGATATAAACATTTTTTATCATAAGCGAATTTCACACAACACAAAGGATACCCGTATGGGTCCAACATTCCATACATAGAACTGTTTTCGCTACCAACAAGTAATCGTCACAGTTTGCTTTCTTTAAGAGATTTGCATATTTGATTAGCTTGAATTTTTTTTGCGCGTTTCACTAAGTGGGCGGGGGGGGTGACATCTAAAGTGGTAACAAATAATCATATAGAGCACGTTCGAGGACTCTAGCTTGTTAATTAAAATCAAAAATTTAACAAACACTTAATTAAAAATAATAGACTTATGACTTTTTCTTAACCTTTTTATTGGTATGACTAAGGGGCTCCGCCCACTGTTAGCTTGCTGCCTCTAGCAAGCCCAAAGTGTAGGCTTCAGTCTCACTTAACCCCTGCTGCTGCTACTTTTTTTTTAATTTGTTAATTTTTAACTTTAATTATGTTTGACGGATATTTGTAGGCATATTTTTATGTATGCACTGTACTTGCGCCATCTAGCGTCCAAACTAAACAGTAGAATAAATGTTGACGACAATGACGCACAGTGTGAGCAAAGCGCAATCTAGCAGCGATAAATTTATATCAACCTATCTGCATTAAATTTAAAATTTTGAAATATTTCAGTTAGATATCATAGTTATTAAGGGTGTTTTTTTAACAGCGACCGGATTTCCGAAAGGGATATCTCTGAAACCAATTGTTACTTTTGACAAATTTAAATTTCATTTTATTCAGTAAGGATCAACAATTCATCATGATAAGATTTACATCACAGCAACGTCTTCAAATCTTCGAGATTTAAGGCCCGTACGCAGCATGCAAAAATTTCGCACTAAATGTCAAAACTTCATATATAAAAAAAATCACAAAAACGGGAATTTTTTGCCCAAAATCCCAAAAAAGGGAATTTTTTCTTTTTATAAGAAGTTTTGACATTTCGTGCGGAATTTTTTCATGGTGCGTATGGGCGTTTACAAACAAAATCAGTGTTCTGTTGTAAGAACTTATAGAGCTCTTCGTACAATTTATGGACCAAATAATCTACCATAAAAACGTGCTATTCGTCGTGCTCTTGATCACGTACGAACTCATTTGACAAACCAAGATGTCTGACCAACAATCAGAATGAGAACAGCACGGTCCGAAGAAAGTATCGCTGTTGTAGAGGCCAGTGTAGGGGAAAATCGAAATTTATCGATTCGCAACGTGTTATCGTCAATGGTAATCGATACAGAGCGATGATCAATGATTATTTGTTTCCAAATTTATGTGACATCGATGTCAAAGAGTTCTGGTTTCTACAGGATGGCGAACCATTGATTTACTGAAAACTCAAATCGTTGAGAAAGTTATTTCAAGAAACGCGCCCACCAACAGGTCGTGTGATTTGACCCCTTTAGATTATTTGCCTTGGGGACACGTCAAGTCGTTGGTTTACGTAGCTGGCTTGTAGCAACAATTGACGACTTGGAAACCAACATTAAACATGTCATTACTTAAATACGGTCCCAAATGCGCGTAGTGTGATCAAAAATTTAAACCACAGCATGTGCTTTTTGACTCGTAGTCGTGGTGGTCACATGCCAGAGATCTTTTTCAAATATTAAATGATACGAAATTATATATCCAATAAAACCATATTTGGGGTCATTATATTCATTTTTCTTTGTTTTATTTAAAGGCCCATACGCAGCATGCAAAAATTCTGCGCGAAATGCCAAAACTTCATATAAAAAAAAAGTCCCATAAAAGGGAATTTTTTCTTTTTATATGAAGTTTTGACATTTCGTGCGGAATTTTTGCGTGCTGCGTATGGGCCTTAAGTTTGAAATCCGGACGCGCTTAAAAAAACACCCTTTATATATAAGTACCTATAAATCCTACAAGGACTACAGGGCCGTTTATAATATCATAGGTATGGCTAGCATTTAACCAGAAATCGGACTCACAATCAAATTTGACACTTTGATATATTTTAAATTTGCCAAGTTGGGTCTGAATCAAATCGCATTATCATATAGATGATACATTTATATCTCTATTCTACCTAAAAAACTGAATTTCTACAAAAATTGCTAGCCTATTCATTTTAAACATTTCACATTCCAGGACGCTATATTAATTTTAAAAACAAAAATTTGACTGAATCCAGCTGAATCTCTGAAGTTGCGCTCTACGATAGACAATTGTACTAGAAACATTTTTTTAATCTTTGGACGAAACAAAAACTCAAGCTAGGGGATCTCTCAAGATGCCAGAATTTTCTAAAAAATTTGAAAAAAAAACCGTTTTACGGGTACATAACCTCAAATATCTCAGCCCCTGTACATAACCTCAAAATTAGGAAAAAAAAAAAACGTTTTTCGTGTAAATAACCACAAATATCTCAAAATCCTGACGTGATGGTCCAATTCTGACCCCGGATTCGGATTCTACGCAGCAAATTACTTCGGAAATGACCCTGAGCCTTCCAACAACTGACATGACCCCGGTATTTGTAGGCCTGTGTAATTGGCTGCCCAAGATCTAGGTGGAAACATAAATCGGTATGGTGCCAAACCTAAAGAACAACCGGTATCCTTTTGCAATGCGATGGGGTATGGGGTACTTTACTATATATTAAAAAAATTATTTACGAATTTATAAAGTTATCGATAACTGAATGTTGAGTTAAGCTAGATTGGTAATTTTTATGACTGTGTGATGTCACAAAGCTTTTTTAATTTAAGGCCCATACGCAGCATGCAAAAATTCCGCACGAAATGCCAAAACTTCATATAAAAAAAAAAATTCCCTTTTTGGGGAAAAGGGAAAAATTTCCTTTTTTGGGATTTTTTTTTTTTTATATGAAGTTTTGACATTTCGTGCGGAATTGTTGCATGCTGCGTATGGGTCTTAATATTTAACAAACAAGCAAAAGAGATACTATCCAATATTGACCTCATAAAATGATATATATCGTATGAATTGGAATTTAAACGTTCTTAAGGTAGAGGACAAATTGTAATTGCGAAAAAAAGGGACAAATTTTTGTGATCCTTGCTTAAAAGCTTACCAATTTATTAGTTTTCCAAATAAATTAAAACGCATCAAATATGATCATTCTTACTTTTCACTTTTAAGTTACAATTATTTATCGAGCTATCGATAACTTAATACTAAGATGGACTTTTTTTTGACAAGAAACAGCGATAATATTAGTTTAAAAAAAAAATACAAATTCAAAAAAATTCATAATTTTTATCATAATTGTTTTTTTTAAGGGGTCAACGCAGCTCGAAAAATTTCGCGCGAAATGACAAAACTTCATATATAAAAAAAATCCCATTTGGGATATTCTATTTGGGACTTTTTTTTTATATGAAGTTTTGTCATTCCGCACGAAATCTTGCGAACTGCGTATTGGCCTTTAATTAAAACGTTTCTTAAAAATAAAAAAAAAAAATAAAAAATAAAAAATAAAAGAATTTCAATTGCTTTAAGGAGAAAGTAAAGTTTATGTTAGTGAAGCCACCTCAAAAGTCGCCATAGTACTTAGCATAAATCCTAGGAAAAGAAAGATAATACGATAGAACTTGCTAAGAATATTCGTTTTGGCATTTTCATATTGGAGTCCTATATTATAGCTCTATGCTCTTTTGTAGTTTTAATCGATTTTATGGCTCCTAAATGGCGCTCCCAACGGCCTGTGGCCATACTTATGAAATGGCAGTGTAATTTTTAAGACTTTCATAATATTGGAAAATTTCCCTTTATAAAGGAAATTTTTGGTTTCAATTTGAACCAGCACAACAATAACCCAAGCTTCTGGTTTAGCAGCCCAGTACTTGTTGTTTATGATCTTTTACGCAAACTTATGCAATACAAAAAATTTGCGCAAATTTTTATGCTTCTTATGTTCTAAGATCAAAAAGCTATTCTATATAATATATTTCCATTCCACATCATCAAATTTTAGCGAGTACTCGGCAAACCGTTGCGGAAACCATTCCCAAACCCCCGTCCAGATACAAGCGTGGCAAAGCGTGCAAAAATAAAAATAAATATAAGAAATAAAAAAATAAAAAAATTTGCACATCTATCGCGACCAAGGAAAGGACCAACCAATACAAACCACTGCCCCCCGCCCACAAAAACAGCAGCAGCAGCTACAACCGCGTCATGCCACACGGTGGCAGCCACAGACCCATACCCATGGGCTCATGCCCATATCCAGAAACAGTGACTCCCAGATCCGTGTAGAGGGTAACAGGCAACCTACACACAGATGCCTGCAGCGCTTGAAACGTCGTTTGACCTGCGTCGGCGTTGACGCCAACGTCAACGTCAACGTTTTGCCATTTCAAAGGGTGTTTACCTTTAACGCGTTTTTGTACACGACATGGCCAAAGGTGGCGGACGGGAGGCGGTTTGGTGGCTGCTTGGTTTGGTGTGGGATGGTGTGGGTGCTGTGGTGTGGGATGCTCGCTCGCCCCCCGTAAATTTTGAATATATTACATAAGCAAAGTATTCGTGAATTGGTTTTTTCGCTTATCCAACTGCCAATTTTCTATATAGTATTTCGCTTACTTTGTGTGTATGTGTGTGTATGTGGCATGTGTTTGCACGAGGGCAGGCTGTAAAGTAATCCAAAATGGCAATATATCGTTTTATATTGATTACTTAAGCGTAGTGTTTTTTTTTTTCAGCCAATTACATTTGCATTAAAAAAATTTGGATGATCATTTTGGGTCTTAAGGGGTATACACAGTTCGAAAAATTTCGCGCGGAATGACAAAACTGCATATAAAAAATAGTTCCATTTGGAATATCCCTTTTGGCATTTTTTTTTTTATATGAAGCTTTGTCATTCCGCGCGAAATTTTTCGAACTGCGTATAGGCCTTTAAAGGCAAATAAGTAAATATCCAATTTATAATGAGTTTAAAGTAATCTAAGATGCATTAAAGAAGCCTTTAGTCTCCCTGAAAAAGAATCAGTATAAAAGAAAAGATATAAGTATAATTTTTTAATACAAATATAATAATTAAAAATGGCGTACTTTAGTTTAGACCTTGGGATACCCTGTACCAACAAATAGCAATCATATCCGGTATATTGCTTAAGAACTCGACAGATATTTTTTGCCAAAGGTTACGATTAGTGCTGGAGAAAACATCGATAATCGAAGTGTAAAATATCTATATATCGATGTTGGCCAACAGAGATGTTTCTTCAGCATTTCTGCACTCATCAAATGGGTGTTTAGCAGTACTGGAGAAACATCTCTGTTGGCCAACATCGATATATAGATATTTTAAACTTCGATCATCGATGTTTTCTCCAGTATTAGTTACGATATTTTCATAAACAAAAAAAAACGGGCGAATTCAGTCCCAAAAACGTTTTTTTGACCGTCTTTATAATATAAAAAAAAATATCCCAAAAAAGGGAATTTTTTCTTTTTATATGAAGTTTTGACATTTCGTGCGGAATTTTTGCATGCTACGTATGGGCCTTTAGTTGAAAGTCTTACTTTTGTTACGATGTAGTTATTTAGAAGCTCGCTCTAGGAAAATGCTAAAAAAAAAAATAAAAATAAATATTTCGGAAACTCCGTGAGTAGTTTGTTATACATAAGCGTCTGAATGAAGCTGAGCCGAGGAAAGGGATTAACCTAATCAAAAAGCGCACGAACTACTGAAAGCATCGGCAGAGTAAAGCAAAATGTGAAGCATGTGCTGCAAGGATCAAGAAGTTTCTTCAAGTTTGCAAAACCATAAAAGTCACAGAAGATCAATTAAGAAGTAACACCTTTACTCGTGTGATCATCTCTTGCATATTGTCGCCAATTTCTGAGTTAGTGAGTTTTCTGGCACAGCCTGAGAGTTCCCTTAAAAATTTTCTATTAATGCATGTTTAATGAATGAGCATATTATTATTTTATTATTATATGAGAGAGTTACTGTCTTCTCTATCGATACAGGGTGACGCAATTGTTAGTTCATATGCTTGCTAATACTAAACTTTTTAGCCTGCCCTCGTATATGTATGTCAATTTGTTGGTTTATGTGCGTGTGTGTGTGTGTGTGAGTGCCTGTCGAGTTATCTTATGGCAGTTTATGCTGTCGGGCAATGGGCGCTGGGCGAGCGCAAGGGCGAGGGCGAGACCCACAGCACTTTTTGGGCGCATTTTGCACCCTCCGCCAATAGCGCCCGTTATTTCAAATGGGTTCGTTTTTTAATGTTGTTGTTGTTGTTGTTGCTGTTATTGTTACGCTTGCGAAAAAAAAAAATGGCATTCTAAATCCAAAAGACTTGGTGCGGAAGCCAAAGATAACATTTTTGCACAATTCTCTGGTGTCATTTCCATACACATGCCAATTGATGTGTTTTTACTTTCAGCTGGCAACCAGCAGCAGCAACAGCAACAACAACAAAATCACCTTGCTGGCAGCCACCTCATCGTCATCATTATCATCATCATCATATTTTCCAGCATTATCATCTTCAGCAGCAGCGGCTGAGCAAAAAGCCAAATCTGGCGTATTGAACAGCTGCCACCATTTTGCAGCGCTGGGCATGTGGCGCACACACACACCCACACACACACACACGCATCCTCGATTCACATTGGTATTGATAATAAGTGTTTTTTTTCCTTAAGCAACATCTAGAGCTGTAATATGGCCAACAGTTCTGGACCTCAACTGTAGCAATCTATGGAAAAAAAAAAATAGATAAAGTACCCGTAAACCCAGTTCACTAACTTTTAACCAAAACAAAATCTAAAAAAAAATGGTTTTACTTTAAAATTTCACACTCTAAAATAATTGACAAGAGGTTTTCCAAAATTTTTGGTATTGTAAAATTCTTACTATCTCAAAATTTCCCTTTTTTGGGATTTTTTTTTTTATATAAAGTTTTGACATTTCGTGCGGAATTTTTGCATGCTGCGTATGGGCCTTCAGCCTTGAAAGTCAACCTTAGAGTGTGTTCCAAAAGACTTTTTTTTGTATACTTTTCATAATTTTCGAGTATACTGTCACACTGTTTTGAAAATTATTTATTTTGTCCAACTTATGTACGGGAACAAGCCTAAACACTAAATATACGGCATGTAATAAAACAAAATATTTATATTATACTATAATGGAAATTTTTGTTATAAGCTCATCTGACTTAAGCTAAAAGCGGAAAATCCGATTAAAGTCTATCTGTGCATTCCCCGGGGGCAAAGTTTTCCAAGGGGCTCGCAGACATTTATTTTTCCTAAAGTAATGTTCTTTATTATACTTAAAGGCCCATACGCAGCATGCGAAAATTCCGCACAAAATGTCAAAACTTCATATAAAAAAAAATTCCCTTTTTTGGGATATTTCGTGCAGAATTTTTGCATGCTGCGTATGACCCTTAACATAAAAATAAAAAAATCTCAAACTAGCCTGAAAAGGCCTATACGCAGTTTGAAAAATTTCCAAAATGTCCCAAATGGGAATTTTTTTTTTTTTATATGAATTTTTGTCATTCCGCGCGAAATTTTTCGAACTGCGTAGACCCCTTAAGTCTAAAAGCTTTTAAAATCTCTCGCTCTATTATGTCTCTATTCTCTGAAAGCACTTTTTCCTAAAATCATACTAAACATTCTCAAATTTAGAACTTCTGTCTACAATAAATGCGCTTGAAATAATAAGTTTACTCTTAATAATGGAATAGAATCGGCAAAAGTATATATAAAGTAGTCTCCTAAATAAAACCCAATAACTTTATCCTGAAGTCCGTTTTAGGCGGAGGACAGAAATTTACAATTTGGCACACACAATATTTTATTGACTTCCGAAGCATTGCTTTATCTAGACAAGCATAAAGCAATACAGGGGGTAAAGAAGGGGGTAAACTCAAAATAAAGTAAATTTTTCCAATTTTCAAAAATGGTGAGGTAAGCCCGACCGCCTATTTTTTGGCTGATTTAGCACAAATATGATCTAAATTCAATGGTTTTTCGATTATAAATCAAAAGAGCATGTTATTGTTTTACAATACTCAATTATTTATTTAAAAAAATCCTTATATTTAGAACATATAAATCGAAGTGTATGTTGAATGGATGTTAATAAAGCATGATTGGATCGAATAGCTAAATAACTAGTTTTTTAATTTGCTGACCAAATAGCTTGCTGGCGTATTTTTGGTTCGAGCTGAATGTCTGGTTGATCCCACCATTTAGAGGTCGTATTTGCCCCACTGTGTCATATCTTATGACGACGCGATTAAAAAAAATTATACAAAATTTTCAATGAATACTACACAAGCGCTTTGTAGCATATAAGCCACTTAACGTATTTTTTTCGATCACTTTATTTAACAAGAAAAAATGTGTAATCAAATATTCACAAAAATTAAATTGAAAATCTTAAAAATAAACTTCTTGTTGTTTGAGCATTTAAATGTTTTTGTCTACACGACAACACCAATATGAGCTCGCTTAGTATAGCCATTTGTAAGAAACAGTGGGAGGTCGGGCTTACCCCACCTTACCCTACATTTGGTTGGGTTAGTTTTCAAGATAGCATAAGCCTTAAAAACTGCATAGGTACTAAACAATTATAATTCTTGGCAGCTTCGCCAGCAACACAGATTCTTACTTAAGGAGAACAATTTATTTATATACTTCATCATGTCCGTTTTTCTGTACACGCTCCTAACTATAAAACCGAATAAACCTTACTTACCTTAAACTTAACTTATGGGATAACAAATATGCTTTGTGGATTGTACTTATTGAGTACTTAATGCCGCGACTAAGTCTTTAATAATAAAACCCTTGTCATTCAATGATATATATAATGCATACTACAATACATACATAGTACATACATATGTACAAGCTGCTTGGCCATTTTGAGATTTATTGCCTACCAACAATTTTTGCGCTAACAAGTTCATAAACATGGCCAGAAGATGTGCATACAAAAGAGTGCATAAATGCTAACGAACTAACTAACCCATGACTGTGTGTGTGTGTGTGTGTATGTATATAGTATATAAGTGTGTGTCGCTGCACATAAACATCGTCCTCAATCACATGTCAACCAACACGCTTTGCGGTGTTTCATTTCTGCGCTGTGAGTGGAGGGGGCTAAAAACAGAGCCAGCAATGGGCATAAGGTAAGGGGTCCACTTACTCACACACACACACACACACACACATGTGACATTTGAAATTCTTATATACAGCACGTATGTGTAAATATGTATATATTGTATGTATATAACTGTCAGTCAGTTAACTTGCTTGTATGCTGAATAGCATTGCTCTTTTGTCCTAGTTGTTGGTTGGTATAGAGGGTTTTTTTTTTTGGGCGGGGGGGTATGGCTGCTTTGGATACTAGCTAACCGCAGCGGCAGCAGCATAAAACAGACATGCGGTCGCAACTCTAACGACGATTCCTGTCGCTGCCATTCAGCTCTGTTCTGCGGGATCCACGACCAAGACCAAAAACCCAAAGCCCAAAGCCCAGACAAACGCCACCTGGACGGTGACGTCAGTAGCGACAACTAACTGCCTTTTCTTGTTGTACGATATGTGTGTGCGTGTGTGTGTTTAGTATGCTGCAGTCCGCCGCCTGGGCTCCACGCTCTTATGTATGCTAGCATGTGAGTACATATATATGTGTATATGCGCTCATACAAGCACATTTGAAATAGACAGAGAAGCAGCCATTGCCATATTCGAATGTGCGAGGCGAGCAGGTGGCTAGCCAGCCGACCGACCAAACGACCGACCGACCGACCGAACGACCAACCGAACGAATGAGCATACGAAAACACAAGCTTACACACATGCACGCACACATGTATGTTGAGCGCTGCTCGCTCTTATGCACATGCGAAACGAAACAGTTCCTGCACACACTCACACACGCACATATATGGGTGCCAGCCAGACAGCGCCCAACAACAACAACAATAGCCCGAAGAGGCGCACAAAGCAGAGCGTTGAATAACGCTAGTTGGCAGCGGGCGGGGCAGGGCAGAAAGACGTGCAACCAAATTGAGTGGGCGAGGAATTAAAATTTCAACATGACTTCCATCGTTGCTCTCTGTCCGTCGGCCGTCTTATAGTCTCTCTGCTCTGCCTCAACCTCATGCTCTACTCTCTCAAATGGCAATGGCTGCTGGCTGCTGCTGGCCGTGCATACGTACACATATACAAGTCGACATATGAGCTTATATGTGCGTTTGTGTATGTGTAAGCGGGTGGCTCGCATTTGCTATCACCCACACACACATGCACACAAGTGGAGATTATGTGTGTGTGTGCGTGTCTGAATGGGTCTACTTTCACAGTAAGTATCCAGTGAAGCGTTAGTTGCCATAGCCATTGCGGGCGTTTAGCGGGGGGCGCTGTACAGTATGCAGGCTTGTCGGCAGCCATGATGTCTTTTGTGGCCATCGTCGGGGGTGTTTTGTCACATGTGTGTCGGTGTTGTTGTCTATAGCTGAGCGTATGTGTGTGTGTGTGCGTGCATGTGCTATATGTGTGGGAAAGGGAGCGGTCGAAACGGCAAGCAACCACCTTGCCCAACTCCCACACCGGCACACTATAAGCACTCTGGGGACCAACTCGATGGGCATGTCAATGTGTAGCTGAATGTGTGCGTGTGAGTAAGTGTGTGTGCGACATGGAGCAAGGCAAATGGCGCTGTATTTGCCCAACTTACCTTGCGCATATAGACATATGTATGTATGCGTGCGTGTGTGTCTGTGTGTGTGGGTAAGTACACCTCGATATGCCAAAAATGTTACTTAAAATTGATTGCATTTTCTGCTTTGTAACTGCTCACAGTTGATTTTAAGCCCCACAAGCCCCCCCCCCACGCATATACAATATCAAGTTTTGTACAAAAACGTTTTCAAAATTCCTTTTCGAAAAGTATTTTACCCAACTATTCGCACCCTTTGTGTTAGATAAAACACATTCCATAATCGAAATTGAAAATATTTACTTGTATAAGCTGCGAGAATTTTGTAGAGCGTCAAAGGATTTAAAGCTATTTGGTATATGATAAACATTAGCTTAGAGTAGTCGGGTGTTCCACATCAGTTTTTTCCCAATCAGCAGCTTGTTGTTGCAACACTTTTAGTTGTAATACCACACCAGCTATTATTTATTCCCTTATTTTATCACAATTTCAGTCATGTCATATACTTTACCTAAAACTATATACTATGTTGCACCCTGCTACTGCAGGCATCCCCCGTGGCGCTGTTTTGCATCTGCAAAAACTAACCGCAAAATTCTGTGACTCATTGAACTCCGTTTCCTGGCCTGTTTACGCTCCAGCAACAAAATGCAATGCAGTAGCATCAAGTCCAATTAATTATACGTGCGCAAATACCTTAATCCGCATATTTGCAATCAAAGTTCGAGAGAGCTCACACGGTAGCGTGACAACTAGGGATGATAGCCTAGGGTTGCGATGGGATGGGAAAGGTCATTAATATGCAAACAACAAACACACATACATACACACACAGATAGCTGAGAGCCTCATCAGTCAGCTAAACAAAGGGTTTGCACTTTCACCGCTTCAAAGTTATTGTTGTTTTCAGGTATTTCTAGCGAAGATTTCCCATCAACGTTTTCGAACCCTTTTACAGTGATCAGTTATTATGAGCAGAGTGGTTTTGTCTTGCGTTTTTCGTACACTGCAAGTACTATAGTGAGTTTTTTTTCTTTGATACTATTAAGTTATTTATAATCCTTTATTTTTAAAACAATACTTGATAAATAGGCCAACTGTTACGGATACTAGATAAGAGTTTAGCAGAATTGGAATTGCTTGATCTGGTGTATTTCATATATAGTGAGATAATTTTTTTCTTGTCTAAGGGCCTATACGTAGTTCGAAAAATTTCGCGCGGAATGACAAAACTGCATATAAAAAAAAGTTCCATTTGGAATATCCCTTTTGGGATTTTTGTTTTATATGAAGTTTTGTCATTCCGCGCGAAACTTTTCGAACTACTTTATATAAAAAAATCCCATTTGGGATATCCCTTTTGGGATTTTTTTTTTTATATGAAGTTTTGTCATTCCGCGCGAAATTTTTCGAACTACTTTATATAAAAAAATCCCATTTGGGATTTCCCTTTTGGGATTTTTTTTTTTTATATGAAGTTTTGTCATTCCGCGCGAAATTTTTCGAACTGCGTAGATCCCTTTAGCAAAAATCAATTAAACGGTCGAAAAATCGGTTGAAATCGTTAAAAATCGTATGACAGCTGTCATTTATTGAAGTTTTTAGTTCTGGAATTGGTTTAAAGAAAACCTATATTTTTGACGAGCTAAAACGAAAAAATAAAGCTACTTAAGATCTTTATTTTTGAATGCTGGCACGACTAGATGTAATTAAAACTTAAAAATCGCTAAAAAAAAAAACAAAATCGTACTAAAAACTTTACATCTCTGTCAAAGAAAACTCAAAAGAAACTGGAACACCAGATGTCACAACTTTTTGAGAGACTTTTTTAGGCTTTTAAAGTTTATGCGCAAAGTTTTGATAACATAAATATCTATCTAGAATGCTGATATGAATAGCTTTAAAAATCGTTACCTCTGCTGAGTGGGATATGCCTTACATAAACGGTTTTTTTTTTTTCTTTGGTATTTTGGTCAAAGTAAAATCATATAGGGTGGGCCAGCTGCTGGTTTCTTTGTTAATCGTATACTTTCCAACAAAATTGAGCAATTTTTAAACTATAAAAAGGTATGAATAATAATATTGCCCAAATGGGCATCGTAATTTTTGAAGATATTTTTTTTTTGACGAAAAATCAATTATCTGTGCGTTTTGCCATCCATTAAACGCATGAGCGATGCTGATAATGATCCGCGGGTTTCAATGGTTGCGTCATTTGGTTTTTGTTAGCGTCAAAATGCAGATCCGCATGCCAAAATCGAAGCAAGGCAAAATTCGATGTTTCCGGCGACTCCTGGACACTAGTCTCAACTATGTTTTTTCACAAAACGACGATATTTTTATAGTACGCCAGTACCATTTGTTCCCGTTGTTCGCTAATTAAACGATCCATGAATAAAATTGAGTAGTTTTGAATTTGACATATGTCGAGTTGCATCCACTTTGGACGAGTATGTGCCGAATTATGAGTGTTAAGCAAATAATATAGGGTGGGACAACTGTTGGTTTGGTTGCTAATAGTCAACTCAACTGGCACGTCTTATTGGGAAAATTTTTTGAACTAGCAAAATTCAAGCACAAAATTTAAACAATTAAAATATATATCTTCAATACTGCTGACATAACTAGGCTAAGTTTTTAAAACAATTTATTTTTGAATTGCGAAGTTCTTTTTTTATAATTTTCAACAGAGAGAAACTTATCTATTTTAAGAAAGCAAAACTCTAAGTGCACAATTTTATTGTGACACTTTTTTGAGACTATCAAAAGCAGGAAATTTTAAATTAAGCAACTTTGTTAAAGAAATTTCGAAGCTAGAATGCTGAAATGCGTAGATTAAGTTAAAAATCGTTTTGGCGGTGCATGCTATTTTTTAAGTTGAGCCAGTACAAAAAAAATGTTTAAATATTTCTCAATAAATATTTGGTGTGCAACTAAGTTCTCGCTGTTTGTCAATAGATGGCTTTAGCAGAAAGTTCTGGTCGATTTTGACATACCCAAAACTTCATAAACGAAGCTTAGGCATATGGTAAGCAAACTGCTATGGCACATTAGTGAATTTCTTTTTGCATTATTTACTTGTGGTTGTGTGAAAATGTCTAGTTTTGTGGCAAAAAATCATCATTCGCGGGAAGTGTTGATTTTCTTGTTCTGTTCGAAAAAAACGGCAGCTGAAGCCAATAAATATATAACTTTAAGTTGTCATAAATATAATCTAAGAATATCAAAGCATATTTAAAAAATTATTTCAGTAAAAAATTCGTACTTTTTTAACATAATTTGCCGATTCGTTTTAACTTCTTTTGCAACAATACATGCGGTTTCAAATCACTTGAAAGATTCGGTTTGGTGTAATTGGAAGCAGCAAACAATCGGTTTCAAAACGAATACGAATAATATGTACGGATTCGTTTTCCGGAGCACGGCCAAAAAAATTTTCAAAAATCGTACTATTTTTCAACATGGATTTTTTCGAAATTTAAAAAACTAAAATTTTGTGCGCAAATAGTTAGCTTGAGTACAGGATGTAACCCCAGCAAGTTTGGCTTGACAATTTAAATTGCTTTCCGGTTCATCTGTGAAATGTCAATTCCATGACAAAAACGTATAGTTCCAAAACAAAAATCCAAAATTCGCGCGCAGTCAATTTCGTTACGCAATCAATAATTCTAATCAAGTGCGATTGGCAATAGTCTGTCGACTGTTCGATTCGTTGTATTCGAATGAAGGATGCGCCGTTGACTTTGCATAGAATTCAATGGGTAGGTACCATAAATATGTCACCGCTAACCCTCACAGCATAATCGTAAAAATATATGTAGACCGCACAATGCCGTAGCAGCTTCCACAGCAGGAGCAGCAGGAGCACGTACTACAACAAGCCATAGTACAGGCCATGTCCATGGGGGTACCACCTTGAATTGCGTCTATGTGGCACGAAGGGGGTAACAGCAACGACAGCAGCAGCAACAACAACAACAACAGTTTTTGGTATGTAAATCAACTTGCATTGTTCAATTTAAGCAACAACAAAAACAGCGTGTGTGTGTGTGTGTGCGTTAAAAAATGCCAAGAAGAAAAAAAAAAAAAATCACATTTGAATGCTTACAAAATAATAAATTATCAAACAAAAAACAATATACTGAAGTACAGAGCAGCAGCATAAGGGTTTGAAAAAAAAAAAACGAAAAACGAAAAAAAAAATTTGCAACAACCAAAAAATATTGGGTTACCCTAACCCCGACCCTCAACGTGACACCGTCGCGACTGCCGCGATCCTAGCAATCAATGCCTGTCCTGACATTTGCATGTCTCTAAAGGGTTAAGGGGGTAAATGCTTAATGGAAATTTGACACACAAATCTCATAAAACAAAAAATGCAAAATTGTATTCGCATTGTATCTGTCGCAGTGCTATGGATGGATGATTCGGGCTTGGGTTAGGTACCGCCCGTTTGCCGTACGCTTTCAATAGATAGCGAAAAATCCATAAATCGCAATGTTGCCAAAATGGGATAACAACGTCGGATAAACATGACACCCAACTGTCAATAGATATTTCGCGGTTGTTTCCATTATGTTGCACTTTGCCTCACATGCGCATTAAAATGAGCACACAGATACACACACACACACACACGCACACACAGCTACAAATGGATGAGCATGCAGCTATTTGATTTATGTCAAAAATCTAACGAGCTACTCTCTGCCTTGTTTGCCTCGACTCTGCTACTTTTTTTTTATTATTCTTTCTTTTGAAACATATTATTTTTATTTCGTTGTATTTCGGCGAAAGTGCTATGCAGATTTTAACACACACACACACACTGTGCTGCCTTTGTATTGCGGCAAAGGATGTGCCAAAAAGATTCTTATCATTAATCAAGGCTTTGTCAATAAATGTCAGCATTGTGAAATTTCAATTTCACACTGAACAGCTCCCAAGCCAAATTGCCTTAAAGCATATTGTCATCGTTTCGTCATTGTTATCACTATCGTTATCGTTATCAGTTCAGTTCAGGCCAATTGAATGACTTGATTGATTTGCCATTCAGCCAAAGCAACGGCAAAGCTCAGCTGTGGCTTGCTGTTATCGATAAGTTTATCGCTTGCATTAACTTGCATCGATCGATGCTTTCGTCAAAGCATTTTAAATTCACGCACAATCGATCCTGAGTTTCAATAATTATATCTTTAGCTTGTAGATTTATATGAATGTAATCGAAAGGGCGCTTAGTGCTGGCTTGCATTGTTCTGTAAAAGCTTATGTTACTAACATTTTGTATAGTCTATGCTAACATGATTTTGTGATGTCTTAAGAGAAAATTCTGTACAATTTATGTTCATTTACATTGCTGAAGTTGACTAACATTTATGTTTTAGTTTAGTGTTAATGTTTAAGTGTTTAACAGTGATGCTTAGTTTAGACTTTTCTGCTAAGTTTACATATGTTTAACATAAATCAGATTAAAGTTAATTGTTTGGCTCCTACAATGATGTTTGGAATTTTGTGAAATTTGTTAAGCAACACCTCTGTGCCACTTTTTTTCAAAAATGCTCTGTTAATCTTAGTTTGTAAAAAGAAACTAAGCCGCTTCTCTAGCTTGAGAAACTAGTATTAATAATAACGCAATTGAAAAAAAGAACGTGCTAATACATATAAAAGCGGAGGTGACCAAACGCATGGCTAGCAATTCAGAATTGTTTAAGGTTGCTCCAAAACTTTAAGTCAAGATGACTGAAGATAAAAGAACTGATTGAGAATGGAGTCACGTCGAGGGAGTAGGAGACGAACAGCATTATGCCAAACTAAATTTGATCTACAAATATGTAAGGCTAAAGGCCCATACGCAGCATGCAAAAATTCCGCACGAAATGTCAAAACTTCATATGAAAAAAATGTAATACAGTCGAGGCGGTGCCCGACAGTGTAATACCCTGTACCTTTTTTTCTCAAAAAAAGATTTATTCCTGCATATTCTTACTAAGAATTTCCAATTGGAAAATTTTTTTGTTGGTGCAAAACGATATTGATACCTATAAGTTCCGCAAATTTTAACCGATTTTGATGAAAATCGAAATTTACGTCAAAGGAGTTATTTAAAGTATATGGGGTAAGTTTCAAGGGGATATGTTGAAGGGTGTGGGAGAAAACACGGTAAATCGATTGCGGGGGGTGGGGGGGCTGCATTGATAAAATTTGGATGTGGATTTGTTTATTAGAGGCACATGAATCAGCTGACCAAAATTGGTGGTTCTAGGTCATTTGTTACTCTTATTACGTAGAGTCAAATATTGACGCAGTTTATAGGCAAGGGGAGGTGAAATTTTTACATTTTAGACTATAACTTTTGTTGTAATTGTCCGATTTTGTTTATTTTTGACACACAGATGCATGTAACCACAACGCATCGCTCTGTTAAGTTTCAGATTAAAATATTAAACGGTTTAGCTAAAAACCGCGAAACTCTGCTACGGGGGAACGGGGAAAGATATTGACATGATTCAACAAACTTGATCTTCTGAGGAAATATGCGCATCTAGGTAAAGTTTCGTATCTTTAGCTCATATAGTCTCCGAGATCTAGGTGTTCATACAGACGGACAGACGGACAGACGGACAGACGGACAGACGGACGGACAGACGGACATGGCTCAATCGCTACCCGAGGTTATGATAAGCATTTTGGTATAAAGGACTTGGGGTCTGCCACGCCTCCTTCTTGCCGTTACATACATTGCACAAATCTAGTATACCCTTTGTACCTATAGGTACAGGGTATAAAAAAATATCCCAAAACTGGGAATGGGCCTTAAGATGTAAAAATAACGAGTTACTCTAGTAGGCGCGCTGAAAATAACATTATTGAAAAATTTGTTCAACGATTATTTGCGGAAGGTTAGATAAAAAAGTAAGAATTGCTTTAGCAAGGACTCTATATTGTCCAGACAAAGAGGGTATTAAGGGCTCCAAATAGATGAGAGAAATATTAATAAGTTTGCTCATAAAATTATCCTTCAACAGAAGAACAAGGTCAGCAACAGTTCAGAGGGCAGAGAAGCCTAAAGAGTAAAGAATAAGTAATTTTTGTACGTTTGGTCTTATTAAGAGTAGGGATCTAGATCATGACGAGGTATATAGCAGAGCTGCGCAGCCCATAGCCCAAACGGGCACTTTTTGTTCGTGCATTTATGGCAGATCGCTCTCTTTTTGCCCAGCTCTGGTATATAGAGGCTTAGTTTATGCGCATACATAACAATGCAAGAATGAGAGAACATTTATAAAGAAGATAAAAATATTATGTATTTATTATTTTATTACTCTCATAGACCCAGGAATTAAAGTTCAAGTTCCATCGAATCATACATTAAAGGTGCTAATTAGTATATAAAACAAATTGTAAAAAGAGTACTAAGTTAAATATATTAAATTTTAAAGATTAAGTTAGCATAGATGGGTTAAAGAGAGCGTAATTTAAATTCTTAGTCTATTTATTGACAATAATTTTAATACTATAATGCTTTTATAGGCATAAAACCGGCAAAAATATATGCACTTTTAAGGCCTATACGCAGTTCGAAAAATTTCGCGCGGAATGACAAAACTTCATATAAAAAAAAATCCCAAATGGGATCCCCTTAAAGCAGGCGATATTTATCGATTTTCTATTAGGAAAAATTTGCTTAAGTGATCGATAACATTTAAAATTGTAACATGGGTTTTCCAACAAGAGGTGTTATTTTGAATCACCCGGTATTTCGGTAGCTGTTACTTTTGAAGCTTTTATTCTTTGATATTTTACAAGTAGAAACTACGCCATTACCAAAAATGGAACGACTTACGCTTCAACAACGCATTGAAATTATGAAAATTCACTACAAAAATGGTGAAAATCTTGCAGTCACAGTTCGCAAAACTAAAGCATTTTTGGATCGTCGTGAAGCACCTTGTCGCAACGCAATACAGAAATTGGTGTAAAAATACGAGCTGTTGGGACAAGTTAGTGATGTGAAGAATAAAACCCGTGCACGTCGCTCAAGAACAACTGAGAATATAGCTGCTGTAGCCCAAAGTGTTGAAGAAAACCCAGGTTTGTCTATTCCTCGTTGTTCTTTGGAATTGGACATTCCACAAACGTCATTATACCGTATTTTGCATAAAGACTTGGGTCTTAAGGCGAATAAAGTTCAGTTAACACAATAACTCAAGCCGGCCGATCATCGACAATGTCGTGTCTTTTCTGATGAGGCCCATTACCACCTCGGTGGCTATGTCAACAAGCAAAATTGTCGCATCTGGGGCTCGAAAAACCCAAGAGTTATTGTTGAGCAGCCTCTCCATCCTCAACGTGTGACTGTTTGGTGCGGTTTATGGTTTATATGTATGAAAATGAGGTTGGATCAACAGTTACGGTGAATGGATTGCGCTATCGAGAGATGATTAATGATTTTTTATGCTCGGAGTTGGATGGTATTGATCTGGACAACGTTTACTTTCAACAAGACGGCGCTATGTGCCACACAAGCAACGAAACCATTGCTCTTTTACGGGAAAAGTTTCCGGACCGTGTTATCTCTCGAAGAGGAGATCACCATTGGCCACCGAGATCTTGTGATTTAACACCTTTTGACTAACTTCCTTTGGGTCCACGTGAAAGATAAGGTCTAAGCCAACAGCCCAGCGTCGATTCAAGACCTCAAAGATAGAATTCATGAGGCTATCGAGGACATAGGGCAGCCACTTTGCCATTTGGTTATGGAAAATTTCATGAAAAAGAAATGGTCCTGTAAGCGTGGTCGCGCTGGACATTTGGCTGATGTTGTTTTTCATTATTAACGGCAAACCTTCCTCTTTATTATGAAATAAACATCTGATCATTTGTCTCAAAAAATTGAATTTTTCTTTGAATGCCAAAATAACACCTCTTATTGGAAAACCCCTTATATTAAATTTTAAAGATTAAGATAGCATAGATGGGTTGAAGAGATCGGAATTTAAATTCTTAGTCTATTTATTGACCAAATTTTTTTTTTATATATTATAATGCTTTTATAGGTATAAAACCGGCTAAAATATATGCACTAAATTGTTTTTAAGGCCTATACGCAGTTCGAAAAATTAAGCGCGGAATAACAAAACTTCATATAAAAAAAAAATCCCAAATGGGACTTTATTTATATGAAGTTTTGTCATTCCGCACGAAATTTTTCGAACTGCGTATACCCGTTAAAGCTGGTCGATATTTATCGATTTTCTACTAGGAAAAATTAGCTTAAGTGATCGATAACATTTAAAATTGTAAAATATATGCCAAACACCGCAATTGTGCAAACTCATATTAAAAAACTTTTAAAAAATGACTTTTATGTTTTTTATCAAAAAATTTCTTACGCTATTATAAAATTTTTGTAAAAAGATTCGTCGATAATAAGGAGAATCAGCTCCAAAGCTGCGAAGATATTTGCATCTATTGGCAAGGTCACGACTTCAGTGCTTTGGGACGTGCCTGGCATAATTTTCAATGTTTAACTTAAAGACCCATACGCAGCTCGAACCATTTCGCGCGGAATAACAAAACTTCTTATAAAAAAAATTTCATTTGGGATATCCCATTCGATATTTTCTTTTTTTATATGATGTTTTGTCATTCCGCGCGAAAGTTTTCGAACTGCATATGGGCCTTAAAAATGAAAATCAACAAAGGTGAATGGTTAAATGATGCCATCGAGCGTAAAAAGTCGCATTTGGCGAAATTCACGAACTAAAATTCGAATTGCTTTCTCACGCATCCTAAGATGGCCTGATTTTGGCATCTTTGATTATTTACTTTTTACAAACTAAAAAAACAGGCTGCTCAGTAAAAGACTGTGCAACAATGAAGACGTGCGGTTGGATTATTTTGTTCTTAAGGGGTCTACGGGGTCCTATAGGCAGTTCGAAAAATTTCGCGCGGAATGACAAAACTTCATATAAAAAAAAATCCCATTTGGGATATCCCTTTTATAAAATGTGTATTCTAGCTTTAAAAAAAAGCCCCTATGAAAATTGTACTGACCTTAAAAGAAATTGCGTTGAGAAAATTTTAGTTTTCAGATCGGCTACTTTCAGGAATGGCCTTGTATACAGGTATTAAAATTAAGATTGTCATTGACTCCAAAAGTAGAAAGTAGAGAAGATACTAGTACGAAAATATACGCGGCTTCAGAAAAAAAAGCCAGCTTCTGAAATTGTTTTTTATTTCATTAAAATATTACTAACCCCACAAGTTTAAATTATGTAGCAACTGCATTTAATAATAAATAAATCGATTAATCGGCTCCCGATCGATACTCTAGTATGGGTGTATAAATGTTTGAAGATAGTTAAAAATTTGAGACGATGAACATTTGGCATAGACTTGTTGTGAAGCAGTAGTTGATTGATCACACAAAAGTTGCTTTACTCGAGTTGTTATCGATAACAATTGATGCACCTTTCGGCAACTCGTTTCTATAGCAACTTTAGTGTAACCCAAGCCATGCACGATGCGACAAATTGCACCATTTAGTTGTTTATCGAAAAATGTGAATAGTTAAATTTTAAGGCCCATACGCAGCATGCAAAAATTCCGCACGAAATGTCAAAACTTCATATAAAAAAAAAATTCCCTTTTTTGGGATATTTTTTTTTATATGAAGTTTTGACATTTTGTGCGGAATTTTTGCATGCTGCGTATTGGCCTTTATATACAATCATATAAAAAAATCATACAAAATTTCATACAACGACCACACTTGCGATAGTATCGATTATACAACCCACTCGATAAACAGCCAATTAATACAATCAGTCGCATTGTGTATGGCTGGGGTTTTGTAGCTCGACGAATTTCTTGATCGCTCTAAGCTTCCATTAACAAATTTGGTATCGATAACTATCGATACTATTTGTAGCAGCATAATGGACGATTGCAAGTTTAACGACCATATGGCCACACCCTTTTGCCATCGGCGGATTATTGAACACACATTTGAATAGTCGCAGCCCCCTCCCAGTTTTACCATTGAACCGACCCCCCGCCCCAGCCCGCTCTTACCAATTGCCAGTTGGCAAACGGTTGGCTTCGCAATTAGGAGGAGCTATGTACATCGTCTAAGCTTCTAGCATCAATATGCATATATGTATGTGTGGGTGTACATGTCTGTGTGTGTGTGTGTGTGCATAGAAATGGCTGAGTGTATATAACCATAAACTTTGGTCGCTAGCAACGCAGCTAACAGTTAAATTACTATACACATACATGTGCTACCCCCATCCCCCCGCACACTGCCATACACAACCCCTTCATCGACTAGATTTTAGTGTACTCGTATGAGTGTGTGTGGGTGTGTGTATTCGCCAATTAAAAGCAGCATTAGCGACGCTGATAGCACACACACACACACACTTGAGCACTGCCAAAAATCCCCGATGTGGCTTCAGTTTGTGGAAACCCCCCCTGCTGCCTGTCCCCCCACATACTATCCACCGCACTACTACTATTCATGCAACATGCCATGTGGCATATGGGAAAATTTCTAACTATAAATTTTGTCCAAAAACAAAAGTACTACAAAGTTTTTCGGAATTTGAAGTTCTGCCTTCTGAGCTTCGAGCTAACGTTGTAACAACAAACGCACGCACACACACACGCATAAATAGTACATATGTACACACACACACACATGTGTACATGTATATGCACGCACATAGAAATCACTAATGAATGCGCCTGAGGCCAGGGGCGCGGCAAATTGTATACCATGTAGTCTAGTGTAGTTTGTTTTTGGCTTGAATTGTTGCACCAACCGGCAGCAAAATTTCATATTATGCAACAAAACCAGAACAAAACTATGTCTTAAAATGTATCCAATAGGCTTAGGTTTAACGCACATAGATAAATATGTAGATACTTTATGAAGCAACAGCGTAACAGCCAGTCAAAATAATTTATATTATATCCAACGCACTTTTGAGTTACTTTTGCATTGTGGTGCAAAAATTGCAAATATATATTTCCCCAAGCAGTTTTAGATTTAATTAAATTCATTTTTAGTTCCAAACTGTAAAAACCAAAATAAAAGCTAACTATTTTTGAACTAAAATATTCGCTAAGAATATCCTGTTTCCTGTTTCTAAACGTCAACTTTGGATTTTTTTTGCTTTTGATGAAAAAAAAAACCTTATTGGTATGCAGCAATGGGGTCGCAGACCTTCTTGAGAATTTTTATTTTATCTCAATGTTTTTAGATTCACGAGTTCCAAAAAGCCCAACACGATTCTGACGTAACCCCTAAACTTACTCGTTTTACGGGCTTTTTTGGGGTGCTTGGGTGATCGCATTCGGATTCAGCAACCCAAGCAACATTTAATAGACACGATCTGAGCTCTAAGCTTAAAAATAATTTTTATTTTTTTTTTACATAACATAACCTCAAAACACAGCATACAAAATGTTCTTCAAGTCCGGATGTTCGAGTATGTTTTTTATATGTTTTTAAAATCGCTCCAAAAAATCTAGCTCGTCAGGGCCAGAGCCCTCAGAAGATAACCACAAAAATGATTCGTTTTTTGAGGTTATAACCGAACGCTGCTGTATTTTGTACATTTAAACGTCGAATTCGGATTCATCGACCACAAAAGACATTTGATTGCCAAATTAGGTTACGATACATTCATAAATAACCAATACAGACGAATTATGAACCAAAAACGTTTTTTTGACCGATTGGTCCTATCGGAGCTATATGATATAGTCAACCGATTTTGGTGCAGAGCTTGGGAACTCTAAAAAACTTCTTAATGCCAAATTTGGTTACAATATCTTCACAAACAAACGAGACACAAGAACTTTGTACAAAAAACGTTTTTTTGACCGAGTCCTATGGGAACTATATGATATAGTCAACCGATTTTGGTGCAGAGCTTGGGAACTCTAAAAAACTTCCGAGTGCCAAATTTGGTTATGTTATCTTCATAAATAAACGAATTGTCCATCTAAAACTTTTGTTTTTTTCGAGGTCCTCTGAAACACCCCTATGGGAGCTATATAATATAACCCCGATATCGACAAGGTAAAATTAACTTGTCTCCCCTGACATAATTACGCATCTAATCTGAAAATTTGGTTGCTCTTGCTCTTACCATCTCTGAGATCTAGGCGTTCATACGGACAGACGGACATGGGTATATCGACTTCTCTTGTCACCCTGATCATACTTTAGGTAACTTTGGGGGGTCTCCGACGTCTCCTTCTGTAAGTAACATACATTTTCGGCTTACACAAACACATTATACCCTTTGCACCATACGGTACAGGGTATAAAAATTGTCTGCTAGATTTTGTTAACGCAAATATTTTCCAGTATGTACAGGGTGGGCCATCTGTTGGACACTCATACTGAACTAATTTTATATGTATAAGTTCAGTTCTTTGGTTCAAAACGTTAAAATATACAAAAGCACGGGCTTCGAAAATTCCAACCTTAATGCTGAAGATAATACTGGAGATATAGGATGGGCCATCTGCTGTTTTGACTTTAAAAACTTACAAAGTTTAAGAGAAAACATATTCAAGCAAATCTTAAAGCTCCAATCCCAAATTTAAATTTTTATCAAGTGGTAAATGCTAGAGCTTAATGATTGTTCCAAGTAGCTTTAAGGGGTTAACACCTGTGTGGAGCGTGATTTTTTGTAAAGTAACTTTTCCTTTTTTTTTAAAGAAACTTTATTTTATATTCAAAATTCAAATAGGTGACGCTATGATGATAGATGTTTTGGGCTACAAAATTTAATTTTCCCAAATTGAATTAAAAAAAAAAACAAAATGGCGCCTGTAGAGAGCTACGAGTACATGACTAATTTTTGGAGTGGCCTCCACGGCTGCAATTTTTTCAGATCGCCATTGATCTCACAAAAGCGAGTGGGCACTGCGACCTGACGATCTATTGTACCTTAAGCATTTTTTTAGGACAAAGGACCGTCTGCCTTTCTTAAGAAGAGCAGTAAGTCTTTCGTTGGGGTTTCGGCGTAGTTGAAACGGGGTGATCCGTTCAGCTCCGAAATGTGTGACTCTGTCCCACACTATTGCTGGACAATCACACAAGATGTGTTTGGTCGTCTCGTCGTCTTCAAAACAAAGCCTGCACTCTGAGGAGTCCGATAAACCCATTTTTTTCAAGTGATAAGTTACAGTATGGTGCCCAGATAAGTAGGCTACCAGAAACCTTAGGGCAGCTCTACCAAGACCTATAGTTCGGTTTGCATCCGAGGGTAAGACAAGCACTTTTGCTTGACTTAGATCGGTAAAGGCCCATTTGTTGAACTTTTTAGTAATGCTTAGTGTATTCAAAAATTCGTATAATATTGTTCCCGCCTAGATCTATAGCTTTCAAGACAATCTACGAACCAATTTACAAACTCACTTTTGTACATTGTACTGCTATGCTTGATTGATATGGACCATGTCCAACCCACTAACATTTTCAGAGTCATGACAGTTTCCATGCCAGCAGCTCTAAGAATAAATTTATTCAGAAGACCCAGCAAACTCTGAAGTGCGCATCCATTTACAGAAACACAAGCAAGACAACGACTCTGCTTGGGCAGCCCTACAAAAAACCACCCGAGGAAAGCCTACTGAAGCCAGCTCCCACTGCCAACTCCCAACGCCAGTCAATTCCCAGTTGCCAGCTACACAGTTAAGAGCTCCAACCATACACGCACCAAGCAAAGGACGAAATTGAAAAGATAAACTTTTGCAGCCCAAAAAAAAAAAAAAAAACCAAATGGGAAACAACCAACAGCCCAACCCCTCTGTGTGTGTCACCCACACCTGACTGTATTGCCATACCACCTACCTCTATGCATATGTATTTGTACATAGAGACACACGCACACACACACACAGTTGCTTACATATATGTAGCTACTACATACATATACTATGTATGCATTGAAGTTGGCAATCGGTTTGAGCTGCTTAGCATGTGGACTCCATTTGGGTTTTTGTAATGTCACGACAAAATATATTCACATGCCGCTGATAACATGCAGCCGCCACACATGTATGTATGTACATATATACACATATATGTATATATAGATACAGATGTACAGATACAGATACATTCGTTGCTTGTAAGTATGTGCTTCTTGCACATGATAAATGACAATGCGCAGCAAAAACAAAACAGGCAAAAGTAAATGAACGAAAGAGCCAACAGCAGAGCCGCTGGCCTGTCTACCCCTACTAACACCCAACGCCACTGGCACCCCACCCCACCCCACCCACACACACAGCGGCCCCACATTAATAAAACTTTGGCTGCTTCACTCGACTCAAAGTTGTCCACACACAGGCACTAAACTGATACTCAATTATACACTCTCCCACACTAACACAAACGCACGAAGCTGCCTGTGTGTGTATGCCATATATGCTTATATCTAACAGAGCAATACTTGTTTATATACATGGACAGATATGTATATATATGTGTCTATATGTATGTGTGCACCCACACACTGCCGCCATTGCCATTGCCAAAAACAACAACAACAAGAATCGACTACACACACACACACATGCTCACACACGCACACTTTAAGCTGGTCCCTAGTTCAAAGCCTTTAGCAAATTTGGTCACACTGTGTGAAAATTTGGAGCCAGCCTAAAAACTCACAAGATACTTTGTTGATTTTTGCTCCACTTAATGCCCCACAAGTGCACTAGCGTGTTTGTGTGTGTGAGTGTGTGCAGGCCAGTGGCGTATCCACAAAATAATTTTGAAAGGGGGCTTCAATTTTCATTTACAGTGAAGAGTAAACTAATAAGAGTGCTGCAGATATTTCGGAATGATAGCCCCTAAGCCCCTCTCGGTGTGCACTTATGTCACAACAAAAATACGAGGCACACTGTGGCACACTGGTTACAAAACAAAATGTTTTAGCAGAAATTCGAAATCTTTTAATTGTTTTGGGTGAAAATATGTGAAGCGGGTCGATCTCTTCAATTTCAGTCAGATTCAAAATTTTATCTTTCATGGAAAAAAAGTTTGTTTCAATACATATCTTTATTTGTTTATGGGACATGGCTTATCAAAGACAAGTCTAAAACTATATAACTCGATAAATAATCTGAATTTTTTTGTCTCTAGTATTATAGCTCTATCATATATGTAAAAATCATTATAATCGAAGAGGTGGACCCAAAAATTGGCCCCACTTCATTCATATATATATATATAGATATTAGGGCGAGTCAATTTGTATGGGGCCGAAAAATTGTTCTGAAAAATACACTAAAGCGCCCTCTGGTGGTGCCCAAAATTAAAAATAGATGTCAAAAATGGATTCCTCGACCCCAAAAACCCCCAAGCACTCATTTCGCTAGAGAAAAATAGCGTTTTTTGGCTTTTTCAATGCAATGTCTAAGTCGATTTTTGAATATTTCGAAGAAAAACCTATTTTGAAAAAGTGGGCGACTCGAAATTCATTTTAGAAGAATCAAAATCGCTGTGAGCCTTGATACCGAAAAAAATTTACCCGCCCTAATATATATATATATATATATAGTGACATTTTTTGGTTTGGTATCATATCTTGGACTTAATTAATTATTTAATATTATATTAACATCATTATCCAACACGAACAAAGCTATCAACTGATGACTAATATTAAAATATTTAAGATTAAGAACTAGAGATATTGCTGATATGTACTATATCCATATCATTTGAATCGGTATAAATCTTTGTTTAAAGGCCTGCGGCGAGTCAAACCTTAATGGGCCATCTTGTATTCTATTGGTTCTTGTGAAGTTTTTCATTCTGGAACCATCGAGCCTTGACCTGACCGAAGACAGCGACGCCACAAAAACAATCCAAAAATATCGTTGTAAGAAGATTCAAGTCGCTTCGAAGAAGACGTTCAAGGTCTTGCCTGTCGTGGACATTAACAGAAGCTTCAAAAGAAAAGAAGCTTTAAAATAATTTATGCAGTATATAGTATCTAGAATCAAAAAAAGAAGAACCACGATACAAAGGAAAGTATTGAATTACTGAATAATTAATTAATTATTAATTGTAAAATATGGATTTGTGGTATAAAAGGTTCAAAGTCTTAGCTTACAGTTTTATTGTTATTATTATTCAAAGTCTATTAAATTTTTTTTGATCATTATGTCCAAAAAGTCAAATGACTTACATACTAAAACCAAGGTGCACGAAAAAAGTTTGCCCCTCTGGGCCTATACGCAGTTCGCAAAATTTCGCGCGGAATGATAAAACTTCATATAAAAAAAAAATCCCAAAAGGGATATCCCAAATAGCGGTTTTTTTTATACGAACTGCGTAGACCCCTTCTAGCGTCACTAGCTTAAATTCTTCTTCTTAACTGAATAGCTAACCTCCTCTACATAATAGAGTCTTAATACGAAATGAAGCAACAACGCAGAGTTATTTAATTTCATTTATAAATGGATATAACTCTGTGAATTCAAGAAAATAATAATAAGAAATGATATTTATATTTATATTATGAGATTTTTACTTTTAAGGTGATTTCACTTTTTTCAGCTAACAATTCACAACTTATTAAAGCACTGAGACCATATACGGCAGCCTAAATGTATTTATAGCATACTTTTGAGGTTATCCCATAATTCGCAGGTGATGAAAGCACAGCATAGTACGATGAAATGTATAATGACCAGAGCTGGGCAAAAAGAGAGCGGTTTGCCGTAAGTGCCCGTTTCGGCTATGGGCTGCCCAGCCGATTAAGATGTAAAAGTTATAAGATATAAACTTGTTGTTTCAGCCCTGTTGTACCAAGTTCAATTTTGCACCCTGGTACCTAATGGTACAGGGTATATAAAGTTGATGCAAACCGAAAACGTTAGTAAAATGGAGGAGACATCGGAAGCCCCCAAAAGCTGCCTAAAGTATGATCAGGGTGACTAGAGTAATCGATATACCCATGTCCGTCAGTGTATATGAACGCTTAGATGTCAGAGATGGTAAGGGCTAGGGTAACCAAACTTTCAGATTATATACCTTATTATATCAGGGGAGACAAGTTTACTTGAGTTTTTTGATATCGGGAATATATTATATAACGAATTCTATTTTTGAGGTCTTGAATCGACGCTGGGCTGTTGGCGTAGACCTTATCTTTCACGTGGCCCCAAAGGAAGTTAGTCGCAAGGTGTTAAATCACAAGATCTCGGTGGCCAATTGTGATCACCTCTTCGAGAGATAACACGCTCCGGAAACTTTTCCCGTAAAAGAGCAATGGTTTCGTTGCTTGGGTGACACGTAGCGCCGTCTTGTTGAAAGTAAACGTTGTCCAGATCAATACCATCCAACTCAGACCATAAAAAATCATTAATCATCTCTCGATAGCGCAATCCATTCACCGTAACTGTTGATCCAACCTCATTTTCGAAAAAGTAAGCTCCAATGACCCCGCCGGACCATAAACCGCACCAAACAGTCACACGTTGAGGATGGAGAGGCTTCTCAACAATAACTCTTGGGTTTTCCGAGCCTCAGATGCGACAATTTTGCTTGTTGACGTAGCCACCGAGGTGGAAATGGGCCTCATCAGTCAAGATGATTTTTCGATGGAATTCCGGATCGTTTTCATGCATTCCAAGGACCCAATCAGCAAAGACACGACGTTGTTGATGATCGGCCGGCTTGAGTTCTTGTGTTAACTGAACTTTATAAGCCTTACGACCCAAGTTTTTATGCAAAATACGGTGTAATGACGTTTGTGGAATGCCCAATTCCAAAGAACAACGAGGAATAGACAAACCTGGGTTTTCTTCAACACTTTGGTCTACAGCAGCAATATTTTCAGTTGTTCTTGAGCGACGTGCACGGGTTTTATTCTTCACATCACTAACTTGTCCCAACAGCTCGAATTTTTCCACTTTCTGTATTGCGTTGCTACAAGGTGCTTCACGACGACCCAAGAATGCTTTAGTCTTGCGAACTGTGACTGCAAGATTTTCACCATTTTTGTAGTGAAGTGTTGAAGCGTGTATCGTTCCATTTTTAGTAATGGCGTAGTTTCTACTTGTCAAATGTCAAAGAATAAAAGCTTCAAAAGTGACAGCTACCAAATACCAGGTGATTCAAAGTAACACCTTTTGTTGGAAAACCCTATAGCTCCCATTGGGGGTGTTTAAAGGCACCTCGAAAAAAATCAAAAGTTTTAGATAGATCATTTAGTTGTTTGTGAAGGTGTCGTAACTAAATTTTGCGTTCGGACGTTTCAAAGAGTTCCCAAGCACCGTACCAAATTGTATCACAATCGGTGAACTATACCATATATAGGGTAAGGTGGGGCAATTTGGAGCTTTCGATTGGTTTTGGCTATTAAATGCTTATTTTACATAAGATCAACTCGTTCTAAATGCCAAATTAAAGGTAACGCCCTGCCGCAACTTTCTAAAACAACCGATTTCTTTAGAACAATATTAATTTTTGAGATATGAGCATTTTTCAAAAAGGCCATTTTGATGGGGTAAACCCGACCGCCTTTTTTTTGCTAATTTAGCACAAATATGATCTCAATTTAATGGTTTTTCGATTATAAATCAATAGAGGATGTTATTGTTTTACCAAGCTGAATGTATTAATTTCAAAAGGTTGTAATATTTGGAACATATAAATCGAAAAAAAAAAAGTTGAATGAATGTTAATAAAGGATGATTGGATCAAAAAAAAAGTGAATACCTAAGGAAACGCACCCATGCAACAAGGCCCGTTCAGGGGGGGGAATGGAGGTCTTCAAAAGATCACGCCTAGTCACAGGAGCAGGGGATGTGGAAGAGTTTACGTTTTCGTCAAGTTGCCAGTGTTCTCTAGTTAAATCTGGAGTTTTTTTTTTTAAACGTGAAAAGTTCTGAGGGAGCGCGTGTAATGGCATATACTACGGATGGTAGAAAAATATTGTAAAACTTGTGTCACGTAGTGTGGGTAACGTAGTAATTACCCAAGTAACTAATCAAAGAGCCTGAGACAGTGACAGTGACCAAAGTGCTACCAACGGCAGAGGTCCTTGCGCTTACAAAGTTATACAATGCCTAATAAATATAGCTAAATATCGCTGAATCAGTCTGTTTCCAGTGCTTTCCGAAGCTTTGGAAGAATTGCTCTTAGACAGCTTTTTGGCTAGTGTAAATATGTGCGTTTACCTCCCAAGACACAACGCACCGGAACGGGTTCGCGCAGTGGTCCAGCATGCTTTTGAGACAACAAAATTTTGAACTTTTTTTAGATATTAAACGAGCTTTTGACCGGGTCTGGTACGCTCAAAAGCTTTAACTGCCCAAGAACACTTGTTCCTCAGATCCGTTTTCGTTAAACCGATTACTAGTTTTAGTAAAACATGTTGTTTCCGAAAAGCACCCTATCTTCGCTGGAGTGAGCGAGCTTCTTTCTCTTAATAGTATTTTTTAGCTAAGCCGCAGCTTCTTAAGATCAAGGTGCCTCTGATGCCGTACAGTTTGTGCATGAAAAAAGGGGAGCATGGACGTGGAATATTCAGTTGAATGGCGGGAAATGTATATGGTGCCAGGTGTGGATCCACAGGGGGTTTTTGGGTCCCCTCCCACAGTCTTTTGCGAGCTCTGATGTGTATACAATACAAAGCGAAGAACCCCACTAAGAGACTTCTTAGGCTAAGAGCAAATCCGGGATTCGCACCTGAAACTGACAGCACCTGCGCATTTATTAAGCGTCCAAATTGGGTGGATATTGGAAGTCAGTGGAAAACTCTGCAGGCCTCTCTCTGCTCTATATAATTATATTATATAATATTAGTGCTCCATGGTATTCCCTCTCGGAGATCGTCACCTTGACGCAGTGAGGGGCTTAGTAGCTGCAATGACTCTAAGAGCAACGCCAGCGGTAGCATAGCTACTGGTAGGGCCACCCTTGCCGGTAAGGTCTACGGGGAGCAGTGAAGCGAAAAGCGATCCACAACGTAGCGTCTGTACTCAGAATCAGCGGCTACAAAAGGCGTCTGTTCTCCAGGTTAGGGGCGGCCTATTTAAAAGTGACCTGTCACTGTGAGCAGAGTTGTCAGGACTGACTTTAAGCTTATAACTTACTGTCGCAACCCTGCTCCCTCACATATTTCTTAATAAACATGAGAGTAAACCCGAGGAATATTCATTCTCCAAATGGTACCCGTGTTCCTGCGGCTAATCCACCATGCACGACAGATTTGGAGGGGTTAAACCCCATGTTTAAGAAATAACAATATAAACTCCACTAGGAGCAACAGGACATAAGAAGAAGAAGAATGGTATCGGGCTAATCGCAGCAGACGGCAGATACTTGACCAAACAACAGACAACTAGAGTTTACCAACTACAGCTGGCAGTTGGTGCTTTCCACGATGAACCTGACATAAGGCTTATGATCTAAAAATGTTTTTACTGATACATATAATTTAAATACATAAAGCTGCGTATCTGTGTGTGTGTGTGTGTGACATACATAGGACTAGAATCAGATTCGTATATGAAACAATAACCAAAAGACGCAAGCATAAAATAAAAAAACGCAGATAAGCGACAATGCCCAACGGCAGAAATGCTCGGATTTGAAATCGGGTTCGTAATTTTTTTTTTTTTTAATTTTAAAATTTCGTTTCTGTTTTTTTTTTTTTGTACTTTGGCGGCGTGAGTAAAAAACATCTGCCCGTTTCCTTAGACTTATCCCTTTTTGGTCGGGGCAAATTGCGCCCGGGCCATGGCTATATGCAAATTAGAATGGGCGCGCGTTTTATTTATTAAGAATATTATGCGCGTACTTTTGTCTGTGTGTGTGTTACATATACAATATAGCATATACATATGTGCGTGTATGTGTGTGTGTGTGCCTACTTACATATGCGCAACGCTGTTTTGTGACCAGACCTTAGTTTCTATGTACAGCTCATAATTGTGGCCAAAAATCATGCAACGTATATATGCTTAAGTATATAATATACACACGCACATGCATATGTGATTTGTTAGCTTTATATGCATAGCATAGAAGAAGTTGAAGGCAGAGTCAGAATTTAGTAGATATAACTCAAAAATTGTTATTTCAACAAACTGCAAACAATAACAATCATGCATAAAATATGTACAAGAGTATATAAGCAGCAACAACAACAAAAACAACAACAAAAAAACATTGACAAAAAGTGATTGCTATCGCGCATACGCTGCGTTGGCTCAAACAAATTGAAAAATGCGCTCCACACACATACAAATAATTGTACAATACATATTTTGCATACCTTTACACAGGAACATACACACGCGCACATATACACAATACATATACATGTATGTACATACAAACAATGTCTATTATCTGGCAGCATTATGCGCAGATTGATGCGAGTTCGAAGCAAATCGCCTTCGATGCCATCCAATATACGAGGGCAGTATGAAAAGTTATGGGTTATTGGTAGGGCCTAGTCGCGGAAATGCTATATACTAGGGATGGGAAACCTATGAACCGCGGATCATCAAGTGGCTCTTGTGATAGTTTCAAGTGATCGACTTTGGTTTTTGACTCATGAGCTTCTGTTCTCCAGAGGGCGCCACTTTCAATTTGAAGTGAGCCTACAAAAGGCACGAGCATATACATTTTTAAGCTAATATATTAATAATTATATATAATATTAATGACAGTAATTGTCATCCGTTGCACGCAGAGGACGAGCACAATCGGCTGCTCACACAGGCACAGCCGAACGCATGCCGAAGTGTCTACCTGACCTGCTGATAGAGAACCCCTAAGCTTAGTCATCGGCTCACTTTCACCGAGATATTTTCGTTAAGAAAGATAAAAAGTTTTAAAAAATCTCAACATTCATCATAAAGCAACCTACTATCTTCTAAAGGCTTTCCATAAACTCCAACAGATAAACCTGAAGCGCAGATTCAAGAGGCTGGCATTTTCCCCTACTTGCTCTTCATGTTTCTTCTTCTCCCAAACGCTTGTTAACCTCTTTTCGGACTCGCTTATGCTCCTCCTCTCAGCATACGTCTGCAGGCATTCCGATCCTGGATCATGTCATCGCTTAGACCCATTCGTTGCTGATGTTTTTGCATTTGGAAAAGGTGAGTTTATTGGCACTTGTGTATGGATATTCGTTAGTTATGGACTTTCCTGTTACACCGGCGGTTGTCTCCAGACCCGGTAAGCAATCGCATACACTGATCTTTGGAAGATCTTTAAGATGTTAAAAATGTGCCTCAGGCTCTATGTGATGGTAAGTATGCCTGCATCTCTTTTAGGGGCCTCTTACGCTCTTCAAGTTTATCGGTCGAAATAATATCTATACTGGAGGCAGGTGCGGATCACTTCGAAGTGTATACTATACATATATATCAGAGCTTTTGGGGAGGGTCCGCACCGGAAACACCACGTGGATGCGCCACTGACTAGAGGCTTTTTACACAAGTCGTAAGTCCATTGGGACAATTTGTTCAGACTCTTTCTTATCGCCTGATTGTAGAGCTGTCCTCTAAAGGCTTTTCAAGGCTCCAGCAGTTGAACGTGGAGCGCAGATTCAAGATACGGCCTTTTCTCCCTATTTGCTCTTCATGTTTATCTGCCGAAATAATATCTGTACTGGAGGTAGGTGCGGATCCAGGATTTGGTCTTTGGGTGGATGTTTCACTTCGAAGTGTATATTTATCAGAGATCACAAGAAACTGTCCACAACCCCATGCATCCTCCACTAACTTAATCATTACATAAGTCGTAAGCAGGCCTGACGAGAGGGGGTGGGAAAGGGGGGATTCCCCCAAGGGCCCGGACTTTTCTCAGGGGCCCGGTGTAATTACTGTCGTACTGACGTGGTTCAATCTAAAGGTGTAATCGAGAAGCCGGAAAATTTCCCCCCCCGGGCCCGGATTTTCTCTCTACGGCCCTGTTCAGAATCTTTCACATCGCCGGCTTACAGGATGTAAGCACTACGTAAGGACTTCGATCTTGCACGTAGACCTCAAACTGCAAAAAGTTGACCTCCAGATCAACAAGCCCTGCAGGCGCTACAAAAAGAAGAAGCTTTAAGAATTAGTCAACATGTGGCATACAGTAAATGGATATCGCAAGAAGGTAACAAAGAAGAAAAAGTGGGTATGGGTGCCCCCTAGTTTCTTTTTACTACCAATTTCTACAAGTTTAGTCAAAGCTAATAGTCTCTAAAGTTCCCATCCGCTTAATCCATCGTTATACCTTTTTGAAAGTAATTTATACAAAAAGTAACGTTGTCATCATCATTTTGACCCCGTTTTTGTCCACTGCTTCTTCTCAGACTTCCCTCGTAGTCAGCCACACTCTTCTGGCTGTTCTTATTTTTTGCTGCTGCTGCTGCTCTACTCCACTCCCTCGTGTTCTTCCACTTGTGAGCCAAACAAATTGAAGCAGTTGCCCCGAAGCTGACATTTCCTTGCATGCTTGGCTTAGCCAGATAGAACTTGAAGTTGATAGGCATCCCATTTCGATCCGGGGCTGGGGTTGGGCCAGGCCAGGCCAGGCACTGGGACTGCTACCAAATCGAACTGTTTGAAAGTTACTTTGATTTTGAATTTTGCCCATTATGCATATTGTAAATTGAAAATACTTTGGCAGCAGGTGAAACAACAAGAAGCCTGGCATAATAAATGCAAAAACAACAAGAACATATTATCCAAAAAATACAACGCATGGGATGATCCGAGCTCCAATGCAAAGCCCCAAGTAATCGCTGAGTTGAGTAAATTCGAAATTGTAAAATTCTAAGCAGAAGCTGCATATATCTAGCTCGTAATGGTTTTGGTAAAACGAAAGTATTTTATTTTTTACTTTGCAGAAGCTGCAGAATTTTTTAAAGATATCCAAATTGCAGCGCTACAAGGCTTATAAATCTGAAAATGAAAACTAGAATCCCATAGAACCTTCTTGTCATTCAAAGAGCTTTTCCCCAAAGGCCCTCCATTTGAATTAGCCGCTTATTAAGAAGCCAGAGCTTCAAGCATAAATTACCCTTTTTTCTTGTGACGTCACAAAGCCTAAAACCAGCGGACGCTCAAGAGACTTTCCAAGATACCTCATTTATCAAATAATAACAAGCATCTCAGAAGTTATGAGCAAACAGATGAACATATATGTTTAAAAATCGAACATTTCGGAACACTATTGCACATTATTGTGGAGACAAGCGATCTTACAGTAGTTAATGCAGACCATGACAATCTCGTCATAAATCGACTAACTTAACCCGCAGTTATTGTCTCTTGTTTCCAAGTCCTCTAATAATACCCTTTGGCCCGCTGGATACAGTATATAACAATTTTCCTATAAGTTTATAAAAAAAAAATGGCACCCAGCACAAAGTACATACACTATATACTTACTATATGAAATATATGCAGCATGACAGCAACCCTTAAGGATCAGATTACTTTTGACATGTGATGTCGCCACGTTGATGAACTGATTCAAGTGCTGGGCGTGACGCATGCTACCCACAGATATGCCGGGCACAACAACAGCACCAACATTTGCTTTCATATAAATCAAGTTAAAAATGAGTTTGCGACCCTCTTCAAAATATTTAATACCACAAATGACCCCTGTCCAGCACTCTGCCACTGCACTTGCATGCGCTCAAAATAGTGGCTAACAAATGGGGAGGAATAAGCGCCGTACCTCACGACCAACCGAAGATGCAACCAAATGAGTGAAGGTCGTGCGTGGCAAGCCTCCTAAGGCTAAGCTGTCAATCGGGTTCCGTGACGCAGTTGTGTATAGTGTGTGTGTGCGTGTGTGTGTGTGTGTGTGTGTGTGTGACACCAATGGAGTAGGCAAAGGCAAAGGTTACGCTTGCGTTCAGTTCGTGCCAAAACGAGAAAATTATTTGTGGAAACCGCAGCAGGGCTGGACGCTTGGGTCAGAGCTGTCGGCGCATGCGCAAAATAGTGGACAGACATATATTTTGAGTATGATTTATATGCCTAGCACTATAATAATATGATTAATCGTTTTGGCTTTGGGACCTTGATCTCTAAGCAGCAGCTATGGCTAGATATAGCTTTCTATTCCAGTTGGCTTTGGTTCAATAGTTTTTGGCCACGTTTCAAATATTAAGCACTGCCTAGTCATTGTCAAGGTTTTTTTTGTGTCAAAAATTTGGCATTGTAAGCCTGTACTTTAAAATCCAAACTATTCATAACTTCTTTTTTAACTTTTAATATTCATAAGAGAAAAATTCTGGCATTATTTTCTAAAAATTAAGTTTTTGGTTTTATAAGCTAAAAATTTTGTAGCTCATGGGAGCTACCTAGAAAAATTAACAAAACTCAGAATGTTTGGTGCTCCCAATTTCACCAAACGAAATTTTTCAAGTGATTTGAAACCGAAGTAAAACGAATCGGCAAAATAAGTATAAAAAAGTACGCATTATATGCGGAAATAATTTGTATTTTATTTTATATGTTAATCGGCCTACTTAAAACCAAGGCTATAACCCAATAGGTAAATTACAAAGTTAATCGCTACAAACTTTATAAAAGTGTGATGTATTTCTTAGATTATTTTTATGCCAACTTCAAGTTATATATTTATTGACAATTATTTAAAATTTTCTTTTCTGACTCAACTTAAAAAATAACATGCACCGCCAAAACGAATTTTTTTCACTTTCACATTTCATTCACGAACACATGACGATAAATGCGACAGGGTTCCCGCGTTACATAAAGAAAATTACGCTTGCAGAATGCAGAGCCTCGGCAACCATGTCAGCTGTTTTGTATCAAACAAAAATAATTTCGCGCCAAGATATCCGTAATTTTATCGAAAAAAATAAGGGAAATATTCTAATCTATCGAAAATAAAAAGGGAAATATGGACAAAAAAATTCGTTTTCCGGAGCACTCAAAAACGAATCCGAATAAAACTGTTTGGTTTGGTTTTTTGCGTTTTCCGAAGCACGGCTGTTTAATTTTAAACCGAAATTCCTTTACAGAGCTTATAACGAAAACGTCACGTAACAAAATGATGCGTGTTTTTTTTAAGCGTGAGAATATCGATTAGAATTCAAAAAAATTGTGGCTGTCTTGGTACAGTACTGGCCTTAAAATCTTAAAAAAATAGTTGCTTTCCTGACAGCGATCACCTGAGCACATTCTAATTTTTTTGTTACATTCCGATTACTTATCGAATTATCGATTACTAAATATTTTGGTCAATTATTTCTCAACAAGCGCATCAATCAGATTATTTTAAGGGGTCTACGCAGTTCGAAAAATTTCGCGCGGAATGACAAAACTTGATATAAAAAAAAAATCCCATTTGGGATATCCCATTTGGGACTTATTTTTATATGAAGTTTTGGGATTTTTTTTTTATATGAAGTTTTGACATTTTGTGCGGAATTTTTGCATGCTGCATGCTTTTGTATGGGCCTTTAGATAAAAACATTTTTTTTTAAAGGTGGTCTCGCTCTCACATGATATTTAGGAAGTTATGCTTATTTGGTAAGTTTCTTGTAAAAGTGCCCAATGAATTCTTGGAATGGAAAGATATTGTGAAATAATTTGTAACAATGGATATGTTATATAAGATATTTATAGTTTATCTGATAAGACAAAGTCACTTAGTTCAATTCCAGAGTTGCCCGATAGATATAACTAAAGTGCCAAGTTAAGGGGTCTACGCAGTTCGAAAAATTCCATATGGAAACTATTTTGTATTATTTCAGATGGAGCCACCAGTGTGTGCATAGCAAGTCAAAGTGTTTTTTTTTATCGAATTATCGATTTTTTTTTTGTGGTATTAATCGATATGTTTTCCGATACTTTGGGTTAATGTGGGCACACTCAAATTATATTCAGCTGCTTTATGTTTACAAAAATTAAGCGCGCAAAATAAGACAAAGAATTAAATAAAGTAAACATGGATTGGAATCAACAAGTATTGTTAACATTACTTAGTATAAACAATGCAAGCATGACTTTACAATTAGGTAAAAAGGTTGGCCGCAAAAAAACGGAAGTGTCTGGGGGCGTAATCAATCGATAATTCGCGCCAAAGCGGCAAAAACCAAACAGCTGTTGTTAGAGTTACCACACCAAGCGAAGTAGTGGCGCCATCTAACGTTAAGCATTTTTAGACAACACTGTTTTGTTTTTTTATCTGCGTCCCATTGTCAAAAATTTTTGATCGGAATTTTTCGCGACTATTTTTTTTATATGTATAAAGTTTTTCATTTTTTTGCGTGCTGCGTATAGGCCTTTACGTAGAAAATAAATTGATACTTTTATATTGAATATCGATACATTCAAACTTTAATAAATTTAAATTTCTGCGACAGGTAGTACCATTCTATGACGTCACCAAAAAGAAGAGACGCATTGCAAAGGTAGGTTATTCAGAATTCAGAAGAATTTGCGTTATTGACGTCACGTGACCGAACTTTTTAAGTACATATGTAAGTCTTTTTTAGAGGCCTATACGCAGTTTGAAAAATTTCGCGCGGAATGACAAAACTTCATATAAAAAAAAATCCCACCTGTGCTTGGGCGCGCAGCTCAATATCTAGAGAGCTCCACAAATGGTTTAGCTCGGTTTGAGCAACTCCTTTAGGAGCTAAGTAGCTTAGGGCCTCTAGAAGATCCCTTTTCTTTTGTATTGGTTTCAGTAATGGTGTTTTTTGTTCCGTACGGGCCAGCAACTCCTTATGACTTTATAACCAGGAGGAGCTTAATCGAGTCCGAAAAGGGGTAAACAAGGGTTTGGGAGAAGAAGATTAACCAGGTAGGCATGGTGGTATGCATTGAAAACGTTGCTTCTTAGGTTTGAGAGAAATATTTTTCCAATAATATTGTCAATCCCCTATCTTTGCACACTTTCGAGCTTCCACTGCGTTCTTTGCAAATACTTACGACAACTTTGGCCATTTAAAGCAGACTCAATATACGCTTCATCAAGAATCTAAAGTGCCTCACTTTTAGACTTCTTGATAATACTTAAAGATCCAAATCCAAAGTTTCCGCAAATTACACTTATTTAGCATAAATCCGACATATTCGTAATAAACAAATTCATCATCATTTTCTATATCTCACACTGGAGCATAGCGCCTGGATCACCAGGCATAAGATATTATGTCTTAAGCCGGACAATTTCATTTGTAAGCAAAGGTTGGAAATTGAAGACCAGTGTCAAAAAACTGATTATAAGTGCAAAGCTGGAACATAAGACGCACCTTGTGGCAAAATATCATGTTGTTAGCTCCTTTGGTCTTTAAGAACAGGAGGACCAATAAACAGATCTGTCGTCCTGAACAATTTAGTTTGTGTTTTGTTGTCTCTTACCAAGCCTAAGTCAACTGCTTACCTTTCATGTCTCAGTTCAGCACTAAGGACATGATTTCAAAGTTTTTTGTTTTATTTTTGATGCCTTTTTTTTAAAAACAAAAAAAAAAACGTTTTAAAAACGTTGGTATAAAAATCGTTTAATAAGCCAAAAAATATTAAAATAAGTTATACATTTTTTACACTATAAAAGACTGAACTGAACTGGTAAGCTGCAGTTTTGATACATGAAATCATAGATGAATGTTCAGTACCAAACATACAGCTGCGACTTCATTTGCAATAACAGCATTCAGCTATGAATTCACTCACGAATTTGGGACAAAGAAAATCAGCAAATAGTTTAAATAATTTATTTACGATTCACAGGCTACTACGTTATGCATTATTTTCGTCCTCGAACTAAAGTTGTGGATCTCTTTTTTTTCTTTGGCACAAGGATGCGTTTATAGTTTTGGGCAAATGCAGCTTTAATTACTTTTGTAGTACGTCGTTTACGCATCTCAGGGCCCGGATAGCTATGGACCCTGTGCACGGACAAATCACTGTGGGCAATATCCAGCTCTCCGGCCACGGAATCGCGCTTATGGCGTGTTACCAAAGATGCACCAATAGTACCATCCTGCTGCACGTCCATTCGATGCGGATGATGTATCCAGGTCCAGGGCTTATTCTCATCGTAGGGCTGATGTACCAGCACTGGCAAAGGATCGCCAAAGTACTGGACTATTTTTTTCTGTGGTGTTTTGGATGTCGTCGACGTCAGCGATTTTGATGATTTAAGAGACCTTTTCGGCTTCGAGTACGAAAAGGAAGTCATAGATGCTGAGGATTTTTTGCCTAGACGTCGCTGTTTCGGTGCCACTACAGATGAATACAGTTGGGATAATTCATGGTAGACGTGCATTTTTCTTTGTGCTTTGGCGGGTTTGCCTTCTAAAACATCACTAAGGTCTATCTCTCGTATGGCCTGCTCCAATTGCAAAGCATTTACTCTTAGTTTCTTTCCGGTCTTAATCTCTCTGAGCAAGACTCTTAAGGCGGCAGCACGCTGTGAACGCAAAACTTTTATAAGCGAATGTCCACTGCCCTGGGCAAGTCTACGTCCGTACTTATCCAGCTGGCTACTGTTGCGATCATCAACGATGTCTGGTTTAGCATGCGAATTGCGTCTTGTGGGTAGAGCCGCAGCTAACGAAGATCTGGTGGAATCTGCATAAGTTATGGCATAAGATTTGCCATTAGGCTGTGCTATGGGCTGACTGCTACGGGAGCTATAAACGTTTACAGGCACAAAATTGATGTCAGTTTCAAACTTGTTAAAAGACAATGTGTTATCCAGATTATTGGAGTCCACACTCCTGACGCCCAGTGTCATGTTTTCCAGCTCGCCGCCATTAAGCAGAAATTTCATAATATTCAAAAGCTTGATGAGACTACTCGGATTCTGCGGATCTATCAGATTACCATGCCTATCAAATATGTCAAAATACTGTTCACAAATGTCTACCATGCAATAAGGTACACGACACCAGTTCCAGCCGGCGCCCTTGGGATTTAACAAACGTCCATAGCTTTGGAGCGTCAGTTCATACAGAAAATAAGCAACATTATCTGCAGGTCTATTCAGCATCATGGCCAGCTGCAGCACAATGTTCTTGTTACGTCTGTACCAACTGTTCCAGCTGCTACAACGTTGTGCAACCAACTGACATGGAGCGTTGGCAATGTTCCACTTGACCTCATCGAGATGCGCGGTTGGAACAAAGCAACACATTTGTTGGCACAGTCCTCCGTCGGGCGGCGGTTGGTTCTGGAATTTAGAAATTTTTATGCTTTGTCATATAGAATTTGCTTAAAAAAAACAAAAAATCCAATTTCAAAGCCTGCTGGGACAATTCATTAAGCAACAGCTTATCAAAGGAACGGACACTGGATCATTAATTTCAATGACTAGGCCTTGCGACAACCTGAAGCGCCACAGTGCGTCTCAGGAAAGATCGTTTATGTTTGAAGCTGCGAAGAGAGAAAGGTCGGACGTGTAGTTTGGGGACACCCTTATGGCTCTGACTTGACTAATCTTGACTTACCTGAACATCGGAAATTGCATGTCATCGACAAAATTCGTGGTACCTCTTATTTTGTGAGTAACTTGCATAAAAACAAAATAAAGCCTTGAGCCGCCCAAAAGCATGCAACAGTTTTTTTTGTTAAACTCATTTTATACACATTTGCATTTAAGAGAGAAAGAAAGAAAAGAAAGCAGAAAAGAAAACAAAGTGGGAGCGACAGCGGGTGCTCAGGTGAGCGCCGCAGCAGCTTTGCAGCAAGTGCAAATGAGGCAAATTTCAAAGTCAAGTTTACACGCAGCAAATGCTGCGTACTCACTCCGCTCGCTCTCAGTACTATTCCGCCTGTTCACGCGTCAAGGCAAACGTGCATGTGCAAGGAGTAAAGCAGCTGCAGTGACTAAAACCGAGTGCTGCCAACTGCGCTTTATATACTTTGTTTCCGTTTATTTTTATTCCTCTGCTGCTATATTTATTTTTTTTTTTTTGACAGTGACTTTCCCACGCTATTTATTGCATTCTTTTATAGGCTTCCTTTTATAGGTGGCATGTAAATACATATACATATGTAACTATGTATGTATGTATATGGCAAATAAAAAATGCAAGAATTGTTCTAAATTTGCGCCTGCTGCAGTGAAAGCGAAAGTGTTAAGAAGGGCAATGAAAACACAAAAAAAATACAAAAGCTTTGTAGGCAAACAGGCAAAGAGCAGGGCAAAGCAAAAATGCAGACTTAAGCCGTTACACTTGACAAACCAAAACAAACTTTTAGTTTTATATGGAATTTATTTACTCAACTAAGTATATGCACATGTACAAAGAGCAGTAAACTTTATTTTGCTTTGCGTAATTAGCTAAAAGTCGTTAGTTAAGTATGTAAACATACATACAAACATCCATATGCACTCATATGCGTATAAGCGTACGTGCGTGAGTGGTAAACCGACCGAAATAACAAACGAAAAAAATAAACTATTATGTATACGCTCACACACATACATACTTACATACATGAGCAACCACATAAGACATTTGCACAGAATCCACTACAAAGTCCTGCAAAATACAAAGTATATAAACAGCCACAATTCGTATGTACTCACACGCACACAAACAAATACACAATCAAATCATTCACTCACACATACGCGCACACAAATTGCGCATGCATGCCCAATTGGAAATTGCGGAAGAAACACAAATTATAAGTGTACATAGTTTTTGTATCTATATATTGTGTTTCTTTTATTATTTTATAAAGACATTTACCCACTTATATTTGTAATTCCTCAGAAAGTTTTACTTCTACTAACAAATATCCAAATATACGTTCCTACTTGTATTATTTAAAATAATATTAAAGATTTTAAAGCTTTTCTCCTTACAACTAAGCAACTAAGATGTTTTAAGATGTTCTGATGCGTTTTGTCCATTTCTAAGTACAGCTTAAATCATTAACTTTTGAACAACTGAAATATTTTCATTAAAAGTTATAAATGTTGGGGACAAAGCTGTTGTTTTATTTGAATAAAATAGCTACAAAAAAAGTGTACTTTATTACTAACAAAAAATTTTAATTGAATTTAATTATCTCAAATACTGAGACTATCAGAAAAAAATAGTCTTAATAACTTTAAAAATTAACTTGCATTTTTTCGAATCAGTTTTAAATAAAGAGGCTTGCCTAGTTCGCAGAAAATTGCAATTTCGTAATCCAAATCAAAACCAACTTTAATTTTTGTAACGACACGACAAGCCTATTTTTGCTTATATCTTTTAATCGGTTTTTAGAGGTTTTTAATACAAATAGCGCTTCTTAGATGCTACGTAAGCATACAAAAACTTATACAAAATTTTTAATTTTTTTTATTTTTGCTTTAATTTAATTTCGTTCAATTATCTATCAAAAAATATTATTTTAACTTGCACGCTTTTGAGAATTAGGTCATTAGTTTTATTTATTTCATAAAAGTACAAGACATTGACCATATAAAGATATTTTTTAATTGGATTACTGAACAAACGCTGCCAGGGTCTTCAGTCCCAGCTACTTTTACAAATTCAATAAAAGCTAACTTAAAAATTTTAGAGGCAATAGGAAAGAAAAGTCACAAATCAAACCTAAGCAGCTAAACAAAATATCTCCAAACGGTTGGGGAAATTGTATTTGTCCGTTGTCCAGCTATAAATTACCGGAGACAGTTAAGCAGCCACACGTCCTTAATCTAGTAATTCACAGTAAGAGCCACAAAATACAAGTAAAAAAAACAAACATAAAAACTTATTTGATTTCAGTTCGCAGATTATCACAAAATTATGAACTTGTACCTTTAAATTTCCTTTAAATCTTCCAAGGCTGGTTAAATCAAAAGCAAACTAATTAAAATCTTGCTTATAATAAAATTAGTTGAATAAAAGATCATGAAAGAATTAAGAAACTTAAAATATAAACTATAATACAAGCGGAAAACCCCCCTAATTATAATTTTTTTTTATATGCCTATATATTTTTTTTTATTAGCAATCAACTGATACGTATGTAAGATTATAAACCAATATTGAGGAATGTATATATTACTATGTACACAATGTTTACAAAAAGAAAATTTTCAAATAGATTTATATGTGCATATGTCTTAATAAGCAGCGAGATACAAAAGAGGTTTAAATTATATGGCGACAACTGAGGTTACATGGTTGGAGTCGTTTCAGGCGTTTATTTAACATGTCACCTCAAAAGGAATAGCGAGATCCTTGTGGAGGTATATATATTAATATAAAACAAATTGGTCTATTATCTAACATATTATATTACGACAAATATGGTATGTTTCAAGCGGCCAGAAAGTAGTTTTAATGTTCCGACAGTTCCAACTGGGACTATGCACATACACGCATTTGATATGAGTATATACACATATGCATATGTATATATTTTAGGGGGTGAAAAAACAAGTTTTTGGGGGGTAAACAAGGCATGGACGAGGGCGTGGCCTATGTTATGCATATGCCACATGCGTGACAGGGATGGCCTCAATAAATAAGTCTCTTGAATGCATTTGACAATTGTTTTTAGCCTACTACGTTTTTGCCTGATTGTTTTATAGTTGATTCGTCAAATACTCAAAGATAAGGGTTAGTTAGTTTATTTTGGGCACAAACGAGACAACTTACGATTAACTAAAAAAGTGTATTAGAACAGTAAATAAATAATAATTGTAAACAGCATGGCATGAAGACATTAGAGTCTTAAATATTTGCAAAAATATTTAATGCGTGCTGTTTACTTTTAAATAAGTTCCAATAAGTGTTCACATATGACTCCAATAGAGCCAGAGAAGCTGAACTAGTTCCGCTCACAGCTGCAAAAGCTGCCAACCTGCTGCATTTTAATGCGTTTGTCTCATATTTCTGCCGAGCTGGCAGAACCGCAGGAATTTTTTTTTTTATAGATATCTGATGAGTTTGAATAAACAAACACATTCTTATTTATAGATAAAAAAAATTTGTAAAGATCTTTAATAATGTAATTTTGCACGTACTGGGCAGTATGCTTGTTTGTGTGTCATTGCAAAAGCATTTGTAAGAGCGTAACATTAGATCCGAAATAAAAGTGCTTATCGAGCTTTTCGAATGTGGAAATATGTATAATCTGCATACCAATTGTGAAAGAACGCAAAACTAGTTTGGTGGCAGCTCTTAACAAGTTAAGGGCCTGGTTAAGAGCAGCGTGCGCGGGGACAAGAGCCAAACGATAACAAGAACGCGCCGCCAAGGTAGTTAACGAGTTGACAGCGAAAAATAAGAACAGCAGAAACAAAAAAAAAAAAAAGCGAAACTGGTTCTCGGGAAGCAGGGAAAAGGAATAGCAGGGCGTAGCAGCCAGCAAACAAGGAGGCGTGTGCTGCTCCAAGCGTGCACTATGCAAAGCAGTAGCTACTGACAGGCCACGGCAACAAATTCACAGCAAACAATTGTCTGAGAAGTTGGTTTTTTTTTGTGCAAAATATGTGCCGCATAAGGCTGCTGTTCTTGGCGCTGCTTAGCTGCTGGACAAGTCAATGTACGGCGCGTAGCAGCAGTAGCTCTGCGCCGGAGCTGAGCAGTTATAGGCAATGCGAGTCCATACGCATAGAAATGTGCCGCGGTATTGGCTATAACGAGACCTCCATGCCTAATCTGGTGGGGCATGAACTGCAAACGGAGGTGGAGTATACGCTGCAAACGTTTGCACCTTTGATTGAGTATGACTGCAGCTCGCAGTTGAAGTTATTTCTGTGCGCCGCCTATGTGCCCATGTGCACGCCCAAGGCACCGGTGCATGCCATTGGACCCTGCCGCAGTCTGTGTGAGTCCGTGCGCATACGCTGTCATCCTGTGCTGCAAGGCTTTGGATTTCCCTGGCCACCGGCGCTAGACTGCGAGCGCTTTCCCAAGGAAAACAATCATGAGACCATGTGCATGGAGGGACCCGGTGAGACGCACACCAGCACAATACAGGATAATGATCTTTATAGTATGGGCAACATGCCGGCTGGCATGGGCGCCAAGTTGCCACTTGATTGCTCCGCTTTGGCTAAATCGCATCTGTATGTAAAGCTGCATCGCTCGGGGCGCTGTGCGCCTTTGTGTGAGGCTGATATACTGTTTACACCCAGCGAAAAGCACTTGTCCGAAATCTGGGTATCCACCTGGGCGTATGCTGCGCTGGGCTTGGCCAGCGTAGCCACGCTTTGTCTGTTGCTATGTGATGACAGCAACTCCTGCGCCAAATGGTCGCGTTTGCTGTCGCCTTTGGTTTGGTGTCATGACATGGTCACAATTGGTTGGACAGTGCGCTTTATAGCTGGACGCACGGCAACTGCCTGCGGCTCGGATCCTCAAGTGCCCAATGAATCACTGCTTAACGTGGATGGACTATCCAATGCTGCCTGTGCCAGTGTGTTTCTACTGCGCTATTACTTTGGCATGGCAGCTTGCGCCTGGTAAGTATATATATCTATATACCGATAAATAAAAACACTTATCTATCTATGACTATTGCTTTACAGGTGGGCCATACTCTGCCTGGGCTGGCATCGCGAGATACGTCGCAATAGTCCGGATACCAAAGGTCATGTGGCACTGCCAGCTGCCAATAGTGCGGCTGCCAAGCGTAATGTCAAAAACGCTAAGCTGGATCTAACACAAAATAATTTTGTATGTTTCATTGCCTGGGGATTGCCTGCATTTCAAACGGCTGCAATTATAGTAGCGCGTTTAGTGGATGCGGATGAGCTACTGGGTAAATAGATATGTTATTTGCTTAAGTTGCAACACTCATTTACAAACTTGCACATTTTAGGCTCCTGTTTTGTCGGCAATCAGTCGGATAAGGCACTGCAGGTGCTAGTGGCTACACCCGTTTTCTGTTACTGGATTTTTGGCTCAATGAATCTAATATCCGGCTATTTGGTGCACTGTCGCAATAAGGAAATCATGCGCACTACCAACTCATTGAGTTTACAGCAGCAGCTACAAATCAGCGTTAATAATAGTTCCGGCATAGGCATATTTCTGTTTATATATGGCATTGCCTGCGCCTTGCTGCTGCTGGCCGTCATCTATGAGTTTGCCAACATTGATGTTTGGCTGAGTGCTGGCGATATTAGCACGCCGCTGTGGCCTTTTTTGATGCGCGCTTTTATGGAACTTATGTTGGGTATTTGCTGCTTTGCTTGGGTGTTGGGACCCAGCATATCGACGCTGTACAAACGGCAGGTTACAGCGCGTCCACTGAAGCCAACTCCTACAGCTGCAGCTATGGAGCGCGCTGTGCAGCAACAGCAGCAGCATGATGGCCAACAAAGCTTGCGTGGCTCACATGCAGCTAAAAGCAGCACTAGAGCATCCTACCAGACAACGCGTCCCTCGCACCAATCCATGTCGCTGCATCTGGCGAGCCCGTACAAGCACACAACAGCTGGTAGCATTTCATTAAATCAAATGTCCAACTACTCACTGGGCCGCAGCACGCATGCGGCAAGTCAGCATAATCATGCCTCAGTTTCTCCGCAACGTCTGTATAATGCATCCAACGGCTTTACGGGATCAAAACATGGCAACTATTATCCACAATATCAGCGTTACGGGAATGAGACTTTATTGTGAGCCAAATACTGGCTATAGGTGAGTTGTGCTGACTTCTAGCAGTTTTTCAGTTAAAATTAAAAAAAGAATATACTTTATATTTCAGCGAGTTCGAAAACCAAATTGAAACAGCCTGCAAGTCTGAGTTTAGCAAATCCCTGGATAGCCAGCGAGCTGAGATGGTTACAAGCACTATGTTTAGACTAAATACGAGTTAGTATTACGAAACTGTCGTGTCTTTTGTGTTGTTAAGGCAGCAATTTTGACTACTATATACATAGACGACTATATAGACTATATGTATATGTACTGTGTATATATATATAACCAACGGAGTATAATGCAATGCAATCATTTTTTTTAATTTTTCACTTCTAAACCGCTGCTGTAGTCTACACCAAAGCATGTACAATCAATTCTTGCCTTTTTTTGTGTTTTTTTTTTTGTTAAGTTAAGACAGACAAACGCAGCGACAATTACTGTGATACATAATCAAGTTTTTTTAAAGAAGCAAAACAATCAAAAAAAAAAAAACAAAACTAAACATTTTAAATTTTAAAACTCAAGTGTACTTAAAAAAACAATAAATACAAAATGCAATTGTATTCAATGTGCCATGCGCTTAGGAAAAACAAAAGTAATTATAACAAAATCTTCCAGTATGTACTTAAATGCTTTTATATGTATGTACATAAATGCATACATATAATGGCCGTGTATTGAATTAAGTAAGAAGGTACTTATTTTTTATATGTTTAGCATATATTTTTTTACATAAGAGTATATGTATGTATGTATTTATAACTTATGTATGTATTTATAGCAAATAAAATGTCCAAAAGTTGTATTTTTTCTATACTTGTGTGTAAAAAGTCTCAAAATGTTACATTTCACCTGATGATCATTTTCTATCCTTGAAATTTGTTCAATACAATATAACTATGTATGTAGGTAGGTAATAATACGTATGCATGTATGTATGAGTGAGCTGTTTGTGGTTAAGAGAGTTTTTGTTCGGCTTGTGACTCGCGCACAAGGTCGGCGTTGCCTTACTACTACTGTCTGCTGGGTGGCAGTGGGTTGGCACGCGGCTCACACAGCACAACGGCCTCTTGATTGTTGTTGATGTTGTTGCTGTTTGTTGCGGCAGCAGCTGGGTGTTGCCAATTCTCAAGGTCCTCGTCGGCCGCATTGGCAGCGTCGTGCTCTTTAGCGCGTTTATAGTGCTCCAACTCGCTGGCATACTTTGAGCTGGTAATGCCAAGAAACGAGGCCAAACCGCCACCCACATAATCAATGCCGGCCAATATATTAGTGCCCATTTTGGAGGCAGTGTAACGCAGGCGTGGCCCCAATGGCAATTCGCGCTGCAAATGAGTCATGTTCGATTAGACATTAGGCTTAATTTAAGGCTTGCTTTGTGCAATGACTAACCTTGTTGATTTCTATATTGCAGCTTTTATCGGGCACATCAGCTTCCGGTTCGCTGTCGCTGGAGGAGAGCTCCTCCATAACGCCATCGCTAAAGTACAACATACGCCGATTTGATTGCAATTCAAGCGCGGATATATTATCGGTTTCGTTGCTACTACGACACGACATTGTCCTTAAAATATTTACTATACAATTATAAATTAAACGCCACAAAATGTACACGCACACGTCTTGGACGAACACACATTAGCAAGTGACTGCCCGCCCGGCAGAGAACATTGGCAGCACTAAGTTTTGGTCTTAATTTGCTAAACACGTTAATGTCGCTTCGCCATATAAGTTTGTTTTCGTCCTTGGGTTGAGGGCCGGCAACTCATTCTTACTCTGCTTAAACGCTTTTCTTTTGGCGTCTCTTTGACAATAATCAGCAGTTAACAGTGCTGTAAAGTTGTCAAAACTTACCAGAAAAAAGTGCTGCAAAGCTCAAAATGTACTTATGTGCTGTAAAATATTTCACAAGTAGTTTTGTTGCCAGCACTTGGCGTTTTTATTTTTAAATTTAATAACAGCTTGAATTCCAAAAAAAAAAAACCTTGTTCTGGTTATCACTGGTAGGTGTATATTGCCAACCAAAGTTACATAAATATGTTTTACATATTAAAATCCAAAGTTTTGCATTACTGGAAGCTCCTGGCTGCAAAATTTTGTTTTTGCTTCCTGTTCAGTTTTATTGTGGTTTTGCGTTCGCATCATCGTGCATGGATCTTACTAGAAACTGCGAGTCGCCAAATAGCTTTTTAAAAGTCTTGGCAATGTTTTGTGTCTCGCAAACGTCCAGAGCAGCATCCAACTCGTCCAGTATATAGAGTGTTGCTGGTGTGCATTTTAGTATGGCTAGCATAAAGGCAAGTGCCACCAGTGGCTTGTGAGCGTTGCCAAGCTGCTCAGCTTCACCAAAATGCAGACCACTTATAAAGCCATCTGTGCGCACTGCTGTTAGAGACAGCCAGACTCTAGGTAGCAAACCATAAATAATAGCCACAAAGTTTCTGTTTACCTTGCGCCAAGCTTGTACACGGAACTTGTCCAGTTTTTTTAAAACGCAACTTTTTTCAATAGCGGCCGCGGCTTTGTTTTTGGCTATTTGCTTGATTTTAAGCTGCAGCTCAATTTCCATGTTCTGCTTAATTAGTATATCCTTTTCATTGAGCAGTTTCGTCTGCTGTTCCTGATGCAAACGCAGACTTTTTTGGCACCGTTTTAAAGCATGCTCCAGCGCTGCCACCGCATCGCTTGCTCTCAAACTTTGTTCTTGCAAGTCTTTTACTAGCTGCTCGTAGTTCTCCCTGCCCTGGTCAATTTGGCTTTTGCTGCTGCGCATGGCTTTTTTGGTGTGCTTAATAGTTAACTGCAACATTTGCGCTTGTCCTTTAAGCGGCATAAAGTTTCTAGACGAAATCTCGGCACTTTGCCTAGTTAGTTGCACTTCCAGCCGCGCAGCCTGCAACAGATAGTCATGATTGCTATTATAGTGTGCCAACTTGGCGGTAACTTGCTCCACCGCTGGCAAACAAATTTTTTCCCAACGACGTGCTTTGGCGTAGCGTTTCCTCTCAGTTTTGAGCTGCTTGTGTATAACTTTGAGCTCAGCCGTATCCATCACATAGCTGGTAGCAGCCAAAGTTCGCTGGCTACACGACAGCTCAACCTGTCGCAGCTCAAGCATGGTTTTGTTGCTCTCGTATACGCTATATAATAAAATATGTAAGTATGTAAATACATGTATAAAATAAGACAAATATGTAGCTTACTTACCTCTTTGCCTGCTCCAATTGTTCTAGCTGAAACTTTTTGGCAGCCAGTTGCGTTTTAATTTGCTTAATATGCTCCAAATCTTCAAAAAGATTGTCAATCGGCGGTGTCGTCAGACCGTCGTCATCTGGCTGATAATCAGTTGGTTCAAACACCCAGCCATCTAAGGTGACGCTGCGGCACATGATTTCTGGATCATTGGCGACCTGCTGGGCCACAAACATGTCGCTGCACATGAGCGTTTTGCCAAAAACAAAACGCATCAGTTGCTCGAAATAAGGCTCAAAGTTAATGAGGTCCAGCGGGCTAAAAACCATCTGCTTGCCGTACTACATTAAAAGAAAAACATTTCAAACACATTTCCAACAATGTTTGACGCTATACCTTTTGCTGTGCATACTCAATAATGCGCTGGTCCAGCATGCAGTTCTCATTCATTCCACTCATCGGTATGCATGTGATGTGCCGACCTAGCTGAGAAATGCTGCCGTAGGTACTGGGATCATCTGTTACAAAGCAAAACAGCTGCAAATAGAGTTAAACATTCTCTCGCTGCTTAATGTTAAATTATAAACTGCCTCACTTTTGCACCGCCAGCTATCATCAAAGCTGCTGCATCTTCCATTTTGCGCAGCGAGAACAGCTTGCCAGCCATGCCATAATATTTTGGATCACTGTACTCAAGATTGTAGATTTTTTCATTGCTGCTAGCCAGTTGGTCTTTCAGCGCACAAATCTGCGCGTTCAGCAGCTCAATGTGCGCGTTCAGCTGCTCCAAATGATCTGCTTTGAGGCAGCTTTTCAACTGCACAATCTCGTCTTGCAAGTGCTCAATATGTGCACGCTGCTCAACATACTCAGCATGATCCTCAGCACTTATTTGCAAGCTGTTGGCACGTTGCGTATACCACGTTATTCGGCGTTGTCTTCGTTTTATTTCAGTCCTTGCCTGCGCTAATTCATTTTTGGCAGCTTAAACACAAATAAATAAATAAATGCATAAATAAATAAGCAAATGTTGGCTGAAAGCTTACACAACAGCTTGTCATACAGACAGACGGCCTTGCCATTCTCGTCAATCACCAGACCCCTGCACATGGCGTCCAACTTACGTGTGGCTTGCTCATACGCCTGCGTATCATGCATATAGGCGTCGTGAAGACGTTTATATTCGCCACGCTGCAGCTTGGCCAGCTCCTCCTTCTGTTCAAACAGATAACGCTCTTCTTCCATGTAGTTTCTGAACCCCATGCGCCAACTTTGCGTTTGCGAAGTATCCTGTGCTGCCCTTAAGCTGCACAGCGCGCTTATTTCCAAGCCTCGACGAGCTGCTAGCTCATGCTCCAGCTTGCGTAGCTGAACTAACAGCTGCTCCTTTAACTGCCGCTCAATTTCATGCACAGCGCTCTCAATGTGCTCTAATCTGGCTATATTTTCAGCCTGTGCACAGCTTAGCTGAGCTATGCCAAGTTCTATGTTTTTAAAAGACTGCAGTCCTTGGCACAACTGCATGTACATGGAACATTTGTCCGTGCCTGCCACCCAGTTCAATTCGCGGCAGATCTGTGCAAAATCTGCATATAAGGCGCCTTTTTCTTTCAATAGCGCAGGAGCTGCCGCCTCCTCAACCATTTTGAGCAGCTATATATAAAACCAAACCGTTCAGTTTTAGCAGCTTTTGCTCTTAAAGGCCCATACGTGCCCATCCCATTTGGGATTTTTCTTTTTTATATGAAGTTTTGTCATTCCGTGCGAAAATTTTCGAACTGCGTATGGGCCTTAAAGCTTAAACTTACCTCGTTGGGCTGCATGTTGAGCACTTGCTTAAGCTGCTCCTTAGTAACTATAAATTGCTGCGGATTCTTCACAGTCAATTTATTTTTACTGCAGAAATCTTGCACCATTTCAGTCGACATCTCCTTGTCATTTATAAAATATTGATGCGTACCAGCAACATCAAACTGGCGTGTTAGTTTTGTTAACTTGCGCTTTTTTGTTTTTTCGTTAACAAAAATAAGACTAACATTACCTTTAGCTGCTTCCTGCAAAAACTCTGGCTGCACGTAGTCTTGCATCTAGAATTTTCTGCTTGCTAAGTTTGCGTGTATTGGCTAAAAATTTTTCTTTTACTTACATTTTGGCAGTCACGTATATCAAAAACGTATTTAATTGCCTCCAAGACATTGCCCGTGATTTGTTGAAGCTTGGGATCAAAGTCATTTCCAAATTGTAAGCCAAAAATTGGCAAGTCCGAAACTACCTTTAGCAAATACATTTTACAACTCAAAACTTTTCTATAGAGCGCTCAAATTTCGGGCTCACAAAAAAGTGACAGTGCTGTAAAGTTGTTAACAAATACTGGCAATAAGTGTTGTAAAAGTTTAAAGCAGTGCTGTACAATACAACACTTCAAAAATGAACAGCAGATGGCGCTCACGCTTAGATGCTTTGAGCAGTTGGACAGCAGATGGCGCCACACCGCGACTTGCTTGCTGAGAACGATTTCCACTTCTGGATTTCCAAAAGTCTCTGAAGTAATTAATTTTAAAAAATTTATTGACAACTTATAAATTCAATGCCTTGCAATGTTAAGCTAAACTGCTTTTGTTTAGTTCGTTTTAAATAACAGCAGTTATAATTTAAACAAATTGCCAGTTTTGTTTTTTTCAATTAAATTTATTTACCATAATATTTATTCCAGTGATTGCAACTGTTATAATTTATTGCATAAAAATCGTAAAATAATTTTTTTTTTTTTTCCCACCGAAATTGCATCACTCTTATTTTAAAACTTAAAAAATAAAAATTATGAAGTACTATTTAAAATACCAATTTTTATTTAAAAATTGCAAAATAGTTATATTTTTTTAATTTGTATTGACATTCAAATATTGTTTCATAATGCAGAATAAACGTTATTCTTCTATTTTTTTATGTAGATTGAAAATAGGAGTTATTGAGAAATTTTTATTTTAAAAATTTAAAATGTAAATTGAATTCAAATATCTTTTGAATCAAGGCGCTTTTGTGTGATGCACACTTTAAGACCTTTCCGTCGATGCTTAAAAGGTAGCTAGAAGTGGTTGCCTTTCGACACACCTAGGCCTGTAAAAGGCCCGTTGTGATGCCACTTGGGATAATCTCTACTCCCCTGGATCCTCTCTGAACCATCCTGTCGATTTAATAAACGAATTAATCTTATTTATTCTGATTCCTGCGAATTCAGTAACGTTCCCAATAAGTTCGGAACACAGTGTGCTCAGTCTTTTCCTGCATAGTGCCATGCATCCACGCAAGAGATGCTCCACAGTTTCCTCCTTGAGCTAAGAATAAGATATAAGAAAGTACATTCTTTTTTCTTTTATAAGCCTTACTAAAATAACTAAAATTGTCTTACAGTTTACCTTATAAGTTAAAAATATAAGCGCTTGAAAAGGCTAAACAAATTTTGTCGCTATTCAATTGGCGCGGAGTGTTTTTTTGGCTCAGTTTACAATCCTTTTAAAATTAAAATTTACTTTAATTATGACTTTTTATTAAATCTAAAGATAGTAAGTAGCATGCTCTTTAAAACCGTTGCTGCGTTCTTCATCTTTTGCCTTGATACGCACTGCGATAACTTCAATAAGTTTACAAAAATCGATTACAGCTCCAATGAACTAGTTACATTTTTATTAAAGATCAGTTGCATCAAGTTTGTAAAGAAACATTTTAGTTGTATTTTATTCAAATATTACTTAATTTATGTTTGTCTTCTTTATCTTAAATTAAATTGTATGCATATAAATTTATGTTATTTTTATTCATATGCCCTCCGTAAGTGCATAAGACCTTACACAAAGCCGCGTGTATTTATAAGAATGCTTCTAAGCTTTATATATTAAGCCAAACTTTCTTTAGTGCTTGGAATAACACAAATATGCAAATAGTACTTAATTCTTATGCTGTTCATTAGCTTAGTTGTTAAGACTGACGACTGACTCAAAGCTCAAGTGCACAAGTTCTTTTGAGCTAGTTGTTCAATTGAGCCAAATCCGGAGCGGCACAGCGCTAGTTGGTGGCAAATGGTATAGAACAAACCAAAACATGGAAATAACACTAACAATGCCCACAAACAAAGGTAAATAAACAATATGGCCGACTGTTCAAACAAATCAGAGCTTTGCCATTAATTATATTTTGCAGACTTCCAGGTAGCTGGCGTTTCGCGTAGTGGACGCGTACGCAAAAAGTCTTCTAAACTGTTGGACTTCGAGTCACCAGATGAAATCGAAAAGAAAACAAAACGATATGGTCGGCAGCCAGCGCGCTATCCTGGACGAGGACGACCACCCAATGCTTTGCGTGAGCGTGAACCAGACATTAGCTATGCCGATAACAATATAAATATCACAGATGCTGGATCACACGCACTCTTACCCGTGGATGTGCGTGGCGTGCTTATGAACTCTGATGATGAGCTGGACACATTGGTGCAGGATCTAGTAGAGGGCGTCGAGGCGGAGGCAACGAATGAATCCAGAGTGCAACAAAGCTTGTATATGCGTGAAAAGTCCAATAAACGTAAAATGCTCAAAGATGGTAAAATTGTGACGGGTAAAATGCAAAGAAAAGATAAGGGTAAATCCCGCTACACGGCCTATAGTCTTTGGGCCAGGGAGGTGCGTAAACGCGACTTTCAGGATTTAGGTAAGCCAACGTGCATAAGTATGTGCATATACGTTACTAAAAATACTCTCATTTAGATTTTGCAAACGCAGCGCGTCGCTTAAGTGAGCTTTGGGCAAATGTCTCTAACAAAGAGAAAAATGCTTGGCGAAGAAAAGCCAAAATTCAGGCTACTAAGGCACGTACGAAGGAGAAGAGTGTGGCGGTGGCTAATAGCAGCAGCATTCCAACGTCAATAGCTAGCAATGGCACAGTAACAGCTGAATCCCCCTTTGCAAATCGTGCGACAACAAGCCGTACCAAGAAACTGGCTGCCGAGCGCAGACAACCGCAGGAGCAACAGGATGCAACCAAGTCAAAACGCAGCAGCACAACACGTGGCAGAGGAGCTGCTGCTGCCAACAACCAAAATATAACTGGCGCAGGCGGCATCAAGCATGCCAGTGGCATGAGAGCCATAGTATCGCCCAACGAGCTGGAGCTAAATTCGGCCAAAGTGTCACAAGTGTCCGGCATTGCGGCAATCGATGCTGCGGCACATCTAAGGCTGCTGGGTGAGAGTCTGACGGTGATTGGCGAGCGGCTAAAAGAGCATAATGGTAGGGTGGCACTTTCGGGCAGTTTGTCAGTATTACTAGACAGTTTGTTGTGCTCAATGGGGCCGCTGCTTTGCATGACAACACAAATACCCGGTCTCGAGAATAAGAAACAACTGTGCACTAATCTGGCCACAACGCTGGATAATATTGCATATGTTATGCCAGGACTTTAAGCTTGCGCAAAACTCCACCAACTTCCAGATTTTAAGTTATGCTTAAGGGTTATTGAATTTTTTGAAGCTTGATCGTGTTGAATATCTATGTATTTATAAGTTTAAAGAAAAATATTATGTACCACATGCGCAATCAAATTTTGCGCTCTAATTTACTTTATGTTTAAGCGAAAAATATACATACATATGTACATACATAGATTAAATAAAAATAAATTAAGTATAAAGTATCAAACAAATAAGCATTTGAGTTTGTATTTGGCTATTGAAAATAGGTAGCTAAAACAAAATTATGTTGGTACCTACTAACTTAATCCAAACCATAATATTTATTTATTTAATGTATATAAACACACCTATATACATACATATAGACATATGTATATAACACACATACATATGTTGTGTGTATGTGTTTCTTCGTGCAGAGTATCGATAAAATTTGTTTAAAGAAAATGTAAGCAAACCACAGCAATATGGCCAAACTTATGCACATTATGTTTAATTAATTGTTACGAATGTAATAATTTTATAAACTATTTTGCTTTGCTGCTTAAAATATAATTATTTTGGTAAAAATTCAAATAATGACGTATACATGTATGCATGTATTTATATCTGCGCCGTGTCGATAATATTTGTTATCGAAACATTCTGCACTCTTCATAAATGGAAGTCGTCGAGCATTTCGCGCATTTGCAACCATTATAGAAATAAGCTAAACTACTTGCTGCAAATCCTGAAAGCCACTAAAATGCTGGCTTCCAAAGCACAGGGCAAACGAAAAAACGCCAAAGAGCTGCAGCTTCCCTGTGGTTTTTCTCATTGCACCGAAGTCTGCGAGGGTGAGTGGAATCTTAACACTCATATAGCGCAGCATCTACGTAATTACACCGAGGAAGCAGGCTTTAGCTGCGATTGGAACGACTGCGACTTTACAGCCAGCTGCCGTGAGGAATTCGAGCGTCATGCCTACTACCATGGCTACTATTTGAGTCTGCTGCTCAGGGGCAAACGCGAATGCGAAGAACATCCGGAGATTCCAGCCTGCTGTGCGCCAGCACGTCAGGGACACAAGCTGCCGGAGCTTAAATTTAACTTTCAGTGTGGCTGGACGGATTGCCAATGTTCATTTGTATCGATTGTCGAGTTTCAAGATCATATAGTAAAGCATGCTTCCTTTGAATACGATATACAAAAGTCGCCCGACGATGAACGTCCCAAGACGCAGTGCAACTGGACCATGTGCAACAAATTGCTGGATAATAAATATCGTTTCTTTGAGCATATTACCACGCACTCCAACAAAAAGTTAATGGCTTGCTATCACTGCGGCGAAACGTTTCGCACCAAGACTACGCTCTTCGATCACTTACGTCGCCAGCCGGATAACAATCGTAAGTGCAAGTCTGTTTATGCTGCCATAGTACATTTTATTTATCTTTACATTTTTACCTTACAGCACATAAATATCAATGCGGTCAGTGCTACAAATTTTACTCTACGGAGAAGCTGCTGCGCAATCATGTAGTGCGTCATGTAAATTGTCACAAATGCACCATGTGCGACATGACCTGCAACTCAGTCAGTGCATTGGCCACTCATGTGCGTTATCGTCATCTAAAGGACAAGCCTTTTAAGTGCAGCAAATGCGATACGCGTTGTGTGCGCAAGTCAGATCTGGTCAAGCATACACAAATTGTGCACTCAAAGACACAGCTACAGTGTGATCAGCCAGGCTGTCAATATGGCGTGCGCACGCACACACAGTTGCGCAGGGTAAGTTGCTTATGCAGCGCCAAACTTCCAACAAATATAATTTATATATTCCGCAGCATTTACTCGAGGTGCATGGCAACAATCCCATTTTCTATGCCTGCCATTACTGCGAACGTTACTTTAAATCCGGCAGTTCGCTATCTTCGCATCTGATCAAAAAGCATGGCTTTCGTTTGCCCTCAGGACACAAGCGTTTTATCTATCGCTTGGATGAAAATGGCTTTTATAAGCTGGAAACAATGCGCATCGAAAGTCTGGAAGTCTCACAGCAAATTTTATCGCCGCAAAGTCAGTCCACGCAGGAGAATGACACAAGACCAACTGTGGGCAGCTGCTATGAAATTGTGAATCCCACAATTAACGAGTACAAACGCATTATTGTCTCGAATAATGCCACTGAGGCGGAACTTGTGGGTGAAGTGGTCATCTCACTGCCTAGTCTTACAGAGGACTAGCTTTAAAAACGTGGTCTTCGGACTTGACTAACTCACACGCACACACTATGTGAACATTAAGGCTGTATAATCTAAGGAAATTCAATCTACAACTCTGGTTATCCGGCAAAACGGCTTGAATGAATTTTACTAATGCTTAAGTTTTTAAGTGAAAGTGTCATCCATATGTATGGCATGTATACCTTCATCAGGTTAGCATAACCCTATCGTTATTGGACTTAAAACATTTTGTTTTTAATTCTTGACAAAGCATTTTAATTCAAATGGCTGCTGAAAAATCCATGTATAACCAAAAATTCTGCTTTATTAATTTTGACTACAAGAAAATCCATAAATGGAACGAAAACTTGTTGAGTAAATTGCACCGCTTACGCCTTACGTCCCATACATGTACACTTACTCAAAATTCAAACCAATATCTTGCATGTTTTTATTTAAATTTATCTTTTATTTATATGTACAATCATCATTCATTGCAACATTTTCAACCAAAATTGTATTCATCCATATGCAACCAAAAATTGAGCTATATTTAGGTAAATAAAGCTTTAGATATTCCATTAAAAAATAAACCATTTAAATGTAAATTAGTTGAATAAATTAAACCGCTTAAGCCTTAGGTCTCACGCACATAAGACGCAAAATTTGTCTGTACAGTACTGTGCTCTATGTGCGCGGGGCCTTACAGTCAATAAATTTAAATAAAAGGAGAAATTAAAAAAACTTTATAAAACCATATCTAGTTCCCTTGGTTTGGTTAACTTGGTCCAAGTTATTGATTGCTTTGAATTGGCATTTTTTCAGATAAAATACACAACAACTAGTGGGCCACATAACTACTGGAGTTTTATAATTATAATGCAATGCTGGAGGCAAGTAAATGTTCTGTTGTTTGAACCTTATTAAAGATTCCTTTCGTCGAGTTCGTGCCCATGTTTTAGCTGTTTTCAGTTTCCAAGCATTATTTATTCCGCTTATAAACTTTTTCGAAACTAATCGCCAACGCTGCAACAATGGATATTAAAGTTTGTATAATAATCACATATTTGGCGCTTTTCAAACTAGATCAAGTTATTAAACGCGCGGTTGCCGATAACGCTGTCTGGCTTTATTTTATCGAGAATAAATATCGATAGTTGCTTTTTCAATCACGACAATGGGAGCGTTCAACAGAATTATGTTTGAAGCACTTGCTTGATGATTTGTGCTGCATGTTACGCTATGATTATAATTTTTTACAGCCAACTTCTAATACAAATTTTAGCCTAGCATAAAGAATCTAAGACCACTCGCTACTGAGGCCTTAGCTCCGTTGGATCATATTGTTTAGAAAAGGATGAGTTTTAGGAATTTGATTTTCTTTTGGATCTAGGGAAAAGATCTTTTGAGTTCAGTATATGGTCGAAGGTAGTAGAACTTGAATATTTATACATCTAGGCTATTGGGTAAGGTATTAAGAATGAGTTTTGTGTGGCCTTGTCTTAGCCGGGTAAGATTTGCTTTTTCGCGACGATGAATGTAATTGTTGTCTTAAAATAGCTCTACAGCGATACTTAGAAATCTCAAATTTTTAAAACGGCTCGCTCAACTGAAGTCACTTGAAGCCCTCATCTTCCAAACACTCCAATGTTCTATTTCGATTCAGTGTTATTACAATGGCAGCGAAAAGTTAGTTCACTAACAAGATTGATCTGTATAAGAGACATTATGGTGGATTTTACACTCAATGTAGCCCTGGTCCTGCAAAACTTTATTATGCCAACAAATGGCGTTGCTCAAGACGATGTGCTTGAACCTACTAAGCTGTTGCACTCCCAAGCTTTCAGCAATTGGGGGCGCTACCGATCTGCACTTGCGCTAAAAGTTTCCGTGACAACGTTAACAACGGAACACTCTCATATTAAAATTATAAATTATGTTAGGAAACGCTAAGGACTGTCTAGTCTATGTGTGACTCCCCCAGGGGTCAAACGGTGCAACCTATGTTAGGTTGGTATGCAGCTGGTATTCAGGAACTCCGTTTATGCTTCCGTTCACTGCCTTAATGCGCTTAAATATCAATGCGGAGCGGGCAGTGCTTTAAATATTGTTTCACGGAGAAACTGCTGCTCGCCATCTAGAAGCGCATGCCTTTTAAGTGCACGCAATCACAGAATTATGGAGAGGGGCAAGCATGCAAAACGTCGAGACTGTAATTCAAAAACGAAAATGGCAATGGATCGCAAGCCCAACTCATGCATCGCTAAACAAGCCCTAAAATGGAATCCACAAGGCAGCCGCCGGCCGGGCGCTCCCCTAAAGAACATGGAGAAGGACTATTGATGCCGAACTTAAATCTGCGCGCTACTCATGGAACGACATCTGCACAGCAGCTCCCAATAGGATACGGTTCAGAGGAATTGTTGAGGCCCTATGCTCCACTAGGAGTTAATGGAACAAAGAAGAAGTGCACGCAATGGACAGCTCAGATTTGATCTGGCATATATTGTGTACTCCAAGACACAGCTTGCATACCTAGCACGCCCCTTCATAAGTGTACTCCACCGTTTCTAACAAGTATATTATTTATCGAATTCTTTATCTAGTATGTATGCCATTCCTAGACACCTCATGGGGCAGCAAGGTTTAAGATTGCGCCCAGGCCACACTTATTTGGACACCAATGGCTTTTATACAAAAAAAAAAAAAAAACACTGCGATGGAACTTGTGGCGAGATGGTGGAGTAAGGACTCTTAACAACGAGTGTTACACACTGTCCACAGCTTACAGCTCAAATAAATAGTTAACACTGTGAGAATAATTATCTTCAAGACGCGCTGCTTGGATCAGCTCAACACTGCAAAGCCTTTATGTAGAATATTCAATTTGTTTGATGCTGAAAAAACCTGCACTCAGATGTATAGGAATACCATGAATCTTCAAATGTAGTAACTCCTATACTAAAACACTGAAAGGTGAAATCCCTAAGCGAAGCATAAACGTCACGTGCTCCTCTGGTAACCTTTGTTGCCTGCCCGGCCGGTCACAATGCAAATGAGATGAAGCGGGAATTGTAAACTATATGTATGTATATGTTTACTTTTATTGCCTGCCTTGTCGGTGGTATGCAAATGAGACGAAACGCCACAATTGGCTTTGTAATGGTTCCAAACGTTTGTTTTAGTTATGAACGTAATGATTATGCCATTAGTTGTCTTCAAAGTTAATCAAACTGCCTAAATACATGATGAGACAAACGAACTACAGAAATCGGTTTCCAAAACACGTTTTCTCTAGTGGAGCATAAGGTATTTCGAAAGCTTGGAAAGACCAGGCATTGAATTGGAGCAGCAGCAGGCTATTTCACGAAACTAACGAAAACAATACCATTGGAAATACCTGAAGATTAGACAGAACTAATGGCGTATAAACATGTACATAAAGTATGTATATGTAAAGTATAGTCTCCTAGTCAGCTTGAGTACATAACATCAGTGCGTCTTGTTAAATTCAAAACTATTGCTTCCTTACAAGACACACGGAACAGAAAGAAAACCATGTCTACAAAGATTTCTATAACTTTCCAGGCTACAAACACAAGGTACAACACAAAAATTGTTAGAATATTTTCAGAAGTTTCCACATAACTGGATACGCCCATAGGCTGGCTCCTATAGAATATAACTACATATATATAGTAACTACAGATGAATAGCTTTGGTCTGCTTGGGTACATGGTTAAGTTACTTGACGGAAAATGAAAGGAGCACATGGCTTAAGAATTTGTCTAAACGTAGAAATGGTTGACTTGGCGCCTGCAGGGCAGAATATGCTTCACCATTTTCCAAGCTTTCTATCGATGCTATACATGAATTAGTGATTGGCTACAGGCTTGAGTGACATCCGGGACACTTTTCAAACTCCCATAGCATGAACCTTTTGGAAGATTCGCTTCACAGCACAGGACACATATTTGAAACGCCTATAGCTTAGATTCGTACATATGGCGTTTCTAGCTTCTAAATACATGCTTATATACACTTGCAAAAAAAAAAAATCACACACTTTTACATTCTTGTTGTATTGTAGATACTTTTTAATGCGTACAGAACGGCATTTATATATCTGTTAACACGTTTTTTAGCATTAAGTCGTTAAGAAAAAAAAATACGCGAATTGGCGCGAATCAGCGTAGTTGTTGTCACTGCTGCTAAGGATTTACTTGGCGTGAGTGTGGGTCTGAGCCTTACGGATCTGAGTCAGAACGTTGGACAGTTCCTCACGCTTCCTCTTGGCACGGATGTGTGTGCCCAAGCGGCGCTTCAAGAACTTCAAAGCGCGCTTATCCTTGGACACCTTCAACAATTCCATGGTACGCTTCTCATAGGGAGCGTGGCCAACAACCTCACGAACGAGATCGCGCATGAACTTGGTGTGACGCGTTTGAATCTGTAACAATACAATAAGCAATATGTAAACAAGCGCCCGGTGCATAATATTTGTATATTAGTTGCTACTTACGTTCTTCAAACGGGATGAACGCAGACCCTTGGCTTTCTTGTCGCCGGTGTACTTGACGTTCTTGACTTTGGTAGTCTTGTGGCCTCGATTGAGACCGATGCACAGCTCGTAACGCACTGCCATTGTTGCTATAAGAAAAAAAAAAAAACAAAACGATTTTTAACACAAATTTTGTTAAGCTTACAACGTTTGTAAACAAAAACTTATTAGTCTATATATTACTACGGTATAGTATGTAGCTATTGCAAGTGCAATTTTTTAGTAGCGCACTATGATGTTTGCAATAATTTTGGAATTTAGACAAAACAATTTTGCGGCCGACCTACCTCAGTTGCTGACAAAAGGTAGAAAGAGAGCTGTCAGAGTTGGCAAACAGGAAGTCATAGCTTGTTTGACATTTGCGTAGCGCTGCCGTATCGCTCGATTTTGTTGGTAATGCCAAACATTTTGTTGAGCCGCAAAATATATGCTAGTTAAAATGCGCGCCTAGGCAGCGCATAAATGCGCAATAACATATTAGTTATTTACTTATGAACACTTTATTTTATTACGCACAGTATTGTTGCACTAAGTGGCAGCGCGCTGGTAATTTTCCACCACTTGCTGGCGCAGTGTTGCTTTTCAATAACATTTAACAGTCATATGTCGATAGCAACGATTATTATTAATGTGTGTTGTCGCTTCAATCGTGGCATGCATAGTGTGTTTGCGCATTTTAATAAAACTCAAAAGAGTTATGCTTTTTGTTTTTTTCAATTTGTTGCATTTTTTAAGCATTAAAACTGTTCAAGCGTTTACAAACATAACATACTTTGTGGGCATAGGCAAATTAAATATTGCATCGGCTTCTGCGCAAGCAGCTGGCAACACTGTATACGCCGGCCATATTATGATATATGAAATATAAAGAAGACTGCTTTGCGTAGACGTAGACACGTGTTTAATTCGTGCTGCTTTGTGTGTTAAAAAATCGCGTCAATATAAGCAAATAATACGTGAAAATTATATAAAAAGCAATAAGCCAGCCTAACGCTAATTTAAAAGCAATAAAATAATATTTAATTCGTCCCAAGTGGTTTATAAAGGTAAGCGCAAAATTTGACCACGCGGAACATAACCTAGTACAAAAGTTGCCAAAACAGTCGCAGACAACGACGAAAACGACGACGGGGCAAGTGAATGTGTGAATTAAGAACAAAAAAAAAATGGTGTCATATAGCTAAACACGCAATTATATGTACAATAATATATATATATATGGCATATAAAGTGATGCGTAGTTAAAGGATATTTCTTCTTTTTTTTTTGTATAAATTTTTTTTCGTTTGCTTGCATATACATGCATGCATATGTGCATATATGTATGTATGCTTGTGCATATGTGTGTGTGCTGTTGTTGTTGCCAGAAATGTGCAACATAATCAATAGGTGGCAACACCTAATGCAATGCGCATTGTTGTTGTTGTCTGATATTGTGCTGCTATAGTTGTTGTTGTTGCTGTCATATGCGGCAAAATTGTGTCGTGTTTGTGTTAAGTGCCGCCTGCAACTGCAACACTTTTTTTTTTTGTTTTTTTTTTGGTTGCTCTTGTATTGTATATAATTGATAACAACAAATAGTATATGTAAATGGCTAAAGTTTTGCCAACTATATACGATTACACAATGTAGTTTGGGCTAACCATGAAAACTAAAACACGTTGCTTCTGCACTGGCCCTAGATAGTACATACATACTAAGCATGTACATATATATTTACATATGTACGAGCAAACGTTTTGCCTGAATCATCAGCAATGTTATAAATACATAGCGACATAGTACATACATATATAACATGGTTTTCAAAATGGTTTGAAGCATTTAATTGTTATGTACGAGACTCCTTTCTCAAAAAGTGTCTCAAAAAGTGTCCAAGCTGTTGCATTTATTTCGTACTTATGTACTTACATACAACTCGCAAACCGCCAATATTTCTCGATTATACAATAGCCAAGGCTTGTTCGCTCGGGGTCTCTCTGTTTCGTCAGACCAAAATCAACGCATACCAAATACCATATGATCGACGAGCAACCACGTTGCCAAGTTTATCATAGTATGTGTGTGTTGTCCGTCCGTGTGTTGGGGGTGAATATCGAAGCGCTAGAATATTGCACCTGGTTTGTGTTTGTTGTTGTTATTTTGTTGCGTACATAAATAGCAAGACCAACCAGTGGGGCGGGGGTGTGTGCCCAAAATCTCTTTCAAACTTATTTTTTACCTCAGTACGTCGTTTTCCTGCATTCAAAACAAAATCTAACATCTCGAGTTTTCTGGCACACACCCGAATGTTCGTTCGCTTGCTCTCTATTATATTGCGCTCTCAGTGATTAGAACTGCGTGAGATATAAGCATGATAAGATTGACTTTGTAGGCTAACACTATGGCTACTACTTATGGACTCTTGCTGCTCTGATATTTGCGGCTGGTTTTTGGACAACTGAGCATTATTATGTTTGTGAGATTATTCAGATTAGTTTGGAGCGCGCGCAACTCGTTTAAAAGCGGAATACAAAAGCCTCAACCAAACCAATTCTACGTCTACTCGCACAAACAATCAAATTTTGTATATGGCATTGAAAGTTCAAAGTCAAATCCTAAACATGATTATTGGATGTTTAATATTACATAGACGTGCCAGTTAGCCTTATGTATATGTATGTAAATGTTTGATTTCTGCGTTGTTGGGGGGTTTGTCTTTCCGAGTGAGGCCAGTGAAGATTCTCTATTAAGTTACGTTCGATAAAGTAAAAATTCAGGTTTGTTATTTGTTATTGGGAGTTATAAGACTGGATGTCATCTTACAATGGGAATGCATTTAGGCCCTCTCTCTTTAACCCATCTCCTGAGATAGTAATGCTAAAGGGATTTCCATCCCGTTGCTGCAATGTAACACACGATCCTCCTCCGACATATATGTGCTAGCTCCGCTAAGTTATGAAGCAAGTAATTTCCCAGTTGTTTATTCCTACGTCTACTGAGAGCCTCACAGGAACAGAAAAAGTGCTCAACTGATTCAACTTCTTCTTCGTCTTTGCAGCTTCTGCAAAAGTCATGACACGGAACATTCATTCTGGTCGCATGTGTCCCGACAAGCCAGTGTCCAGTGATCGCTCTGATAACTGCCGAGCACTGCGACCGTTTGAGTTCACAGAGCCTTATGGCTCGCTTTGGGTCGCTTTGAGGCCATATTTGGCGACTGATGGTGCAATGGGGTGTATTATGCCACAGCCTTTGTACGTGAGAGCTAAATTTTTCCCTTATTTGTAGCTTAAAAGTGGCCATTGGCATACGAATATCCTCCTTGTCCGGTAGGAGGGTAGATGTCGTGTCCTGTCTGGACAATTCATCTGCTATTTCATTGCCTTTTATATTTTGGTGTCCTGGCACCCCAATGAGGTTAATAACAAACTGCTGTGCCATCTCTTGAAGAGATTTGCGGCAGTTGTTGACTGTCATCGAGTTGGAAGATAGTGCTGGAAGTGACTTATTGGCTGCCTGGCTATCCGATAATATATTTATCGCACCGGTTTCCAGGCCGGTATTGTGTAAGCAGACCAAAGCCTCTTTAATGGCAAGGATCTCTGCTTGAAAAAACGCTACAGTGGTCCGGAAGTCGGAAAGACTGCCGAATATTTAATTCCTCAGAGTAGACTCCCCCCCCAACATGGTTGTTGAGCTTGGAGCCGTCCGTGAAGAAATTAATACAGTCACTTTGACCTGGCCGAGTTACCAACCACGATTCCCTATGCACTGGACTAAAACTACAAGAGATTTTGATAGTGACAAAAAATGGATTATTTAGGGTGCTTCTAAAATGTTTGTATATAAAATGCGTTGAACTCTGCTACTATATGCTTAACTTTAATCGAAAAGTACTCCAATAAATGAAAAACTCTTATTTGTTGTAGCTTTACTCTTACTCTTCTCTCTTCTCTTTTCTAAAACACACTTAAATACAACAATCGGCGTGCTCCGGAAAACAAAACAACCAAACCGAACAATTTTATTCGGATTCTTTGTGAAAACGAATATTTGGTGCTCCCAATTTCACCAAAACGAATTTTTCATGTGATTTGAAAGCGAATGCTTTATTGCAGAGCGATTAAAACGAATCGGCAAAATAGTTGTAAATACAAATTTTATACAGAATTATTTTTTAAAATATTCTTTGATATTCTTAGATTATATGTGTGCCAACTTAAAGTTAGATATTTATTGACCAATATTTTTTTTCTGACACAAGCCAAAGAATTGCATGCACAGCCAAAACGAATTTTTAGCTGATTATCAAACGAATTATGCAGCAAAAACTTTTGTTCTTCGATCGCTCTTAAGAGGGCCATATGATATAGCCAGCCGAGATTTTAAAATAGGTTGGGCTTGGTAAAGGCTTATATTCCGTTCGAAAAATTTCGCGCGGAATGACAAAAAAAAAATCCTATTTGGGATATCCCATTTTATATGAAGTTTTGTCATTCCGCGCGAAATTTTTCGAACAGCGTCTACCCCTTAACTTGAAATTATATCCGAACTTCAATTTTAGTTCCATTTGGAGACCTTCATAAACAAACGAATTATACACCTAAAACTTAAGGCTTTTTTCAAGGTGCTCTGCAATATCCCTACGGGAGCTATATAATATACCTTTATTGAAAAAATAAAGTAAATTTTTTCACTTGACATAATAAGGGAGCTAATCCAAAACTTTTGTTATTCTAGGGCAACATAACCATACTACGTGACCTAATTTGAACCCCTTCGGTGACCAGCGTAGTATATGCAAAGACGCTCCCGCTCTAGTTTTTCGTAGTCATAAGTATGATTTTAAAAAAATTTTCAAAACTGAACCTTCAGACATATTCCCAAATGAAAATTTTTCTCCATTTGGGATTTTTTTTTAATATGAAGTTTTTACATTTCGTGCGAAATTTTGGCATGCTGCGTATGGGCCTTAAAGGGAAAAAATTCCCTTTTTTGGGATTTTTTTTTTAATTGAAGTTTTGAGATTTCGTGAGCAATTTTTGCATGCTGCGTATGGGACTTTATCCAAAAATTCCCTTTTTTGGGATTTTTTTTATATGAAGTTTTGACATTTCGTGCGAAGTTTTTCGTGCTGCGTATTGGCCTTACGCAGTTCGAAAAATTTCGTTCATCAACTTCATATAAAAAAAATCACATTGGGGATATTCTATTTGGGTTTTTTTTTATATGAAGTTTTGTATTTCCGCGCAAAATTTTTCGAACTGCGAATAGGCCTTTAGGTCAAATACGTCTAAACCAATTTCCTACAACGAATTAGGAAAGTCATTAAGTTTTTAGCTTTCTCATATTTTTTGAAGTTTAATAGATTTGCAAAACTTAGTAATTTTTAGAATTCTTTTGATTCGCTTTTATAGAATATAATTTTTTAATAGCCATTTGGTATTTGTCATTTTGTAATTCCGACCGACCTCTGTGTCTCGTCTGGCGCTCTTTGTGATAAGCCTTATCACGCTGCCCCTGTTGATTATTGGCATCAAACTTGCTGATTGTTTTTGTTTGTTATTGTTGCTCTGATTGTTGTTGTTGTTGCTCTTTTTTTCAATTTTACATAGATGAAAAATGCTCTCCATTACAAACATACGACACAACAACAGGTTTTTTGTTTTATTGTTTCTCTACAAAAAACTGGCCGAATTCTTGTTTTGTGTATAATTCGTAGACGCAGACATTTTCTTCCCCAGCATGGCATTAAAGATCTATGGTTATTTGGTATGGCAAATACAACAATAGCTGCTGTTTCCGAGTGGGTGACAACTGTCGTCGAAAAGCAAACGTACGAATTCGAATCCGAGAAAGAAGAGTTGCTAAAAAAAAACCTTGCGACTGACTGACTTGACGAGACTTGACACGACGCACTGTCTCTGTGCTAAGCGCCCCGATATTTTGCCAATGGGTAGTTTCCTTTTGGATATCGAGGCGCTATCACATGCGACAAGCGATACGCACGAATAGTTTCGAACGTTGGCCGGCATGAAAAACAAACGAATCCTGAACTGAACAGAACAGAACCGATAATCAAAACGAATCAAGTCCAGTATTTGGCAATAAACGAATTAATTTTTTTTTTTTTTTGGTAGTGCATTCGGACAACGTTTAGTCCCCGTAGTAATAACCTGGAATTTATGATAAATATTTATTTTTTTTTTCGCAAGATCTAGTCGCATCGAAAGAGCCGAGCCGTCGCATAAGTGAAAGGTGTCTAGAAGTTACTTATGATTGTGATATTGTGATTTGTTGTTTAATTTTCTATCGAATATTTTTCGATACTCGTTTTGTGAATGTATGCTTGCGTGTAAGTTACGTGTATAGCTTAAAAGCTTCCATATAAGTTAATTGTTTTAACGTTTTTATCATAATTTTTTTGTTAGTTTGTTTTGTAATGATTTCATAACATTGCCCCAACCAGAACTATTCCGTATAGTTTGCATTTGTTTTGCGTTTGCTTGCTTTCTCGCGTCACTCTCATGCGTTGATGACTCTCTAGCGCTCTGGCTCTCTGAGAGTCTATTTCTCTTTGCCGCTAGATCATGGCTCTCGCTGTTGATTTGCAGCGTGGCGTTTAATTTGTCTTTTTGCACCTTATATATATACATATGTACATATATACATACATGTATCTTTAATGCTATTCTTTTGCGTTCTTATGCCAAATTCGAACGATTTCTATATTTATGTTTTGTTGCTATTAATACGCATACTTATACATAGAAAATCCCATAGACACACACAGACACAGGCAGCTGAGCAGAGTCTCGTGATTGCCCACCAACTAATACATATGTACTTTTGTTTCTATCTCATTTGACCGCCATGTGATGACACCTAATGATGTTACCAACTAAATACTTATACACTACTTATCATCTACCACTTGCAGATTCTTCAATATTCAGCGAAAATGGTATCCGGTCGTCCTCTACTCTATCTTTCACTGCCTGGAGTAGCATTTATACTCGGCGTCTTTTGGTTTCGGCGCAGAAATAAAAATCGCTTAGATAAAAGTGATAATGATGCACCAACGGCGAATGGTAAACCAGCCGCTGGCAATAAATTGGCCGATGAGCCGGCGGCTGTGCTCAAAACCAATGGAACTCTACTACAAAACGGCAAAGCTAACACAGCAAATGGCATAGGCATGGATACAGTTGGATCTGTTGGCTCTGTACCGTGCATCAATAGTTTTATACCTACAACGGCTAGCAAATCTATGAATATAAATGGCAGCATTGGCTCAAATGGCGATGACAACGACAGCCCTAATACTTTGCTCTATGGCAAGTCAGCTCCCATTAAAATTCAAAGCAATGGACGTGCATCGCAACAAGTTGATTCAGAAATGCTCAAGTCCAAGATACAAGATGCTGAACACAAGAAGCTATGCTCGATTGATGAGGATTTTGAAAACTTGTCTTCGCCACGTGATTTACCAGATTCGGTGAATAATCGCTTGTCGTTTCATAATAGAAAAATCCAAAGCAAGGCCGAGGAGCCTGTGGTTATCAAAGCGACCCGTACGCCAAAGATATCGCCAGAGAACTCTTTTCTAGAGAGCAAATACACAATGGAATGTGAACAGAATAATAACTGTGAGCCTATTGCTGAAAATTCAAAAACCAGCAACAACAATAACATCAACTCAGCCCAGACAAAGACAGTGGAAAAGTTGGAGTCACAGCTGCCCGCTGTGGAGCAGCAGCAGCAGCCCAAAGAAACTGCAGTTGTTGCCGAGCAAAATGTTGTGCCTGCTAAAGAGGAAGTCGATACGAATGGCAATCAAAAGCGCAATGTGGATTCAGCCAGTCCATCGCTGAGCATTTGCAGTGTACAGTCCGGTGATTCGGGCAAGGGCTCAAGTCTGCCACGCTCGGAGGCAACACGCGCCAAGGTCACATACGAGTTCTTCTTTCCCATCGCTCTAACTGGCCAGCTGTATGGTCGCAAACGTCATTTTATCAATCAAATCAGAGCCAAGACCTTGGCCAATGTAGTGCTTAGCAAAAATCGTTATTCCGGTAAGGTACGCATCTGCACCATTGAGGGCACAGAGAACGAAATAGATGCTGCCTTGGCCATGATACGCCAGCGTTTGCCAGCCCGACTCTATCCAAATTTCACAATGCAAAGAATTCACCATGTGCTTCCGCAAACCGTAGTTCCTCTTTCAACAGGAAGCCTCTTCAATTTACAAGTGAGTGTTAAAAAGTCGCTTTTGTGTGCACCAATGGTTTATATTGTTGTCATCATTACAGTTGAAACTCATCGAGGGCATCAATAATGATGTGTCCGTAAGTGCAGTGCTCTCTGGTGGCCATGTGTTCCTTCAGCATCCGCTGCATCCCTCACATCCATCGCTGCCTGCGCTGCAAAAGGCTCTCTACGACAGCTACTCCAGCATGGATGCGCCCGTATTGCCTAGCATTGAGATCAGCGCCGTTTGTGTCATACCCGTCAATGCTATTTGGTATCGCGTACAAATTGTTGATGCCGACGCTGAGGATGAGCAACGCTGTCTGGTCAAATTTTTGGATTTTGGCGGCTATATGAATGTTAACTTTGGCGATTTACGCCAAATTCGTACAGACTTTATGACAGTTCCATTCCAGGCAACAGAGTGCATACTGTCAAACATAGAGCCAATTGGTAACTAGCTAAATGCGTATTAAAAATAGTAGTGGATTGCAATTGTAGTAGTTACTGATGGGGCAAACACCTGCCAGCCACAATTCCATATTTAACAGAATATTTTTGTATTTTTCAGATTCAACTTGGTCACCCGAAGCTGTCGATATCCTCAATAAACTAACCAAAGGCATTGTCTTGCAAGCACAAGTCGCTGGCTATGATAGTCACAATATACCAGAAATCTATTTATTTGCTTCTTTAGGTCCTAATGTGAGTACATCATGAGTATTTCTTAAAAAAAGAAAGAACGAGCTAACTTTTATTGCTTTTACAGAACGTAATTTTTATCAATAAGGAACTGGTCGCTAGAAATCTCGCAAAATGGGTTGAGATAAGTGATTAACAAGAATGAAGAACAACAGCACATTGTAACAAATAGCAGAAGAAACAGCAAGCAGCAAACACTAAAACTTCTAAAGCATCAAACAAACATAAAACAAACATAAAACTTGAGTCCTATAAGGCTATGGAAAACAAAAACAAAAAACAATTATATAATGCAAAACTCAATGCTGCTATGCAGTAGTTTACACACACACTTATATACATATATATATATATGTATAGGCATATATGTATAAGACAACCTCAGCCTCAAACAGTAGTTGATGTAGGCACACAGTAAGCTCCTTAAACGTTCTCTAAATTCTCATTGATCTTTGTAGTAATGCAGAGGAGCAAATTTATCACTCACAATTAGGCTTTGACAATTTCTCAGCAGTTTCGTTGGCCTGGTGCTAATAATTATAATTGTTATAAACAAAAAAAGATAAAAAATATATATGCATATATAAACATACAAAATTAACGTAAAAAAAAAGAGCCGCCAGTTTGCCAATAATGCAAATTGATAAGCCAAACACACAAGAAACCGCTTAAGATATTAAACTCAGTCTATAAGTATCTATAATGTAAATAGATTTTATAAAGCTGTAAACAATTATTAACACACACACACACATAAAACTATCACGAATTGCGTATAGACAACACATAAACATAAATATTATGCAACGCTCATAGTTCCTTGTATAAGGATTTGCGACTGTTCATCTCTTCATCTGTGTACATAAATTACATAGTTTGCTATATACATTTTATAACTAATGAATTGCATACTTTTATTTGAATTTGTTTTAAAATTTTAATGCTATAACAATGCTGCTCAGCTAAATTGAACAAAAACAAAACAGTGGCAAATTTTAATGCTCAGAACTAAAAACTTTAAATACAACTAACTATTGGGCGCGTTCAACAGAACTGTGATCCTCTGCATGAGTTATACATACATATTTTAAAATTTTGTTACAATTAATTAAATTCAATGCTTAAAATTTCAAAACAAAAACATGCAGCAGTTTGAAGAACAGTGCTGTTGTATGCAGCTCATCAAATTCAAGCAGTCTAATTAAACAAGTTGTGCCATTTTAATATTGTTTATTTTTTACACTTTCACAACTTTAAATAAAAAAATAAAAATAATGCTAGCTGACATTTTGTGCATGAAATTTAACAAGCCAATTAGTATGCAAATACTTGAATTGTATAATAAAAAAATAAAAATACAAAAAATACAAATAGCATATACTTTTATAAATCAAAAAACAAAATGTGTAAATAAAAAAAAAACTTGAGCAATTTGATGCTGGCAAATTAGTTGTGCAAACAAAAGAAAAAATCAAACCTTGTTTATACATAATTAGCATTGTAAACACACCATATATAGTTATATATATATATAAAATAATTATTATAAACAAATGATGTATAAAAATTTGTACCTATGGCGTTGGGTGCAGCACCAGCAACAGGCCGTTGTGTGAGCAGGCAGCTAAGATTATGACAAACAGAAGATGTGTGTAAGAGGCCAAGTTTAAATAATTATATTAAGCGCTCTCTTAATGTTAATATAGAACAACTGATTTGTAATTTAAAAAGCTAAACAAAATGCATACTGTCTAACACATTGTAGTTGTTGTTGTTGTCTGCCAAGGCATGCGCCTTTGTTGTCAAATTGTGTGCAGCAATAGTTAAAAAATATAATATAATAAATAAATAAATGTTTTAAGAGAGTTAAAACTTAAGAACTTGCGACAACTTGTTGCTGTTGCAATACATGAAACTATGCCTATTGTTTATGTTTGTTGTATGCATTAAAAAACAAATTCAACTCTGTTATAAACCAAACGTATATATATGTGCATGCATATATGCATCTATGTATGTATGTATGTATATATTTGTGTTGTGCTAACACATTGAAGCAAGTTTTAGACGTCGTTCTGTTGCTGCAGAAAGAATAACAAACAAACAAACAAACTGAAGAACTGCAACTTAAATCAATACATAATTTTTTGTATATTTAATTAAATTAATTTTGTAACATTTCATTTGACCATTGTATGAGTATGATGAGTATGCATAATAATAATAATAATAAAAAATTTTATTTCTTGTCGCCAAAAGGCTAATTGCTAATTGCTTATTTAATATTTAGTTGATAATGACGTACAAGTGATGATTCTGTAAACTTAGAGACTTGGCGTTTAACTATTATTGTTTATGATTATTATTATTATTATTTTAATTCTTAACATTTACTACTTACACCTGCATATATATGCTGACTCTAGCTATGTATTTTCTTGTGTGTAATTATTAATTAAAGCTAATTTAATGATTCATTTTATTGTTATTATTATCATTATTATTACATTATGTTTATTTCATATATATATACTTTAATTTAGTAAAACAAGTCACTGAAATTATGTATGCATACAAAAATGATTCTATTAATAGTGTAGTTGAAATTGTAGAATTCTAAACTAAAGCAAAAATTGTTTAATTTTCATTTTTAAAACCAACAACAACAACACTTATTGGCAAAAAAAACATAAACGCTGCCCAAGTTGTCCAACGTTTTAGTGTTTTGAATTTCAATGTAAATTTCACTTGTACAATTTGTTAATAATTGACATAAACAAAAACAAAAAAAAAGCAAAAAAAAAAACAACAAACATTATATATAAATACATGGTTGCATATACATATATACAATAATAATTATGAAGTAGCGTGTACGTAACATACATACATAAATTTAGTTATCATTTGAATTTTTTTTTTTTCGTAAATCGTGTATTTTTTTTTTTTTTTAGCAAACAGACAATTAATGCATATTCATAAATGTAATAAGATATTTAATTTATAGACGCATTCAAGTGAATTAATTTACAAATCTAGTTTATAAAAACAAAATACAAAAATAAATATATACACATATATGAATAAAAATGATTTGAAAGAATTTCACACCACCACAAGTTTACAAATTTTGGAATATCATTTCCATTTCCTGTACTAATAATACTATGTCTGGAACTTTGGCGGTTCTTTCTTTGCGTAAAAATCGTTTATCATCGTCTGCTACAAAAATTTTTGTATGTCTCGACAATTTTTACAACTAGGCAGTGGGGCATAAAATGTATTTCGACTTTCGGCAGCTTTTATCTTACCCACTTGGCTGATACTAAATTCCAGACGTCCGAATTTTTGCAGCGTAATTCCTACACTAAAAAAATATTAAATCAATATGATATAAGTAAACTATTTGATTGATTTTGGAACAGCATTTTCTATATAAGATGCATATAACGTTCAAGTTCGCGCTGTAACGAAAGCCGTCTAACAAATACAGGGTCCTTGAAGGCTGCATATTTCTACCCTGTAATGTATAGTACAAAGCGTATATTAAGTTTGTGCAAGCCGAAAATTTATGAAACATACAGAAGGAGACGTCGGAGATCCCACAAAGTTACCTAAAGTATGATCAGGGTGACTAGAGAAGTCGATATACCCATGTCCGTCTGTCCGTCCATATGAGCGCCTAGAACTCAGAGTTGATACGAGCTAGAGCAACTAAACTTTCAGATAAGATACCTACTACCTCGATACCTCGAAAAAAAAACCAAAAGTTTAAGATGGATAATTCGTTTGCTTATGAAGATATCGTAACCCAATATGGCAGTCGGAAGTTTTTAGAGTTCCCAAATACTGTACAAAATTTGATCATCGGATGACTATATTATAAAGCTCCCTTAGGAGCAATCGGTCAAAAAAAGTTTTTTGCTCAAAGTTCGTTGTATTTAGTTTGTTTGTGAAAATATCGTAACCAAATTTGGAAATCAATATATCGGACTTTATTGCTATTAGGGGTACAGACAGGCTTGACGAGAGGGGAGGGGGAAGGGGAAGGGGGGGGGGGGTCCCCCGGGCCCGGAGTTTTCTTAGGGGCCCGGTGTAATTACTGTCGTTCTAACTTGATTCAAACTTAAGTTGTAATAGAGGGGCCGGTACATTTTTCCCCCGGGCACGGATTTTCTCTCTACGGCCCTGGGCACAGAGTATCCCAAAGTCGCTCGCGCCCGACTTTGAGGTTGAAGTAAGTATAGCGAAAGAATTCTATATTCTAAATCTTATCTTGAACTGGCTCAAACGTGGTCTTAATCAAATTTAAGCCATTTTATGCTTTATGTGGTTGCATCGTATATTTTTTTTGGTAGCTGCCATATTTATGAGTTGTTTTGGAATTTTATCAATGGAAACGTCAATAGTTGAATTTTTCATAATTTTCTACGCAATTTCGGCTTAAGAACTCTGTACAAAGCATAGCTGTCATTTTTGTCACTTTTTTTGCAAACAAGTCGTAAGAAGTTTTGCAAAACTTTGCGGCTAAATGCCGATAACTCAACGATCTGGGTCAATCAAACTCTTTGTGAAAGAAAGCAAATTAGGAACTCTAAAAAATATTTTATATCTTCAGGGGTTTACGCAGTTCGAAAAATTTCGCGCTGAATGACAAAACTTCATATAAAAAAAAAAATCCCATTTGGGATATCCCTTTCACAGCAAATTTTTTTTGGGTAAGGGCCTATACGCAGTTCGAAAAATTTCGCGCGGAATGACAAAACTTCATATAAAAAAAAAAATCCAAAAGGGATATCCCAAATGGGATTTTTTTTTTATATGAAGTTTTGTCATTCCGCGCGAAATTTTTCGAACTACGAAGACCCCTTAATAAAGAAAACATCAGAAATAGATACGCATACAAACGCAAACACCAATACTAATGTAAAGTCAAGTAACAAAATACAATTGACTTTTTCTATTTCTCTTTGCTAATTCTTCTTTGCTTTAATTGTCTGTAAAAAGAGAGAGATAGAAAAGAAAGTTTATATTTGTCCTTGTTTCTCTTACAAAGCCATGTGCATTCGCTTCCTTTTCATGCCTGAATTCAGGTCTGAAATTTTCAGGACTGTTCGACCGAACTGCAGGGTACTTTACGCAAAGGGTGAACGATCATAAAACATGAACGAAATGTCAAGACTTCATATAAAAAAAAATTCCCTTTTTTGGGATTTTTTTTTTTATATGAAGTTTTGAAATTTCGTGCGGAATTTTAGCATGCTGCGTATGGGCTTAACCAACAAAAATTTATAGCTCCGAAATCAAGATTTTCTAGGTTTCTATCGCTATCTACTCGGTGTAATACATATATGATCAATTCTTCTTGTCAAATTCGTGCTTTCTTTTGCACTAGGCATTAATGTGAACACTATTCTCAAAGAAAACCATTAAATTTCATAAAGCCATAGAATTTGGATCAAAAGACGTCATCTTTTGCCATGAGTCAAACTCTTAAACAATAAAAACAATTTTATTGCAGTTCAATTGTTCAAAAAAAAAAAAAAACAGTTCGCTTCTATTTCGACAATTTCATCATAACTAAAGACGATAATCTTTCCAGGGGTTCTCAAACTTTTGATAGCGTTGAGAAACAATTAGCAACACAGCATTTCACAAGTTGATAAACAGAAACAGGCTTGCAAGGTTTCTCTCTGGAATTCTACAAAGGAACTGATGCATCATCTTGAGCCAAACTCAAAACTACTAATAGTTTTAAATTTAGTTAGTTTTAAGAATTAGTCAGATCTTTTGTGGCCCAGCTTAAGTCAATATAATTAATCATGCAAAAGAAAATATTTTGCTTAACTCTGATTTATTTTTAGTTTTAAAGGCCATTTGTAACTACTTTTATCTTAACCCATTCCTGCTTCTTCTTTTAACCCATATTTCATTTATACCGCTCAAAAAAAATGACTAAGATAACTTTTTTAGTATCTTCTTTCCAAAGTCTATAAAATTTTAATACGCTAAACCTAAAGGTACAAAAGCTATATAACATACCATAAAGATGGCGTAAGTATAGTCGGGCGCGGACGACTTTGGGATTCCCTTGCTTCAGAACTTTAAAAGATATTTATTTGCCAAATTTGGTTACGATATCTTCATAAGCATACGAAACGAGACGAATCTGGCACCAAATGTGTTATTTTGACCGATCGGTTCTATGAGGGCTAGTGCTGGAGAAAACATCGAGGTTATATCGATGCATCGATGTATTGAAGTTTAAAATATCTATATATCGATGTTGGCCAACTGAGATGTTTCTCCAGAACTTCTGCACTCATCAAATAGGTGTTTAGTAGTGCTGGAGAAACATCTCTGTTGGCCAACTTTGATGTATAGATATTTGAAGCTTCGATACATCGATGCATCGATATAACATCGATGTTTTCTCCTTCTGCACTCATCAAATGGGTGTTAAGTAGTGCTGGAGAAACATCTCTGCTGGCCAATATTGATATATAGATATTTTAAGCTTCGATACATCGATGCATCGTTGTAACATCGATGTTTTCTCCAGCACTAATGGGGGCTATATGATATAGGCAACCGATTTTGATAAAATTCGGTTCAGCTTACTATACTAAACAAACGGATTATCCAATGTAAAACTTTTTTTTTTTCGAGGTCCTCTTAAAACCTCCCCTATATAAAAAAAAATAAAAAATTAGCTTTTCTTCTATTGAATAATAAGGGATTTAATCTGAAAGTTTGGTTGCTCTAGCTCGTACCAACTCTGAGTTCTAGGCGTTCATACGGACGGACAGACGGACATGGTTATATCGACTTCTCTAGTCACCCTGATCATACTTTCGGTAACTCGGGAGGGTCTCCGACGACTCTTTCTGTATGTTACAAACATTTTCGGCTGGCAAAAACTTAATATACCCTTTGTACCATAAGGTACAGGGTATAAAAAGATCAGGGTGATAACCTCAGGATGCCTAGCACTGATATCGCTAGCAAACAGACGCTTTTTGCCCAAGAAGATCTCTATTTTTTCAAGACAACGCCTCTCGGGTTCGGCTATAAACTGTAGGTCCCTGTACTCTTTGAACAATTATTATTAGAGATACCTATGCTCAGACTAGGGGCGACTGACAAAATAGTCAATCAGAGAAATTATTATTATAATCAAGATGACTAGAGATAACGATATGGAGATTGTGGACAGACGGAACCTGTATGAACACCTCGATCTGAAAAATGATAATGATTGGGTCAGCATCTCAAAAAAAAAATTAAAGCTTTTTGGAGCTTAATTCCTTTATTTAGGCAGATATTGTAACAATCGGTCCTTTGCAAGAGCTAACAAACTATGTACATAGACCCCATCAAGGTATACTTATTAAAGGTAGAGTAATGCTGCCAGCGTCGTCACCAATTTTAGTGAGAGTAAGAAAAAGCGAGAGAGAGAGAGAACGCATAGATATTAAAAAAATTTGCGTGAGGGCAAGCTACCTCATCTGCAGTCACAAAGAAACTAAAAATTGGAAACTTTCGTTAAGCGGCTTCGGCCAGAGTATGCTACCTGTAGTAAGTAACCTTGAGACTAGTGCTGGAGAAAACATCGATTTTAAATTTCTATATATCGATGTTGGCAAACAGAGATGTTTCTCCAGCACTTCTGCACTCATCAAATGGGTGCTTAGTAGTGCTGGAGAAATCCGATATCGATATATTCCTCCGATACTGACGATATTTACGTATTCGGCGCCAAAACTAAGCGTTCAAGGTGGAATGGTAACTTTAAAAGTGTCACTTGTGTGTTTATGTTGAACTATTTATACGCGACGATATATCGAGATATCGATATTTTTGGTCGATATATCGATATTCCACATCGGTTTCATTCGATACAAAATGATACAGAATATCGATATTGAGTACGCGATGCCCATTCCTACTGTCAGGTCGCTTGCCCAGAGATTTTGGTGAATTCTGTTCGTAAAGAATGTTGTGTTAAGAGGGGGTAGGCTGGTGATATGCATTTGAAACTATATTCGAAATAGCTAGAAATAATAGAATAGAAAGTTCACAAATCTTTGGATTTTTTTTACCTTGCCATCGATGCCCTTACATACTAAAAATATATAAAATTATAATTTATTCTATTTTCATAATTTAAGCTGATACTTGTATAATTTGCAATTACACTTGTTTACAGCAAAATGTATCCTCAACATGTTTTACTCGTTACCGTAGTAAAATAGCACGCTAAATCCGAAAATGAAGTCCAAAAATTTATTCATGGAACGGATTTCGAGATATTTCACAAAAAACACTTTTCGAAAATAAAAAAAAAGTGTCTTTACTTGAAAGCCAATATCTCTGGTTCTACCAAACCGATTTTGACAATTTATTTACTAAGCTGTAGATAATTGATTTACCTATCCATTATACCCAGAACATATTTTTGTCAAATTTACGGTTTGGACGCTATTATGCATTCATATGAAATTTTTTCTAGTTTTTAGCTAATTTTAGTAAAAAATTATATTTGGAATGTAAATTTAAAAATTTAAAAAAAAAATTTAAAAAAAATAAAAATTTTTTTATGGCTCGTAAAGTTTGATCGATTACGAAAAAAATGAGTGGTTGTTTATCAAAATCGGAGAAAAATTTTGGAATTAATAGGAATTTTTGTAAAAAGTATAAAAACTAACTTTTTCTGGAAACCTTCCGTTGCATTTCGGATTTAGCGTGCCATTTTACTACGGAAATGACTAAAACATGTTGAGGATACCAAAATTTTTTAAAATTTGTAAACTAGTGTTATCGGCCGTGCTGCGGAAAACAAAAAAAAAACAAAAAGAACAATTTTATGCGAATTAATTTTTGCGTGCTACCAAATCCGAATTTTTTGCTGCCGCCATCTGCTTATATTTCTCTTGCTGATTGTTAGCACAGCTTTGCACTAGAGGTGGGATACTATCGATAGTGCCACCACTCGATAGCTTAGACTTCGATAGTTGAAACTATCGATACTCTCGATAGTACTATCGAATAAAGTGAAATATGGCACACAAAATAGGGCACATTCTTTATATATGTAAGTACCATAGAGCAAGTGGGGAAAATTCTAATACTTACAAAAAGAGTATTTCAAAATTTTTAACAGAAACATTTTATTCATTGTAAAAAGAGATGCTTTTAAAATTACATCTTAAAAAACCAAAAACTGTCCATTCAACAATTAGCAATCCTAAAAAAATTATGATGTTGGCAGAAGCTCAACATGTCGACATTTCTATGTTTCAGTCGGGTCCTCATGTCCAAAGCTATAAGGCCACTTCTACCGAACATCCATCCTCTCAATTTCTGTAGAAGTCGCAGGAGTGCATAAACATTTGTGGACTAAGTTTTGTAGTTCAACACAGCCGGATCCCTGAAAGAAGAATAATTTTTAGTTACATTTTTAAATTGGTTATACTAAACTTTCGAAAGCTCAATGAATTTGCGTTTTGGCTTAAATTTTGACTGACCAAATCATGTGAAGTGTCAAATATTGCTGCTACCTAAGTTTTAGAGATCTTTTTTCTGTTTTTTGTAACACGAATTTTGTGAAATTCGAAATTTCGGAAGCCAAAGTCGTCTGCTATAAGGAAATGCTTTGTTTTTTATGCGAAGAATTTATAAAAATTTGACTAACTTAATTAAGTTTTATGGTCCCCATCGAATTTGGTGACTCTTAAAGTGTCGGATGATCAAAAAGGTTTGAAGTGTTAGCACTGGTTTTGTATTCTTTTTGACATGTTTCCAATTTTTTGTCCGTTGATTTGTTAAAAAAATTTTTAACATACAAGAGTATACTATCGATATATCGAACAAAACCATCGATAGTATCCGTAAATGAAACTATCGATACTATCGATAGTGCCATCGATAGTATCCCACCTCTACTTTGCACCTTTCGAGGGAAATTATTCACGACTCTGCTATTTCTATTAAAAGGGATATTTTTATACCCTGTACCGTATGGTACAAAGGGTATATTGTGTTTGTGCAAGCCGAAAATGTATGTAACGTACAGAAGGAGACTAGAAAAGTCGATATACCCATGTCCGTCTGTCCGTCTGACCGTCTGTCCGTCTGTCCGTATGAACGCCTAGATCTCAGAGATGGTAAGAGCTACAGCAACCAAACTTTCAGATTAGATCCCTTATTAATCCATAGGAGACAAGTTTATTTTATTTTTTTGATATCGGGATTACATTATATAGCTCCCATAGGGGTGTTTCAGAGGACCTCGAAAAAGCGCAAAAGTTTTAGATGGATAATTCGTTTGTTTATGAAGATATCATAACCAAATTTGGCAATCAGAAGTTTTTTAGAGACCCCGAGCACTGTACCAAATTTTATTAAAATCGGTTGACTATATCATACAGCTCCCATAGAATCGATCGGTCGAAATAATGCTTTTTGTACAAAATTCGTTGTGTTTCGTTTTTTTGTGAAGATATTGTTACCAAATTTGGCATAAAGAAGTTTTTTAGAGTACTCAAGCACTGTACCAAAATTTATCAAAATCGGTTGACTATATCATATAGTCCCCCTAGGACCGATCGGTCAAACAAATTTTTTTGGTGCAAAATTCGATTGATTTCTGTTTGTTTATGAAAATATCGTAGCCAAATTTGCCGAATAAAATTTATCTTGGAGGTCTTAGCAATATGTCGGACTTAATTGCAATGTGGTGGTGCAGGGTATCACAAAGTCGTCTGCGCCCGACTTTAACGTACGCCATCTTTTTTATGCACGACATGGACCATATAAAAATTTGCTTTGAGTAGTGCTATTTTGTTTATGTTAATTATTAGTTTATAACTTTAATTATCATTATAAATAAATATTTCTCAATAACTATTAAACTTGAAATTGGCATAAAGAGAATCTAAGAATATCAAAGAATAATTGAAAAATTATTTTTCACACCTATTTTGCCGATTCGTTTTAATTCCGCATGCAAAAAAAAAAAAATCGTTTTGGTGAAATTGGGAGCAGCAAACATTCGGTTTCAAAACGAATTTGGATTTCGAAAACGGACAGCGGGGCAGTTTTTGGGCACAACTCGAAAAATTCGAGCTCTTAAAGTCTCTACGACTCTTTCGACTCGGCACACTTGTAATAACTTCTCTCGATGTTAGTCATCCAAGTTTTTTTTTTAAGTGTATTTGGTACGCTTGCACCAAGTTGGTCAAGTTGTAGCACTCCAAAAGTTTTGTGGATCCATGCGTAAGCGTATTTTTAGAAGTAGTTCCCCACGCGCAGGGATGGTGCTATACACCATATAGCTATGTGCTCGCGAACCAAGCGACGTCATTCGTAAAACACACGAATGGCTTCGGGTATGTGTGCACGGTTAGAATCAGTTGACGCTTTTACCTGGCAAGTTCTGAGCTTGTCGCTGGGGCTCTTAAAGCCCATAACGTTCAGAGCCGCGTCAGTTCCAGCCGTGGCATGAGCGGCAGCACAACTCAAAACGCGACTAAAATTAAAATACAAATTGAAATAATAAATTAAAAATAATAATAATAATTATATATGAAAAAAAAAAACGAAACAAAAACGCACAGTTACTTAATAAACAGTCTAATTAAATTGTTTTGTTTTTTATTTATTTTTTTTTTAAATTGAATTAAATTTGTTTTTTTTTTTGTTTAATGCAAAAATAAAAACAATTTGTGGTATATTAAGTGCAACAATAATTTGCGTGCTAAACAATGGAACTTAAGAATATGGAACAAGAAGCCAACAACGGCGTCGCTGCCGTAAACCTCGGAACGGCCAATGGAGCCAATGGTGCTAATGGTGCTCCTAAGGTAACTCTAAACACATAGCAGGTGTACTAAAGTGAACGTTTAAACAAGTTCAAGTGCTTAGGCAGAACTAATTAGTAACTGCTAATTAGTAACAAGCCAACATAGATAATATTTACGTAGTACAATTATCTAATATACTAGAACTGTTTCCAAAGCGCCTCTGTTGCCTTATGAATGGCACTTGCCGCAAAAAAAAATACAAAGGTTGATATTACGAATTTTATAGTTTTACGAGCCATCATTATCATATATACTTACTATGTATATATCTAACAAAGTATTTGATACTTGGTACTTTGGTTAGTGCGGCCATAATATATCCAAGAATATATGGCTTGTTAACGTTCTATATACCTTCTATTTTATAGTTTATTGGCGATATAATGAATTTCCCGAAAACTTATCTTAAGTAAACTCCATGCAACAAACTTAAAAGTCTTTGGCGCACAATCTCAGTGACGCTTTCAAGCACTATAGAGTACTTGGTACTTGGTACGTACTACACTTAACATAATATGTTTGCGATTATAAACGAATTACGATCATGGCATAAAAGATGATTTGAGAGCCGGCACGAGGCGAGGCCTTCTAATCGCTATTTCTAGCGATAGTATATACCTAGTACCGACATAGCCAACATTTTTTTTGTTTCAAACTAGCTCTAGCTGGTTTCTCAGGATGTATCAGTTTTTATGAGCAGTCATAAGCATTTCACAACAATATTGTGACCGCATCATAAATAATGCGTATATTGGTCTCTTATCAGACCCGACCAACTTTAATTGGCTAACTGGCGATCCACTGCCCGAGTCTAATTAAAACATATGGCACTACAGACGACGTGCATCATTAGCAGAGGCAGTAAAAAATAGGCCTTTCACAGAATTTCTCAAAGCGTGCACTTAATTTGCGCAGAAAATTTAACTTAATTTCCCTTTTTAGCGTCTAGGAATTTCTAGAGCAAGTATTCTGTTGAAGGAAAGCTCGAGTTTCTCCAAGTGCTCCGTTGATTTGCAAAAAACCTTAATGTTCGCTAAAGTTATTTTTCAAAGTTGAAAAAAAATCCCGAATGTTTCACATAATTTAGAAATAATCGGCCGTGCTGCGGAAAACGAATTTTATTCGGATTTGTTTTCAAAACGAATGTTTGGTGCTCCCAATTTCACCAACACGAATTTTCCACGTGGTTTAAAGCCGAAACTTCTGTTGCAAGAGAAATTAAAACGAAGTGTATGCATTTTAAACTCAAATAATATTTTTTTTAATATTCTTTGATGCTTTTAGATTCTATTTATGCCAATTTTCAGTTAAATAGTTATTGTTTTTAACTCCTTTTAACTATTTTTTTCTGAATTGACCCACAACTCAAACCGATTTTTTATACGGTTCATGTCTTGCATAAAAAAAATTTCCCTTGTAATAGAAATAGCAATGTTGTGAATAATTTCCCTCGAACGGTGTAAAGCTGAGCAAGGTAAATAGTTGACGATAGCTAAATATTCGGATTTGGGAGCACGCAAAAACGAATTAAATATTTGTAGCTATTTGTTTCTGAATTAACCCACAACACTTTCTTGCATAAAAAAATTTCCCTTGTAATAGGAATAGCAAAGTCGCGGATAATTTCCCTCGAGCAGTGTAAAGCTGAGCAAGGTAAATAGTTGACTATAGCTAAAAATTCGGTTTTGGGAGCACGCAAAAACGAATCGGAATAAAATTGTTCGTTTTGTTTTTTTCGTTTTCCGGAGCACGGCCGAATGCATTTTTTTCAATTTAATTTTATTATTAATTAAACAGCCATAAAGAAAAGCGACTTTCGCATGGCGAGGTCTGACCTCTGGATCTAAAAAGTTTTTTTTTTTTGGTTAAGGCCTATACGGAGTTCGAAATATTTTGCGCGGAATGACAAAACTTCATATAAAATAAAAAATCCCAAATGGGATTATGTGGTTATGTGGTTTTACTTGCAACAGTTAAAATTAAAACTTTTTAACTTAAAGTCCATCGATAGTCTCCATCGAGCCCTAAATTTTTTTCAATAGCACTGTCACTATTTTAAAACATATTTCTGGTAAGCGCAGATAGCTGCTTGGTTTTATTTTTATTTCGAAAGTTGAAAAAGGAAATCCCAAGGTCTCACATAAATTTCCATTTTTAAGGCCCATACGCAGCATGCACAAATTCCGCACGAAATGTCAAAACTTCATATAAAAATCCCAAAAAAGGGATTTTTTTTTTTATATACGCAGCATGCGAAAATGCCGCACGAAATGTCAAATCTTCATACAAAAAATTCCCTTCTTCCTTTCTTGGTGTCCAAACTTCATATAAAAAAATTCCCTTTTTTGGGATTTTTTTTTTTATATGAAGTTTTGTCATTCCGCGCGAAATTTTTCGAACTGCGTAACCCCTTATAATTTGAACAAAGTTCATCGACGTAGCTTAGAGTGAAATGATAGCGAAATCGTTACGTAATAGCGTAACCATCGGCTTTCGGATGTCTCTGAAAGTTTCCAAACCTCCCATATAGCCCGAGGGCATAATTCTTTGTTTTAATGGAACAGGGTATCTTCTGATTTGGCTTTGCAAATTTTTTTATATATAATAATATATAATTTGCCGTTTTTAATAAACAAGTTTTTTTCATTTGGCCTGGTTAATAATTAGTATAATTAACTATAAAATTTAGTATTTTGCATATATATTTTTTTTTTTTGGTGCATAAAAAGATAAGCATTTAAAATAGTTACAACAAAATACTTAAATATTTAAATCAGTAAACTCATTTTCCTAACTTGAGTCACAGGCAATCTATTTAAATGTAAAAAAAAATTGCCAAATATAAGATTTTTTTTTTAGTGTAGCTAAAAGTTTAAATATAATAATTACTTACAAATAAAATTGTGCATTTTAGTTTTGCTGAAAATTATATAATTTTAGAATAGAGGCGTTATTTACATTTAAGTGTGAAATATGTATAATGATTTATAATGAACTTAGATAGCTTACCCCGCAGTAAAAAATATTAACTTTTAAAGATTTCGTAAAAACAATATGCACATTAGTAAAAATGTTCTACTAGATTTTTGCGGTCTGTTGTAGCAGCTATATAAATATTGTGCTCTGCTGTTGAACCAATTCAGGAATACTGTGTAAACTTATAAAGGGTGATTTTTTAAGCGTTTGGTTTTTTAAATTAAAAAAAAAAAACAATAAAAATGTATAAAATTTCTATTTGAAGTTGTAAATCAATCTTTGCTATTTACTTTTTAAAGATTAAGGCTCATACGCAGCATGCAAAAATTCCGCACGAAATGTCAAAACTTCATATAAAAAAAAATTCCCTTTTTTGGGATATTTTGATGATGATGATGCCAACGGCCCATAAACCACACCAAACAGTACATTTTTGTGGATGCATTGGCAGCTCTTGCAATGCTTTTGGTTGCTCTTCACTCCAAACGCGGCAATTTTGCTTATTGACGTAGTCATTCAACCAGAAATGCGCTTCATCGCTGAAGACAATTATTCGATAAAAAAGCGGATATTCAGCGAGCATTTCCAAAGCCCATTCACCGAGCACGCGACGTTGTGGCAGGTCGCCTTCAGTTCTTGCACCAACTGTATTTTGTATGGTTTTAAACCAAGATCCTTGCGTAAATTGCTCCATGTGGTCGAATAACACATACCCAACTGCTGCGAACGACGCCGAATAGACATTTCATGGTCTTCAATACCACTGGCTGCTACAGCCGCAGTAGTTCTGCAGAACGCACTTTACGTAGACGATTTGGTGGTTAAAAGCCCATACGCAGCATGCGTCAAAACTTCATATAAGAAAAATCCCTTTTTTGGGATATATAAAAAAAAATTCCCTTTTTTGGGATATTTTTTTTTATATGAAGTTTTGACATTTCGTGCGGATTTTTGCATGCTGCGAATGGGCATTTACTGCATGTAATCTTGGTTCATCCGGAAAATCCAATTTTGGCATTTTTTTTTGGTCCAATGATGCCAACGGCCCATAAACCACACCAAACAATACATTTTTGTGGATGCATTGGCAGCTCTTGCAATGCTTTTGGTTGCTCTTCACTCCAAACACGACATACGCAGCATGCTAAAATTCCGCACGAAATGTCAAAGCTTCATATAAAAAATTCCTTGTTTGGGATTTTTTTTTATATATATATACAAAAATTCCCTTTTTTGGGATTTTTTTTAGATGAAGTTTTGACATTTCGTGCGGAATTTTTGCATGCTGCGTATATAAATATATAAAAAAAAAATCCCAAAAAAGGGAATTTTCTTTTATATTAAGTTTTGACATTTCGTGCAGAATTTTTGCATGCTGCGTATGGGCCTTAAAGTAAAATTGTTGCGAAATTTGGTAACAAGAGCTTGAATATCCAGGTCAGTAGGTCGATTATGACGAGCGTAAAATGGACGCAGCGCTCTAAACACATTTTTTACTGAGCACGATTTTTGGTAACAAAATTCAATAATTTGTAAACGTTGTTCGGGCGTAAGTCTTTCGATGATGAAATGGCAATGCGAACGAGTATTTTTGACTTTGACATATGTCATGAATCACGCGTGAGCTGTCAGAACAATTAGTTTGAAAAACCAAAAAAATCACCCTTTATATGATAATAATGGAACAAAAATGTTTCATTGTACCCATTCCAACATATCAATTGATATTTTTTCGAAAAATTTTCAATATTACGATCAATAGTAAGGTACGATTTTATTAAAAGTGGTTTCATCTTTCATGATTTTTAAAATTATCAGCATTTTTATATGTGATAATGGAACAAAAATGTTTCATTCTATCCATTCCAACAATCCATTTGATCTTTTGGAGGAAAATTTTGAATATAACGAGCACTAGTAAGGTACGATTTTATTAAAAGTGGTTTCATCTTTTAAGATTTTCAAAATTATCAGCATTTTTATATGTGATAATGGAACAAAAATGTTCCATTCTACCCATTCCAACATTCCATTTGATCTTTTTGAGAAAAATTTTCAATATTACGATCACTAGTAAGGTACGATTTTATTAAAAGTGATTTTATCTTTTAAGATTTTCAAAATTAACAGCATTGTTATATGTGATAATGGAACAAAAATGTTTCATTCTACCCATTCCAACATTCCATTTGATCTTTTGGAGGAAAATTTTCAATATTACGAGTACTAGTAAGGAACGATTTTATTAAAAGTGATTTCATCTTTCAAGATTTTTAAAACATTTTTTTTCTTTTTTTTAAATGTAGCAGGGAGTAGGAAGCGTATGAGATCATGTGACTAAAATTTTAGCAAGATATGAGCATTCAGCAACACTAATAATACCAATATCTAACACCCTAGAAACAAAGGGTATTCCGATGTCGTACAACGGCCCGACTAATTCAAATCTTAATACACTCAATGATCATTTATTATTGACGCTATAGAAGTACTTTTGTAATAGAAGTGTTTAGACACTGTCTTTCTTCAAGCTTTTGACCTCTGGGATGAATGCCAAACTTTTGGATTTAGAATTCAACAGTACCCAGTAACTCTGGGAATTATATTTTTTTAACAGAGGGCCAACATTTTGCTGTTGAGGTAACATCACGGTTCAATCAATTCCATTTTTTTTTTATCTAATAAATACTTGAAATATTTCAATTTCTCATGGCAAACGTTTGTAAGTTGGCATTGTCATGCTTGAGAGCTCATATAATAGTTAGTTCCAAGTCGTCTGTCTAATAGCTTAATCAATATAAAGAGACTATTAGTCAAATTTACGAGTTTCAGTATTTGAACAGCTTTTTCGGATATCTGAAATTTTCCTTGATATAGATATTGATTCAACAGCTGCATCATAATTTATTTTATATACAATATTATTTCCAAAGATAATAATATATAAGAAAATAAACAAACAAAAAGTCTTACTAGCTGCTTGTCAAGACATACGGTTTCTATATATAGTACATAGCACATATAGTATATATGTGCACAAGATTAACATACTGACTTTAAGCAGTTGTTTGACTGCATTAGGGCATACACTGAGTCATTGCTGAATGCAGCTAACAAAAGTGCAAAAAGTATCTGGATTAAGCCAGCTATGGTCAAGGCTGGCTGCATGGGAAATATCCAGGGCCGCATTAAAGCGGGCGCCCGCCCGCCAGAGGGCGTTACAGTATATACTAAAATGGGAAGTTTTGTTATGGACAGCTGTTCTTTTGAAACAGCTGACTAACTAAAAGTCGCGGCGTTGCCATACAGTGGAATATGCTGTAATTTTTTGCCCTCAAAAAATGTTTCTGCGTTCCTGAATTTGCCAACTTAAGGCCCATACGCAGCATGCAAAAATCCCGCACGAAATGTCAAAACTTAATATACCAAAAAATATCCCAAAAAAGGGAATTTTTTTTTTATATGAAGTTTTGACATTTCGTGCGGAATTTTTGCATGCTGCGTATGGGCCTTTAAGCATTATTTTCAAAGTTAAGAGATTTTTTTATTTTAGAATGTTTAAAATGATTCTAGAAACAAGTGCACTTGGTGGTAGTTATGTTTAAGGTTTAAAATAAATTTCTTAATCTAAGCTAGAACACTCTTGACCTAAGGCCCATACGCAATTCGAAAAATTTCGCGCGGAATGACAAAACTTCATATAAAGAAAAAATCCCATTTGGGATATTTTCGGGGAAATTTTCGATCTGCGTATGGGCCTTTAAGATAAAACATTTTGAATTAAAAAAAGAAAAAGTAGGTACTAAAAGTTTATTTTCGGTAAAATAATTGCTAAAACTATAGGTATGACATAAAAAAAATCTAAAATATAAATTAGACGATTTCGTACTCATTGTAAGAATTAATGCAGGGATTGTGAATATTTAATAATAATAACTTAAGGCCCATACAAGGCCCTTTTTTGGGACTTTTTTTTTATATGAAGTTTTGACATTTCGTGCGGAATTTTTGCATGCTGCGTATGGGCCTTTAATTTAATAAAAATAGATTTTGCACTAAGCACTTTTTTTTGGACCGATCGGTCCTATGGCAGCTATATGATATAGTCAACCGACTTTGATTAAATTTGGTACAGTGCTGGGGAATTCTGAAAAATTTCCCAAGTGCTACATTTGTTTACGACAGCTTCATAGACAAACGAACATCCTGAAGGCCTACGTTGCTCTGGCTACAAAACTTTTATAATTTAGAATTAACTTCTACTTCTTCATATCACCGATATGAAATAAACTTGTCTCTACAGATCTGATCTGAAAATTTGGTTGCTCTAGCTCTTACCATCGCTGAGACCTAGGCGTTCATACAGACAGACAGACAGACAGACGGACATGGTTATATCGACTTCTCTGGTCACACTGATCATACTTTAGGTAACTTTGAGGGGTCTCCGCTGTCTCCTTCTATATGCTGCATACATTTACAGCTTGCACATATATTCGTTTTGGGGAAATTCGAACTAAAATACACATCATCCTTTTTTCTGAGTATATCGATAATAATAACGAATTGTGACAGCGTGAGATCATTAACAAAACTTAAAATGATGAGTTGGCGTCTGAAAAAAAATATTATAGTGTAATTAAGAGTATTACAAAAGTAGTTTTGTGACGTAATAAAGTTGGAAAACGTATAAAAATAAACTTTATGTGCGGGCCCCCGCATTGCAGCCGGCCTTTACCCGCTCGTTCCAAAATACGGCACTGGGAATACCCTTAAGTAAGTGTCATAGCTCAGTCTATGACAGTTTTGTGGTTGAGTAGTTCGGTTTATGCAGTCAGTTCCATAAAAAGCCTCATTGGGAAGTACCCTCATAGCTATTAACATTCTCTGCAAACTTGTTAGACTTTAGAGATTTATTATGTTTTGTATTCAAAGATACTTTGCATGCATTACATATACATACGTACGTATAAATAGAACTGTGTGAAAACCAATTAATTTCCATTGACATTTCCATAGTCTAGCACAGTCATCATAACGTGATTTAGCAAATCTTGTTTTTCCAAATGACTTGTCTAGTAGCAGGGAATTTTTATTTTATTTTATAAATTGCACATGGTATATATACATGTATATACGGCGTATGTAATATAATGAACTACATATGTATATATATTAAGTATTGCTTAACAGTGACTGATCATGAAAAAGTAAAGGTTTGTGTTTATTGCTATTTTGATTCACTGTACCATAAACCTTCTTGGTTGGATAGTAAGTGTTCGTCTCCCCAGATGTGCGTAGTTCCCAATTTTAGCAAAAGATAAGCTTTATCGATTCATGTCGATATCTTGCAATATGAAAAGATATAGGGTGAATTTATCGTTTTTTGAACCCTTCTCTTATAAACTGCAACATTCAGCCGTGCTCTGGATAACCGAAAGATTTTATTCAGTTTCGTTTTTTGCGTGCTCCGAAAAACGAATTTTTTAAGCCGGTAAGCCTCTTGCACTTATCGGTCATGTGTTCGTGTATGAACGAACAAACGAACACAAAAAAGCCGTTTTGTGTTAAGGCCCATACACAGCATGCGAAAATTCCGCACGAAATTTCCCTTTTTGGGATTTTACAAAACTTCATCTGAACAAATTTCCCTTTTTGGGATTTTTTTATATGAAGTTTTGACATTTCGTGCGGAATTTTTGCATGCTGCGTATGGGCCTTTAGTCAGAAAAAAAATAATTAAAAAACAATAATTGTCAATAAATATATAACTTCAAGTTGGCATAAATATAATCTAAGAATCTAAAAGAATATTTCAAAAATTATTTCAGTAAAAAATTGGTGAGTTTTTAAAACTATTTTGCTGATTCGTTTTAATTGCTCTTGCAAAAAACATTCGGTCTCAAACCACATGAAAAATTTGATTTGGTGGAACTGGCAGCACCCAACATTCGGTTTCCAAAACGAATTTGAATAAAATGTTCGGATTCGTTTTCCGAGGCACGGCTGATTGCGCCACTTTCGATTGCCAAATTCGGCGACGATATCTTGGTAAATAATTAAAGAGATCGTTTTTTTAACCAATTTTGACAGCTATAAGATAAAGTAAACCGATTCAGATTTGGTACAGTGCTTAGGAATTTCCAAATGTTATAGGAGTTGCCCCCTTAAAAATACTTATAGTGAGATTGCTCTTAGTGAAAGATAATGTGGTTTGACGTGGAGAACAAGCATAGCCGTGAGCCAGAGAGTGCTTTCGAAGACTGCGAATAGGAGAAATTTCTTGATGAAAAGTCGAATGAGAATATCACTGAGAGTGAAGAAGGCATCGGAATGGTTCAGATATGAGTAAATTAGATTTCATACAAACGGACTTGTCTTGGGTACAGGGTACAACAAGCTAGAGTCACCAAATTTGGTTTGTTAACTCATGTGAGCCTAATCAACAAGGCAATATTGACTTTTATACCCTGTACCGTATGGTACAAAGGGTATATTGAGTTTGTGCAAGCCGAAAATGTATGTAACATACAGAAGGAGACGTCGGAGACCCCCCAAAGTTACCTAAAGTATGATCAGGCTGACTAGAGAAGTCGATGTACCCATGTCCGTCTGACCGTCTGTCTGTAGGAACGCCCAGCTCTCGAGATGGTAAGAGCTAGAGCGATCAAATTTTCAGATTAGATGCGTAATTATGTCAGGGGAGACAAGTTTATATTACTTTTTCGATATCGGGGTTATATTATATTAGCTCCCATAGGGGTGTTTCAGAGGACCTTGAAAGAAAACAAAAGTTTTAGATAGATAATTCGTTTGTTTATGAAGATATCATTACCAAATTTGACACTCGTAGAGTTCCCAAGAACTGTAGCAAATTTGGACAAAATCAGTTGTCTATATCATATAGCTCCCATAGGACCAATCGGTCAAAAAAACGTGTTTTGTACAAAATTCGTTGTGTTTCGTTTGTTTGTGAAGATAACGTATTCAAATTTGGCATTTTTTTAGAGTACCCAAGCATTGTACCAAATTTGGTCAAAATCGTTCGACTATATCATATAGCTCCCATAGGAACGATCGGTCAAAAAAACGTTTCTGGTTCAAAATTCGTCTGTTTTTGGTTGTTTATGAAGGTATCGTAACCTAATTTGGCAATCAAATGTCTTTTGGTGTTCTTAAGCAATATACCGGATTTTATTGCAAGCATTTGTACAGGGTATCCCAAAGTCGTCCGCGCCCGACTTTAACGTACGCCATCTTTTTTTTTAAAACTTAATTCCAATCCACGCACCACTGTACACAATAATAAAACTTCACCTGGCCAGACTGACTCATATTTTCAATTAAAGAAATGCTCTGAACAACAAAAGTATGAGTCGTAACAACTTAGAATATCTTTCAAAGTTTGCACAAGAACATTTACAAAACAAAGTAGGTCTGTAAACTAATTTCACTTGAAGAGTTTTACTATTTTTAGTAAGCCTAGTAGTCACACTCAAGCGTCAGTATTTTAAAAGCATTTTTCAAGGCCCATAAGCAGCAAGCAAAAATTCCGCTCGAAATGTCAAAATTTCATATAAAAAAAAATCCCAAAAAAGGGAATTTTTTTTAATATGAAAATCCCAAAGAAGGGAATTTTTTTTTTATATGAAATTTTGACCTTTCGTGCGGAAGAAAAAAAGTCTTTAAAATTATTTTAAAGGCCTATACGCAGTTCCAAAAATATCGCACGGAATTTCCCATTTGGGATTTTTTTTATATGAAGTTTTGTCATTCCGTGCAAAAAACATATATTTACAACCAAAAAAAGTCTTTGAAAATCGTTAAAAACAAAAATCATATTAAAATGCCAGCGATGCAGTTCGCGGTGGACTTTTTGGATACGCTGCATTACCATCGCTTTCTTTTATTGCTGGCCTACTTGGCCATGCGTCGTCAGGTCAATGATAACCATATCTTGTGGACAGTGTTGGATGTGCTCATCAGCAGCTATATGTATCCGTGAATTTAGCCAATTTTAAGATGATTGAATAAATCTTATGATATTGTTTAAGCTGTTACTCGTCCTTTAACTACGTCCTAATTTCTATGAGCGTCTTATCTTTGTTCAATAGTCACGCGCTTTGTACTCGAAGCTATTTGATTAAAGCTCTAATCTTATCAAGATATGTTATTATACAGCCAAAAATTGGTTGTCTTCAATGAGCTGGTAAATATTTGTTAGTCAAACACAGAGCAGACATTTTAAATGTACTTAGTATGAAAATAAATGACGGCAGCTTTCAAGTTTTATGTTAAGTATAATTACACATGTATCTGGTATTAATTAGGGGCAGCTTGTTTTTGGGGGAACTCCAGCTGTTTATGGCCACTAATTGAGAGTACAAGGTAGGCTGATTTGTAAGGAATGTGGTAGTTAGCTATTTAAGTATGCGAGGGCTGTAACAAAAATATGCTGTAAATGGCTAGCTTATAAGGCAGTGCGTAGGTAAACTTTTCTTGTTGGCGTATAAAGCTATGTTAGATTATTGAAACTGAGCAAAACTCTTGCGCTTTTCACTCACTGACCAATGCTCCCCCGATTTGGCTGCGATCCGCCTTTTATTGGCCAAATCCTGGTATTCCCGCCCAAACCTATGCTAAGAAAACATAAACGGCATTTTGCTTAGCTATCTGTTTATTCTAATAGAAAAGAAAGAGTACGCCGTACTTAGCACTATCCCTATCACCTACTTTATACTTACACACTAAACTATAATTAGCGCGCCGAGCTTAAAGGCCGCTATACCTTAACTAGTGTTGGTGAGAGTAGGCGCGCCCCTGCAGGAAAAAAATTCAGTTCCGAACTGGTTCCCAAAAACACCCCGACGGCGAAACTGTGTGTCTCAAACCTAGTATGATTGCATACGGCTAACTAGTATGTTTAACATGGGCTTGTCATAGGAAGCAACCAGAATTTTTGGGTACGATGTTCAACTGGTAGCAAACTGGTTCGCCTGCATATGGGACATAACTAGTTGCTCCTTTACCGTTTTATCCTATACAGCGACTGTTCTTTTTTTAACCATTCAAAAACTAGTTACGTTCAGAGTTATTGAGGCCACTTATATGACACCGAATTCCTGCAGGGGCTTTCACCGCTTTTCTTACCAAGCAGTCCAAGCAGTTTTCATACTGCCCTATTGGCAAAAATCGGAAAACTGTTGCCTCCTCACAATGCTGACATTATTCTTTGCTGTGACTCTGGTACCGCCAGATCTTTCCGCAAGGTTACAGATACTTTAGCTTCCTCTCGCTCTACATACGCTTTGGGTTCGAAGATGCCGATATGATATTCCCTACCGCATTTTATATCATACGCCCGCTGGAAGCTTGTATATTTAGGAAATAAGAGTCTTACCAACATAGTTGGCGCATACATAGTGGCATCCTACCCTCTCATCACTGCTGGCCAGTGCTCAGTTTCAATAGTACTGCTAGTTGGAGCCCAATATTTTTAGAAGAAGAAGCTTGGCACGCAGTTTGCTCAACGGTACATGCGTTAGACTTAGATTGTCTAAAGCTTGACTCCAGTCAGGTTATATTCCGAACTTATAGCTTAGGCGCTATAATAATCTTCTTCTTCTTAGCTTTACAGTCTTTGGTGGACCATAGCTTCCGCAAGGATCTCTCTCCATTTGTCCCTCTCTACAACGACATCTCTCCAGCGTCGGACTCCTATTTTTCTGACATCGGCTTCTACATCATCCAGCCATCGTTTCGTTGGACGTCCTCTTCTTCTTCCTCCAATCGGTTGCAATACAAAGGCCTTTCGAGCTATTCTTTCCGTGGACATTCTTAGCACATGACCCAGCCACCTTATTCTCTGTGCTTTAATAAATCTGATAATTGTTTCATGTCCTGCTAGCGATTCTATTGTAGTTCATGATTGTATTTTATCCGGTAGGTGCCATACGGTAGATTGATTCTCTCGAAGCACAACAGTTGAGCTGCATCTGCGTTCTTCAAGACCCAGAGTTCGCAGGCATATGTGAGTACTGGTCTTATTACTGTTTTGTACATTCTGAATTTTTGGCTGCGTGAAAGATCTTTGATCGGAATAGCTTTAGATTTGCGTAGTATGCTTTGTTCGCGGCCTGTATTCATTCCTTAATTGCTACTGTCGAGTCCTTTATAGCAGATAGCATTATACCCAGGTATCTGAATTATTCCACGCTCTCAAAAACGTAGTCGCCAATGGCTAGATTGCTAGAGTCTATTAGCTGGATCGAACCATATATTTTGTCTTATCAGTGTTAATTTTTAGCCCCGCCGCTTTGGAGTTTCGTTCCAGATTTTTGAATCCATTTGCCAGTTCAGACTTGCTTTTGGCCATTATTAGTACAGGCGCTATAATAATATTATTGGAAAAAGCTGCACTGTGAACCTTAGCATCAATTTGGCTTCCCTCAAGCCCTAGAGCTCCTCGACTCGCACAATATCTGTGACAAACTTGATTATTTGAGATGGTTCTAGTCGCGTGACATCATGCAGCCATATTTTATGCCCACTGAAAGGGGATTTCCTTCTGCTGATAAGTTTTCCTCCTCAGTTTTACAAAACCTGCAGATGTTTCCTGAGTCTGCAATGTCCCGTCAGTATACCAGTCAGTATCCTAGAGAATTCTTGCCATATTGGGATATCTTCTTGAACTTATCGTAACCAAGTTAGCAACACTTTTACCTTCTTCGCTCTAAAGCTTTGAAGAAACAGCTTCCTTAATTTGGTAGAGTGTTTAAAGAAAAACTCATAGACGCAAAAACGGAAACCTCATAGACCCGAGCAGAGTACACTGAGATACAGCCAAACAGTCTGCTTGGAATGTCCATATAGAAAAATCATATTATTATTAACAAATCTTCTATGACTATCGATATCAGTAGAAGAAAAAGCTGTGCGCTAATTAAAATAAATTTAAATGTTTCAGTTTCAAGTTTCAAGTGACAAGTTTTACGTAAATTAAATGTGCAGCTGGTTAAAGATTTCATGTGGTTCCAGCGCTGGAAGCAAACTGTTCGATGTGCTCTTAAGGCCCATACGCAGCATGCAAAAATTCCGCACGAAATGTCAAAACTTCATATAAAAAACAAATTCCCTTTTTTGGGATTCCGCACGAAATGTCAAAACTTAATATAAAAAACAAATTCCCTTTTTTGGGATTTTTTTGTTTTATTTGAAGTTTTGACGTTTCGTGCGGAATTTTTGCATGCTGCGTATGGGCCTTTAACGAGAGAATGATTCGATTGACGTTCCATATGTTTTTATGAAAAGGCAGTTTGAAAAAATCCCAGTTGGGATATCCCATTTGGGATTTTTTTTTTTTATATGAAGTTTTGTCATTCCGCGCGAAATTTTTCGAATTGCGTATACGCCTAAAGGCTCAAACAAACATACCTAAAAATGTATATAAGTGAAGGTGACACCGAAGTAATCTTCAATACGGTTAGTTTGAGAGTAAAAATTAACATGGACATGATGCCTAGATTACGAAAATGGTAACAGCTAGGATAGTTGAACGTAATATTTTAACTCCCACTTCAATTAAGTTGGTATGGTTGGTACAAACTTTTATAATCGAAGCATGAACTTGGGCGATAATCGGATAATACGAATTGTGCTACGGAAAACGAAAAAACAGAACGAACAATTTTATTCGGATTCGTTTTTGCGTGCTCCCAAATCCAAATTTTTTGCTGTCGCCATCTACTCATATTTCCCTTGCTCATGGTTAGCACAGTTTTGCAACTTTCGAGAGGAATTATACAAGGGAATTTTTTTCTATGCAAGACCATTTAAGCAAGAATTGAAAATTTTTTTATGCAAGACACGAACCTTATAAAAATTCGCTTTGAGTAGTAGTAAATTTTAAAGGGGTCTACGCAGTTCGAAATCTTTCGCGCGCAATGACAAAACTTCATATAAAAAATGTCCCATTTGGGACAAAACTTCATATAAATATAAAGTCCCATTTTGGATTTTTTTTTTATATGAAGTTTTGTCATTCCGCGCGAAATATTTCGAACTGCGTATAGGCCCTCATCAATAATTATTTTAAGGCCTATACGCAAATATATATATATATATATATATATTCCAAATGGGATTTTTTAAAGATTTTGTTAAGATTCGTTTACCGTAGCACAGCCGATAGTAAATTTTGTTGTTGATCTATTTTGTTCTGAAACAGCCCTCGTAAGCACCAACAGTCTCTTATCTGGCTGGTATTGAGATCGGCACAGTTTTGCTTTGATGCGTTGAGACATTGTGAAATGTTTGCACAAGTCCATGCGAATTTTTTAGCCGCATACCAAATAGAGACGACTATCCCAACAGACTGCATAAATATTTATTTAAGACGGAATGTATACTAGGCTAGCTTAAATAAATCATTTATCTGTAGCACATACCACATTCCACATAGCCCATAACACTGGCTACATAGTAACAAGTTTCGAGATTAAAGATCTGTTATCTTGTCTTACTTAGAATGCGGAGAAAGTGGAGAAACAATTCGATACGGAGCGCACCAATTGGGGCAATGGACTTGAATTTCTGATGTCTTGCATATCGGTATCTGTGGGATTGGGTAACATTTGGCGTTTTCCATTTACGGCTTTTGAGAATGGCGGTGGCGCATTTCTGATACCCTACATAGTAGTGTTATTTTTAATCGGTAAGTTTTATAAACAATAAGCTAACAACTTCTTAGCTAAGAATTTTTTATTTTTTTTTTTTAGGCAAGCCCATGTATTATTTGGAAATGATAATTGGACAGTTTACTAGTCAGGGCACTGTAAAAATTTGGTCTATATGCCCCTTATTTTTGGGTAAGTTGTATTACTAAAACTTTTCAAGCGACCTATTTCGATTATTTCTTGTATTTGCAGGCGTTGGTTATGGTCAGGCTTTTGCCACCATATGCATCATAACGTACTACTCTTCACTGTTGGCCCTAACCTTGTACTATCTATTTGTGTCCTTTCAATCGATATTGCCCTGGGCCTATTGCCGCGAGGACTGGATTAACTGTGTGGACTCGGGCATAAATGCGCTGCAAAACTCACATAATACTACGTCTCTCTTAACTACCACGGATCAGCAGCAAAGCAGTTCGGAGCTGTATTTCTTGTAAGATCTATAAACATAATAACAACTTTTCCGCCTACTTGACTTTTAAATTCTTTACAGAAATGTAGTTATTAAGGAGAAAATTTCCATAGTGGATGGCATTGGCGAACCCAACTGGAGATTGACTATAGCATTGTTTGTATCCTGGGTGGTCATCTTTTTGGTTATAATGCGTGGCGTCAAGAGTTCGGGCAAAGCTGCTTACTTTCTGGCCCTGTTCCCCTATGTGGTTCTATTTGCATTGCTTGGCAGAGCCGTAACATTGGATGGTGCTGTTAAGGGTATTATCTTCTTTCTGGAACCTCAATGGGGAGAGTTACTCAATCCAAAGGTAAGAGTTCGAGCATATTGTGAACATAATATTTTATGTGTAGAATAAGCTTTTCAGCTACGTTTACTTGTGGGCGAAGCAATTCTCCAGATTCCACGTAGGAAAAGTGAATAAATTTCAAAGCTGAGATTTGGCCGATAAACGATAGAGCTAGCCATGGGCGCAGGCAGTGTAGCATATCCGATTTCATAAATGGATACCTTTCAGATAATGCCAATGTATCTAATCGGGTCATAGCATATAAAAAGTTCTTTAATCCTAAAAATAGCCAAGTTAATCTATACGACCAAAACAGTTTTTCAATACTGACCTATTACACTAGTTTACACGAAAAATTAACCACCTAAAAATGTGTTTTAGGATAATTTTGGATCGAGATATTCACGAATAACTGAAAACAGTAACCAAATACATGTTTTTCGAAAAAATCTCGAAAACGGATCTACGAAAAAAAGAAAATGTTATTTTAGTGCTTTTCAACCCAAAATTACCCTAAAAAGCTTAATTTTTAAGTTTCACTCGATGGCCCTAAAATTTGTAGACTAGTGTTAACGAGCTCCACATTTGCTGCATTCGAACATTACCTTCAAACCCTCATAAGGCAAGATAAGTCAGCGATCCCAAAACTATCGTCGAACATCCAAACTCGAGCAAGATCTTCTATGGGATGCTTTGAAGTTACGTCAGAGAAGAGCTAGATAGATAAAATCGATATTCGGGCTGGGTGGTTTTGAGCCCTTAAATTCGCTTCCAAGGTCTAAAAAAACGCCAGCACGCACAAAACCTGAAGGTTCTCTCAGTAGTCTGACGTGCTAGGATTTTTGGGATTTTCCATCGTTAAATTTAGCTACCTCAAATCATATTAATAATATCAACGAATATTCTCGAACATCGTACATTTTTGTTTTTGTTGACTACTACTAGCCCCAAAAATTCTCAGCCAGATCAATTCCGGAAGGTTAGGTTAAGTAGGCAGCTCAGTTAACTGAGATCACCCAGAGACCATGAGGTCAACTGTGTTGCCTAATTTGCGAGAAGGAAGAAAGGAGTTGGAGAAGGGAAGGGAGGAGGATCAGAACTTTTGGACATCCCTAATCACCTAAGTCTCTCCTATTACAAAATCATTTGGAGGATTCGACAAACGCAGCCAGATCCGCAATGGTCACATAAGCCAAACTACCCAGATGCTCAAAGAACGGTTTGCCCATAAACTGGGTTCGTCTTCTTAGAAGCGTCGGGCAGTCGCACAGCAGGTGTTGGATGCTTTCTGTCTCCTCCACGTCTCCGCAGCTTCGGCAGAAGTCGTGATGGGGAACATGCAGCCTCTAAGCCATGTGGCCAATGGTGCAGTGCCCCGTTACAACTCCTACCACCATCTTGGTCCTGTTTTTATGAAAACGCAGGAGTTCAGATGTGCGCTTTGGGTTATACCTAGGCCAGAGTGCTCGAGAGATGCGACAACCGGACAACGTGTCCCATTCTCTTTCAGCCAGAGCTCTGGCCGTCTCCCTGATTTGCAATACAACGTCCTGTAATGGTTTTTCTGTGTCCGTAACCGCAAGGTTAGCTGCCAGCGCTGATCCGTTCCTGGCGCACTCATCAGCCCACTCGTTACCAGGGACGCCTGAGTGTCCCGGTACCCAGCAGAGGGTGATTGAGTGGTGTTGGATACGGTTGAGCGCAAGCGCTGTCCTACGGATCAGTTTGCTCTTTATGGTTTGCGATGACAGAGCCATGATTGCAGCCTGACTATCGACCAGAATTACAAAGTTCCTTGGACTTTTGCCCACGGTATCAATAAGTCTAGCCGTTTGCGAGATTGCATAAATCTCGGCTTGAAAAACGCTACACCAGTCAGGAAGACGGAATGAGAGCTTCGTCGAAAGCTCTTCAGCGAAGATGCCTGCTCCTGTGCACTCATCCAAATTCGAACCGTCGGTATATATTGTCAGCTCGTTCCCTTTTAAAGGGGGTTTTTGCTTCCAATCTTTCCTTTCCGGGAAAACTGCGACAAAATTGTCGTTCTATTTCTGAACCGTGGAGCAGTCATCACTATCCCCGGTCCCCCCAGCAGGTATGCCTAACTCTGATGACCAATTCCGTAAACAAACTGATTTTTTTTCGGAATTTTTCAAGTTGGGTAACAAAGTTCTATGTACTTTGAAGAGGTTGGTCGTTTTTTTTGGCTAAAATGTTGCACTTGGTAAGTTTGTGTTTGAAGGATTACAGAACTGGGGGATTTACTTGAGCTTAACTGCCTTAATCTAGCTCTTTGCCCTTTTTATGACTGCTACATCGTTTTGTTATCTCTTGCAGGTTTGGAAGGAGGCTGTGGTGCAGTGCTTCTTCTCGCTGGCTGTGGGCACTGGACCCATCATAATGTTTGCCTCCTATAATCGCTTTGATCATAAGATATACAGAGATGCAATGATTGTTACCTCTTTGGATACGCTGACTAGTCTCTTGGCTGGCATAACCATCTTTGCCATACTCGGCAATCTGGCGCATAATCTAAACATTGAGAATATTAAGGATGTGGTACGCAGCGGTACGGGCTTGGCTTTTATATCCTATCCAGATGCTATAGCCAAATTCGAGGCAGTGCCACAACTATTTGCGGTGCTCTTCTTCTTCATGCTGTTTGTTTTGGGCATTGGCTCCATTGTGGCACTGCAAAGTACCATAGTGACCATAATATGTGATCAGTTTAAAGGCTTAAGGTTTTGGAAGGTAGCCTTGCTGACCACCATCTGCGGCTTTCTAATGAGCTTAATCTATGTAACGCCGGTAAGCTACTATATCTAAAGCTTAAGTTGGCTTAAACTTTATGTGCATATATATATTTTAAAGGGCGGTCAATGGATTTTGAATTTGGTGGATTTCTATGGCGGCACCTATGTGGTCTTCATATTAGCCATATTTGAGGTTGCTGGCATTACCTGGATATATGGTAAGTTCAACAATTGTTGCTGAAATCTCTTTCATGCTAGACTCATATGAATTTCTTTCTACAAAAAAAAGGACTTACCAATATTTGCGATGATATTGAGTTCATGAGCGATAGAAAAGTTACCTTCTACTGGCGTCTTTGCTGGTCGGTGCTTACTCCAGTTTTGATGATTATAATATTCATCTATTCGATGATAACCATTGAACCACTGCAGTACAGCAATATGTATTATCCCGAGTCCGCCAATAGTAAGTTACACTTTTTGTGCTTCTACCAAATTTTATTTATAAATCTACTCTTCAGTTGCTGGCTGGCTGCTATTCGCCATTGGTTCCCTGCAATTCCCACTCTGGGCCTTCTGGCATTGTTATGGTCATCAACAAGATACTTTTTGCAAGGTAAGACGCACTGGAAGTTGATCTGTTTAGTTATATTAACAAAAAATATTTGCAGACTATAACAACCTCCTTGAGACCTAATAGTAAATGGGGTCCCGCAAATCCCGAGACCAAACGCGCCTGGCTTATATTCAAGGCCGATGTGGCAGCCAAACGCGCCAGTGAAGCGCAATCCGGAAAATTGGGCTTCTTCTGGCAAAAACTTAGCAATTTGTGGGGACGTTGATTTAGTTTAGTAGTTAAATAATTTTAGAAGTATTATATTATGTTTATATTGTATTTTAAGTTTCGATTCCCCGACAAGAAAGTTGCAGCGTAGCCAGTCTACGCTTGAGCCCGTCCTTTACAACTTGAACTTAAGTCTAGTTCTAGTACTTTATATCATTCTATTTTTTTTTTTTTTTTTCGTTAACATTATTTTAAAAATAAATAACTTGTAGTTCTTCATATGTATTTGTAAATTGTGATAAGCTTGACAATGCTTTAAAAAATATATTCATATTTTCAAATTTTGTGGTCTTTAATCTTTGCGAATTTACCATTTGGCCAACTAAGGCAAGGGGATAGTAGAATGGATAGTATCTGAAGGACCCCTCTGTTTTCTATAACATCAACACGAAGCGTAGGGTCTTTCTTCCCAAACCTTACTTCTGTGGTCCCAATAGACAATTAACAAAAAAGCTTTATTTGCTGAACCAAAAGCTGTAACGAGTTTGAGCTTTTAAGCTCTATCGCATTCGATGAATGAAGTAAGCTCCAGACACAGAGAGGTGTGGTGCAGTGCTGTATACTATAGGCATCGATCGGCTCAAAATAGCTCCGAAATAAAGTCAAATAAGTGTGACCAAATTCGGCAAACAACTTTTGATAACCAAATTTTGGTCACGATATCTTCATAAGCAAACGAATTTTTCTCTAGGTTAGGTTAGGTTAGGGCGGCAGTTGGGACCTAATGCCCCAACTCACTTAGGCCAGAAAATTGGCCCATTGTGATACCGTTGGGTGGGCCTTACACCACCCTTCCCCCACTCAGGAGGTCCCCTATGTGTTTTAAGAATCACGCCCAACCGGCGGCTTTAATAAACCCCAAGAGGCTTCTTGGACTCTTTTCTGAGAGCTGGGATAGGTCATTTAAGACGTATGATTTCAGGAATCGGAGCCTTGTCCTACACAGCCCAGGGCAATGACAGAATAAGTGCTCCACCGTCTCCAGCTCCTCCTCATCTCCACAACTTCTACAGAAGTCATTATGAGGCGCGTTGAGCCTTGATGCATAGATACCCACCAGCCAGTGTCCGGTGATTGCCCGGATTACTGTCGAGCACTGAGCTCTATTCAGATCGCAAAGTTGCTTTGTCCTCTTTTTGCAGTATACCGGCCAAGTCTGCCGTGAGATTCTACACGTGTTCGATATCCGATTCCACGCTTGATTATTAGCTAGAGCAAAATGGTTCTTAATTCTCAATTTTTCTCTAATAAACTTTTTTTTACCGATTCGTCTGACTGGGGTGCTATTGTGTACTCAACCGAACTATTAGAAAAATTTGGTTACGATATCTTCATAAACAAACGAAACACAACGAATTTTGTATGAAAAACGTTTTCTTGACCAATCGCACCTATGGGAGCTATTTGATATAGTCAACCGATTTTGTTTAAATTTAATGCAGCACTTGAGAACTCTGGAAAAGTTCCGAATACCAAATTTGGTTACTATAGGGTTTTCCAACAAGAGGTGTTATTTTGAATCACCCGGTATTTCGGTAGCTGTCAAGCTGACAAGTAGAAACTACGCCATTACTAAACATGGAACGATAGACGCTTCAACAACGCATTGAAATTATTAAAATTCACTACAACAATGGTGAAAATCTTGCAGTCACAGTTCGCAAAACTAAAGCGTTTTTGGGTCGTTGTGAAGCACCTTGTCGCAACGCAATACAGAAATTGGTGGAAAAATTCGAGCTGTTGGGACAAGTTAGTGATGTGAAGAATAAAACCCGTGCACGTCGCTCAAGAACAACTGAGAATATAGCTGCTGTAGCCCAAAGTGTTGAAGAAAACCCAGGTTTGTCCATTCCTCGTCGTTCTTTGGAATTGGGCATTCCACAAACGTCATTACACCGTATTTTGCATAAAGACTTGGGTCCTAAGGCTTATAAAGTTCAGTTAACACAAGAACTCCGGCCGATCATCAACAACGTCATGTCTTTGCTGATAGGGTCCTTAAAATGCATGAAAATGATCCGGAATTCCATCGAAAAATCATCTTGAGTGATGAGGCCCATTTCCACCTCGGTGGCTACGTCAACAAGCAAAATTGTCGCATCTGGGGCTCGGAAAACCCAAAAGTTATTGTTGAGAAGCCTCTCCATCCTCAACGTGTGACTGTTTGGTGCGGTTTATGGTCCGGCGGGGTCATTGGACCTTACTTTTTCGAAAATGAGGTTGCATCAACAGTTACGGTGAATGGATTGCGCTATCGAGAGATGATTAATGATTTTTTATGGTCGGAGTTGGATGGTATTGATCTGGACAACGTTTACTTTCAGCAAGACGGCGCTACGTGCCACACAAGCAACGAAACCATTGCTCTTTTACGGGAAAAGTTTCCGGACCGTGTTATCTCTCGAAGAGGTGATCACAATTGGCCACCGAGATCTTGTGATTTAACACCTTGCGACTGCTTCCTTTGGGGCCACGTGAAAGATAAGGTCTACGCCAATAGCCCAGCGTCGATTCAAGACCTCAAAGATAGAATTCGTGAGGCTATCGAGGACATAGGGCAGCCACTTTGCGATTTGGTTATGGAAAATCGCATGAAAAGGCTATGGTCCTGTAAGCGTGGTCGTGCTGGCCATTTGGCTGATGTTGTTGTGTTTCATTATTAATGGCATACCTTCCTCTTTATTATGAAATAAACATCCGATCATTTATCTCAAAAAATGACATTTTTCTTTGAATACCAAAATAACACCTCTTATTGGGAAATATATATTATATATCCATATAAACAAATTGTTTAGGGTCTTACCTTTTGGTTCTTTGAAGTGCTATATAAAGGGTCATCAATCTTGAGTTTTTTTTTTTTAAATGCAAAAAAACAAAAATTTACAATGAGTCGGAAAATCTTTATTATCAATAGAAAGAACCATGCTTGCCATTCACTTTTTAAATTAATTCCTCGTCCATGCGGAGGTTCCAATTTTTCATGGCGCTTTCGAGCATAATCGGGTAACACGGGTAACGTTGGCCTCTAATGCTTTAATCGTAGCTGGCTTATGCACAAACACTTTAGACTTTACCTAGCCTCAAAGGAAAAAGTCTAACGATGTGATATCACAAGATCTTGGTGGCCAATTCACCGTTCCGGAGCGTGACATTAATCGTTCACCAAATTGGTTACATAAAATGGCCTAAACGCGCGAAAAACATTTTTAACAGAACGCGAACTTCCGTAATATAATTGTACAATTTGTAAATGTTGTTCGGGTGAAAGTCTTTCCATGATGAAGTGGCAATGAAAACTGAATAAAAAACACATGGCAACTGGACAGTACTCACGCGTGATTTATAAAAAAAAACGCTATTGAAAAAAGAACCTCACGATTGATGACCCTTTATAAAAAGCCGTATAAGCTTGTGTTCTGTGAAGTAATAATTTTTCCCGAATACGAATATATTATTCACCGGGCCGCACTGTTTTACATTTTTAATTATAAAATAAATAAAACAAAAGAAAACTACAAAATAGTTTAGAGGGAGTTTAGTCATACAACTTAGGAAATCTTTGGAAGTACAGACAAGAAAATTTTTAAACCAAAGTAGGTCTGTAAACTAATTTCACTTGAAAAGTTTTGCTATTTTTAGTAAGCCTGGTAATGACGCTCAAGCAGCAGCTCATAAATAATTTAAAAGCATAAATCACGTAGAGCAGAAAATTTTCTTCGAAAATCGGAAAAAAAATCTTATCAGAATGCGAGTACTGAAGTTCGCGAAGGACGTTTTGGAGACCGTGTATTCACATCGATTTCTTTTATTGCTGGCATATTTGGGCATACGACGCCGAACTCCCGAACACCATTTCTTGTGGGCTGTATTGGATTCCATCTTAAGTAGCTACATTTAGGCAATTTTGCAATGAAAGCCTAATAAATGTTGTAATATGGCATAAACTGGTACTCGTATTATTATTCTTTTATGCTACAATAGATTGTTGCCTTAAAGCAACTTTTTTACACTTCCGTGCACATTGGTGATGGCTTAAGGCCAGTATGCAGCCCCGAAAAAAGTCGTGAAAGAAAAAAGTGTGACCAAACACTGCTGAACATATCTGCTGATGTAGATGTCGATTGAGCAAAAAAATGGGCAGCACTGCAGTTGCGTACCGAAGAGTAAAATTCTTTGCGCTAAGAATTTTGGTATTTTTTTTTATAGGCGATTTTGCATTACTGCGTACTGGCCTTTACAAAATAAGTTCCAGTTTTTTGTTTCAGGGTTTTTTACGATGCTGCGTATTGGTCTTGAGCAAATAGAATTGTTATGCGTAGAGGTCGTGACCAAACAGTGTTACCCATATCTATGCAATTGTCATGTAGATGGCGCAACTACCAATAGATGGCGCTAGCAACAACAAATAAAAAGTAAATATAAAGATGGCTCAATACCTTATGGTACAAATGGTATATTAAGTTTGTGCAAGCCGCAAATGTAGACATCGGAGATCCTCCAAAGTTACCGTAAGTATGATCAGGGTGATTAGAGTAGTCGATATACCCATGTCCGTCTGTCAGAGATGGTAAAAGCTAGAGCAACCAAACTTTCAGATTGGTTGCCTTATTTTGTCAGGGGAGACAAGTTTATTTTATTTTTTTGCTATTGGGGTTATATTATACAGCTCCCATAGGGGTGTTTCAGAGGACCTCGAAGGAGACCAAAAGTTTTGGATGCATAATTCGTTTGAGACAACAGCGAATATCTGGTTACCTATCTTACAGGAGATATGGAGAACTGAAATACTTCCGACAAGCTGGAACGAAGGGATTCTTGTTAAGATTCCCAAGAAAGGTGACGCCTCAGACTGCAACAATTATAGAGGAATAACACTTCTCTCGGTTCCGAGTAAAATTTTAACGTCGCTGATTACACTAGCTTACAAATTTATGGGTCATCGAGTGAACCATCGTAAAAAAGTGTTTTTTAGGGTTATTTGGGGTCAAGAAACTCGAAAATGTATCGTAACATCTACAATTTTTACCCGCATGTTTTTTGAAAATATCTCGAAAACGGTGCTTAAGAAAAAAAAAAGGTTGCCATTTTCGAGTTTCTCGACCCCAAATTACACTTAAAAGCACTTTTTTACGAAGGTTCATTTTTCGTGTAAACTAGTGTTATGAACCGCATCTCTCTTGCTGTGGAAGGTACGCTCCGGGAAAACCAATTCGGTTTTCGACGAAACCGGTCCTGAACAGACTTGATAAACACAGTTCGCCTCAACTTTGAGCAATGCCACGAGTTTCAATGCTCAATCTACGCAGCTTTCGTTGACTTTAAGAAAGCGTTTGATAGCCTGAAGCGCCCTTTTCTGTGGAGCACTTTACTCAAACGAGGCATGCCAGAAAAGATTATCAACCTGATCAAAGCCACGTACACTAATTTCACATGTGGGTCAGCCATTCTGGTCTACTTTATGATCCATTTTCATTTCCGATCTTCAGGGCAATCTCGAAAGCATCATCAACTGCTCGCGTAAAGTTGGGCTAGAAATTAAGACGTCAAAAACGAAAATCATGTGCAGACTGTGGATCCCGGCATTACAATACATAATGAAAGGATGGAAAGCGTTCGATCCTTTGTGTATCTGGGCAGTGTGGTTACCAATAGAAGCGTTGCGGATGAGGACGTGAAATCACGCATTTGCAAAGCGAGATCTGTGTTCGCACAATCGGGTTCCATATGGAGTTCTAGCCAACTTACCACCAAAACGAAACTTCGCATATTTAACTCGAACGTAAAGTCTGTCCTCTTTTACGGGTGGGAATACTGGAATGAAATGTCCAGCATAAAATCTCGTGTTTGTAAACCGGTGTATACGAAGAACTCTGCGAATTTGGTGGCCCCAACGAATTTCAAACAATGATTTATGGGCACGCACCGAGCAACCATAAGTAGCGCATGAGATTAAACGCCGCAAATGGAATTGGGTCGGGGACACAGTAAGACGACCAAATAATAACATCGCCCGACAGGCTCTCCGTTGGAACCCAAAAGGTTCTAGACGTCCCGGGGCGCCAGCTAGGACATGGAGGCGTACAATTGATGAAGAAATGCGAAAAGCCAATTATACCTGGAACGACGTCAATGTTAATGCTCGCAACAAAGTTAGATTGTTAGACTAATTGCTAAGGGTCTATGCTCCACTTAGAGGTCAAGAATACACAGTAGTAGTATTTCGTTTGTTTATAAAGATATCGTAACCGCATTTGGCACTCGGAAGTTTTTCAGAGTTCCCAAGTACTGTACCAAATTTGATCAAAATCGGTTAACTACTTAAGGCCCATACGCAGCATGCAAAAATTCCGCACGAAATGTCAAAAATTCATATAAAAACAAAATTTCCTTTTTTGGGACTTTTTTTTTTTTTATATGAAGTTTTGACTTTTCGTGCGGAATTTTTGCATGCTGCGTATGGGCCCTTATATCATACAGCTCCCATTGCACCGATCGACCAAAAAAAAATATTTTTGGGGCAAAATTCGACTGTTTTTTGTTAGTTTATGAAAATATCGTATCCAAATTTTGGCAAATAAATATCTTTTGGAGTTCTTAAGCAATATATCGGATTTAATTGCAATGTGTTGGTACTTTAACGTACGCCATCTTTTTAATTTCTATTGTTCATACAAACAATTTATTTTTAGCTTCTTCTCTGCATCATCTTCAGCTTTATATTCGTCGTCTTTGTCGTTTTTTAACTTTGAAGTCTTTAGCAGCTGCATTCGTGTTCCTAACATTACTATAAATGCGCAGTTGATTTTTTATTCTGTTCTTTTTTTATGCTTCTTTACTTGTAGCTTTTTCTCTATATCATCTTTAGCTTAATATTCTTCTGCTTCGTTTTTTGACATTAACGTGCAGTAAACTTGTAAATTTTTGCACAAGTTGCTGCGTTCGTGTCCCTCACTTAATTATCGAGTTAATAAAAAAAAAAAATGCGCTAAAGGTTTCTGTATTTTATATTTTTGCCATACAAACGAATTGTTAAAAGTTTTTGTGATTTTTCTTTGCTCTTTACTGCTTCTACTCTTCATCATCTTTAGCTGTAAATGCATCATCTTTGTTGTTTCTTGACTCTTACGAGCAGTAAATTCATCAAGTCTTCAGCCAGCAGCTTCTTTGTGTCCCTAAGTTGTTCAAATAAAAATGCGCAAGTGATTTTTTTATTTTGTATTTTTTTCATACTAATCCTTTTATTATTGTGCTTCTTTATTTCTTAGCTTCTTCTCTTCATCATCTTCAGTTTTATATTCATCATCTTTGTAGTTTTTTGACTTTATTGTGCTTTTTTATTTCTTAGCTTCTTCTCTTCATCATCTTCAGTTTTATATTCATCATCTTTGTAGTTTTTTGACTTTAGCAGCTGCATTCGTGTGTGATTTTGTATTCTGTACTTTTTTCATGCTTCTTTACATCATCTTTAGCTTTCTATTCATCTGCTTCGTTTTTTGACATTAAGTTGCTGCGTTCGTGTCCCTAACTTAATTATCATATAAAAATGCGCAAGTAGCATTGCTAAAATTTTTGGTAATTTTTCTTTGCTCTTTACTGCTTCTTCTCTTCATCATCTTTAGCTGTAAGTGCATCATCTTTGTTGTTTCTTGACTCTTACGAGCAGTAAATTTGTCAAGTCTTCCGCCAGCAGCGGCTTTGTGACCCAAAGTTGTTCAAATAAAAATGCGCAGTTGATTTTTTATTTTGTATTTTTTTTCAAACTAATCCTTTTATTATTGGGCTTCTTTATTTCTTAGCTTCTTCTCTTCATCATCTTCAGTTTTATATTCATCATCTTTGTAGTTTTTTGACTTTAGCAGCTGCATTCGTGTTCTGTACTTTTTTCATGCTTCTTTACATCATCTTTAGCTTTCTTTTCATCTGCTCCGTTTTTTGACATTAACGTGCAGTAAACTCGTAAATTTTTTGCAAAAGTTGCTGCGTTCGTGTCCCTTACTTAATTATTATATAAAAATGCGCAAGTAGTATTGTTAACTGTTGTTGCTGCTTCTTCTCTTCATCATCTTTAGCTGTAAATGCATCATCTTTGTTGTTTCTTGACTCTTATGAGCAGTAAATTCGTCGTCTTCAGCCCCTAACTTGTTCAAATAAAAATGCGCAAGTGATTTTTTTTTTATTTTGTATTTTTTTTCATACAAAGCCCTTTATTATTGTTAAAATTTCAATTTTGTCATAAATTAATAATTTACAATTTTCAAGTTTTGTTTGCATTATCATTCATTTGTTTTTGTTTTTGTTTTTTTAATTCTAACGCTGCTTTGCTGTTTTGTTTTTCTGTTTTTTTTTGTTTTGCAACAAAATCTTTACTTTTAGTTTCTTCTACGCATCATCTTTAGCTTTATATGCATCATCTGCTTTGTTTGTTGTAATTTAATATTTGTTTTAATTGTGTACATTATAACAGTACACAGCAATTGATTTTCGTAAAGGTAAATTTGCTATAAATAGTGGGAATTCTTACGAGGTAAATGCTTAATGAGCAAAAAAAAAAAAAAACATCAGATCAGTTTATGCTACATATGTATACAAAATAACAAATTGTAAATCTAATAAACATTCTTAAAATTCATATCTCAAATATTTGTTTTAGTTAATTGTTGGTTTTCGTTTTAGTTGTTTTTTTTTTTTTTATACATATATAAGTATATATTTTTTTTTTGTGTACAATTGAAATAATCGCGTATGGATTTTATTTTTGTATGTGTTTGACCTAATTTTTTTATTTATTTTTGTTTTTATGCGTACAATGACTACATTTTAAAATTTATTTATTAATTGTGTGTGTGTGTTTGAGTGTGTGTGTATTTTTTTTAATGTTTTAATCATTTTGTTTTTTTTTTAAATCGTAAAATACTAATTTAGCAAATGTAGGCACCCTAAATATTAAAGCTTTTGCAAAACACGGTTCCTCGTTAAGATAACAATATTAATTTAAATATACAATACAATAAATTCAAAATAAACTAATTCTTTAGCCACTGAATTGTTTTTGTAAATTACATTGTTTTTTCTTTTTTTTTTTAATTTGCTTTTATTTCTTTTAGAAATTTTCAAAAAACATTTTACAATAAATCTTTACATTTTTATTTAACTATTTTTTAAGTTTTTTTTTTTTTAAGTTTAGTTTAGTTTAGTTTAGTTTATGCAATGCATACTAGTTTAATTGTTGTTTTTTTTAGGCTTTTTTAGTTTAATAAAAAATTGTTTCTGTTTTTTTGTTATTTTTTATTGTTTACAGTTTAACATAATTTTTTGTTTTTTGCTTAATAAATTGGTCTTTGCTTCGGCTTTCTTTCGTTTGACTACTGAATACATCTCTATAATACAAATCAAGTCAAGTTTGATCTTTTAAGTGTGTTTGTTTTTGTTTTTTTTCTTGTTGTTATATACGTAAGTAAGTATTTTGACCGCCTGTACATACATATATAGTATATAAGCTATTTTATTATTTTATTTTTCTGTCTTATTTGCTCTATTTCGTAGCTTAGGGTTTGCTGCAAAGAGTATATATTGAAGAGAGGCGTAAGAACGACCGTTGGCATTTGCGCGATCTCGTATTTTGAGCCAAAATGCCGAAATGTTAGTGTCATGTTAGCTGTTGTGTTTGCATATAAGTAAAGAGGATGGAAAAAAACCGAGACAGGCTGTCTGCACTGCTCTAACATACACATACACATGTTGCCTGCAAAACAAATTTTAGCCAGCAGTGTTATCAAAGTTTAAAACATCGATATATAGATATTTTAAACTTCGATACATCGATGCATCGATATAACATCGATGTTTTCTCCAGCACTATTAGCCAGCACAACTTAACAGCCTAGAGCAGTGCAAACGACAGCGCTCGGTTTTTTCCATCCTCTTTACTCATATGCAAACACAACAAGCTAACATGACACTAACATTTTGTCATTCTAGTTCAAAATGTGAAACAGCCTCTCTCTTATATATACTCTTTGGTTTGCTGTTTAGTTTTGTTGCTTTTTTTTTGTTTTGGCCATTAGTTGTAAATGTACCAACATTTGATCTAGTTCTGGTTCTGGTTCTGTTTCTGCTGCTTGTACTGGTTCTGCTTTTTGCGGCTGTTGTTGCTGTTGTAGTTGCACAAATCCTTTATTATTTTTAATATTTATTTTTTATTTTCATATGGTATTTGGTATTTTTTAAAAATCAAGCTGTGCAACACTTTGTGATTTTCGTAGTACCCCATGTGCTTTACGTTTCGCTGAAGAAAAGAATATAGTAGTACATACAATATATAATAATATATTCATACAATACAATACAGTACACACATGCTTAGTATAGTAGGCAAAGCACAGTGGGCCATATAATGCCTTAATTCGCCAAATTTTTTTGTTGTAGCAATTCCAGTTATCCATAATCAATCAGTTCTTTTTGAAATTTGCAATTTTGAAACTCGACCCACTGTGCACTGTGGTAACAAAATCTCGCATCTAGTTGGTATTAAAAAAAAAGTTTTTCATATAATAAAGACCTGTCTTGAAGTTTCGGTCCCATATATCAAAGTTTATCAGGTTGGAGTGTGTGTGTGTGTGTGCGTGTGTGTGTATACTTGGAAACCAGTTTAAACGAAAATTTTAGTATTTTTTGAAACCCAAATATATGTAATATATCATTCGTACATAAAGTTTAAAGCTGGGTCTAGTACTCAAACATTTAGTAGGTATTAACATCAACATCAGCTCTCTCGAGTCTTCGAGCCGTCTTCTCTAGTCGTCAGTAGTATGTATGTATGTTCGTTTTTATTTAAATGTGATAAAGCTATTTTGACAGCAGTCTTGAACGTTCATTTCAATTTAAATATTCAATATTATAAATATGTATACATATTTTTTTAGTATTTTTGGTATTTTTGTTGGTATTTTTTTGTGCACTTCCTTGTGGCTGTTTTAAATTTTGGACTTACTGCAAAGTAGAATACATAATTAAGTTTAGCAGCATCAGCTTCATTTTTGGTTAACTTTTATATAAGTTTGGTTTGGTTTGGTATTATGTAGTTAGTATGCATGTTTAAAACTACATACATCTACAACTTTAGTTAGAGCTGTTAATCAATACAAACTGAAGCATCACATCTTAATTTTGGATAGTACTATATGCAAAAATAGCAAATTGTAGAAACGACACAAAGTAATAACAATTACAAAAAAATCGTAACTTTTTTTTGGTATTTTTTTGTTTTTTGCTTTAGCAATAATTAGCATAGTTTTGTATATAGAGCTACTAGTATATTGTATAATTATAATAGTTAGTTGTAATTGAATTTTCATAGCGTAGTTAAGTAAGCTGTGTGTTGTGTGTGTTGGTATTTTTGCAACTCATTTTGAGAAATACTAAGGAAAGAAATTCGAGTTGAAATATTGGTCGCCATCATTTTAAAGAGATTAGTGGATTTTAATCAGCTACTAATTAGTTGCAGGCACTTAACTAATCAAAAAAAAAAATGAATGATGGTATATAGTTGGTCGGAATGACTAGTATATAATATAAAAGTCTCATGAGAACACTGCAAATTGTTTTGAGCGTTTAAGTGTGTCTGTCTGTATGTGTAATTATATAATATTGTAAAAAAAACAAACAATTTCGCTGCTCTCAGTTTTATATGTATAATACTATATAGTAGTAAACGTTTATGCTATGACTACTGTACCTTATGTTGCTTTAGTACTACTTTGTATATTAACTTGAAATATTCTTTAAATTTTATAAAATTCAATTAAAATTGTTCATTTTTTTGTTTTTTTGTTTTATGTTTACTTTAAGTAGTTAGATTTACTATTATCTTGTAACTCTCTCAAAAGCTAGTCATGTTTTTAAATCTTTTGCCGTTCTATTTATAAGTAGTTAAAGCCAGTTATCTAGTAAGTACAGTGAACGACAGCTTTGTTGTTTTTACTGTGCTCAAAGTATTTTTTTTTTTTTTTTGTATACATATATATTTATTTTGTTGCTTTGCTATATTTAGTATATAAGTATAATCATTATATGTAATTTATACATGCACCAGTATACAACCTAGCACTCACACTTCATCATCTCATGTCAAATACATATCATCTCTTGTCAAATACATATCATCTCTTGTCAAAACGTCAGCTAGTATATATATTTAGTGTTTTTTTTTGGATCGATGGTTACTATGGCAGCTATATGTTATATGTAATTGTTTACATTTTGACAGACGCTGTTGTTGATTTTAAATTTTGATGTTCTTCTTTGGGATGCGCTATTTTTTTGGTCTTATGCTGTTGTAAGTATATAGTTTATGTAATGCTATGTATGTTATGTATTGTATTGTAGACGTATATTGTATTTTTAATGTTGTATATATGTATGGCTTATGAGCTACATAAGAACTTCACAGACACACCGATATAATTGTTGGTTTTTTTTTGCATTTTTTTTTTTTTTTTTAGGGTTGTCACATTCATAAGTTTTTTTTTTTATGCTAGTTAATTCTTTAGTTTTAGTTATAAGTTTTAAGTATAATTACAATATTGGTATTCTACATCATACCCTAGGCTTAGAAAAAAATACACATTTGTTTTTGTTTTTTTGTATATATGTATATAAGTATAATGTATGTATATGCTAACATTTGACTTTATTTCTCATTTCGAAGAGGCTTATTTACAAAAGGCCGAATTCGAAATTAGTTTTGTAGAATTACTAATATTACTATTACTTGTATTATTATTACTATTACTATTACTACTATTATTGCATACACGTTCTCTTTTTCTAGTAAACTTATTCTCAGTGTTCTTTGAGGCAATCGATGTCGTCGTTGTCGTCGTCGTCGCTGTCTTGGCATCCATTAAAGTTTTGGACTTGCTGATGTCTGTGCTAGAAATGTTGCTTTTGTATATAAAGTCTGGTGTCGATATAGATGCTGGCATGGCCAAAGCTGTGCTAGCCGTTTCCGCAACTTCAGGTATGCAGCATTCAATGATGTGACGTGGACCATTTGACGGCATGGCTTGCCTCAAAGCGTTCTCCAACAGTTGTGGACATGGCGACTTGGTTATAGTTAAAGACGTAGTTAAAGTTGCTGCAGTTGTTGATGATGTGTGCTTAAATGTGGATGATGTAGCTGTTGTTGTTGTTGTTGTAGACGTTATTGTTAGCATCTCGATGTTAATCACGGAGTTGGAGCGCTCATTTTCTGATATTCAGCTGCCGTACTTGTTGGAAGATGCGTAGCTATTAACTGCAGATCCATTTGATGGCATGTGAGTATCAGGCACTAAATGTGGTGTTCTACTAGATATAGGTGGCAAAATAGGGCTTGTTGGCCAATGGTAAGTAGCAGCGGCGTTATTGGATGAGGGAACACTTCTATGCAAAAAGCAGTATGTTAAACGTCATTAATCATATGTATTACATACGTACAAAAATTTGTATTTTACTTTGTTTTTTTTTTTTGGTAACTTTTTTTTTGTTTTGTTTTGCAGTTGCAATTAATTAATGGCTGATGATGATGTGATATAGCCATGAAATTTGAAAATTTTTAGCCTACTACATAGTCTATATACAAGACGATATATATAGTTGAGTTGTACGTTTATCTACAGGAGGCACTCACAGTCAATTGTTCAAAATTCAAATTGCTATATCTCGTGTGTACCGGGAATTGTTCCTTTGGAAAAAGTTAGCGTGAAAGGAATATACAATAAATAAGTTTGCTGTGAGTTTTTCACACTGCTTTTCCACAACAACGCTAAAGTATTACAGTATTTTTTTGGTATTTTTGGTGCATTACTGTTGACCAAAAAAATTTTGTGTGTGTGCACTGCTAATAATTGAGTATTATTTTTGGTATTTTTGGTATTTTTTTGGTATGTGCCAACATGGTAACATGGTAACATGAGCGCTGCTGTCATTTGACGAATTCTGCAAAAACAACTGGTGTAGCTTGCATAGAAGTTGTTTGGTGTGTTTAGGCTTGGTGTGCTGAACAAAATACCGTGTAAGTACATATATAATAAGTACAAAATACGCGCATATATATATAAATTTATTTATTTTTTTTTTGTGTGTTTTGTGCTGCTTTAAGCTAATGGCAAATTTTATTTTTTTTTGCTTTTATAAAGTGTACTACTAGCTTAGTATTTTTTGCCATAGTTTTAGTATTTTTTTTTTTATGTATAGCCCTATACCAATCTCAAATGATATTTAAGCTTGTTATTTATGAGCGACTTTATGTTAGATGATTATGAGCTTTTAAGTAGAGCGAGCAAGTGAGTGAGCGAGAGAGAGAGATAGAAAGAAAAGGAAGCGAAAGAGAAAAAAAAAAAGGCAAGTCCTTTCGTATGAGACCTACCTAGAATGTGGGAATAGCATGGGAGCTGTGTTGAACATCGATTGCGGCGTAGTCGGTTGTATGGCTACTGCAGCGGTATCTGGATGTAAGAAATTTCGTCTTTGTTCTATACGCTCCTGATGCTGCGTCAGACAACGAGATAATAAGTCTGGAAGGCTTTCCATATGTTCCTGTTTGAGAAATAAGTGGAAATTATTAGTTTAGTTGAGAGAAATAGCTTCTTTTTTTGTTGTCAAGCTGTCACAAGCAAGTGAACCAAAAAACTGGTTCAATTTTGTATGGCAGCTATATGAAATAGTGAACCAATTTTGAACAAATTTCACACAAATGTTAAGTCTTAAAAAACAAACACAATTGACTTAAATTGTAACGCGTTATTATTTTGAACATTGCACAATGCGCCTGCGTAGCCAGATTTTGGCCAAAAGTGCCCAAGAAGAAAGTCAAACTTTGGATAAAATGGCAATTTAAAATGATTTAACACATATTAAGCTATGCTGTGAAAAAAAATTATTAAATTATAATTAGTGGTTTTTAAGTAATTGGTACAATGGGCCCACGTAGCCAGATTTTGGCCAAAAGTGCCTCAGAAGAAAGTAAAAATTTGGATAAAATGGCAATTTAAAATGATTTAACACATATTAAGCAATGCTGTGAAAAAAAAAATATTAAATTATAATAAGTGTTTTTTAAGTAATTGGCAATCAAAGTTGACATTTTGTACTTTATGAGCTTTCGCGATAATTTACAGAAAAAAATCGTGCATTTACCATGATACATGTAGCTACAAAATCTTCATTCACTTTATTATTCAAAAATATACCTTCAGAGAAAAAATAAAATTGAGCTTAAAAACTTATTGGTTTCAAATATATTCGAGTAGTTATAAAGATTTTGTTAATTTTATCATTTGGCTGCTTTGCTTTAAGTGTACCGAAAAATACGTGGATCGGTCAAATGCAAAAACATCAGCAACGAATGGGTCTCAGCGATGACATGATCCAGGATCGGAATGCCTGCAGAGGAATGCTGAGATCTTATACCCACACCTCAGGAGGAGCATAAGCGAGTCCGAAAAGAGGTAAAGGTAAAGGTACGAGGTACCTCTGACTACCACTCGTTATGTGATCGAAAAAATTTTGTTTAATAACTTCACATGTTTTACAACAAAATGTAATTCCTTCCAATTTTTGGAAATTGAATTTTGTATCTAAAAGTTGAATTTTAAAAATTAACCCCCGGGAAATTTTGCTGTTTTTTGAATTTCTTAGCTGCCAAAAAGTATGTCTTAATAACCAATTTTTCAAAAGTTGAAATTGACAATTTGAAAATTTTATAGCATACTTACAAAGATGCAAATCAAAAAATGTAAAAATGTTAAATTTTGACGAAAAAACGTAAAAATTTGGAATATGGAATTTTGAAATTTTTTTTTCGAAAATTAAAAATGCATGCCACAATAATTATAACTTTTAAAAATCAGATTGATTGGTGCTGTCGTCTTTTTGTAATTGGCTTGGAAAGCTGAAACTGCTTGGGGCTATAACTCCAAAGCCATTTTATATTTTGGCTATAGGCTTTTTTTGCCATATATCTGGGACTCATATCTAGCTCTGTATGAAATATGGTCCAATTCCAATTGGCAGGTTTTTTTTTTATAAAGTTTAAAACTATTTTTGGTTTTTTTTTTTTAAATTTTTACCAATTTTGGTCTAGATTATCTATATCTTGAAAAAATCTGAGTAGGCTCAAACTGGCCAGAAAAATAGTTCAATCCTTTACGAATACGTGTGTTAAATTTCATCACTCTAAAAAAATTATTATGGCAATGCCAGATTTTTGGCCAAAATATGTCAAACTGGGCGCACAGTGCATTGATCAAAATTGCGTAACCTTCTATTTCTAGGATCATGCTGCTTGAGTTCGTATACTTTTTATGCAATACTTATTGTTAGAAACAGCTTTCAATTGTTAAACTTTATACATCTTCCAATGATCATTTCCAAAGAAAGGTGCACTCAGACCAACAACAACTCTTTCTTGCTTTTCACAGCTTTTCTTGCGAACAGATGGCTAGAAATCTGGGTGCAAAGCTAGTAGATCGCGTTTTGTCTACATATTTCTAAAAGCAACTTTCCCTAATCTATACGATATGTTAGGCATCGTTGAAAAGATCTTGAAGTGCTCATCAGATAAATGCGCCAACCCTTACTATGCGCTCCTTGGTTCAAAAGATATTTGAATTCAGTTTTTATTTTCAATCTTTAAAATAAAAATTGCTTAATAACTCTTATTTTCAATTTATATAATAAAAAATGAAGAATATCTTTTATTTTGCAATTTTTAAATAAAAATTGACATTTAAATATTATTTCATAATTTTTATTTCGAAAGTCAAAAAATAAAAGTTACGATTTTTTGAAACCCATAACTCTTGTTTGCGGTCCCTGGTTTTTATAAGCTCAAGTAAGCGCATTCGGTGTATAGGTTCATTTGCAGCTAAAGCCCCATACGCAGTTCAAAAAATTTCGCACGTAATGACGGGGGGAGGGTTTATTCTTCACATCGAAGTCTAAATATATATTAGAGCTCGCAAAAGACTTTCAACCCATTTTTCCAACTTTTGGGGGAGTTCGGATACGAAAACGTTTTTGGGCTTAAAATTTTCGCCATGTCATCTTCTTTTTAATGCCGTATGGTGTAGTTTGATATTTTAAAATGGCGGAGCTACAATGGGGTCTGGCTGTAAATCTGGACAAGACGAAATACCTGCTATCTACAAGTAAGGAAACGACACCACGGGGAATAGATAGCTACAACTTCGAAGTTGTAAAGGATTTCGTGTACTTGGGCGCCAGCATTAACGACACAAAAAATGACGTCAGCATGGAAATACGTCGACGGATTTATCTTGCTAAACAGTGTCACTTTGGGCTAAGTAAGGAACTCAAGAGTAAAGCCCTCTCTCGGCATACGAAAATAACCCTCTACAAATACCTCATCATACCCGTGCTTCTCTATGGCGCTGAAGCATGGACATTGTCTTCATCCGATAAGGCGATTTTAGGGGCTTTCGAGAGAAAAATTCTCCGACGTATCCTTGGACCGATAAATGTGGAAGGTGATTTTCGTATTCGAATGAACCACGAGCTGTATGAGCTATACGGCGACATTGATCTAGTTCGGCGCATACAGCTACAACGTCTGCGCTGGCTAGGTCATGTTGCACGAATGAATGAAAATGCTCTAGCCAAGAAGGTATTCGAGCGGAAATCACAGGAAGGTCGACGACGACAGGAATGCGCGTCTCTGCGATGGCAAGATCAGTCAACGCAGGATCTTCATAGCCTTGGGATTGCCAATTGGCGCCAGCAAGCACAGGACAGAAACCGCTGGCGTAGGATAATTTCTGCGGCCAAGACCGATAACCGGTTGTAATGGCCAAATTAGTATTAGTAGTAGGAGCTACAATGATCGCCGAAACAAAGTAACTGCACAATTTAATCTGTATTTTAAAATTTATTCTCAGAAAAACATTATTGCAAGCCTTATTCTATGCTATATATACGTTTTCAAAATGGCGCATCCAAGATGGCCACCGAAAAATCTTTATTTGACGAGTAGTGTATGCAAATACGGCTTTTCGTGTTGGCTAGTCACGAAACTGAGCTTAGAATTAAAAAAATTATTAATTATCGTAAATATCCATGAAATCTGAAACATCTGCAAAACGCTTGAAATCAAAGAATAAGCTTGTTTGTAGTAGTTAGTACATATTAAACCATATAATCATATAAGCGATGAAAGACTGAAGACTGTTGTATTCGAACAGTTATTAATAGAGATTCCCATGCTCCACCCAGTTGCGACTGACTAATTAGTCTAGAAAGGGAATAATTACTTCCTAAGCTACCGTGTACCAAGACAGAGACGATTATCCACCGGAAAGACCAGAGTGGCTATAGCAACAGCTATGTTGACTAGAGATTAGGACAAACACTTCCATATCACAAATCCTTCACAAATTGTTTTACTAATCACTTGTTTTTAATCGAGTGTACGACGCGCAATCGATAAACTAGCTAAGCCAGCATATAGTACGTTCTTAAAGTCTTCGAGATCTTTGATAAATTAAGTAGTTTCAAATCTCTAAATGTCTTTAAACATAATTTTTGTTTTTTGAAAATGCTTTTGGTTGGTCATTATCATTAAAGAAGACCCAAAATCATTTGGCTTTTGAACAAATAATTTGTTTACTCATCATCGTCATCATCATCATTATCATGATCATCATCATCACTAGCTTTACAGTCTTGAACAGACCATAGCTTCCGCAACTATTCTTCTCCATGTTCTTCGATCGACCGCTACATTCCTCCAGTTCAAGACACCAAGAGAACGAAGATCATTTTCCACTACAACTAGCCACCCTTTCTTTGGGCGTCCATGTCTTCTTCTTCCTATCGGCTGTCTGTGAAATGCTTTGCTGACCGCTCTGTTTTTAGGCATTCTACTAAGGTGGCCTAGCCATCTTATACGTTGACTTTTTATAAATCGAATCACATTTTGTTGTTGTTCTATTGCTTCAAGTTCATGATTATATATTATTCGGTACGATCCATCTTCTAATCTGACAGGTCCATAAACTTTTCATAGAATTTTTCTTTCAAAAATTAAGAGCTGAGAGATGTCTGTCGACTTTAATGTCCACACCTCGCAACCAAAGGTGAGTATCGGCCTTAACAGCGTTTTGTACAGGGATAACTTTTGCTTTCTCGATAGCAGACGCAATCTGAATTGGTTAATGTGTGCATAGAAGGCTTTATTTGCGGCACTTATGCTATCCTTTACAGCCACAGATGCATTGGTATCGCTGCTAATGTAGATGCCCAGATACTTGAATTTGTCCACTTTTTCGATACGATCATTATCTATTTCAATGTATTCAATGTTTCTCGTATTCCTTACAAAATCCATGTATTTTGTTTTTCCGGTGTTTATGTAGAGACCTACATCGGTTGCTGCATGTTTCAACTTCTTGTATAGGGTTTTCCAACAAGAGGTGTTATTTTGAATCACCCGGTATTTCGGTAGCTGTCACTTTTGAAGCTTTTATTGACATTTGACAAGTAGAAACTACGCCATTACTAAAAATGGAACGATACACGCTTCAACAACGCAATGAAATTATTAAAATTCACTACAAAAATGGTGAAAATCTTGCAGTGACAGTTCGCAAAACTAAAGCATTTTTGGATCGTCGTGAAGCACCTTGTCGCAACGCAATACAGAAATTGGTGGAAAAATTCGAGCTGTTGGGACAAGTTAGTGATGTGAAGAATAAAACCCGTGCACGTCGCTCAAGAACAACTGAGAATATTGCTGCTGTAGCCCAAAGTGTTGAAGAAAACCCAGGTTTGTCCATTCCTCGTCGTTGTTTGGAATTGGGCATTTCACAAACGCCATTACACCGTATTTTGCATAAAGACTTGGGTCTTAAGGCTTATAAAGTTCAGTTAACACAAGAACTCAAGCCGGCCGATCATCAACAATGTCGTGTCTTTGCTGATTGGCTCCTTGAAATGCATGAAAATGATCCGGAATTCCATCGAAAAATCATCTTGACTAATGAGACCCATTTCCACCTAGGTGGCTACGTCAACAAGCAAAATTGTCGCATCTGGGGCTCGGAAAACCCAAGAGTTATTGTTGAGAAGCTTCTCCATCCTCAACGTGTGACTGTTTGGTGCGGTTTATGGTCCGGCGGGGTCATTGGACCTTACTGTTTCGAAAATGAGGTTGGATTAACAGTTACGGTGAATGGATTGCGCTATCGAGAGATGATTAATGATTTTTTATGGTCGGAGTTGGATGGTATTGATCTGGACAACGTTTAATTTCAACAAGACGTCGCTACGTGCCACACAAGCAACGCAACCATTGCTCTTTTACGGGAAAAGTTTCCGGACCGTGTTATCTCTCGAAGAGGTGATCACAATTGGCCACCAAGATCTTGTGATTTAACACCTTGCGACTGCTTCCTTTGGGGCCACGTGAAAGATAAGGTCTACGCCAACAGCCCAGCGTCGATTCAAGACCTCAAAGATAGAATTCGTGAGGCTATCGAGGATATATATATCTCTCCGTACTCTATCAAACGCCTGCATGAAATCTATAAATAGGCAGAACGGGTTTATTTCATACTCATTATGCTTTTCAAGAATTTGCATTAAAGTAAAGCTCTGATCCACCGTGGACCTACCATGCCGAAAGCCATCTTGGTATTCATCCAAAATCTCTTCCGCTTGCATGTTGAGTCTTTTGTGAAGTCTCTCTTCTCTTTTATTCCTTTAACTCCTTAAGGAGCATAGGGCCTCTGTAAAACATCTAAATCGTATCCGGTTTTGTGCCAATTGCTTCACTTCCCTCCAGGAATGTCCTGATTCTTCAGCTTCTTTTAAAATAGTTCGGCGCCATGTTGTTCTGGGTCTTCCTCTTCTTCGGTTGCCCTGCGGGTTCCAATCAAGGGCCAGACGACAAACTTCATGTGGTGGCTTTCGCAAAGTATGCCCAATCCATCCCCATTTGCGACTGGTAATTATGTAGGATATCGGCTTCATATTGCATCGCTGCATCAGCTCAAAGTTGCTAATCGTGTTTGGCCACCAGATTTTCAGAATGCGCCGGAGACCTCTTCCAACAAAGGCCTGTATCTTGCTAAGAATAGCTTCTGTTGTTAGCCAAGACTCACTCCCATAAAGTAGAATGGATAGCACATTAGATTTGTATATCTGGATTTTCGTGTTTGTTGATAGAAAATTGGAATTCCAGATCTTTCGGAGTTGCGCGAAAGCAGCTGTGGCTTTAGCAACTCTGGCTTCTATGTCTGCCTTTGCGCCCCCGTCTGCGGCTATGACACTGCCAAGGTAGAAGAAAGAGTCCACAAGTTCAATGCGCTCATTACGAATTATAAAGTCGTCATCGCTGTTGGCGTTCACTTTCGATGCCTTTGTTTTTTCCACACTTACCTCGAGACCGTGCTTACCAGCTTCTTCGACTAGATCGTCCAGTTAACCTTGCATATCAGTATGTCGAACAGAAAGGAAACAGACGTCAGCGGCATACTCTAAATCTTCAAGCTGCTCTGTAAACGTCCAGGGAATGCCTCTGTTTTTTTGTGAAGTACATTTGCAAAAACTTTATAACCGATATTAAGTAGTGATATGCCCCTATAATGACTGTAATTCGTTTTATCACCCTTTTTGTGCAGCGGGATTATAAGGCTGGAGTTCCATTCTGCCGGTAAGCTCTCCCTTTCCCAGATTTGTTTAATCAAGTCGGTTATATGCTTCCGAAGATTGTCACCTCCAGATTTAAATAGTTCAGCAGTTGTTTAATCTTTTCAACCACTTCTATTATTCTTAAGTTTGTTCAGGACTTCTGTTATCTCACTATCACTTGGGGACTCGATAAATTTTTCAACAGTACTGCATTCGGTAGCCACGTTTTCTGGTAACGTATGCATTTCGTTTGTATTAAGGAGTTCGCTGTAAAATTCTCCCCATCTCTCAATTATTTTTTTTTGATTTTTCGTTCAGTATGTTTCCGTTTTTGTCTTGGCACATTATTTTCGAATGTTTAGGTACATATTTTTCTAATTTCCATCGTCGTAATCTTTCTGTATTTGTTGGATATTCTTTCGTTTTTGCTTTTTGCATTTGTCGAATCGTTTTCTTAGCAATTCTCCTTTTCTCCGTATATTCTGCAAGATTTCGTCTAGTTGGTCTGCTTAGATTTTTTTTTCACTATTTGCCAGCCTACACTCAGGCAATCTTGTGTACTTTTTTGAGATCTACAATTTTTTGACACACCAAAAACAAAAAAGGGCAAGGGGCTGGGTAAATATACGAAAAACTGCCTTCTGGGTATACCATCCAATACAAATAAAACTCGAAATTCAATTTTGATAATTTTTTTGCCTCGAGTTTTTTGTACAACTTATAGAAAACGAGATAAATGGGCCGACACAAATATCATAATAACGATAAACGGAGGGAGACGTCACCATTTGGGCTTTAAACTTGATTCGTTAAGGCCCATACGCAGCATGCGAAAATTCCGCTCGAAATGTCAAAACTTCATATAAAAAAAAAGTCCCAAATGGTGGGAAATTTTTTGTTATATGAAGTTTTGACATTTCGTGCGGAACTTTTGCATGCTGCCTATGGGCCTTTAAGCAAGAGAAGTTTCAGTATGCAATTTTTTTCCAGGTCAACCCCTTTTTTGTTCTATTTTTAGTGTACTAATTTGTCAAATGGATAATGGCCAAGTACTGGATGAAAATATTATGCAGCCATTTAATAATAATAAACAAAAACAATATAAAAAGCAATACAAATAGAAAATTAAATTTCCATAATCTTCTTAAACTGCCTTATGCTTTAATCACTTGAGAATTGTAAAAAGCTTACAGTGCGATATCCCCAAAAGTATGCTATGATTTTTTTAAGTTGCCCTAGGAGCTGTGAACTATAAGCTGAAAAGTATGCTTTGATAAAGACAATTTTCTTTATTGGCATAGCAGATGGTCATGACGTCACAACGTCAGTTATTCAGATACGTAGACAAAATTTTAGCGAGTGACGTCACAAGATTAATATTTTTGAAGTATATAGTCAATAAGACACTTAAGTAACTAATAATGTTGCTGTATTTGGTCTGATCTGGATACTAGGGGTAACATTTAGTTTTTGCTAGAAAAGAGCCAGAAGAGTGAACTAGTTTGTTGGTCTTGCATTTCAATTTGGAAACTAGAGTTGCTTAGCAAAACCTAGTAGCTGACACAATTTGAAAAAACTTACTTGTATGCTCTGCATTTTGTCCTCTAAATTTGTTAGACGTTCCTCAATGGCATCCTGACGACTAGACATGTCCGATATAATTTCATAAACTGTATTTTGTGTCTATGGATTAAAAGAAATAAGAGTTACGTTAAATGGTTAACAAATATTTAAATTTCGGTTTTTAACGTCAATTAGCTACCTTGGCCATATCAGTTATTGTATTTGCGTTATCCATAAGTTTGCGTTGATCCATTTTAACTTTTCGCAACCTGGTGCATTGGAAGAATCATCAATGTTATAGAGAAATTATTCATGTCTGACTCGTGTGTCTTGTACATAAACCAAAATCAAACACAAAATGTTAAATTAGGTTTTTTTTTTCAAAATGTTTTTCTTTTTTTAAGTTGATTTTCTAGTAAACATGCCAACAACTTTTTGAACATTAAAGTTTTAGATAAGTTAAATTTTAATATGTACTAGTGTGCTAGAAATCTCTCAAGACTGCATATAATTTTTTGAAATAAATTTTTTTTTGAACAACAGATTTCTAGAGATTTCTGTCACAATTTTTAATCTAAAAAACTTTTCCCATATGCCCTTGATAGTTAACATAGACAGACCATAGAGAAAAAACGAAAAATAGCATATTTTGGGAAAACTTACGGCAAAGCATACTTATGAGCAATTATTTTAAAAGTTTAAGTTCGTATTGGCAAATTTTCTAAAAAATCTAGTGTATTAAAAGTTTTTTCCTTGTGTATGCAGTATGTATGTTTTTCAAAAAACTGCAAATAGTATTTAAAGAGTATTTTATTTTGAGTACCATAGAAATTGGCAAAATTGTAATTGACTTATTGCACAAATCTGGAACCGGAGCTGATCAAATCAAAAAGTGTTCAGTTGAAAAAAATGCAATATCTCGTAAAAATGTTTGGATTTAAGGCCTATGCTAGCGCCATCTAGTAAACTTGCTGGCGCCATCTTACGTAAAGTATTAGTAAAATGTTCTGTTATGGTTGTAATTTTTGGTGCTGCATACAGGACTTTAGAACAGTGGTGGGCAGTAGTGCTGAAAAAACATCGATGTTATATCGATGCATCGAAGTTTAAAATATCTATATATCGATGTTGGCCAACAGAGATGTTTCTCAAGCACTTCTGCACTCATCAAATGGGTATTAAGTAGTGCTGGAGAAACATGTCTCTTGGCCAACATCGATATATAGATATTTTAAACTTCGATACATCGCTGCATCGATATAACATCGATGTTTTCTCCAGCACTAGTGAGCAGTCGCTCAATTTACATAACTCGCGAGGCTATTGCACCAAAATCTGCCGCAGCGCAGTCGGCTCATGCACGGTCCAAGTGCGTGAAATCTCTCTCTCGTTTTTGCTTGATTGCGGTTCATGCTCTCTCGTGCGCTTTTGCTGACTGCGCTATTTACGAAATGTTTAGAATAAAATTTTGGCACAAAAATTTACTTTTTTGAACAATAGTTCAAAAATCTATCTGGCGTGTATTTATATGAATCTTACAAAACAATAGGATAGCAAAAAAAAATACGAATCTCTGTAAATCTAAATACTAGCTAGCTTGAAGCTAAATGTTTAAGTTATATAAATAAAGCAAATAACTAACTAACTAACTAAAAATACGAATTTTACTTTCTTAAAAATTATATTTTCACGAAAACCTCAGTAAGTTGGCAAGTTGCACCTTATATTACAAGGCGGTTGCGGATCTAGGATTTGATCTTGGGGAGGGGGGGTTCTTCACATGGAAGTGTACATATATCAGAACTCGCAAAAGCCTTTCAATCATTTTTCGAACTTTTGGGGGTGGGGGGGGGGGGTCGTTCCGGACCCGGACCACCGTGGATCCGTGTATGTAACATACAGAAGGAGACGTCGGGGATCTCCCAGGGTGACTAGAGAGTCGATATACCGATGCCCGTCTGTCCTTCTGCCTGTCTCTTCATCTGCCTGTCTGTCCGTCCGTATGAATGCCTGGATCTCTGAGATGAAAAGTGGTAGAGCAACCAAACTTTCAGATTAGATAAAATCGGTTGACTTTATTATATAGCTCCCGTAGGATCGATCGGTCAAAAAAAGGTTTTTTGTGGTAGAGCAACCAAACTTTCAGATAAGATCCCTTTTTATTTTAGAGGAGACAAGTTTATTTTGCTTTTTTGATATCGGAGTTATACTATATATATAGCTCCTATACGACCTCTAAAAAACGCAAAAGCTTAAGATAAATAATTCGTTTGTTTACGAAGATGTCATAACCAACTATAGCACTTGGAAATTTTTTAGAGTTCCCCAAATTTGATAAAAATCGGTTGACTATATCATATAGCTCCCATAGGACCGATTGGTCAAAAAAAGGTTTTTGCTGCAAAATTCGATTTATGAAAAGATCGTAAGCAAAATTTTGCAAATAAAAATCTTTAGGATTGCAATGCGCTTGTACAGGGTATCCCAAAGTCGTTCGAGGCCCACTTAAACGTTCGCCAAATAAATAAATAACACTAGTTTACACGAAAAAAAATGAACCTTCCTAAAGAAGTGTTTTTTAGGGTAATTTGGGGTCGAGAAAAACGAAAATGGCAACCTTTTTTTTTCTTTAGCACCGTTTTCGAGATATTTTCGAAAAACATGTTTTTGGGCACTTTTTTCTGTTACTTCTCAATATCTCGTGTACAAAAACATGAAAGATAAATAGATAGAATGGTAAAAAATTACACTTTTTCGACTTTTGTTCTATAAAACATGTTTTTCGAAAATATCTTGATGACCCTTATTTTTAAACAAGTTTAATTTTTTTTTTCATTTTCATATTCGATTTAGTGAGATTTTAAAAAATCGGATTTTGTGATATATAAGATTGCATATATGATAAGTGTAATTGAAGATACAGCTTAAAGATTTAGTTCATTTCACGTTTCACAAAATATTACAAAATTGACCCTCCGTCGGACACATATTTTAATGCCTTTGGACGGACACATGATGCCTGGCTGGACCCCTATGTGTTTATATACATTAATATGGGAAATGTGTTTTTTTCCAAATAACAATTTTTTCCCTAGTATTCATTTCCTATCGATTCATATGCCAAATCGATTCAGAGTGGTGATTATTTAAGAAAATATACCTCGTTGGTATTTAATTGAGCCGAAACATGAGTTAAATTCCCATATAAATGTATGTAAACACACAGGGGTCCAGCCAGGCACCATGTGTCCGTCAGAGGGTAAACTTTTTCAACTCCTTTTTTTTGTCCGTTTTAAGGACTTTTTGATATTTCTACTATACATGAATTGATAGCCAATAAAATTTTAGGAAGCTAACTGGAAGCGCAAGTCGATATCTAAATTAGAAATACTTTGAACTAATCGTCGAAAACAAAATAGGTCTGGCCAGACCCAGGTGTCCGACGAAGGGTTGAAATAAAATAAAAACGTGTGATATAGAAATAAATTGAAGCTTTGTTTTTCGTACTAACTATATACGCAAGTTATAAATACTGACTGAAAATACCTTGTAACCCTAGTGTTAGCTAAAACTTGTAAGATTCGTTGGAATCTTATTTTGAAAGCTTATTTAAAGACGCCCTATGCTCCAAATAGGAGTTAAAGGAACATATATATATATTTAAAGATTAATGCCGTATTGCAATGTATACCTTAAGCTGTTTCTGAACTTTAGATACGTTTCAGAAAAAAACCGTGTAATAAAATGATTTTTCTTTAAAATTTCAATGTCAAATTTCAAGCCTTTTTAATCGAGCTAAAGCGAATGAAATTGTGTAAAAATTTTGTTTCAAGGCCGTGCTTTTTCAAAACCGTGTAAAAACCGAATTGGGTGTACAACAAAACTATGAGTTGGTATTTTTTTGGTATTTTTTACAATCGGTTAGTATTTTATTTTTTTGATTCTCTTACGAACTGTAAAATTTTGGGTTTAACGCTTATTTTTAAACCCAAAAAAGCGTTTTTTTTTCAAGTGCTTGGATCAGGGTCTTACAACTTCTGTTCAAGATTTAAGTGCAAACGCGGTTCGTTACTAAACTGTTTCGTAGATATGATTTATTTAAAAAAATAAATATATTTCGGAAAAATGAAGTGTTTACAGCGGCCAGGTTTTTTGAAAAGGGATCTACGCAGTTTGAAAAATTTCGCGCGGAATGACAAAACTTCATATATAAAAAAAGTTCCAAATGGGGAAATTTTTCGAACTGCGTATAGACCTAAAGACAACAAAACTGTGCGATAGCAATAAATAATGCTACGATACTCTGTAAGTATTTCCAAAATGTGCGTCAATATGAGTATTTTTTTTTTTCAAAAATGAATATTTTTTGAAAAATTACTAATACTATTTGTAGTTTTTTTTTGTTGTTGTTATGTGTTTAGGCTTCGGCTTTCCGAAGTCAAGTCAAGTAGTGTTTATATTAGTAGTGAAATTAATTAATTATAGTATTTTATCGTAATTGGTTTCACGTTAAAATTGCAGAAAATCGTATCTAAAAAGTATCAGCAAAAAAACTCGTGTGTACCAAAAATAAAAATTTTGACAAATACAGAAAAATTTTCAAACAAATAAAAACGCAAGACAAAACAAATACGAATTATTACGGAATGCAATTACAGAATTTGACATATACCAAAAAAAGCTGTTTATCGATTTTTTTTTTGTGATATCTTTAGATACGAAATTCTAGAAAGTTAACGTTGCATGCTAAGTTAGTGGGCTATTTTCGATTTTTTTTGTATAACGTAAAAACAGGGCTTTACAACCTATTTACAGGCTAGTAAAACGAGTTCAATCATTACAAGTTCATTTTTTTGATTAGTTTAGTTTTTTTTTTTTTATTGTTTATAAAGTTTAACTTTTTTTTTTTTATAATATTGTATATACATAACAAAAGTTTTGAGTAGCTCTCAAGTAGTAGCTCTAAATAGATGCGAACTAGAAGCCTGAGACTAATCCTAGGGCAAAGTATTAGGTACGTGACATTGATAATGAAAAGTTTTGAACTATGAGCAATACAAAATGTTAATTAGTAAGTATCGTTTGTATATATGTATAGTATAGCAAGCTATCAACACATTTAGAGAAGACAAGGGACTGACTGTGCGACACAATGTACATAACACTACTACGTTTTACATACTAAAATAACATGAAGATAAATAATAATAATAAAACATTACAAACTGCAATTAGCGCACGCCTATATATAATATACTATACACAAAGCGACATTTATGGTTCATTCTTTTACAAACCAAACATGTGTGACTTATACGTAACGATAAATGAAAAAAAATTCGGTTTTCAGCCAGATCTCAGAGACTACATATATGAGATAATGTTCAGCCGTTTCCACGTTGGAGAACTTGTTTCTACAACGTATTCCCAAGAATACTTCTAAGCTCTTTCGCGTTGGAAAATTTCGTAATTTATTCCCAAGTTATACAATTTATTCTCAAGAATAATTGTCTTTTTGTTAGAGTCCTATATTATACAGCTTGTTTCTAAGAATACAATTCCAAAACAAAAAAACTATATGGCAAATATCTGCAAAATTGAATTCATTTCAGACTGCCACAATATTCCATTTTCTTTTAATAATATAATAATAATAATAATGAGATAATAGAGCTAAAATTAATTGAAATATTGTTGTGTGAGCTCAATAAGCAAAGCAACGTAAACATTTCGAAAAAAACTCATTATTCGCCATATGTTTTTCAATTTTTCAATTTGAGTATAATCGAATTCGAACTAGTTTTTTGGTTCATCAATTGTAAAATCTTTTTTATATAAGGTCTATACGCAGTTCGAAATATTTCGCGCGGAATGACAAAACTTCATATAAAACATTCATTCATTTATATAAAGTTTTCTCATTCCACGCGAAATATTTCGAACCTGTATTTGTTTTTTCATATACATATATTCAAAGTACAATCGAGATTATACAAATTGAGCCACCCCAAGACAGAAATCTTAATATATGCCACTACAAGTCTCACTTTATAGACTTTTAGTGCTACATTATGAACCAAGTTCATAATCTGAATTAAGTTGTTCCCTTGCAACATTAACTTTGTTTCGCTTGAATGAATGACTGCCATGAGTTCCAACAAAAAAACAGTAGAAAGCAGACGCATAGAAGTAACAAAATAAGAGAACAGATCGCCCTAAGAAGCTGTGACAGGGTCTTATCAACTGCTATGAAAAGATATGATGGCACATTTCACGAGATTCTGGATTAGCTGGAAACACGACGAGCTGTGCCTCCCAAATATTGAATTCATGGCATAAACGTTAAAAAAACACCCATTTCTTCTCCCAAACCCTTGTGTACCTCATTTCGGACTCGCTTATGCTCCTCCTGAGGCATTCCGATCCTGGATCATGTCATCGCTGAGACCCATTCGTTGCTGTTGTTTTTGCATTTGAAAAAGGTGAGGTTTTTTGGCACTTGTGTATGGATATTCCTTAGTTATGGACTTTCCTTTTAGACCGGCGGTTGTCTCCAGACCCGGTAACCAATCGCATACACTGATCTTTGGAAGATCTTTAAGATGTTAAAAATGTGCCTAAGGCACAATGCGATGGTAAGTATGCCTGCATCTGACTAGTTGTCTTTTAAGGGCCTCTTACGCCAGGTAGAGAATACCGTGGTGCTAAATTCATTCTATAAAAAACACCCTTTATAATGCATAATAGTTAAACTAAAGCGAAACACCTTTTAAAAGAGACAAACTTTTATTTTTTCGTAGTCTTGCTTTGACAAAACTAATAGTCAGCTGAGCTATTATAATGGATGCTTTTTTACTTTTCAAATTTTTGTATTCTTTATATTTTAGAGCTTTTTAAATTAAACATTATAGGGGGTTTTTTTCACGCAATTTTCTTTCTTCCAAGTGCGTTTCAAAAGAGTACCAAAAATAGGCCTAGTGATGGTGACCTGGCTGCAGCTACTTAGGCTGGATTTTGGGAATATTGAATTTATGTCATAAGACTAAAAAACACCCTTTATAATGCATAATAGTTAAACTAAAGCGAAACAACCTTTAAAAGAGACAAACGTTTTTTTTTTCGCAGTCTTGTTTTGACAAAATTAATAGTCAGCTAAGCTATTATAAAGGGTGCTTTTTTACATTTCAAATTTGATTTTCTTTATATTTCAGAGCTTTTTAAATTAAACCTTATAGGGTGTGTTTTTCTCGCAATTTTCTTTCTTCCAAGTGCGTTAAAGAAGAGTGCCAAAAATCGGCCTAGTGATGGGTATCCTTCCGTGACCTGGCTGCAGCTACTTAGGCTGGATTTTACTTATTTACTAACAAGAAAAAATTGCAATTCATAAAAATGAAAAGATTTTTTATAATTTGTACGAATAAACTAAAAGAAAATGTCTGCCTTTTTATTTTATAATCATCTAGCCTAACTATTTTAAAGGATGTTTTTTTACGCAGTTTGCGTTCTTTCTTTTTTAAAGCCATGCAGCGTAATAAATATAATGAGTGCTTTTATACGGAATTTTTATTTATATATTTCATAATCATGTAGCACAAGTATTAAAAAGGGTGTTCTTTTTTTTATTTGAAAAAATGCTTGTTCACTCTCGCAGTTTTCTCAATCTATATAAAATTGTCATGTAACCTTAATTTTAGAGAGCGTGTTTTTTTCCGAAATTTTTAAATTTTATATATTTTTTTTTAAGCGGAATTTTTTATTTATCTATTTCATAATCGTGTAGCCCAAGTATTAAAAGGGTGTTCTTTTTTTTGCAATTCGCTTTCTACCTATATATTTAAAAAAATGCTTGTTCACTTTCGCAGTTTTCCCAATCTATATAAAATCGTCATGTAACCTTAATTTTAGAGATTGTGTTTTTTTCTGAAATTTTTTATTTTTTGTATATTTATTTTTAGCCTAACTATTTAAAAGCGTGTGTTTTTTTCAATTTTTTTATTTAGTTGACTATCTTAAGGGTGTTTTTTATTTGCAATTTTCTACCTTTAAGTGTTCTTATATACATACACCACATAATCTTATCCTATCTCATTTAACATTATAGAGCGTGTTTCTTTCTGATATTTTTGATTTTCTTTATATTTATTTTTATCCTAACTATTTGAAAGCGTGTTTTTTTTTCAATTTTTTTCTTTTTTTTTTCAATTGACTATCTAAAGGGTGTTTTTTTTATTCGCAATTTTCTACCTTTAAGTGTAAAGTCACGTAGGCTTCCTTTCATAAAGCGTGTTTTTTTGAAGACTTAATTTTCCGATAACATTTAAACAATCACAATTTCGGCTATTTTAAAGCGTGTTTTTTTTTCCAATTTTTTTCTTTTTTTATTCAATTGACTATCTAAAGGGTGTTTTTTATACGCAATTTTCTACCTTGAAGTGTAAAGTCACGTTGTCTTACTTTCGTATAGCGTGTTTTTTTGAAAACTTAATTTTCCGATAACGTTTAAGCAATCACAATCCGAAACAGGGCATATTGCTTGAAAAACTGCTCTAGAAAGGGACGCTCCAGGAAGTGGAGGGGTCTGGCGAAGCGTCACGATCATTTGGAAATCTTCAAACATATTCCGTCAATGTGTCACAAGGGGGAGTGTGGGGGGGTGTCTATTTTGACGAAAATCAGCGTCACGTAGTCTATGGATGATCCCAAAGTGGATCCTCATGAAACATGGGGGTCGCGGCGCCCACATTTCGAAATTTATACTCAAACACTTTTAAAAGTAATAAAAGTTCATCTTATTATTTAACTTTAGTTCTACATCTATAACAAAAAAAACACCCTCTATGGCTTATTATGTAAGAGCTTATACTATTGCCTAAAAAAACTTAAGTTTTATTTAAAAAATTTCCTAATTTATTTCTTACAAATTCGAGTTCAATAGTCAAAATGTTGTTCAGTTTGTAAAAGAATGACCCAAACACATAGTTATATGTCCTAGCAGTCGAGTCCTAAGCGCAACTGTTTTTGTTTTTGCTGTATTATACAATATGCATTTATGTTATATTATTTATTACATTTTTTATAGTTTGGTTGGCTTTTAATTTTAGACATTTTAATGGTTTATAGACAGAACTATTATTATAATTATTTCAAGTTTATAACGAGTTGCTAGTTTTTTTTTTTTTGTTTTTTTTTTTGATTATTATTGGGCACGTTACTTTTGGTGGTCTGACAGTTAGTTGATGATAGATCTCTAAAAATACTCACGCATATATAGCTAGAAGGAACTTTCTTTGGTGGGTTCTTACACGGCCGGGATTAACCCGTTTTACTAGTCTTGTATGTTTGTAAATGAGCCAAGTTTCACGAAGAACATTCGCCGCAGCATTTTTCAGCTATATACATGTTATATAAGAAGAAATGAATACAAAGTTATTAGAATGCATATGTGGCAGTAAATTGCGTACTATTTATATATGTCTAGTATATAATTACAGCACATAAAAAACCAAAGAATTAAAACAAAAAACAAATCCTAACATTTCTTTTTTTTTCAGCACGTTTTAAAAAATTATGCTTAAGCTAAGCTAAGTTTATTTTAAATTCGCGGCGTTGCTTCGAAAATATTTTCGAGCTTAAGTTCTAGTGCTGTTTCGAGCTTTATGTATATGCAGTAAGAGCTAGAGACATATAGAGAGAGAGTGAGAGTGAGATGTATGAAGACGTTCTATACCCTTTTGGTTAACTGCGTGTCCATCATAAAGTTGTGCACATGTTTCTCGGCACGAGTCAGCTCCAACTTGCGGGATACAACTGCCACCAGTAAGGCCGTGCAACCAGCTCCCTGTAAACGATGTAAAAAACAAACCATGTCAATATCATAATTGAAGTTAATTCTAGAGTTAATGTTGCTGCTGTAGCCAAGCTACATATATACAAGACTCACACACACACACACACACACACAGTATATATGTCTATGTGTGTGCGTGCAGCTTGCAAGCTTTAGATGGTCTTGTACATATGTTGGACTTGCAGCAAACTGTTGTTAGTGGGAAACGTTTTAATGCCAGTTAATTGTGGAAGTTGGATTATGCTTAGAAATGGCCATTTATTTTAGTTATAGATTGTAGTATGTAGTATAGTCCAGAAATTGTTGCTCTCAAATTTGTTAGCTTATGTTGTGTGTGATTTTTTTTTTGTGGATTTTTTTGCATCTATTAAGAGTTTTTATTTACAGGACTTTTCCGCAAGAAGTTTGTTTTAGATTTATGGTTTTGAGAAATTTATGTAATGTATGCTAGTAGGTACGTGTCGAGATTTTAGAGCTGGTTTCTAATTACACCCATACTATACAGGCGCCCCTGTTCTATATACATATAAACTTCCAGTTTCACTTTCTGTCCGTCCTTTCGTAGAAACAGATCTGAGCGATCAATGGAACTAAAAACTTTGCGATTCATGCTCCATGCTGCAAAAATCATCACGACCAACTTGAAAAACTAAATCAGCGAAACGCCTTAACCTTTAAATTTCAGACCCTCTCACCTCTAAAGGCCCATACGCTGCATACAAAAATTTCGCACGAAATGGTAAAACTTCATATAAAAAAAAATATCCCAAAAAAGGGAATTTTTTTATATATGAAGTTCCCAAAAAAGGGAATTTTTTTTTTATACGAAGTTTTGACGTTTCGTGCGGAATTTTTGCATGCTGCGTATGGGCCTTAAACCATAATTATATTTCAAGCTAAATGTGACTTATGGGAAGGGTCTTTCAAATTTGGCCGAAGAAAAGATGAAGTTTGGGAATTATTTGTGGCATGATGAAAAGACATGCAAACTTCCTGTTTTGATTGTTAAATGCGATTTTCATTGTACAATAATTTGAAATTTTTTTCTCAACTAAATTCAAAATGGCGGCTGAAAAATGGCGTCTCTTGTCTGCCTCTGCCGGCAGAATATCGTCCCCGCATTTTAGCTCTCCAGCCTCTTGTAGTGAACCGAAATGAACAAAGTTTTTGGTTTATTGAAGTTTATGGCATACTCTATGCCTTACACTATCCTTATGGGCTTGCAGGAAATTCTTTGGTGGCACTTGGGGTTTCGGACCCAAAATAATAGACTGGTTGTACCGTATGATGGTCCGCCCTATTATCACGTACGCAGCCCTTGTGTGGTGGCCCAAGGTGCAGCAATTAAAAAGTGCAGTAAGCTACAAAGACTGATTTGCCTATTTCTGTCGGGAGCAATGCGTACATGTCCTACAGCTGCAATGGAGACAGTCCTCGGACTAACTCCTAAAATAAATTCATAGCACTATATTTTGTAGAATTTCAAAATAACAGCTCTTATTTGTATGGGTGTAAAAATGTAAATAAAAAGATGGCGTACGTTAATGTCAGGCGCGGACGACTTTGGGATACCCTGTACCACTGCTTGCAATAATATCCGGTATATTGCTTAAGAGTACCCGAAGTCATTTGATTGCCAAATTAGGTTACGATACCTCGGTATATCGACTTCTCTAGTCACCCTGATCATACTTTAGGTAACATTGTGGGGGTCTCCGACGTCTTCTTCTGTATGTTACAAATATTTTCGGCTTGCACAAACTTAATATACCCTGTGTACCATACGGTACAGGGCATAAAAATCCTTTGGTTAGTCCCAAACAACCTTATATAATCTGATCATAAATATAGAAGGTAAAGGCAATGTAGTATGTTTGAGGCAAACATACGTGAAGGGTAGCTGAGTTGGTAGCGCGTTGCGCTCCGAACTTAAAGTGGGCTCGAGACCCAGGTTCGGTTCCCGACCGATGAAAATATTTTTTAAATATTTTTTTATTTCAAGTGATGGTTTTAGGTAATACTGATTGAGTTGCTAAAGTATTTTTTGCGCTTGAAGGGGTATACGCAGTTCGAAAAATTTCGCACGGAATGAGAAAACTTCATATAAAAAAAAATCCCAAATGGGATATCCCAAATGGGACTTTATTTTTATATGAAGTTTTGTCATTCCGCGCGAAATTTTTCGAACTGCGTATAGGCCTTAAGCTTGAAATCGTTAATGATATCTCAGAATCGGCCGCATCCTTAAAAATGTTCCTGCGTACGCGTAAATCGTTAAATTGAGATGGTCACACTATGTGTGGCGTATTTAACAAATAAAAAAAATAATGGCCACACTGTGGTCACACTAAATTGAAATGGTCACACTATGTGTGGCGTATTTGACAAATTTAAAAAAGAATGGTCACACTGTGTAGGGCGTATTTAAAAAATACTAAAAAAAGCGTTGGTCACACTCTGTAAAAACATTTTATGTTTGAAAATAAAAAAAAAACATCTAAATTTTGAGTAATGTCTTGTAAAAATTTGACAAATGGTCACACTACATATTACGCTTACATTATTTATCGTAAAATTATATACCAACAAGAAACTTGTCGTTGAAACTTGAAACAATAACTTCTTGCTAAAAGGTCCTGTAAAAAAAAAGGATAACTCTAGGATGCCGCATGAACGTGTGTTATGCTGCAATGTGTGTGATTGATTGACTGAATGATTTCAATCGAATTAACAATTTAATGATTGAATGATGATTATGATAGTGTACCTAAACGAATCGTTATGTAACGATTATAATAAGTACAGTCAACAAAGAGCATTGTGTACGTTAGTTTTAAATGTTTTTTTAAGTATGTATGTATTTAGTAGTTAGTTATTATTATATAGAGTTATTTATATTTTTATAAGAGTTTATGTATTAGAAATAGATAGTTATGTAGTAGGTAAGTAGTAAGTAGTACATGTCTATGTATTACAACAGTTACAGGTGTCTGGCAGATACATACACACATAGGTAACGTTTTAACTAGAACGAAGTTTAACTAATAAACGCAATTCATAGTTGTTAGATTTTTTTTATGTGTATTTTTTAAGTTAGTTTTGTATGATAAAATTTTCAATTCAGAGAGTTAGAGAAAAAGCGATTGAAGCAGCTTTTATAATAATAAAACGGCAGTAAGAGTTTAGTTTGACTTTAAGAGCAACACAGAGAGAGAGAGAAAGAGAGAGAGAGAGAGAGCGATAGCGCGAGCGAGAGATAGAGAGCTGTGTATATAGGATAAAAATTTTTTATATATATTAAAAGTTAAAAGACAGGCAAAGTTGCCAAAGACGCATTAATTTTTTTTTAAATTATTTTTTTTTTTTTTAAGAAACAAATTATATTTTTTGCAAGCTTACTTGTTTAATCTATTTATTTAGTTTTGTAGTAGTGCTGCAGTAGTCAAGCAAAAAGTTTTATTTAAGAAAAATGAAAAAAGTGCTGCCTACTTTTTTGGGCCAAGTAACACAAAGAACTTGTCTTATTTGATATGCTTTGCATGGCAAATACGTTTTCAAGGCGCCATATTTGTGTACAAAAATCGCTTATAAGCAATTTAAATGATTTATGAACTATCAGGACGATTAGCAGCTTTGGGCTCAAGGCTGCGTCCATGGACTTAGAATGGACTGGAAATTGCAATAAAAGTGCTGACCTTTGGACTGCTTCAAATTATAGACTAATTTTGAGAATTTAAAACAACGTGGCTCAAATGGGAAGTTAGTAAAAAAAAAAATAAATATACGCTATAGCCTTGTTCTAGATATCCTTTAAAAATTTATGTTTATTTTATACTAAAAACTTGCCAAACCAATTATTTGCGATTTATCGATTAATACACAGAGATATTTGCTTTTAAGTAAAGCCACTTTTTTTTTAATTTCGAAAAGTGTTTTTTTCGAAATATCTCGAAATCCGTTCCATGAAAAAATTTTTTGACTTCATTTTCGGATGTGGCGTGCCATTTTACTACGGAAATGACTAAAACATGTTGAGGATACCAAAATTTTTAAAAATTTTTAAACTAGTGTTATTGAACAATTAGAACTCATTTAATTCAAAATCGCAATAAATTCGAATTTGTCAAAAATATTGGAGAGAATTCCAATTTAGCAGCGTTATGCAAGTCACTTCAAGTTCAAGTTCAAGTCACTTTCAAAAACTTTTTTTTTATCACCCTTAGCAAAACACTCCTAAGATTATAAATCGGCGAAAATAAGTGAAGCGGACAATTTTTCTCCTGAACTTCTCCGATTTTGATGATTTTTACATATTTGGTAGAGCTACTAGCCAATAGTAACCACGTCAAATTTTATTGCAAAATTCCGATTATTTATCGAGCTATCGATAACTGAAAAATGGGTTTTTCATTTTTAGACTATTCTTTGACAAGCACTATTTTCTAAACAAACGAAGATATTGACGCGAGTTTTTTTTTCGATGATAGACAAAATATTAAATTTAAAAAAAAAAATAATTTTATTTATTTTTAAGATTTTTTTTTTTGTTTAATTTTTATCATTTTTAGTTTTTAATTTTAAAATTCAAAAGTGATCTCCCGTTTAAAGAAAAAAAGTGAATGTCATTTTATGCGTGTAAATTCACTGTGAAAAACAAAAAAAAAAAAATAATAATATAATAATAATAAAATAATAATAAAATAATAATAATTTTTAACTCTTAGAATTGCAGAAGTTAGTGCTGGAGAAAACATCGATGATCGAAGTTTAAAATCTCTATATATCGATGTTGGTCAACAGAGATGTTTCTCCAGCACTACTAAGCACCCATTTGATGAGCGCAGAAGTGCTGGAGAAACATCTCTGTTGGCCAACATCGATATATAGGGATTTTAAACATCGATCATCGATGTTTTCTACAGCACCAGTAGAAGTTATGCTTATTTTAGTGATGGCAGCTCGCATGTTCGCCATAGTAAACAGTGCCTCCAAAAAAGACAAATACGCATAACTCCTCGGAATTGACAGAGAAAAGCTTCAAACTTTACATAAATGTTAATTTTGATATTTTAAAATCACTTTTGAAAGCGTCTCCATATATAGCTCGGGGGAAAAATTATCCGCTTCACTTATTTTCGCCGAATTTAAAACGTAAAACAACATTATATAGCAGATAAGCTTATACATTTTATATATTTCTCGTATATTCTAAAAATGAATTCTTTAGTTTTGGAAACTAGTACTTTGTAAATATATTTTTAAACAAAATATAAAAAAGTGTTTGAAATTTCGCTGAGAGCCATTACCAAATCTTGAAGATATGCTCTTTAGTCGGTTGGCATTATTGGAGCAGCTTGCCTAAAGTCTTCTAAAAAAAGCTGGGTTGTTCAGAACTCTTATCAGACCAAACTCTTAAGGGAGTTAAAATTGCATTGGCTTAAAAGCGATTTTTTCTGTGCGGCTTTATACATCGTGTTAAAAAAACTCCATTCTCGCCATTTGTAGAAGAACTTTCCTCTTTGGGAATTTCGCTTTTATCGAAGATAATTTCGGGATGGCTGTTATAAATTCCCTGACTGACAATTGTTGTCAGTCGCCCCTGGGCGGGGCATGGGGATCTCTATTAATAAGTGTTCAAAGAGAACAGGGACCTACAGTTTATAGCCGAATCCGAACGGCGGTGTCTGGAATTAATAGAGACTTTCTTGGGCAAATAGCGTCTTTGAGCTAGCGATGCCAGTGCTAGGCAAATGTACCAGTGCTACTGCGGGGGGGATTCGAACCACCGACCTTCGGTTTGTAAAGCAGGTATGCTACCACTACGCTACCGAAGGCCACGGGATGGCTGTATCTTTTAGAAAATATTAGTTACAACGGCTTGAACTATAGTTTCCGGTACCTCAAGCCCCTTTTTGACTTCCTTGTCTGAAGTTAAATGCTATTAAATTAAAATTAATTAATAAAAATTTAGTCCCAAAATATCTATGAAAATATTGAAGGAATTTCCTGAAAATCAAGTGGTTTCTAACCATAATTTTTGTTACTCTCTAAGCACTGGAACCTATGAGGCAATGATTTTTACAAGGTGACTCAAATAAGTGCTTCAGCGAAAACTGGTTCAATTTTTGTATGGCAGCTATGTGAAATATTGAACCGATTTTGACAAAACTTCATCCAAATGTTGCTCACGACATTTTTTCTAATATATATTTATTTATTTTTAATGCATTTCATATTAGACTACATATTTATGTGAATATATATGCGTTGCTTTAACTCTTATTTGGAGCAAAGGGCGTCAACTACTACTCTTCGCCAGCGGACCCGGCTTTGTGCAAGGACTCTGAGTTCACTCCATGATAGATTGAGAGATTTCATTTCGGCCTCTGTTGCGCGTCACCAGGTAATACGCGTTTTACCAATGCTGCAACCTGTTTGCTGGAAAGGATTCCATCGCAATGCCTGTTTTGCAACGCTGTCATCGCTCTTCCTTAGCGTGTGGCCAATCCATTGCCATTTCCGCTTCCTAATTTCTGTAGCCACATCTAACTGACTTGCCTCTCTGAGCAGCTCGGAGTTTGATAAAAAACTCATTTATGTGAAGTTTTATTAAAATTGTGCCATTATTTCAAATAGTTGCCATAAAAAAGTGAAACTGTGCGCTATTTGTCAGAGAGACGCGAATAATGCAGCGGCGCATTAAGTTACCTTTTATTTATTGGATCATGCGGCTATTTGATTTTTGCCTCAGGACCATGTGGAGCCGCCAATAGAATTAAAAAAGAAATGCCATATGGGAAGCTAAACAAAAACCGATTTTAGATAACACAGCTGAGGATAATCCTCTGAAGAATTGAAAATATTTTTGACTTGGGCAGAAATTTGGGAATTCAAAGCTATGAACTTTTATGTTTGGTATTTAGAAGTTGCTACAAAAGTTTGATTATAAAATAAATACTTAAAGATTATTTTGATAGACAGAGCAACAAATCATCTTTCATTTAGACTAGACCAGGTGCTGACCATGAATGCCTGTATACGCAGTTATAAAGACATCCCTGGTCAGCGCTCAAACAGCGTTACCTGTGGCATCACAAAGGGCCTCATTGTGCCTACGTGCGTCTGGGCTGTTACAAGACCGGCAACCACTTTAACCTAACCTAGACCAGAACAGTGGTCGACACGGCCCAATCCCATGGGCTTATGGATCACACGCACTGTGTTGTACATAAAACGCGTGCATGTGTGCGTGATTTTTGTACTGAACTGCACTCAGAAAATTCTCTGGCGTTGCCATGCTCTTGTACAGAGCTGGGCAGCCCATAGTCCAAACGGGCACTTTTTGTTCGTGCACTTATGGCAGATCGCTCTCTTTTTGCCCAGCTCTGCTCTTGTAGCAAAGCAACAGACACAAAGTTGCTTGTGCATGACTTCGGCTCTTGCTTAGAGAGCGTGTTTGCCTTTTTGGCTTTGGTGCTGTGTGGCAGCAAACACAAATTCAGTTTATGTTTAGTTGGCTACAAGCTTGGATCGCGCTACGCAAAGATTTTAAAAAGGAAAATATGTTCAAAGAGGAATGGAAAAATGAGTAGCACGATCTAAGCTTGTAGCCCACACAGCACCAAAGCCAAAAAGCAAGCACGCTCTCTAAGCAAGAGCCGAAGTCATGCACAAGCAACTTCGTGTCTGTTGCTTTGCGACGTCAACGTCGAAATACGTCACAGCGGCAGAAACTGTTCAATGCCGCCCACTGGAGTAGACTTATTAAAGGAAGAGTAATTCTGCCGGCGTCGTCACCAATTTTAGTGAGAGCAAGAAAAAGCGAGAGAGAGAGATCGCATACATATTAAAACAATATGCGTGAGGCAAGCTACCTCATGCAGTCGCAACGAAACTAAAAATTGAAGTAAGTATACCTTGGACTAGGCATACATCTTTGTTGGATCTGGTTCCCAAAAGCTGACCAGCTCTGCTCAAAAATAAAAAAAAACCCATATAGAAGTTGTATGAAAAACTCTCATCGGACCACAATACATATTCAAAAAGAAATCAAGAAGTAGAACTTTTTGAGAGTTGTGCTTAAACTAAAAGTACCAGAAATACTAACAAAGTTGTTGTCTAGTATTATATTGAAAAGAAAAAAAATAGCATAGCACACATTTTGGGGCATACAAGTTCTTTGGCATACTTGAACTACAAAGAACTTAAAGAAAGTTGTTTGTTAAAAAATAAAATGTTTTTTATAGAAGCTTCTTTGTGAGTTCAACAGTGTTAGTTAATATATGCAGTTATGTTATTATATACATATGTGATATACTTATATATGTAATTTTTTGTTTATTGAGTTTTTATTTGTCATTCAATTGAACTGGAGTTTATTGGGCTATGATTTTTGAAAAGCTGAAGAAATTCGTTGAAAATGTACGAATACAGTTAATTTGATGGGGTGTGCATTTTATAAATTTGGTATTTTTTTTATTTAAAAGTTTATGCAGTATTTTGTTTGGTATTTTTTTTTTTTTGAATTGTAGTTATAGGTTTTAAAAACTCACCATTATTCCTGTACTGACAGCGATACCACGTCCACAGTACGTATTCGGAACAATATCACCGAAACCAACACTCAAAAATGTTATCGCTATCAGCCACATTGCATTTAAAAGATTCGCATGTTCTTCATCATGAAATCTGTTGTGTTTTTTTTTTATCGATATATTTTTTTTTTTGCAATTTGTAATAATTTCAAAAAGGTTTCGATTTTTGCAGTACGATAAGCGTTTTTTTTTTTTCAAGGGACAATTAAAATACACGCACGTAGAGCGTTTTTTTTTTTTTTTGTTTGGTGTTTTTTTTTTTTTTTTTTTTTGAGATAAATGAAAGGGAAAGAGAGATAGAGAAAAATATCGTATGATTGGCTTAATGTACAAAAAATAAAAATAAAATACTCAAGTTTATTTGTATAGGTTTTATATAAGTCATAAAAAAAATTGCAAAGCATATAATAAAACAAAAGAAAAAGTTTAAAAGTAAACAACAAAAAATAAAACAAAAACGCAAAAGTTAAATAACAACAAACATATGAGTAAAATTTTTGTTAAATGAGCAAACACAAAATTGTTATTGTAGTATATAAAAAAATACCTAACGTAGGTGAGTTTGTAAATAGAAATAAAATACAAGTAGAAAAATTCGCAAAACTGCAAAAACTGGTGAAATAGAGTAGACACATAAGTGTGGTATTTTTTTTTTTTTTTTTTGAGTTAAAAATTCTTGAGCACATAAGTAAGTAAAAGGACAACGACGTAACCGAGCGAAATCGAAATCAGTAAATATCATATAGTATATATATGCTGTATATATAGTTGTTGGTCAGTTAAAGTGCTCACTTTTTGTACACGAAAAGTCGTTAGTGGAATTGAAATTCGGTACAGCTTTTGAGTGTTGTAAAACGTTTGCTAAAAGTGAGTACCGAAACAGGCCTGTATGATATTTTTGGTTTTTATTTTGTAGCTGGGTGCAAACAGCAGTATTGGTTGCTGCTTTTATGTGACCCTAAAGCGAACTCACACACACACACACACGTACACAAATATACACACACACACACACACACACACGCACACTAGTAAACATTGTTGTTAATTTGCAATAACTTTTGGTCTTTGCTTATGGGCTGCTGCGTTTGTAGTTATTGTATTTTTGTTGTTGCTTTTGTACATATGTATGGTATATAAAGTAAAGGGCTATTACATACGCACACCCACTCACACACACACACACAGCATACAAAGTAAAAGCCAGCGTAGAGAGTAAGAGAAAAAGAGCGCGCGTGAAAGTGACGCTTAGTTATAACAAACAGTGATAAACACATACATACATAGTATATATAAATATATATATATATATGTTTTATATTGTGTCTGCATGTGTTTGTGTGCGTGTGTGTAAGTACAACTATATGTATATATATATATATATATATTTTGCATATATATAGCTTTTATTTATTAGCAGCAGCAGCAGCAGGCGGCAGCGCCTACTATTGTTTATAAACATATATATATAGTATGTATAGTTTAAGTATTTATGTATATGTTTATGTAACAGCGTCGCATTGTTGTTGTTGTTGTGCTGCCATGTGTTTTAAGTGACAATAACAACAAATCTTTTAATGTCAGCTGACAATATGGCGGCAACAGCAAGCGCAACAAAAACAAAATGTCGACAGCCTGGCTTTGGTTTATCGGTTATCGGTTGCGTTATCGATGGCTTAACAATGGGCAGTTGTCTTTGCTGTTTAGCTTGGTTTTTGTTGTTGTTGTTGTACGTAGAACTCAAACCAACCAACACACACACGCACACACGCACACACGCACACACATGTACACACATGTACACACACTTAAACATATAACAAATAACAAGCGCTTGTTTTTTTTTTTTATTTTTTGGCACTGATATGCGGATTATGCTTACGCAATGTGTACGTGTGTGTGTGTGTGATGTGTATGTATATAAAAGCATTTACATATGTGATAAGTAAGTAAAAAAAAAATATGCACAAGTATTTTGAGTATTACAATCTATGCATTTCTACGTAAGAGTTTTCTTTATTGTTTTTGTTGCGTTTGTATATATGTATATTTTTTGCTCAGACAGTTTTCTTTTTTTTTCTCTTTTTTAGCAGATTTTACTGGCGCCCCATTTGTTACGCATTTTGCTATATTTTTTGGCTTTTTGTTTTTGTTTTTTTGTTTTTTGATTGTTTTTGGCATTTTGGCGTTACGCATTATTTGTTTCAATTTGATTAATGTTTATTGAATTTGGTATATTATATACACCACAGTACAGTGTGTTATATGGACGATGTTGTTCTGTTTGTTGTACTCAGTTAAAGTTACTGGCATTTTGGCGTTAATTTTTTTATAATGTAATTTCAGGAGTGAAATTTGTTGTAGTACATAGTTAGGCAGCAGTTGAGTATTAAGTACATAGTAGGTATATAGTAGTAGTAGTTGTTCTGTGGGTAATTAGGTAGGTAGTTTGGTAGGTTTGGTAGGCAGGTAGTAGTAGTAGTAGTATGTAGAGTAGCTTGTGAGGTACGTACGTACTTGTGCAGAGAGAGAGATACTTACCACCATGCCGCAGGTGAGCGTTATACCGCGTCCACAATACGTGTTTGGCACTATGTCACCATAGCCGACACACAGAAATGTGATGGCTGTTAGCCACATGGCGTTTAGCAAATTCGCGTGCTCCTCATCGTGAAATCTTTTGTTTGGTATATCAATACATACATAATACATATGCGATTTTGGTAATTCGTGTTTTATACATATATATATATATATATATATATAGTTTATAAGCATTTGTTTTTATTTTGATATACAATTTGGTTTTTTTTTGAGAGTTTTGTTTATTAAGTGATTTACATACATATATATATATCGAGTATTTCGTTAATGGTTTTTGCGGTATCGGTTTCGTTTTTTTGATTTCATATACGTTTTCGGTTTCAGATTCGGATTCGTTTCATTATCAATATCAATAGCGTAATCGTTATCGTATGCGTTTTCAAGTTGGTTTGGTTTTCAGAATTTCATTTTGCAATTTGTGGATACAGAAGTAGGGTGAGAAGTGGAGTAAACAAATAAACAGATGTGAAATTATGTGAACATTTTTCATATTTCAAAAACAAAGAGTACAATTGTTTTGTTTTGGTTTTTTTTGGTTTTTTTTTCTTAACTTTTTGTTTTATTTAGAAATTTTTTTTTTTTTTTTATAAGAATAGTTTGCATTAATATTATATAGAGAAAACTGAATATAATCAAATTATAGTAAATCAAAGTTATACATAATAAAAAAAAAATCAAAAATCAAATAAAAACAAAAACTCAAAACTAGTACGTATAAACGAATTAAGGTCCTGTAAACGAATATTTTTGTTTTTTTTTTTTCATACAATGACATGAATATTCAATTTGCAGTCAAAGCAATGATTTGCAAAATCTGTCTAACTTGAAAAAGACAATGCCGCACAGCTACTTTGGTTTTTTGACTTACTTATAACTAGAGCCTTGCGTGAATGTATTCTTTACTAAAATACACAAACGTATACAAAAGCGATTACTTTTTAGCAACTATATTTTTGGCATTTTGTGTATGTTGAAGCAACTTGCAGCGAATGTATGTGCATGAACTGAGGCTATGTAGCGCAGCTGAGTGAATATTTTGACACTAGTCGATACTTTTTTATTTGCTAAATATTCCAAAAGCTACAAATGTATGTATTCGTTTGCAACGATTGTTCCAATGAATTTTTTGTAACGCCTTGTTCATACTTAGAGATGCTGGCAACACTTTATTTGAATATAATTATTCAAGACTTTAAATGAATGCATGCATTCATTTTGTATTTCTACGTTTTGGCGCTTTGAAAATAAAAAACGTTTAACACTCAAGCCATCAGCTACTTTTGAGTTCTTAGGGAAGTAATCGTTTGAGAATGAATATTATTCCAATGCATTCACTTTTAAAATGAATGCTAAATAATATTCAAATAATTTACATAGCTATTTCGTAAACATTAGAATGTTTAAAAAACTATGACTGAATTTAATGAATATACAAAACTAATCGAATGGAATACTTTGTGAATTTAACGCAAACTCAGAGTTCTTAATTTTTAACTTTCTTTGTGGGATGTTAATTTAATACGAGTGGTTTGAATATAAAAAGCAGTCGTTTGCAAAAGTGAATGCAAGCAGTTGTTAAAACTAATCGAATGGAATCCTTTGCGAGTTTAACGCAAGCTCAGAGTTCTTAATTTTTCACTTTCTTTGTGCGATGTTAATTAAATATGAGTGGTTTGAATATAAAACGCAGTCGTTTGCAAAAGTGAATGCAAACAGTTGGGAAAACTAATCGAATGGAATACTTTGTGAATTTAACGCAAACTCAGAGTTCTTATTTTTCACTTTCTTTGTGGGATGTTAATTTAATACGAGTGGTTTGAATATAAAAAGCAGTCGTTTGCAAAAGTGAATGCAAGCAGTTGGTAAAACTAATCGAATGGAATCCTTTGCGAGTTTAACGCAAGCTCAGAGTTCTTAATTTTTCACTTTCTTTGTGCGATGTTAATTAAATATGAGTGGTTTGAATATAAAAAGCAGTCGTTTGCAAAAGTGAATGCAAACAGTTGGGAAAACTAATCGAATGGAATACTTTGTGAATTTAACGCAAACTCAGAGTTCTTAATTTTTCACTTTCTTTGTGGCATGTTAATTTAATACGAGTGGTTTGAATATAAAAAGCAGTCGTTTGCACAAGTGAATGCAAACAGTTAGGAAAACTAATCGAATGGAGTCCTTTACGAATTTAACGCCAACTCAGAGTTCTTAATTTTTCACTTTTTTTGTGGGATGTTAATTAAATATGAGTGCTTTGAATATAAAAAGCAGTCGTTTGCAAAAGTGAATGCAAACAGTTGGGAAAACTAATCGAATGGAATACTTTGTGAATTTAACGCAAACTCAGAGTTCTTATTTTTCACTTTCTTTGTGAGATGTTAATTTAAGACGAGTGGTTTGAATATAAAAAGCAATCGTTTGCAAAAGTGAATGCAAGCAGTTGGTAAAACTAATCGAATGGAATACTTTATGAATTTAACGCCAACTCAGAGTTCTTAATTTTTCACTTTTTTTGTGGGATGTTAATTTAATACGAGTGGTTTGAATATAAAAAACAGTCGTTTGCAAAAGTGAATGCAAGCAGTTGGTAAAACCAATCGAATGGAATCCTTTGCGAGTTTGACGCAAACTCAGAGTTCTTAATTTTTCACTTTTTTTGTGGGATGTTAATTAAATATGAGTGCTTTGAATATAAAAAGCAGTCGTTTGCAAAAGTGAATGCAAACAGTTGGGAAAACTAATCGAATGGAATACTTTGTGAATTTAACGCCAGCTCAGAGTTCTTAATTTTTCACTTTCTTTGTGCGATGTTAATTAAATATGAGTGATTTGAATATAAAAAGCAGTCGTTTGCACAAGTGAATGCAAACAGTTAGGAAAACTAATCGAATGGAGTCCTTTACGAATTTAACGCCAACTCAGAGTTCTTAATTTTTCACTTTTTTTGTGGGATGTTAATTAAATATGAGTGCTTTGAATATAAAAAGCAGTCGTTTGCAAAAGTGAATGCAAACAGTTGGGAAAACTAATCGAATGGAATACTTTGTGAATTTAACGCAAACTCAGAGTTCTTATTTTTCACTTTCTTTGTGAGATGTTAATTTAAGACGAGTGGTTTGAATATAAAAAGCAATCGTTTGCAAAAGTGAATGCAAGCAGTTGGTAAAACTAATCGAATGGAATACTTTATGAATTTAACGCCAACTCAGAGTTCTTAATTTTTCACTTTTTTTGTGGGATGTTAATTTAATACGAGTGGTTTGAATATAAAAAACAGTCGTTTGCAAAAGTGAATGCAAACCGTTGGGAAAACTAATCGAATGGAATACTTTGTGAATTTAACGCCAGCTCAGAGTTCCTAATTTTTCACTTTCTGTGTGGGATGTTAATTTAATACGAGTGGTTTGAATATAAAAAGCAATCGTTTGCAAAAGTGAATGCAAGCAGTTGGGAAAACTAATCGAATGGAATACTTTGTGAATTTAACGCCAACTCAGAGTTCTTAATTTTTCACTTTCTTTGTGGGATGTTAATTTAATACGAGTGGTTTGAATATAAAAAGCAGTCGTTTGCAAAAGTGAATGCAAGCAGTTGGTAAAACCAATCGAATGGAATCCTTTGCGAGTTTGACGCAAACTCAGAGTTCTTAATTTTTCAAATACGAGTGGTTTGAATATAAAAAGCATTCGTTTGCAAAAGTGAATGCAAGCAGTTGGGAAAACTAATCGAATGGAATACTTTGTGAATTTAACGCAAACTCAGAGTTCTTAATTTTTCACTTTCTTTGTGACATGTTAATTTAATACGAGTGGTTTGAATATAAAAAGCAGTCGTTTGCAAAAGTGAATGCAAGCAGTTGGTAAAACTAATCGAATGGAATACTTTGTGAGTTTAACGCAAACTCAGAATTCTTAATTTTTAACTTTCTTTGTGGGATGTTAATTTAATACGAGTGGTTTGAATATACAAAGCAGTCGTTTGCACAAGTGAATGCAAACAGTAAGGAAAACTAATCGAATGGAGTCCTTTACGAATTTAACGCCAACTCAGAGTTCTTAATTTTTCACTTTCTTTGTGGGATGTTAATTAAATATGAGTGCTTTGAATATAAAAAGCAGTCGTTTGCAAAAGTGAATGCAAACAGTTGGGAAAACTAATCGAATGGAATACTTTGTGAATTTAACGCAAACTCAGAGTTCTTATTTTTCACTTTCTTTGTGGGATGTTAATTTAATACGAGTGGTTTGAATATAAAAAGCAGTCGTTTGCAAAAGTGAATGCAAGCAGTTGGTAAAACCAATCGAATGGAATACTTTGTGAATTTAAGGCCAACTCAGAGTTCTTAATTTTTCACTTTCTTTGTGGGATGTTAATTAAATACGAGTGGTTTGAATATAAAAAGCAGTCGTTTGCAAAAGTGAATGCAAGCAGTTGGGAAAACTAATCGAATGGAATACTTTATGAATTTAACGCCAACTCAGAGTTCTTAATTTTTCACTTTCTTTGTGGGATGTTAATTTAATACGAGTGGTTTGAATATAAAAAGCAGTCGTTTGCAAAAGTGAATGCAAGCAGTTGGTAAAACCAATCGAATGGAATCCTTTGCGAGTTTAACGCAAACTCAGAGTTCTTATTTTTCACTTTCTTTGTGAGATGTTAATTTAAGACGAGTGGTTTGAATATAAAAAGCAATCGTTTGCAAAAGTGAATGCAAGCAGTTGGTAAAACTAATCGAATGGAATACTTTATGAATTTAACGCCAACTCAGAGTTCTTAATTTTTCACTTTTTTTGTGGGATGTTAATTTAATACGAGTGGTTTGAATATAAAAAGCAGTCGTTTGCAAAAGTGAATGCAAACCGTTGGGAAAACTAATCGAATGGAATACTTTGTGAATTTAACGCCAGCTCAGAGTTCATAATTTTTCACTTTCTGTGTGGGATGTTAATTTAATACGAGTGGTTTGAATATAAAAAGCAATCGTTTGCAAAAGTGAATGCAAATTAACGCAACATCAGAAATCTTCTCGCGGATTTTAACTTAAAATGAATATTATGAGTATCAAAAAGTAGTCGTTTGCCAAAACTTTATTCATTTGGGCAACGTCTGAAGCCTTAATTAACTTAATTTTTTGACAATACTATTCACTCTGCTGCCGATAATTTTGTGCTAATGTTGCGCAAATAGAATGAATATTATGAATATCGATATTTTATGTTTTTCTTTAAAAATAGTCGTTTGCTAACACGAATGCAATTAATTATTAATTTACTTAGCTTTCATATTTGTAACTTAACATTGCTTTTTGACAAGCTTTTGATGCTGATACTTGAATGTTAGTATTCGTTTGCGAAAATGAGTGCTACGAATAGAGTGTTATTCGTAATTAATTACTTCAAGTTTGTGAATGTATTCGTGCAAGGCTCTACTAATTACTATATACTATACCTTAAACTTTCTGACTAATGGCAACTCTGTGTGCATATAAAATAATCTTTAATTACTAGGCGTATCCCTTAAATATATATGTAGATGCACTCATACACACTCACGCACAGACACACGCACTTATACGCGTACAAAAAAGTGTTGGAAAGCAGCTGCAACGATAAAGTTTCTGCTTTTTGTTTTTGCAACTACTTGGAAAAGCCTGCAAATGCTTAGTGTGTGTGATTTAAGCGCCTTGAGAAGCAAGCAAAACAAAATGCAGCATTAAGCACACTTGGCTGCACACACACACACAGATACATACAGTAGCACACAGATACACGCAGCCACACACACGCACACATTTTAGTTTGACAGCTGACTAAGTGACTGTAGCTGCATTTGCTCAAGAAGTAAGTAAGTAAGCAAAATGTAAACACTGGCGGCAAAATGTCTAAACAATAAAAAGATATTGTAGTAGACGTAGTATATAGTATACATTATATACTATATACATATATGTGTGTGTGTGTGTGTGTAGATAATATAGTATACTTGTACAAAATTGATGGTGTCGCTCATGAGTGCTGCACGCGTCTTAGATGAGCTGAAGTTACTTGCATTGCAGCACAAAAAATTTGGTACGAGGGTAGGCTGAAAAGTAATCGATTGAGCTGTGTACGTTCTGGTTGCGTTTTTTTTTTTTATTACAAGTTTCGCGTGTCTGCAAGAATTTGTAGAACTTAATAACGTGCCAAAATAAATTTAGTTAAACTAAAGGGGCTCCGCAACCTGCTCGCTTTACACATTGATAATTCGTTTTGACTGTATCGCAATATTCTCCTTAAGGCCGGTTTTTTTCGTTTTTATCTGACGATATATTTAATAATTTTCGTTTTCAATTTATTTTAGCAACAACGAATTTTCACATTTAAGCGAAATTTTACGAAAGACTCTTTGGGCATTTCTTTGGAAGCGGAACGATAATCAGATAGACTTATGCTTCATCAAGACAAACCTTTCTACTCTGCATACTCTGCGGAATCGTAGAGATGATGTTGACAAATTATACACGATTGTGTTCATCTTAGTATGTTGTTACGAAGATTACTTGAAGAAAGAGATTTGTGTTCATCTTAGTATGTTGTTACGAAGATTACTTGAAGAAAGAGATTTGTGTTCATCTTAGTATGTTGTTACGAAGATTACTTGAAGAAAGAGATTTCTTTCGAATTATGACTACATATGTGGTCAGTATGAAGTGAATGCCTATTGCCTAAGAATTTAGACAAATCTTGATTTCTGGAAGGCAGTATATTACACGGAAGACAGATGATATTGCTTAATTATCTGTTGTTTCTCAACTTTGTTTCCATTCTTACTAAGAATTGCAGAGAAACACATTTTTTCACAACAACTGCCTTATTTTTTGAAAAGAAGTGTAACAATCTGAAGTGAGATAATGTTGAAGAATTGCATGGTTTATTCCCATCTTGGTTTTTATCCTTGTTTCTTTTAAGTGATGCAATCAACTACGTAAAACGATAGCCTGTTTTAAGAATTCAGCATAAGCTTGATTGTTTGGATGACAGAGTATTACTCTAACGAGAGATAATGTTGAGAAATTATGTGTCTATTTTTGCAAGGTTCCTAGGGAGATTGCTTGAAGAAAGAGATTTCTTGCAAATGATGAAACGAATGCCTTTTTAAAGAATACCACACAAACTTGATTTTTTGAGTGTATTACTTAAAAGACAGATGATGTTGATGTTGTCTTTGCTAAGAAGATGAGTTGAAGAAAGAGATTTCTTGTAAATGATGTGATTTTTTTGCATATTTGAAGAATCCTGCCAAGCAATCTTCTATTCTTTGCTAAGAAGATTGCTGGAAGAAAAAGGGGTCTTGCTATCTAAATATCTATATGATGGCTTTTTTGAAAAAGAAGATTTCTAGCAAATGATGTCAGCTGTATGAAACGAATGCCTATTTGAAGATTCTTACAAAATCCCGCTTTTTTGAAGGCAGTGTATTATTCAGATGTTATTGAGAAATGCAATATCATCTTTGTTCTTGGAGAAAAAAAATTTCTTGCAAAAAGATGATAGATGACATCATCTGAAACAAATGTTTATTTGAAGCATCCTGCTACATTTTTTTTGTTGAAGGCAGATGATGTTGAGAGATTATGTGGGTTTGTTTTTTTCATCTTTGAAGAAAGAGATTTCTTGCAAAAGATGAAACGAATGCCTATTTGAAGAATACCACCCAAACTTGAATTTTTGAGTGCATTACTTGGAAGACAGATGATGTTGATGTTGTCTTTGCTAAGAATATGAGTTGAAGAAAGAGATTTCCTGCAAATGATGTAATTTTTATGCATATTTGAAGAATTCTGCCAGGCCAGTGTATTACTCAGAAGACATACGATATTGGAAATTAATTGTCATCTAAGCTAAGAAGATTGCGGGAAGAAAAAGGGGTCTTGCTATCTATATATCTAAATGATGGTTTTTTTTCATCTTTGTTCTTATCTTTTCAAAGAAGATGACTTGAAAAAGAAGATTTCTAGCAAATGATGTCATCTGTGTTGAACGAATGCCTATGTGAAGATTCTTACAAAATCTCGCTTTTTTGAAGGCAGTGTATTATTCAGATGATATTGAGATATTCAATATAATCTTTGTTCTCATCTTTGCTTAGAAATGAATTCTCATCTTAGCTAAGAAGATTGCTGGAAGAATAAGGGGTCTTGTTATCTATATATCTATATGATGGATTTTTTTTTATCTTTATTCTCATCTTTCCAAAGAAGAAGACTTGAAAAAGAAGATTTCTAGCAAATGATGTCATCAGTATGAAACGAATGCCTATTTGCAGACTCTTACAAAATCTCAGTTTTTTGAAGGCATTCAGATGATGAGAAATTCAATATCATCTTTGTTCTTGAAGAAAAAAATGTCTTGCCAATGATGTCATCTATCATCTGAAACCAAAGCCTATTTGAAGCATCCTGCACATTTTTTTTTTTGTTAAAGACAGTGTGTTACCCTGGTGAAAGATGATGTTAAGAGATTAACTGAGTTTGTTTTTTTCATCTTTGAAGAAGTAGATTTCTTGCAAATTATGTCATCTATCATCTGAAACAAACGCCTATTTAAAGAAACCTGCCAAATTTTGTTGTTGTTGAAGGCAGTGTATAACCCTGGAGACAGATGATTTTTTTTCATCTTTGAAGAAGAAGATTTCTTGCAAAGAATGTCATGTTTGTTGAGACACATCACATTACTTTTTGTCAACGTTGCTAAGACAATTACTTTTCAGTTTGCCCTCGTATGTACACACACACACACAGCCACACACACACGCACAATTGTACATATATGTATCTAGATGCATATGTCACTCTATATATAAATAAGTACCAGTTAGATAGCATGTCTAAAATGGAATCTATGCTGTTTTTTGTTTTCTTTCTTATTTTTATTTGTTTTTACCCAGAAATCTGCACATTTTTGCTTACTATAGATATATACTTATATAAATAAATTGTACCTATGTCTAAAATTTAAAACAGATTCCTGTTCAAGATATCTGCCTGTTTGTATATGTGTATGTGTGTTTGTGTGTGTTTGTATCTATGTGTCTGTCTCTTGATATGCTGTAACAAAGTGCCACTTGATTTGTATTGTTTTTTATTTTTGTCTTTACTTGGGTCTATTGTGTCTTATGAAGTTTTCTTAGAACGTTTAGGATTTGTTTTCGGTTTTTGTTGTTTTTTCTTTGTTTTATTTTGAAAATGTAACGAGCAGTATATACTCTCTTATATATTTATAATTTGTAACAATGAGCATGCGTTAAGATCCCAGAGCAGAACTTGTTTTCAAAATACCAAAAGTCACACTTTAAAAAATGTTATTTTTTTTCATTTCGTATAATAATACATACATATATATGGATTGTATTAAAACAAAAAACGAAAAAAAAAATAAGCTATCAATATATATACGTTAAGATATATGAACACATATAGGGGTAGCTGGAGCTAAGAACGTCAGACAAACGAAGAAGCATGTGAAAACGAAACAAGGCCAAAAATTAAATATGGAATTTTGAGTTTGTTTTTTTCAGATACAATTTATGCTAATAAGACAACTTATTAAAATTTATACAAAAAAAAAAAAAAAAACAACTAGTCGATTTTGAGAAGCTAGTGAGCAACTTTTTATATCTAAAGGGTTATACGCAGTTCGAAAAATTTCGCGCGGAATGACTTAACTTCACATAAAAAAAAATCCCTTTTGGGATATCCCGTTTGGGATTTTTTTGTTTTATATGAAGTTTTGTCATTCCGCGCGAAATTTTTCGAACTGCGTATAGGCCTTAAAATATTACAGAAAAAAAAATTATCTTCATGTAGTTTTGTTTTATGCTTAGAGAGCTTTTAAAGCTTTTAATAAGCTTTACAACTGTTTTTAAATTTTTTAAGTTCTCTAGTTTATCTAAGCAGCGAACTCTTTTTAATTTTGGTATTTAAAAAACCGCTTAGATTAAAATAAAGCTATTTTTAGAACAGAAATTATTTAAATCTAGAATGTGCTACTTAACATTTATTTTAAGCCAATAGTTTTTTAGAAAAATATTTTTTGAAATTTGACTAGCTAAGAAAATTGTTTTCTTTTTTTTAAATCTAGATCTTTTAAGGGGAGGTTCTTTCAAATTTGGCCGAAAAGAAGGTGAAGTTTGAGAATCATTTGTGACTATGATGAAAGGACATACAAACTTCCTGTTTTGATTGTTAAATACGACTTTTATTGTACAATAATTGGAATTTTTTCTTGACTAAATTCAAAATGGCGGCTGAAAAATGGCGTCTCGTGTCTGTTTCTGCCCGCAGAATATCGTCCCCGCATTTCAGTTTTTGGTTTATTGGAGTTTATGGAATTCTCTATGCCTTATACTAAATCAGACCCTAAGGTCCCCTTACTGACCTCTCAAATCTCTGTCCCAGGAATATTGTCAGGTTCATTGAACTTTCAGGCCGGTTCAGCAATAATATGGTTACAGTTGAATAGTCGTGCCTGTTCTTCTTCAGAGCTGACCGGGTGCTGACCATGAATGCCTGTATACGCAGTTATAAAGACATCCCTGGTCAGCTCTCGAACAGCGTTACCTGTGGCATCACAAAGGGCCTCATTGTGCCTACGTTCGTCTGGGCTGTTACAAGACTGGCAACCACTTTAACCTAACCTAACCTAAACTAAATCAGAATGAGTTTTGACGAAAAATTAACTGAAATGTGGACGTTCAAAAAAAATTTGTTTTTTTTTTCACTTTTTTGGGATTTAACCTTGCTTAAAAATAACAATTTAACACTTTTTAATAAGGCATACATAAGGCATATATCCTTTCAAACAAGGGACTCGGAACAATAGATCAAGAGCTATGCTTGAAATGCGGATGAAAAACAAGGTTCCGAGAAATACGCGTTTAAAGTTCTTAGAACGTCCCTCAGCGCGTGCGACTTAGGTGCGTTCAAGACGCTCTATTTCTATAAATATCGATTGCATTGAAAAATCCTTTCATACACATATTCTACAAATATGTAGCTTTCATTTTTTGTAAAAAAAAAGGTTTTTCTCCAATACATTTTAAAGAACCTCCCCTAAATATTGTTTTTGCGCCATTTTGTCTCCTTAAGCCATTTTGTTTCCTAAATTCGTTAAAAGTCGTTTTTAATTTTCGTCGCTTTTTTACAAGGAACTCTTTTTTATGAAACAGTTCTTGAAAATGAATTTGAAAAAAATAAAAAAATGAGCAAGCACTTGGCTTAACAAAAAAAAAATCGAAAATAGTCTAAAAATATTTTTATTTTTATAAATTCTACCCAAAGATTCGAAGTATTATAGATTTGTGCAATGATGCGAAAAAGACATAAGAAAATTTTCCAAATGAGAACTTCATTTCAAATTGTTTTCCTAAGTGGACTTATGAGCCGTGATAGAGGTTTACTTTATACTCGTATTGAATCGGTTTTACTGTCAGTCAAAAAAAAAAGAGAGACATTTTTCTTCTTTTTTTTTCAAATTTGAGATCTAAAGGCCCATACGCAGCGTGCAAAAATTTCGCAAGAAATGTCAAAACTTCATATAATAACAAAATTCCCTTTTTTGGGAAACTTCATATAAAAAAAAAATCCGTTTTTTGGGATATTTTTTATATGAAGTCTTGACATTCCGTGCGGAATTTTTGCATGCTGCGTATGGGCCTTAAAGCTGATGAAGTTTAGCAGAAGATTTGATCACTGCAATTTTTCAAAGAAAGAAACATGAACTTACGAAATCATAGAAAGTTCTAATAAGATTTGAAAAACTAAAACTTGCTATCTGCTAAATTTGGCATTCTTTGCACAAATCTACTATAATGTGGATCATAATGGGACTAAATTAAAATTTTGGTGATTTTTCTTATACGAAAAGTGGATATGGAATTTTCTTCAAAAATTTTGTTTTAAGGCCCATACGCAGCATGCAAAAGTTTCGAACGAAATGTCAAAACTTTATATAAACAAAAAAATATCCCACCATTTGGGATTTTTTTGTTTACGCAGCAAGCAAAAATTTCGCACGAAATGTCAAAGGTTAGGTTAGGTTAGGTTATGGCGGCAGCTGGCTTAAAAAGTCAGCACACATAGGCCTAGATTGGCCCGTTGTGATACCGCTTAGGATCTTAATTTCAAACCCCCTTTCTACAGGTGAATGTTCTTAAAGGGAATCCCAGCCTGTTGCTGCAATATAGCTTGCAATCATTCTCGGACAGATGGGACCTAGCTCTTCTAGGTTATTGAGGAAATAATTTCCCAGATACTTCTTCCTGCGTCTGCATAGAGCTACACAGGAACAGAAGAAGTGCTCTACTGTTTCTACTTCTTCCTCGTCTCTACAGACTCTCTCGTTGCTCGGAGCATTCATTCTGATCGCGTGTGCTCCGACAAGCCAATGACCGGTGATCGCTCTAACAACTGCCGAACACTGTGAGCGGTTGAGTTCACAGAGTCTGGCGGAACGTTTTGGATCGATTTTAGGTCATATTTGGCGACTGATTCTACAGTGTGATGTGTTTTCCCACATCTTTTGTGCCTGGGAACTGAATTTTTCTCGTGTGTGTAGCTTAAAAGTAGCCATTGGCATACGAATATCCTCCTTGTCCGGTAGGAGGGTAGAGGTCGTGCCCTGTCTGGCCAATTCATCTGCTATTTCGTTGCTTATTATATTCTGGTGCCCTGGCACCCAAATTAGGCTTATAAAAAACTGCTGTGCCATCTCTTGAATAGATTTGCGGCAGTTGTTGACTGTCAACAAGTTGGAAGGCATCGCTCGTAGTGACTTTATGGCTGCCTGACTTTCGGAGTATATATTAATTTCCCCGGTTCCCAGACCAGCGTTACGTAAGCAGATAAGAGCCTCGTTTATGGCGGGGATCTCCGCCTGAAAGACGCTGCAGTGGTCCGGAAGTCGAAAAGACTGATGTTTAGTTGCCCCGCCCCCAACCTGGGATATTTTTCTTTATATGAAGTTTTGACATTTCGTGTGAAATTTTTGCATGCTGCGTATGGGCCTTTAAAAACAAAAACAGCCTTATCAAAACCCAAGGCGGCTCTAATAAGACCTCTATAGAGTTTTAACTCACTTTCTGCTAAATTTTACATTCATTATAAAATATTATGGCATTTTAGAAAACGTGCTCTCTTCTGACGAAAATCTGCACAAATCGCAAGACTCAATAAAAAACAAAAAATAAAAAAGAAAGACTCTGGTTTTAATAGAATTATACGCAAGTGCGAAAGCAGGATTTGGTTATGGGCATGGTTTCAAGCCATTTTTTCAACTGTTGGGGGGAGGTGCGCAACCAAAGATCCCCCGTGGCTACGCCACTGGTTATAGCTTATGTATAAACTCGTCTGTGCAGTGTTATTGCAGCTTAAGAGCTAACACTTAGTTTTTGTCGGCAAGCTTTGAGGGATTTTTAATTAACAAAGAAAAAAAAAATACTTATTAAAGCTGCTTAAAAAATAAAGCGCTAAAATTACATATACTCAAATATATATATACTACTATGTATATAAAACTTATAAGTTCTAAAACAAAAAACAAACATGAACTGATTTAGGACTAAGGACAAATACATAAATTTCAAATATATTTTATATAATGTAAAGAAATTTCATTTTATTTTTTATTACTTTAAAATGAACATCAATATGTATTATTGTAAATATGTAGTAGTATATAAGAAAAACTGTTACATTCAAGTTTGACACCAAAAGTACAATTTGTATTTTGAAATTTTAAGTTTTCTTTTTTATTTGTTGTTCCAAAACAAAAGACAAAAACAAAATTTACGCAAACAATATATACTTACAATATATATATACATATATATATATACATACATATCGTAGTTGGTACATGGATATACATATGTAGTATAGTACATAGTATATGCGCATATGCCAGCTGATAATCATTGTTACATTTAACATATGACGACAATAAACAGAAACCAAATCAGTAAATAGTAGAAGAATAAGTTTAAGACGTAGAAGTAGAAGAAGTAGAAGAAGAAAACAACGTACAACAAAGTATAGAGAATAGAATAGACAAAAATGAAACCAAGAAACCGACAAAAAGGAGCATGAAAGGATACAAAGTAGCTCACACATACACAAAAAGAAACTGCTGTCTGACTGTGTGCGTGTGTGTGAGTGTCGCATTAGCGTTAGTTTTTATTATTATATGTAATACGCATTGTTAAGGATAACATCCGTTAAAAGATATATATTTTTCTTTCGTTTTTTTTTTCTTGTGACAAGCCTAGACAGAAACCCAAAATAAAAAATGTAAAATTTGTGAAGCAGCGGGCAGCGGGGAAAGCGAAATTTGGCATATCTTTTAACAGATCTTGAGACTTCTTGAGACACACAATAAATAGCATATTGAGTAAATGAGTGCTTGAGCTTTGCGTATTTATATTCGTTTAGCCAAACTCCTTTTGTGAAATGCAACAATGCAATACCTTACTTTACTTAATATCATTATTATCATTATCATTATTCGCAACGTCATTAACATTAACACATTACAATGCACTGGTTGGTTTGAATTCTGCTTGAACTTTTAGTTCAAGTTCAAGTACATATGTACATATTACGTATACGTACTACTTAAGTGTACTATGCTTACTATGCGTATACGCAATATAGCGAATGTTTACAAATACAATGTTAAATAAAAGTGTTAAAGTGCAGTTATAAATGATATATTTTGGTTATGATAAGCACAAAAAGTTTTCTTAAATGCTCAAAGTAGGGTTTAGCTTACGGATTGTAGTTGTAGGTATTGGGAACTGTTTCGTTTTTGGCTATCTATTTATATACATAAAAATAAGTATATGTATATTTTTTGGTAAATAAATCACTTTGGACAAGGACAGGCGGCAGAGGCGAATTCAGGCAAAAATTTTGTTAAAGATTCGAATTTTGAAGGGCGTTACGTAGCCCCCCCTCGTAGCCTGCTACTAGATCCGCCTCTGGCAAGTGGCAACGGAAGTCATAAAAGAAACAAATAATGGGCATTAGTGAAAAGGGCTAAACAACTAGAGAAGAGCAGTAGAAAGCAGTAGCAGACGAAACAAGTGTAGCAAGTTGGTTGTATATAAAGTATAACATATAAAATAAATAATAGGCAGATAGTTATATCAATGAGAGCACTACGCACATTTTTGACAGATTAGGACAATAAAATATATAGCTAGTATTTGAATATATGTATGTATTTATATAAGAGTTTTTTAGTAGCTAATGAAGTAGAAGACATTTCTCTTGAGAATACGCAAGACAAACAAAAAAGAAAATTAGGGAGGGAGAGCGCACACTTGGCTGTAGATTATTGCATTTTAGTTAAATTTACTCTAGTTTCAGTTCTATAAACTGAAATTTAAGCTTCTATGCTTTAACTCTATTATAGGCTTAATTTCTACTCATAAAGCGTTTACACTGCGGTTGCAGCAGAGTTGGCAATGCCATAACTTAGCCGTGTATGCTCTTAAATGGCAGCTCTCTCACACATTACGCTCTCACAAAAACAACGCCTGACATCTGATACTTGTAAACAGCTGATTGTGCACTTCTGCATTTCTGCCCAGCAAACTGAATACTCTGTTGCTTTTGAGGCAGCTTGGGCCGCTTTCAAAAATAATAAGCAGAAAATTTATATTTTATATAATATTGGGGGTGCCTCATTTTGACTACTGCAGAAGTTGCCAGGAAGTTGAAGCGGAAGAAACAGTGGAGCATCTACTGTGTGGATGCATGGCACTATGCAGGAGAAGACTGAACACACTGGGCACCGAACTTATTGGGAACATTACTGAATTCGCAGGAATCAGGAAAAATAGGATTAATTCGTTTATCAAATCGACAGGTTGGTTCAGAGAGAATCCAGGGCAGTAGAGAGATTATTCCAAGTGGCATCACAACGGGCCTTTTAGAGGCTTAGGTGTGTCAAAAGGCAAGCACTTTTACCTACCTATAATATTGAAATAATTGGTTCGAAATTCAGGCTATATTGTTTTTTTTTGCATTTTTTTAATCAATTATTTAGTTTTAAAAAGTTTAAAAACTTTGTTTATGCTTCAATCGCAGCAAAGCAAGCAAGTCATTTATTTTCGTGTCGATTTTGCGAATTGCAACCCTTACAACAAAACTCTTGCTTTTTTTATCGATTGTGCAGCAATGATTTTACAAACACAAGACAGAAAGGAAATCAGCTGTGACCGTAAATCGTTTTGGCTGCTTTAAAAAGCAAATCAAAAGTTTTGTTGTACTTTAGAGGTAGTTTTTTTTTTTGTTGGAATAAATTGTGTCGAATCATTTAGCTCTTAAGTGAAAAAAAGTTGATTGCATTTCAATTGGGGCAATGTGAATATATTTTTGTGATGGCAGCTGCTAACATTATTCAGCAACCGCGTTGTAAACGCTTTATTGAAAGGTAACTTTAGAGTTTTTATTACAGATGAGTATTTTTTTTTAATTATTTACTGGCGGTGGTAGTGCTGGAGAAAACATTGATGTTATATCGATGCATCGTTGTATCGAAGTTTAAAATATCTATATATCGATGTTGGCCAATAGAGATGTTTCTGCAGCACTACTAAACACCCATTTGATGAGTGCAGAAGGAGAAAACATCGATGTTGTATCGATGCATCGATGTATCGAAGTTTAAAATTTCTATATATCGATGTTGGCCAACAAAGATGTTTCTCCAGCACTACTAAACACCCATTTGATGAGTGCAGAAGGAGAAAACATCGATGTTGTATCGATGCATCGATGTATCGAAGTTTAAAATGTCTATATATCGATGTTGGCCAACAGAGATGTTTCTGCAGCACTACTAAACATCCATTTGATGAGTGCAGAAGGAGAAAACATCGATGTTATATCGATGCATCGATGTATCGAAGTTTGAAATATCTATATATCGATGTTGGCCAACAGAGATGTTTCTCCAGCACTTGTGCACTCATCAAATGGGTGTTTAGTAGTGCTGGAGAGACATCTCTGTTGGCCAACCTCGATATATAGATATTTTAAACTTCGATACATCGATGTATCGATATAACATCGATATTTTCTCCAGCACTAGACGGTGATAAAGAATGTCCTTATTGCTGCATTGTTATTTAGACTGTTGGAAACATTTCCAAAACTGAAACATTTATTAACACTAGACTACAAAATAACGAACCAAAAAAAAAAAACATGAACCAGAGTTGTAACTATACTTCACGCTGAGTTAATCATGCTAAGCATGAACAACATTTTTTTAAGGCCTTGCAGCATCTTAATTTCCTAGTCTATTAGGGGTGCCACAAAAATCCCTAGCGATTTTGGGTACGTCTTGAAAACAAATCTCTGGTAAAAACCATAAGTGCCACAGAAACCTCAAAGATTTCATTTTTCGTAAAATTGCTTCTGAATGTTTACGCTTTTACGTGAATGGCAGAAAAGAGTTGCTATTGTTCCAAAATAATTTTAGTACATTTAGACACTAATTTTAGAGCATCCATCTACATTATTCACCACCGATATCCCCTCTAGGTCAAAGTGACTGTATTAATTTCTTCACGGACGGCTCCAAGCTCAAGAACCATGTTGGGGGGGGGAGTCTACTCTGAGGAATTAAATATTCGGCAGTCTTTCCGACTTCCGGACCACTGTAGCGTTTTTCAAGCAGAGATCCTTGCCATTAAAGAGGCTTTGGTCTGCTTACGCAATACCGGCCTGGAAACCGGTGCGATGAATATATTCTCGAATAGCCAGGCAGCCATTAAGTCACTTCGAGCACTATCTTCCAACTCGATGACAGTCAACAACTGCCGCAAATCTCTTCAGAAGCTGGCACAGCAGTTTGTTATTAACCTCATTTGGGTGCCAGGACACCAAAATATAACAGGCAATAAAATAGCAGATGAATTGGCCTGGCAGGGCACGACCTCTACCCTCCTACCGGACAAGGAGGATATTCGTATGCCAATGTCCACTTTTAAGCTACAAATAAGGGAAAAATTTAGCTCTCACGCACAAAGGCTGTGGCATAATACATCTCATTGCACAATCAGTCGCCAAATATGGCCTAAAATCGACCCAAAGCGAGCCATAAGGCTCTGTGAACTCAAACGGTCGCAGTGCTCGGCAGTTGTCAGAGCGATCACTGGGCACTGGCTTGTCGGGACACATGCGACCAGAATGAATGTTCCGAGTCATGACTTTTGCAGCAGCTGCAAGGACGAAGAAGAAGTTGAATCAGTTGAGCACTTTTTCTGTTCCTGTGAGGACATATATGCCCGAGTGGGATCGCGTGTTACATTGCAGCTACGGGATGGGAATCCTTTTAGCATTACTATCTCAGGAGAAGGGGTCAAGAGAGATTCGCGGTGTCACAACGGGCCGGTCCAGGCCTAAGTGTGCTGGTTTTTCAAGCCAGCAGCCGCCCTTACCTACCTACCCTTGACACTAATTTAATTACATGCTTTTTAAGACTGATTTAAGAAAGTTAATAAATTATGTATATTATATGATTAGTCGATAACTTCTGATAAATAGGTTTAAATATTTAGGCCTAATACAAACCTACAAGTCAAAAGCTGTCAGTAGTAGTGCTGGAAGTAACATCGATGTTTTTTATTTTTTCTTGATCACCGATATTTTTATTTCGATTTTCGATTATCGACCAAATCCCATTACGGACAAAATATGGGCAATCAACGGCATCCACGTCGCAGACACTTTTCGATTTTTTAGAAAAAAACAAATTTCAAAAGATCCGAAATTGTAGGGTTTACTCAATTTTGGCATTTCGACAATATTTCAAAGTCGAAAACTTTGATTCAAGCATGTACCCGTTGAATTACTGGAAGGTAATACTTTTCAAAGTTAAGCAAAGCTGGCAATATAGTGAGCGACAAGCGGAGTTCGCTTAGATCAAAAAACCTTGACATGATATTATTTAATAACCATAAAGAAGGGATCTCAAATTAGTTTAAAGATTATGAGACTGCAATTCTGGCTGAAACAGAACATTTTTTTCTTATAACTCACAGGCGCACAAAAAAAAGTGGTGTAAACTTTGCATGTGACAGAGGCACCCCTTATGGACTTTGGGCAGCTGATTTCGAAGTCGAAAAAACCCCGATCCAAGGGTTCTTAGATAATATCCAAACTATCTTGCTTTATGGGACTTTTGTTGGTTTTCCATAGCCCATGTGTTTTTTGAACTTCGGATTCGGCTGCTCAATATCCATAAGGGATGCCTCTATCACCTGTTAAGTTTACACCACTTTTTTTTGTGCGCCTGTATTATCTTTTGCTTTCGTTGTATAACCTTTTGGATAGTTATTTATTATTTCTTTGCTTCTTTTTCTATGAAATGTAATTAATTTTGAAATGTATATTATGCAAATATAGTTATCGCTTGTTTTGTTTGTTAATTCCATTTTATTTTTTGAAAATACTTATATAACCAAACCAGCAGATGGCCCACTCTGTATTAATTTAAGCATTCAAAAAATGGCCGCCATATGTACTTCGATGTATCGAAACATCGATGTATCGAAGTTAAAAAATATCGAAAACATCGATATTGGCCAACATCGATGTTTCTCCAGCACTATAAGTAGCAGCTTCTCTGAATAAAATTGGTTCTATTTGTATATTCTATTAAATCTCAAGCAAATTAAGTGAAGATTTTAAAACTGTCTCAAGGAATTATAGAGAAATTTGGGAAAAATTGTTTTCTATGGCACCCCTGCAAAAAAAGTGTTGCGCAAGGCCACAAATATTAGAACATTAATTTACACTGTGCTACAACCACATTGATGGTTTCATGAATAGAGAGTAAATAACTAAAACAATTTTGCGTTCAGAATTTTTTTTTTTTTTTGGTATTTTATTTGACTTTCGTGAAGCAAAATATACTATTATGTTCATCTGTTCGCTCGTAACTTCTAAACCGCTTAACATAATTATAAAAATTAGTTATCTTTAGAAGCGTTTTGAGCGTCAGCTGGTTATAGGCTATGTAACGTCAAAATAAATTGAATACGGCGTCCTCAAGAGAACATTGAACATTGAAACCTTAGTAAGTGATCAAGCGCACGGCTATGCTCTGAACATTACTTAAAAAATGCAAAAAAAAAAGGAAGATTGTACCTGAAAAAAAACACATCTCTGGATGAAAAATTTGTAAGCTACTGTATTACTACAATTTTATTTATTTTCTTAACGACTTATTTAAAACTAAAAAAAAAAATGCCAAATATTTCAAGTAAATTGTCTATGTGTTAAATAACAAGAGTATTAATTATAATTCATATTTTAAGTACTAATTTTGTGTTTAATCGTTAATTGTTATGACAAAGAGTATATAATAGAGAGAGGCGTAAGAGCGGCCGTTGGCGTTTGAACGCTGTTTTATATTTTGAGCTAGAATGACGGAATGTTAGTGTCATGTTAGCTGGTTGTGTTTGCGTATGAGTAAAGAGGATGGAAAAAAAACCGAGCGCTGTCGTTTGCGCTGCTCTAGGCTGTTAAGTTGTGCTGGCTAACATTTGTTTTGTGTATGTGTATGTTAGAGCAGTGCAGACAGCGTCTCGTGGTTTTTTTTGCATCTTCTTTACTCATATGCAAACACAACCAGCTAACATGACACTAACATTCCGGCATTCTGGCTCAAAATACGAGGTCGCTCAAATGCCAACGGCCGTTCTTACGCCTCTCTTTATTATATACTCTTTGGTTATGATTACTTCGATAACGATAAATAGTAGCACAACTGTGCTTGCTTTTTGTGTAAATATAAGCTAAAAATCTCTTTTTGTGTAGTGTTTGTTTTTGGGCATACCGCTGTTTAAGTTAATACCAAGTTCTATTCACATTAAATGTTTATTGTATATAAGAAGTATTTAAGCAATCGACTCATACACATATACATACTACATAAGGCATACACTGATCTTTGAAAATTTCAAACTCAATCACGCTCTTTGCTTAGGCTTAAAAGGGAAATAAAGGCATAATACAAAAATATACGACGAGAGAGCAAACAGAGAGACAAAGAGAGAGAGAGTATGTAAGAATGTTTTTAAAAAGCAATCAATCTAGTATGGCATCCCGTAAGGGAAAACCATAAAAGTAAAAACCAAATGAAAAACTGGAAAAACAAAAGAAAAGCGACTTTGAATGCAAATCAATACAAACGCATGCAGCATTATTGTTTGGAACGTGCCAATGTGTATCCGTGAGTTGCATTTGAATTGTTTGGATTGTTTTGGATGTGTGGGGGGAGCGGGGCTGTGGGGGGGTGGTGACCAGTGGACAGGAACACATGCTACAAAATGTGATTGTAGCATGTTTTCCTAAAACGGGTTATTTTTTGATTTTGAAGCAAATGTGAGTGAGTGAGTGGTCATGTGAGTTTATACATATGTACATATATGCATGTATATGTTACACACACACACACGCGCACATGTATATATAGCAGTAAGCAGTAGAGTTAAGTATCTATGGAATGGTGTTTGCAAGCTGTGCTAAACCCTTATACATAGTTATATACACATACAGACATACATACATGTGTATATATATGTATAGTTATTACTCATTTGCTCATATACATATCAGTTACACTTCACTCTCCTCAACGTTGTATATATATTTTTTGTTGTTTATATATTTTATTTTTTCAACATTATTTACGAAATATACACATATGTGAAAAATTTGTTTTTAGCGTACACACTTTTGAGACATTACGTAATGTTTTAGCACATACATACATACATTTATGTACATACATACATAAATAATTAATATTTAATTATACAATATAGATTAAGGTCAAAGTATTAGTGGCATACATTGAATCAGAGTCAAGTAGAAAATATTTAAAAAATAAAAAAATTAGTTCAAACATAAATGAGAAACTATACAAGTAAATTATTAAACAAAAAAATAAAAAATAAAAATTATTTGAAAACGCAGAACAAGTGGAATTAATTTCAAAATACTTATAATAATTGAAAAAACCAAATCAAAATCATTTAAGAATCAATATTGTAAAAGACTTGGTCAAATTTTTTTTTTAAAATTAATATTTATTTTATAGTTAATTGCATTACCTTTCGCACTGGCGCAGTGTCCATGAGGCGATGATCCATAGTGAGACCATAAAGACCAATAGAACCGTCCCCGGACATATTGTCATAAGTGTTTTTAAAACAAATCTGAAAATTTATATTAATAAACGTATATTACTATAAAATAAATTATTTTTTATTTTTTAGATTTTAAAAAAGCTTAGTTTAAAGTTTAGCTGAAGCTGTCAATTGTGGTTGAGTAAAGTAAATTCGTGAAGGGATTTGGTGTTTTTTTAAAAGTTTGCTTATATTTTTGCTCATATCTTCAAACACGCCTAGTCGATAACGATAAAATTATCGATGAAAAAAAAAATCATTCCAAAATTTTGCGAAAATTTTTTTTTCCCCTGTGCCTTCAACTTCAAATCGCTGGGGGAGTTTCCCGTACCTAATCCAGCTAGACCCTTCAAAATAGAACCCATTGTCAAATACTTGAATTTTTCTAGTTTTAATTAAATTTTTTTTTTTTTTTTAAATTCGAAACTCTAACCACCAAAAACTTATACAAAAATAAAAGACAACCTAAGGGACGATCTTAAAATGGCATTAAAAAATTCTTTTGCGTTTAAAATGTGCTACAATATATTTATAAAACTGCTTGCTAGCATCCAAACAAGCAGTTTCTCACTAGATTAGTGTGACCAAAGACTTATACAAAAATCAAAGACAACCTAAAGGACGATCTAAAATTGACATTAAAACATGTCTTATGTGGTTTAAATGTGTTTCATTATACAAGGTTTTTCAACAAGAGGTGTAATTTTGAATCATCCTGTATTTCGGTAGCTGTCACTTTTGAAGCTTTTATTCTTTGACATTTGACAAGTAGAAACTACGCCATTACTAAAAATTGAACGATACACGCTTCAACAACGCATTGAAATTATTAAAATTCACTACAAAAATAGTGAAAATCTTGCAGTCACAGTTCGCAAAAATAAAGCATTTTTGGGTCGTCGTGAAGCACCTTGTCGCAACGCAATACAGAAATCGGTGGAAAAATTCGAGCTGTTGGGACAAGTTAGTGATGTGAAGAATAAAACCCGTGCACGTCGCTCAAGAACAACTGAGAATATTGCTGCTGTAGCCCAAAGTGTTGAAGAAAACCCAGGTTTGTCTATTCCTCGTCGTTCTTTGGAATTGGGCATTCCACAAACGTCATTACACCGTATTTTGCAAAGACTTGGGTCCTAAGGCATATAAAGTTCAGTTAACACAAGAACTCAAGCCGGCCGATCATCGACAACGTCGTGTCTTTGCTGATGAAAATTATCCGGAATTAAATCGAAAAATCATCTTGACTGATGAGGCCCATTTCCACCTCGGTGGCTACGTCAACAAGCAAAATTGTCGCATCTGGGGCTCGGAAAACCCAAGACTTATGGTTGAGAAGCCTCGCCATCCTCAATGTGTGACTGTTTGGTGCGGTTTAGGGTCCGGCGGGGTCATTGGACCTTACTTTTTCGAAAATGAGGTTGGATCAACAGTTACGGTGAATGGATTGCGCTATCGAGAGATGATTAATGATTTTTTATGCTCGGAGTTGGATGGTATTGATCTGGACAACGTTTACTTTCAACAAGACGGCGCTACGTGCCACACAAGCAACGAAACCATTGCTCTTTTACGGGAAAAGTTTCCGGACCGTGTTATCTCTCGAAGAGGTGATCACAATTGGCCACCGAGATCTTGTGAATTAACAGCTTGCGACTCCTTCCTTTAAGGCCACGTGAAAGATTAGGTCTAAGCCAACAGCCCAGCGTCGATTCAAGACCTCAAAGATAGAATTCGTGAGGCTATCGAGGACATAGGGCAGCCTCTTTGCGATTTGGTTATGGAAAATTTCATGAAAAGGATATGGTCCTGTAAGCATGGTCGTGGTGGCCATTTGGCTGATGTTGTTTTTCATTATTAACGGCATATTTTCCTCTTTATTATGAAATAAACATCCGATCATTTATCTCAAAAAATGGCATTTTTCTTTGAATACCAAAATGACACCTCTTATTGGAAAGACCTTTTTTATTAAACTGCTTGCTAGCATCCAATCAAGCAGTTTCTCACTGGATTAGCGCAAAATTTTTGCTGTGCTCCGAAAGCTAGCAGGGGGACCCCCTTGAAATTTTTTATAAGTATTTTTTGCGGAATTCAATTCCCAGATTCTTGCCGAAACAGAGTACCAGTAATTTTTATTTATTTATTTTTATAATTATAAAGTAGAAGTTAATTCTAAGTTATAAAAAGTTTGTAGCCAGAGCAACGAAGGCCTTCAGGCTAGTACCAGTTATAGCTTAACAAAGTTGGTACAATTTATTTAAATTAAAGTGAAGTGTAGCAAAAAAAAAAGCTTTCCATGCTTTAGACTCTTCAGTGACGTGATAATAAAGAAAATAACGATATATTACAGTCGAGACAAAAAAATTTTTACACTGAGATAAAAAATCAAGAATTTCGTGCTCAAAAGCTCTATTACTGAAAGTGAAATTTTCATTTCAAGAACGTTTTTTGAAGCTGGAAACATCGAATTTGAGAATGCTTAGATGGATATTAAGAAGTAGCGCTCTCGAAAAGATTGGAAGCATTTTATTTAAATTTAAGCAAAATATTGTAGGAAAAATTTGTATAAATTCTATAGTGGCGCTTTTGAGGAAATTTTAACTCATATTGAGGTCACATCTATCTATATAAAGGAGAATTAAGAGTTATGTTAGACACTATTTATAACTCAAGAACGGCTGGACAGATTTTGGTGAGCTATGATTTATTGCCACCACGAAGAAGATCGAATCTTTCCCAACCAAGCTGTAACCATAAAACGTCTCGAGGCAATATTCGACGTGCTATAAGAAATACTTCACACATTTGATTACAGCTCGCATCCTTTCGTCGGTATTGGCCCAAGGGCATTGTGGCGCATTGAAGTAATCTCTAACAGTAAAATGTGCCACCCGAGCCATTGCATTCATTGCCTCGTGGCGGGATGCAGAAATTCCGCGACTAGAGCATGTTTTCAACACTGAACTTAGAACGCAGCGTAGAGAAGACATAGAGTCTAAGATTGTAGAGAAGAAACACTATGCTTAGAAAACAGCTCAGAGAAAAGTTGGAGTTAAGGACTGCAGAGCAGGAGCGTTATATATTGCGTAGATCGTAGATAGGTTGAAAAAGTTAGGCGAGACGGGCATGTAAGTCAGAGAATATTTAGATTTCAGCATTACAGAGCAAGATCGTGAAACATTGCGTAGATAGCAAAACAGACAGAATTCAAATCCTTGCCGAAATAGAGAGCGTATATCATCTGAACTGCTAGAAAGCAACCAAAAGTACATTTTTGCATAGAACTAATCCAATACTTTCGCTGTGGTGTGCCAGTTTCTACTTTTTTCTTGCCATTACGACAAGGTTTACGTGAATTCGCGAATTCTGGCCGAAATAGATCGCGTATATCATCTGAACTGCTAGGAAGCAGTCAAAAGAACAGTTTCCCATAGAACTAATCCAAAACTTTCGCTGTGCTATCCCAGTTTTTTCTTTTTTCTTGCCATTACGAATAAGTTTACGTGAATTCGCAAATTCTTGCCGAAATAGAGAACGTATATCATCTGAACTGCTAGGAAGCAGTCAAAAGAACAGTTTCCCATAGAACTAATCCAAAACTTTCGCTGTGCTATCCCAGTTTTTTCTTTTTTCTTGCCATAACGAAAAAGTTTACGTGAATTCGCAAATTCTTGCCGAAATAGAGAACGTATATCATCTGAACAGCTAGGAAGCAACCAAAAGAACAGTTTTCCATAGAACTAATCCAAAACTTTCGCTGTGGTATCCCAGTTTTTTCTTTTTTCTTGGCATTACGAAAAAGTTTACGTGAATTCGCAAATTCTTGCCGAAATAGAGAGCCGTATATCATCTGAACTGCTAGGAAGCAACCAAAAGAACAGTTTTCCATAGAACTAATCCAAAACTTTCGCTGTGGTATCCCAGTTTTTTCTTTTTTTCTTGGCATTACGACAAGGTTTACGTGAATTCGCAAATTCTTGCCGAAATAGAGAGCGTATATCATCTGAACTGCTAGAAAGCAACCAAAGGAATAGTTTTCCATAGAACTAATCCAAAACTTTCGCTGTGCTATCCCAGCTTTTTCTTTTTTCTTGCCATTACGACAAGGTTGACGTGAATTCGCAAATTTTTGCCGAAATTGAGAGCGTTTGAAAAAGGTCTGAAACTCAGCTTGGAATATGTTATGTAACATCAAAAAAATGAAATATTAATTATTATCGTTGGCACTCACCTTGTGTTAAAATTAATCCTATTAAGAGCGCCGATGCTCCGTGATGATGCGTCTGTGAATAGCTTTGAATGAAGCAGCATTACGCGGCAGATTAAATATAATCGAAGGAACATAGGTAATGATAAAGCTACGTCATATGGCACCAATTCGGTGCCAATTGTTTTATTTTTATTCGCCAATTTCGTCGTCCATTGGAAATAGTATTCACCGGGAATTGGATGTATAGCGCATATAAAAAGTTCTAAGCCTATTTGACTAATTCGTTGCCATGTCATTGCGATCCTCCAATCGTCGGCGCAGTTATCTATCATGAATAACTGTGGTTCATTTGTTTGTTTTTTTTTTTGTATTTGCAGTTGTTTATTTTTTTTTTTTTCGTCGTTTTCGTTTTCGAAATTATTCGAGTGGTTGGTATTGTATTGATTTCGGCCATTAAGTAATTAATAATAATAGGTTTTTTTGTAGTAGTAGTAGTAGTTGTTGTAGTTGTAGTTGTTGTTGTGCCCAGCAGGCAATTCGTTGTTTAGACATGAAGACACAAAGAAATACCAAAAAAAAAAGCAAAAAAAAAAAAAAAAAACGAGAGAAGCAAAAATTATTTATTAATTATAATTGGAAATTTATTGATTTATTATTTGTGACTAACAAAATTAAATACACTCAAATACGAGCATGAATTATTTGACAACGTACAACGTCAATGAGGTGTACACATGTATGCGTTATGTATCTTTGTAGCTGTGTATCTGTATCTGTGTGTAGCTGTAACTATGTGTGTGTGTGTGTGTGTGTGTGGTTAAAAGCGTATAGCAATGGTTAGGTGAAAGCGAACCCTGCTGTTTGGCCATCTAGATTTAAGTTCTTAACGCGGCCAGAAGCATTTACAATTCCCAAGGCAAAGCCAGAGCAGAGCACGGAGCAGCAGAGCAGCATTGTACAAGGCAAGACTGGGCTGAGCAGCGCAGAGCACGGCACGGCACGGCATGGCCAACCAAGGCAAGTCATCCGTAATCAAGAGCGTCAACGTTCCGGACTCATTGTTGATTGTACCGATTTGAGTGTTATATGATCTTAGTGGTTTTGCTTTGTGTTTGAGCATGTTGTAGTATGTTCCTGTTTGTCTCACAGATACACACTCACACACAGTCACACATAAGTAAGTGACTCGACTCTTAAATAGCTTTAGGCTGCCAAGTATTTATAGTTGTTTCGAGCACCTGTGTTCGTATTGCTTGGTATCTGTGTGTGCGTGTGTGTGTGTGTGTGTGTGTGCGAGTGTATATGAATGAGTCTGTATATGTGTGTGATTACTTACTACATAGCAGCGTGCGTGTTTTCATGTTATTAACACATTTCATTTAATTTGGCAATTTTTGTTTACCTTTATTTTTTGTTTTCTGTTTTCGAGTTTTCTTTTTTGTTTTCTTGTTTTTATGTAATTCGTATAACTACTTAGAATTTTATATTGAACCAATATTAGATGAGACGAGTTTTAAATTACTTAACTGAAACTTACAGCTGTACCAATACATTCAAATTTTCTTTCCAAACTTTCTTTTTAATTATATATTTATAGATTGAGCGTATTTAATCAAAATTTTTTGTACTTGTACCTTGTACGCTAAGGGTTAGGGGCGGGGGGTTCATTGAGCTAAATGCAAAAGCAAATCTTGAATACTGTCATCTCTCTATGTCGCAATGTTGCTTTAAAGCTAGATAGTTTTTTCTCTATGTCGCTTTGTAGCTAAGTCGATTTGTGGCTTTGTCTTTGTGTAGCTATGTAGCTTGTAGTTACGTCGCTCTGTCACTTTGTAGCTTTGTCATTATGTCGCTGAGCAGGTATGTCGCTTTATCGATATGTCAATTTTTCACTATGTACCTGAGTCGATTTGTGGCTGTGTTAGTTTGAAGGTATGTCGCTTTGTGGCTAACCGGTTCGTTTTTGCCGCTAAGCCGCTTATAGCTTTGTCGCTATGTTGCCTTGTTTCTTCGTCAATATGTAGGTGCATCTCTATATCGCTGCGTTGTTTTGTAGCTAGGTCGCTGTATTGCTTTGTAGCTATGTCGCTTTGTAGTTATGTCCTTATGTCGCTTTAACACTGTGTCGCTAAAACGAAGTGTAGTTATGTCGATCTGTCATTTTGTAGGCAGATGGCTTTGCAGCTTTCTCTCTTTGTAGCTGAGTCGATTCGTGGCAATGTGGTTTTGTCGCTGTTTCAAGGCTTTGTAGTTATGTCACTATGTCACTTTGTTGCTTTGTCCCTTTGTCGCTGTGTTGCTTTGTAGCTATGTCGCTGTGTAGGTATGTTGCTTTGTAGTTATGTCGCTTTAGCACTGTGTCGCTAAAACGATGTGTAGTTTTGTGGTTTTGTCACTCTGTATGTACTTGGCTTTGTAGCTTTCTCGCTTTGTAGCTGAGTCGATTCGTGGCTATGTGGTTTTGTCGCTGTGTCATGGCTTTGTAGTTATGTCACTATGTCGCTTTGTCCCTTTGTCGCTGTGTTGCTTTGTAGCTATGTTGCTGAGTAGGTATGTTGCTTTGAAGTTATGTTGCAATGTCGCTTTAACACTGTGTCGCTAAAACGATGTGTAGTTTTGTGGTTTTGTCACTCTGTAGGTACTTGCATTTGTAGCTTTCTCATTATAGCATTGTCCCTATGTTGCTTTGTCACTATTGGGCTGTATCTCTGTATCGCCTTGTTGTTATGTCGACAAAACGATCTGTAATTATGTCGGTCTGTCACTTTGTCGCTATGTCGCTGCTTTGTAGCTATGTATGTCGTTGGCAGATATGTCGCTTTGTCGCTATGTCGATTTTTCGCTTTCTCACCATGTACCTGAGTCGCTTTGTGGCTGTGTTATGGCTATGTGGTTTTGTCGTTCTGTCACTTTGTAGCTTTATCACTATGTCGCTTTGTTGCTTTGTCGCTATGTCGCTACTTTGTAGCTATGTATGTCGTCGGCTGATATGTCGCTTTGTCGCTATGTCAATTTTTCGCTTTCTCACTATGTACCTGAGTCGCTTTGTGGCTGTGTCATGGCTTAGTAGTTATGTCGCTCTGTCACTTACTAGCTTTATCACTATGTCGCCTTGTTGCTACGTCGCTGATCAGTTATGTCGCTTTGTCGATATGTCGCTTTTTCACTGTGTACCTGAGTCGCTTTGTGGCTGTGTCGGTTGGTAGGCATGTCACTTCGTGGCTATGCGGCCTTGTTCTTGTGTCGCTTTGCAGCTAAGCAGCTTTAAAGCATTGCCCCTGTGTTGCCGTGTTGCTTTGTCACTATGTGGGCTGCATCTCTATATCGCTTCGTCGCAATGTCGCCTAAACGATGTGTAGTTATGTCGTTCTGTCACTTTGTAACTTTATCACTATGTCGCTTTGTCGCTGAGCAGTTATGTCGCTTAGTCGATATGTCGCTTTTTCACTGTGTACATGAGTCGCTTTGTGGCTATGCGGCCTTGTTGCTGTCTCGCTTTGCAGCTAAGCCTCTTTATATGTGGGCTGCATCTCTATATCGCTGATTCGCTTTGTAGCTAGGTCGCTTTGTGGCTGTGCTTTATGTTGATTTTTTGTTTTGTTGCTTTGTCACTATGTCGTTGGCATATATGTAGCCTTGTCGCTATGCCGATTTTTCGCTTTCTCATTATGTACCTGAGTCACTTTGTGGCTGTGTCATGGCTTTGTAGTTATGTCGCTCTGTCACTTTGTAGCTTTATCACTATGTCGCTTTGTTGCTTTGTCGCTATGTCGCTGCTTTGTAGTTATGTATGTCGTTGACAGATATGTCGCTTTGTCGCTATGTCGATTTTTCCCTTTCTCACTATGTACCTGAGTCGCTTTGTGGCTGTGTCATGGCTTTGTAGTTATGTCACTCTGTCACTTTGTAGCTTTATTACTATGTCGCTTTGTTGCTTTGTCGCTGAGCAGTTATGTCGCTTTTTCACTGTGTACCTGAGTCGCTTTGTGGCTGTGTCACTTGGTAGGCATGTCACTTTGTGTCTATGCGGCCTTGTTGCTGTGTCGCTCTGCAGCTAAGCCTCATTATAGCTTTGTCACTTTGTGGGCTGCTTTTCTATATCGCTGCGTCGTTTTGCAGCTAGGTCGCTTTGTGGCTGTGCTTTATGTTGATTTTTTGTTTTGTTGCTTTGTCTCTGTGTCGCTTTGTCGTCTTGCCGCTTTGTTGCTGTGTCGCTATGTGGATATGTCGCCTTGTTGGTTTGTCGTTTCTCACTATGTAACCGTGTAGTTTTGTGGTTTACAGCTGTGTCGTATTGTAGTTTTGTAGCTATGTCGCTTTGTTGCTTTACCGTTCTGTCGCTGTATCGCAGTGTAGCTTTGTGCCTATTTGGCTGTAACTGTGTCGCTTTGTGGCTGTGCTTTGTCGCTATGTCGTTATGACGCTTTGTAGTATTGTGGCTTTGTCGCTTTGCTGCTATGTCACTATGTCGCTTTGTCGCTTTGCTGCTTTGTATCGCTTTGTGGCTATGTCGCCTTGTTGGTTTGTCGTTTGTCAGTAAGTAACCATATAGTTTTGTGGCTATGTCGCTCTGTCGTTTGTCGCTGTACCGTTTTGTAGCTATGCCTATTTGCTACTATGATGCCATGGCTCTGTGTTGCTATGCCGCTCTGTACCTATTTTGCTTTATTGTTGTTGTTATGGCCTAAGTGTCTTTGTCGTTCTGATTCACTTTCTGCCTGTTGCTTCACCTTAGCTTCGTTTAAAATAACTAGTGTTATGAGAACCTCTCAGAAATGCTTACCAATACACAAATGAAAAACGTTTTGTATATAATTATTTTTAAATTTGGGTACCATTTACGCTTAAGGGAAAATTTACGTATTACAATAAATAAATAATAAAAAAACCATATTTGGTATTGTTCCATGGATCAAGTTCATTTCAAGCACTTTTCAAAACTCCAAGTCTCTCTGTACAGTCTACACATAAAAGTTAAAAGAAGTTTTAAAAAGACTTTTGAATCAGATATAATTCAAGAAGAAGAAGAAGAAGAACAAGAACATTTGAAAGTAAAGAACTGCATCTCTGTCTGTGTGTGAGCATCGAAGTAGTTAAAAAAATATTCACACGCTCAAGAGGATATCCGTAGAGAGTAAATTGCTTGTTAAAATTGCTTCAAACTTTTGTTGCTATACACACAGACACACACACATACACGCACACATAGACAAAGAAATGTAAATACAACTAATTCTGTTTTTATACGTTAGATACGTTTCAGAGAAAAACTGTGTGAAAAAAACCGCATAAAAAGGACGCGAAGTAAGTCCATGAGCTGGGTATGAAAAAATTTAGTAAGGGGAATTACCTAGCGAAATTTTTGAAAGATTTCAAACGAATCGATTTTTTTAACGTGCTAAAATCGCATGAAATTGTGTAAAAAAATTTGTTATTTTAAAACGTGTAAAAAAAGGACGTGTCAAAACAGAATTGGTTGTATATACATATACATATATTAAACACACTGATTATATACAGAATAACAACATTTATATATATGTATTGCAGTTATTCATAGATTGCGTAATGTGTCAAACGGTTACAAGTGTGTGTAGTAAGTCCACAAAAGCGTATTATTTTAAGTGTGTGTGTGCGTGTGAGTGTTTGTGTGCGTGTGTGTGTGGTCCAATATGTTTTTCTGATCTATTCGTACGCAGTATCACATATGAGCCATTCACAAGTTAAGCCGATTGAAAGGCACGCCCCCCGCCCCCCCCCCCCATTACTATTACAGAGTATACAAAAAGAAAAAAAAGAATCACGAACTACCTACTTCTAGTATTATTAAAACTTATTTGCAAACACACACACACACGCACGCACGCACACATAAATACACACATACAGTTTACTGCATAACATAACTGTAGCTTATATGGCTGGCTGGCTGGCAATCTGTGTGAGTAATAAAGAAAATAATATAGCATACATAAGAGAGCGAGCAAGCGACTTAAAGAGTAGGTATAAGTTTCAAGTACAAACCAACTTGTAGAGAGAAAGAGAGTGGGTGAGAGAGAGAGAGAGTGAGGAGAGAGACGTCCTTGAGCCAATGTTGCACCGCTCGAATCAAAAATGTTGAAGATTAATGATTTGTTGATTGATGCGCCGTGTTAAATATATCGATATGCGATATGCGATATACGATATACATATATTATTATATTCTTTTCAAGTAAATCGATTTAGCAATGAGAATGCTCATATGTTTACATGTTTCTCAGTGTGTGTGTGTGTGTGTGTGTGTAATGAAAGTGTCTATATGTGTTTAGTTCCGGGTAAACAGGCAATACACTGACACTTAATATGCCATAATAATATTGTGTGTGTGATATATTATAGTACGTTGATTTTTTTTTGTGACTTTTGAAGCTTTCCAATTTTTTTTTGCCGCTGTCTGGTGAGATCCATGGTGTTGGAGGCGTGGCGGGCGGTGATTGATGTGTAAACTAAGCCAGTTTTTGGTGCAGGGCCTGCAGCAAGCAATTGCCTTTGATTGAGGTACTTGTACATTCAAAATTGATTCTAGCTAATAAATGCGTGTTTTGTTGTTGTTGTTGTTGTTTTGGTTTTTGTGTTTATTGTTTTTTTTTTTTTTATTATTTTGTTTTTTAACTAATGCAAAAAACAAAAAAAAAAACAGCGAAATTTTGTTATGCTTTAGACACGTACATATTTTACTTGTATTGGTAATTTGTATATACATTGTATATAAATGGTAAATGCTAAATGCGTTTTTGACTAAACAACAAATTTAAATTGTATTTTTTTTTAAATTTTAGCAATACATAAATGCTACTTATATGTATATTTATTTGTTGACTTGCTTATTAAGTTGCCCTTATTTTGATAGCTATTATATTTATATTTTTGGTATTTTTTAGTATTTGTTTGTTGCTGTAGTTGTTGTTGTTTGATGGCAGTTTTTTTTGGTTGTTGTCAAGCTACGCTATGCATGTATTTTGGTAGTTGAGTAGTAATAGTATATATATATACTTATGCATGGTTCACATAACACTATGCATGGTATTTACTTGGGTTTACTCACAAATATTTAAGATGTAGTATATTATAAGTATTACTTACTGAATTCTGCAAAGCATAATGAAAGGTAATTACATATTAAAATTTTACTTTAAAACATCAACATTTAAATGGGATATAACATTTAATCGTAGTTATATATTGTATATATATATATTTGTTGGGTAAGAGAGCGAGAGAGCGAGAGATTTTGATAACATTGTGTGAAAGAGATACGAGCGATTATGAGCGACAACTTTATGTTTATATATTTTGGATTGATTGATTAGTTGGTTGGTTGATTGGTTGGTTGGTTGGTTGCTTGGTTGATTGATTGATTGATTGATTGATTAATTGGTGTTGCAACTGCTTGACGTTTTGATCGCATCGATGATATAACATTTAGTAGCGAATTGATATCGGAAACTGAATCTGAAGCATGGGCGAAATGAATGCATATGAGCGATTGATTGATTTAGATTGAGCGGTGATTATAGGCTACACAGGACTCTGGACTCTTTCCTACTGCCCGCAACTAAGCTTATACACAAGAGTTGAGTTAGTATTTTTTTTTGGTATTTTTTGGTATATTTTTTTTGTAGTTACATAGATACATATTTGTTGTAATCCGAAGCTGTTGAGTACTTCCAATGCCTTTTAAACGCTGCGCTTTGGTTGAAATTTTTTTTTTTTTTTTTTTAAACAAGTATTTTAGTGGTATAGTTAGTAAGTAGTATTGTATGTTAATTCATGTACTCGTATTTCACATGTATAAAATATGCTACAAAAAACTTTAAGCAAAAAATAAGTAAATAGTAACACAACTTAAGCCCATGCGCTATGCTAAAATTTTATTTTTGCTTAAATTACTCTCAATGAATACTCATGCAAACATTTGAAAAATCTTTTTAAAGTAAAAACAAAATGTAGTGAAAAATAAGTTAAGAATTAATCAAGTTTTTATAAATTGTGGTGCTGTACATGCAACTGGTACTGGTACTGGTATTGGTATTGGTATAGAAAGCGGTTCAACTTTTTTTGTTTTTTTTTTGGAATGAATGCATTGGATATTATGAGATTTGCGGTATGAAAGAGAAATAAAGTTCTGCAGAGAGCCATTTATAGAGTACATATATATTTTAAGCTCAAATTGATTTTGATTTTTGCTACGCTCAATTTGCATAGTCAACTCTATAGAGTTGTACTCACTTTGTGAGTACAGTGAGTATTTTGACGAGTACTTGGCATTTGTGAGTGAGTTAGTGAAACGATGCTATGATTGTAAAGTTATGTACAATGTAAACTGAGAGCCTGAGCTGAGAGTATTGAATTTGAAATTGAGAGAACTTGTTTTTTGCGTGGGTGAAAAATATGTTTGATTGATAAGGTACGAGTATGTTTGGTTGAAATGCGTGCAATAAGATGCTTTTAAAAAACACATAGTAGTAGTTAATAAACTAACTCAAAACTGCTAGGTTTATGACGATGTACATACAAATTGGTTCTAAGTCATATGGCATACTTAAAGACCAATTTTTCAAATTTTTTTGGGAGGTAGCAGGTAGGTAGAGGTATTAGAGTGTTACATTCGGGCGCTCTCTCTTTGGATGTGTGTGTGTGTGTAGGGAGCTAGACTGCTTGACAGCAGCAGCTAGTTACTACAACATACTACTACCATATACTTTATATATATATATATATGTATATGTATATATGCGATTTTAAGAGGCACATGCATGCAACACTCTACAGGAATACTTAGCTATTAGGTAGTAGTAGTAGTACTCATTCCAATAATGAACACAAGACATACAGTAACAAAACAACAACGACGACGAGATGTAAGAGAGCGAGAGCGAAGGCGAGGGCGAGAGAGAGCGAGCGAGAGAGAGAGAGAGCGAGAGGCTGGGTTGGGGCTGGAGTTGGAAGGGAGCATGACAGGATATATATATATATCAGTTCTAAATCAACTTAGCTCGATTATATAGGTATGACAGTGAGCGTGACGACGGCAACGTTAACAATAACGATGACGACCATCAAAAAAACATCTGAAAAAAAGGTTAAATGTTGCACTCACTCTCACCTGCACTTCCAAAGCATGGTAAGCTACTATAAGTCCTAAAAGAATCACAGTCGAAACAGATATTAAGGTTTTTAACGCTGTCGAGTAAAATGATGCCTGCAAATAGTCCAAAAATATGAAAAAAAAAAAAAATTGTTTGATTAATTTTTTGTTTTATATTAATTATTTTGTTTACTAAGCGTACAAATGGTGACAATAAATACATAAGGCGTGGGTTTTAAGACTTTTTTTTCAGTAACCAGAACTTCGGTTTTTATTTCAAAGTTCCAGTTCAAGTGATCCCAATTTCAATGAGTCTGCCGCATAAATCCCTATGCCGATTGTGGTTTATTGACATGGAGCTACGACTTAAGAAATCGAATCGTTCGATCCAACCGCACCCATGAAAAATCTTGTACCTAATATATAGGCTTGGATGTAGCAAAAGAAGCATACGACATTTGTGGATTCAAAAGTTTTTTAGAGTACCAAAACACTGTGCCGAATTTTCTCAAACTCGTTTGACTATCGATCAAAATCGGAAAAAATGCTTTGGGGCATAGTTCTTTTAAAAATGCATATATCTTGACCCAATCTAAGGACCATGCCTATTTGTTGTGAAGGTAAGTGAAATCTCAAAGTCGTCCGTGTCTGACTTTATGCATGCCACTTTTCTTTTTATTTAAAAAAATGTAAAATTTTCTCAAAATCGGTTGACTATCGGTCAAAATCGGAAAAATGCTTTAGATCATAGCTCGTTTAAAAATAAATATATTTTGGCCCAATTTGACATCGAAGGGTTAGGGAAATCTTAAAGTCATACGTGTCCGACTTTTATGCACGCCATTTTTTTTTTTTTCTTAATTATACATTTTTTCGAAATCGGTTGACTATAGATAAAATCGAAAAAAATACTTTAGGGCATTGTTTAAAAATCAATTTATCTTCCGTATCCGACTTTTATGCACGCCACTTTTCTTTTATTTGAAAAATTTCAAATTTTTTCAAAATCGGTTAACTATCGGTCAAAATCGGTAAATGCTTTAGATAATAACTCGTTTAAAAATTAATATATTATATTTTGACCCAATTTGACATCGAAGGGTTAGGGAAATCTTAAAGTCATACGTGTCCGACTTTTATGCACGCTATTCTTTTTTTCTTAACTATAAATTTTCTCAAAATCGGTTGACTATCGGAAAAAATGCTATCTATATCTAGACCCAATTGGTCATCCAATCGGTTCATTTATTCATTTGTTATGAAGAAAAGTGAAATCTTATGCTAACAAAGAGTAAAGGAAATATGAGTATAAAGCGAGAGCACAAAATGTGGCTTTGAGAGAATGCAAAAACCTAAACAAACAAAAGTTACTCATTTTCATTTTCCGGAGCACGATCGATTAAGTCTTTTTAGGATTAAGTCATAAAGGATATATTAAGTTTGTACAAGACGAAAATGTATGTAACATAAAGAAGTTGTCGGAGACTTCCCAAAGTTAGCTCAAATGATCAGGATGACAACGCCCAGATCTCAGAGATGATAAGACCTGGAGCAACCAAACTTGCTGATTAGATGCCTTATTATCCTAAGACAGACAAGTTCATTTTATTTTTTGATATCGGGGCTATATTATTATCAAATTTTGGTGTTTGGCAGTTTTTTAGGGTTACCCTGCAATGTACGAGACTTTAACGTGTGCCATCTTACTTTTCTTGTTTTTCAAAGAGTTTTATTCAGCAAACTAATTGGCATGCTCTTCCAGACGGAGACACACATAAGTGATATCTCTCCAGGGTTCTATTACATTGGTCGGGATAAAATACACTCACATTTTTTTCTTGCGTATGTATTGAAGTTTTCTATGCCGCTGTGACGTGTTGCAACGCAGACGTTGCTAAGCAACAGACACGAAGTTGATGGTGCGTGTCTTCGGCTCTTGTTGCTCTGCTTTACTGCCACTGCAGCAGAGAATACAATATCAGAGCAAAAAGAGCCGAAGCCACGCACCATCAGCTTCGTGTCTCTTCTTTGGAAACGTCGAGCACCGTCAGCATCGCAATACGTCATTGCGGCAGAGAAAATTACGCACACATGCATGCGTTTTGTGTATAACACATGACGTGTGTCGACGAAGCATAGGGCGTCATGACGATTCGGTAGCAAGAAATGTTTCAGGTTGGTAGGTTGCTAGCCCTCCTACCCTAGCTTGGTGATAGAATCCCTATCTGCACCTCCAAGCAGGTGTTTTGTCTGTTTTGGTCCGCGAGTGGTATTTTAATTCCCACTGACCCTGCATAGTGCCGAGCCCTATCCACCACCTGGGGACGCGTCCGATGGGACACAGACAACTCCACTGTCCAGAGACAGTAGCCCCTTCATATATGCTTTATGCTGTTACAGACATAAACTTTTCTGTCTTCCCTTACACTTTAGATTTGGCACAGTTGGCAAGACTGCCTGAGTACTGGGCATGGACCAAGCCACTCCGCTAAGCCATCCCGCCCAGCACCAATTTCATCTAACTCATTTTCTTTTATAATAATAATAGCAATCAGTTTTGAAAATATCTGCGGATTTGTGTACTCACCTTTGTGTATACGCCGGCACTGCTCAGTTCATTTTCAATAACCATCACGATGATCCCGAACATACCCATAACAAGCGCATAGTCGCTAATACGTTTGCGCTTCTCAAATAAAGCTTTTCTTTTACCCAGGCGATAGCCCACATTGGGTTTGTGTTTGGCCGAATTTGTTGAGGGTTTTCTGGACGTATTACCGCCAGTAAGAGCACGTTCTTCCATATACCTGTAAGGCATAGGCACATTAGTGCACGACTAGTACCAAAAAAAATAGGGAACCAAACAAGCTAAGGCTAAGCTGCAATATATATGTATACTATGTACTACCAAGAAACTATACAATATATATTAAATAATTTGGCTCTGAAAACTATGCTATAAACGAGCTAATGTTAATAACATGGGTCACTTAAAAACGCTGACGAAATGAAAATGGCAGCAATATGACTTATATACTAAGTAGATGTATACTATATGCTGCTGACTGCTGCCAATTTGTAGATTATTGCAAAATTGTTGACTTTTTGGACGACAAACTAATCGAGATTTATGTAAGCTCTGTCAGCTTTAGAATGCAAACTGAAATGTCATCACAATACAGCACAACTTGTGACTTGTATATAATATACAGTACTTATGTATATAAGCAAACCGCAATTAATATGCGCTTGGTCACACTGTGCACACAGTTTCAAGTTCAAGCCGCATTATATTTAAGAGCATGTCGTTTCGTATAAACTAATGCCAGCGATATACAAAAGAGAACGGGAGAGAGAGAGAGAGAGCCAGCGAAGAGAATGGAAAAAAGAAATGATTACAACTTGTCTGACATTTATAACCATAGCTCGGACATTGTATTTGACAGCTAATTAACGCCCAAAAACCTAATTAGAGCAATTTGGCTAAGCTTATCTAACTATCGATCAAGTTTTGAAACTCAATTTTATTGGCAGTAGCATTTTGTTAATTGTCTTTTAGTTAGTTTTATTGTGAGTACTTATGTAGTAGGTAGATACATATATGCATATATAGCTGTTAACTTGATGGTACTCTAAACTAAATACTAAGTACATACGATGAGTGCGCGCAGTGTGTTTTGGAAAGGGTATACATACATTTCATACCTAGGGTAGTCTGAGTGGATACCCACTAAAGCCTCGGCCGCTTCTTCGTTGCATCCAGATGAAATCTGTTCCCGGTTCGCAATGGAAGGTGTTTTCATCGAGCCAGGAATTGAAAGTGTGGATGCTGGTTTGCGTAGCTAAAATTGAAAACCATATACAAACAACATTATGAAAAACTCGATAAAGATTATCAGCAGCTTATGCAACAACAAAAAAAGAAAAAAAAAATCTATTAGTTGGTGTGCTCAGGCATAACATTTTTGTGGTTTTTTTTGTTGTTTTTTTGTATTATATATAATCAATCAAGGCTACATACATATTATACATTACCGGCTTTATATTTCTAAGTTTGCTATTGTGGTATTTTATGGTATTTTGTGGTATTTTGCTTATAACTAAATCACTTGCAGCACCTGAACACAACCACTAATGCTAACTGACACAATTGTGGCTTCCGTAGCTGGCTAATTCTCAAGATTGCAGCATAATCCTGCAGCATACAGCATGTGCCAGTGACGTCATTGTTCGTGTGGCAGGCTCATTTTCAATTACGTGTATTTGGCTGCCCAACTTTTGCTCAAAATAAAAACCGGAAACGGAATTGAAAGCACAAATAACATGCATACAAATACATATAAATACGTGTATATATGTATGTATGCATGTTTATTTTATTATGATTTTTTTTTTGGGTACATATGTCTGCTGTCCATTACTGAATCACAAAAATACTAAAATATAAAAGACACAAATGTGCACAGAAAAAGTTTTAGCCGTAAAGAGAAAATTCTATGGTAGAGAGCAAGGCAGACAAAGTGGCAGAGAGCGACAGCAAGTGAGTGGAGAGCATATATAACCCAAGCCAAGCTAAAACTCGACACAACTAAACTCAACTAAACCATGCGCTGTAATGGAAATCAAAAAAAAAAAAAAAAAAAAAAAAAAAAAGTAAAAGGCTTTCTTTACCCCCCCTCACTACCACAACATCATGTAATAAAAGAGCAGGAGCATGAGCGTGTTATACACATACATACATGCATACATAACTATGTAGTTGTGCTTGCGTGCTTGTGTGTGTGTGTGTGTGTGTGTGTGTGTGCGTAGATGCTTTGCTCTTTATATTCAAATGAAAAACTAAAGATAAGTAATCTCTTCGTGGGTGCGGTTTGGCATAAGCTCGAGGTTATCCCATACAGCTGTAAACTTAAGTACACACACACACACGCACACATACTTGTACACTACGCAAAATAAATCAACTTAACCAAATTAAAGATGCTTGTACATAAATCCGCTTAAAAATTAAATCTTAAGAGCACAAGTTTTTACTTTTTAATGCAATTTGTTAAACTCTTAAAAAAATAACTTTGTCTACGTTGGGCTTACTCTCAGTTTGTCTTCTGTCCTTCTGTTACGTAGACCAGTAGACCTAGGTGGCACCACATAGAATTTCTCTTTTTACCTCTATGCCTCTTACAAGTTGCATAAAAAATCTTTAAGCAGCGTTTGAGAACTGAAACTCTATCGAGTGCACTTAAGGGGTAACATCTGTGTTAAATCTTCAGAAAATCGATTTTTTTTTTTTAGCTAAATTGGTAGACAATTATGTTTGAAATGATGTCCTGAAGTGACTTTTAAAAAAAATCTTTGCCACATTTATAAGCGTTGGGCACATGGCACCCCGCCGGTTCAGTTTCAAAACCTTAAACGCGTTTTTCGCGAAACCACTTTTTTTGAATGGTTTTACTTATAAAAGCCTATACGCAGAATGAAAAATTACGCACGGAATGAGAAAACTTCATATAAAAAAACAAAAACCCAAATGGGCGTATACGCCTTTACTCAGTCAATTTTTATACGATCGTTTTGAAATTTTAACACAATCTTTCTGACAACATTTTCTAGTGAACCATGTAGGATTTGGTCGAAATAATAAAAACTTTTTTCGAAATAATAAAAACTTTTTTTCTTAAAATTCATTTTTTATGTTTTTTTAGTTATTTTTTATGGTTATTTTTGACAACACCTACGTGGTTTACTTGCCGAATACTTTTTTAAAGTATGAGGGTGATCCGATAAGTACGAAACGAAAATTTTTGATTCGCTTCCACACGCCGTCAAAACAAAACTACGAGTCTGAAATTTCGACAGTAGCCGTCTATGAGAATGTACTACATAATAGTAAATTTCTCTCGCGTTAGTAGCGCCATCGAGCGGTGAGGCTAAGTACTTATCGGATCACCATCACGATGTGAAATTATCTTCACAATGAGCGCTGGAATCGCTGGGATCGGCCCCAAAACGCTAATTATAGTCTAGTTCAGTCAGTTTTTATACCCTGTACCATATGTTACAAAGGGTATATTAAGTTTATGCAAGCCGAAAATGTATGTAACATACAGAAGGAGACGTCGGAGACCCCCCAAAGTTACCTAAAGTATGATCAGTGTGACTAGAGAAGTCGGTAATACCCATGTCCGTCTGTCCGTCTGTCCGTATGAACGCCTAGATCTCTGCTTAATTATGTCAGGGGAGACAAGTTTATTTTATTTTTTCGATATCAGGTCTATATTGTATAGCTCCCATAGGGGTGTTTCAGAGGACCTCGAAAAAAAAACAAAAGTTTTAGATGAATAACTCGTTTATTTATGAAGTAATCGTGACCATAGTTAGCACTCGGAAGTTTTTTAGAGTTCCCAAGCACTATACCAAATTTGATCAAAAGCGGTTGACTATATCATATAGCTCCTATAGGACCAATCGGTCGAAAAAGCGTTTTTTGTACAAAATTGGTTGTGTTCCGTTTGTTTTTGAAGATATCGTTACCGAATTTGGCAGTCGGAAGTTTTTTATAGTTCCCAATCAGTGTGCCAAATTTGATCAAAACCAGTTGACTATATCATAAAGTCCCCATAGGACCAATCGGTCAAAAAAAATTTGTTGGTGCAAAATTCGACTGATTTCTGTTTGTTTATGAAAATATCGTAGCCAAAGCTTAATAAAATATCTTTTGGAGGCAATATGTCGGACTTAATTGCAATGTGGTGGTACTGGGTATCCCAAAGTCGTCTGCGCCCGACTTTAACGTACGCCATCTTTTATAAGCATGTACTAATAATTAATTTTATAAAATATTTATTTAATTATGAGTACAGTGTATATTCTAGTCGTCATGCACCGCATGTAACCGCCCCACTTATTTTCTTCTACATATCACTAATTCAACTTATTCTTGTTTCGCCCGTAAAGTGCGTGACAAATTTTTTACAGTGTATATTATTTATAATAGTTGAAAGTCCCAGGATTGTGCTTATGCGTACGGGGCCAGCAAAATTCGTGCTTACTTATTTAGTTGCTTGTATAAAATTTAATTCAAAATTAGGGATAATGCATGCACACGCACACACACACATTATATACTATATGCACTCTCATACATGCCCATACACTTAAACACTCATAAGTAAATTCGTAAAATCCAAATATTTGCTTATCAAGAGCCCCCAAAGAGAGACTACGTGCTTTTGCTTTTCAATTTGAGCTCTTTCTCTTTATCGGCAAAAGGTATTTTCAACACATGAACGAACATTCATTTGTATCTGTGTGTAAGCATGTGTGTGTGTGTGTGCGTGTGCGTGTGTTTCTGTGTCAATTGAAGTCCTAATCAGTTTGGCTTTACTTGGTCTAATGAAAATGCTTGCCAAGCTTAGGAGCTTGAATTTGTTAACGTTAAGTGGATTTGGTTTGAATTTTGTTGCCCCAGTTGTTGCTGTTGTTGTTATTGTTGTTGCAGTTATGCAATTCTATAAACTTATAGATAGTATATACGTGTAGCTGCAGCTTTGAAGCATATAACAAATTTATCATTATATTGTATTTATAAGAAGATTATTGGGACAGTTGCGTAGATGGAATTTGGAAGCTTTAGTTTTGTAAATATGTACTCTTGGAATTAATTTATAAATTTCAATCATATACGTATAAAAGGAAAATGAGCAAAATGACAATTGAATTCACTTGACCGTGAGCTAGTGTATTCACGCTCAGAGAGCACCACGAACGTCAAAAGGTAAAGCTTAGTTTAGTATAACCTGTGCCCAGGTGCGGATCTTGGATTTGTTCTTGGGGTGGGCATCCTCCACATCGAAGTGTATATATATCAGAACTCGCAAAAGACTTTCAACCATTTTTTCAACTTTTGGGGGGGATCCGGACCCGAAAACCGCCCCCGTGGATCCGCCACGGCCTATTAGGTCAAGGTTAGACTAGACCAAGGTACGAAAATACTGATCTTAACCTTGGCTAGCGATTGCACCATGTCTCTGCATATGAACACCTATATTTCACAGAACATTAAAGCTCAAAATACGTAATTGAAGTTTGTCGATTCATCAAATTCTTCCGCAAAAGAATTTGCTTATATGTATATAAACTGGCGCAACGAACAGCCGTATATTTTTTAAAATAATAATATTCAGAGAGTAGAAAAAAATGTTTAAGCGAGAGGCCAATGAAAGAAACAGCATTAGAGTAATACCATAGTAAATGCCGCTAGCATGAGCGGAATAGCATAATTACTCTCTTTGCACAATTGCTACTCTCATTTAATCATTTAACTGTTCTCATAGCAAGATGTACTTATTAAAGGTAGAGTAATGCTGCCGACGTCGTTACCAATTTTAGTGAGAGCAAGAAAAAGCGTGAGAGGGAAACAAACAAAAATTGTAGCTGTTGCTCGCACCCGATGCAGGTAAACAACCCTCCTCACGTGCAGTCGCAACGAAACTAAAAATTGGTAGTATTCGTTAGAGCCTTCGCCGGAAGTATGCTACCTGTAATAAGTATACCTTGTTCTCATAGTCTTATGTATGTTTAAAAGAGACCTAATACATTTATTCACTGAGAGAGAGTACAACAAAAACATTCAACACTCTTTCACTCTTTGGCTGGTATCGTAATACTGTACAGTAAATTTGAGTACCATTTACTACTGTACAGTGCAGTAAAGCAATTTCAAATCAAAATTTACCACTCGCATGTATAGGGTGGGCTAATTGTTGGTTTGGTTGTATAACACTCATAACTCGTAACATACACGTCCAAAGATGATGCTTTTGGACATATTTTAAGCTCAAAAGTACTGAATTTTAATTATGGATCGTTTAACAACCGAACAATGCGTAAAAGTGGTACAGGCGTACTATGAAAAAAACATAGTTGAGACCGAGAACATCGACGCGCCATCGTGCACCAGAATTGCACCTGGCTAGGAACACTTTACGATTGTCGTAAACGGCCATTTGTGCGATGTTAATTTGTAATACATAAATGAGTAGTTTTAAACTTGCATTTCGTATGTACACTTTCCCAATTTGTTGCAAAAAATTAACAAACATACCAACAGATGGCCCACCCTATACAATAGTTAACTCCACATCGGAATAACCCACCTATTTGAATATTAAGGCAATCCATCTTATGTTACTGTTTAGCTAGATCATTAAGGCAGTTTTTGTGCTCAACTTAATCGTCTGCTCATCACACCACAATTTTCCATGCGGCTATAATGGAAACAGTGGAAATTCTATCCAAAAGAGAACTTAAGAGAATTAAGATCAAAATACTCTCAGACAGTCAATCAGTCCTCAAAGCACTAAAGAGCTACACATTTACTTCTAAAGTTCTTACAGAGTGTAACAACGCACTCAACCAACTGGCCACCCACAACCAAGTTTCCTTGATTTGGGTGCCCGGACATGAAAGACACGAAGGCAATGAAAAGACGGATCTTTACGCCAAAAAGGGGGCGGAAAAGCCATATATAGGCCCTACTCCCTTTTTAGGCTTCAACAAAAACTGTATTAAGCATGAGACCAAGAAATGGACTTAGCAAAAAATCGCGGAATATTGGAATGGCGTTGACGGCCTCAATCATTGCAAGAAATTCCTGAACCTTGACGCCAAAAGAGCGTACACTACTCTCACTCTAAACAGGAAATGTCTGAAGACAGTCTCTGGAGTACTAACAGGCCACTCCGCCTGCAAAAAACACCTACACATAATAGTAATATCAGGTTCGAATACATGCAGATTCTGCTGTGATGAGAAAGAATCCACGGAGCAGCTGATCACAAACTGTGACATTAGGAAGAGGAAATGGCAATGGATTGGCCACACGCTAAGGAAGAACGATGACAGCGTTGCAAAATAGGCGTTGCGATGGAACCCTTTCCAGCAAACAGGTCGCAGCGTTGCTAGGCCGCGTATCCCCTGGCGCCGCTCAACAGAGGCCGAAATGAAATCTCTCAATCTATCATGGAGTGAACTCAGAGTCCTTGCACAAAACCGGGTCCGCTGGCGAAGAGGAGTAGTTGACGCCCTATGCTCCAAAAAGGAGTTAAAGGAACATATATATATATATTTATATATATATATACCTACTAGAAGGTGAATACCTACAAAAGCTGCCTGTGAAAGAGCTGGTCAGTTTTCTCGACATACCAAACGACTAATTATAAGGGGATGCACAATAGATCAACCTGATCGCAGTGCATACAGGCCTTTGCCTAACACACAAACAATTGCATTACATTCCATAATATTACATAGGCGTAATCATTGTGGCTTGCCTGTACTGGAGCTCCGAATAATATATTCAATCAAGGAGAGTATGACCTTCTACAAGAAATAACTCCACAAAGCTTAAGTTAAGGCTCTACAAAGTTAGCTGGATGCACTTTTCATGCTATACCTACATCTATGTTTATGTATTGTATCTTTCAGTGTAGTTTGTTCAATTTGTTGCCACAAAGTAAGCTTGGCAAAATGTTGCAATGTAAGCAACAATGGACTACTACTACCCCAACGCAGTCTTGGACACATCCTGTTTGTCAACGGGCGGAAACACATGCAGGATTCAAGTGATGACCCAATAATGATTCATGCTACTCGTATATAGAGTATATATTATCATACATGACGATTACTGATAATATAAATATAAGCACACATACAATATGGTATGCTATTTGTAGGTTGTGATAGTAACGCCCAGTTTGGGCCAAGTCTTTGAAGTTATGGCTGTAACAGCTGCTTGAATTGTTGCCACAAGTGATAGTGAGTGGGGCCAGCGACACGGCGAACTTGGGACTTGCAGCTCATCTATCCTTTTATTATAAATACAAATCAAATGGGTTTTGGCAGCTACTGTTGGGGATATCTGGATATCTGTGGTTGTGTGTGGTACTGTTTGTTTTTTTTTTTGTTGTGTGGCTATCAGGCGACTAATATGGTTGTTGTTGTTGTTGTTTTGGTTAGTGTTGGTGTTGGCGTTGAGTGGCCTTTGTAGAGGAATACACCCACTGTGCGAGTAGGGATACACCCTCATACAGTAAGGATACACAAAAGAAGTAGTATAAACATGTCCACACGCAATAGCGCGCACACGATAGCCACATAGCCACAATGTCGCGTTGTGGCGTTTCCAATGGCGGAAACCCTGATGGCGACGGCTACTTTGTTGGCGACAGGAGTCCGCTTTGCTTCATCAAAGAGGAGGCACAACATGCGCATAAATTACCCAAAAAAAAAAAAAAAAAAAAAAACAGGACAGACAAACAGACATGCGTGTGTGTGTGTGTCCAACATAAAACAAAACAAATGGCGTATTCTAGGACATCTAATGTCAATGATGTTAATTGGATTTCTTAATTAAGTTGAAAAGCAAAACAAAACCCAGAAACCAAACTAACCAAACTACTAACTAACCAAAAAAATGCCACACACAAAAATAAATAAATAAAATAAAGTAGCCCCAAAGCCTAAGCCTCGATGCTGCTTGCGAAGATTCGTAGCATTTGTGGAATTCGTGTCCAGCAGAGCAATCTGGCTAATGTTACCAAAGAGCAGCAAGCATGTCATCGATTCCAGACCATATCCAACTCAATAAATTGGATTCACCAATCACACACATGGCACACAGATACGAAAATATGCAACATACATATACATACATATGTATGTTTGTATTGGAGTACTCTATAAATGGTATGTGGGCATGACAAGGCAATCTGATTGTGTCATTGAAAAGTCTACACGCCAGGCTTGACACCTGGCTTTATCGACTGACCTTTCAATATGACGACGAGCACTCACACACACATATAAATATATATTGTATCTATAACTGTGTGCATACAGTCATACCTTGTTGCGAGCTCTAGTCTTGTTATATTCTTTTTTTGCGATATACAAAATCTCTCTTAAAAAACTAATAAATAAATAATTGAGAAAAATTTTAAGATTAAAGATTTATTTGGGTATACTCTAACGCTGATCTTTCAAGGATATCTAAAGCATCGTTGGAACAAACCATTGAATGGGTGTTTAGCAGTGCTGGAGAAACATCTCTGTTTCTGGCCAACATCGATATATAGATATTTCAAGCTTCGATACATCGACGTAACATCGATGTTTTCTTCAGCACTACTCTGTCGATCTCAGAGATGGTAAGAGCTTGAGCAACCAAATTTTCAGATAAGATCCCTTATTATCCCACGGGAGACAAGTACATTGTTTTTTTTTTTTTGATATTGGGCTTGTATTATATAGCTCCCATAGGGGTGTTCCAGAGGACCTCGAAAAAAAAAAAATTCTCCATTTATAATTCATTTGTTTAGGAAGATATCGTAACCAAATTTGGCATTCGGAAGTTTTTTAGCGATTCTATGCACTATGCACATCATGTCTGAGTTCGGTATTTCTGCGAAGCTGATTCGCCTTTGTAGGATGACGTTGAGCAGCACCATCAGCTCCGTTAAGGTAGGAACGAACCTCTTCGAACCTTTTAATACCGTGCGAGGTTTCAGACAAGGCGACCCTCTATCGTGCGACCTCTTCAATCTTGTGATGGAAGGGGTACTGCGGAAGGCCGGTGTACATCGTAAGGGCACTATTTTCTACATTTGCTGCATTTGCAGCAATCGAAAAGGAGTCAGCAAAAGTGGGTTTGGCGGTGAATGAGGGCAAGACGAAGTATATGCTGGTTACGCACAGGGATACGCGGCGTCTAGGATCCCACGTTGTAGCGGACCAATATACTTTTGAAGTTGTCAAGGAATTCATATACCTTGGCACCGCAATGAACAGCGAAAATGATATCAGCCTGGAGATTAAGCGAAGGATCACACTTGTCAATAGGTGTTACTTTGGGCTCAGTAAGCAAATGTGTAGCTGAGCCCTCTCTCGACAGACAAAACTTACACTCTACAAGACACTCATCTTACCCGTGCTTCTTTACGGCGCAGAAGCTTGGGTTGTGTCGCAGACGGATGCAGCAGCGCTTGGAGTGTTCGAGAGAAAAATTCTTCGCAAAATCTTCGGTCCCGTCCGTATTGGGAGCGACTATCGCATAAGAATGAATCACGAACTGTATGAGCTCTACGGCGACATCGATGTCGTCCAGCGCATAACAACACAACGTTTGCGCTGGCTCGAACATGTCGTTCGTATGGACGAAGAAGCTCCAGCGAAAAAGGTGTTCGAAACGAGAGTCAACGATGGACGACAAAGAGGGAGACCGCGTCTTCGATGGAAGGACCAAGTGGAGGAGAACCTGTCTACACTTGGTGTTATAAATTGGAGAAGACGCGCTAGAAGCAGAGGCTCCTGGCGAGAGCTCTTGAGGTCGCCTGTAACCCGGTAACGGGTTGTGAAGGCCACCTAAATATGATCGATCGGTCAAAAAAGCATTTTTAGTGCAAAGGTCGACTGTTTTTTGTTTGTTTATGAAAATATCGTAACCAAATTTTGCTAATAAATATCTTTTGCAGTTTTAAAGCGATATACCGAATTTGATTGCAATGTGGTGGTACAGGGTATCTCAATGTTGTCAATCTCATTACTCTTATTTGCACTCCTAAGAAACCAAGAAAATAAAAATCAGTAGTTGAGTGAATTGCAATTTTTTTAAAAATCTTAAAAAATTTGTAAATCTTGTTCTCTTTCAGTTTTAAATTGCATTTCGTAAATAGAATGTATTTGTTTGAAGGCAACTTTTTTCTACTCTCCATATTTTCTAGCATGCATATGTCTTTTAAGTTCGATCTACGGCGCGTTGTTTGTTCCAAAATATCCGAACTGATCGAAAAGATCCATGTTGCATTCGGTTCGAAGATATGAAATTCGGAGACATGTGACTCTAGATATATAACATATGCCGTGCATCTGTAAGAACTCCAAAATCAAGGGCATCATAATATTTCCAGACTTTTCTTTGCTTTTGTTTGTTTCATGCTGATATCCGATCTCGTTGGAGCGTAGAAGAAATTCGCGTTTTAAGACCCATACGCAGCATGCAAAAATTCCGCACGAAATGTCAAAACTTGATATAAAAAAAAAAATTCCCTTTTTTGGGATATTTTTTTTTTATATGAAGTTTCGACACTTCGTGCGGAATTTTTTTGTATGAAGTTTTGTCATTCCGCGCGAAATATTTCGAACTGCGTAGACCCCTTTACACCGAAACTATGAAAGCTGTTCAAAAACTAACACTGTTGAAAAATGCAAATCGGACTAAAACTTTTCAAGATACTTTTTGTTCAATTTTTTGTAAACTAACGAAAATTCGTAAATATTTTAATAAATTCAGTTCGTCTGATAAGAAGAATTAACTGAGAGTCTTACTTTGCTACCCCTAACTTGTAAGAAAAGAATAGAGGCATAAAAGACTTTGCCCAGAATGGAACAGAATAGGACATCAAGGATTCTCTCTTTATCTGTGCGGGGTAGAGAAAAGGTCTCTGGAAGATCTTCCTATGGAAATTTTTTGAGTATGGCGTTAAAGAGACACCCCGAATAATTTGTTCTAATGCTTAGCCTAATTATTTGAAGTTCTCTACCTACCAAGGATTTATTTTGTAGAATCTGTGTACGTGATCGGCTAGATCGAGCAGCCACACGCCAGATCTGTATATCGCATCTACACAATTGAAATTGCAAGAGCCACCACCGTTCACACTACCCTTGCAAAGGATTCACCTAATCCTTAACGTATCCATTTAAAACTTGGTTCCAAAAATATATATAATATAAATTTTTTTTTTTTTTTTGATAAAGTGTGTACAGTGCATCCCACTGTCGTTCAACAGCTAGACAAGACTGTATCTTCTTTAGCTTTGTATTTTTGTTTCTTATTATTTTGTCTGATCTCGCTTTTGCGAAAAGCTTTAAGTATGTTGAAGGAAAATGAATATCTTTTTAGCTGGTTTGTTGGAAAGACCAAATACACCGAAACTAAAGTTGTTGAAAGCAGTTAAAAGCAATTCACGTGGGTTTAATGAACGCACGAAAGTAGGCTTTATTTTTTTTTTGGCGCTTTCCACGAAGTTTACCATTTTATTCGGATTCGTTTTAAAATCGAATGCTTTGTTTTTTTTTTCTGAATCAACCCAAAAATTAGCTTGCACAACTTAAGCCGAATTTCCCTTGTAGTAGGCATAGCATAGTTGCTCACAATGAGCAAGGGAAATATGAGTAATTGGCGACAGCAAAATATTTTGATTAATTAAAATGAATACCACTTTATGTTTTCCAGAGCACGTTTGATACTTTATAAAAATTAACTTATTGCAGTAATTGCCTCTTTTTGTATGAAATTTTCCAAAGAAAATGCAATGAGAACGAAAAGTTTGCCAAGAGTAAAAAAAAGCTTATATTTTGAAGTACTTTTTATTTTGCAATAACTTTAAGCAACTACTAAAAGCATTAAAAGCTTTGCTTCTTGGCCAAAAGTCATTGGACCAAATACTAACAGGTGTCAGTTAAATAAAGTTTGCTAAAGTTTTTCCATTTCCTTTTATATTTACTTTCATTAGCTGGAAAATAGTCCAAGTACATGTTGCAATATGTTTCCATTTAAATGTTTATTTGCGTAATTTTATGACTGAAAGTTAAGTTAAAACATGTTCAAAGATTAAAAAGTAAAATAAAAGTAAACTATTAAAAAAGTTAAGTTAAAACATGTTCAAAGATTAAAAACTAAAATAAAAGTAAACTATGGAAAAATGTCTTTGAAGCGACGAGTAAAGCAAAAAATAAAATTCCGTAAGTCCTTATTAATGTAGAAAAATGTAATTATTTTAAAGTTTTGTTTAAAGCTATTCCCTGTTTAGGAACATGAAGTCTTGGAAGCACTAGAAAAATGCTTTTTTATAAATTAATAAAAAATTAATTTTTTTGAAATACTTTATTTTTTTTTGTTTGAAAAAGTAGTTTTTCTGTTTTAGGCTGTTTATTTTGTAGGGCGGAAATGTCAGAATGCAGAAATGTAGAAGCGCTCAACAACAATTTACTTTAAAAATGCTGTGCAGTTCTGCCCGACCCAGATACTTGACTAAGAAAAGGGTACTTCTATCTGTCAGACGCGGATCCAGAGTTTGGTCATAGGAGGGTTTTTCCCATCGTTGTGTATATATATCAGAGCTCGCAAAACACTGCCAAACTATTTTTCCAATTTGTGAGGGAGTCAGGAGCCGAAAACCCCACGTGGAACCGCCACTGGTGCACATAAATAATTAAAGTTATTTTTAGTTTGCAGTAGAAGATCAGCAAATATATGTTGTGCTGACAAATATCCAAATGAAAGCAACGGATTGTTGTTGCACACATTGCTAGTCGGGCACTTCTGCATTTCTGCATCGCTGTTACGGTTGCTTGCGTCGCTAGCCGCTCTGTTTTGCATCTAGGTGCTTACATAGACGAAAGGACAGACATGGCGCATGCGTTGGATAATAATATTTAAATATTTTGATATGAAGATCTTATGATCTTAGATCTTACATATGCCAGTTATGGGTAGTCTCAAAGCTTGTAATGCAGTACTGCACAAAAATATTATTATTAAAATCGAGTTTTTGATTAAATTGTGTCTAAGTAAGTTCGCTTGTCTAAAATATATAAAAACAATGAATTGATTTGTTTTTTGGACAAACCTAAGTGCGCTTGGCGCTCCACGTGCCGCAAATAAATTATTCAAAATATGATTGAAAATGTTGTCGTCAGCAGTATAAAAACATTTAGTTTCGAGTTCTAAGACTGAGCATAAGCTGTTTACACACAAAAAAACAAAAAACAAAGTAAAACAGAAATCGTGTTAGCGTTAATTAACGACAAGTGTAACTCGAACACCTCGATAAACGAGGTAAGACTGTAATAGTTAAGTAAATACGGCACGCCTCCATTTTGGATTGTCACCAGCATTCGCATAAAATTAACATACACATTTTAGTTGAATATTGTTTTGTTTTTGTGCTAGGCACTAAAAACCACACACACACACACACACACATACAAGTTAAATGTAAGTGTATAGGTAGACACGCACACAGTGTCATATACATCTTAACTGCTTGGTAAACATGAAGCGTCAGAGAGAGAGAGAGCGCTTTAAGCAAGACAGAGTGAAATGGCAAGCAGTGAGCGGTAGAGAGAGCGAACGAGCGTGAGAGAGAGCGGCACGCACATAACGTACTCTAAAGGAAATTGGTGGAAATTATCGAGTTTCCTATACAAAACGCGTCTGACACGCGAAACGAGCTGATGCCTATTCTCTAACGACGACGATTAGGCCAACAACGTGGCTCTGGTCTGTGCCACTTCCTATCCCTGGCTATCACGCAATATTAGTTAGTGAATGGTTCGGTAAGTTGCTGGCTAGTCCAGCGGCAAGGGGAGCACGTGGGCAGTCAAGACCCCGCGAAATTGCGCTTGTCCATGCCACAGCGCGCTGACCTGGCTATGCTAGGCCTCTTGAACTTGTGCCCTTGCCTTTGTCTTTTAGTGCGCACATGATTTTGTTTTTGGTTTCCTTTTCGTTTCTTGCCTAATAAATTTAGCGTAATTTACGTTATATATACTTATGTATTTTGTTTTCATTTTTTGTTATTTTTTCATTTTCATTTCATTTTTTGTGCTTTTTTTTTACGGCTGCAAATTATGGGGTAGCTTTTTGTCAGGGTAAGAGAAGGAAATAATGAAGTGTGCGCTTTGTTGAAGCCTAATTAGGCGTATAAGTAATATTTCAGTTTTGTGTGTGGAAGCTCAAAACTTTGAATTAGTAAATTAGTTCACCCCCAGTGCAGAATTCGGTCAATTTGGTAACTCACAAGCCAGAATAAATACATACCGAGCCAAGATATCAGCTATTTTTAATAATAAGCAAAATATTAAAATGTACCTACAATACTTTGAACAGGCTGCAGCCAATTAGGCCGCCATCTTATTTGAAAGCCAAAGCCCTCAAAAAGCACAGTCGTCTCATTATGGCATGACATACATTGGAAGACTTACTATCAGCGCATATCAGTCATGTCTTTGTGCTCTCTCTCTTTTGTATGCCATAACGATGACGATGCCGATGACGATGACGATAAAATGCAGCCGAAAATAATGCATGAACATTCAATAATAATAATAAGCTGTCAATACCAAGACATATGTACATATTTTCTTTATTTGCTTTTAACTTTTAAGCTTGTTGTTTTCATGTACACACACACACACGCACATGCATACAAAGTACAATACAAAGAGCTTGGTGATCGAAAATCGATAACCTAGCGCTATTGTAAGGTACACTCGTATCGCCTTCTAGATTGCCATACCGCCTGCCGAACGCTGCTACCTATCAACTACTACTTGGGCAAAAGTTATACACACATACGCTGCACCAAGTGCAGCCAAAAGAAAATTTTCTACTTTTAGCCATGACAAGTAGCTTTTGAAGCGGGCTGCGGGTTTATGTGCCACTAAAGGGTATTATTCTTGGCAGGGGTGTAGGTACGTTGAAAAACTTAACTAGGGGGCGGGCAGGCTTTAATGCAAATTTGCATAATAGGTTGATTTTTGACTGAGTACCGCCTAGAAAATCAGTTATAATATTTTTTTGTGTTGTTGGGGGTAGCGTAGTTCAGACCCCCCCTGGTTGCGCAACGGCATTGTGGGCTTTTAATGAAATTGGTCTGGCAACCCTGTACCCTGCACGCCTCTAAACTTATTAATCAGCACATGCCAAACAAAAGCACACAGACAAACTGACACACAGTCATACACACACACACACACACACATACACAAAGTGCATACACTGATGCATATTTAATGCATTTCTTTGCGACTCTGCGGCTTGTGTCTTTGCCGGCAATTGGATTTTACATAAATAAATAAATAAATAAACAAGCATGACTTACTATTAAGTTCACAAGTTGGATTCATTCATACTTAACTAGCTCTTTTTTTTATTGTGTAGCGCATGCAGTATTTTATTAGGGGGGATTTTGGATTTTTGATTTTTGATTTCGTTGACCATTCGATACAAAATATAATAAATTCAAAGCAGCCTCTTGCGGACTTTTTGGAGAAACGTGTGGGATAAAGATTGCTCTCAAAATGCACTCACGTTTTTAAAGTTCATATGAATTATTTATTACTTTTTAAGCAAGGTAACGATAGAGCTGCAGCGCACATACAAATGGATTGCCCCTACTTATTTATACGCTATCTTGTAAGCATGTGCTCAAAAAAGCTTTGGCCAAAATGGCCAAGTATACAAAAACAAAGTCGAAAGACAAAACTGAAAGCTGTGAGCAATATGTATGTACGTGGCATCGAACTTAAATCGGAAATTTTTAAAAACATCGAAGGATGGGATTACTGAAATCACGGTAAAACTGCCAACCATCGCTTTTCAGTTGCTGTGTGGAATTTCAAATGTCAATTTAACCTAAGAGACTTTTTAATTTCAGGGTAGCGCAACTAAATGTAGGTATGTTGGCGTTACGTTATCAAATCGATAAGTTCCAAGGTAATATGGCAGAAAGCGTATTTCAAATAATTCCTCAACATGTGTTCAGACGAAAGAATAAAATAAACATGGCGTCGGGCGTGAACAATTTCGGGATACCCTGTACCACCACATACCAATCAAATCCGATATATTGCTTAAGGACTCAAAAAAAAAATGTAATACAGTCGAGGCGTTGCCCGACAGTATAATACCCTGTACCTTTTTTTGTCGAAAAAACGATTTAATCCTGCATATTCTTTCTAAGAACTTTCCAATTGGAAATTTTTTTTTTGTTGGTGCAAAACGATGTTTATAAGTTCCGCAAATTTTAAAAGATTTTGATGAAAAACGAAATTTACGTCAAGAAAGTTATTTAAAGTATATGGGTTAAGTCAAGAGGATATGTTGAAGCGTGTGGGAGTAAACACAGTCAATCGATTGCCGGGGGAGGCGGGGCCGTATTAAGAAAATTTGGATGTGGATTTGTTCATTAGAGGCACATGAATCAGCTTACCAAAATTGGTGGTTCTAGGTCATTTGTTACTATTATTACGTAGAGTCAAATATTGACGCAGCTTATAGGCAAGGGGAGGTGCAGTTTTTACATTTTAGACTATGACTTTTGTTGTATTTGTCCGATTTTGTGTATTTTTGACACACAGATGCATGTAATCACAACGCAGCGCTCTGGTAAGTTTCAAATAAAAATATGAAACGGTGTAGCTAAAAAACTCTGCTACTTGGGAACGGGGAAAGTTATTGACATGATTCAAAAAACTTCTTCTCAGGAAATATGCGTAACAGCTGGTAAAGTTTCGTATCTCTAGCTCTTATAGTCTCCGAGATCTAGGTGTTCATAGAGACGGACAGACGGACGGACATAGCTCAATCGCTACCCGAGGCTATGATAAGCATTTTGGTATAAAGGACTTGTGGTCTGCCACGCCTCCTTCTGTCCGTTACATACATTGCACCAATCTAGTACACCCTTTGTACCTATAGGTACAGTGTATAAAAAATGTTTGCAACGATATTTTTGTAAACAAAGCAAATACAGTCGAATTTTTCACCAAACACGTTTTTTTTGACCGATCGCTCATATATGATATGATATAGTCAACCGATTTCGATCAAATTTAGTACAGTGCTGGGGAACTTTAAAAAACTTTCGATTGCCATATTTGGTTACGATATATTCATAAACAAATGTGTTATCCATATAAAACTTTATGTTTTTTTCGAGGTCCTCTGAAACACCCCTATGGGAATTATATAATATTACCCCGATATTAAAAAAATAAAGTAAACTTGTCTCCCGTGGTATAATAAGGGATCTAATATGAAAATTTCCTTGCTCTAGCTCTTACGATCTGAGATCTAGGCGTTCATACAGACAGACAGACATGGATATATCGACTTCCCCCTGATCATACTTTAGGTAACTTTCGGGTTTCACAAACTTAATAAACTCTTTGTACTAGTGCTGGAGAAAACATCGATGATCGAAGTCTGAAAATCTTAGCAATAATAAACGTCAAAATAAGGTGTTCTAATGCAAATGTCGCTGTTGTTATGGCCAGTGTTGAAAATTTCCCACAAACATCAAGTCGGCGGATTGAGCACTATCAAACATCGCACGTACCCATCTGCAACGCATAAATCATGACTAATCGAATTTATTTCTATATAAAATACAAGGGGACAAGATTGAGTCGCAGAACAAATGCCGTCAAGTTTCGAAATGGCCCAGAATGACGCTGATCTTAGTGGACAGCAAGACACACGACTTCGAAAATCCACAACTAATCCATGAAGAAGCTCGTGAATGCAGAACCTTATCGAACTAGGCGCCTACAGAACTTCTGATTCCAACAAGATGTTGCGTTATGACAGACTAGTTCCACCGATACGCTCAATTTATTGAGGTAATGCTTCCCTGGACGCTTAATACTCAAAAAGTGTGATTTTGACTGGTCACTGTGCTTGCCCCATGGAAACTCCAACAGACTGCTATTTGTGCAGATATTTAAGGTGCAAGTGATGAATATGTATCCTGACAAATAGCGTACGTGAAATTTCGGCTTTACCAAGAGCGACGCTCGCGTGATGTAATGGAAAGTGATGGAAAATGCGAAAAATCCAGTCTACTAGGTCATAAGAGCAAAAGGAGAGCACTTGAACCAAATCCGTGCCCAAATAGTGGCTGACATGTAACTTCTTGGGCCAAGCAAAAAAAAAACGAATCGTCATGGCTCATTTGCTAACTAAGGTGCAGCTAAACATTTTTGCATCAAAAACTTATGGTCTACTAATACCCTTTAAATACTATGCATTAAATTATTCTTTAAGGGGTATACGCAGTTCGAAAAATTTCGCGCGGAATGACAAAACTTCATATAAAAAAAAAAAAATCCCAAATGGGACTTATAGTGTCAAAATTTTCAAAAAATGTAAACTGCCCAGAAAAGTCTGTCTGGTTTTTGTAGTTTTCAAAATCTGTGCGCCCATAGAGACATGTCTACAACACACCGGCTGTTCATGCTGATCAACATCAACTAGACATATGTACTTAAGAAAATCCAAAATGTTTCCATTTGTTTAGGCGAATCAGATATGTACTTAAAAACTGTTTTCCTAAAGATAATATATAGAACTTTTGAACATTATTGCACCCACTCTATATGAACACCTTGATCTCAGAGATAAGACACTAAGAGTAAGTAACATGTGAGTGAGAATATTATATGTGGGAGCCAGCAGTAGATAGATATTTTCTAGGCGTAGTTCGTATACCCAGAATTTCGCTGTCGTCGGTTCCCGCTAGATCCCCACAAGGCACAAGAAAATAAAGTCTGTCGATAGTAGATAGTGCTACTTTTGATGTTGAATTTCAGGTAACCTGAGAACAAATCTGCAAAATATAGTTTTTGAAAACATTTTTCTTGATAATGTACCTATCATACAAAGGGTATATTAAGTTTGTGAAAGCCGAAAATACTACTGCAATATACAGAAGGAGACGCCAGAGACCCAACCGAGTTACCTAAAATAGAGGCGGCCTCGATAGCCTAGCGGCAGTGCACTAGACTTTCATCCCAGAGGTTGTGGGTTCGAATACCACGTAAAGCCATGGTCCTGCACTTTCCACTTTTCCTATTCCCCTAATTTTTCCTGTCTATTGTATATCCTAATCACTAACTCCCATTATCGGTATCACAACGAGCCTACTCTTGGCCTAAGTGAGTTGAGACGCTAAGCCCCAACTGCCTTCCTAACCTACCTACCTACCTATCTAAAATGGAGAAGTCGATATACTCATTTCCGTCCGTCCGTCCATCAGTCTGTCTTTATGAAAGCCTAGATCTCTGAGTTGGTAAAAGCTAGAGCAACGAAACTTTCAGATTAGAGCCCTTATTATTCTGTGGGATACAAGTTTATTTAATTTTTTTGATATCGGGTTTTTATTCTATAGCACCCATAAGCGTGTATAAGAGGACCTCGAAAGAACCAAAAGTTTTATATGGACAATTTGTTTGTTTATAAAGATACTGTAACCAAATTTTACATTCCCAAGCATTTTTCCTTTGATCAACATCGGTTGACTATACCATATAGCCCCCATTGAACCGATAGGTCAAATAAACGTTTTTGGGCAAAATTCGACTGTTTTTTATACCGTATGGTACAAAGGGTATATAAAGTTTGTGCAAGCCGAAAATGTATGTAACATACAGAAGGAGACGTCGGTGACCACCCAAAGTTACCTAAAGTGTGATCAGGGTGACTTGAGAAGTCGATATACCCATGTCCGTCTGACCGTCTGTCCGTCTGTCTGTATAAACGCCTAGATCTCAGAGATGGTAAGAGCTAGAGCGACCAAATTTTCAGATAAGATGCGTAATTAAGTCAAGGGAGACAAGTTTATTTTACTTTTTCGATATCGGGGTTATATTATATTAGCTCCCATAGGGGTGTTTCAGAGGACCTCGAAAAAAACCAAAAGTTTTAGATGGATAATTCGTTTGTTTATGAAGATATCATACCCAAATTTGGCACTCGTAAGTTTTTTAGAGCACACAAGCACTGTACCAAATTTGATCAAAATCGGTTGACTATATCATATAGTCTCCATAGGACCGATCGGTCAAAAAAAATTTTTAGGTGCAAAATTCGACTGATTTCTGTTTGTTTATGAAAATATCGTCGCCTTTGTCGAATAAAATACCTTTTGGAGGTCTTAAGCAATATGTCGGACATAATTGCAATGTGGTGGTACAGGGTAACCCAAAGTCGTCTGCGCCCGACTTTAACGTACGCCATTTTTTCTTCATATTATTTTTTAAATCTCTCGTTACACTCGGTACGTAAGATCGGAAGAAAATTTTTCTACCCAATAAACTGCACCAATAGCAAACTATTCTTAATTTTATTTCCGCATGGCCTAGAACAAACAAATTCAGTATTTTGATCCAAGTGGGCCTAATAAACAAGGGAACGTTGACATTTTCACATAACATCAACGCATTCCCTCAACTACGTTTCCATATTTCCACAAAATTTCGAGCAAATAATTCAATTTTTTTGGGGAAAATAGATGAAGGGTATTCCATTATGAGGCACGATTGTTTCTCCACCATTTAGAAACTTTGTTAGTTACACAGACAATCTTGGGTCTTGGAATAGATTTATGAAAGAAAATGGAGTTCAAGTTACCAAAGAGTATGCAGTTTTTGTTGTATTTCCTTTTGCCTTTTAGACTTTATTGATATTCAAAGCCTGTAGCTGTTCTAAATAGCTTTCACCTCAAATTCGACTCGGTCTGTTGTTCTTGTTGTTCTGGCTATTATTGACGTGGACTTTTTCTTTGCGCTTGCATTGAAAATGAGCTCGATGCATTATGCAATATTATATTTTATAAAAGGCACAGTCGATATATGGCCATATATACAAGTATATATGTACTGGTACATACATACGTATATAGTCAAAGATGAATGGTTATATTATGTGCACAAATTTACAGATGGGCATATAAACATTAAACGCACATGTTTCTGCTTTTGTTTGTTTTCATAGTCGCTCATACAAACACATATACAGTTACACATACACACACACACACAGATACGCATACAGCTGAACAGTGCTGTAAAACGTTTTTAACTTGTATGAATGTCAAAATGCCAGCATACCAGAACATTCATTCATATACTGTCAACAAAACTTAAATATTTGTTACCAAAATAAAATAATAAATAAGGCAAAAAATATAAAAGATAGAAGAAAAATAAAAGCAAAAACAACAACAACTAGTTAGAAGTTGTAACTTATTAGGGCAAATAAAGTAATTAATAAACAAACACCAATAGACAGAGATGGTTAGATAGACAGCCAGACAAACAGATGTATGTTCATGTAGCTCTTACTCTCTAGTTCTCTTTCTCTCTCTCGCACTCTCTGTATATGTGTGTGTGTGTGCTGTTAATAACAACAATAAATTGGCCTTGACTCGAATGTTGTCACTTTGGTCAGCATAAAAATGGTAAAGCGGCCAAACGACTAGTCGTTCAATTCAATGAACTGCTACCAACTAAGACTACCTACCCCAACCAGCCCTCTCTCTTGACCGCCTATAGTTACTTGCACACAATTCCCTGCCCTTACGCAATATATCTATTGTTGCTTAGCAGATACAGATAGTAGGGTCAATTACCAACACTGCACTACAATCCTGGAGTGCGAAAGCAGAACTCATACTAGCAGCATTCATAGATTCCAAAGCGTTTGTGACCTGTCCTTAGTGCCTGTGATTTTACCAAAGTAAATTAGGTTAGGTTAGGTTAAGTAGCTACTATAAGCAAAGCTCACCCAGAGGACTTCCGGCTCATTGTGTTCCCTGGTAAGTGGTTGGCAAATGGGCAAGAGCAGACGTTTGCTGTGTCTAATGACTGTAGGCTGTGCTTTTGGAACCATTTGGTGCACCAGGTGACACCTAGTGACAGGTACTCAATAAATGTTTTATATATTTTGTATGAAGTTGATGTTGTAGGCTTTGTAGCTCTTCCACAGACTTACGCACAACAGTTCGGATGTTTGTCTCCAGTTCAAGAAAGCTGTGATATTGAAGGGAAATGTTCCAATATCGATGGAGATTCTGGTTGTCAGCGAAATTTCAGACAGGGTTTCCTTAAAAGAATCTTTACAACTGGCAGCGCCAGTTCACTCCTCCGATACTTTGTTTTATGGTAAGCCAAAATGGAATGTTGGGTTATGGTCTAGGGCCGCCACCACATACTTGGCTTTACATCCAAGGTAATCCAGATACCAGTTCGCAAGGCGAAAATATCCGCTCCGTTGCCTGCTTTTATCTTCAAGCCTTAGGCCTTTAGAGAATATGTTCACTCTAGTGCCTGCTTTTATCTTGGAGCCGTGCGTGTAGATCGCAAACACGTTCTCCGCGATGAAAGTATCAAAGATGTATACCCAGATTGCTAAAACCTGACCTAGATGGCTTGTGAAGTCTTAGAATCAGCGCACAAGCTACGACTATGATCTTCTCTGCTATCCACCAAAATCCAGAATCAGAGTTCCTCCTCATTAACTGAGCTGTGCGCAAAACATTTTGAGCGCGATTGTGGCACCACAGTGCTGCTTTGGAATTGACACCCAATCATGTTTTTTTTTTTTCACTTCAGTTAACAAACATGACGCATTCCAGTCGAAAAAATTTATGAACTGAAATATTCTACTAACTAAGAGCAGCGTATCACAATGGTCGTCATGCGTTAGTGCAACGATATATAAGTATCCTAACCAATAACTAATACCTTAGATAGTTATTGGTAATAGTGGTTCAATTATACGCTAAGGGACATCAATTTGTTGGGGGGCAGAGTTTGTATGTCATTAGAGAGAGTACAAAATTGCTCGGCAATTGCAACAATTCGTGGCATGCAATTTCTAACCAATTTGCAATGATTTGCTTCCGTCTATGACAGACAACACTTAACTGAATTGGAAATTTTATCAAAATTGTCAGCTGGTCATGGCCACGTTGTGTTTTTTGCTTATAACCAGCTGGCTGTTTGCCTCATGACATCCAGAAAAATGTCAAATTGGCTATAAAGCAAACTCAACTGACGGCATACACAGAAACAAACAATCGCATTCTAAGCTGAGCTATCCTTTATTATCGATTAAGAGATTTCTTTTTTATTAAAGTTGGCCAAATATCACATACATAAATACAGTAAGCAGTGCAAGTTTGGCCAATACCATAACTGCAAATAACAAGAAAAGTTTTCGAAAATATCGTCTTAGCCCGGAAGTTTGTTTATTTCGGTACAGCGATCTATTGACGGAACTGTCCTTTATCGAATTTTGTTCACACAATTTGCAACTGATCGATTATGTTATTGTTTGCATTAAGACATACGTCTTGACGAAATTTCATGTTAAGCTTCGATAAAAGCACCGTGTATCGGCAAAGCAATACGGCGGCATTGTGCCTTTCGAAGAGAGTAACTCATTGTTAGTGTAAGCAAAAAGTGTTAGACATGTCATTTTTGACCCGACAAACCTCTGCTTGCTATAAAACTAAGAGAAGTAGCTAAAAGTACACCAATTTTTAAATAAAATTTTTTGAAGCAAAAACTTTACATTTTACAATTTTTCGTGCAGGATTTTTGAATAGAAAATTTATTTTTGGCAGTTGTACTTGAAGCTGCGTATCTACCTATCCATCTATCACTATTTTCTTTTAAATAAGAAATATTTATTTTTTAGGATCTTTCTTTTTGTTTTTTAAGTGTTTCCCCTAAAATTTTTGCTCACTAGGAACTAATATATTTTAAGTTCATAAAAATATCTAGGTTAAAAATAGAATGGACCGCATTTTAAAATTAATTTCTTATCCACAGAACTTTGTTAAAAAAGCTTAAAAAATTTAAATTTCTTGCCTTATGAAATACAGTACAAATTTTTGAATATCTTTATAAGTGAACTAAATTTCTAAGTTTTTCATAAAGGAAAAAGGGTAAAAGTTACAGAGATCTGTGCGGTAACACAACAGGCCAGTCTAGGCCTAACTGTGCTGGTCTAAGCCAGCGGCCGCTTCAACCTAACCTAACCTATAAGTGAACTAGTTCATTTGAGCTGCAGCTATATAAATGAAATGGTTGTCCCCTGAAGAGAAATTATCTGTTTTCGTTCTTACTTTTAATCGAAGCGGAATCGATCATTTCCGCTCTTCGATTCGTTCTTCCGAAAGTCAGCTCCAACAATTTATTTTTTTAACTTTTCCTTTAAACTTTGTGCGATTAAGGCTGCTGCTTAGCGTAAAAACTTTTATTACACTTTAACTTAATACAGACTGAACTGATAGGCGATTAGAGAAGTATCTGAGAACGGCAGAAAGGCTACAGAACACAAGAGACAATGTTTGGAAGCATCGTTTTATTTGAGAATCCTAACACTTGAGCTAGGCGGCCTCGATAACCTAGCGGCAGTGCACTAGACTATCATCCCAGAGGTTGTGGGTTCGAGTCCCACGTAAAGCCATGGTTCTGCTCTTTCCACTTTTCCTATTCCCCTGATTGTTCCTGTCCATTCTACATATATCCTTATCACTTACTCCCATTACACAGACCAACATGGTTTAGTTATTGGAAAGCTATGGGTCATTTTCGAAGAATTTTGCTGCGTAGAATCTGAATCCGGGACCAGAATTGGCCTATCACGTCAGGATTTTGAGATATTTGAGGTTACGCATCCAAAAAACGTTGTTTTTTCAAATATCTCAAAATCCTGACGTGTGGGCCAATTCTGGCCCCGGGATTCGGATTCAACGCAGCGAATTACACCGGAAATGACACTTAGCTTTCCAGCAACTGACATGACCGCGGTGTTTGTACGCCTGTGTTATCGGTATCACATCGGGCCTACTCTTGGCCTAAGTGAGTTGGGACGCTAAATCCCAACTGCCGCCCTAACCTACCTACCTACCTACTAGTGCTGGAGAAAACATCGTTGATCGAAGTTCAAAATATCTATACATCGATGTTGGCCAACAGAGATGTTTCTCCAGCACTACTAAACACCCATTTGATGAGTGCAGAAGGGGAGGAAGGGGGGAGGAGCATCAAAACTGTAGGACATCCTTAATCACCTACGACTCTCCTATTACAAAACCATTTCGAGGTTTCGACAGAAGCAGCCAGATCCGCAATGGGCACATAAGTCAAACTGCCCAGATCCTCAAAGAACGGTTTTCCCAGAAACTGGGTTCGTCTTCTTAGTAGCGCCGGGCAGTCGCACAGCAGGTGTTGGATGCGTTCTGTCTCCTCCTTGTCTCATAAGGTACTTTCTACAAAACATATTTTATGCTTTTCAATCTTTCAAAACCCAGAAAACATTTTCCTGAGAGATTTCTGTTCAATTATTCTGGCTAAACACAAATTTTCAGCTTATTCTAGGCAAAACACTTACCTGATAATTTTAATGTAAAAGTAATGTTTTTTTTTCGTTGATGAGCAAGTAAAAAATGTATAACTTGAACAAACCGAATTTTCGCGAATCGCACTGCTGCAGTGTTGGAAAACGTTTTTATTCAGCTTCAAAAAAACAAACTTTCTCATAAACTGCAACCCAGTTGCTTTTTCCAAAATTCGAATATCGTAAAAACTCTCTGCTGTACGCTCTAATAGCAATCAAAGCTAAATTTAGCCAGAATTTAATAAAGTACTCACAAACAGTAAAGTAGCAAGCAATATGAGAATTCTTGCTGACAAGAGCCGCAAAGCCAAGCTATCAATTCACTTAACCAAAAGCCAACAGCAGGGAGTGAGTCAACAAGGCTATTAATCCTGGTCAATTTGGTTCATGATGATGTTTGGTTTCTTATGATTTCATCAGGCCCAAAAAATAATAAAAATTAATAAAGTACTTCAACATGGCGTATGGGTAATATTGATATGACAGTTTGTTGGCTTTGCAAAAGTTATCAAATCATTCAAAAGCAAAAACAAAGCATACTCACACATAATCATAAACTACAATAAAAAACAATACTAAAAAAAGAGGCAAAGGAAAAGCTCTGTTTCTGCTCAAGACAACATGACGTATGCGCAACGCAGGCAATACGTATGAGCAACGTGTATACGCACTATTGTCCGTTCTTTTGTATTAAGCACAGTTGTATTGGGGCATGTGTGAGTGGCCACTTATATCATTTTAATACACTGCACTAATTGAATATATTAGCTTTTATAGATTTAAATGGTGTAGCATGTAACAGGCAGCAGGGCAGTGCTTAGGGCTATGCCAAAAGCTCAGTGAGTGCAAGAGCTGGAAACAGCTAGTTTTATGAAAAATGGCGCATAGTCCATCTATAGTTAAAACTTGGGGAATTAGATTCGGCAGCATTTCTGTAGCTTGGCGATGTCATTAAGAACATTATAACTCAAAGAGATATTAGAAAAAAATATCGCCCATTCGGCACGTTTTCAAAATCCGTTCCTGTTCCGCCCATTCCTTCATGCTTCAACATATCATCGCGTTCCCAGTTACTCAAATATGCAGGACTATATTTTTTTTTTTCTGGAAAATAGTGTATAGCGCATACTATGTACTTTCTAGCAAAGTCTCGACTCGTAACATATTATTTTTTTTTTTGTTTTACGTTTCACTGCTCATTTGGCCATGTGTTTTGTGTGTGTGTGTGTGTGTGTAAGTTTGTTTGTATGTGTGTGCCGCGTGTTGTCAGAGATATTATCTATTATTTTTATTCGTAGTTTTTTATGCTGCAGATACACACACACACGCACAGTGGCTCTAAACTTATATAACAGCTCGATATATGTATGCATAGGTGAGTGTGTATGTGTGTGTGCGCACGTTTGTATGTATATGTTTTAGTTTGTTTGCTTACGCACGGCGTTTATCATAACGTCGCTTTGTGCATTTCAAGCGCATTGCATAAGTGCTGCGCCCCTTTCCTAACGAACTCTCTTCCCCCAACACAAACACACACACACGCCCACACACATTTAGAGAGCTGTCCGCAACAACCCACAATAACACGCTTCAGAAAACACTTGACAACCCTACCCTACTCCTTTTTTGCAGCTGCACTTTGGCGTATACAATTTTGTTGGACAGTTTGAGTGGATGCTGCCACAGCTGCCGGTACACTGGTTCCCTGGTTTCCTGGTTTCCTGACCACTTTTAACTACATTATGTGCAGCTTCATTAGCTGCATATGAGTAGGGTGCACTTGTTAGGTGAGTGCGAGAGCTTTGGCTAATGGCAAAGGTAATGGGAAAATTAATTAATTAAACAGCTGAAGGATTGCTTGGACAACTGATTGGCTTAAAACCAACCAGCTGGCTTATGAAGGCCATATGTCATCAAGGGCTTAATTAATTGAATGAGTAAAACGGCTAGGCGGCATGTTCTTAGCGCAAGTAAAAAGCTAAACCAATTATTTTGAAGTGATTTTGATTTGAATTGCTCCTGCGTCCTATACTTAAGATTGCTTGACGCATTAAAAAAACCACAGATCTAAAATCTCTAAAAAGTGCATTTTACAGAGCAGTCGTTTGATTTGACAGCAACATAGCAATAGTCCTTAAAAGCTATCTAAGGAGTTCAATGGTGTTGGCAACAACTTATGCTCGGCCAGATGCTTTGGTACACTGCAGCTGCGCAAATCTTAATGTTAAGCCGGACAGTTGACTGACATGGCTTTATCTTAAAACCGCCTGCTACTCATTAAGGATACAAGATATAGCAATTATGGTAACTCGACCAATTGTTTGTGCGGTGCTAGTGCGCTTTTGCTGCCCAGGACTCTACGTGCGTTGGATTTGGGTGCCAACAGTATAGCTTACATGGCTTGACGAACCTGACAAACTTTTGGAGTAACTACAATCTAAGGCAGCAAATTCTTGGGAAAATATATAAATACTTTGGAAGACATTTTGAATTCTAACAGGATTTGGTCTTAGAAGGGATTTTTCACTTGAAAGTGCATACATATCAGCGGTCCACTACTGAACTCTACGTATTTTTCTACAAAGGTAGAAAAATGAAGGATGGCTTCGAAGGGAATTACTGCATCATATATTCTTCATATCACTTTTCAGAAAACATTTTTCGAAGTTTTTATTGTTTTTTGAAATAATCTTTCAAAGATTCTTGCGCTATGTAAGAAGAATATGTGTGTGGCTAACTATACCTTATAATATCAATTGTGGCCGTCGGTGGCGTAGTGGTAGCGTACTCGCTTTACAACCCGAAGGTCGGTGGTTCGAATCCCCGCAGTAGCACTGATACATTTGCCTAGTAATGGCATCGCTAGCTCAAAGACGCTATTTGTCCAAGAAAGTCTCTATTAAATCAAGACACCGCCGTTCGAAATCGGCTATAAACTGTAGGGCCCTGTTCTCTTCGAACAGTTTTTCATAGAGATCTCCAATGCTCCGTCCAGGGGCGACTGACTAAATTGTCAGTCAGGGAAATTATATATATAATATCAATCAACTAATTCCCCAAGCTCAAATAAATTTTAAAATTTAAATAGAAAATAAAACTGGGTTTGTGATTCGCAGCGACGCAATTACCAGGTAATACTCTTAAGCATAGTTTGTCACAGTTGTTTAGTATAATCTTAAAAGCTTCTTAACAAACGAAAACCAAACAGTCGAATAGACTCAAAGGTCTATAGGCTGGCTTTAGAAGAAAGGCAAGACAGAACTCTTGGACTAAGCTCAATGTGTGTCTGCCAGGAACAGATGTCGACGAGTGCTGGCAAAATATGTTACCAAACCGAAACTGCTTGCTAGTGCGGACGAAACAAAAGCAAAAAAGAATCAAGAATTTTCAGGATGTCTGCAGACTTACAACGACTTCGAAACCGGGAATAGCTTCAAACAACAAGAAGAAACTAAATGAGTGTAACCGGATAAAGATGGTGCTTCGATAGGTAATGCCTAGACACGGTCTTGGGGGAAAGTGCAACTTATTCTTGTAATATTCCGCGAAAAACACAAAAAAAGTTTCAAGAATAAACCCAATGGCTTGAGCAGATGCAGTTGTCCCATATGGAACTCATTAAAGACGCAACTTTATGTAGCTATCCGTGTGGAGTTGTCTGTCTCCCATCGGACGCGTCCCCAAGTGGCGGATAGGGGAAGGCTCGGGACTATGCAGGGTCAGTGGGAAATAAAATACCACTCGCGGACCAAAACAGACAAAACAACTGCTTGGAGGTGCAGACCAAGCTAGAAAGGAGGGCTAGTAACCTACCTACCTGAAACATTTCTTGCTACCGAATCGTCAAGACGCCCTATGCTCCAAATAGGAGTTAAAGGAACATATATATATATATATTTATGTAGCTGAACACCATGACAGCTGCACGTATCCCCAAGGAACTAACGAATGGGGCAGTTCAATGTAACTATAACACAAGAAAAGATACACAATGGCTTTAAAGCTTTACTACGTGGAATAAAAAAGCAAAATAAATGATAAAACCTGATAAGGAATGTATTACAATATGTTATGCTAAGCTCAACCAAAATCTCGATCCTTAAATCTTGTGTCATGTCCGCACTCCTTTATGGCTGCGAAACATGGTTTTTAACAGAACAAGTACAGCAGAAAATACGCAGCTATGTCAATCGATATCTTCGTAAGATCTTACAAATATTTTGGCCTAACCGAATATCAAATGAAGAATTGTGGTCAAGAACTGGCATGTTGGACGTCAAAGAACGGTCTTCGAAGTGAAGAAACACCCTTAAGACCAAATTCTGAATCCGCAGCTGGTGAAACCTTACTGTGTGGATCTGGCTTATATATAATGGAACACAGCGGAATACACAAACAACAAAATGGTATAACCTGATAATGAACGTTTCACGATAAGGCTGGGCTTTAAATAAGCTGCAGCTAGCCCTTACGGAATCTCGGTACGCAATCGAATTATGGAAAGTTATACTCAAGAACATGCCGAACTTACATCTGCGCGCTACTCATGGAACGACATCTGCACAGCAGCTGCCAACAGGATACGGTTCAGAGGAATCATTGAGGCCCTATGCTCCACTAGGAGTTGGAATGGAACAAAGAAGAAGATACCCCAAGGAAGACATCAATGAAGCAGCCTTATATAGTTCTTCCTTTCTGTCTCAAAGCCAAAAAAATAAAATGGTGTCACCTGATAATAATGTACCACGACACATAGTGTCCAGCGCGGCTTTATTCCACGCGGAAACTTGGAACTTACGAAGCAAGCAGTCTGATAAAGTGGTTCACCTAAAGCATCTCGGTACTTATGAAGGAAGCAAGAAACAAAAAGGCCTAAACATCCATCAATGAAGCAACCTCCCTTTCTGCCTCAAAACCAAAGAAATAAAATGGTGTAACCTGATAATAATGTACCACGACAAATAGTCTCTAGCGCGGCTTTATTCTACGTGGAAACTTGGAACTTGGAGCAGTCTAATAAAGTGGTTTACCTCAAGAAGAAACAAAACATACAATGGAAGTTTAAAAAAGAAGTTTAACAAAATGGTCTAAACAGATAAGGAATGTTTAGTGCCTAGTTAGGTTATGCCCAAAAAAGAAGATGCAAGTTAAGACTATCGTACACCTGTCCAAGTGCAGCTGAAGCCAGTTGGGACAACGCGGAATACACAAAAGAAGATGAACAGACCATAATGGTGAAACCAGATAATAAATGTAGATAAAGGTGCCTTGAGTGTTTAAAAAGGCAAAAAAAAAGCATATGCAGCTGTATTCTATATATATAAAAAAATTTCGACGACAGGTACCACTTGCTAAGCGGCGTCTTTCTGGCTGTCCAATTCTCGGAGGCAAATATGCCAAATGTCAGTTTATTTCGTAACAGTCATGCTGTGACTGTGGCAGATGGGCGGCGACGGCGGCGGCGGCGGGTTGAAAAAGTGATAGCTAGGTTTTTATTTTATTTTTTTTTTTTGTTACCGTCTAAAGGGGTAGCTGGCGGTAGAGTGGGCTTGGAGCTTGGGGCTTGGGAATACTCGCACAATGGAGACTCTGTGTGTGAAGGGGTTTTTTGGCAAAAAGATACCACGCTGACAATGTCAAATGCAATGATGCCGCCTTTTTGTTTTTGTTGCATGATTGTTGTTGCTGTTGAATGGTTGTTGTTGTTGCTGTCATTGCTGCTGCTGGCATTTCTGCTCATATAATGCAATTTGTTATTATAATAATTATTTTTACTGTCACTTTTATATTTCATTGAAATAAAAGCGCTGACTTTCTTTGGCACATAATTGTTTCAAAAAAAAAAATTTAGATATATATATATATATAGATGTGCAATTATGGTGCCGACACATGCAAAAAAATATAACAAAAAAAATATATATAGATAGATAGAGTACGTAGAGCCTGGTACCCTTCAATGGGTTGCCAGGCAGGCAAATTGCCAGCTCGTTGATAACCGCACCGCACCGCACCGCACACTTTCAATCAATGCTGCAAAACGATTTATTGTTGTTGTCGTTGTTGTTTGTTGCAAGAAAAAGCATCTTCTAAGACTGAGACTGGGGCTGTGGCTGTGGCCTGGGTTCAGGGTACGTTTTATGAGATCTCTAAGAGCACACGCATACTTAACTAACTTTTAGGTTTGTCAACTATTACTGGTTAGTGTCTTAACCATTATTATTAATATAATTATTATTAGTTTTGTTATAAAAATGCTTGCGTACTTTTTGTGTATGCCTTGACGCCCTGCCCTTTCCGTTGTTTACAACATTGGAACGCGTTTTATCCGTCGTATCGTTTCATTACGTTGTTTTTTTTTTTTTGGTGGTTTGGTTTGGTTTTTTAATTGTTTCGTTTTTGTTGTTGTTGTTGTTGTGGACACTTCGTTTGTAACTGGCTCGCGAATTTTGTACAAGAATGGCCAAAAGCCAACAAAATGCGCACTGAACTCTTCTCAATCTTAACACCACTTTGAGGAACAAATGATTTTCTTTTTGATGTTTTGGAGAAAAAAAAAAAATAGCATGTAATTGCTGTGTTCATAGGGGCTTTGCGTTTGCTATACGTCAGCCATGGGTGTAAACACAATACAGACTGAATCTTAACTGACGATGGCAACGACGACAAAGTTCGAATTAACTCGACCACAATACGAGCAGCAGCAGCAGCTGGCGTCGGCGTCGACGTCAACGGCAACGTTACGAATAAAAACTCTGCTCAAAATGCCGAACATACAGGCACAGGACAACGACGACGCACCAATCCTACAACGCAGCGCAGCAACGACCCAACCGACCCAACGACTGACGACGACAACGACTCTAAACAACCCGACGACGACCGCCTAAAGGACTAGCACCTCACTCTACCCTCCACCCACAGCAACTAGCTGAATAGTTGACGAAAGGCATACAACAATACCATAAATGATTGTGTGAGCGCGCGTCCATGTGCTAGCTAGCGCCTCGTGCACGCGCCCATGGGCGTGGGCAGCAGCAGCGGCGCCGGCGGGGTTTAACATGGAGCACCTTTAGTCGTCGTTAGCCAACTGCTGCCGGCCGCGTTGTGATAAACCGCTGGCCAACTGGCGACAGTTGGCGGCCAAATGCGTTTTATGATGGGGCCAAACAAATGTTTCTATGTGCATATGGAGCACAACATAGATCTTGCTCTGCTGTTGTCGACTACGGCGGTGGCTTTGCTACCAACTGCAGCTGCTGCTTGTTATTTTGACAGTAATGAATAGTCATTGTCATGTGTGTGTGCGTGTGTATGTGTGTGTGTGTTTCTTGCCACAAAATGTTTGCGAACCGAATTTGGTTCGCAATGTGAAATGGATTGTGGTCTAGTCTGGTTTGGTTTCTGGGTTTGTGCTTCCCGCGAGCTTTTCATACAAATGGTTTTACTTTCTTTACATTTATTGTTAATGCGCGAAAGGGGGTTGCTGGCCGAACGGGAGCTCGGAAGTTCGAAAGTTGTCATCGAGTACTGCTGCTCCTGCTGCTGCTGCTGCTGCTGTTGTTGGTGGCGTTGGTGTTGGCATAGGCGCCGGCGTTGTGCTCTCCGCGATAACAAAAATTCATCCCAAGCAAGCACTCAGCTTCAGCTAACCACCCAGTGGGGAAATTGGCATCGCTACTTTGTGTTTGTGTTTTGGCATGAATTTCCTAAAATTTCACAAATTTGGTTTTCCATGTGCTGGGAAAGTGTAAAGCGGAAAAACACATGAACTTTTTTAAAGCCATAGAGAACATAATCAAAAACATTTGCTAATTCGAATAGAAAATATGGCCTTTTAGTTTCCACAGCATTTTAGTAAAAATTTTCACCAAAACTGACTTGTATCGGTAATTTTTTCAATTTTAATCTTGTAAAGCCGATTAGGAAACTACTGAAGAAAAAAGCGGTGCTTGCTCCCAAGCAATTGGTAAAAGCCGTTTCCAATATTAGCCAACTGGCGGCTGTAGAAACAAAATATAATATAAACAGAGCCAACGATATTGGCAAAAAAAAAATATTTTTTGTAATAGAGTGAAAAACCCAGTGTGCTTTGCTAAATCTTATTAAATACGCCAAATTCCTTGTTTGCACGGCTTTGAATAACACGGTCTAGGAACAAAAAAAAAAAAATTCTGCACAATTTCATTCGATTAAGCGCGATTAAAAAAAGCTATTTGATTGAAATTTTAAAGAAAATATTTTTATTTATCTAATCTTTTAGAAATTTGGTTAGGGAACTTCTTATTCTTATTTTTTTTCAAAGCAGCTTAAGGACTTACTTCATGTCTTAGCACAGTTTTCACTGGAACGTGTAAAAACAGAATTGGGTATACTCCGTAACAAATAATATTTACTATATTCCAGTGTCAGTTTATAGCCAGAGCGAACAATTTTTTTTACGGTAATATATATACATACTTTCTTGGCGGCACTCATAAGTAAAAATAAACATCAAAAACGAATTCCCACAAAACCACCTAAATACACATAAAAAGATGAAGTTTTGGTTTAAAATGTTATGTTTTTGTCGTTATAGGGAAAAAAAACTATTTTTAAAAATCTGCAGGCTCGAATTTCGAGATAGACCTATGGTTTGTTCAACAAAGTTGCTTAGAATTATCCGTAGAATAATCCTAGGGGGTGCCGCGAATCGACTTTTTTGGCTTCATACAAATTGATCCACCTTAATACACCTTATAAAAAAAAGTCGACAGACTAAAGGTGACTTCACAATAATTTGCCTTGACTGTATGTTGCTAGTTATTTAAGACACTTATAAAACAAAAATCAAATTAAACATTTTCTTTAAAACTGCCACATAACAGTCTACATTGTCCTTTATCCTAAAACTTCATTTTTAAAATTCTTCAAATAATTTTTATTTTTCACAATTTTATTGGTCGAGAAGAACACAATACAAAAAATTTGCCAGCTAATGCCAGATTCATGCTCAAGTTGACATAACCTCGAGTAGCTATTGAGCTACACATAGATTTCGGAGCCCACAACAACTAGACATACAAAACTTTACCAACGGAAGCGTATATTCCGTCTTCAGATTAAATTTTTTAAATTATTTGAATATCTTGCTCGTCGAGAATTTCGTTGTTTTTAGCCGCTTTTAAAGCTAAGAAGATATATGTTAGGTTAGTTTGATAAGGCTGCTCCAACAATAATTGCGATCACCTAGAGAGCATAAGTTCCACTGTGTTGCCTAAATGTGAAAAAGAAGAAAGCAGTATGGAAGAGGGCCAAAAGCCGTTGGGCATTCCTATGCACCTAAGTACCTTTCCTTGCTAAACTATTTTGAGAATTCGACAAAAGTGGCCAGATCCGCTATTGGCATGTTACCAGACTGCCCAGCTCTACGTAGCAGATTCTTAACTTTCGATACATATCAAAATCGGTTGAAAATTAGAGTTATAAATATTATATTGCAACCAACAAAAAATTGATTTTCCAATTGGAAACTCTTTGAAAAGTGTATAGAAGCAGTACTAAAGTTGCAATGATAAAGAATGCAGCAATATATATACATATACACCTAATTCTGTTTTTACACGGTCTTTTTTACACGGTTTTGATTTAACACGATTTGAAAATAAAAAATGTTCAAAGTTTTTACACGATTTTATTCTATTTATTTAGCACGATTCAAAACTAAAACGTAAAGCCATTTCTTTGGAAAACAAAATTGAAATTTTAGATCGCCTTCGAAATGGAGAAGGCTCAACATTTCTTGGCAAAATGTTCGGTTTAAATGCAGCCACAGTAAGAACAATAAAAAAAATGAAATTTCAATTAGGCAGTCGGTGATTTCTGGAACGAAACTATCTGTTAAGTCTTTATCATACACTAGAGATGCTACTAAAAAATGAAAAAAGGCTTAATAAAATAAACATGAATACTTGTTCTTAAAAAATCCTTGTTTTTTCTCTAATTTCAATAGGTTTTAGAGATAAGGCACCAATCACCTATTTTTGCATACGATCAATGTCTTTTTTTACACGGTTTTTTCTGGAACCAATCTACCGTTTAAAAACAGAATTAGATGTACATATATTTTTTTTTTAAAAGGTAAGAGGGTATCCAACTGTTTCACTTTTTGCTATATTTTCTATACAGATTTGTTACTTTCATATTCCCCAGCTTATTGTCAATATCAATGCAGGCAACTTTATTGTGCTATTTTCTTGCAAAGTTTTTCTAAACTTGTATCATTATTATTAGTAATTTTAGAACTAAGCTTAGCCGTCTAAAATTTGTAAACACAAAATTACAATTGAATTAAATTGACAAATATTTTATGCATCACAAATTTCCATAACTTCAATCTGTCTGTGTGATGCCAAATTTCCTACTGGGCATGCTACAGCTATAGCTTGAGCTGAAGCTTCAGCTCGGCAGCAAAACGCTTCGTAAACGCTTTCGCTCTCACAACAAACACACTGCGCGCTCTCTGGCGCTCTCTTTTGCTGGCTGGCTGTCAGCTGTCTTTGTCTGGCTCTCTTTGTGCGTTGTATTGCCATCACCTTTCTGTTTAGTTTTTGTTGTTTTGCGGCTCTCAACACTGGATTGTCCTTTTTTTTTTTGTTTTGTTTTTGTTGTTTGCACGTACAAATGGCAAGCGCCCATATTAAAGTACTCAGCATACTCATGCACAGAGGAGCAGAGCGATTCGTTTGAACTCGCTCGTTCCAACGACGCGTCGTTCTGTTACTTTGCTTCTTTTGGTTTACTAACACACACTAATACCAGCGCAGCTTTGGTTTACTGACTATCTGAACTTTTGCTTTCAATTTTTTTATATACAAAAAAAAAGAATATTATTTTAGTTTGGCACGCGATTTAAAAATCAAAATTCTGCTTTACAAATGAATCCTTTTTACTTTAGTGCCTATACACGTAGCTATTTGTGACATAAAACAAAATTTTTTTTATCTAAACGAGTTTTCTTTTATTTGCATTTATTTTATAGAGTAACCCTAGGTAGGCATGCTAGGAACGCTAAGAAGTTCACAACTCTTGAGCAGAGCGCAAACGAAAACACTCGGTTCGTCCTGCGCCTTGGAGAGCAGTGCTACGGTTTGGCAATTTACCGATTTGCTGATTTGCCGATTTGCATTAAGTTGCCGGTCTCTCAATTGTTTGCACACATCCTACACTTCATTGGCCATAATTCACACATTTTGGCATTTAACACATTCCCCGGCTAATACCCTTTATCCTCTGACAAGCTGAGTGGCCCAGCACAGGTATGCAAGTACTAGTACAAGCATCTCGAGCCAGAACGATCAGCCAAATTTTCAATTGATACTTTTAGCTGTCGCAGCTTAGACTAGCTTTTGACACTTTCGTGTGACCCAGTTATCAAATTGAAATGTCAAAGCAGCACACAATGTGTCAGAAAATTTTGTCATCTTAAATAATTCATAGAGTAAGTACATTTTAGAAATGAACACATGTCTGCTCAGCGTTAAGTTGTGTGACGTAGCAGTGACGTAGCAGGCGTGTACTGTGACTTTTAATCACGTTTTTTTTGTTTTCAATTTCACATGGAAATTAATTTGTACATACAGGTTTTATAAACATTATTGCTTTAATTATTGCGATAATATTTACGAGAACAAAAGAGTGTGTGACTTTTGCGTGCGTTGATAGATGCCCATAGTACTTTCTACAATACGAGCTTTAACTTTTTGTCCCTGATTTGCAGGCCTTTTTAAAGAATTTTAAATATTAGCCGGTAAAGGAGTCTACGCAGTTCGAAAAATTCCATATGGAAACTATTTTATATTATTTCAGATGGAGCCACCAGTGTGTTCATAGTAAAGGGGTCTACGCAGTTCGAAAAATTTCGCGCGGAATGACAAAAGTTCATATAAACAAAACAAATCCCATTTGAGATATCCCATTTGGGACTTTTTTTTTATATGACGTTTTGTCATTCCGCGCGGAATTTGTTCGAACTGCGTATAGGCCTTAAGTCAAAGTGCTATTTTTTATCGAATTATCATTTTTTTTGTAGTATTTATCGAAATTTTTCCCGATACTTTGTGCTAGTGTGGGCACACTCACATTATAATCAGCTGCTTCATGCTTACAAAAATTAAGACAAAGAATTAAATAAAACAAACATGGATTTGAATCAATTATTGTTAACATAACTTGGCATAAACAATGCAATGTATGACTGCCTACCTAATTGTAAACAGCAGGAACAGAAGTTTCTGGGTAAACCCTTTTTTAAAGGGCAGAGCAGAAAGTGAAAGATTTTTCAAAGATGTATGTGTTTTGTATTGGACTAATATTAGGTACATGGTGCATAATCCATCGGTGTTTCATGAAAGTTTTCATATGTCCCCAACAAATTTCAATATATTGTTCGGTATGATGGAGCGTTTCTTGGTTCCTAAACCACAACAGGACCAGACACGGCTTCCCGCTAAAGCCAAGTTCGCAACTAGTACATTAAAGTGCATTTTGTTTGTTATATCCCATAACACGGGGTACTCCTCCACTGCTTTAATAAGCGCTATTTTCTCATCTCTTAGAAATGATTCGCACCGTTTTCTCATACCTGTCATTTCGAACAAAATATAGCGCATATACATTGATTCGCGCCAAAAGCCAAACAGCTGTTGTTAGTGTTACCACACCTAGTGAAGTAGTGGCGCCATCTAGCGTTAAGCATTTTGAGACAACACCGTTTTGTTTTTTTATCTGCGTCCCATTGTCAAAAATTTCAGAACGGAATTTATCGCGACTATTTTTTTTATATGAAGTTTTTCATTTTTTTGCGTGCTGCGTATAGGCCTTGAGGTATAAAAGATATAGATCTAAGTGTTTATACGAACATAGCTCTAGCGCTAACCGAGCTTATGATAAGCATTTATGTAGAAAGGATTTAAAGTACGCCATTTTAAAGTGATTTCTATATTTCTTTCTGTGAAAACAGCTCAACCTAGTTTTTGCAAAAACTTTTTGACAGCCCACTTTTTGGTCATATTTTATTGAAACCATTTTTTTGTTTTTTGAAACAAAGTGAAACTCATCAACAATGCATCCATCAAGTGTTTGCGGGTCCAAGCTAGCTACTAGCTATACATACAACGTCTATATATACAAAGCCATATAAATAGTAGCTGTCATATAAGCAACGCCTGGTGCAAGTGCAAGAAGAAATCAATTATCATAAAATTTTAAAAAGCGTTACAATTATTTCCAGCGCATTATGCCAAAGCAATAAATTATTGGTTCTTAGGGGCGTCTTGCCACCTGCCCAGTGGCAACTTTAGTGGGCCATTTAAATTGTCAGGGTCAACAGTTGTAAAGTGTGGCTTACAAGGCGGGCCAAAATGCGGGCATATGTCGTTGAGTTGGTAACACTGTAACTTGGCTAGTTGGTAGCCTGCTGGCTTGGTTGCTGGTATAGTTTGCGCCTTGAATATTTCAAAGCCCATAAGACTTGATGAGTGGTAGCACATTAGCAGCGGTTTACTTGGCTATTCGTGCTTGTTTTTGTTGGCTTTGTTGGTTTTTTTGTGGGGCCAAAAACATCCAAAATTTATCATTGACTAAATATGGCAGACACGATAGGTGTTTGTTTATATGAAGCACACACATACACATACAGACACAAAAATTTGACAACAAAGTGCATAGTATTAAATATGCTGACGAGGGTCGACCGCAATGTTATCACATACAAATTTTTTGTCAAAAGAAATAATTTTGAACTTGCCAGCCAGGAGACGTTGGACGTTCTGAGAGACCTGTATCCACAGGTATACAGCCAAACTCTTTTTCGAAACAACAAACTTACAAAAAAAAGTTTAATTTGGATGGTTCAGAAGAAATTTCTTATTATTGGCACTATTTACGCACCGAACCAAATACATTCTTTTCACGACAGTCTGGCGGGGAATCTTTTATGGTTTAAGGCCCATACGCAGCATGCAAAAATTACGCACGAAATGTCAAAACTTCATATAAAAAAAAATATCCCAAAAAAACCTTTAGGGTGCAATTGGGTACATCAAAAAGATTCCATAACTATTTATTTCCACAAGAATGAATGCGGAACAGTAGCAGCAAATAACTCGATCCTATTTCCCAGCATATGGCTTTGGACTGGAAATTTCGGCAAAACAATGAACCGATTCATGCGGCCAGATCGACAACAGCCTTTTTTCGTGAGCATGGAATCCATCCCTGCAACAATTGGCCATAGAAAACATCAGATATGAACATAATCGAGAATTTTTGGGAACTTTTGACATGCGCAGTGTATGGAAATGGCCGACAATACAACAACAAAGACGAAATTACAAAAACATCGCTCACCTCCAAAGAAAAGCGTTGTATGTCAAATGATGCTAAAGTTAAACACACGAAATATTAAAAAGATGTTTAAAAAAAGTGATTTTCGTGAAAAAAAAATCAAATCAAGTGGCTTTAATCTTATTTCGCACCAAAAAGTCGCAAAAAAAAAATTTGAGAATTTTTTTAAAAATATGAAAGTTTGGATTTTTTTGTTTTTTTAAACGTTAAGGCAGCTCGAAATATTTCACGCGGAACGACAAAACTTCATATAAAAAAAAATTCCATTTAGGATCCCATTGGGGATTTTTTTTTATATGAAGTTTTGTCATTCAACTCGAAAAATGTCTATTAAAGGTTTATACGCAGTTCGAAATATTTCGCACTGAATGACAAAGCTTCATATAAAAAAAAATCCCATTTGGGATATCCCATTTGGGATTTTTTTTTTTTATATGAACTGCGTATAGGCCTTTATTAGACATTTTTCGAGTTGTGCATCACTGCATCGTTAGTAATCACATCTAAGTGATATACAAACATATGTTTACCAAAAGTGCTCCATCAATTAGGATAAGACGATGCAGCTTAAGGCCCATACGCAGCAGCCGAAATTCCGCACGAAATGTCAAAACTTCATATAAAAAAAAATTCCCTTTTTTGGGATATTTTTTTTTTATATGAAGTTTTGACATTTCGCGCGGAATTTTTGCATGCTGCGTATGGGCCTTTAGACGAAACATTCTTTGTCCGCTAAAGTAGTGGAAGCTTATGTGCTAAAAAAATTTTTTTCCGTCCAACATTTATATTTTTCATGCTGCCTCAGGCAAACAATTTTGGAACTTGACGTCATATGCGCATATTATTTTTACGAAAATCCTTTGGCAACCCTCGTAGCATTAGCAAGTAAAGACAAACAATAACTACAATGCCCAGGAGGTGACTTGTAGCTCTAGCTATATGTACTTGGACTATAAAAGGTCTTCGATGTCACATCACGCTGTGGGACCGCACTTGTCCGCAGTTTATTTCAAATATTTACAATGCAGTTCCCATTAATTATGACCATTGTTGAAAATGCTTGACCACAACGTTGTAAATAATATACTTGCTCTTAGTATATAGTACTCTATTATATAGCACAAATCTGATGCCCTTTTTTGTGGCACACATTGTTGTATGTATAATACAGTACAAGTACATACATATATGTAGCAGCAACCATTTTTCATTTTATAACGTCAAATATATGTATATTTTTCCGAAAAGAGCATGAAGTAAATAAATAGCCTGGGGCATTTTGGATGCCATTTTTGAAATCGTTTTATATACTCGTTGTATACTATAGAAGTATATAAAGCGTTTATAGCAAAACATTGAATAAAACGATCAAAGAAAAGCCAGCCCAACAAAAATTATTGTATCTGAGTTTGGCGCAAAAAAAATGTTTAATGATCTTGTAGTAAAACAGATTGTATCTTTAGTACGATAAACGATAAACACTTATAAAGCATTTTAAGGTTGCATTTTTTTTGATCGGATATTGATTTTTTTTGTTGGAGTTTGGTTTTTGAATTACAAATAAAGCTTATATTTTGAAAACAATTTGGGTAATAAAAGTTTGCGATATAGTTTTATGAACAGTTCTAAGCCCCAAATAGTCAACACATTTGTAAACAAAAAATGTTTATGAAGCAGCTTTACAACCCACCAAGGGTATGAAAATAGTGTAACTATTAGTACAGCCAGCAGTGAGTGGATACCGCACGTACCAAATCCTAACTACCTGGTGGTACAGCGGTAGTTAATGACTCAAAAGTTGCAAATTTTTGTTTAAGGCCTATACGCAGTTCGAAATATTTCGCGCGGAATGACAAAACTTCATACAAAAAAAAAAGTCCCAAATGGGATATCCCAAATAAGTTTTGTCATTCCGCGCGAAATATTTCGAACTGCGTAGACCCCTTAAGGAATGACGAAACTTCATATAAAAAAAAAGTCCCAAATGGGAAATTTTTTTTATATGAAGTTTTGTCAAGTCCCAAATGGGATCTTTATATTATATGAAGTTTTATCATTCCGTGCGAAATTTTTCGAACTGCGTATATGCCTTAAACAAAAATTTTTTATTTAGCGCGGAATGACAAAACTTCATATTAAAAAAAAAAGTCCCAAATGGGATATTGACAAAACTTCATATAAAATAAAAAGTCCTAAATGGGATATTTTTTTTTATATGAAGTTTTGTCATTCCGTGCGAAATTTTTCGAACTGCGTATGCCCCTTTACTAGAAATTTAAAAAATAAAGTATTGCCAAGCCATCCTTAACTATTTTGGAGTTTAAATGAGAAGTTAGAAGAGCACAAAACTTGCTCTTTGGTGATTATTGGTAACAGTCTACTTTGTGGAGTATCGCGATGGCTATGGCTAGTAACCAAATTTATGTAAATCTTCGACCCATACGAATACCAAGCTTGAAGTTTTTACCAAATATCGGAATATCGGAACAAAAGTTTTTTTAAATACTTCATGTTTGGAAAATCTTTGTGTTCGGTATACCTCAATACCCCATAACGTGAGCTAGCAGATCTTGGGTTAAAAAAAGTAGGGGGCTTCGCTCACCAAAACACACAAAGATTCATATGTCTCCCGATACTTCATAAGCATTTGTTGTATGGATTTAATATAATTTTTTTGAAAATTTTTTTATGTAGACTAGAAGGGGGCTCTACCCCCAGCTTAGTTCGCGCAGCAACTCCCGTATAGTCTTCCATAGTATATTAATTTGAAAAGATTCAAACTATAATGTGCCCTGCACTAGTGCTGGAGAAAACATCGATGATCGAAGTTTAAAATCTCTATATATCGATGTTGGCCAACAGAGATGTTTCTCCAGCACTACTAAACACCCATTTAATAAGTGCAGAAGTGCTGGAGAAACATCTCTGTTGGCCAACATCGATATATAGAGATTTAAAACTTCGATCATCGATGTTTTCTCCAGCACTACCCTGCACTCCGCTTAGTTTCCACAGTACTCAACGGATTGAGCATGCTTCAGTCGTTTATGCAATTCATTGAACACGCCATCTAGCGGCAAACACTGTTAAGCGCAACTTTAACCTAGCGGCATGAAATTAAATACTAATATATGGCCACACTGGACGGCAAAATAAATGATTGCACTGAGCACTAAGATGACTATAAGGTATTTCGCAACATTTAAAATTCGGCTAAAAGTGTCATACCCTTTGTAAGAGTGTATTTATTATATATTAACGCTGCTTGATGCCCAACAAATCTCTTGTCAAAGTCAAGGCCCCCCGCACGCCAATTAGTTTTGAACTTTTAGCGCATTTGTCATACTACCAAATGCGCCATATAGTAGCCTACTATGTATACGCTTTCGTATGTACTACATGGATACCCTAGATATATCTACAAATTTGTACATAGTTTATGAGTTGTAGCAAAGATATTTCAATTGAATTGATTTATTTTAGTCTTGTGTGTTTGACTGGCTGACAATGCTTCCAGCTTCCACAAAATACACAAACATCGTTGGCACACATGTAATACCCAATTGAGGTCCCAAGCAGTACAGCAGATACATATAAATGAGTACATATTTCTAAGATACAAATACAAATTTATTTATCTATTGCGGATACAGCCATACACTATCTGTGCTTACTTTGTGCCCGCTGATGTGTATTTCCTATTTGCTTTATGTTTCTGCAGATGTTTAGGATTAAAATAACTTCTTATAGCCATTGTTGTACTTTATGTACCGACAGCTAGTTTGAATTTTCTTTTTTTTTTAACTTACCAACACGGGTCGCTCATTGGTATAGGATAGTCTACCGGAACTACGCAGCGTCTCCTGCCATAAGGAGTTGCGCCGTGCCGCCGAGCAACTTGCACCACTGATGCTGCTGGCACGCAACATGCCCGGAGCCATCATAGGCGGCGATGCGGTTGCACATTTCTGATAGATAGAGTTACTGTTGCACGCGTTATCCATGCAGGAAGAGGCAGGCGACATGCTTTGCTAAGGCACGTCCACGGAGTGAGTTTTGGATCGATAAGTTGCAAGTATCTTGCAGATACTTTAGCTTGTTAACTCGTATGTCAGGTTTGTAAACCTGAACTTGTAAAGTCGCTATGGCTAGCTAGCATGGCACGTTAATTGTATTCTGGACTATGCACTTGAAAAGTATCGTTTACGTTTTATCTTTGATTTTTGGTGCTTACAGTAAAGTTGAGTAGCGGCCAACTTGAGACCAAACGACTTGGTTTGGACACTAGGATTAGGCACGTTCACAAAGTTTTAAGAGCGAATTTGGAAGATAACGCTCAAGTATTGGTATAGTTTTTGATTTGTTTTTCTTTTTTTTTAGCTGTTTACTTGACGATGTACTGTTGAAGTATTGTCGAGTTATTGCCACTAAGTATGAGAAAAGTATACTAAAGATTTTGAAAGTAGCTTTATCGCTATAGCAAGCGCGCACTGCGAAAGTATCGATTTAGAAGACTAAATTTTGTTCTTTTTCCGAGTGCTGGAGAAAACATCGATGTTATGTCGATGTATCGAAGCTTAAAATATCTATATATCGTTGTTGCCAACAGAGATGTTTCTCAAGCACTACTAAACACCCATTGGATGAGTGCAGAAGTGCTGGAGAAACATCTCTGTTGGCCATTATCGATATATAGATATTTTACTTCGATACATCGATGTTTACGCCAGCACTACTTTGTTCTGTTAACAAAATCTTAAGCTGCCCACTTTCAAAGTATCGACTAAGTATCGTCGATAGTTAGTCTGGTTTGCTATGCCCGAAACTTAAGTTTTTGTGCGCAGTTCTCTAAATTTAAAGTTGCCTGCATCGACAAAGTATCGTTTTTACATAAAAGTATCGACTTGATGTAGTCGCTTTAAAGTCGAGGCAATATAGCTTACTACTCTGCTGGCTAAGCCAGAACTTTTTTTTCGACTGTATATGGGGTCTACTTAGTCAGATTGAACAGGAATAAAGAGCTACTTTTTCATTGACAAAGTATCGGCTAGGTATCGCGTACTTGTCAGATTTCACTGGAATTGACTGTATCGACTTGATGTAATCGCTGCAAAGTCTAGGCAATATAGCTTACTACTCTGCTGGCTAAGCCAGAACTTTTTTTCCACTGTGTATTGGGTCTACTGAGTCAGATTTAACTGGAATTAAGAACTACTTTTTCATTGACAAAGTATCGGCTTGGTATAGCTAACTTGTCAGTTTTCACTGGAATTGAAAACGATTGGTTTTTTTTTTGTGCGTTTATTTATTTAGTATCGGAAATATGTTGCGTTCGAAAGTATCGGCTTGGTATCGTCGCTTCAGAATCCGAAGTCCGTACTTTAAGTTAGTTGCACGGAAACTGAGTAATGTTATTTTTTTGCTTTTACTAAGACTTTTGCTTATAGTTTTTAACTTCACTGAAATCGAGTGATTTTTTTTTATATATTATGCTTTTAAAAGTATCGAGTAGGTATTTTTGTGCCATATAGTAGCTTAATTGTTAAGCCTGAACTTTAAGTTAATTGCACTAAAACTGAGTAGTGTTATTTTTTTTTGTTTTTACTAAGACTGTTAAAGTATCGACTAGGCATCATTGCTTATAGTTTTTAATTTCACTGAAATTGAGTGATTATTTTTCCAATATTCTGCTTTAAAAAGTATCGAGTAGGTATTTTTGTGCCATATAGTAGCTTAATTGTTAAGCCTGAACTTTAAGTAAATTGCACTGAAACTGAGTAGTGTTATTTTTTTTTGCTTTTACTAAGACTGTTAAAGTATCGACTAGGCATCATCGCTTATAGTTTTTAATTTCACTAAAATTAAGTGATTTTTTTTATATATTACGCTTTTAAAAGTATCGAGTAGGTATTTTTGGGCAATATAGCTTAGTCGTTAAGCCTGAACTTTAAGTAAATTGCACTGAAACTGAGTAGTGTTATTTTTTTTTGCTTTTACTAAGACTGTTAAATCACTGAAATTAAGTGATTTTTTTTCCTATATTCTGCTTTAAAAAGTATCGAGTAGGTATTTTTGTGCCATATAGTAGCTTAATTGTTAAGCCTGAACTTTAAGTAAATTGCACTGAAACTGAGTAGTGTTATTTTTTTTTGTTTTTACTAAGACTGTTAAAGTATCGACTAGGCATCATTGCTTATAGTTTTTAATTTCACTGAAATTGAGTGATTATTTTTCCAATATTCTGCTTTAAAAAGTATCGAGTAGGTATTTTTGTGCCATATAGTAGCTTAATTGTTAAGCCTGAACTTTAAGTTAATTGCACTAAAACTGAGTAGTGTTATTTTTTTTTGTTTTTACTAAGACTGTTAAAGTATCGACTAGGCATCATTGCTTATAGTTTTTAATTTCACTGAAATTGAGTGATTATTTTTCCAATATTCTGCTTTAAAAAGTATCGAGTAGGTATTTTTGTGCCATATAGTAGCTTAATTGTTTAGCCTGAACTTTAATTAAATTTCACTGAAACTGAGTAGTGTTATTTTTTTTTGCTTTTACTAAGACTGTTAAAGTATCGACTAGGCATCATCGCTTATAGTTTTTAATTTCACTAAAATTGAGTGATTTCTTTTTATATATTACGCTTTAAAAAGTATCGATTAGGTATTTTTGGGCAATATAGCTTAATTGTTAAGCCTGAACTTTAAGTTAGTTGCACTGAAACTGAGTAGTGTTATAATTTTGCTTTTACTAAGACTGTTAAAGTATCGATTAGGCATCTTTGCTTATAGTTTTTAATTTCACTGAAATTTAGTGATTTTTTTTTTCATATTGTATTATGTTTCAAGAAGTATCGAGTAGATATTCTTGGCAAATATAGCTTAGTTGTGAAGTCTTTATATTTAAATAAAGCGCAAAAGTATCGTTCACATTTGTCACTATTGATTTTTTTAAGATTTTGGACTGCTTAGCTTTCGGTTGTTATAGCAGTTAAGACGCATAACTTTGAACGTTTTGACCTTCAGGCACAGCTTGTATTGAAGTCAGTTGGTATCGTTTGTAGCTTTTATGCTTTATTTCAATTTCGACCAAGTATCGTTACACGCTAATTATGTGTGTGAGTATGGAGCACACACTGCAATGCTTTATAGTGCTGTCATTTTCGCAGAATTGCTTTTACAAGTTAATTGAACTGAAATTGATTCCTTGGAATCCTTTGAATTTACACAACATGTGTGTTTAAACATTCAGCTGCGTAATAGCCCCGTCCGTTGCTCAGGATGTACATATCTGTGGCGGAATACGGCAACGCATTTAACATTTTTATAAACTGATTTTTCTGCGTATTTTGTTTTTTTAAACATTATTCTTTTCCCCCATTTCACTTTCACTTTTGGAGGCATGTGCACGGGGCACGTACAAGGCACCGGCTGCCACACGACGCCGCAACAATCTGCGATATTTCAGTTAGCATTGTATTTTGTACATATTTAATTTATATGTATTTCAATAAATTTAACAAACAACCAACAACTGAAAAAAAAACCAAAAAAAAAAACACACACAATTTTCTGGTAAGGAGAAGAAAATGCTTTACAGCCGCACGCGTTTGCTGCCGCAACTGATGTGCGCTCGAGCGTTGCCCGGATTTGTGTGTGGAAATGTGTTACGGGTTTCTGGTTCGGTTCTGGCGCTGGCGCTGGTGCTGGCCGCCCATAGCATCGACTATCCGCAACGAAGCACGCCGCTGAGAGAGACATCCGCCAACACATGGTTCCCAGCAGCACTACCCCCGCTACAGCACAATGCCTGGGCCCAAGACGATGACGCAGTTAAGGAAGAAGCAGCAGCTGCCATGCCAGCTATAGCCGAGAGCAGCAGCGGGCAGACAACGACGACACATAAGAGAAACAATCAAAGGCAGTGCCCAGCGAGAGAGCGAGAGAGCGAGAGAGAGTGCGAGAGCGACGTAACCACCTGATCGTCGACGTCATAGTCACTGCTGAGAAGCACTCTTATGCTTGGAGCAATTTGAACAAATCCAATGAGCCTAATCGGCAACCCCGCAGATTTTATGGCTCTGCGCTCACGGGAAAAATTCAAACTGTGCGTCTTAATGGCCAACAAAGCAACCGTCAATCTTATGGGCTTAAAAGCCAGCAAAAAAACATAAAAATAAATACACTCAAGGCATGCCCGACTGTGGCATACACTGCAATCATTTTGTCTAGTAGATCTAGCGAGCTTTATAGCAAAAGAGGTTTGGCCAAAAGGTCAACGTTTTGTTGTTTATTAGGCGCACATGAAACTAGCTTAAAGCTTGGCTAACCTGGAGCGACAACTGATCCTAGTCCTTGTCAATTTAGTGTACAGAGAGTCATACTTGTTTAACTTGCTACCCAAGTCGTTTCTTATCATTTTAGCATAAATAAATTATGCGCTGCCTTCTACCAGTTAAAAATAATATTCTTGTCCCTCTGCGTCAGCTTATAAAAACGTTGCCTTCACGGCAAGTTTAATTTTTAAATTTTATGCTTTTGCGTAAAGTCGGTTTTTTGTTTAAAAGCGTTTTCAACTGTAGCAGCCAAAAAAAATGTAACAATATATAGCGTAAGGTGGGGCAAACCCGACCTACTTATTGGTTTTGGCTATAAGAAGCTCAACTCGTGCGATATACCAAATTAAAGCTAACGCTTTGCCACAACTTTCTAGAACTAACGATTTCTTCAGAACATTATTTTTTAATATTAATATTTTTACTTAGAATTAATTCTAGGGAACAAACATAGGCCTTCAGGCTGGGGCACATTATTAACTTTTGAGATATGACCACTATTCAAAAAAGTCAATTTTTGCATTTAAAAAAATTTTGGGGTAAACCCGACCGCCTATTTTTTTGGCTGATTTAGCACAGATATAAGCTTAATTCGATAGTTTATTGATTATAAATCAAAAGAGCATGTTATTATGTAAAAGTTTAGGGTAATTTTTGATGCTTTTTATAAAAAGTTGAATTAAATTAATTTAAACAATTTTTTTTTTTTTTCTTCATATTTTATTTACAATCTAAAAGTTTAATTTAATTTCATTCTTAAAGATTTTTGCACCAAATCGAGTTGACTCATATTTACTAATTTTTAATAGTAAAAGTTCAAAATATTCATATTATTTTTTTTAATGCTGCTTGGGGACTACGCGACGCTCCAAGGGATGTGGGGGGGGTCTGGCGAAGCGTCACGCTCATATAAAAAATCTTCAAAAATATTCCGTCACTGTGTCACGATGGGGAGGGGGGTGTCTATTTTGACGAAAATTAGGGTCACGTAGTTTATGGATGATCCCTTGCTATTTTTAATTTAATTGTAATTAAATTACTTTAATTTGGAATAATTAAAACGTAACACCTATGTAGAATCTTCAGAAAATCATTTTTTTTAAGGTAAAGACAATTATGTTAGAAATGATGTTCCGAAGTGGTTTATCGAAAAAAATTAATTTTTTCCCCACTTTGGGCGTAATGCAAGCCCCCGCGCAGTCGTTCCATTTTTAAAACTTTGAACGCGTTTTTCTCGAAACCACTTTTTTCGACTAGCTTCACGAATAACTCAACAAATTTTTATAAATTACACTAGCTTACACGAAAAATGAACCTTCCTAAAAAAATGTTTTTGAGGGTAATTTGGGATCGAGAAACACGACCTTTTTTTTTCTTAAGCACCTTTTCAAGATATTTTTTTGGGTACTTTTTTCTGTTAATCCTCAATATCTCGTGGAATAAAATTTTGAATCGATATTAAAGACGATTATATCGAAAGGTATTGATGTGCTATTTACAATTATATAAGGATGAAATAAAAATTAAAGAAGTTACAAGCAACCAAAGTCGAAAAAAAGTGTAATTTTTGACAATTTTTCAAAATGACTCATTTTCGGAATGCTTTTTATTAACGAAAAAAAATTTTGAAAATTACGTTAAGCTTTAAGTTTTTATACGCAGTTCGAAAAATTTCGCGCGGAATAACAAAACATCATATAAAAAAAAGTCCCAAATGGGAACTGCGTATAGGCCTTTAAGCTGAAAGAGAATTCTTTTACGAACATTTAGAGTCTAAGATCTTTCGGGTAAGAACTGTAGATGCCATCGTACCATATACGGAAGTTCCAATCTTCACTCATTCACACTTTTGTATGAAAGGAAATTTTTCACTCAAAGTTTTTCAGTAACGTCTTCACGAACTTGTATGCAGCAGTAGTCGTGATTTTTCGTTCATGGTTCCATAACATCTAGAGTTCCTATCCGATCTTAGACTCGAAATGTTCGTAAAAGAAGTCTCTTTCAGCTTAAGGTGCGGATCCAGGTTTTGGTCTTTGGAGGGGGTTCTTCACTCCGTAGTGTATATATATCAGAGCACGCAAAAGACTGTCAACCCAATTTTCCAACTGTTGGGGAGGAGGTCCGGCCCTGAAAGCCTCCCTTGAATCCGTCACTGTTTATATTATTTATAAAAACTAAATTGTCTCAAAACTTTTGAAAAACGGGCTTATTCATGGGATTCGCTTTTAATGCGGAAGTCCAACTTAATTTTAAAAGTTATTTCTAAAAAAATAAGGCATCTAATTACACTAGTTTGCAAATTTTATAAAATTTTGGTATCCTCAACATGTTTTAGTCATATCCGTAGTAAAATAGCACACTTAATCCGAAAATTCGTTTCCATGAAACAAATTTCAAGATATTTCGAAAAAACCACTTTTCGAAACTTAATTTGAGGATACATTTTGCTGTAAACTAATGTTACCGGTAAACGAATCGGATATTATGCGCAAAAAATTTCCTTTATGGAAGTACAAATGTATAATATTAGCAATATATATATTGTCCTGACTGATTATATCATTAGCTCTTGAAAAATTGGGCCTCTTAATGCCGGAAAACGGGAATCGTTTATGATCAGGAAATTCAACTTGATTTTGTAAGATACTCCTAAAAAAAAAAGGCATCTATGTAAGTACCGGTTAAAGGGGTATACGCAGTTCGAAAAATTTCGCGCGGAATGACAAATGGGCCTTATCGAGTACATTTATGGGAATATTATAAGTAATACATATTCATATCCTTGCTTACCGACTGATTATACTCTTGAAAAACTGGGCTTCTTATTGCCGGAAAATGGGAATCGTTTATGATCTGGAAAATTCGTTTTTTTTTTGCTGTTTTTTCAGTTTTTTCGCAAAAACCTCTATGGACATACTAAAGTATTATAAACAGCACAAACCCCAAACGGAATTTATTACCAATATTTGGTATAATAAGCAAATAAACTCTCAGCTCATTAGCCAAAATACAGTTTCCATTTTTGCTTTAAAAAATTTGTTTGCAAATATTTTCAAAAATATATTTTGACAATATTTTTCGGCGCAAGAGAAAATCTAAATTTATCGCTACAAATTCTCGAAGTTTATTATGGTTAACTATTTAAATAGCCATTTAAAGTACATATATATGTAAATATACCAAAAATAGCAACTTATTTACACATCACATTTTTCGATAAACACATTCGCTTTCTACGGCCCGGAAACAAATCTCATGTTGTACAGTGTTATATATACGTTGCATGTAAAAAATAGATCTGTAGTAATAGCTTGTTGTTGTTGTTTTGTTTTTCTTTTCAAGAACTTGCTGATGATCTGTTATGAGTATAAATTGCAAGCAATCGACCTTGACAGAGTTCATCAATACATGATATTGGTAGCGAGCAGGGGAAACGCTTCCGCTTTGATTAGGCCCATTAAAAGTTTGGGCATTAGGGTGATTCACGAGAGCATAAATCTACTTTTTGATGAGCATGTAAATTATGTGCAGCTGCTTGTAGCATATAAGTTTTAGCAAAAAATTGGGCAAGTTCATTAAAAGTTTTTGCTGCTTGTTCTCAATATATATATATATATTTTTTTTTAAATAAAGTTTGCTTATATATAATATAGGTATATACATATGTAGTATATATGTCGAGAAAGTACTACTTAGTGCAAGTAAAAGCAAAACTGTGCTAGCTATAAAGAAAGTATCAAGTTTCAAAGCTTACCTTTTATATGTAAATGTATAGTATATAAAGGTATTATATATTACTTATATATTATGCTATATATATGTATAACTAACAAAGTACTAAAAACTAATAAGCAGCTAAAACTACAAGTGTGTAGGGTAGTTTGTGTGTCTACTAATTAGCACTACAGTAAATTTTTTTTGTCGATAGAGCATAGCAAAATGCACTAGCACTACTTTTAAGTGTTGTAAAAGTACTTGGGTGGTGGGCTTCTAAGTAAGTTTAAGGCGCAAATCTAAAGTGAAATACAATTGTAGAACATTTCAATTGTACAATAATTGAAGCTCTAATAACGATTTTGATTACCAAAGTGTTGCACTAGCACTACTTTTAAGTGTTGTATAAGTACTTGGTTTGGGGGATTTTATGTAAGTTTCAAGCACAAATCTAAAGTGTATGAAATTTCAACAATTGTAGCCGTAATTGTAGTGCGATACTTGGTAGGCATTAAGTATACGTGTTATGTATTGTATCAAATTGTATGATAGTATATAGTAAGTATTATGCCAAATACACTGCTGCTCAACTGTATATAGTCAGTATTTTTTTTACTTCATAGGTATAGTAAGTTCTATGGAACATGACAAAATATATCGATATTTACATGTCTGTGAGTCTTCCTCCAAGGCTGGGCCTTTGGTTAACTTCAAAGTGTATAGGGTAGGGGTTCCGACCCGAAAAGCCCCTTGTGCAACCGCCACTGCTTATAGTTTTTCAAAAAATTTGGTCATTTTTGGCTATAACTATTCCCTGATGGAATAGAAGGCTTCGGGAGTGCATAGTAATAAAAACAGTTTAATAGTTGCCTGCGGATAAAGCTCATTGTAAGATTTGGGCTTTCAAGATGTTAGTTCCCCAGATCTTTGATAAATTGAGCAGTCTTACATCTCTAAATACTTATGCTTGTCCTTTGGTTTTCCAAATTAGTAGTCTACGAGATCTTTGATGAACTAAAGAGTCTTATGTATATCTCTATATGTCTAGCGTTTGAACAAGGCGTTTTGGTTTAGTTAAGGGTCTAAAAGGCAATTGTTAAGGGCTTTCCAATAAGAGATGTTATTTTGGTATTCAAAGAAAAATGTAATTTTTTGAGATAAATGATCGGATGTTTATTTCATAATAAAGAGGAAGGTATGCCGTTAATAATGAAAAACAACATCAGCCAAATGGCCAGCACGACCACGCTTACAGGACCAAAGCCTTTTCATGAAATTTTCCATAACCAAATCGCAAAGTGGCTGCCCTATGTCCTCGATAGCCTCACGAATTCTATCTTTGAGATCTTGAATTGACGCTGGGCTGTTGGCGTAGACCTTATTTTTCACGTGGCCCCAAAGGAAGCAGTCGCAAGGTGTTATATCACAAGATCTCGGTGGCCAATTGTGATCACCTCTTCGAGAGATAACACGGTCTGGAAACTTTTCCCGTAAAAAAGCAATGGTTTCGTTGCTTGTGTGGCACGTAGCGCCGTCTTGTTCAAAGAAAACGTTGTCCAGATCAATACCATCCAACTCCGACCATAAAAAATCATTAATCATCCCTCTATAGCGCAATCCATTCACCGTAACAGTTGATCCAACCTCATTTTCGAAAAAGTAAGGTCCGGACCATAAACCGCACCAAACAGTCACACTTTGAGGATGGAGAGGCTTCTCAACAATAACTCTTGGGTTTTCCAAGCCCCAGATGCGACAATTTTGCTTGTTGACGTAGCCGCCGAGGAGGAAATGGGTCTCATCAGTCAAGATGATTTTTCGATGGAAGATTTTCACCATTTTTGTAGTGAATTTTAATAATTTCATTGCGTTGTTGAAGCGTGTATCGTTCCATTTTTAGTAATGGCTCAGTTTCTACTTGTCAAATGTCAAAGAATAAAAGCTTCAAAAGTGACAGCTACCGAAATACCGAATGATTCAAAATAACACCTCTTGTTGGAAAACCCTATACAATACCTTTTCCGATGCCAATATTGGAGTTTTAAGTTCAGCACAACCTCTATATTCCTACTAGTGCTGGAGTAAACATCGATGATCGAAGTTTAAAATCTCTATATATCGATGTTGGCCAACAGAGATGTTTCTCCAGCACTTCTGCACTCATCAAATGGGTGTTTAGTAGCGCTGGAGAAACATCTCTGTTGGCCAACATCGATATATAGAGATGTTTAACTTCGATCATCGATGTTTACTCCAGCACTAACTCCTACAATTTAATTGTAAGTCATCATTGTTAAAAACATATTTTGATGCTGTGTAGCCTTAATTGTCCACCATCAATAAAAAAAAATCAAAGATTATTATTGATAATATTACAAAAAAATTTAGAAGAAAAAAATATAAATTTAAATACCCTTAAGCTGCTCTATATGGGACTTCTGCTCACTTGAGTATTGTAAGATTAAAAACAAACTGAAACATCCCGAAAAGTATGCTATAAATATTATAAATTTGCCCATATGTGCTTACTGCTTTAATAAGTTATGAATTGTAAGCTGCAAAAAGTGAAATAACTACAAAAATATGCTTTGATAGAAGCTTTTTATATTATGAGATATTCAAACAGATAAACATTAACTGAAGTAGAGTAGATGGGATAAGAAGAGTTTTAGCGAGTGACGTAACAAGATTCAATAATGCCAATAACTCTCTTATAGTCTCGGAGATTCTTTTGGTTCATAAAGACAGATTGATAACGATTACATATTTTCTCTTTATAACTTCGTGAATTAAGTTTCATTTAGTGTTGGAGGTACAGTGTAGATTAAAGTCGGGACCGACTTTCTCCCGTCTCAGAGAATAACTTAACAATTTATCGTTTATACTGAACCTATTTTATTGAGCAGCACTGTATTTGAAGCATTGAAGTACGCATAACCAAAAAAATATTTTAAGGTATTCTTCGTGAATTTTTGTCCTGTGTCTCGTTTTCGTTTTTTTGAATATTTGTATGCAACTTGCAAATGGATGCTTTTGGGTGCCATTTATGTAGTACATATATACATAAGTACATAGTAGTAGTTGTATATGCAGCTATTGAAGTTGTATGTAAACTTGCAATTGTTTTTGTATTTACATAGTCGTATATAAAGTATATATATATACAGTAGGTACGTATCAAACAAATGCTAAACGGCAAGGAGTTGGGTTGGTTGCCATAAATTTGATAAAACTATTTTTTTTTTTTTTTAAATACCATTTTGGAGTACTGTAGTGTTTCGTTAGTGGCCTCTGTGAAGGCCCTTCTAAGTCGCAATTTTCGGCTTTCGGACAAAGTACGAGGCATTAGAAGAACGCCCTAAAGAGAATTTTTTATGCGTATGATTAGTAGAGAGAAATAAGGCAAGTTAGAAAATATTCAATACATAAGAATTGTAACTACTTAAGAGTTGTATATGTTGTAGAGTATGTATTTGTGTGTAAATTTTGAGAGCAATATTATATATAGTTAAACATTTAAGAGAGCTGGCCAAAATACTAGTAACTTATATAGCTTATATACATAGTTGAACTTAAAGTTTGATAAACCTATAAAAAAATTCAAATTTTACTTAAGTTTACTTAAAACGAACTTAGTTAAATTTATTTAAGCTACTGCTACAAGATGATAGACATGCCAGATGAAAACTGTTTCCATACAAATATTTGTACAGCACAGTGTACGTGTTGGGCTTTGTTTTTATGAAAAGTAAATAACATGAATTATGTAAAACAATGTGCAGCTTATGTAAGATAAAATATTTGTTTTTGTTAAATTTATTTCATTTAGCTGGAGTTTATAATATCAACTCATCAGCTCATAGCAAAAGCTAAACTAAAGGCATCAAAGTTTTTGCTAACTTATCCAACTAGACGCTTTTACTAGCACTTTAATTTGAAATTGTTCAACACTTGAGTTTCTAAAACGCATTTAAAGCACTGGCAAATCTTGAATTTAAATTGAGTTGAAAATATACATAATAATTAAACTGCTTGATAATTGCTTCTAATTTTTCAACCTGCTCTAAGACATGCTAAGCTTGAAGCTCAGCAGGCATTAAAAGTTTTCGAGCGTAAAGTAAATTGCATATAGCACGTATACATACTACATACCTAACGAAGCATATGCTAATACATATATATTTATACATAAATGTATATGCATGTATATTACTTTACTTTAATGCTCCAATGAATGAAAAGTTCATGGCACGTTGCATAATTAAGTGCAAAAGCTTTTTTTTAAACATAACAAAATACATTCGAATATTAAAGCTTGGCATTTAAAAGCTTTACGTAAAGCTCTCGGTAACTGTAAAATGACAAAGCTTTTGGCTTCCAGCGTCCGTTAAGCAACGTCTGTTGGTACACTGAAAGAAAAAGCTGTGCAAATTAATGCTTGAAAGCAATATAAGCACAAAAAAGCTCCAAATTGATTTTTTTTTGTTTAATACTTGCTGTTCGAAAATAAAGGTACAGTGTAACTTCGCTATCACGAACTCTTCTGCAATTGAGTTTTTTTTTTTAGTTAAAAAAAAAAGTTAAATTACACGAATATTTGCTCTTCGTATTAAAAAAAAAACAAGTAAAGTTGCAGAACGCAGATGTTGGTGTACCGGGCCCAGCTGGCTCAGTTAAGATCTTTACGGACGGTTCCAAGTTAGACGGACGTGTCGGTGGAGGCGTCTACATTGAGGAGCTCGATGTTAGATTATCGTTCCGACTTCCGGATCACTGCAGTGTTTTTCAGGCTGAGGTACTGCAGTCCGGGAGGCTCTTATAATAATAAAAAACTTACCCATAGGTAATAGAGATATCTGCATCTATTCAGATAGCCAGGCGGCCATTAAGTCTCTCGCCTCCTTGACTTCATGTATGAAGTCGATGAATAACTGTCGCTCGTCTCTGGAGGAGATGGCAGAACAGTTTTCTAATGTATTGCGGACGAACTGGCAAGACAAGGAACTACCAGCATCCTCCTTCAGGATAAGGAGCGTCTGGGTATTCCTATGGCCAGCTGCAAAATAAGCATAAAGACCCATTTCGCTAACTCTGCAAACGAAACGTGGAATCGAATTTTCAACACGTGCAGGATCTCATGGCAAAATTGGCCGGTTTACTGCAGGAAAAGAACCAAGGAACTTTGCTGCTTAAGCAGAGCCCCGTGCTCGAAAGTAATCCGAGCAATCACCGAGCTCATGCATTAAGGCTTAACGCACCTCATCATGATTTCTGCAGAAGTTGTGGTGATGATGAAGAGCTGGAGACGGTAGAGCACCTCTTTTGTCACTGCCCGGGACTATGCAGAACAAGGTTCCGCTTCCTCAAGTCACACTTCCTAAATGACTTATCCCAGCTTTCAGGAAAGAGTCCGAAATGCCTTTCAAGGTTTATTGAAGCCATCGGATGGCTGTAAAGAAGAGTATCTTGGGGACCTCTTTAGTGGGGAAGGGTGGAGTAAAGCCCAACTGCGGTATCAAAACGGGCCAATTTTTATCTTGCCTAAGTGAGTTGGGACGTCACGTACTACTGCCGCCTTAACCTAACCTAACCTAAAGTTGCAGAAAAGACAATAAAATACCATCACCAACATTTTTATGTTGGGCTATGAAAATATCGCAGATTTACTTTTGGGAAATCATTAATGCAATTTTTTATGATGCAACGAGAAATTTTACATTAAAAGCAAAAGATTTGAAAACTATCTCTGAGGATATTGTTAGGTTTTTCATAAATTGACGTTATTAAAACACTTTTAAAGACAATAATCTACAGTCCTCTGCCATATTATTAGATCCATGCTCAAAAATGAAGCTTTCCTTACTTATAACTTATAAGCAGGCATTTAGAGGGCGTTTATTTGTATTGAAAATCTAAAAGCGATAATTAATTCATTGTACTTTGCTACAAAGAATATATTTTTTCGAAAAAAATCTGTATTTTGTTTGGCAAGCTTTTGCAGACAACACAGTTCGAATGCGACGAGGCATCTCTAGCTTTTGTTTTCAAGTAGCAGTAACGATCTGTAATAACTTTTGCTAGGTAGTAGAAGCTTTCATCCTTACTTCAAAATATCTGCTATCTACAAGTAAGGAAACGAAACCAAGGGGAATAGATAGCTACTACTTCGAAGTTGTAAAGGATTTCGTATACTTGGGCACCAGCATTAACGACACAAAAAATGACGTCAGCTTGGAAATACGTCGACGGATTAATCTTGCTAACCGGTGTAACTTTGGGCTAAGTAAGGAGCTCAAGAGCAAAGCCCTCTCTCGACACACGAAACTAACCCTCTACCAATCCCTCATCATACCCGTGCTTCTCTACTGCGCTGAAGCATGGACATTGTCTTCATCCGGTAAGACGATTTTAGGGGCTTTCGAGAGAAAAATCCTCCGACGTATCCTTGGACCGATAAATGGAGAAGGTGATTTTCGTATTCGAATGAACCACGAGCTGCATGAGCTATATGGCGACACTAAGCTACTTTTAAAACTTAACAGACTTGACATAAGAGCTACGATAGGAGCTCTTACTGGACACTGTCTTATTGGTAGGCATGCCAATAGACTGGGAGTGCCTTATTTCGACTACTGTAGAAGCTGTCAGGAGGTAGAAGAAGAGGAAACAGTGGAGCATCTCCTGTGTGGATGCATGGCACTATGCAGGAGGAGACTGAACACACTGGGCTCCGAAACTATTGGAAATGTTACTGAATTCGCAGGAATCAGAATAAATAAGATTTATTCGTTCATCAAATCGATAGGTTGGCTTAGAGAGGATACGGGAGAGTAGGGACTAGCTCAAGTGGCATCACAATGGGCCTTTGGCAGGCCTAGGTGTGTCGAAAGATAATCACTACTACCTATCTACCCACCTACATATAAAATCCAAATAAAAATTAAGAATTTCTTGAAATTAATTACACAGGCCTACAAATACCGGGGTCATGTCAGTTGTTGGAAAGCTAAGGGTCATTTCCGAAGTAATTTGCTGCGTAAAATCCGAATCCGGGGCCAGAATTAGCCCATCACGTCAGGATCTTGAGATATTTGAGGTTATGAACCTCAAAAGTAGGAAAAACGCCGTTTTTGGATCCGGATTCTTCGAAAACTACCCTTAGCTTCCCAACAACTAAATGGCCTGTGTTATTGTCTCAAAGGCCAAGTGCAATGCTAATGACGTCGAGGGATATACTTCGTAACTTTGAATAGCCATAACTTTGCGAAAAAAAATCGTAAATGATCGCTTGAATTTTTAAATTTAAGGGTAAGAGTGGCACTAAATGATGTAACTGGAGTGACAGACCACAACAATTATTTGCACCCTGTACATAACCTAAAAAGTAGGAAAAAACTCAGTTTTTCGGGTAAATAGCCTCAAATATCTCAAAATCTTGACGTGATAGGCCAATTCTGGCCCCGGATTCGGATTCTAGCCTTCCAACAACTAAACCATCTTGGTCTGTGTTATTTTTCTTTCGAATTTTTTAAGTTTTTACCTAGTGCACTGATAAACTAGATAAACTACATATTTGTGTGAAGTTTGATCAAAATTGGTTCACTATTTCATATAGCTACCATACAAAAATTGAACCAGTTTTTCTTTGCGGCACCTTGCAAATTTCATATCATTATGTTGCAAAATTTTAATCCAAATAAAAATTAGAAATTTCTTTAAATTAAAAAAAAAAAAACATAATATCTGTGTTACGAATTTTCTTTCGAATTCGCTTAAGAAAAGTTCTACTGTATAATGCTCAAACAAAAAGTCACTTGACTCTAAAGGGGTCTACGCAGTTCGTAAAATTTCGCGCGGAATGACAAAATTTCATATACAAAAAAAAAAATCCCATTTGGGATATCCCATTTGGGACTTTTTTTTATATGAAGTTTTGTCATTCCGCGCGAAATTTTTCGAACTGCGTATAGGCCTTAAGAAATTAATTATTTCCCTATTTTTATATTTCTTCTCATATTATTTTGCTAAGCTTTAACTTCAAAAAAAAACCTACCAATTTGTAACTTAATTATAGCTCAGCTCTCGGTTCAACCTTTTTTCTCTCAGTGTATGCTACACAGCTATGTAAATATTTATCGTAGCGCTTTGAGGCAAACAAAAAAAAAATACGAAGAAAAAAAAAGGGCACGATTATACTTTACAATTCAGGCCCCAAAAGAGAAATTAAATTTTTTCAAGCGAATTCATAACGAATGCACTTATATGGCTACTGACTGCCTTGTCAAAAGTTTTCTTTTTTGCGTTTCCCTCTACTTATGTATAGTCAACATCTTGGGGTTCGGGTCGTAGGGCGCTATGCCCCGCAGTCGTCGTCGTCGTCGTCTTGGCCAAGTTAGCATAGTTGGCAACAGCTTTTGCACTTGTTAGTGGCTACAAAATGTTTGCGCAGCTTTTTTTACATTTTTTTGTTGTTTTTTTTTGAATAAGGCTGGTGTTTATTATTTTTTTGTTAAACGATATTGACAGGGTTCATTTATGTGTGGACGATTGTTTGGCCTAGCGCGTGTATATTGACCCTAACCTAGCCCCTACTACTAACGACTGTTGGCTAAAGTGTCTGTTTAGCTTTGCTGGAGTGTCGTATTGCCCATTAGTCCGGACACCCATCCGCAATTATCTATAGCTACGAGTTTCTGCGTCAAGACAAAATTCCAAAAAAAAAAAATATATAGATATATATATGTATATGCATGGTATAGAATAAACGAAACGCGACAGCAAATGTCAAAGAGTGAAAACATTCATCAATCATGGTAAGGTCACTTCCAGTGTGAAGAATATATTTTTGGATTGGGGCACTTATTGGTTATAGAGCACGGGTTTGACAGACGCAGACAAACAATTTACATTGCGCTACTTGGGGGGTAAGAATATATGAAGCGGATCACTTTTAAATGCAATCTTTTTTTATTTAAATGTTTTGATGACTTCAACGTACGCCCGCGTCATCATTTATTTTAGTGTTTAGTGTGGCCGCTAGATGGCGCCAACAAGTTGTCTCATATTTGTGTTTACAATAACATAAATAAACCCAAAGTGTTTGGCTCTGAAAATGCTATAGATGACTTGGCTTTATCTGTGCAGAGCAAAGCTTCTGATTGTGGTCAACCTGGCGACCGCCAGAGCGATCTCTGTTACAGATCATTGCAAGTTGACACACAGCCTTTCCGCGGCGTCATCTGGAAAGCTATTCTAGCACCCGCTACATAGTGAGCTAATGTGTGCAGCACGTCTTCCAGACGATAATCGGTTAAGCTCTAGGTTTGGGACCTGCCTTGTAAACCAAAATTCCACTGAAAACCAAAAAACGAGCCTCGGATATGAACCTCCCCTACGTTGACAGCCATGTCGTTCGTATGGACGAAGAAGCTCTAGCGAAAAAGGTGTTCGAAACGAGAGTTAACGATGGACGACGAAGAGGGAGACCGCGTCTCCGATGAAAGGACTTAGTGGAGGAGAACCTGTCTACACTTGGTGTTATAAATTGGAGAAGACGCGCTAGAAGCAGAGGCTGCTGGCGAGAGCTCTTGAGGTCAGCTGTAACCCGATAACGGCTTGTGAAGGCCACCTAAGTAAGTAAGTTTGGCTCTGAAAATGCTATAGAAATGAGGGCTTTACTTAAGCACTCATTTATCAATAACTAGGTCGCTGAAGGTCTAAATTTTCAAGCTGTCCCGTTTCACATATTCTTACCCATGCTTATTTTTTTATACGCATAGAGACTCTTATAGCAACAACTTCATGCTAGTTAATTTGTGAGCAATCAATTCTAGCCGATTTGAGCTCATTCCTGTTGCCACCCACCCCCTTGAGCTAAACAACAATATTTTAAATCATGTCCGAAACAATAATTGCTGGGCACAAGTGGCGTATGAGTAATATTGATTTTGTACTAATTGGATTTCAGTGGGGCCAGCAGGTCTTGCTTTGCTACACATTAAAGACTATATAAACTATTTAAAAAGAAAAACAAACGAATATAACCAGAAAACACAATTTATATTCATTAGCCCAAAAATATAGGGGATTATAGAGTAAAACTTATTCATAATGAATGAGTATACTCGAAAAAGTTGCCAGCTTGAACCCACGATATGCGTTGAAAGCTTGAAATTCATTTAGAGTTGTTAGTTTGCAAAATACTGTAGAATTGGTCAACTGTTTGGGTGAACCAACTAGGCTTGCAGCATATATTTCAGAATTGTTTAAAATTCTGGACTAGAAGTGCAGCTGCGTCAAGTGCAAGCATTTACTTAGAGAAGTATCTATCGAACTTTGGTTCTATCTCTAGAGCGCTGGCACGTAGAAACATAGAACCACACGTGATTGCATGGATCGAATCCATGCTCCGACAGAGGGACATAACTGCATCTCTAGATGGCACAGCAGTCAGCATAAGAGCTGTAAAAGGTTGTCCACAAGGAGGTATGTTATCTCCCCTGCTATGGTCTCTCGTGATCGATGAGCTGAACTAAGCTGACAGTGCTTGGTTATAAAGTCATTGGCTACGCAGATGATCTGGCTATCATAGCTATAATAGAAATATGAGAACCCTGAACTGGTGTCTAAGCGAAGGGCTTAACATCAATCCCCTGAAAGCTGTGATTGTTCCCTTCACGAAGAGATAGAACATTAGGCTTCGGAACCTCGTTGTAAATAACACTGAGGTGGATTTTTCAGAACAGGTCAAATATCTAAGTGTGGTCCTAGACAAACGACTCAACTGGAACTCCCACTTAGAACAAGTGCTCTCCAAAGCTACTCGAGCCATGTGGGCTTGTAGGAAATTCTTTGGCAACACTGTTAGTTACCATCTACAGAAAATTGGCCTATCGGACTCTTCAGGGTGCAGACTCTGTCTCGAGGACAATGAAACCACCAGACATATTCTCTGTGACTGCCCAGCGCTGGTATGGGACAGAGCCTGTCACTTGGGAAAGGAACGGATTAGTCCCTTCCATATTAGGTCAATACCAACAAAAGACCTACTGCTATTCATGCGGAAAGCGGAAAGTCTTTTGCTTTAATTTATGGGTATGGTACAAAAGATCTTCTGGTCGCAGTGCCCCACCTCTTTGTGAGGTACCCATAGGGAGAAAAAAAAAAATCGATCGAACTTAAAGTTCCCTTGAAAACCGATGAAATAAATAAATTGAGACTACATTATGTTTAGTTGCTCTCAGACCATGCAAACAAATTGGCTTTAATACTTATACCAATGCATCTTTCTTTTGGAAATACAATTTTTTTGCAAATAAGCTAAGTTAATCAAATACATAAAATTAATCCATAACAAAACATAGTTTTAAAACAATATATTTTTTTTAAATTACGAAAAAATATGCATTTAATAATACAGCTTATTCTCTTATAATATGAATCTATAGCAGTGGTCGGCACGGCCCTATCCCATGGGTCTATTCTTCACCCGTACTGTGTTGTATACAAAACGCATGCATGTGTACGTGAGCCAATTCTCTGGCGTTGTCAGGCTCTTGTTGCAAAGCAAAAGAGACGAAGCTGCTTGTGCATGACTTCGGCTCTTGCTTAGAGAGCGTGCTTGCTTTTTTACTCTCACAAAACTAAAGCGCTTTCCATTCCTCTTTAAATATTTTTTCTGTTTAAAATCAATAATTTGCATAGCGCAATCTAAGCCTGTAGCCAACTAAATGTGAACTGATTTTGTGTTTTCTGTTGTTCCAAAGCCGCGGCATACTAATGCTGGAGCGCTTTAGTTTTGTGAGAGCAAAGAAGCAAGCGCGCTCTCTAAGCAAGAGCCGAAGTCATGCACAAGCAACTTCGTGCAGCTTCTGCAGAAGTCATTGCTCGGAGAGTTCATTCTGGTCGCATGTGCTGCGACAAGCCAGTGACCGGTGTAAGCGGTTGAGTTCACAGAGTCTGGCGGAACGTTTTGGATCGATTTTAGGCCATGTTTGGCGACTGATTCTACAGTGGCATGTGTTTTCCCACATCTTTTGCGCCTGGGAACTGAATTTTTCCCTTGTGTGTAGCTTAAAAGTAGCCATTGGCATACGAATATCCTCCTTATTCGGGAGGAGGGAAATGGCCATACTAGCCCTAATGCAATAATAAATTAACTTTCTTATATCACTCATAAAAATTATGTCATTCAATAAGAGTCTAAATGTACTAAAAATGTTTTGTAGCAATAGCAACCCTTTGCTGCCAGTCTCGCAAAAGCGTTAACATACGGAAGCAATCTCTGAGACTGCTGTGGCTCCTACGGAGATAGATAATCTCTAGAGATTTCTGTGGCAGCCCAGATAAACTAAGAATTAATGCTAACAAAAGTTTAATTCTCTATTCCTTTCCAGACTACAAAATTTTGACATAAAAAAACTATGAATGTAGTATGAAATCAAATGGAGTTGATTTTATTCGAAATTTTGAAAAGACATAACGAATGGAGCTATGAATGCCATGGATTTTGAAGAGTATTCCAAAGTTTAAACTGTGCACTACTTTTATAATATTAAACTAAGCGTAAAATAACAATAAAACTTATAAAAATATATTTTATTTCTGAATAAGTCTACTTGTACTAAACAAAGCAATACTCTTAATTCTGTTTTATATAGATCAATCTAAGCATTAAGGCCCATACGCAGAAGGCAAAAATTCCGCACAAAATGTCAAAACTTCATATAAAAAAAGAATATCCCAAAAAAGGGAATTTATAATAAAAAAATATCCCAAAAAAGGGAATTTATAAAAAAAAAATATCCCAAAAAAGGAAATTTTTTTATATGAAGTTTTGACATTTCGTGCGGAGTTTTTGCTTACTGCGTATGGGCCTTTAATAAAAAAAAAACCTATTTAACAAATACAATACATAGGAGTAACAAAAATACTTACGAAACGCAACTTAATTAATTTGAAGTGCTTAGATACTTATATTCCAACAACGAGCTGGGCTAAATGCAGATGATCTTAGTAATATGAATGCATCCGCTCCATTTATGAATGCAAATGTTTTTTACAATCTTTGTGAATATTGTACCCATTCGAATTGGTAACATATGAATATAATGAAAATATACTAAATGTTTATAAAAAGCATATCAAAATTCTTGATGCTAGTTCAAAATGTATGCCTTTTACAGATGTTACGAAAATGGAACTGCTTGGACTTTTGTTTAAAATTGTATTGAAATCTTTGGAAATGTGGACATCGCGTGATCAGTTGAGATCAAACGAATAAAACTTGCCTGAATCGTTTGAAAATACAATATGAAATGTCAAGCTGAGCAATCCAGTTCTTACACTGGATTTGGGTACGACCATCTTAAAGTATGCTTTATTTATTTTCCTGCCTTCAAAGATCCTATCGCTCAACTTAAACAGAACATTTAATTCTTCTTACACAGCAATTTTAACCAACTGTTGAAACTAGCTATCCAATACGTAATCCCCTAACTGAAACTATTCCCTAAAGCAGTAGTGGGCAGTCTCTCAATTTACATAACTCGCGAGGCTATTGCACCAAAATCTGCCGCAGCGCAGTCGGCTCATGCACGGTCCAAGTGTGTGAGAACTCTCTCTCGTTTTTGCTCGATTGCGGTTCTTGCTCTCTTGTGCGCTTTTGCTTACTACGCTGTTTACTCACACAAAGAAATGTTTGCTTATATGAGTTTTGCCCACCACTGCCCTAAAGCTTGATGCGCAATAAACAAGCAGTTCCAAGCAGTGTTCCAAAATATAAAATGCTGTACTCGGAATAAAGCACAAACGAGGAATCGACTTTTGAAGAAACGTAAGACCGCTCTGAGAAATTTAGAAATAACCCCACAACAAATTGGTGGATAATACTGCTCGGTAGTGCTGTAGAAAACATCGATGATCGAAGTTTAAAATATCTATTTATCGATGTTGGCCAACAGAGATGTTTCTCCAGCACTTCTGCACTCATCAAATGGGTGTTTAGTAGTGCTGGAGAAACATCTCTGTTGGCCAACATCAACGTTTAGAGATTTTTAACTTCGATCATCGATGTTTTCTCCAGCACTACTGTAAAAGGATTTGCCTTCAGAGGAAATCTATTTTTGTTTTTGTCCTTTATATTTCCCTTGGTCTTTTTTTTCCGTCTTTAAAAACGGATGAAGAATCCAACAACCTAACTTTTTCCACAAAATATGTTTAAATTATTTTTTTATTTTTGATTAGGTACATCTATTTTTCTTAGAAGTTGGAAATCGTAACGCCACCATCACTATCAGATAGTTAGAAATATACGCAAAAATAGATCTTCCTAACCAAAGCACTCAACAGATAGTCTAGACATTGATATATGTAGTTACTACCCTCACTGGGCATTATCATTCACACTTATTCTAATCCATCCACCTGAAAATTTGCAATAATTTTTGCATAGTATTCTCAGCTTTTTATACTATTCTTATTTGGCCGAACTCCCTTTTAAAATGTCGTTTTTGTATTTATTTCGTTTCGAGAATCTTTTCATTTCGAACTCAGTATTTATTTTGAGACTGCTCCAAACTAAAATGTCTGTGATGTATTCATCTTTGTTTCGAGAATCTATTCATTTCGAATTTAGTATTTATTTTGAGACTACTCCCAGCTAAAACATCAGCGATATATTCATCTTTGTTTCGGGAAACTATTTATTTCGAACTCAGTACTTATTTTAGAAAATTTATATTAAAATGTTTGTAATGTATTCATCTTTGTTTGACTAAACATCATTATTACTCTGATGCTCAGATCTGCATGATGCATTCATTTCGAACTCACGAACGAGTCTGCTGCTATGTGACATGTTTGCTGCGTATCAGAGGTCTGCACGATTACATCCAAAACTGCAAATGAATCATTCATTTGGAAAACACATGCATGTACATTAGGGCGGGTCAATTTGTATGGGGCCGAAAAAACGTTGTGTGAAAACTAAACAAAAGCGCCCTCTGGCGGAGCTCGAATTTAAAAATAGATGTCAAAAATGGATTCCTCGACCCCAAAAACCCCTAAATACACATTTGGTTAGTGGAAAAATAACGTTTTTGGCCTTGTAAATGGATAATCTAAGACAATTTTTGAATATGTATTTTGATAAAAGCCTATTTCGAAAAAGTGGGCGACTCGAAATTCATTTTAGACACATAGTTTCTTGAGCAAAATTGCTAAGAATGACCCAAAGAATCAAAATCGCTGTGAGCCTTTATAACGAAAAAAATTGACCCGCCCTAATGTACATATAGCTATATATTTTTTTGAATGAATGTGTTTTCAAACTAAATTACCCAAACAGTGTAGGCATATTCCGAGTACACTGATTTCTTGTACAGTCTAGTATGAAAACGTTTGAAAAAATTAGTCTGAGAGAGTAATTCAGTAAAACTTTATAGAGCACGAGTGCAATGAGAGAGATTGAATTAAAGAAATATCATTGTAAGTGAGAGAGCATAATTACGCTCTTTGCCAAAATGGGTTTGCACACTTCTGCAACTACTTCTCTCATTGAATTTTTACTGTACTCACAACTTACCAAGTGTGTGCACACCAAATATTGTACTCTCTCTGCCTCTCTCTTTGGCTAGTTTGGTAGCACTTTACAGAAAAGTAACAGAAAAGTGTACCGCACAGTAAGAGAGCATAATTGCTCTCTTAGCCAAAATGGGCTTGCACACAACTTCTATCAGTTCCTTTTTACTCTACTCACAATTTTTATTGGCACTCACTTAGCGCGTGCACACCAAAATTTTTACTCTCTCTGCCTCGCTTTTTGGCTGTACAGTTGAGTAAGAAATGAATGCAGTCATGCAGAACTCTATTGTTTATTCATTATTTATTGAGTAACTAACAATAGGATGCAATAAATACAAAAATTAATAAATCATTTATTATACCAAAAAATAGTATCGCTGTGGGGTATGAGTATATTCCAAATCGAATTGGGCACAAGAACTTGATTGAGTCGCTTAGTGTACAGTATGAATGCAAATGATTCGGATGACAGACAGTACTGTCTTTTGCATAATTCATTGAAATTCTTAGAGTTATATGTAGAGACTTAACTAATACTATACAGATAGAGTGTAGTAGCTGGCATGTACATGTATTATGTACAAATGACAGCGCATGTATATAGTACATATTATATCTAGTAGCGGATTCTGTCTGTTTGGCACTTACTTGCTTGAATGGCCGCATTCCACCATTGATCCTTAGAGAATCGGCCGCAATACCGGCTATACCATCTGTTGTACTTTCGCGCAGCTGCTTGAGAGACACGTTCGGTACGGTATGTGAATGGCCACAAGAGCTATGGTTTCCACAACAGATGGCCGTGGTACTGGACTCCGGCTGGGAGCTCTGCCGTATGATGCGCGAACCATTTGTGGGCGATGACGTGATGAGCACTGGTGGGACTTGCTGTTGTTGCGATAAATGTGAATGAGATTGTTGTTGTTGATAGTAATGTGAATGGTGGTTATGCTGCTGCTGCTGCTGCTGCTGCGGATGCTGTAGCTGATGCTGCTGTAGGGCGGAATTTGATATGCATATAGCCATCGAGCTGGTTAGGTTTCCCTGTTGGAAGGCACTTTTCACACTGTCGCGAGATGCTGAACGATCTATCTGACCGCCTGCGTTTGATATGGGCGTGGTGGAAGCACGGCGACTACAATTTCGACATGCTCGACAACGGCTGGGCGCACTGGGCGGTATGCTAGATGATAGATTTTGATATGATGATGTGCCCAGATTTGGATGACTGCTGGGCATATGATGGATACCATCGTGTTGCTGTTGCTGCTGCTGCTGTTGCTGCAGCTGATGGCTGTTGAACGGCTGCTTAAGTTGTAAATTCATAATTGATATGGTCGGTTGCTTTTGGTGGTGATCTTGATTCTTGGTCGTGCCGCCGGCAACAGAGGCCGAAGCCGATATTGTTGTGGTCGTTGATGTGTTTTGTGTTAGTTCTTGGTCCTCTTCGTGTACTTCTATATCAGGCACAATGGATGCACGTAGCCCCTGTTCGATGTCTTCGTCATGGACAGAGCCGGTGCCGCTTAGACCGCCACGCATGCTCTCCTCGGAGCCCATGCGTGCTTGCTGCGACTGCTGCGGGCTGGTCAAATATGTGGAAGTCCGATCCTGACGTATCAGTGTTGGTTTGCCACCCGACGTGGAAGCCATATTGTTCGCAGTTGGTCCGTTTGCTGAACTATTTTTGACTTGCCGCAGTAATGCGGATCTGCCTTTCGATGGATTTGAAACTAGCAATGAGTCCGTCTCCTCGGAGCTAACGTAGCCCGAGTTTGAATTATCGTTAAGCTTTTGAATTGACATCTGAAATAAATGGCATACAAAAATAAAGTACAACAAATTAATATATGTTTAATAATTTTTAAGCGATAAAAAGTTGAACAAAATCATTATGTTATCTCAGTCTAATAAAGCTTGCGGAAGGCTGGGTGGCTGCGTCCAACTTCTTTACTCATTTCGGGAAATGCCTACGATAACAAACCCAACGCTTTAGTAAACTTCCGTGTACCCCTAGCTAGCAAACAGTGAAATATCCCCAAAAGTATGCTATGCATTTTAAGTTGCCCTATATGAGCTCAGTGCTTTAATGAGTTGTGAATTATAAAGTGTAAAAATTGAAGTAATGTCAAAAGAATGCTTTGATAAAAGCAATTTGTATAAGCAGTATATCATGTAGATAAAATGAACTAAAGAAGAGAAGAAGTCCCATTGCACAGATCAGTTATACAGATAAGACGAAGCATTTGAGCCAGTGACGTTACATATAGACAAACACTAAAAAGTTAGCTAGTAAGTCAGCTAAAAAATTATGCTAAACAAACGCAGCCCACCGCTACTACGTTATAAAACGTGTTTGTGGCATCTATCTGGAGGTTCGATGTCCAGATCTCAGGAATGGCGGTTCGCACGAATTGAACACGTTTTCGAACGTTTCAACAAGATATTTCGCCGTAAAACTAGTTGCGAAACCACCATCACCTCAGATGATGGGACGTCGACTTCTAAAAAAAAAAAAATCGGCTACTTAAGAACAGCAATAGGCAGGCGAAAGGGCTATCAAGAGGCTTAAAAGAAGAAGCTTCAAAAGCATTACTCAGCATACTCATCAACAATCATAATCAAAATAACACAAGAAGTCCGTTCTGGGACTTGGGATAGCTTCAAATAAGACTCCAGCTGGACGAGCTGGATTGGCGATGTTAACTAACTAGAGAAGAGACGACGCCACACTGCGCAGGTCAGCTATTCAGATAAGCAGAAGAATTTGAACGCATGACGTCACAAGATCAAATTTTAGGCGCGCGCTGTATGGAATAGTAACAATACTCAATAATAATAATATAGGTTGCTTTTTTGTGTTGTATTATAATATAATTTTATTGCCTTTGATTGTTATTTTAAATGTAATTTTTATAGCGGAGTGATATCTTTACGAACAAATATTTGTGTATTCTTGTTCTTAATTTTAAATTACAAAAGGCTTTTTTTTATACGCTGTAAAAGCACTTGTCATATATGGAAAATTAATTGTGTGATGCCGCAATCTGCGCCAACTACCGCGGGATCAGCCTTTTGTCCGATGCCTACAAGGTCCTGGCAAATGTATTGTGCGAAAAACTGAAGCCCTATATGAAAAAACTGATTGGACCCTATCAGTGTGGTTTCAGGCCTGGAAAGTCTACGATAGACCAGATATTTACATTGCGACAAATTCTGGAGGACTCGTGAAAAAAAAAATCGACACACACCACCTATTCGTCGACTTCAAAGCTGCTTTTGACACGCCTGATAGAGAGAAGTTTTTCGTAGCCATGTCTGAGTTTGGTATCCCTGCAAAGCTAGTTCGGCTTTGCATGTTGACGTTGAGTAACTCCTGCAGTTTCGTCTTGATAGGAAAAGACCTCTCCGAACCATTTGATACCAAACAAGGTTGCAGGCAGGGTGATACACTATCATGTGACTTTTTCAATTTACTGCTGGAAGCTATCCTGCGACGTGCCGATGTGAACAGGTCAGGCACTATCTTTTATAAGAGTGTCATGCTGCTGGCGTATGCCGACGACATAGACATTATTGGCACTAACATACGTGCAGTAAGCGGAGCCTTCTCAAAAATTGAAAAAGAGTCGAAAAACATGGGTCTGGCTGTAAATCTGGACAAGACGAAATACCTGCTATCTACAAGTAAGGAAACGACAGCACGGGGAATAGACAGCTACAACTTCGAAGTTGTAAAGGATATCGTGTACTTGGGCACCAGCATTTGCGACACAAAAAATGACGTCAGCATGGAAATACGTCGACGGATTAATCTTGCTAACCGGTGTTACTTTGGGCTAAGTGGGCATACGAAAATAACCCTCTACAAATCCCTCATCATACCCGTGCTTCTCTATGGCGCTGAAGCATGGACATTGTCTTCATCCGATAAGGTGATTTTAGGGGCTTTCGAGAGAAAAATCCTCCGATAAATGTGGATGTTGATTTTCGTATTCGAATGAACCACGAGCTGTATGAGCTATACGGCGACACTGATCTAGTTCGGCGCATACAACTACAACGTCTGCGCTGGCTAGGTCATGTTGCACGAATGGATGAAAATGCTCCAGCCAAGAAGGTATTCGAGCGGAAGGTCGACGACGACAGGGACGCCCTCCCCTGCGATGGGAAGATCAGGCAACGGAAGATCTTCGTAGCCTTGGGATTGCCAATTGGCGCCAGCAAGCACAGGACAGAAACCGCTGGCGTAGGATAATTTCTGCGGCCAAGACCGATAACCGGTTGTAATGGCCAAATTAGTAGTAATTTGTTTAACCGTTTATATGACTTTAAAAAGTTATTGAAGAATTAATATTATCCTATCATTCCGTCTTAAGGCCGATACGCAGCATGCAAAAATTCCGCACGAAATGTTAAAACTTCATATAAAAAATTCCAAATGGTATTATTTATATGGTACTATATATAATTTATTATTTTTTGCGAATAAAGAGAAGCCTTTCAAAAAACTTTTGTTAGGTTTCAAATATTTGTGGTCTTCAAAATATAGATGTTTATTTGCTCAATCGCTAGCCAAGTTTTTAATAGAGTTTTAGATATACATATTCTACAAATCTAGCATCTAATTGTTGAACTAATATGCAAAGTTGCAGAGTTATTGCTTTTGGGACTGACTTTTAGAATACCATAGAGCTAAGCTGTCGTTACCAGCAACAGAAAAAAGCTTTTACAAGCCATTAAAAAACTATCAGTGATTGAGCTTTTAAAATTGATGGTTAGACGACTCTATGGTCAACTATGCCTCTCGACTACATATTGTACATATGTGTATGGGTATCATACTGAAGCCAGCTAAAAAGCTTGTTTACCTATGTAGTATACATATATGCTATGTATGTATGTACTATACTGACATATATTGTATGTTTGGGAACACCTGGCCATGTGAAAGCTTGATGACCACACACCTGCGGGATAGCACCACAAACATCGAAATGCAAACATAGTACAGTAAAAATAGACCAAAACAGGGGCTGACCTGGAAAAAATTGCACACTGGAATTTCTCTTGCTTAATGTATTAAGGACCATCCAAAAAGTCTAAAACCAAATTGGAGACCTCCTCCCCCCGTAGGGTTTTCCGTTATTTTGGCATATGTTTGAGCCCATTTATCTCGAAATCTATAAGCCGTAGACAAAAACTTCCAAGGCAGAAAATGTTTAAAATTAAATTTATAATTTTATTTGTACTAGAAGATATACCCAGAAGTTCATATTTTAGGCGGTAGAGCGCGCCAAAGTTCCATAATACCAATACAAACACAGTAGGCATAAACCAATTCAGCCTAAATGGTCTGGACACAGACGTACGCACACCCACACCCAACATACAGTAGCCGCACAATTTATTCGTACAGCTGCAAATGCATTATAGCGATGAAGTTGAAAAAAGCTTCACAAATAACTAATTGAAAAGTATCAGATGGTTTTCGGGTTTATACTCTATCTATAGGGTATTAGGTATTTCTGCAATGTATGCTAGAATCAGAAGGTGTTCCTTAGTTTAGTACATTTTTTTTTTGGTTCCTTTTTATTTCACAAAGTGTCTAAAATATGCCGCAATTGTGTGTTGCAAGTGGCACAGCGAGCACATTTTGCCACATAAACTACTCAACTCAATAGCCAGAAATACTAAAAGCTGTATATTTTTTTGTTGTAAGAATACTTTTTTTTCGATTGATAAGATTTTCAATTTTTGGCCAAACATTTTTTTTTTTTGCTATTTTATTATTTGTCGAATTATTTGCCAAAAACTTTTTCAGTATGTCTTCCATATTAAATTGTTGCTGTGAGACAACGTACTACAAATCCCAAGTGCCAACTATTATTATGAATTAACAAAAAAAAAAAAAATTTAGTACAATAAAAGATATGTATTTCAATATTCTATTGCCTATATAGTAGGCTTGGTGCTTAAACCACTTATGAATTGTAAATTAAGAAATGTGAAATAATCTCAAAAGTATGCTACGATAAAAGCAATTTGTATTATGAGGCTTTCATTTAGATAAAGATGAACTAAAGAGAAGAGTTGGTCACATTGCATAGCATATTTATTCAGAATTTGAGCAAGTGACGTCACAAGATCACATTTTTGTACGAAATAGCAATAATTTTCTAATTTGTATACTAGAGCATGTATATTTTTTTGTTGTTAGAAAAAAGTGACTAATCTTATCAGTCAACTTCAACATTTTGCCCAAACATTTTTTTTTGCAATTTCATTCTTTGAATTATTTGCAAAAAACAAAAAAAATATTAATATATAAACTTCAGTTTCCAGAAATTGAGATGTTCACTTTGTCGGGCATAAAGGCAAGTATATTCGAGTAGCGACGTGAACAACCCTAAAAACGAGGCACAAAGGCAAAAATGCCCGACTAGCAATGCGGACAACAACAATCAGCTGTTTACAAGTGTCTTTAGATTTGTGAGAAAAATGCTACATTTGGTAAGTTGTTGTTGTGTTTTGTGCCCTTCCACCATTAGGAACTGATGTCCAAAACCTTTGCTAGCGATAAAGCTTTATTCGTTTGTCTATAAGAGCACCTAGTTATTAGAGACCTGGAAGTTGGAACTACCAAATTCTATGAAAAGATGCACGGGTTCCACACACAGTTGCATTTTATGTGTTGTAATCTGGCTCCATTCTAGCGTAAAAGAAATTAAGTTTGCTATAAAAACTCATGTGAGCCTTCAAAACAATAGAGCGTTGACATTTTCAAAAAATATGTTCAGGTTCGCCCTAAAGGCCTATACGCAGTTCGAAAAAATTTCCCATTTGGGATTTTTTTTTTTATGAAGTTTGTCATTCCGCGCGAAATTATTCGAACTACGTATACCCCTTAACCGAATCCCTTGGCAACGACTGTAAAAATTGTTGCAAATATTCATTATCACACAGGCCTACAAATATCGGGGTCATGTCACTTGTTGGAAAGCTAAGGGTCATTTCCGAAGTTGGTCTGTGTAATCCAAGTTGGCTTTGCCCATTTATTTAACTTTGTTATAAAATACTTAAACTTTAGCGGCAGAAAAATAAATGACAGTGACGGCGTCGATGTCAAAAAACTTTCTATCAGCCGAGCTTCGGAAAACGAAAAAACCAAATCGTAAAATTTTATTCGAATTCGTTTTTATGTGCTTCGGAAAACGAATTTTTTGTCAATATTTCACTTATTTCTCCAATAAATTCTCTTGTTGTGTTGACGCGAAACTATTTTTGTTTGATACAAAACAGCTGACTTGGTTGCCGCAGCTCTGCAGCTTTTTATTACTACTTATATATTGTTTTCATTTAATTTTCATTAAAATAGTTCTTTATTATTCTTTATATAAAATAAAATTACGTAAAAATATTTATAAAAATTAAACACGACTAAGCTATTTCCTTTGTCTAACGCGGCAACCCTGTCGCACTTAACGTCATGTGTTCGTGTATAATATGTGCACATACACGAACATAAAAAAAAAATTCGTTTTGGCTGTGCTTCTTGCTATTTTTTTGGGTTGAGGCAGAAAAAAAATAATCGAAATTGTCACTAAATATCTGATTTAAAGTTGGCATAAATTAGATTATATTTAATCAAAGAATATTAAAAATATTTCAGTATAAAATTTGTTTTTTAAACCTATTTTGACGATTCGTTTCAATTCCTCTTGCAAGAAAGCATTCGGTTTCAGACCACATCAAAAATTTGGTTTGACGAAATTAGTAACACTAAACATACGGTTTCAAAACAAATCCGAATAAAATGTTCGGCTCATGCTCCGGAGCACAGCCGTATAATTTCTTTATGATAACATAGCTTCTGCACTCAAAGTCAAAGGTGTACGAATAAATTGTATACCTACTGTATTATATATAAACCGCCCATGTGTGTGCTCAGGTATTATGTGTGTCTGTATGTATCTATGTATTTATGTATGACATGTGTGTGCGTGTTCACAGTTGATGCCACAAAACTAATTTGAAGAACTTTTAAAATCTATGTAACAATAAAAATCAATAATTTAGCTCTATAAATACAAACAAACAATCTAAATTATGCAAGAAAAAAGTCCCTCACTATGTGCGCCATAATAACCACATATGTATATAGTATCTCAAATATTTAGTATATTAACTACATATATGGTGTACATATGAGTACATACTACTACATATCTACATATGTATGTAGGTAAATATGTAGGCATGCACTGTACGTATATAGTATATAGTATAAAGTAAGTTTTATATTTGCTAGTCAATTTTTATAGTTGGTGTTGACATTGGTCAACGCTCTGGGGTATGATGTCAGGACTAGAGATGGAAGCGTCAGCCTTTCGTGCGGAGTTCGTGTTGCTGTCTCGGCTTGACCACAATTGTACTAAATCCGAAGACCCACTTAAAAAATACCAAAATAATTACTTCTTTTTTTTAATAATAAGGCGTGAAATCAAGAGACGTTCTCAATAATTTGAAAAAACTGATGGTTCGATAGTTTTGCACTAGACTATCATCCCAGAGGTTGTGGCTTCGCATCCCACGTAAAGCCATGGTCCTGCACTTTCCACATTTCCTATTCCCCTAATTTTTTCTGTCTATTCTATATCCTTATCACTTACTCCCATTATCGGTATCAGAATGGGCATATTCTTGGCCTAACTGAGTTGGGACGCTAAGTCCCAACTGCCGCCCTCACCTACCTACTTACCCACCTACCGAGGCTTTTTAAATATTAGTATAGTCCATCTAGTGTTTGGACTTTGAAATATCAATTATTTGACTTTTGAAAAGTCAAATGTCATTCGGCAAGTGACAGATATTTAGTAAAAACCTTGACATTTCGAAATAGGACGCTATTCGTTTGATGAAAGTTGGGAAATATTAAAAACTTATTTCCAAAGTGGTGAGTCTTCTACTCAAACTGTGAGAAATTTGAAAAAAAAAATTTGGCAAAAAAAACCTTCCAAAAACTCAATTTGTGAATCAATTTGTGAAGCGTGGAATGTTGGTGGATAAACCAACCCGTGTGCGTACTCGTCTGGAGGGCTCAACTCAAAACATTGCTGTTGTTGCTGAAAGTGTGCGTGAACAACCATCATAATCAACTTGTCATCGTTCTAAACAGTTGGACATTTCACGCACTTCTTTGATGCGAATTTCGCGCAAAGATCTTGCCATGAAGCCATATAAAGTTCAATTGGTGCACCAGCTAAAACCAGTGGAACATCCGAACCGTCTACGATTTGCAAATTGGGCGGAAGATCGTTTGGCTGATGACGCCGAATTTTACCGAAAAATCCTCTTTTCGGACGAGGCTCATTTCCACCTTGGTGGTTATGTTAATAAGCAAAACTGTCGCATGTGGGGCACAGAAAACCCACACGTCTTTGTAGAGAAGCCAATGCACCCACAACGAGTGACTGTTTGGTTCGGATTTTGCTCTGGTGGCATCATCGGCGCAGTTTACTTCGAAAATGAAGAAGGAGCCGCCGTAACTGTCAATGGTGATCGCTATCGCGCAATGTTATCTAATTGTTTCTTCGATCAAATTGAAAAGGAAGACTTGGACGATGTTGGGTTCCAACAGGATGGCGCTACATGCGATGCAGCCAACGCTAGAATCTATGTTTTGCGCCCTATCTTCGAAAATCGCATAATCAGCAAAAGCGGTGATGTGAATTGGCCTCCAAGAAGCTGCGATTTGACACCGTTGGACTATTTTCTTTGGGGAGCGGTTAAAGATAAATGTTACGCCAACCATCCAGAAACAATTCAAGACCTCAAGCACGAGATTCAAGCTGCTATTGCTTACATAAGTCCCGAAACAATTGAAAATGTACTCGAAAATTGGGCTTGAACGCGTAAAGAACTTGCACAAGAGCTAGGAACGCATGGCATAGGAAAGATCCAAATGATCAATGACTACCGATAAAACATTTTTTTTGAAAAAAAGAGTTTTCTGTGCTGATTTGGGTTCCAATGAAAAGTAATATCTTCAGGGGAAGAATGGACAACGCAGCCTAAACAAAATATCTGCAGTCACAAGAGCATGCTCTGCATTTGCTAGGATCAGCAAGGAGTGGTGTACTATGAGCTGCTGAGACCGCATAAAAACCTCACAGATGAGGTATATCAACGACAACTCAAAAAAATGGAAAGAAGAATTGTTGCGAATTTTCGCAATATGGGATAATAGACGAAAAGACATCCTTTAACTTTGTGAAGGTTGCACTGATGCAGCTCGAATGGGAAGCTCTGCCACAAGCAGCGTACTCTCCAACAATAGCGTCTTCTGATCAGATTGATGGAGCACGGCCTCGCTGAAACACTCTTTCGAAAACGATAGATAAGAATGTATCGCTTTAAAACCGACATCGACATAATATTGCTATGTTGCACGAAAGGTGGAGTAAGGTTTCAGAGAGAAGATGACGAATATTTTGATCAGAGCTTGCAAAAAAACTGTCAACCCATTTATCTAATGCGGTCGGCTCACGAACAAAACAGAAAACATAAAACAAAAACGGTCTCTCACTGAGCCGAACACTTTTTTCGTTTCGCTTTTCGGTTCTGGTCGGTGTTTTCGGCTGAGCAAAACAAATGTGTCTCTCTCACAATAACACTTATGTCGAGACACTTTGAGCGTTCGCTCACTAAAAAACCGTCAGCAAAAGACCGTTTTGCAAAAAGTGTACGCGAAAAGTGTCTTTTGCGTGTGTATGCGTGCTTGTGTAAGTCGCCTGTGCTTTACCAAACCGGCCTCGTGTCTGTATACATGCACGAAGTAAAACACAGGCGACTCGCACATGCACGCATACATACGCAAAAGACACTTTTGCCGAAGGTTTCAACAACCAAAAAGAAAGCGAAAAAATTGTTCTTGCTCTGAGCGGAACACTTTTGAGCAAAAACAGAATTGATTCAATTGAATTGAATGTGTTTTGTCAATCGCTTCTCTCAAAGTGTTCGTAAGAGAGCGGTTTTTTTCGGACACTCTTAAAGTGTTGACCGATTTTTGCGAGCTCTGATTTTGATTGATGTAATTTCAATTTCAAACGAAAAAATATCAGAATTAATGTGTACTTTAGATAGAAATGAGATTTAGTGAAAAAAAAATAGTTTTTTAACTAAATTGGTAGACAATTATGTTAGAAATTATGTTCCGAAGTGATTTAAAAAAAATAAAAATCCCCCGCTTTTAAGCGCCAGTTTTAAAACTTAAAAAGCGTTTTATTTTCGATCAATTCGTATATTTCCCTTTTTTTTTATGCGTAACGCGGCAACCCTGTTGCATCAAACGGTCATGTGTTCGTGAATGATATGTGCGCATACACGAAATTCGTTTTGGCAGTGAGTCAGAAAAAAATAAGAATAATTAACAATAAATATAAACCAAACAAAAATCATCAAAAATGTAAATTTTGGTGCTTAGTGTTCTGTGCAACAAAAAGATTTTGTATCTCAAAAATGCGCCGCAACAAAAAGTTGTGATAGCCACTTCAAAGTATCTTTGAAAGTATATTTGGAGTTTCGTGTTAATAATTTTCACTTCCCCTATCTTTGCAAATCAGTTTTCACTAAAATATAGTCTATATGAAAAAAGGACAATCGATAGATAGACAAGTATTTGTACCGATTTAAAGAAAATGGTTCCCTAGCTGTTTTAATTTTCGATTTCCTCTTAACGAACTAATGGCAAAGTGAAAGAAGTTTGGCGACTGAAGGAAGTTCTCAACACTATACTTAGAACGCAAAACAGAGAAGACATAGACTTTACGATTGCAGAGAAAGAACACAACCCGATAAGGTTAAGACTTGAGGTTCCCTCATCAAATAGAAAGAATAAGTAGAGAATATATAGAAACTCATATGTTTAGTCAGATATGCATCTTCTGGCAGATCTTTTTACTTTTATCAACGGCATATTTACTATACGGCAGGTAGATAGCCCAAAAATTCCATTTCAAAAAGCTTTACCAGAATGTTTTAAAAGCTTGATATCATTAGAATAAAGATTATGATAATCAAATCATTAGGATATAAAACACAGAACACTATCTAAGTAGCCCCTTTGCTAATAATAAACTTAAATATTATGAATATTATTTAGTCAACTGTGTCCATCTTATACTTAAACCAAAAGGAAAGGAGTGCCAGTAAACATCGTATCGATAATAAAAGCGATGTATGATGATGCTGACCTGGCGGTACTACACAATGGGAAAATTAGTGCACCTTTCCAAACAAACACTGGTGTTAGGCAAGGATGCCCCCTATCACCACTACTATTCAATATAGTAGTTGACGAGGTTATGAGAGATGTATGCAGGTCTAGGCGTGAGATTACGTGGAGTCTCACCTGAAGACCTGGACTACGCGGGTGACATATGCCTCATCTCTCATAAACTTAGTGATATTCAAGCCAAAGAGAATGACCTCGAGATACTTGCCAGCAAAGTTGGACTCTCAATAAACGCATCCAAAACCAAAGCGATGCGCCTCAACCACACCAGCCAAGGTAGCATAACCATCTGCGAGAACACTATCGACTTTGTCGATAGCTTCTCATACCTTGGTACCACAATAACCAGCAGTGGTGGGGTGGATGAGGATATAGAGAATTCTCTCAACAAAGCACAATCAGCATTTGGACGCTTGTTCCGCATATGGAGAAACCAGCAAATAAGCAGAAGAACAAAGCTGCGTATCTTCAATGCGTGTGTCAAATCCATCCTATCGTACGGCAGCGAGACGTGGCTGACCCCGCCAAGAATGATGGCGACAAGTGGCTAAGGATTATATGCGGGATTTTATGGCCCAATACTGTACAAGTGAATTTCCTAGTGTCACCGAGATAAGAACACGCATGTGACTTTGGATTGGCCATGCTCTCAGGAAGCATCGAAGCAGCATTGTCAGGATGTCGCTGGAATGGAACCCTCAAGAAAGCAGACGAGTGGGAAGACCAAAGGCAACCTGGCGACATACAATACTTAACGAATTGTCCCTTCACAACATCAGCTGGGACACAGCAAAGCAAACTGCGCCTAACAAAGTCCGATGAAAAGTTCTTGTAGAAGCCCTAAGCTCCCTGGAGGAGTACTAAGAGGAACAAAAAAAAAAGGGAAGGGAAGGAAAATTAAAACTATTTCACTCTCTTAATTTACAGATAGAAGAGAAAAATGCATAACATCAATACATATTTTCATATTAATGTTTGTAATCAAATTTACACTAAATTTATAACAAATTTTTTATTGAATTGATTGCTCTCCTATTTTAGATGGTCCACATCTTATCTTATCTATTTTTTATAAAAGGCGGATAGCGCAAAGGCATTGTATACATAAAGAATGTAGCAAAAGAATGCATTGGGACGCTGACAACCTTGCTTTGAGTATAATTCGCGATTTTTTGGGAAAGACACGAAATCCAAACTTAAGTTAAGAGTATCATGTTTATCGAAGATTTCTTGAATTAGCTAATCTGAAACCTAAGTGGCTGCTCCTTGGAGATACAGATAACTTAGAAATTGGATTAAAATATAAATTATTTTAAAAAAAACTGTTTTATTTGTGAATTTAATCAAATCTAGAGTAATTTTAATAGAGATTTTAAAGCCATTCCAAAGTGGTGTCACCTGAATTGGAATTCTAGAGAAATTACTGCCGGTTTGAAAACTAAATTCAGTTTCTTTGGGAATATTTTTAAAGGTTAATGTGGCCTAATCAGCTTGAAAAAAGACATAGCACCGGAATGCAGGTACTTTTTGAGCAGATGATAAAAGTCCATAAATTACTCGAAATTTCCCCGACTATAAATTTGGGTTCTACTGTGAATAGGGATGCGCGATACCGATCCGATATTTTGAATATCGAATTCAATGCTGAATATTCGATACCGATATTTTGGTTCTCGATCAATCGTCGATCCGATACCAATTTGCTTAGTATCGGTTTCGAGATAAATTTCGTGTCTGTGAATAATTATGCATCTTTAATATCCGACTTATGCAACAAAATTGTAAGGCTTTCGCGGATCCATTTGTGCCTACATCAAATATCTACTACAGACCGTGTAACGCATGAAATTGTTTCGATGAAATGGGGAAACACAAAATTTCCAGTTTTTCAAGTGAATTTTTTTTAACATAGTTATATTTAATAAAAAAAAAAAAATTCAAGATATAATTTAAATTTTCAATATTCCTTCCGGATCAATTTTTTTTCTGTGAGACAACGTACTACAAATCCCAAGTGCCAACTATTATTATGAATTAACAAAAAAAAAAAAAAAATTTAGTACAATAAAATTTATGTATTTCAATATTCTTAAGCGGCGCTATATAGTAGGCTTGGTGCTTAAACCACTTATGAATTGTAAATTAAGAAATGTGAAATAATCTCAAAAGTATGCTACGATAAAAGCAATTTGTATTATGAGGCTTTCATTTAGATAAAGATGAACTAAAGAAAAGAGTTGGTCACATTTATTCAGAATTTGAGCAAGTGACGTCACAAGATCAAATTTTTGTACGAAATAGCAATAATTTTTACTAAAAATACAAAAGCCCTTTGTCTAATGTTAATGAAACACATTAAGACAACTTGATGCTTCCTTGGTTTTCTCAAAAATTATAATATAAAGAATTTTTGTTTCACAAACAGTTTAAGAGGACTCTCTAGCTGCATAAGTCTACGAGATTATTTTGTTCTTATAGACAGATGGACACACTGGCTTGGCTGTACCGCCTCGTCGCATCAAGAATATATGCTTTATAGTGCTTATGCCAGCCAATTATAAAATTATTTATATACACAGCAAATCATAAAAAAATATATTATACATGCACAGTGCGTAATATTTTATGAGTATCCAGCTGGGCTGGTTTTTCATTTCGAGTTTTTGGTTTTTGGTTCGTGTTCGTGTCAAAACCGGCTTCAAAAAATTAGGCCCGCGCCCATCTCTGCTTAGGACACATGGAATGTAAAAAATGAAACACCTGCTCGGCATTACTTGGCTGGTACCGCTGCGTCCATCCATTTGCATGTCTAGCGTGCCACTAATAATAGACACAATTGCAGTAGCGCCAACCCCAGGGCCCAAGACAATTCACCCATATACTGTAATAGACGCCATAACGTATTGGCTTCAAACTGGGCCAAATTGTGCCACAAATGCAATGTGTTGTGTTTTTGTTTTTTAAACTACAATCAAATATAATGGACATAGTTATAATGGCGCTTGCTCTGTAAAACTAAATGTAAATAAAGGGTGTTTTTTTAAGCGCGTCCAGACTTCAAACTTGAATAAAAACATAGAAAAATGAATGTAATGAGCCCAAATATGGTTTTGTTAGATAGATAATTTCGTATCATTTAATAATTGAAAAAGATCTCTGGCATGTGACCACCACGATTAGGAGTTACAAAGCGCATCCTGTGGGTCCAATTTTTGACCACACTATCGAGCATTTGGGGCTGTACTTCAGTAATAACACGTTAATGTTGGTTTCCAAGTCAACAATTGTTGCTGGCTTGTCTAGATAAACCAACGACTTGACGTGTCCCCAAAGAAAATAATCTAAAGGGGTCAAATCACACGACCGCGCCGGCCAGTTGGTCTTCAAATAACGTTCTCACCGCATTGAGTTTTCAGTAAATCAATGGTTGCGGTCGCCGTATGGCACGTTGCGCCATCCTGTTGAAACCAGAACTCTTCGACATCGATGTCACGTAAATTTGAAAACAAATATTCATTGATCATCGCTCTGTATCGATTACCATTGACGGTAACACGTTGCAAAACGATAAATTTGGATTTTTCTCTACACTCGCCTCTACAATAGCGATATTTTCTTCGGACCGTGCTGTTCTCATTTTGATTGTTGGTCAGACATGGTGGAATGTCAAATGAGTTCGTACATGATCAAGAACACGACGAATAGCACGTTCTTATGGACGATTATTCGGTCCATAAATTGTACGAAGAGCTCTATAAGTTTTACAACAGAACACTGATTTTGATTTTAAATCTCGAAGATTTGAAGACGTTGTTGTGTTGTAAATCTTAACATGATGAATTGTTAGTACTTACTGAATAAAATGAAATTTAAATTCAAATGTCAAAAGTAACAACTGGTTTCAGAGATATCCCTTTCGGAAATCCGCACGCTGGTAAAAAAACACCCTTTATCAAAAAAAATGCTTTCATTTGGTAATAGCGATAGTAATGATATAATTAAAAAAACAAAACAAAAACTTTTCGTATGTAATTTTGAGCCTCAAAAAGCGGCTAAAATTTTAGTATTCAAGCTATGAATAAATAAGTAGACAACTTTTTTGGAAACGTAATTGTAATGTATGTATTTATAATTAATACTAGGTTGGTCAGATCAGAAACAAGTTTTCAAAACTGGCTTGCAGCAATCTTACCGCAAAACACATTTTTTGACAGCAAAAATCTCTATCAGGATTGATACAGATATTTCTTTCGACCCAAATACAATCCTGGTAACACAAACACCCATTTTTTGAACTTTAAACATAATAAGCAATACAACTTTAGAGATGTTATAATTTAAATTATGTTTAAAGGTGCCCTCGTTTGTTATTTTCGTTTTAATGCTCGTGTTCAGCACATTCATTATGATCAAGAATCTTCATCGCTCTCCCATTCGCTCAAGAAAACTATATTTTAATACCTAAAATTTACACAAACTCCACCGCTCGTCATTTTGACTACGTTCTTTTTCAGGAATTGGAAATAAAATTGGTTAGCGCACCACAAGACCTTTCTGTCGATGCCTTACAAGCAAACATTTCTTTGTGTGAGTAAGCAGCGCAGTAAGCAAAAGAGCCCGAGAGAGCAAGAACCGCAATCGAGCAAAAACAAGAGAGAGATTTCACACACTTGGGCCGTGCATGAGCCGACTGCGCTGCGGCAGATTTTGGTGCCAAGACCTTTCTGTCGATGCTTTACATCAGTGGCGGACAAAACTCATACAAGCAAACATTGCTTTATGTGAGTAAGCAGCACAGTAAGCAAAAGCGCACGAGAGAGCAAGAACCGCAATCAAGCAAAAACGAAAGAGAAATTTCACACACTTGTACCGTGCATGAGCCGACTGCGCTGCGGCAGATTTTGGTGGCCTATCCTCGCGAAATATGTAAATTGAGAAATTGCCCACTACTGTCTTATATGTACCTAATTGAAGGATCAAGATTAAGGATCCCACATGATAAGAAATAAAATCTTAAACATATTTTGAGCCCACAGGCGTATTGCTACACTTCAATAACTTTTCATAGATGCCTTACATGTCCTTAAAGGATCAATATTAAGGAGCCCACAAAATAAAATCTAAATTGTAAATATCCTTTCGAACAACAAGTCCATTGCAATAATTGGCGTATACTTTAAGACCTTTCCGTCGATGACTAAAATGTCCTTGAAGCATCAATACTAAGGATCCCACTAAATAAAAAGTAATTTTTAAATATACTTGGAACAAGGTTAAAATTGTTTGTAAAGAACCCATAGTCACTAAATCGGTATATAGACTCATTCATCATATGGTTTGGGACGCTTCAGAATCGGAACACCACAAATTAAGTATTTATTATAGTCGGGATATCCAAACTGTTCTAGTCCCACTTGTTAAACTAACCCTAAAACGTATTCGCACAAATATTCTTTACCAGTTTCGTCGCAAAGTATACCAAACCATCGTTTCCCCCCGTGCGGGTTCCTCACAAAGAGGTGGTGCACTGCGACCAGAAGATCTTTTGTACCATACCCATAAATTACGGCAAAAGACTTTCCGCTTCCCGCATGAATAGCAGTAGGTCTTTTGTTGGTATTGACCTGAGTTGGAAGGGACTAATCCGTTCCTTTCCCAAGTGACAGGCTCTGTCCCATACCAGCGCTGTGCAGGCACAGAGAATATGTCTGCTGGTTTTATCGTCCTCGAGACAGAGTCTGCACTCTGAAGAGTCCGGTAGACCAAATTTCTGTAGATGGTATCTAACAGTGTGGTGGCCAGATAGGTATGCTACCAGGAGTTTTAAGTCCGCTCTGCCAAGACCTTTTGTCTTGATCATATCCAGGGGTTTGACAAGCGCTTTTTCTTGACGCAGCTCTGGTAAGGAGAACCAGTATCTCCTATGTTCTTCTGCAGCCCATTTGTTTACCATGGTTTTGATTGTGGACCAACCAATACTACAGAAAGGCGCAGGGGCAGTGGTCAGGGTGGAGGCACCCTGTCGTGCTAGATCGTCAGCGATCGTGTTACCATCCACTCCTGAGTGTCCAGGTACCCTACATAGCACGACTTTGTTCCGGGAGGACAGGTTTTGGAGGTTGTTATGGCATACTTTAACCATCCTGCAGGAGATGCTCCATGATAATAGTGCCCTATTCGCAGCTTGGCTATCTGAGCAGATACAGATGTTTGCTCCCAGCATGAATCTCTGCTTGAAAGACGCTGGGCCAGATGCCCATTGCACTAGAGATTCTGGTGTTAGGCCCAAGGACTCCAACACCTACACCCTGCTCAGTTTTGGACCCATCCGTGAACCATTGTTGCCACCGGAGGTTTACACAGGGGCTGCCATCAGCCCAAGTCTCCCAACTTGGGAGAAGAGATCTAAATTTCTTGTTATGAAATAATTCCGTGATCATAAGATCTGATCTAGAGCAGACCGATACGTCTGGAAGGGAATATATAAGTGCGGCATGACCAGTGTCGCTTGCTAAGAGTCCAGATGTGATCTGGTTACGTAGTAGACTCTTCATGGCTGACTTTTGGATGGAAATGTGCAGTGGTGTAGGTCCAAGGACTGACTCCATGACAGTTGTACCCAACCATCGTTAGTCCACGATGAATATACATCGCAAACTCTCAAAGTTTTGTGTCACCTATAGTTTTTTCGAGCGATTGTCAATCCAACCGCATCCAAAATTTTGCAAGATTTCTGTGTCACCACAGCACAACATCTTTTTTTTTAATTTTTTATATTTTTTTTTTTTTTTAATTTAATTTTCGATTATGTCTTGTTATGTGAAACGGAAATCAATTCAGAGCTATCCAGAAAGATGTTTTGATAGTTCACGGGAAGCTACCCAACCTTAGTAAAAAAAAATCTTTTACTAATTGAAACCCATAAATTAAAGAAACATGAAATATTGTGTTTTTATGCGCATTTTACAGCGAAAAGAGTTAAAATTTTTTAGCATATCATACAGGCCTGTTCTAGATTTCGACTCGTTTTGAAAAGTCATAACGAGTGCATTCCGACAAATGGTGTTCTAGATTTCGACTGAGTTCGAATCGATTTCGAATCGTTTTCATTTCGAGTGCTATCGATAACCTTTTGTATTGAACAGCTGTGTGATATCGATAAGTTCACATTGTAGAGTTGCCACAAGTTTTCGAACAACTAACTAAATAACTTTTTTTTCTTTTTGCCAACATTTTTCTGAGCGAGAAATATTTTTTATTTATTTACAAATTTTGTACAATTTATTTTATATATATATTTTAAGCCATCCATTAATAAAATTATCTTCGAATTAACTTGTGCAACACGACAACACATAACTTTTCGAAGTTCTGTTTTGTCTAAATCCAGAACACCTTACTTTCATTCCACTCGTTTTGGTTTTGCATGTACACACAATTTCCATAGACATTTTTTGTAATAAAAATATATAATGAAAATTAACCTTGTTTGGTTCAAGTGAGCACATCTCAATTTTCTTAAAGCATTAAAAAAAAAAAACAAAATGAATTTTAGTGGCATTAATGCGTTTATTTAAGTAAAAAAAGCAAAATACTTTTCATTTCGACAGCTGAGAGCCAAACTTTTCAAAACGAGTCGACTCTTATCGGAATCGAAATCCAGAACACCTTTCATTTCGATTCCGACAGATTTTGTCGGAATCGAAATCTAGAACATGCCTGATAATATTATTAAACTTGTGTTATCAATCACACTTATTTCGAATTTCGAATATACATATAAATTTTCAGAGAAAAATAAAAAGAGCTTTAAGCTTAAAATTTCGATCTGTGTCCAACGAGAAAACGTAGCGCCTTAAGCATATTTCAACGTTCGCTTTAGACAAATTTTTAAAGGATTTATATATTCGAGCCTTTTTAGACAATCTGAGCCACAGTAAATCCCCACATTAACGCCTCTGCCTGCCGACAGAACTGTCAGTGTCCGTTTTCAACTCTCTACATCCCATTTTTTTAAATAAGTTTATTTTTCAAATTGGTCTGCATTCAAATACTTTCAACAAAATTTTTCCCAAGTAAACTTAACATTCCAAAGTGACCCCTGGCCTTTCACAAGATGATGGATAACCTCAACAGCCTTTCATCTCATTATAATGCACTTTTTTTTTCTTCTTTTTTTTTTTGGCACATGCCAATCTCCACGTTAATCTGCAGTCCTTTCAGCACCATCAAAGGCTCGAGCGTGTTTCCGGTGACCTCTGCCGGGCTGTGCGACTCCTGCCACAAAATCTGTTTGTAATCCTTTGTTAAACGTCAGAGAAGACTTATGTAGCTTGTTATGATGTAAATTAATGTACTTTTAATTTCTAGCAGTCATTGTACTCCCTCTAAAAAACGTGCCAAAGGAACTTTTGCCTGAAAGCAACACGCGTTAAAAAGTTATATAATTGAGCCACAAAAACAAAAAAGTACAGCTTGAACTTATTAACAGCAATTTAATTATAACATAATTAAATAACATACACATATTATTAATAATACATAGCTGTTTTTATATAATCCCATAACTGGCAAGCAGTTTCAGAAATATTGGAGCGTACGTTTAATCACCTAGTTTTGGTATCTGAATTCTTACAAAGAATTCAATGAAAAAGAATTAACATCATGAAATTGAAAAAATATTACACTTTCTTTTTTTTCTCCCGTATGGGGAAAGGTTGGGCACTGCGACCAGAAGATCTTGTGTAACATACCCATAAATTACGGCAAAAGAATTTCCGCTTTCCGCATGAATAGCAGTAGGTAGTGACTAATCTGTTCCTTTCCCAAGTGGCAGGCTCTGTCCCATACCAGCGCTGGGCACAGAGAATATGTCTGGTGGTTTCATCGTCCTCGAGACAGAGTCTGCACTCTGAAGAGTCCGATAGGCCAATTTTCTGTAGATGGTAACTAACAGTGTGGTGGCCAGATAGGTATGCTACCAGGAGTTTTAAGTTCGCACTGCCAAGACCTTTTGTCTTGACGAAGCCCCGGTAAGGAGAACCAGTATCTCCTATGTTCTCTTGCAGCCCATTTGTTTACCATGGTTTTGATTGTGGACCAACCAATGCCACAGAAAGGCGCAGGGGCAGTGGTCAGGGCGGAGGCATCCTGTCGTGCTAGATCATCAGCGATCGTGTTACCATCCACTCCTGAGTGTCCAGGTGCCCAACATAGCACGACTTTGTTCCGGGAGGACAGGTTTTGGAGGTAATTATGGCATTCTTTAACCATCCTGGAGGACATGCTCCATGATGATAGTGCCCTAATAGCAGCTTCGCTATCTGAGTAGATACAGATGTTTGCTCCCCTAGTTCCCTTGCTAAGGATACTATGGGCGCAGATCTCTATGGCATGAATCTATGCTTGAAAGACGCTGGGCCAGATGCCCATTGCACTAGAGATTCTGGTGTTGGGCCCAACGACTTCAGCACCTACACCCTGCTCAGTTTTGGACCCATCCGTGAACCACTGTTGCCACTGGAGGTTTCCAGAGCGGCTGTCATCAGCCCAAGTATCCCGACTTGGGAGAAGAGACCTTTCTTAGTTTAACAAAAAATCATAATGTTGCAAAGATATGCAAGCCGAAATAAAAAATAATTTTTAATTACATTTTCCAATGCTCATTTTTGTTTTTATCAGAGAGACACGAATAAGCAACCTGTGCGTTTCGTCACCTTGTAATTGTTGGATCATGGTTCTGAATACCAAAGCTGTCGTTGTGCAAAAGTGGAGCAAGTCCTTTTTTGTAATACAAGAAAATCTCATCTACTTTTTATTGTGGTGATTGTTAATATTCCAAAATGGCGGAGCAGGGCCGGCTATTGGCGTGGGTAGTATGGGCAGTGGTATCCACTCGGAAAACATCCCAGTGGGTACATACCCACTCGGAATTATCGGACGAAACCCTAAATTCAAATATTTTCTATGGAGTTTTCTAATATGAAGTCGTTCAAGTTTCTCTTCCTTTTGACTGCCATGATCGTAATCTTTGATCGGATTATAATTCTCAACAAAGAGCTGCAATCATCGGAACTGTGTGTTGACGAATCTTATCGAAAGGTAGAAATCGTGTAATGAATGAATCTCGGGATCAAAAATTTTAATCGATTTGGAAAAACAGTTGCGAATTGGCATCTAAACTTGAGATTGAAAAACAAAAAATTGCCAAGAAAACGTCGAATTCCATAACGACTAGAAGATGGCATAACAGAAAACCATGTTTTTGATTCCCCAAAAGATTATTACAAAAAAAGTATTTTGTGAGATTTTCGACCAGATAAATTTTTCTCTCAAAGAAAGATTTGATTCCAACAATGCCCGATTTTTCAAATCTCTAGAAACTTTCGCGATTGGCAAATCAAAAAATACTGACGCAATTTTACAGAGGAGATTTCAATGAATTCTTTGACCAAAGATAGAGACTTCTTATTGGAGATATAGCGCGTGAGGATAAAAAAGCTTCAGATTTGGGCACAGATGTTAAGTTTCTTAGAGAAACGGAAAATTATCTGAAAATCGTTCCCGAATTCGTTCGTTTTCTTACATTTGTTCTGACGATACCTAGTTCTTCATGTTCCAATGAAAGAAGTTTTCTTTGTTACGCCGAATTAAAAATTATTTAAGATCTACCATGGCTCAGGATCGACTCAATCACGTGGCCATTTTACATACATATCCGAATTTGGTTGATACGCTTGATATCGAATCTTTAATGGACGCATTTATTGTTCGCATTCGAAAACGAACTCATGTTTTGCTCTACGAAACTAAGTTGTATTTAAATAGAATAAATTAAACTATTGTATTCGTTTTTATTATTTCCCTGTTCTAATCCTTTATCTGTATCAAAATAAATTGTAAAACATCATCCATGAAAACCCATTTCAAAATGGCGAATCCAAGATGGTTGCCGAAAACAGAAAAATCATTTTATTTATACATAATACAAGTTTCTTTTTAGAATCGAATTTCCCTACTTGAATCCATTTCTAGCTAGTGCTTAACATACAAAATATTACTTCCCAAGCTTCAAAGCGGCCTGAAGAATAAAAGAACCCTATGCCAATCTGTCCAGGCAAACAATTGCCCCAAAAACTAAGTGCACATTTTTGGAATCAAAAGCAGACAAATATGTCTTGATAGAGGCATGTTTTGTTATGCTATATATATGTGTATGAAGAAAAGATCGATTGCTTTATATGTCATATTATATGCTATACATAAGCATGCCATAAATAAAACCTGACACTTTGAATTTCAAATTAATGATGACCTGGCAGCAAACGGCATACTGCTGCACTTACAGATAAAGATGCTATACAATGTATGTATTGGTAAGTATCTGCGTGTAGGTGTGTGTAGGTGTATTGGTCTTGTGCCTAAGGATCCAGAGCTTTAGTTACCGTCAAGTAAAGAAAAATAAGTTATGTGAGTGCTGTTCAGGTGACCCAGATGTCATTCAGCATTCAACATTAAAACAAGGCCCAAAGCAGAGCCAATAACAATAAAACCAAAGGCAACCAGAGCTTATGTCCGAAACAGAACAGAATAGGACACACATACACACACATACAGATGCGGCAAGAAGCACGCACACAGTTACAGCAGAGGAGGCATTTACCACATGCAAGAGAAACTAGAGTAAATGAGAGAGAGATATATATGCCGAGAGCAAGCAAAGTCAAAGCTAGAGAGCAAGAGGGCATCCAAGTCCAGGCTACAGTGTACAAAATTCTATTGTGCAATATCTGCTTCACTTTTGCCCATTCAAACTTGACAGCCTTGTTTAATGGCCAGCATATACCCTACACCTTACCCCCAAACTGAACCTATCCCCCCCACCCGTCCACCCGACATGCGCATGTACAGATAAAAATTTATTGCACAACTCAAAATCACGGGCCAAGCGAAATTCAGTCGAGGGTTTGCCCACTTCAGAGCACTCCATATATATACCTATGCTGTTGTTATATACATAGTATATTATGTACCTATATATTATGCTATGGTAAAGTCACTACGAAATTGAGTTGTCAAATAGCTGCTATTTTTAGCATGCATATAGTGCAGCATAATATATAGTTCAACACAAACTAGAATTGTTACCAGGCCCGAAGCAAAGACCTCCCCATATCAGGTGACAAAAAGTATACGCTTCGAAAGCCCGCGACCTACATTGCGAAACAAGCACTTCGCTGGAACCATCAAGGGTCTCGACGTCCGGGGGCTCCAGCCCAAATCTGGCGCAGAATCATTGACGCTGAGCTTAATGCCGCAAACTACTCCTGGAACGAAATTTGTCGTGATGCTCCGAATAGAGTAAGATTTAGATCTATTGTACAGGCCCTATGCTCCACAAGGAGAAGAGGACTACAGTAGTAGTAGTAGTATAGACCATGAGGTCTGGCATGCTGCCTAATTGTGGAAAGAAAGAATTGTGAAAAAAAAGTTGGAAAGGGAGGAAGGGGTAGAGATGTATTATTTCGAGGATCAAAACTGTTGGGCACTTCTAGTCACGAAAGTTCCTTTTCTTGCAGAACCATTTTGAGCATTTAAAAAAGGTGGCCATAGGCACGTTTGCCAGACTGCCCAGGTCTTCAAAGAATGGTTTACTAAGAAACTGGGTTTGTCTTCCAAGATGCGCCGGGCAATCACAAAGCATGTGTTGAATACTTTCTGCCTCCTTCGCAGCAGTGGCAGAAGTCGTGTTGCCACGTTACAACTCCTACCACCAGCACCATCAGGAGCTCAGATATTCGCTTTAGATTGTACCGTGGCCATGCAACAACCTGACGCAGTGTCACAATCTCTTTCCTCCTGAGCTCTGGACGTCACCCTAATTTGCAATACGACGTCCTGTAAGGGTCTTTTTATATCCGTAACCGGAAGGTTAGCTGGCAATACTGAACAGTTCCTGGCACACTCATCCGCCTACTCGTTACCAGAAACACCGGAGTGCCCCGTTAACCAATAGAGGTTGATTGAGTGACAGTGGATATGGTTAAGCGCTAGCAGCGTGTTACGGATAAGTTGAGTTTTTATTGTAAGAGATGTCAGAGCCTTGATAGCAGCCTGGCTATTGAGTGCCGACCTAATACATGGGCCATTCTTGGCTCTGATCTTGTCTTGTTGTTCTATGGTAACTGCATTATTACAAGGGACTCTTGCATTTATAAGGCGTTAGCAGTGACCGTCAGCGATTGCACGCAGGGGACGAACACAATCGGCTGCTCACACAGACACGAGCCGAACGAATGTCGAGATCGCGAGCTGCTGTTGCTGCTGAGAGAGTAAAATTAGCTTAGTCATCAAGAAGCTTTCATCGAAGCATGGTCACTTCGCTTTGCGTCGTGATTGCTGCTCTTCCTTTAACGATCCCTAAGGCATTGTGCTTAACTACACTTATAAGACTAAGCTTCTTTAAAAATTTCACTCGTTCGTCCTATTGTTGAACACTGCTCTTGCGTTGGGACCCAGTCGTACCATGTTTATAAGGACATAACTTAGTCAGTAGAAAAGCAATTCCATATTTTGGGATATCGCAGCTTGGTTTTTTTTTATGATCTTTTCCATTTCTTATATTTAACCCGCAATAATGTTTATAGTTCCGCCAATTTCAGCCAACGTGTTAGAGATTTGGATTAGTTCAAACAATTATTTTTTTTTTTTCTTAAATAAAAATGTTAGTTTTTTTATATCCTATATCCTAAGTTTAGCAGCATAGAGTGAGAGATGCCACATGCCTCCAAAAATACCGCCAATAGTTATCGGAGGACAAAGGAAATTCATCTAGACTAATTCATCCTTTTGCCTGTCCGTACGTATATTTGCACGAGAGAACAACACCCCCTAAGTTTCCTTTAATATGACCAGGAGGGATGTCGATGTCCTTACGTCTGAATGAACGCCTGGATCTTGGAGACTATAAGAGCTAGGATAACCAAACGTGACATTGCGACTTCCCATGTGACCAGGCAGCTCAAGTCCATTTTCACTTCGACCGCCGCACCCCGTTCTTCCCCTAATTTATTTCCAAGTACTTTATTTTCTGCAAGTTCTAAGCTTTATATGAAAAATAAGAAAATCCTTCCATTAATACGAATTATTCATTCGGATCGTAATTACCGCAGTAATCGTAATAAAATTTTTCGAAGCGGGAATACAAATTGTCTCAGTGGCAAAAGGGTACTTCATATGTATTATATGGAGATTCGAAGTGGAATAGGATTTCTTCTTAAGTTAAGCGTTCGCAATTTTTCACTCTCTATTTGAGTGCATTCTATCGATTTTTTCGGAATGGACTAATAAATATCACATTTTAAGTACTATGTTTTCCGATCGATAATTTTCGAAATATCTATAATATCTAACATGCTAAGATTGCACTCGTTTTCAGCGCAGGAGAGTTATCTTTCAAATCGCGGTGATATTAAACAAAAAGTCACTGTTTAAAATCAAGCCAAAACACACTGTTCTTCGCTGCCATTGTGGAAAGATTTATTGCGAGTAATGCTGAAACTCCTGACCATAAAACTATACAAACTACGTGACGTTCGATTGTTAACAAGCGAACTTATTCATCCAAAGAAATTGAAGAACTTAACGATAGTATTCCTTTTCAGGTCAAATTTAGACTATCAGTATTACTCAATTGAATACTCAGTTGGTTGGTAAAGAGTCAAGCAAGGGTCCAGCCGCAGGAAAGGTGGCCTTAAGAACAGGAGCAATATGGGTCCTAACCTGAGATTAATTTTAGTACGATTTCTTAACTATACTGATTAGATATAGCCAGAAATAAACGGCTAACTAATGGAGGTACTAAAAAAAAGGCTTATCTCTGTACGCAAAGGACTATCATCTAGAATTGAAATCATATTTTCCTCCAAATAATGTTCTTTAATGGTTGGTGGTAATTATTTATATGATGACGCCTATATTGCTTCCATCCCTAGGGTGCTTAGCAAGCGCGGATCCTAAGGCAGTGTCCTGGGGTTCCGCAGCAAAATAGCAGAGTTGCTCAAAATTTTGAATATATCCGAACACTCATACAGAGTGTGTGTGTGTAGTGCTTACAAAACTCGGGCAATTATCCCAGTGTAACTTAGAATGAAATTCCCTTGGATAAAATGCTTGGCTAGATCCACTGCCAACCAAACACTTATTAAATGCGTCTTTGTTGATTGCGATCCAACTGCAGACCTAACGATCCATAGATTTAATCAATTACCTTAATAAAATGGTGCACAAAACAGAAACCCAACGAAAGCCCGAATTGACAATTTTGATTTGGGTTGCGAAAACCTAAATTTACTTGCTTAAGTACTTACTCAAAGTTTCAGCATGACATATAGAGGGACCGAGAGACAAAACGTCAGAACTACTGACGGATGGACTGATGGACAGATGGACAGATAGACAGACCAGACAAGCGGAAACCCTACTTAATTCAGCCAAAATGGTTATTCAAAACGAAATTCACGCCGTCGTTAAGCTGTCCATTAGAGTACCGCTCTGCCACTATATAGGTACACACGCGTATATAATGTACACTAACTATGGCATACAATTCATACATAATGCATAACTGTCTATGAATTTTCGCAGCACAAAAGCCATAAGCCATAAGCCATAAGCAATGGGGCAATGGCCAACAAACCAACAAAGCAAAGCGAAAAGGCTCTCATTTTTGTTCATTTCTCATAAGTAATTTCACTATACCATAAAATAGATGATATATAAAAAAAACTTGTTTTGACAAGAACTGACATGTCGGCCCATGTACGCTGTCAGCACCTGTCCTAGGCCTTAAGCTCTATGTAGGTATAACCATGAGTAAGTAATCAAATTTCCATTTGGCTACAGCTACTTACAATACTTGTAGTACGTATACGCTTTGATGTTACCCACGGCGGCTACTTGATGAGTCATAAATAAATTTTCATTTTCATTTTCATTTTCATTTGTATACGGATTTTATTTCTAATTAAATGAAAATACACTTTTCAAGTACTTTCAATGCTTAAGCACAACCAATGCCTGCCTTTTCGCCTCGCTAAACAAAACGAAAACACATTAAAGTATTTATTGTATTTAGTAGTTGTACTGACAAGTCGAAGCTTATATGCTCTTTCCAAATATTGTACATAACAACTCATGCCTAGGATATGGGTTGGAAAACTTTCGGAAAGTAATGTACCGTTCTCGAGAGCTGACATTAAAAGTTCATTGCTTTGACATTGATGAGGCCTTGTTGATGGATTGGCGTAAATTCAATACACACAAAATGGCGCACGGTACGTATACGTTATACATTGTATTATATAAGCAAATAAATGTATTTTTAAGTAAATTCAACCACAGCGCAAATCAATCAACAAAAGCAGACAACAAGCAAAATCTCTTTCCATTTGCTTAATATTTATGAAACTCATCCAAAAATATACACAATAATTGTATTTTTGTGTACATTTTATAATCATACGCTTGGATGTTTTTAAAGCTTTTTTTCGGTGGTCCATTTTGAATCGAACCCCTGTAGTGCAGTTTATGGCATTGTTTTTATATGACTAAAGCGTAATACATTTTGTTGGACCGAGGTATGCAAAAGAAGTGGACGGCTTTGGCAAAGCATAAGATGTCTGCAACGAGTGAATCAAGTCCGTCTGTCCGTAAAGTTTCCTGAGCTCGAAATCCATAGCAAATACAGACTCCACTCGTATTGTTGCTAAATCCGTTTTCCTGAAGCAGAATTTAGCAATAGACAGCCACATTATAAATCCCAGCCCATCAAAGCACATTTAATAGAGTTGAGAACGAGAAAGGATATTTAATGCTGTCCGAAAAACAGTCAATCCGAGTATCATCTCTGAGTTTAAAAAATTTTTCTAGACCGTGATTACTATTTTGAGAACAGACAGTCATTTTGGAATCCTTGAGGCATTCCGGGATCATAAAAAAATACCGATTATCATGCTTCCATCACGCGTTCCCCTTATCACACAGGATTACCAAAAAATTATGTTCCCACTCAGACCTCTCACTAGTTGCCAGAGCACCCTTATTTTGGTATGCAAAATCTTTGGAGCCTAATAAACAAATCAAACTTGACGTTTACTCCTTCAACTCACGCAAGCCATTTTGCCATAATACCCTATAATCCTGAATGTATCTATACAAAACTCAGTATATATATAGTATTTGACACATTTTTTGATGAAAGTGGGCGCAGAGCAATCCTTTCTGTAAATAGTGTGCTGCGAAAATGATCGAAATCGATGGAAAATCTCTCAGATATAGGTATCTAAACCCCTTCAATCCATAGGTTAGGTTAGTCTAGGGCGGCAGTCGGGACCTAACCTCGCAACTCACTTAGGCCAGAGAATTGGCCCGTTGTGATACCGCTGATGGACCTTACACCAGCCTTCCCCCACTCAGGAGGTCCACTATATGATCTAAAAAATGACGTCCATCCGGCGGCATGAATAAACCTCGAAAGGCTTCTTGGACTCTTTTCTGAGAGCTGGGATAGGTCATTAAAGAAATATGATTTTAGAAATCGGAATGTCTTGCACAGCCCAGGGCAGTGACAGATTAAGTGCTCCACCTTCTCCAGCTCCTCCTCATCTCCATAACTTCTACAGAAGTCATTGTGAGGTGCGTTGAGCCTTGATGCATGGGTACCCACCAGCCAGTGTCCCGTAATTGCCCGGATTACTGTCAAGCACTGAGCTCTATTTAGATCGCAAAGTTGCTTTGTTTTCTTTTTGCAGTATACCGGCCACATCTGCCGAGATTCTGTGAGATTCTACACGTGTTCGATATCCGTTTCCACGCTTGGTTAGCAGCTAGAGCAAAGTGGCTCTTAATGCTTAATTTACAGCTGGCCATAGGTAAACCCAGACACTCCTTGTCCTGAAGGAGGATGCTGGTAGTTCCTCTTCTTGCCAGTTCATCCGCAATGCAATTACCCTCAATATCCCTGTGTGCCGGCACTCAAATGAGGTGGATCGAAAACTGTTCTGCCATCTCCTCCAGAGATGAGCGACAGTTGTTCACTGACTTCATGCATGATGTCATGGAGGCGAGAGACTTAATAGCCGCCTGGCTATCTGAATAAATACAGATATTGTTGCCACCAATTAGTAAGTTTTTTATTATCGAGACGGCCTCCTGAATTGCCGTGACTTCAGCCTGGAAGACACTGCAGTGATCTGGGAGCCTAAAAGATATTCTTCATTCCATAACGTATCAAGAAAACTTAGTCCATAGTCCATAATGTATTGATTTTCGGGTAGAATAAATATAAATGCAAAATGAAAACTATGAAGACCCACAACAGAAAAAAATGTTAAGGCGGTGCCTGACAGTGTGATACCCTGTACGGACAGACATAGGAAATGACTCAATTGCTACCCGTGCTTAAAATTATGATTTTGGTATAAAGGACTTGGGGTCTGCATATTTGTACATTTTTTCATATACCTCCCAAAGGGCAAGCAGTGCCTAACACTTTAACATACGAAATATATATATATGGGGCTCTTATATGCCATAGCAATCCGGACTACCGGGTTACTAACATAATGTAGCTTTACCCAGATATTTAACCGAAGAAGGTCTCTAAAGCTGTAGCAAGCCAAGTTCGACTTCTCCAACGCTGGGTGTAGCAGCTGAAGGTTGTGCCAAACCCAAACTCAATCGTTTCCAAATTCAATAAATCAAAAAATTCCCAATAGTTAATAGACCAACACAATTTATAAGAACTTAAATTTATGATTATTAGGAACGCGACAAAATAACAAAAATGGCTACCATCCATACTTTCATTGAGCAAACTTCCAGCTAGTCTGTCTAGGAATATTTCTTAGATTTTTGTTTATTGATTAGCTGCAAATGTTTTGCAATTGTTGGCACTGGCGTAGAAAACGTTTTCAATTTGTTATTGGTTTATATAAAAATAGTGCATATAACACTGCTGCGTATACGTAATATGGCAAATGTGGCAATACAATTAGTGTTTAATGTTCAAAACACAATTTCCATAACACAATCAAAAACTAATTGCGAGTGTAATCATTCATTCGTTAAATTAATTAATGATCTTTGAAATAAACACCATCGGTCATTATTATCCTTACAATAGGACGATGTCAAAGGCAAACATACACTAACACTAAAGCATTTTCAAATGAACAAAGATTGAAGGTTAATTGGAGCGCATGATTAATTACTGCTTGGCTTAATTAAGCGCCCGGCTCGTTAACGATGTAGGCGCATCGACAACATTTTTATATAAACTACCATAATAAATTTAGCTCTGGATTGGCAAAGATAATATCTGCTGTGTCTAAGGCCTGTGCCTGGGACACAAGGCATACTTTTTATCAGCTGGTATTAAGGGTTCTACAAAAACTTTTCACAATATTGATTCTGCATAGTCACTCACGCCGTCTCGCTCTGTCACTGTTTTTAGCTGTCGCATTCACTCACACACTGCATCTCACTCACACTAGTTTGTGGAAAAAGTGCATAAATTAAATTTAGTACATAGTTTGCATATTTTTGTACATATGTGCCTACTATGTGCATATCTTTTGGCATCTCAAAACTGCAACCAGCAGGAAATTTAAAAGAACTTGCCTGGGAGCTGGGAATACATATGCCACATACTCTATATATACATGCACATATGTACCTACATATATAGTGCAGTGCTATTTATGGCAAATTCTTTTATTTTAGCCGGCATATTTTAGATACAGCACGGCACACGAAAAATGCATTGTGTGATTAGCACGGAGCCATCTAGAACTATACGCAAAGATCAACTTGATGAATTGTCAAAAGAAAAAAAATGAAACCAGAACCATTTTTTGACTAAATAATACATTTCTGACCAAGGTTTCTAACAAAGAGTTGGCGTTTGAACGCTGTTTCATATTTTAAACTAGAATGACGGAATGTTAGGGTCATGTTAGCTGGTTGTGTTTTTGCATATGAAAAAAGATAATGGAAAAAACCGAGCGCTGTCGTTTGCACTGCTTTAGGCTGTTAAGTTTTGCTGGCTAACATTTGTTTTGCAGGCAACATGTGTATGTGTATGTTAGAGCAGTGCAGGCAGCGTCTCTCGGTTTTTTTCCATCCCCTTTACTCATATGCAAACACAACCAGCTAACATGACACTAACATTCCGGCATTCTGGCTCAAAATACGAGGTCGCTCAAATGCCAACGGCCGTTCTTACGCCTGTCTTTAATATATACTCTTTGGTTTCTAAGTTGAAAGCAAGAATGCATTCCACCCAACAGACAGAGATTGCAGAAATTTATCAGCATCGAAGCAGACCCAGAAATGTCAATTCGAATCCACAGTTGACGATTTGGCTTATCTATGAAAAAAAAAAATGCATATCTGCTTAAATAATCATACTAGTTCCCTTTAATAAAAAATTTTACAATATTTTACTAAAATCCGTATACGTATAAAGTTCGTTCCAGAATTAGCCGATCTTTCATAAAAGTGTTGGTAAATTTTTGGAAAAAAAAATTAATAGGGGAACTACCATACTTTATAAAGTAAGGTTCAAAGTTTTGTTTCATTCTCAGCAATACAATTTTGTGGAATTTTTTCATAATTTCTGGCTTGGTCAACTCTTTTGGTTGACCACTGCGATTTTTTACCTGGCAGCTCAATTGACCTCTCTGTTACCCAGTATCCACAAAGAGTAAAATCCAGCTTAGCTTTTATATAATTAGACCTCAAAACAAATGAGACTACTGCATCGCGATGACCAATTTTATCCTTGTTTTGAAAATATTCCACAAATATGTATGACATGTAGCTACAAAGTCTGATCAGTAACATATGACTGTATCATATAGCCTTCATTTAAACCAAAATCGCTTTTGGCCACATCTACGTCTATTATCTATCTATGTGGTCACAAACGCCTGATATATCAATAATTTTTTTTGTGCTATTCCATATATATTTGCATATTTCTTAGCTTTGTAGTTTAAATTTCATTCATTTTGAATTTGTTCTTATCTGGCCACACTATACGCTCCCAATTAACAAGCACAAACTGCTTGCATGCAGTCCAACAAGCAGTTTCCCGTGGTTTTCTATTCGCGAAATCAAGCGAGTCTGCTGGATGGTTGCCTCTTAGAGGAGCATGTAAATTAAAGAGCAACCTCTAGTTACATTTACTAGATTGAAGAGTTTATGATAATGCATTTTGATTGCTCTGATGGCTGATGTATGGTTGGATATAGATAACGAAAGGATGCATTAAAAACCTTCTACAAAATGAAAGCAAAAAGTCATTGAAATAAGTGCTGTGCTACGCGACCAAATACGAGGGCAGGCTAAAGAGTAATTGGATTAAGCAAAAAACCTTGTAAGCAAGCATTTCTTTCAATCTAGATATTAATTTTAGCATTTTCTATCAATATTTCAGACAATCTGCGCAACAGATTATACATAAGGAGAACCAAATAGAATCCAGCGAAATTCATGGAATAATGTATGGATGGGACCTCTGGGGCCGACAAAAGGAAATGTACATGTATGAACGACGACTGAAGCTGCGTGAGGATACTGAGGCCATAGACATATCAAGCTAAGAATGGGAAATGTGTTGCGCTGGTGCGGATCTAAGATTTGGTCTTAGGGGGAGACTTCACTTCGAAGTTTGTATATATCATAGGCCGCAAAAAACTACCAACCCATTTTTTCAACATTTGGGGGGAGGGTCCGATACCGAAAACCCATCAAGAATCCTCCACTGGTGTGATATATGAGGAAGCTGCCGCGATTGGTTAGTCGATGACTCACGTGATCAAGACATCGATTGGCTATGCTTCATATCAATAAGGATTATTTATGATTTTGGGGCGGGTGTGCAACTGTAAATGAAACTTACTTCCATCAAAACAAACCAGAATCCAAGAAGCAGAAGCGCATCTGCCAGTCCACAAGATTATGGCAATGATTTTCGGGCTGCACGTGGCATATATCATACCAAGCAAATAGTGGAGTTATTGGAGTATTATTTCCATGTTGAGACCTCATATGGCAATTTTTTTTTCAGATATAAATGAATTAAATATTACGTATACGTAAAACAAGAAATCTCGGAGAAAACAGTCAAAACTATAAACATATACATAAGAACCCAAAATAAGTTTTCAAAATGGCTTAGCTCTTAGATATTATATTCTCTAGATCATAATAATAAATGATGCCCAGATAGCAATGATAGTATGTCATTTCAATTGTTATGCTTCAGAAACAGTCAAAGTTAACAATGACATCGCACCTTGAGAAAGATTCATCGCAAGAATCAAAAAATATTGCCGTCAGTTCACTACTTGGATATTGGTCAATGATCGGGGTTTTGATCAAAAAGCACTGCCAACGAAGCCACCATGGCTTGAAATGATGTGCAATATGTTAAATTCACTTCTTTTTTTCGCATTAAGGTAGCCTATAAACTAGTGCAGGAGAAAACATCGATGATCGAAGTTGAAAATATCTATATATCGATGTTGGCCAACAGAGATGTTTCTCCAGCACTACTAAACACCTATTTGATGAGTGCAAAAGTGCTGGAGAAACATCTCTGTTGGCCAACATGGATATATAGGGATTTTAAACTTCGGTCATCGATGTTTTCTCCAGCACTACTATAAACAGAGCGTAATTGGTCTAAAAGAAGATTTTACTGCTTGGCTAGTTGGATTACTTTTTAGCCAACCCGCTTATGCAAGGATTCATCGCAAGGTGGGGAGGTTTGAATGGTGGTGGTTGAGTGTTGTGTATAATCTTAACTTGATGTAGTACCCACTTTGATAGTTTGCAGCTTGCACTTGCACTTTTTGCTGTCGTCGTTGTTGCTGTTGCTGTTTTAGTTGTTGTGGCTCTTGCTGCTGTTGTTGTCGTTGTGGTTGTTGTCAGTGTGCCGCCACAAACTTTAGTTGCCACAGTTGCTACTTTTTTTGTAGTTGTTTAATAAAATCGGCAATATTTGGCACGCGCGTGTCACTGCTATACATATACATATGCATATGTATGCATGTACGTGTGTGTGTGTAGATGTGTTGGTGCTTTTGTGTAAATATATGCACACGCCATATGTACATATATGCAGCGGCACATACATAGATAGATCTTATGCATATGCTCTTATATGCAATAAAGTATCTGCATGTGTGTGTGGAACTCTCGATTTGGACAACAAGCTGGATAAGTACACACTCCACCACTCCAAAACGACTAACACACGTTTAAGCGCCAGTGCCAGAGTTGCATGCACAATTCCATATCCAACGACGACGACGACGACGTAGCGCCGTAGCGGCCACTACATAGTAGCCGGATAGTACTTATTGCTGACTTGGTAGCCTCGTTCGTTTATGGCTTGATAATTATGTATTTAACGCTTTTTCACTTTTTCTTTTTTTTCTTTTTGTATATAGATTTAGATATATACTATATAGGTATATTGCATTGCCTGATATTTATAATGCTTTACAACAGCAACAAAAACAAAAAACAAAAAAAGCATGAATGCATTTTGGCATCTACTATTATACATATGCATACATATTGTTGTATTTAGTAATAAATGCACTTTTTTGTGCATATATACGTATGTATATGTATATATAGATCTATATGCACACACATAAACTATGTATGTCGCGCGACACCCACGACGACGACGACGGCGACGACGACGACGATGGCAACACTGCGTCCTCTTTGACGTTTACAACTCAACTCCGTTGCAAGCTTTGAAGCTATCATCGGTGCTGGCTATATGTTATATATTTCTATTTTTACAATTGCAATAAAGTTGTTTTTTTTTGTTTTCTTCTTCAAAGATACTTATTTTTAATCTTTTTTATTTTGATATGGCTTCATATAAATTGCCTTTGTAGCTTAATTTGTTGGTCTTTGTGTTTTGTCCCTACTAATATTTTTGTTACAGTGTAGTACTCTCCATACTACTCCATACTACTCTACTCTACTCTACGGCACGGACTTCGCTTCGATATGGCAACAAGGCAGGCAGAGGCAGGCAAGCAGGCAAACAAACAAACGCGTCGTCCGTCTTGCTTTCACGTTGATGTTTCCGTTAGTGTTGTTTGTGCGATACTGACTCAATTTGTTGCTCAGCAAAATGTACATTCCCTTGCTTTCTACTGCTGCTGCTGCTGCTACTGCTGCTGCTGCTGCTAGTTGTGTGTGTGTCTGTGTTCGTTTCGTTTGTTGTGTTCGGCCAACAACAACAACAACAAGAACAGCAGCAGCAGCAACAGCAGCGGCAGCGGCAGCAGGAGAGTGAAAGCGCCATCGGCGTTGACTATGACAGTGGCAATCGGTCGAGGGCGAGGGCGAGAGTAAGCATACGCATGAGAACAAAAATGAGAGTAAGAGTGTGGTGGTCGTTCGGTCGGTTGGTTAGTTTAAGCTCGCTCTGCATTAACTTGCGCGCGCTCCCGTCAGCATTTATGCTCCTTTTACTTTTAGCTTTCCTTTTCGGCCCTTAACAGGCAGCTACACTCCCTCTCGCTCTCCCTAGCAGTCCACTTGTATGTCAAACAAAACAAAACAAAAAAAAAAACTAAACGAAAAGTTAAAGTTAGCTTTTAGGCGCCGAATTTTACATACCCTTTTATGGGGCTTAGAGCTGCCTTGAAATGCTTCGAAGAACTTAATTCTTTAGGGAATTTGTTATGTTGACATACTTCTAGGAATAATCGATGAGTATCTTAACGAAAAATTAAAGTTAACCGAAGTTTGCATACACTCTTTTGGGGCTTCGAGCTGGCTTGGTATGCTTCGTAGAACTTATTTAATTAGGGTATTTTGTATTTTTACATACTTCTAGGAGTTATCGATGTTAAACTCCTATTTAATGAGCACTAGCAAAATGTCTTCTGGGATTCATAACCAAAAAGCTAAGCCAAACAAAAAGCAAATAGTTTAGGAGAAATTAACGTTTATTTTTAGCTGCCTAATTTTACATAGACTGCCGTCAAAAAGCTAAGCCAAACAAAAAGCAAATAGTTTAGGAGAAATTAACGTTTATTTTTAGGTGCCTAACTTTACATACACTGCCGTCAAAAAGTTTAAGACCAGTGTTTCAAAAGAAGAAAAATTAGAAGCTTAATATACCCTCATCTCAATAAACTGGCCTAGCTCGTCTAACTTTAGCATTAAATTAGTTTTTTTAGTTAGGTTAAGTAAAAAATTGCTTCAGTTATTTTTTGTATATTTTTCTACAATCTTTTTTATTATAATCCCATAATTTTAAATTTCCTGAAGTCATATAACATCATAATTAAGTAGAAAAGGTAATTCTTAAATTAACTATATTACAATTCACGTAGACTGCAAATATTCAAAACTATAAGGTTTTCCAATAAGATGTGTTATTTTGGTATTCAAAGAATATGCCATTTTTTGAGATAAATGATCGGATATTTATTTCATAATAAAGAGGAAGGTATGCCGTTAATAATGAAAAACAACATCAGCCAAATGGCCACTACGACCACGCTTACAGGACCATATCCTTTTCATGAAATTTTCCATAACCAAATCGCAAAGTGGCTGCCCTATGTCCTCGATAGGCCCAAAGACCCCGCCGGACCATAAACCGCACCAAACAGTCACACGTTGAGGATGGAGAGGCTTCTCAATAATAACTCTTGGGTTTTCCGAGCCCCAGATGCGACAATTCTGCTTGTTGACGTAGCCACCGAGGTGGAAATGGGCCTCATCGGTCAAGATGATTTTTCCATGGAATTCCGGATCATTTTTATGCATTTCAAGGACCCAATCAGCAAAGACACGACCTTGTTGATGATCGGCCGGCTTGAGTTCTTGTGTTAACTGAACTTTATAAGCCTTAAGACCCAAGTCTTTATGCAAAATACGGTGTAATGACGTTTGTGGAATGCCCAATTCCAAAGAACAACGAGGAATGAACAAACCTGGGTTTTCTTCAACACTTTGGGCTACAGCAGCAATACTCTCAGTTGTTCTTGAGCGACGTGCACGGGTTTTATTCTTCACATCACTAACTTGTCCCAACAGCTCGAATTTTTCCACCAATTTCTGTATTGCGTTGCGACAAGGTGCTTCACAACGACCCAAAAACGCTTTAGTTTTGCGAACTGTGACTGCAAGATTTTCACCATTTTTGTTGTGAATTTTAATAATTTCGATGCGGTGTTGAAGCGTGTATCGTTCCATTTTTAGTAATGGCGTAGTTTCTACTTGTCAAATGTCAAAGAATAAAAGCTTCAAAAGTGACAGCTACCGAAATACCGGGTGATTCATAATAACACCTCTTGTTGGAAAACCCTATAAAACCGTGAAATGAATTGAATTGAAATAGAAAAATAAGTAAAATTTAGTCTTCTTAAAAATTCGTTAAGCAATATGTTTAGTTCATATTTCCCCTACGACAAATTCGTATATCAAAATTTGATACCAAACATATGTCAAAGTTGTGCAAAGTTTATTTAGATTGAAAAGAAAAAGATGGAACTCTGAAATACATGGTGTGGCCACCTCAATCAACTGATCTCAAAAAAACATTGTTCAACTTCACAAAAATCACTGTGGAAGATCCTGAAAGATGCGTGGTACACAATTGAAAGAGTAACTATTGAAAAATTGATTGGAAGTCTCTCTTTGAGTCTCTCTTGACCGTGTTAAGTTTCAACTTTTTAGAACCCACTATATGGCATTTTATCCGACAATATTGAATTAGTTCCTAAAGAATTCTTATTTTTTGAAGTTTTGTTTTACGGCATAGTTCAAGTGAAGGTTATCTCGGGTCAAAGTTGGTATAGGGAAAACTTTTTTTTCATTAAATCGACATACAACTTGACACATGTTTCCAAACGATAAAAGCTGGATGGATGGAATTTCGAAATTGTAATTTCTGGTAAAAGTGAGCATTCAAAATGGAATTTTGAAAAATTCGTCTTAAGGTTCTTGCTCCAGCTCCCAAGTAGGCTTATTTCGAGTCAAACTTACAAAAAAAAAGAGGAAAAAACCACTACGGGGTTAAAGAAACGAAGATAGATCTTAATACTTAGCTCGCATACGGGGGGTTGGCACGCGAATCACACAGGAGACGGAGGGCCCTAGCTATGAATATAATAAAGTTTAAGGCGTAACATCAGTGTGGAGGAGCATGATCCTTTAAGGTTTTGGCGGGTTGTTGGTTTTATTTCAAAGAAACTTTATTTTAATCAAAATCCATATAGGTGACGATATGATACATATTTTTAGCTACAAAAATTTATTTTTCCAAAGTAATAAAAAGAAAAATTACGCCAGTGGAGAGCTACGAGTAAATGACTGATTTTCGGAGAGGCCTTCACGGCTGCAGCTTTTTGACATTGTTTCCTCTTAGCCTATGGACCAAAATAAAGTGATCCAAGTAGAGCGTTTCAAAAATGTCAATTTTAAAAAAAATTGGCATAAGTTTGGAAAAAAAACAATTTTTCGTGAAAAAATTAATGAAAAAGGGCTTGTAAAATAAAAAGTTTTTATTATTTTCACAGAATCTTACGTGGTTCATAAGAAAATGATGTTATAAAGATTGTGTCAAAATTTCAAATCGATCAGATAAAAATTGACTGACTTGTTCTTAAAGCCATTCGAAAAAAAGTTGTTTCGAGAAAAACGCGATTAAGGTTTTAAAACTGAACCGGCCATGCGCCCGACGCTTATAAGTGGGAAACAATTTTTTTTTAAAAACTTACTCTGAGAAATTAAATATTCGGCAGTCTTTCCGACTTCCGGACCACTGTAGCGTTTTTCAAGCAGAGATCCTTGCCATTAAAGAGGCTTTGGTCTGCTTACGCAATACCGGCCTGGAAACCGGTGCGATCAATATATTCTCGGATAGCTAGGCAGCCATTATGTCACTTCGAGCACTATCTTCCAACTCGATCAGTCAACAACTGCCGCAAATCTCTTCAAGAGATTGCACAGCAGTTTGTTATTAACCTCATTTGGGTGCCAGGACACCAAAATATAACAGACAATGAAATAGCAGATGACAGGGCACGACCTCTACCCTCCTACTGGATAAGGAGGATATTCGTATGCCAATGGCCACTTTTAAGCTACAAATAAGGGAAAAATTTAGCTCTCACGCATAAAGGCTGTGGCATAATACACCCCATTGCACAATCAGTCAAATATGGCCTCAAATCGACCCAAAGAGATAATGATGAGAGATGTTCACAAAATTCTCAATAGTTTTCAACAGCTTAAGCAATCTGATAATGATCATTGTCATAATGGAAAATAAAGCAATCGTTAATTGGAGCATACTTTGGTCCGTTCCCAGCCAATGCCATCTTTGAACGAATCAATTTATGCTGCCCTGTGATCTCTCTCTCTTAATTCCTGTTATTCCCAGTTGGACATAGGGCCTCTACAAACCGTTTCCATCGGCTACGATCCTTCGCGATGAACTTGACCTCCTTAAAAGATTTCCCTGTGGACCTAAGTTCTTTCTCGAGTGTCCGCATCCAAGTGCATCTAGGGCGTCCTTTCTTTCTGCTACCTTGCGGGTTCCATTCGAGCGCTTGTTTACATAGTTCTGTGGGATCCTTGCGAAGGGTATCCTATGTTCTCCTGTAGCCCATTTGTTTACCATGGTTTTGATTGTGGACCAACAAGTACCACTGAAAGGCGCAGGGGCAGTGGTCAGGGTGAAGTCACCCTGTCGTGCTAGATCGTCAGCGATCGTGTTACCATCCACTCCTGGACCCTGAGGGTACCCAACATAACACGACTTTGTTCCGGGAGGACAGGGCTTGGAGGTAATTATGGCATTCTTTAACCATCCTGGAAAAGATGCTCCGTGATGATAATGCCCTTATAGCAGCTTGGCTATCTGAGTAGATACAGATGTTTGCTCCCCTAGTTCCCTTGCTAAGGATACTATGGGCGCAGATCTCTATGGCATGAATATCTGCTTTAAAGACGCTGGGCCAGATGCCCATTGCAGTAGAGATTCTGGTGTTAGGTCCAACGACTCCAGCACCTACACCCTGTTCAGTTTTGGACCCATCCGTTGCCACCGTAAGTTTACACAGGGGCTGCCATCAGCCCAAGTCTCCCGAAGAGATCTAAATTTCTTTTTATGATATCATTCCGTGATCATAAGATCTCAACTAGAGCAGATCGATACGTCAGGAAGGGAATATATAAGTGCGGCATGACCAGTGTCGCTTGCTAAGAGTCCAGATGTGATCTGGATATGTAGTAGTCATGAGTCAGTTGTTACTAAATGATAAAACTACTTTTATTATTTCTGGCATCCAAAAGTGCTATTCCTCACGTACCGGAAAATAAAAAAGAATTTTTAAAAATAAGCTTCAACAAGTTATGATCTAAATCTCCACCTAAAGATGCCCAGTAATGTTGACCATTTCTTGGGGCCCCTTTTATGATATCTCCGGCTAATCAGGCTGGATTGGATTGCAAAACAATCCACAAAATAGTCGTACTGATTTGGTTGGAGTGGATAGACGAACGGCTGCCGGTTTTTCCGCCTGGTATTGTGGAATTGGGGGCGAGCCACAAAGACAAACTGTTAATGCACTCAGACTTTCTCCTCTCTCCAAGCCTCAAAAGCAAACTTTCAGTAGATCCTATCCTAATAAATAGTTAGTGTATTGACCGTTTCTTTGAATACATATTTTTAAACTCAGTCCGAGTACTTTCCGCACAGACCCTGCATATGACAAGGCCATGTTAGTTACAACATTCATAACTCACAAACGGCTGTACCGATTTTTATGATCGTTGATTTTTTGAGGTTAGGTTAGGTTAAGGCGGCAGCTAGGACGTGACGTCCCAACTCACTTAGGCTAGAAAAATTGGCCCGTTGTGATACCGCAAGGGTGGACTTTACTACACCCTTCCCCACTAGAGAGGTCCTTAAGATGCTCTACTTCACAGCCATCCGGTGGCCTCAATAAACCTCGAAAGGCATTTCGGACTCTTTTCTGAGAGCTGCTATAAGTCATTTAGGAAGTGTGACTTGAGAAAGCGGAACCTTGTTCTACATAGTCCCGGGCAGTGCCAGAAGAGGTATTCCATCGTCTCCAGCTCTTCCTCATCGCCACAACTTCTTGAACTTGTAACCACCCCAAAGAGAAAGATCAAAGAAAATGAATTTTCTCAAAAATGTGGCATGAAAGGGAATTTTTTTCGAGAGAAAATTTTCAACACTTTTCTAAGAGTACGTAAATCCATCGATGCACATTATGGCGCTAATCAGCAGTTCCAGTATGGTAGCACGAAGTAGTTATGCAGGATCCGTCATTAAATTTATATGTATAATATCACTTAGCCAAAAACCTTGCCAAATCCCACTAAAAACAGTTTCTATATGTCTTCCATGCATGTAGTTTCAGTTCGTTTTGGCACCATCTACTAATCACCACAACTAACGCCCTCCTACTGTGCTTTGTTTATTTCAATTTAGTAGACCGAATACATTTCCAACCATATCATCTCTAATTGTTTAACAAATATAATTCCAAATTGAATATACTCTGTCCCGAGATGGGAGAGCATTAAAAGCCGAAGCCGACAAGCATCGTTCCAATGTTGAATGCATGCCACAAGACAGAGTCAGTCCGTCAGTCAGCTGGTACGTTTTGGTACGTCTGTCTCAGCCGTCCGTGGTAAAGGCAAAGCCAGAGCCAAAGCCAGAGCCATGGCGTTTGCCATCGTCACCTTCCGGGCGCATTGGCAGCAGCGTGGCTCTTGCCGGGTCCGTCAGTCTTTGCTGCTGCTCTATGTGTTTCTTCATATGTTCCCGCAGTTCCGTTGCGTCACCGGGTTTGCTGTTGTTAGAGCCGTAGCGGAGGCAGGGGCGGCGGTTTGGGAATGTTTGCTTCTTGGGGCATATAGGTTTGGGGCGGCCTGCAGTGTTGAGGTAGCTGGAATGGTGAATTTATGTTCGGGCTCTGCACAAGTACGACTGTGTTGTGTGGGGTGTTGGGGGAGTGGTTCCACTGCTGGGACTGTAGGTGGTTAAGTGGGTCTGTAAGCGTATGTGTGTGTGTGTGTGTGTGTGTCTGTTGCAAAGTGCGGCGCTAACGGTGGTTGTTGATTGTTGTAACTGTTGTTTTTGTTATAATTCACATTGTTTCATATGCGTTTTCGTTTACTACTCCAAAAATGTGGCACGAACACGAGTTCACTCGTGCATACTCACATATTAAAAGCACTTATGTATTGTATGTATATATATATATATGTATATATGCGTGTATATGTATGCCAGATATGCATACACATTGATTTAGTATGTGTTTTTTTTTTGGTTTTTAAAAATTGTATGTGTTTTAAGAAGTTTCCGCATTACTTCTGGTTTTTATATTTTTTATGTCGCAAAGTTATTCCCATTGGCACTCAAACAAATTGCTGCCGTTATTTTGTAAGCCTTTTTTTTTTTTTTTTGCTCTTGCTAAATGCACCATTTATATAATATACATACAAACAGTTTGACAGTTTGAGTGCCAGTTTATTTTTGCATATATGCAATATTGCGTATACGCCGCGTTTGTCTCAGACGTTTTTCCTTTTTTTTTTTTTGTATTTAAGTCGCTTTCAACATGGCCTTAAGTAAATGGCAAGCAACATTTTAAATGCCAAAAGTAACCATACCAAACAGTCAACTGACAATCTCTATAGAAAATTTCATTTATTAAAGGTTAAATTAATATTTGGTGTGTCTTATACCTCTTAACTTCATTTATAACCGCTGACACAAAACTTTATTATATACTTGTACACAGAGACAGACACAGACATAGACACATGCATATATAGTATATAAGTTGTATATAGTATTGATTTGTGTTGGGATACCAGCAACGAGCTGGCACTGCTTTAATTACAAGCCCTAAGGGTGAACTTTAAATGCTCTACAGCATAAGTATCTTTTAAATAAAATAAGAATGTTTTTAGGTAAAATTTTATACAAAATTTTCAAATTGCCAAAGAATTTTTATAAACTAATGAAGCAGATCGTTTCATAGTTTGAAAAATACAATATTTCTCTAATTTAACGCGAAAAATCGTAGATATCCCCAAAGGCTCGAGCTGGATAAGCTACTGGATTCTGCCCCCCAGCGATTTTTGAGCACTTATGATGCAGTTCAAAACATAGGGCAAACAAAATAATTGTTCCCAATAATTCAGTTTTTACTCTCAAAAAACCGGATAGTACCGAAGGTCCAACTTTGGGGGCGAACGCAGTAGTCACTGGACCTAGCGTCGTCCCTACGCACAAGACTCCAACGATGGGCTTGAAGAGGTCACTGGACCTGTCAGCTCTACACCGGCAAAGAAGCAGGCAACTGTGCCCGATCGCACCTTGGCCAAGAGCAAAGTGGAAGGCACCTCGAAGGCCCCTGTCAGCCTAAGTAGTCAGCAAGGTGCTACCACAAGCACAGCTGTCTGTCAGTCGGGTGCGGGGGAGGCCCTCCACAAGCAAGGCTAAAATGGATAGGTATGCGGACCGGAAGAACGCTGCCCAGTAGTGCTGGAGAAAACATCGATGTTATACCGATGCATCGATGTATCGAAGTTTAAAATATATATGTATCGATGTTGGCCAACAGAGATGTTTCTCCAGCACTTCTGCACTCATCAAATGGGTGTTTAGTAGTGCTGCAAAAACATCTCTGTTGGCCAACATCGATATATAGATATGTTAAACTACGATACATCGATGCATAGATATTACATCGATGTTTTCTCCAGCACTACTGCCCATATCCTGAAACGTCAAGCAACAACAAATGTCACGACCCCATCGACCCAATGGCTGAGAAAGGCAGAGTGGGCAAAATCTGTGTGGCCAAATTTTGCTCTCGAGCAAACGAAAGAGGACTCGAAACATTTACAGCCAAAACGCCAACGCTCCCAGGAAGCCTTGGTTCCCAATACTCCCAAGAGGGCAAAGGCGAATGCACAAGTGGTGGCAAATAGGAGCCTTGCGGAAATGGCAAAAGAAAATATACTTCTGGGGGTCTTGGATCAGGGTAATCCAGATGGCAGGATCCCCAGAAATCAATGGAAGAGGAGAGAGAGATAGCACTGGCTGTTCACTGCTTTGAGGCTCTATAGGCAGATCCAGGCTCACCACCAGTCTGCAAAGACGTTGGGTGGTATCAGGGCAACGTGAAGGTGATTGCCTGCGAAGGAGTCAGATCGGCTGAGCTCTATAAAGCGGGCGTATAGAGAGTGTGCGAGGCTTACCCGGCGCCAATCTAGTTGCTGTAGACTGGAGGGACGTACCCAGTAGACCGCGTGCCTTAATGTGAGAAGATCCTGTTGATGTTGCAACGATGCAACCCACACCTTCCATCCTCTGATTGGAAGGTCGTGAAGGTAGAGGAGACGCAGACTCCCATGAGGATCCCATCCTGCTGATCCTCAATATAAAGTCGCTGGCGCCGAACTTAACTTCGGTTTTAGCTCGGTGCAGATCCGAATCTATAAATCGGACGCCAGGCAGACTGAATACCACCAGGAAATGAAGGTAGCTCTGGCCTCTGAAATAGAGGAACCTGAAAAGTACCCCGAGGTCGACGACTGTGAGTCGGTGATGTCTGACGGGTCTTTGCTATGCGGTCTTAGCGAGCTATGTTGGGAGAGTGCTGACTCCGCTGATGACAGCAACGACATGGACGCCAACATAACGGCGATGAAGGTCAAACCGCCTGATATCTCTGCGAATCTTGCAGATTGGAGGTTTATCACAGTAAAGCAGCAACCGCTGCCCTAATGCTTCGCCTGTCTGAGGGCGAAGTCGATCTGGTGCTGATCCAGGAATCTTCTGGGCTCAGTACACCAAAATACAGACTATTGGTAGCCCAAGAAGAAGGTAAAATCCACTCATGCATTTTGGCAAAAAAAGCACCTTAGTGTATTTTTGCTTTATAATTACAGCGATGGTGATACCACATCGGTAAGTCTGGAGCTCCAGAATAAACCGATGCGTATAGCGTCCGCATACATGGCTTATGAGGACATGGACCCACTTCCGGGTCACAAACTCCAGAAAATGGTCAAGGACAGCGATGATCTGGTGCTGATCCAGGAACCTTGGATTGTATCCAACAGGTTATCCTGGCTCAGTAAATATAAATCAAATTGATTTAGTGGAAAAAAAAAAATATGACAATCTGTATGGCCCTATGCTCCTCACATGAGTAAAAGGAATAAATATATATATGTATACGACATTCTGAGCCCACTGTGCGATGGTAACCATTCAAGTTAGATCCCAAATTATGTCACGGGAGACAAGTTCAATTTAATTTTTTGATAACGTATCTATATTATATAGCTTCAACAAGGCTATTACAAAGCATCTCAAAAAAACCGAAATTTCTATGTTTCTACCCTTAAGCTACCCTGCGACGTGCAGATGTGAACAGGTCAGGCACTAGCTTTTATAAGAGTGTCATGCTGCAGGTGTATGCCGACGACGTTGACATTATTGGCACTAACATACGTGCAGTAAGTGAAGCCTTCTCAAAAATTGAAAAAGAGTCGAAAAACATGGGTCTGGCAGTAAATCTGAACAAGACGAAATATCTGCTGTCTACAAGTAAAGAAACGACACCACGGAATAGACAGCTACAGCTTCGAAGTTGTAAAGGATTTCGTGTACTTGGGTACAGTATTAACGACACAAAAAATGACGTCAGCATGGAAATACGTCGACGGATTAATCTTGCTAACCGGTGTTACTTTGAGCTAAGTAAGGAAATCAAGAGTAAAGCTCTCTCTCGACACACGATAATAACCCTCTACAAATCCCCTATCATACCCGTGCTTCTCTACTGCGATGAAGCATGGACATTGTCTTCATCCGATAAGGCGATTTTAGGGGCTTTCGAGAGAAAAATCCTCCGACGTTTCTTTGGACCGATAAATGTGAATGGTGATTTTCGTATTCGAATGAACCACGAGCTGGTTGAGCTATACGGCGACACTGATCTAGCTCGGCGCATACAACTACAACGTCTGCGCTGGTTAGGTCATGTTGCACGAATGGATGATAATGCTTTAGCCAAGAAGGTATTCGAGCGGAAATCATTGGAGGGTCGACGACGACAGGGACATGGGAAGGTCAGGCAACGGAGGATCTTCGTAGCCTTGAGATTGCCAATTGGCGCCAGCAAGCACTGGACAGAAACCGCTGGCGTAGGATAATTTCTGCGGCCAAGACCGATTACCGGTTGCAATGGTCAAAATAGTAGTAGTAGTATTCATGAAGCCATTCGAAAAAAGTGGTTTCGAGAAAAACGCGCTTAAAATTTTCGAACTGAAACCAACGCGCGGCGGGATGCCATTCGCTCGACGTTAATTAGTGGGGAAAACATTTTTCTTTTAAAAAATCTTTTCGTCACATAATTGTCTACCAAATTTAATTTAATGAAAAACATTGTTAAATTTTGTAGATAAATATAATCTAATAAAGGCAACTCATACTTGTAGAAAGGTGAAACTAGGCGGATTTGAAAATAATATCCGCTCCGGTCATGTCTAACTTTACAGTCCATAGATGCCCATATTGCGTATACGTAATTTTTTTTTAAATCACAAAATTCTTGATCACTCAAAATTTTAAAAACAAATGAATTTTTATATTAAAACATAAGTAACATAAACCCCCCCTCTCACTCTCTCCCTTAGTTATAGCCTTCTCTCTTTATCGTAATTAGGCATCACAATGGGCCGCAAGGCCTACGGGTGATCTCGGCCTTGTGCCGAGCAGCCTACACAAAAACATTGTTAAATTTTGTAGATAAATATAATCTAATAAAGGCAACTCATACTTGTAGAAAGGTGAAACTAGGCGGATTTGAAAATAATATCCGCTCCGGTCATGTCTAACTTTACAGTCCATAGATGCCCATATTGCGTATACGTAATTTTTTTTTAAATCACAAAATTCTTGATCACTCAAAATTTTAAAAACAAATGAATTTTTATATTAAAACATAAGTAACATAAACCCCCCCTCTCACTCTCTCCCTTAGTTATAGCCTTCTCTCTTTATCGTAATTAGGCATCACAATGGGCCGCAAGGCCTACGGGTGATCTCGGCCTTGTGCCGAGCAGCCTACACAACCTAACCTAACATAGTAGTAGTATTAATTAAATTTCATTTACACAAAAGTTAATTCTTTGGAATTGAGGCATATTTTTCTCGATACAGCGTAGAGAGTAGAGCCTAACACAATGCCTTGAGGGACCTGAGCTAGGTCTTACAGTTGACTTGAAAGGAATTGTCGTCTTAAAAGCTACTTATTACCTGAAAAAGCAATCGTTTTAGCTTCCAACGAAGACCAGCCTGCCACACCCTGTCGAAGGCTTGCTGGATATCCATAAACACCAACAAATCGTATTCTTTCTGTTCCATGGCTTTCAGGGCAAAATTTTTCACACGGTGTAAATGTTCAGGCGTTCCATTGCTCTTACGGAAGCCACTTCACTTTTTCAAGACCTGTTTCAGCATCTTTCAGATGATCTTGTTGACCAAGAGGATATGTCCTCTTGTCCGGGTGCCCTTTTTGGTTTAAGCTGCTTAATTTCATATATAGCAATGATGGTTCAAGTGGTCAAAATTTTTTTAATAAAATTGATTTTTGAAAAAAGTTTGCTTCCAAATGAAAACTTCTTCTTTCACAAACAAGTTTTAAGATTAAATCGATACCTTCCCGAATCTCAAGAGTACATACTTTGGGATAATTAAAAAAAAAAATTTGATTTAATTTTGTTTGACCAGCACAAGTGTACATAATCCCTTAAAGCTTGTTCGTCTTAAAGCCAAAAGCCTTTTCCTAGTAACTCATACAGCCAAGCCAAAGGGATTAAAGAATCCAGCTGCTTACATATACATACTTAGACAAGGACATACCCTATATACGAACATACTTAAATGATAACATACATAAGTAAATGTGACGTTTGACTTTTTGGTTCTTAGTCAAAGGTCCGAAAGGAATTCATTCAGGGAGCAACATTTGGTGTTACGCACAGAACAACCCAAAATTGGAGCACATTAATCAAACCAATTAATACCATAAATGTAGACAACACATATATACACATACACTTACACACACTAAAAGAAAACAAAAAAACTAGTGGAACGTTTACGGAACAGACGTACCGACTATAAAATACCCTGGACCCACAAAAAATTTAAAATAAAAATGTATATTTATATCTAATTGAGTATATAACGATTTGGGGGGGGGATCTTTCATGGATGATGTTTTACAATTTATTTTGATACAGAAAAAGGATTAGAAGAAGGAAATAATAAAAACAAATACATTAGTTTAATTTATTCTATTTAAATATATCTTAGCTTCGTAGAGCAAAACATGAAGCTCGTTTTCGATTGCGAACAATGGATGCATTCCATTAAAGATTCAATATCAAGCGTATCACCAAATTCGGACATGTATGTAAAATGGCCACGTAATTGAGTCGATCCTGAGCCATGGTAGATCTTAAATAAGTTTTAATTCGGCGTAATACAAAAAGCTTCTTTCATTGGAACATGAAGAACCAGGTATCGTCAGAACCAATGTATGAAAAACGAACGAATTCGGTAACGATTTTCAGATAATTTTCCGTTTCTCTAAGAAACTTAACAATTGTGCTCAAATCTGAAGCTTTTTTACCCTTGCGCGCCATTATCTCCAATAAGAAGTCTCTATCTTTGGTCAAACGGAATTCATTAAAATCTCCTCTGTTAAATTTTATGATTGCGTCAGTATTTTTTGATTTGCCAATCGCGAAAGTTTCTAGAGATTTGAAAAATCGGGCATTGTTGGAATCAAATCTTTCTTTGAGAGAAAAATTCATCTGGTCGAAAATCTCACAAAATATTTTTTTGTAATAATCTTTTGGGGAATCAAAAATATGGTTTTCTGTTACGCCATCTTTCAGTCGTTTTGGAATTCGATGTTTTCTTGGCTATTTTGGCCCTTCAATCTCAAGTTTAGATGCCAATTCGCAACTGTTTTTCCAAATCGGTATGTACCCACTGGGATGTTTTCCGAGTGGGTACCACTACCCATACTACCCACGTCAACCGCCGGCCCTGCATATACATACATACACATATTCATATATCAGAGCTCGCAAAAGACTGTCCAAACCTGAAAACCCCCCATAGATCCGCCATTGATCTCCCGTATAAGCCCTGTTGACCCGTTTGCATTCTGTTCAAGATTGGGCTTTATTTTCAGCTAATTATTACCTTCTTGGGCGCAATAGTGTTCGCAGAATCTTTCTCATTATCGAAGTCAGCAGCTGGTTCCAACTGGTTCAACATTATCATATCTTGTTGATTCATTCAAAAAAGGGAATGGGCTTTGTGTCAAATATTGGAGAAGACTTAAAAGCTGAGGATCGAAAGAGTTCTCCAGAGTGTAATCTTCTGTAGTTTTTATGAACTTGCTTTTGAACCTCTGAACCATTTTCGCGTGAAACATCCCAATGGCACCAAAGAGAAAAAAATACATATGCGATGTATGAATTGGATACCAGGGACAGGATTGGTCCATGGATTCATATAAATTGAAAAAGTATGTTCACCTAAAGGCCTATACGCAGTTCGGAAAATTTTGCGCAGAATGACAAAACTTCATATAAAAAAAAGTCCCATTTGGGATATCCCATTTGGGATTTTTTTGTTTATACGAAGTTTGTTATTCCGCGCGAAATTTTTTGAACTGCGTATAGGCCTTAAGCTTAAGAACTCAAATGTAAGTTTCTTCTTAGTTTTTTATGATGTCAGTTGGTTTTTGCATACAGGGTTCTTTTAAGTAGTAAACTCAATCCGAAGAAAATTGTGGAAATTAGGCATAGTGAAGGGGATAGCATAATAAAGAAACCGAATTTTGTCGATTTGGAAAAACTTCTAAGCTCTAGCTGATATGAATAGTTTTACTTCATTTTCACATTAAACTCCGAGCTAAACACACGCAACAAATTTTTCTAAACAATTTTGAGAAACAACAAAATTTACAAGTGTTATAAATAATTTCAATATGTTCAAGAATTTAAAGAATACTTTCTCACTAATTTGGCACACTGTCGAACAAATATGCGGTACGCCGAGCAGTTGCGTAACTGGAACCACTTAGACTATTGCACAATACTGGCTTTACACGGGCTACTCTGGATTCTGGCCGGGAACTAATGCGGCCGCAGTTGCAACTACGGTCTTATGAATGCAAACAGGCACAGCAAAGAATGGAGAAACTCTGCGGATCATATGGTTTTTATAGAAGCGCAGCAAGGTCTACACCACTGGAAAAGAAGCAAGCCCAGAAAGTCAATGATAAGGCAATAGACGTTAATACCGCGTACATTAAAAAGTATCTAGTTAAAGCCTATACGCAGTTCGAAAAATTCCGCGCGGAATGACAAAACTTCATATAAAAAAAAAAGTCCCAAATGGGATATCCCAAATGGGATTTTTTTATATGAAGTTTTGTCACTCCGCGCGAAATTTTTCGAACTGAGCAGACCCCTTTAAAGACAAAAACGATTCTGAAACCCGTTTAGACATACCTATCGCCCCAGCGCACTGTGGGCTCAAATTTTCATATTTTGGCCAAAACCCTGTCATTAACATAATAATTTTTTTAGAGTGATGAAATTTTACACACGCATTCCTAAAGGATTGAACTTTTTTTCTGGGAAGTTTGAGCCTCCTCGGATTTTTTTGAGATATAGATTTTCCAGACCAAAATTGGAAAAAAATTTTAAAAAACCAAAACAATTTTTTTAACTTAATTAAAAAAAAAAACGGTTAATTGAAATTGGACCATATTTCATACAGAGGTAGATATGAGCTCCTCATACATTGAAAAAATAGCCTATACCCAAAATATTGAATGGCTTTGGAGTTATAGCCCCAAACAGTTTCAGCTTTCCAATCCAATTACAAAAAGAGGACACGACCAATCAATCTGGTTTTTAACGGCTATAATTTTTTTTTGCATGCTCTTTCAATTTCCGAAAAAAAATTTCAAAAATCAATATTTAAATTTTTACGTTTTTTCGTGAAAATTTATAATTTTTACATTTCTTGATTTGTAACTTTGTAAGTATGCTTTAAAATTTTCAAATTGTAAATTTTTTGCACATTTTAGTAGAACTTTTAAAAAAATAGTTATTAAAGCATACTATTAGGCAGCTAAAAAATTAAAAAAAATAGTAAAATTTCCTGGGGGTCAATTTTAAAAATTCAACTTTTCGATACAAAATTCAATATCCAAAAATCGGAAGGAATTACATTTGGTTGTATAACATGTGAAGAAATTTATAAAATTTTTTTCGATCAAATATCGAGTGGTAGTCGGAGGTACCTTTAAAGCAAAGCAGCCAAATGATATAAAAACCAAGAAAATCTTTTTAACTACTCGAATATATTTAAAACCGAAAAGTTTTTAAGCTCAGTTTTATTTTTTTTCTGAAGTAATATTTATGAATAGTAAAGTGAATGAATATTTCGTAGCTACATGTATCATGGTAAGTGCATTTTTTTTTTCTGTAAATTATCGCGAAAGTTCATAAAATACAAAATGTCAACTTTGATTGTCAATAACTTTAAAACCACTAATTATAGCTACAAAATTTTTTCTGCGCAGGATACCTTGGTATGTGTAAAATAATATTAAATTGTCATTTTGTCCAAATTTTGACTTTCTTCTGGGGGACTTTTGGCCAAAATCTGGCCACGCGGGCCCATTGTGCAGCGATACAACACGGTCATACCAAAAGACTTCCCATCATCAACCCACAAGCTCTAGAAGGTTCCTTTGAATCCACAAGAAAGTCTGACTAAGGAAATGAAGCAACGCACAAATTCGAAGACAGCGGTCATTTGCCAGAATGTATCGCCTAAGGATAGTGTCACCAATTCGAAGAGTCTTGCCAGAAGATGCAAAGTCCGGCCCGTCCTTCAGAACCTTGCGCCAGATACAAGGCACCGACTCTGAGCTTTTCTGAGCGCATAAAAGCAGCGATGGATGTGGCTCCAGCAAATGGGTGTCAATACTTGGATCAGGATGCTGTTTGCAATAGTTGGACAGAAATGCGCCACTGTTCATAAGCAGCAAAGACGCATCAGCCAACAATGGATACTATTGAAATTGTACTTAAAATAATCGAAATTCTGAAATTAAAAAAACTTATTTGGCGCTTAAAAGTTATAAATAAATAAGTTGTTTTATTTTTTAAGGGCTTCCGTGCTCCATACTGGCAGTGGAAAGTTCTCAAGAGTCCAATGCGTTTGGTAAAAGAACAAAAAAAGTTGGCTCAATATTCGCTTAGTAATTCGTAGAATTGTTTTCAGATTCCGGATTAATAGATACGCTTGCAGCTAGTGCTGAAGAAAACATCGATGTTATATCGATTCATCGTTGTATCGGTTTTTAAAATATCCATATATCGATGTTGGCCAACAGAGATGTTTCTCCAGCACTGCTAAACACCCATTTGATGCGTGCAGAAGAATGATACATATTTTAAAATTCGATACATCGATGCATCGATAAAACATCGATGTTTTCTCCAGCACTACTTGCAGCGTTGTATGCCAGTTGCTTCAAGCAGTAGTTCCCAATGTTGCCTTGCGAGACCTATGAGAAATCGAAAGGCAAGACATTAAATTTGGTTTCGGTCTTTTCTCACAGTGTATAGTGCTGTTTTCGACTCAGTTCAGTTTGACTCAGTTCGTTCCATGAACCGTTGCCTACCAGGGCTATGATGCTTTGTATTAGTTTTGGGTTGCTCATGAATTAGTGAACAAAAAAGAGAAACTCACTAAAGTGAGTAAGTGAGCCAAGTCAGCAAAGTTGCTCTTTTTGGCTCACTTGCTCACTACTCCTCGCTCACGACTCTCTCTTCACGATTCCTTGAGCGTTTGCTCACTATTTCCTTGCTCTCTAAAGTGCGAAAAATTGCCCCATTAGTGAGCCAAAGAACAAGATTGAGTGAGCAGGTGAACAAGACTAATAACTCACTTCAAAATGAGCAACTGTGTTAGTTCTTTAAAGTGAGCCGCTTTCCGCATGAATAGCAGTAGGTCCCTTCCTTTCTCATGTGACCGGCTCTGTCCCATACCAGCGCTGGGCAGTCACAGAGAATATGTCCGGTGGTTTCATCGTCCTCGAGACAGAGTCTGCACTCTGAAGAGTCCGATAGGGCAATTTTCTGTAGATGGTAACTAACAGTGTGGTGGCCAGATAGGTAAGCTACCAGGAGTTTTAAGTCCTCTCTGCCAAGACCTTTTGTCTTGATCATATCCAGGGGTTTGATGAGCGCTTTTGCTTGACGCAGCCCCGGTAAGGAGAACCAGTATCTCCTATGTTCTCGTGCAGCCCATTTGTTTACCATAGTTTTGATTGTGGACCAACCAATACCACAGAAAGGTCAGGGTGGAGGCAACCTGTCATGCTAGATCGTCAGCGAACGTGTTACCATCCACTCCTGAGTGTCCAGGTACCCAACATAGCACGACTTTGTTCCGGGAGGACAGGGCATGGAGGTAATAATAATAGCAGCTTGGCTATCTGAGTAGATACAGATTTTTGCTCCCCTAGTTCCCTTGCAAAGGATACTATGGGCGCAGATCTCTATGGCATGAATCTTGCCATTGCCCTAGAGATTCTGGTGTTGGGCCCAACGACTCCAACGCCTACACCCTGCTCAGTTTTGGACCCATCCGTGAACCATTGTTGCCACCGTAAGTTTACACAGGGGCTGCCATCAGCCCAAGTCTCCCGACTTGGGAGAAGAGATCTAAATTTCTTGTTATGAAATAATTCCGTGATCATAAGATCTGATCTAGAGCAGATCGATACGTCAGGAAGGGAATATATAAGTGCGGCATGACCAGTGTCGCTTGCTAAGAGTTCATCCAAAAGTCGGCCATGCAGAGTCTACTACGTATTCCAAATACTAAGTATATAGCATAATTTTTATTTTCTAGAAAAAGTGTACAGGGTCGGCGCCTTTAAACGAGACTGTACTACATACTTTTTGTTATAAACTTCATGAGGAACTTGCTCGTGTCCTTCTCGATATTGTACACAAAATTATTTTTGCACTTGGTATGCACCTTTAGCCTTTGACTATAGAGTATACACAAAACAAGAAAAAAGGTCAACAAAAGCCACGAGCCTTGAATGGGAGCAGCAGAACTGAAAATTAATGTAATCAACAATATTAACCCTACTCAGTTTTTCGATATTACGTGGGGGTGGTGGACCCATAATAATGCTGCCTATCAAAACTAGACGAAAATTATGCAGTAGCTGTGTGACAGGCGCTAGATAATAATTTATTGATATACTATATATAGAGTATAAGTACTAGGCTAATATGCCCAGAGGGGTACTGATATTTTGAAGGTTTTGCGCTAAATGCTAGGGCAACTAAACGGCTTAAGTAGCTACATTAGAAATCGGTAAGCTAGAAAGCATTTAATTATTTTGACGTGATTTGACGTGAGTGAAAGTGATTTGCTTGATTTGTGTGATTTGCATGTACGGCAGTGTGTCAATTGGGCTTGTAGTAATTACTGCAGCATATTAAGTATACGTCAGCGCACGATATAACGAAATAACAAAAGAAGTTAGTTATTATTTAAAAGTTGTTCTCTTTAATGATCATAATGCAGTTGCTTGGACATTTACAAAGTAGTTAGTTAAGGTGTCCTTTTAAAATTAGCTAAATGTGAAACAAGTAGATACAAATACAATACTGGCTTGTAACATTTTTTTGTTTTTTTTTCTTATAGGCACCCTGCTGAAAAATTAGTTACAGTACAGACACAATGACACACATACATACACAAGTTTATTTTACATACAAACATTAAGTACTAAAAAAAAAACAAACTAAAAAAAAACTGGTGCACACACATAAGGGTTTCATAGTTTAAGTATTGTATATATGTTATTTTATATATGTATGTATTGCTAAGCATACACCATTTTAGACATCAACAACCATTTTCTTGTGTATATCAGTGTTGCCCACAACGGAACAAAACTCATCAAAGGATATTTTGCCATCCTCATCCTTGTCCGCAAAACATATTGTTTTGTCCACAATCTGTTGCAGCTGTGTATCCTTAAGATTATTGCCCACCATCATTTTCAGCACCTGAAAGAGCTCGCCATTGGATATATAACCATCGTTATCCATATCATAGATGCGAAAGGCAAAGCGTAACTTTGATAGCTTATCACCACGCACGCTAAACTGTGAGACACCTTGTATGAACTCCTTGAAGTCCACCTCACCATTGCCATCCGCATCGAATATATCGATAACACGCTGCACCAGCGGATTCTGCTGTAATTCCGGCAGTGACATAAACTCATCTATGCTCAAAGCGCCCGAGTTATCCAGATCCAGCTTACGAAAACGTTTGCCCAGACGACGTATCTCATCCGCATCGAAATTGGAGCACATGTCCATGGGCAGCGAAGTTTCGTTTCCCATGTTGTTGCTTGTTGGTTTTCTTTATCTGTTTGTTATAGCTTATAAATTTATATCTGCAAATTATAAACACTTAATTTTTTCGTTTTATTATATTTCACAAATGCTTACAAATGCAGCTGCTCTAGGTTGGCTCTAGCTCTGGCTCTGGCTCTGGCTCCGCTTTACTGCTAAATTTTAAGCGTTCTGCATTCTGCAAGTAAGTACACAAAATAGTACATACTATTATATTTATTTTTCCCTCAATTTTATTGATTTTTCCAAAATCATATGGCTGCCAGCTTAGTTCTGGCCTACACACAACCCCCAGCAGAGGGTGCTTTTAAAAAATAAAACCAAAAAAAAAAAAAACAGTAACCCAAAAACAAATAAGCATTATAAACGCTTATCAACTATTTAAATAAAACATAATTATGTACATAGCAGGGTTGTCTGTAGTGTCTCTACTGTATATAGTATATATAAATCGGTAAACACGCACTCTACTCGCTTGACAGCGTATACAAGACTGAGCCAGAGCTTTGCTCTTTGAACCAACGCCAAAGCAGAGCACAGGCGCACAAGAGAGCGGCACATACATACATATATACAATTTACCGTTGCTGAGACCCAGTTGTTAGAGAGAGCGCACACAGCTGTTGCATGCATGCATCATTCTCATGTGTCTTAAAGTGGAGCATTTCGTTATGAGCACCTGTTATACATAGTACCAGGTATTACTCTAGGAATTTGTACTAAACAGTCTTGTTTTCTAACTTTCGAAATGGAATCAAGTTTTATATATGTCTTAACGTGTGTATGCCACATGTACATATGTTGTAAATAGCGAAGCTACATGCGATGATGACATCAAAAACATCGAACCAGTGTTGGGTGGATGAAGTGGCGAGAAAACTCTAGCGTTTACTGCGACAAGAAAATGCCATGGAAATTGAAAGGCAAGCTGTACGCGACAGTCGTTAGACCCGCACTCTTGTATGCGTCCAAATGTTGGACGATGTACAAAACGTACGAGAGTAAATTATCTGCGACTGAGATGAAAATGCTAAGGATGACGGCGGGTGTGACCAAGCTTGATCACATTAAGAGCAAACACATCCGAGGCAGCCTGTTTGTTAAAAAGCCCATCACTGAGACGCTCAAAGTAGGTCAGATGCGTTGGTATTGCCATGTTCAAAGGCGACCGCCGGAGAACCCCGCTAAGAAGGCAATACTTACCGTAGTTCCAGGTAACGGCCGTAGGGCAGGCAGACCGAAAAATACGTGGATCGGTCAAATGCAAAAACATCAGCAACGAATGGGTCTCAGCGATGACATGATCCAGGATCGGAATGCCTGCAGACGAATGCTGAGATCGCATACCCACACCTCAGGAGGTGCATAAGCGAGTCCGAAAAGGGGTAAACAAGAGTTTAGGAGAAGAAGAACGTGTGTATGCCACAGAGCTTCTCCCAAATCGATTTGAATGCATTTTTCGTTTTGTTGGGTATTTTGATGGGCTGTAATTGAGACAACTATAGCAAGTCATTTGGTACATACAGGGTCGTAGAGAGAAAATCCGGGCCCGGGGGGAAATATATACCGGGCCCCTGAGAAAACTCCGGGCCCGGGGGAATCCCCCCCTTCCCCCTCCCCACTCGACGGGCCTGAGTACATAATATGTATATCCAAAAGTCAAATTTTTTAAGTTGATTCGAATGTTTTCTGCTGGGCGTCTAGAAATGTTGTACTAGACGCTATTAGAATCAGATCTGTCCACAGTGCCCCTAGACTTACTAACAATAAATTACATTTTTTATTATGATCCAACCAACAAGCAAATAGTCCATATAAGGAACTTACCCAGTCTGCTTAGAGCCCCATTAACCCGTCTCTTGGCAAATAGTTATAACAATTTTTACAATTTAAAATAAAAAAGTAAGATTGAATCTATCGAGCAAATCTGCGAGCAAGATTAAAAAATATATTTATTTTTCAAATATACAGGGTGTGCCATTTCTTATGTCGGCATGTAAACATTGTAGATCATAATCGATTTATGTATAATAAATGAGAAATGGAACCTGTCTAACTAGCAGGAAAACTTGGCCACAATGGAGCTTAAATAGAACCAAGCAGCTTTTAAAACTCAGCAGACCCCGATATTGCCGATAGATCTTTATAGTAAACATATAGCAGTGAAATCGGCCTTAATGCTAAGAGAATCTTCGAATCCAGCCATTAGCTCTAGAGGACACTCGACTATTATGCGCCAATTTCCGCAAATTCCCAGAACTACTGACTTTGCTAACTCTATGGAGTTATCCTTAAACAAACCGTTCAGTGTAAGTTTCCCATCTCTCATTACAATTTTTACGAACGGATCTAGGCTCAATGTTCAGGTAAGAGGTGTCTATTCGGAATCGTTGGGCATTAACGAATCCTTCCGTTTACCAGATCATTGTAGTGTCTTCCAAGCAGAAGCCATGGCTATAATGGAAAGTATTCGTATCATTAGGAATAGTGTTTTAACCGAAAGATCTGTTCTGGCAGTCAGGCTGCTTTAAAAGCACTACAATCAGTAAGGCTCACATCCAAAACAGTGATGGAATGTTATAAGCTTTTACTAGATGCTACAAACTTCTTCACCATTAAGCTGCTTTGGGTACCGGGGCACCGAGGTATCGTGGGCAATTGTAAAGCAGATGAACTAGCTAGACGGGGTACAATGGTACCATTTCAGCCAAACATGGCCTTGATACCTATGCCGCTAGCGACGTTTAAATTATTAATAAATAAGAATATGCGAACTATAGATGGGAGCAAACTGGAACCTGTCTTATTAGTAGGAAAACTTGGCCGCAATGGAGCTTAAATAGAACCAAGCAGCTTTTAAAATTCAGCAGACAGGACGTAAGAGCAAAGATAGGGGTTCTCACTGGACACTGTCTTATTGGTAGGCACGCCAATAGATTGGGGGTGCCTCATTTTGACTACTGCAGAAGTTGTCAGGAAGTAGAAGAGGAGGAAACAGTGGAGCATCTCCTGTTTGGATGCATGCCACTATGCAGGAGAAGACTGAACACACTGGGCTCCGAACTTATTGAGAACGTTACTGAATTCGCAGGAATCAGGAAAAATGGGATTAATTCGTTTATTAAATCGACAGGTTGATTCAGAGAGGATCCAGGGGAGTAGAGAGACTATCCCAAGTGGCATCACAACGGGCCTTTTACAGGCCTAGGTGTGTCGTAAGGCAACCACTTCTACCTACCTACCTACCTATGTAAATAAGGTATTTTCATTTAGTTTTGTCCTTTGCAATTTATTTAGACTAGTTTTTGAACAGAACATCAGTCAGGTGGCCGCCTCTATGCCCTTTTTGCTGTGTTTTCCATTACCTTTTCGAGCATCTCGGGTAATATTCGGATGATTTCGACACGAATGTTTTCCTTAAGCTCTTTAATGGTCTGCGGCTTGCAGGCGTACACTTTGCTTTACAAATAACCCCACAAAAAGAAGTCCGGAGGGGTCAAATCTGGGAATCTGGGTGGCCATTCAATGTCGCCTCTTTTTGACATCAGACGTCCAGGGAATTTTCGTAGCAGAAACTGGATTGTTGGATTCGCAGTGTGGCACCAGTAATCTTCAAGACCTTTTTCGCGCATTTGTGGGCAGACATAGTGAGCCAACATTCACCGATATCAGTTTCCATCGACCGTTTGGTACTCTTTGAAAAAATAATACCCAATGCTGGTTTTAGAGCAAACGCCGGCCCAAACAGTAACTTTTTGATCATGTAATGGCGTTTCATGAATCTCGTGTGGATTCTGCCTTCCCCAAATGCGGCAATTTTGCTTATTAACGCCACCAGAGAGTTTGAATTGGGCCACGTCAGTCATCAAAATTCGCCACGTTGAGTTAACACAACTGAAGGACTGTTTTCAATGTTAAAAGTAATTACATCGGCGCGTTCCTTTGGTGAGAAGCGACATATGTTTGAAATTGTACTGAATTGACGTTTCCAAAACAAGTAAGTTCAAGTAAATCGGTTGTCAAATGTTTACGTTATTCAATGTTACAATACCGACAGAAGAAGCACTTTTATTTTTTTCACAACTCCTCTTGAGGTCGCTATACGCAATTAAATTTATCCTCATATTGCTTATAACCAGCAAATGCTCAAGACGCTTCCAACGATACCTCGTTGGAAACCAAACTCTAATGAGTGGTTTAGAAGCTGCAAGGGAACAGACAAACATACACACAGCTCAAAGACTCTTTTTGCTAAACTACTGCATCACAGTACTGCTCTTGAATAATTTCTCGGAGCGCAGCAGATATATATATACTGCAGATTGATCCATGACCCAGTTTTGTTCAGAGCTTATTCTCTTATCCAATAAACCTTCATACGTTCATCAGCAAATAATATAATAATATATATATATTTTTTTTTTCCTGTTAGTACTCCTCCAGGGAGCTTAGGGCTTGTACAAGAACTTTCCACCGGACTCCGTTAGGCGCAGTTTACTTTGCTGTGTCCCAGCTGATGTAAAGGGACAATTCGTTTAGTATTGTACGTCGTCAGGTTGCCTCTGGTCTTCCCACTCGTCTGCGGAACAAGCGTCCAAATGCTGATTGCGCTTTGTTGAGACAATTCTCTATATCCTCATCCACCCCACCACTGGTGGATATTGTGGTACCAAGGTATGAGAAGCTATCGACAAAGTCGATAGTGTTCCCGCAGATGGTTATGCTACCTTTGCTGATGTGGTTGAGGCGCATCGCTTTGGTTTTGAAAGCGTTTTTTATTGAGAGTCCAACTTTGCTGGCAAGGATCTCGAGGTCATTCGCTTTGGCTTGGATATCACTAAGTTTATGAGAGATGAGGCATATGCCATCCGCGTAGTCCAAGTCTTCCAAGTAATATAGATAAATATTTATATATAATATATTAACTATCTAAACAGTCTAATTGATTTATTATACATTTGATTAACTAGTTTTTTAAGCAATTTTATGTCCGCAGTAAATTAAGACACGAATATTTTTTATTTGGTACAAGTTCTCAAGTAGTATTTTACAACCAATACTAAATTGTTAACAGATTAACAGAGCTTATAGTTTTTCACTTAGACATGGCTAACCTTTTTTCTCAGTCTAAACAATTGATAAGAGAGTAAATTTCTCAACATGTTACGAAAAAGTTTACTCGACTATCCATTATTGAAAGCTGAGTAACAAACAAATACCTTATATTATATAACCTAGCTATTTAAAAACATGAACTTAATTGTATTTGTCTTTTGTTAAACATTTGTATATTTTCCTGAGCATTTTTTCTCTCTGCTTATACATTACATAGCTTATTATAACATATAACTTTATCAACTTTTACTTTGCCTGCTCTTTGAATTTTACAGTAATTTTTCGACTTATAAACAAACATTTTAAAAAATATACAAAAACCAACGCAAATATTTTATGTAAAGCATTCAAATAGTATTTTGCTGTTTCCTTTTCTCTTTGAGAAAATCTTCTTCATCTGTGCTGACTTCATATATGTCTTTGTCCTTTTCCTTACTTGTATTGTGTTTCTTATCATTTGCTGCTCTAGCCTTGTTTTCTATAAACAAAAAAATTTAATATATTTAAAACCATCAAAAAAAATTATTAAATTATTTATGCAAACCTTTAGCAACACGTTCCAGTTCATCCTCAGTATCAGAGCCAGAGGGTATCTGCAAGCTTTCATAGTCCTCGTTTTCATTATGGGCATCTTTAGTATTTATGCTACGTTTTCTTTGCGACAAGTCAATTTCATTATCACTGTCAACATTGATAGCAGCCGGCTTTAACGACTCATCAAGCATCTCCACGTCGCTTTCTGGTTCTCCCAAATCTGCTGTGTCCAAAGCGTAACGCCGCCAAGGCAAGTACTTCTTTAAAGCATAACATTTTTCAATCCAGCTGCGTGCCACGATTTTTCCTTTACCCTTTACTTGATTGTACTTGGGTGTATTTTTAAAGGCGCAACTAGAATAAATACTATGCTTGTACAAATATTCATAAGACGTGTAAAAGATAATTACATAAGATGTGTGCAGCCACGTTCCCAATCTGTTTTGTATTTAGCGCCCAATGCCAGTGCTTTGTTACGCAAATCGGCGCGATCGGGATTCTTAAAACACATAGAAATAACATATTAAAATTTTGAGTATACTTTAGGCTAGCTAAGCGGATATTTTACCTGTATGCCACTTATAACAAGTACAACACCGCTTAACAACTGATTAAATGGACGATATTGTACATTGGGCTCAGCTGTCTTTTGCTTTTTACTTGGAGTACTTTTAACTGGCGATGATAAACGTTTTTGTGTATTTCCTGCAGGCTTTACTTCTTCTGCTTTAGCTGCACTGGAACTAGACTTTGGTTTGTCAACTTTTGGCGTCTTAGCTGTCTGTTGCTCAAGGGAATGTCGTTTCGATTTTAATTTTTCAGTTTCCTTCTCGCGTTCCAGTCTACTTTTATCTGCCTCAATGTGTTTGCTCAGGCGCTGCTTCTTTTTATCCATAGTTTGTTCGCTTTCATTGCCGGAATCATCGCCAAACAGCAAAGCTTCGCGATTACGATCGAGCGGCTTTTTTTCCGGCTTGCGTTCTGTGCTAGTTGGTGTTGACTGAACTGTTAATGATGGAGATCTAGTATGACTGAGCCTGCGCAAGGCTGCAGGTTGAGCTGCATCTCTTATAGCCGCTGCCGTCGTAGTGCTTGATTGCTTTTGAGCACTGTCTTCTGCGCGAGCTGCTTTCCAGCGCTGAAATAGCGAGTTCTGAGCATCAGAGTCCGAGTCCATAGATTCTGCACGCATTTTGAAATTTCCCAAAGAAGCTATTTTAGACTGTACTGGCTCAGAATTTGGGTATGTCGTGGGCAGCAAGGACTTTGGTTTTGCAGTGCTAGTAGCAGCTGCAGCGATCACATGTACTTTAATAAAGGATAAGCCATATTGTATATGTTTGTTAAATGGCTGGGTACATATAATTTTAACGAGTTTCCATTTCTCGGGAAGCGTATCAGCGCATAAGGCATCTTTATTAAAGCAACGCACGCGATTTGGATTGCTTGAGTTCTTACTCTCTATGGGATTCATGAATGAACTGGACAAAAGCAATTCCTAGAAGCACAAACAGTAAATTGAATTTTAGAGCTGACCAGCACGTAAAATAAACTTACCTTGAAGTCTTGGTCACCGCAGCCTGTGCGGCTAACCTGTACTTCAATAAAAGCCGAGTGTTCATTGCCAATATCAACGCCGGTTATTTTCTGAGGTTCTTCAAATTCCAAAATAACATAAGCGCTCTTTTCGCCACACGACTGCGTCTTCCACTTTTTACCGGCATTCTCTTTTAATAAGTTCTGAGCGCCATGCAACTGAAAAACAACAAATAACTTCATTACTAATGCAGATAAAAATCGCCTGGCCACTACTGGATGCAGGCCGGCCTACAAGAGGATTCCACTAAAGACGCTTCGATCTTCCGATCCACAGCAGCCCCCAAACAGATACCCACTGTGCTTTTTATTGTAGTCATGTCTTAACTACTCTAATGATACACATTGTACACCAACTTAGGTTTGTTTATAAGAAGAATCGTGCGAATTTACTTAGAATTTATGCAAGTTGATATTTCTTAAATTGTTTGATTTTTGTATATAAACATTTTATTATATTAAAATTAATAACTTACGCCATCTTCACTGCTACATTCGCGTACACTCTTGAATACTGCGACCGGCATTTTTTGCACAATTTAAGACAAATTGCAAAATGCGCCTAAAAAATAAAATAACAAAATGTAATTACTATCGATATGTCAATTGTACACAATTAAATGCAATTGTTATCGATATATGTTAAATGCAGTCGAATGTGCAGCAATGCAAATATTTTAAATAAACAAGTAGGCAGCACTGTTAGATAAAATTGAAATTTAGATTCGGGAAAACTCGCAATTGTATTAATTGTGGAAAATAGTAAAGCTGCTTTTCATATGCATCAATTTCCACGCGAATGCTTTATTTATAATATATTTATGTACACTCGGTTTGCATTAAGATGAACTCGCTTTTAAATGACCTGAACAACGTTGTCTCCGAGCTGCGTTCCAGTAAACCGCCAACGCGCCACAAAGCTATGGAGAACTTGTACCAAAAACTAAGCAGCTCCAAGGAAAATTGCATTACAGTGCTGCAACAAAAAAGCAGCAGCATAAGCTGGCATGATGTTTTCCAAGCAGCCACAAGTGCCATAATCGCGGTATGCTCTCATAGATGCGCTGTGTACTTTGTTCTAATGTTATTCTAATGTCTATGACAGCATGCCGAAAACCTAGTCGAATCGGAAGAGAAGAAGACCTATCAAGTGCTGGCCAACAAAACTTATATATATAGCAATGTTTTGGAAAAGATCATTAACTATAATTTGGAAGGTAGCAATGTGTATCTTTGTCTATTATATGTTTTATATACATATGTTTATACTTTTGTTAAGCCGGCAGCAACCTTCTGGTTAAGTCGACTGTTTTGAGAGCCTTTGAAGAAAGCATCAAAATGCGTTGCGTTGTCAAATATTTTGGTGTTACAATGCTAAATGTGCTAGACAGAGGTATTTACTTAGCACCCAGCTATGTATGCGAACTAAAGGTCAGCGAATATAGTCGTGAGTAGCATGCAACATTTTACATGGACATTATGTACTTTTGTATTTTTGTGCTTGCAGGTATATTGTCCTACTTATTCGAGCTAAATATTCATGGCGATGAGTATCTGAGCTCAAGAATTCTTAAATCTATAACAAAAACTGTACAATTAGCCAAAGAACGAGTGCAGCTACACATGGATCTGGTGGCTTACATGCCAGAGCTAACCAATTTTATTACTACCGCAAATAACACCGATAGAAAAATCGAAACTGTGCGGCTGTATTTTCTATTTATATCCGAGGTAAAACGCCAGGATCAGCATTATTTGTTTCAGCATTATTAATTGATAATGGTTTCTTTTCAGGTGTCTGTTAACTATCACCAAACTCTATGTTCTCACATACAAAATATATTGCCCAAACTTTGCGATTTCTATAATGAAGATTGCTTTCGTGATGATTCAAAAACTTTGTTTTTCCAAAGTGTTGTCAAATCATTAGATGCATTTTATCCTAAAATACACGCTGGAGATTTTAACACATTCAATGTGTCTACAGATGAAAGCTGGCCACTTACCATGCTTAAGCTTCGAACAATTATTGATATGGAGATCAGAAACAATCCCATAAGACGTTATAAAACATCACAGCTACGCTGCGACAAATTTTCTGAGCAATTTGTAAAAATGTCTGCTTTGGTAATTTATATTGTAAGTATTCAAACAATAGTTAAGAACCATATGAAATTAACCAATAAGTGTACCAGGTGCTCTGGCATGTGGAGCCAAACAGCAGCAGTCAAGAGGATGACGTACGCAGCAACAAAATTCGGCGCACGTCGGATAAACTTGAAACTCTATTTGAACTCGTAGACATACAGCAGTCCACATTTAATGATATATGGTAAGTATGCAATAATGCTTTTATATTTGTTAGCTAAAAAGTGACTCTTCATTTTAGGTTTGCCATATTCACAGAGCTACTGCAGTTAAGTGAAACTATTTTGAATGCAGCCAATTTTCAGCAGAGCCTGGAAACAACATATGCGGTCCTACGCATGTTTGACAATGCCAGAAACTTGCAAAATGTGCGCTTATGCTTGGACATACTATTGAAAACCGAGAAACAATTGGTACAAACGAAAGCCATGAGTAGCAACTTTCTCAATAAAATATGGTTAGAAATTGGTGACTATGTTATATCAGAAACCACTCCAACGACTGAAATTGTTACTGAAAAGCATTTAATCATACAAGCTTTTATAGCACACGGCAAATTAAGTGCCACACAATGTTGCACATTAATACAGTACATAACAACTAATGAGATGCTTAAAAGAAACGAATGTATTGCGACCATACGCCAACTGTTCATACATGCCGAGCAATGTGGCATAGATAAAGCCTCTGCAGAAATTGAACCCATTATCAATTGTTTCTATGGAAACTTGGAGAACAGCAAAGCAACAATGCTTATACACAATATAGCAGCAATTGATGAAGAACTGCTCGCTGATACATTTGCCATTGGCATTATCAACTTTTTGGATGAGCAACAGTTGCAACAACTAATGCTTAAAAGCTGTAGCCCAAAATCGATAGAAATGG